>OX388347.1:47877236-49190159 GCA_947579665.1 Sympetrum striolatum
TCCTCACTGAGCCAGAATGCTATAAGCGGTACATGACCTCGCAAGTGAAGCACAATGACTCTATAAGTAACACTTTTCTTGGAATTCCGTATCTTGATTAGTGCACTTATTCACTCATATTACGGTAGCTTTCATTTTATCACAACCATGATCAAGACAGGGGCAAAAGAAAATGAAAGATACATTTTCCTCAATCCTGTACCACATGAAAAATGAAAATAGTCCATTCGTCATAGTGTGGTAGCAGGAATTACTTTTTTTATAATTTACGTATATTCTCATGAAGGAAGATTTATTCTTAGCATATATGCGTGTTTTGTATTTTATTACGTATATATATCTAGTTACATATGCATACGTGCTGCCTTCAGGTGGATTTTGGGGGGTTTTCCTCCCGAATAGAGTGAATACCAGGCAAAGCCAAAGATCCCATTAAAAAAGATAATATAATCAAATGGAATCCAGGTATGGCTTTTTAGCAGAAAAATTCGGACTGTAGGGTCCATGGAAAATTTAAAAGGGTCTAAGGGAAAAATATGTTTGGGAACCTATGGTTTAGAGAAACCAAAACTTGGCAGAAAAATAGTTGAAGTGGAGGATCTCAGAGAAATTTGGTCGTGAAGTCTAATTTATGGGTGGTCTATTTTTTTATTTCTCACGCGACCAGGAACTTGTTGCGAGCGAAATTGATATAAATGTTGAAAATTAAATTTATGTGTTGGTTTTGGCCCGATATCTTGAATGGAACGTTGCTTTTTATATCCGAGAGCGGAATTCGCGTTGACAAAACGGTGGCTACGAATTTACCTCTCCGGGACTTGCGGGGTCTCTTTCTGCATCTCTCCCTCGGGAGAAAGAGCGACGACGCAGACGTCGACGGTGGAAAACCGCTGCTCTTTTGTCCGGAATCCGCTCTTATTTTGCGTGCGGTTTTCCAAGAGCGTCGAGACGAGGTTCCTCAGTCATTCCTCGCATTGTGATTCTTTATTTCCTCCGCGCACAAAAGCGTCGCGGAGGTATTTTTTAACCTGTCGTTACGTCGTGTTTTTTCCGTTGGGCATTTAGGAGAGATTTTCCCCCGGCGCTCTGGTTGGTATTTTTGGGAAAATTCACGTTTTTATATTCGGGATGTGAAAAGTGTCCCCTCTAGGGAGTTTCCGTCTCCCATAACTGGAAGATGCTTCCGCTTTCCGGACGCAATTATGAAATTTAGGCTCTTAGGGAAATTGAGTTTCTCAGCATCGTCGCATCCTTGAATGATTACGGTTGTTAAAAGATTTCTGGCAATTTTTTCCCTCAAAATAATAAAAATAACCAAAACTAACTCTCTTCCGCAAAATGAAAATATTAAAAACACGCGACTGGTTTAGGCTCGTTTGGGCATCATCAGGTTGTTGTTTTTAGGAAAAATAAAAATTAATAGCCATTGTACTGGATTCCATCTAGTGATACCTCAACTCATTCAGCTTACGATACGTTGAAGTTGAGCAATAAGATGCTCATTTACAGATGAAATAAGAATAATTTAGGGGATAATTATGACCAGAAATTTATTCTAAAACTAGAAGTTGGAGGTTCTTATAGTGAACGTATTCCTGCTTTTTACGGTAGATATTGAGTGTGTTGATACTCATCATAGCTTACTCCTTGTTTCAACTAATAGATTATTCAGCCCAGTTATCGGAAAGGTTTATGTGGTAGCAAACCTACGCTTTCTTTCCAGGTTTGAGTTTCGGCCGATTGATTGTTTCCTTGTTAATATTCTTAATTGCCTGTATTCGTTCATTCTAAGTTCCCCTGTGATTCTCCCGTAAATTGAATTTTGGAAAGGCAGTGAAGGATAAAGAAATAAGTACGATTTCGCAAAGATGTAGCTTTTTCCTTAGGATAGAGTATTTATTAATGCTTATAGAAATTTTTTCCTAGTTTTCGTGGGTAATTTTCATATTGTAAACACAGCTAATGCTTTTTCAAATGAGTTCGCCACATTTTTTAGCAATCAGTTTCTTATTTTGTTGCTATTTTTTCTTCGCTCTGAGATCAAGACCAGTAATCTGGAACCGAACTATCTGGAAAGCATGAAGCCATTAAATATAATAAAATTTTCAATTTCATCCATACGACTAGTCCCTCAATCCACTTCTACGTTTCACCTTAAATATCTCTTACAATTATTGGCTAGTCTCTTCTTCATCTGTAAACGGAAAGTAATTGTAGTTGACAGTAGGAGCTCGTTTATGATAAAATCAATTTTACCAATAAACGTGATGAAGACTAAAAAAGTATTGATGTATTTGAAAAGAAAATTCTTTATTGTGGTAGTTTATAATTCATCAGCTTATGTATTTATTATCCTATCTCATCACCCTGCCTTTGACGTTGAAGGTAACCCGTGGTACCTCTCGATAGTAAAACTTTTACCTCCAACAGTAGCTTTGTAGCGTAGGTAATCGAAGCTAAGATAGAAATCACTATTCTCTTAGCTATCTTTCCCCTCTTATCGCTCGTGAGTGTCCCCTCGAGTGCAAGGCTTTTGACTTTGGGAGAGAGCCGACGACTTTATTGACTCAAAACACGAACATGCCTCTCAAGCGAAAGCTTTGCTCCGGAAGCACCTTCAAACTTCCAAGAAGTACTCTTTCTCCTCCTCGATAATTCCTCCCTTCAGCTTTTTCGGCGCATTATTAAAGAGCCCATATTCACCATGCATCGCTTTACGGAAGGATTGCGGCTATCTGCAGTTGCATCTATTCAGCCTAAAATATTATGTTAATAATGGCTACCATTCCTGGATAGGTTCAAGTTTTTATCATGACTGTTCAAGGGTTTATTTTACATACATTTTTCATTGTATATCCTTTGAGTCCTCCCATATTTTACTAATTGATAACTAAACCATTTCCTTATCCGTTGATGTTAGGAATTGTGTTTTTGCGAAAGTCTCCGCACATCCATATAGTCGAATATATTATTTCTATGGTTGTTTGTTCGATCTTCTTTGTAAAATGAAGGTTAAGTGGTGATGTTTTTTATTGAGCTCTCAATATTGTTACGTAATGAATATTGGCGTTCAAGATTAGCTTCCCCTTCTGTACGAATGTATTTACATAAGCGTATCATTTACGTAAGTCTACATGCTTCATCAATCGCCATTTTTATTTGATTATTCATTTTCTGATCTAGAATAGATATCTCTCTTGCTGTTCTTCAATTAAAGATGGTATTCATCGCTTTAATGCCGTAGATAATCGCGGACAAGGTCCGGATCATAATGTCAAACTCACTTAATTTGAGTATTTTTTAGTGGATAGGATTAAAGGAAAAATATTGATTTCTTTGAATGAAAAGATGAAAATCCGAAGGATTATCACATAAAAGGCTGCATGCTTTCTTTGTTCGAAAAGTAGTGTTATTTTTATGTATGTTTGTATCAATGTATGTCTAATTTTAATTGCGTAGGAATGTCAAGCCTATTTTTCTGTTTTAGAGTTTGCATGACTTTAAATTGCATGATTTTTCGATTATTTCAAGCACAAAATAATTAATCCGCAACCTTCCATAATTTTATGTATGACATTACAGCACTACGTGGTTATTGTAAATATCAATTTATTATATACATGAAACTCATTCCTCTAGCTAAAATTTCACTTTCCACTGTCTGTGGATATTAAAATTATCAAAAACGGGTGATGAAATGATGGATAGAATTTTTAAAGACTTAGATCTTTATAAATTCTATGTAATTTTAAGATAAGATTACGTAATTATTTTGGGCCGAACATTTTTATCTCCTGAAACTACCAATTTCGTCTCTCTCCTTTGGTTGCTTGCTGGGGTCGTACATATGTAGATTCAAATGATAAATAATTTCATTTTCATTTAATAAAGCCTTTACGCAGTGCCGTGGTCATCCGAATTTGTCGTTTTTGTTTCACCTATAGTGTAATGTATGTCAAGTAATTTTATTCGATTTCTTTTTGCCTGTTTACTCGTTATTATTTCTTTTAAACATTCCAATGATGTCTTCTTGTCCTGCGTCGAATACATTCCTCAAAGTGCGGCGTTGGATGTGCATCTCTGGCGACGTCCTCACTTTCCCCACCATCTTTTCAGCGTGGAACGAGGAGTGCACTTTCATTTCTCATCACCGTCGCCTCTCCCATTACTTCTTCTCTCCGGTGATACACGTCCTCACAATATATCCACTCCGCTCTCCAATTCGTCACCCCTCTTAATCCGAAGGATCCCCCACCTTCCGCAAGACTCCGCACAATATTCCCCCGTCCGCATATTTCCCTTCGTGTAACGCGAGAGACCCTTCATCACCCTTGTCTCCCAGCCCTGGGGGGTATTAGAGGTGCCCTCACCATCGTATCCCCGTTTCATACGGTTCATTTATTTTTTTCCTCCCGATTCGCGGACCCATTCCGAGGAAATGCATTGTCCTTATCGCCCCCTTCATATTTGATATTACCACTCCGCTCCGCTCTTTCTAATGGCCTGGGACAGGTCGTGGGAGGAGCACACTCGTCTCAGGTTCTCCCCTCTCGCGCGTCTTCAACGGCTGCGTTATGGGTAAATAAATCGATGAATTAACGTTGCAATAAAAGACCCCAAGGGAGTCCCGTATCTCAAGTGCTCTTTTAGTTCAGTAATTTTGCCGGGTGCGGGGAACGGATTCGTAATTGCGGTCGGGAGGAAATGGTTATCGGATAGCTCTCAGGGTATTAAAGTATGCAGATATTACGGTGTGTAAAATGTAGGAATGGGTGTTTACGCCTGTGGGGTGCAGACAAAATGGACTTCTTCTTTTTTTGTTGCTTCCCAAGGGGAGATACTAATGACTTCTGAAATATTGCTCTTAAATTTTTCGTATACCTGCGTAATCGCTTACATTTTGTTTTTAAGTGTTATTGCAAACGAGAAGTATATCTGATTATCATTTCTGAAAGATTTTTTTAAAGCTGGACTCCATCCTCTGACCACTGAAGATAATTAAGCCTCGAGTACTAAAAGTACATGTTTATACGGAAAAGAAGGCACAATTCAGGAGTGATTGTAATCGAAACTAGATTTTCCAATCGCAAGGGTTGATTTTCATTTGAATGCGACGGTCTCCACAAGATTTTGACTGGTTACACATTAGTTTACCCTTCAACTTACACTTTATAATTAGAATAGGACTATTTATCTCTTACTTGACTATGTATGTACAACTGTATGTATTTATATAATATGTAATCTATAACCACTTCCACCAGGTTTTTAATCTACTTGCATTGTTTCTGTAATAATAATAATTATTATTTGTTACATAGCAGTAATAAAAATAATGTTGACGGATTTAGTAACAGAATAATTTATTTAACCTACGATATTATTCTTAGACGCAAGATAAAGTAATGATAGCCCCCTGTAAGTGACTGTAATCTGTGTTTGAGCTTCAGCCGAAAATAAGATGATGTGGAACTTGGAAAACTTATGCTTAAATAAAAACGTTTCCATGGATATATTGAGATTGACAGCTCGTATTTGTATCAACTTCAAAAGTAAATGAATTTCTCAATCGCTGACATTGTCATTAAATGCATCATAAAATCAGAACTCGCTAAATTAAGGAATTTGTGTAGCTTTCTCAAAAATTGTGAATATTCTCAGTATTATCGAAAATTGATTTAAAGTCGTTTATAGGTTTAGGCTGGATTATGAGTATTACTCGACTACAAGTACTTCTTAACATGACGATAATGGAGAAACTTTTGTGGTAAAACGCATTTCGATAATGGTTGCTCCAATTTAAGGTCATGCGTAGGTTCAACCGGGATGCGATCCCTGCACTTTTGCAGTTCGAGTTTGCAATTATCACCCTTCTCCTCACAACTACAATTTACGTGATGTAACGCTCGTCTCTAATCGTACATTTCTCCACCGGATATTGTATTCGGCTGCCTTCCATTTGCACGAAGAATAGAGATTTTATTTTCCTCTTTTCTCTCCGCACGAGGAATTCTCCACCGGAATGCGCACTGTGTAAACTCTTTCCGGAGCTAGTTGAACTCATTTTCGTTTACTTTTTCGAATCGGCATCGAGGAAGCATTCTCGAGATAAATAATTGAAGAGAAATTAATTCCGGGGATAAAGCTGCTCGTAAAAGAGTCAGTGCCCCCGTAAAGGGAATTCCATCTCGGGAATGAATTTCCACGTCCTTACTCGAGTAATACCCCCTCACCCTTTTAAATTCCTCATATCTTTAAGAGGTCCATTTTTTTCTCCCCTCTCGCAACACCCCTTGTTGCTGCACCCCCGGAGGTGGCGGGGGCGGCCAGGGAGGGAAAACAAATGCCGCACGCTCTACGGCACTCGTGTTAAAACGTGTGGAGTGCCGTGCACCGCGGTGCTGCTTTTCGCCCCTTGGATATACTCTCCCATAACTCCCCTTCGAAAGCTTCCTTCTTCCCCAATAATCTCGGTGAGTCATGCCTCTTTCCGATGATGGGGAGAAAGAATGGCGGGGTTACGCTCCAGAGGGCCTACCGGCGATAGCCTTTCCCTATCTCGTCCAAGTTTGCGGAAGGTTTTCGCTTCCCCTTCTGTCTTTGGTGGACCACGCCCCCCCGTAAGAACCGTCTGCAGAGTTCCAACCCCGCCGAACAAACCGGGGGTTCTCCTTCCCCAAACATCAGACATGCCGTGCGAACCCCCCCTCATGCTTTATTCCCTCATTTCCAAGTTACATCAACGATATCCATTATGAGCGGACGTGCCTTTTTCATTCGCTTTGCATAGGGGCGTTGCTGAGGGCACTGCCTTCTTTTTCGCTCTCTAGGTCGGTGGTGGATGAGTTGCTGACCCGAGGCGTGGTAGACCATTTTGTAGGCCCGAAAATGTGTCTCTAATCCTACTTTTGCACGGGAATATGTGTGTATTCTGGGATTTATAATGTGGGGTCAAGGGTCGTTATGTGAGTCAGCACCGTGGAAATTCTAAGGGGAGTCTTTTCAGTCGTTCAGTCGTCATTTGTGGAAGAAAAATCCTTCTGAATCACCTGGCTTCGTATCCTATCGATTGCCACTGAAAGATAATGCTATTCTAATCTTGCATGTACTTTGTTTCCCTGAAAGTTGTGTGTGACCTAGCTTTGATGCTTAAAGCAGCCCACCGGATAAATGAAGATCCTTGGTTCGACTTCCGGCCCCGTCATACGTTTTTCAAGTTCCTTTTTCCTTAGGAGTAAGGAGAGAACTTCCAGCATAATTCATATCACAGTAGCTTTCGTGTCATTTGAAGATTGTGACAAATGCATATGAAAGATACACTTTTCTCTATCCTGTACCAATATACTGATAATTAAAAATATTCCAATCGTCCATATATGATAGCAGGAACTAATCATCAATCAAGTTTAATTATCTGTCTCCAACAACATTCAGAATCCGAAGTTCTATGAGAGAACGTAAATCCGTAAACCACAAGCATATCGTGTCTTGAAGGTTGCTTAAAGTTTCTCCATGGCGTTGCCTTGTTTTCTTTTTCAATAAGATTAGTTCCCACGCCTTTGCGGTTAAGTGACAGTTGATTGTTCTACCAAAGGTTTCCCACGTTATTGGATGAAGTTGTCTTTTGTCAACGTAATCTTATTAGTATCATACGCTCGACTGAATATCCCTAGAAGTCTAAAAGGATTACAGATGTATCATTGAACGTATCGAGGTTTAGAAAATTGACTGAAATTTTAACATTTATTTTATTATCGATCATTCTCTGATTAGTACCGTTAGAAATTGAGGAGGTATGTTTCACTCTGGAGTACGCTTTTAAAAAATCTTAAATTCGTAAGTTTCCGATTTAATTTATGTTTGTTTGGGTCTGATTATTTCTCGGTAAGATAGATATTTTTAAAATATTCTTTTTCAAAAAAAGCAAGTTCGATAGACGTAAGAATCTAATCCTCGGTAGCTAATCAATCTATGTTTTTATAAGCTTGTTATTATGTTAAATATATTAATATAATAAGAAATAATTTTAAATAAATTCACGCGCTATTCTCAATGGAAAAAGCCCCATAGTCGGTTATGTATTCTTTTCTATCATTGGTAATGGTTCTTCCTTAGATAGCTAAGATTTTTGCAGATTGACGAGATTGCATTCATGCTTCCATCTCATTTTTCCTCTTTTGAGCATTTTGAGTTCCTGGGACCCCTATTAAAAGCGTTTACCTGCCAATCTTCTCCACTAATGTTTGCATAATTCCGGGTACTTCTCAAAGGCACGCGATAGCGCGGAAGTGCACGGGAAATTTTAAATGGATTCCTCACGATGCTATCTCCGAGTTCCATTCCCGTGTTTACTCACCCCTAATCATCCCCAGTTTTAAATATTAAAACCCCTCTCTTTCCGTCTCTCGCGAAATACAGCCACTCTCGACTGTTTGCTCATTCCTCTCGTCCCCGACTCGTCAAGGGTCCCTTACTTTTCGCGGTTCAAGGGTGCGCATAACCGTTTCCCAGTTTTCGTAAATTTCTATGGCAAAGTAGGACATGAATGTGAAATGTTCTGCCCGATGGCTAGTTGTTACCTCATTCCGCCCACTATTAGATATCAAAAGAAGATAGACAGTGCAATAATTTTGTTGAAGTTACATTTTTAATAATAATTGTGATTTATTTATCGCGAATAGGAAAAAATGGAGTTCTACGCGATTTAATAAATGGATAAATACATATAAAAATGATAATATCTAAGAAAATTGATAAGCAACACTATTTAAATCACAGCTAATAATTGCCCACTCTGATTTGAATAAGGTTTTCGCTTTATAGCAAAAAGCGAATCACAAAATACATAATTATCTTTGCATTCATCCATCCATCCCATTTTTCCTCTTTTAGCACTAAAAATATATTCGAAAGGTGTCTGGATTCAAAGATTAAAGATGAAGCTAAAAATTTAACCGAAGATGATTTTCGTATCGCTCCTTATACCCGACTATGACTATCACGAAAATGATAGCTTTCTTGTTTTATAATTTTTTTCTCCAAATGGTTTTCATCATCAAAACACAACAGTATATAGCTGTATCTTTTTGGCGTATAATGATGACAGCAGAAACGTTTTATTATTTTTATTATTTTTTATGCCACCAAAGTGATTGAAATGCTTACAGCGTGCAAACAGATTTTCATGCGTGGTATCCGATTCCTTTAAAGGTTTCAAGCCAAGATGAAGGATGAGGTACTATTTAAGGTTACTATTTACCTTTGCTTTCCACACTTAGCGAGAATACTATGGGTGCACTTAAGTACAATACGAATACCCTATGAACAGAATGAACCTCTGTATTCATTCAGGAGATAACATGATAAATTCCATTGTTCGGTATTCATTACATCACAGATATGAGTCTGAATTAAGTTATTTCTTGTGAAAAATACCGTCTTTCTTATATACCTTTCCGTTTGGTTATTTTATCTTCTTTGTATATTATAAAGTACTACATATAAATGATACACGATGTTAGTTAAAAGAATAACCCATTCGTGCCTAACCTCGCCTATCATTGGGCCAAATACCGGCCTTGGTGGCCGATTGGATAGCATTCCATCTAAGCTATCGCTCCTACCCCAGGGTCCCGGGTTTGAATCCCGGTTGATTGGATTTTTCCGATTCAGGAAATGGTCGTGTGTGTTCGTTGTTACTGTTGCCTCGGTGAAGCACCTCCTGAAAAGTTCAGTAGAGCTTAGGGGGACTTCACCGGTGAAGGGCAACAGCAGCTAAGCACCAAAATAATAATAATAATAATAATAATAATAATATAGCAAGGCGTAACGTAAAGAAATGAGAAGATTAGTCTTTCACACAAACCACGTAAATTTATTTGCTAATAAATAAATAAATAGCTAATAAATTATTCAAGTGGTACGGTAAAAGTCTGATCTCCTAATTTATTTATTTTGTAGAGTCCTAGCACTATTTCTGTCTGAATTAATTTATAGTACAGTAAGACATGTCTGAAAGAGAGTTCCTAATGCGGAAAAATAGCCGTGACATCCCGGTCTATTGTTTCAGCGGAGTAGGAAGTCGGCTAATGCGCTATTCCATTCAAGCCGCCATCACCTGTTCAAATAATCCACCTTCTCCGGTGGCTACGAAGGCTCAATCCCTGGGATTTTAACCCCTATTACTCCCCCATTCCACGCACCACCCCCAATTCATCTCTTTCTCTATATCATTTGGATTATTGCTGCCCCCTGCTTACTCAACCCCCTCCGGTAAAGCCCTCTCATCCCATTGGGGCGGCACCAACCAGGGTGTGCAAATACCCGCTTGAAAAAATGAGGGGAGCGCTGTTTACGCTGGAGAAGTGATGCATTTCCCGCCCCCTTTGATTTCACTATCCCCGTGCGGTACTTTTGTCGGACTGACATATTTTTTCAGGGGTACTTCCGTCTTGTATGTATTCCGCGACCCCCTGCCAGCAGTTTCCGCTCGATTCCAGCTTATAAATATTGCGGGGGAATCAGACATTCACCTTTAATTGGCTGGACGTTGGGGTTGGAAAAAGGGGCTGTTTGCCGCGCGTGTAGACAGGGAAGTCTGTATTGATACCGGCACTTAATTTCGGGAAGTAAATGGTCACGTAACGGTGGAGTTGATGGTAGATGTAGCGAAAGGCTATGTCTGCAGAGAAAAGGTGCGTCATGTTCGGTGGGGGTTAGAGGTAGCAGGTGTGCATCGCAGTGTTTTATTCTGTGGAATTTCGAAGTAAACCTTATCACCAGTACCGCATATTAGCTTAGAACTGTTTCTACCTCATGGGTAATCTAATTAATTTATTAGTCATTCGTATGTACTCTTCATGTGTTATTCCGTAGATTTTGTTACATTCCTAGTACGAAAATTTGACACTTCGTCCAAAAAACTAAAACAATCCAACAAAGTCGCCGTACTTCCAGACCCAGCAGCGCGGACCCGGATCGTGCAGCGCGATCGAAAAATCGCGTTTTTTTCGTGGTTGGCTACGTTTTTAAAATGTCTTTGTTGGATACTCTTAAAATGCCTTCAACCAATACTCTGGTGTAATTTTCCGCTGCACATATCTTTTAAACAAAAGATATTGACTACTTTATATTCAAATTTTGCTTATCTTGAAAGCGTAAATAAATTTTGTGATGGAATACCACACAAATATTGACCAATATCCTTGAAAATGATGGGTAGTATAGATAAAGTACCATATTGATCGAATGTAATGTTTTTTATTCCACTAAATTCCCTCCACAAGTCCATTATTAGCTTAACTTATAAGATTATCGAAGGAAAATAAAATCGGGAGTGTGTTTGGAAATTTAGTCATATTTAACCGTCCGTATCTAAGTAACGTATACGATTTATGGAAAATGACTTACCGTTTAATGATCAGCAATCATTTGGCTGTATATATGCAGAGTTTCAAGTTTGTATCTCAAAAAAAGCAATTTTGGACTTTTGTCCGGCTTTTTCCGATTTCGGACCACTGTGCGTCGGCAGAATAAGATGAATAATTTTAATTAAATATGTAATAATTAAATTTACGATTGATTTAGCTCTGTTATTAAATACTGCATTGTAATTCAGTAGGTAGCTTTTAAGTTCATTTATAAACAAATATGTAGATTATTAATTATTAAAATCTCGTGTTAACGACGAATGTGCTAGCTGTTAATCTCCTTGAATAAAATAACTGATGTATAATTCACAATATGTACAATTATAATTTATAATGTATCTGCCATCAATAAATAGCATCTATTACAGTATCATATTACGAAATTATATCTGATTCGACTTATTCCTGGCTACATTCTTATCAATGCTAAATATTCTAACATCCTGAAAATCACGATATTATCATAATTTATTTGTTTATAATATATCATTCAATTTAAATTGTTTATTTTATTCGGTTTAATATAATGGAATGTTGGCTATGTTTATTCTGTTTATATTATGTTGACATTATTAACCAATGCTAATTTATTTGTTTTCTTTTTTATAGGTAAGTAAGCCGAAATACCTGCGCGAGTGTTCACCCCAAGCTCTCCTTCATTTAAGGATGTGAGTTTTATAGCGAAGATTAAGGTAAATAAATCATTATTTAATGTAAAATAATGTGACAAAGATTCTGTGATGTGGTTTGTCGCCGTCTCTTATTACGCAGTGATAACGAATATATCGTTGAAAGCTGCTATGGAATTTGCTACCATTAAAGATTGTGCTTTAGGTTCCGATGCCTTCAAATTAACACCTTCGATACGTCGTCAAACGAGTTAGGAGTTGATGTTGATTTATGTTGTTTAATAACAGAGGAAATTTCTCGCCCCGGCATTTAGGTCTTTGCCATTTTTTATTTGCGATGCATGAAATTTCGTGATCGGTTACAACCATCCGACGTTTTAAGGATTTTCATACCACGGACTTCTTATGAGTCACGTAAGAATTAATTAAGTTTGGGTTAATTCGCGTGCGGCTTAATTTGATGAATATTTATTAGTCACGCAAAATAGTCATGATTTACCTGTTAAAAACGAGGTGTGATTGAATGCTTTCACGCCTACCATTGCTAGCGTTGGGGTCCGGTTTACATTAATTTTCTAAGGAAGTTTATGTAGTAGGCGTAATTACGGAGCCTCTAATATTCTGTTGTCCTATCTTTAGCTCGTCGCTATTTTTGAGCTTGTCAATGTTGTATTGCGAAAACTTCTCTTGAAATTGGTGTACGCAATATTTTTGCTATTACGTTTTCGTAGTCGGCGATAACATTTTCTGGATCGCTATGTTTTTTAAAAATCAAAATATCAGGTGTAGTATGTTTGTACTCGTACATTTCTTTGTCAGTTTGCTAACCTTGCGTATGCTGTGTGTCTAGGAGATTTTGCGCAGGATTATCAGCTATAATATTAAATTTCTTTATTAGTTACTTTCGTAGATGTGTACGATGCAACAATTAATATTCGTATAATGATTCTTATGAAAGTAAATTTATGAAAAAATCCGTTGTTAGTACACTCACCATGCCGTAGGCTAATTTCTGTAAAATGGTATCGCCTTTATACGACTTTCGTCCTGTTTAAGATTCATATTTTAATTATATGAAAGAAGATGACCTTTTTCTCGTTACACTCAACTGTATCATTAGTGATGCCATTGTAGATCGAGGAAATGATTAAGTCTACCATTGTACAGGAGTATCGTTTCTTGTATGCAAGATAAACTAAGATCGGATTTTCGAAAATTTTCTTTTTACACAATTTGAAGATTTGTCATTGTAGATATATTTGCTTTAATTCAGTTGAGCGTAATCCGCTTTTTAACTTTTAGATTTTACTAAAATTATTTACTCTCTTTTTCTTCGGAAAATTTATTAAGGCTCTATTGGATCTATTTTTGCATGGCTGAAAAATAAATCTTTTCACTTATATTAAAATTTTCCGGCTGAAATTAGTCAATAGAATAAAACGTATACTGTTTCTCCATGTAACTTGGTTTTAAGGTATCATTTCTCCCTTTAATGCACTTCCCGATGCTCGAAGGCCTACATCGCTGCTAGGGTTTCTCGGAAAAATGGGCTTCATTCCTCAAGCTTTCACCTATCTCTCCTCTCATTCTCTCCCTCACTTTCATCTCACATCCCTGAGCCATCAATTCCGCCTCCTATCTCACGCCCATCTCCGCCCCTGCAGAAGTCCAATTCGTCTCGCTACCAATTTGACTTCCACACGAAAAGAGGGGCGTGGTCAAGCCCTTCACCAAAAAGAGAAGAGAATTGGTGCCGGAGCTTTTTAATGCCCGTCGTGATCTCATTGCATTTCCTTCCCATTTCGCGTGACGAGCTTCGCCTCGCTCTTCGTATAATATCTGATACTTAGTCGTCGTTCCTTCTACCATGCCTTCATAAATGTAATTTTTTGCTTTGCTTCAAAACACAATGTGTTTGTGGTGTAAGGATTAATGTTTATTCATCAAAACTCTTATTCTTAGGTTTATTTAGGCGTGTGCCTAAATAAATCTAAGTATAAACACAAGTGGAAAAATTACATGACGGATTCTCTCCGGGAAGTTATTGTAACCACTGAACTACCATGCCGCAGCATGCATACGTAGGTTCAATACCTGGGTTCAAGTCCAAGTCATGCCTCTATTTCTTTCCTGTGTTTATGCTTTTAGATGCTGAGGCGTGTCTGCCGCCGTGTATTGGTGATTTGAATATTTTTCATTAGTCATTTGGTTCTGGATACAAAAAATGTATATTTTATTCACTTTTGTCATGTTTATTGCTGTGTTGGCGTAAGATTTACTGCGGTATGAGTACGCGAAATAATGTAACTAATTAAGGCTTCTCTTGGTGCAAGCAAGAAAAAATTACTCGTAGAGTTACTTTACTTCGCTTGCGTGGATAGGTATGTCTGCTTATGGTGTTTGGTGCTTATGGCTAGGCTAATGTATTTGCGCATCTGTTTTTGTGCAATAAATAACAAATGGGAATTCTTTTACAATGAACATCACTTTATTACATAGAGAGCTCAAATTTAAATCCAAGTTAAGGAAGAAATACTATATTGTAGCTAATGCATACAGCTGTTTATTTATGTGGCTAATGTTACAGGAGGTGAGATATCGGCTTCGAGATATTACTTTATCGTATAGAGAAGTCAAAATGGAAACCTAATTAAGAAATAAATACTCTACTTTAGCGAATGGATTTAGCTGTATATGTATGCAGCTAATGTTAAAAGAACTGAAGAACCGACCGGTCTTCGGACTAGATACTCTACTGTCAGATACTTTGTCGTCATCGTTCGCTTGTTTACATCCCAGATTGCACCGCCACTGCATTTTTTACTTTATAACGCATGCGTGATTGATAGTCTTTCGAGTTCATACCATCTCTGCCTTTGAATCCCATCATCCTTATGAGTGATATGGTTTGTTGATTTAGATATCAAAGGCGGATGGCGTCCATGCCGATAGGCGTGATGAAATACGCTCGTGAGCGATCACGTGGGGAGAGTGAAGAAATGGGCTGTTTAATAAGAAAGTGACTTGTGCGTAATGCATGCGATGCGATTCAATGGTGAGGACGAGCATGATTGATTGTTTTCGAATGAGCTCTCGGAAGCTCTAACTGCAGTGGACGTAGGAGTTTGTTTGAAAACATAAAAGGCGCGTCAGCTATCAAATCATAATGTTTATCCCTGTATATTATTACCCTCATTAATTTCCTCCTCTAATATATTTATATTCAGTTTTTATTAGCGAATAGAATCGTTTGGCTGTCTCTTAATTCTGTTCAGTAGAGAAGGAAGTTGTTGTTTTCTTGCGTTATGCGACACATTATTTTTTTAAGTTTTTCAATTTATTATTTATCGATGCCATACGCCTGAATAGTGTAGCAGGTTAATAGATCTTCTTGGTAGGAATATACTGGTGCCACAAGTAAACCATATTAATTATGAAAGATACTTTGATTCTACTATTGTAACTGTCTGTCGTTATATTTAGATTTGTGAACATCAGCAGATGAAGATTAAATATATGCCACAGTGTTATTGTAAATAGCTCTAATGGAATTTAGCTGCAATCTTCCCTTTAAATTCAAAATGCTTATTATAATTGATCTCAAGTCTTCACTGACATTTAAAATACCAATAAACTAAATTCATTGGTAATTAAATCGATTATATACATAATTATTAGTAACTACTTTCTTAATGTCCGTTAATTTAATGTTTAGTCAATTCAGCTAACCAAATCTGAAATTTTAGCTTAGCTTAAATTTAGAGATAAGGAGAATATTATAATTATATATATCTGTAATTTTGAGATTTGAAAATCACTCATTCTGTTAAAAAATTACAGTTAAAATCCATTATGAGTATCTTTTAAACAGTTCCATACAAGAATCAATACATACAGCATAAAAAAAATAAAAAGTAACACCCAAGATTACTACTGCCCTCCTTACAAATCCGTTTTATATGAGAAATCATTCTTAGTCTCTGCTATAAAATTATGGAATTCTTTGCCTCTTGCAATAAAAGCAAGCAAACATGTAAGTACATTCAAAACATTGTATCACAATTATGTAATGGAAAAGGCATCAACTATATATGTATTTTCAGTATGCTTATGTATTTTTAATAACTTTGTAATACGTAGATCCAAAAACTCCGAAAAAACCGTTTGAAAAAATTTTATTTAATTTTGGTTTTGTTGTATATTCGCTATCTGCGATTTATGTTAAACTGTCAAATCCAATTTTGTTTTAGGTGGCTTGCCACAAAACAATAAACTCTAATATTATTATTGTACATTATAATCCGTGGCTTATGTGTTCCTTGGTAAATTTTATAATGTATTTATTTACAAAAAATTGATGCGCATGATTTCTTAATTGGACCCATCTCTTTAGCTATTCCTGGAAATAAGAATGGCACGGTAGTTAGAGTGGACATTGTTTGCATAACAGCTAGGGTTGATGCTTATCAAAGGTTTAGATGAATTGCCTTGGGCGGTTTGCAAATGTACGAAACGCGTGACCAAAGTGCCTCCTCTTTAATCATTTCATTCCGTGCGTGATGATCCTTGATTCTCACATCAGACGCAGGATCTTGCGAAACGGAAATACAGCGTTTACGTGTCCTGTGTTTCCGATCAGGGACATTTTTCCTTGTTTCTCTTAAAACTTATGACTTTAATGTTACGACATTTTTACTCTTTAACAAAATATACCGAAGATTTTTGAATGCTGTTGTGTAGCGTTTATATTTATTTGGATCATATTCATCTTTGCGGAGAAGTGATCGTTATTTTTTTCCCTAACGTTAGAGTTAATGGAAGTAGTCAAAATGTGAAATCACCGTAATCATTTATAATTATCGATGCCTATGAGTGTAGTGTATTTTATACTTGTCTCACTACTGTTGTAATTTCGTTAATGTTTCCGCTATTATCTTGTTGTTCTATTCTTTTGATTTATTCTAATTTATTCTGCTACGTACCTCTGGTAATTTGAATTCATCATTTGTTCTTGTCTGCATTTTTTGTATGATGGTGTATTTATATTGTCTTTTATAGGCTTGTCACTGACAGTTTCATTTGTATTATTTTCGCTTTATTTTTCTTTTCAATTTTAGCTGCAATTGTCAGTAGGCTCAAAGGTTTTTACTTTTTTCTCTTAGTGTAGACTTTGGTATTTTTCTGTCTTCTCCTTCGCTACTCCCATTATATTTCGTTTTATTTTTAGTAATTCTTTCGTTTAATTCTTTAGTGCCCTTTCTTTTAATTTTGAACGACGAGTGGTTAAACATAAGAACAAACTAATGACTTTCAATCTACTCTTAAATTAAAGTAATTTTTATTGTTCTCTTGGTCGGTTATGTTATTATCGAATTTATTTTCTTGGAGTAGGAGCGACTATAATTGAAGTAAAGTAATCAGTTTTCGTAAGTAGTGGTAGTAGTAATTTTAAAGAATTCCTAGTGTTTGAACGCAAGTTAGCCATTTTCGTTTATTTGCTATAACTTGGAATCAGATTTAAAGGAAGCTATACCTCCTCGCTTACGTATATGCATAAAATCTGAAAAGTATATGCCAGTTTCTTATTTTGCTATATTCTACTACACAGAAGATAAGCGTGTTCTGTTTCGTAGCCCTTCATTAGTCGTTGTTCTTGTTTTCTATTAATTACACATTCACCACGACGATAAAAGGGCAGAAAAATTTCCGTCTCTCCTCGAGAAAATTCGACAAACTCGGTCGAATTTAAATGGGAACTCAAAACCGTCGTCGGGCACTCGTGCGCGCCTGATGCGAATATTTTCACCAGGTACACTCACAGAGAGATGCGAGTGGAATTCCCCTCAAAGGGAAGGCGCAAAATATCATGTCCTCGTGGCGAAAGGGCTTCTCCCGCCGCTTTTGTCTCATCCGTCTGCCCTCTCCGTCCGCCCATTAAATCCTGTGCACTCTCGACCCGTGTCACGCGACCTTTTTTTTGGTCCTTTTCGCGTGTCTCCTGCTTTGGCGGTAGCCTAGGCAACAGGCGTCGCCGTCGGAGTGCTTCGCGCGTGCCCAAAGTTATCGCGTTTTGTTTTCCTTTCCTCGGATTTCGCTCCCTCTTCCCTCTGGCGCTAACGAGTAATTATGAAGGGTTTGTCTCGGTCTTTTTGCTTCCCCCGAGTGGTCGTTTGGGTGTTTCGCCGGTGACTCCTCCCGGGCATCGTTGTAATCTTATTGTTTTCGCAGCTTTTTATTTTTATTCGGCCAATTTGGCAGCTGCTCATTCGTGCGTTCGTTTTGAGATTTTTGGGTCTTTGCTGTCGGTTTGTGAATATTCCCAGAGGAAAACGGGCTTGAAAAATGTCTGACTGTGCTGGGAATCGAACCCAGGATCTTTCTCTATCCAAAAGGCTGCTTTAACCAGCTTTGCATTTGAGATTTTAAAAGTTCGGATTTATCTCGCCTTGTAATGTCTGTCTGTACAGGCGAAATAGACTGAAATATGGTGGAAGTGCGACGTGGGGCAAAGAGAGGATATTGGTTTATAAAAAAGAACAACCTTGAATATAAATTCTGCTCCTAGTATATATTACATTGGGGAGTACTTTTGGCGAATAAACGATTGATTGGTTTCGTAATGTTTTAGTCGGTTTCCTTTCGTGTTAGAGAAGGTACTTGGTAATTATGTCGTTTTATTTATCAACCAGTCTTTACTCTATGATTTTTTTATGTATAAGAACCTGTTTCAAGGTGTCTGAATTATATTCAATTCGGTGATTCAGGTAGTTTTCCATTATTTATAATCTTGATGAATTCAATGGGAAAAACAGTGGGAAAACAACGACAAAGGATTTTAGGTGGCTTTAGGGTTGGGGTTGGCTACAAAGAAGTTAAGGAGATGGCGTTGAATAGGGATTTTTGAATTCATATGAACCTACCGAATGGTAGAACACTCATGTCATATAACCTTGATGTGACATATTCCTTAAGAAAACATGTGAAATCATTTTACGCTGCGAAAAAAAAATAACTTCTATAAGGAAACGTTCTTCAATCTTTAAATATTCTATAGCATTAACTCTTAATTCCCTTTGATCAACCATTATCAATATTCCTCTGAGATGTTCAGCTATGCAAACTAATTTCTCACCAAACACCCTGGTTTATTGGCAGAATTTACGTCATTTCTGCTGATATGACTTAAGTCGACCGTCATTTCAATTCAAGGACGCGGAGTTGGGACATTTTACGTCCCTCCGACGCGTTTTATTCCCCCAGCGAAAAGGATTAGGTAATATTCCGTCAGCGAAGACTGATCTTTCCCTTATGAAAGCCCACTGATCTTCCGTTGCTTTCACCGTCCTGCGGGCGGAGGACAGCCAAAGAACGGAGCAAAAGGGTTTCCCAAGCCGTCAGTGGTCCGGAAAACCTCCACAACGTTTTTTCCCCTCACAAAGCCACTCTTTCTTTTTTTCGTGAGAGATGGGGAAATTCGATGGGAGAGATGGGGGAAAGATTTACGGAAGAAAACGGAAAGGGAGATAGGTTTAGTCGGGGTGAGAGGCAAGTGAAAAAAGTGTCCCTGGGGAAAGTGAGGCTGGAGATAAGGGGGTTTGTTAACTACGCCTCAATGAACTGCCGATGGAGATTGTGATTTCTCGATTTCGTCCATTCCCCAGGTTAGGTATATTTCGATTATCCGGGGGTTTTTCTCTGTTTTCGTAGATTCGAGAGTTTATTTGGCTTTCGAAAATCAATTGCTCCTTTTAAGTTTTAAATGAATATATTTAATAGAATTTGCAACCGGGAGTTGATGATGTTAATTGTGGTTTTTTATTTTTAACTAAATGGAGCTGCATAGAACTAAGAGATTACTTTTAAGCGTCATTTAGATATTTAAATGTAATGTGTAGCTGATATGTAAAATATTTGTTGCAGGTAAACTGCGTTTGTTCCTTTAAAATACCTGTCCGACTGTCATTTCTGTTATAACCGGAATACGGCTGTTGATTTTATGTTATTCCATTTATAACTTAAACTGCGAATCTTGGCCAAATTTCACTGTATTGATTGGTACTTTTTTATTAGGCGACGGATATCATTAACGCAATATAAATAATTTATTACCGTCCGATATTTTACATTAATCTGTATATTTTAAATAAAATGTTTCGTTAGCTTTTAATAGTAGCATTGTTTTATGTATCGAGATCTTAAGTTAACATGCTAGGAATTACTGGAACCTGTGACTCTCAATTAACTTTTAACAAGGTTAAATTTTAGCGTATTAGTGAAGAAACTGATCATCCATCTACATTACTTCTTACAAGCTATATTGTCACTATTCACTCCTATTACTGCTTATAAAAATACACATTTAGTTGTTGACACCTTGGCCATTAGCGTGGAATCTCAAGCTATTTGATCAGGAATTAGTTGCAAGATGTAGGTAGGTATTTGCAATTGTTAAAGTAGCTTCTACAGCTGAAGTTATTTTGCTCTAAGTTGCAAGGTAAGAGTGTTACCCAAATCGTCTGGTATCAATCTTCCACCTAACCTCTTGGAACATTTACGAAAAATTTAGGAAATTTTCCTTGGATGCTATAGAATTCGAAGTTCCAACTCAGGAGGTGTAGATCGCAAGAGATGCCGTGCTTCGAAGCGTAGAAAATTCCTCCCCGAGAATCATTGCGTCGACATTCCCTGGCGAATCCCTAATGGCGGTCCGTCGTACGAATCCCGATGGGGAAGAATTCCCTCTTTTCGGACTCCTTTTGTGTTTTCCGCGTCGCTCCAACGAGGTTGGAATCACTCTCGGTTCCCCCTTTTGTTTCCCCCTTGTTACGTTCCCGCGTTTTTTCCTCTCCCTTTTTACCAAAGCCTTTTCTTTCCTCCCGGTGACGTGGACGAGTATGACGTGCACAAGAAAAGGGAAATGGCGCGTGATTTCGAGGACGGGTTCACTCGAATTGTGCGGGCGTTCTGTCGCGGGGGGCCCGGTTTTTTTGATTGCCCCGGACGCATGTTTTTATTCAGTGGAGAGTCGCGACGGGGTTTCTCTGCATTGATGAAGACATAGGCAGGAATCAAGTTAGGATTGATTTATAAGATCGTTTATCATGGGGGAATTGGGGCTAATTTATTGCGTATCTTTCCCGCGCGATCTGCAAGGATGGGTGGTAATTAATGAACGGAGGTTTTCGTCACGGTTACTTAAATCTAATTAACTAAGAAATTTAAAGAGGTATAAATCATACGATATAAGATTAAGAAGATAAATACTCATCATATATATCTTCTATTTCTAATAACTATCTGTATAATTCGTATATACTCACGATAGTGTCCATGTTTTTCTATTTAGCTCGGATTTTCATTTTGTTTCATACTCGTTATTTTTTACAATTATTATTCTTTTATGTCATAATTTGTGCTGCTTTAATGCAGCTGATATTTCTGTGATACATTTCCATGAGTCTTACTTTGCTTTCGATCTTTATAATGAGAATATTTTCAAACGTTTTTATTGCTCAGATAGTTTCGATGATCGATTTTCAAATGCTGTAATTAACGTGAACAATAAATCGTTTAATTGGTCTAGAAAATATATTATCCGTTAGTAAAGGGTAGTATACACGAATGGATGTTTCGTTTGCTCATTACCAATTATTTTCGTCGGCCCTAAGTAATGTGATTGGCGGCATGAAGACCCAAAATAAATCAATGCTAAACCGTATTGGGTTTAGTTTTAAAGAGGACGTGTAGAGTTACCACATATCTTATGTTGCTTTATTTCACTCTCTTCCTGTGATTCAAGTAATATTTCCCTGCATATTTACCGCTGTTCAGCCTGGTGACAAATTACCCAACCCAAATGATGCACTTCAAATGGACACGATTCTTCTCCTCTTATTTGGTATTTTCCTTTGATGTATTGCTCCCCTCCCATTTACAAGTCGCTCCATTTTCTGCATTCGTATCCTCCTTGAGGTCGATGTTGGATGCGGGCTCCGAAAGAGAACGGCTCTGAGAGAGGGGCGCGTTAAGAGTCCATCTTTTTTTTGTTTCGGCTGTCAGAGAATTCGGACGAAATTGATGGGGGAGCAAGGTTATAGAAGAGGGACGTTGATCCCTTTTTTCTCTCCTTAACTCGCGGTTAACGTGTCAATTTTGCTACGCTCTTATCTTCGGAAAGTTGTCCGAAGGTTGCGTAACGAGTCCTATAGACAAGTTGTTTTTTATTAGATAGGGCTCGGTTTAATCAAGGACGTGACGTTCATTATGAAACAGGCTATTGATTTGTATGTTTTACGTTTCTAACTTTGAGTTATCCATCGTACGGTCCGTCGTAAGTTTTAAGCCAATCTTACAATATTTACATCGATTCTATCTATTCAAGCTTAGAGAAATATAATTCAGAAAAGTATTCGTGGATATGATCTAGACAAAATTACACGATTAGCTTTAAAGCAGTTCTAATTTTGCCTAAAATGTCATATTCGCGCTGATTGGCTGGTTGATCTTTTTGAGCGACTATTTCTAACGATACCTTTATGTATTAGTTTTCGGACGATTCTTATTTCGCGAAAATTGTCTTCAAAAACGCAGTTGTACAAAAATACGAGTATGTACACCTATTCCTTTATGAAACGGTGATTACCTAATGCAAAGGGTTTTGTCATACCCAAGCAGTCCATACATTTTCCAGGTGCCTCCCAATCTAAGAAGGTTTTACAACCAGACTTTTCTCTCGCAAATAACCGACCGTATCTATGGATTTTTGTCATATAGGTAGCATCAACCGACTTTTCATTTATGATAATCAGGTACATCTGGTCTCAAAGTGGTGGGAGAATTATATTCACCATTCCTGGTTAAATCTGAGTCAGAGAAGGTCGCTCCATGTTTCAGATACAGTAATATTGGATTATTGGATACTAAGTATATTTAATGGTTGCAGATAAAGCCATTGTATACTTCGTTGCTAAGCAGCTAAAATTAAAATAACACCAAAACACGTTTTCTTATGTCCCGCCGAAAATGTCCTCGAATGATATTGATGAAGTTGAAGCATGCTTGAAAACCAGCGACTCCTAAATATGTGAGTCATGCCTGAAATCTTGAGCCTTCCTTTCATTTTTGCGTTTCGTTGAAATCTCTAATTTGAAGAAGTGATCCGTGAAAAGAAAAGTTGGACAATGCTGCCCTAGTAAGCGGAATGATTCACATCACCAAAGGAATGAGAACCTATCAACAAGTTTACTACCTTCATTCTTTAATTGTGTCTTTTTTACATCCATGTATTCGTCTTGGTGCGAATTTTGACGAAATTTTACCTGTATGATTTTTGTTCTTGATGGTTGTAATCTTAAAAGTTGTGCATCAGCACAAGGATTGCAATCTGTACTTTCTGAATGCAATTTTTTCTTAACTAAATGTACTCCAAATTCTTCATTTTCTTTCAGCCTTTTCCGACTTGTCCTTGAGTGTAAAATTCAAGTATCCCCCTCTCTATTCATCTATCTCATGTGCTTTCGCAGGTTGCAACTTTTTATGTCACGAATGATATTTCACTCTTGCTCTGTTACCCAACCTCACCTTGAACAATAGAGAGATCTCGAATAGAATTGGAAAGCTTCTTTTCCCGCTAACTCAGCTTAGCAACGTTTGGCATTTTCATCAGTTTTGAAAAATCAGGGAACGCCTAGACTTCTTCTTTACCCACCTTTCTCTCGCCTACTTAGGGAAGTCCCGCCGGACGCAGCTTTTTAAGCCCACCACTCATTCCATCCGTTAATCTTGCATTCGCATCTCGCACGCGGCTATTTCTCCCCTTTGCTTTATCTGTTCCGAGGTGATTTTCGACGCCCACTCATCCGCCTTAGCTATTTTCATCAGGTCAACTCCTTCGCTGTTCCTCGCCTTTGCTAACTTTCTACAGTTACTCAATTTCTCCCATGCTCTTAACAGAGACTGGTTTTGAGAGAAAAATTTTACTACGATGCATTTTATCAGCTGTTACTCCAAGTCATTGTCTTTGATTCGAAGGTGATACGAATATCGGTATATTTATAAATAAGAGGTTTTGAGTAGAGGTAGTAGTAGTATTGTTAAAAGTGCTTCGATAGCTTAGGTCATTTTGCAAATGAGATCCTTCACTAAAGCCTCAAGAGTTTTGCTACTACTCACTAAGTCTCAAGAGTTTTAAATAACTACCTTTTTTCTGTATTTTACCCATCTTCGTGTAATGATTGTAATTTTTTTGACTTTATTGGAGTCTTTTTTGTTTAGTTGTTTATTTTTTATTCAAAGTTGTTGTAATTTATTTTGTAGTTGATAAAAATATCGGCGTATTTATAATTCGGAGGTTTTGATACAGTGGTACGGGCGAAAGTCTTATCTTTCCATTTCTACATGCTTTGGAGTCCTACTAGAAAGTCCCACTTGAAGCAATTGATAATATGGTCTCAAATTGTCTTAAATTCTTATCGGTTCTTTCCATCTTTCATCTTGTAAAGATGATTGTGATATTTATGCTTTCATGATTGCCCATTGTTCGTGGCGCCATGCGTAAAATACTTTCATATGTAATGATACATAATGGAAAAACATGTACCTTTCATTCACTTCCGTTTCAGTCTGTCTGTGAACGTTACTTAGGTGTTAGTGATATCGATTAATGACAATCATTCCAGTCACTTCTTTTTTAATGCTATGAAAAGTGTTGGCCATTGGGTCATTGCTCTGCTCTTACGTATTCGTCTTCGTAACCCTTCCTAGCTTTGTTCTAGTTCTGTGACGAAAGAAAAGGCAAATGTACAAATTACTTCCCTTCTCAACTTGCCCATTGCCCCATCTCCATTCCAAAGCTTTAGGTGGGATGGTGGTGGTTGAGGATTTTACCAGCATACGGGCTGATATATTTATACACGTCATTTAATTCCTCTGATTTCTGCTCCTTACTATAAAAATGTCAGCGGGTGTATGAGGGATAAATTGTTCGAGTTTTACCAACAGCATATTTCTACATTTTATGAGAGCGTTAGTTGCAAAAGAAATATCACTCAAGTATGCTTCACTTTAAAATTGTTTGGTCCGTAAGATCGAATTGTGTATAGTATTTAATATACATGTCATATTTTGCTTCTCAGTATCCTTTCAAAAGGCTACCAGTGGTATCAGGTTTTGTCTCCAATTTATGTTTATGGAACCACTTCTTAGCTAGGTTTCAGTAACGGCTTTTTCTGTCTAGGAAAACACATTAAATATAATTTATTGTTGAAGTTTGGGTCTTCCAACACTGTGGAATTCGACGGTCTTATCTCTGGTCTTCATCATATCTGTGTTCTGTTCCTTACGTATTGTAATATATGATTTTTGGAATCTTGATCTTAGTAATTTTGTGGGTCGGAATATGTTTAGAAAGCACCTCTAAAGTAGTTTATTTCCTTTTAGATAGGCATCCATACTAAGACACTCATTTGAAAATAACTAGATGTGTACGTTTACAGTTTTTCAAACGGTGTCAACATAACGGGACGTTAAATTGCATACAATTTCTCTTCAGATGCTAATCTTAGGAAAAGCAATTTTTATTCAACGTAAGGAAATTTAATCCTACGATATGCATAGCCTTACATACACACGAACGTATTAATGTGTCTACTCTCTTAACGGCTTGATTCTGCAAGGTATCATCTCTTCCATATTAATCCGGATGTGTGAATATTTGTGCGGATCACCTGACAACTCGCTTTAAGTGGCGAAAAGTTCAAAGAAAGCGTATTCCCTTTAAATAGATGCGATTCTTAACGGTGTACGGATGGGATTCCTTGGAATTAAGTATTCAAATCGAATTGAAAGGATTCGATTATCTCGTCTTTGCGGTAATAATCCTGTCCGCAGTTCCACATCTCATTTACTTTTCCCGTTAAAGAGGATTGTTTCTCTGATTGCTCATGACGCCTTTGATTCAGTTATTTAGCGGAAATATTCTTCCAGTGTGGTGATTCATGTTTTCGGTGCTGTTAGTCGTTGATGAGAATCTCCTTATTTGACATTTTTCGGTCGTTTTTCGTGATTACTTTTGTAGGGTTTCCCAACTAATATACCTTGGCTCACAGGTGTTTTGTATTGATATCATGTTTATATTATTCCAATGATTTAGCACACGCACGCTTATATTTGCAGAATATTTTATAGCTTGGTGAGAGCTGCTTAATAGCAGAAATATTTTCTTTCTTTCTTTCTATATCTTCAGTATAAATTAATGAGTTGTCTTTGAGGAAGCGAGTTATAGAACGATTTTCAAATACATTATTTGTCAAAAACCGTTTTATATGAAAGGAGTTTTTTCTATCCACCATTAATTTAAATTAGCTGTCATTGTTGTTTGCAAATTAGATCTTTTTTAATTGATTATAAGTTGAAAAGAAGAGGAAACGTATCGAGTCTCAATTTCGCCTAAAATAAAGAATTTATTTAATTACCTTGGTCAAATATAAATTTCTTGGTGAGAACCTTCCAAAAATATTTTCTTTCGTATCCTATATTAGTAATCTTCAGCTGTGATTATGTTAAAATGAGCTTTATTATATGTTTAGATGATGTGACGTTGACAACAATTTTCGGACTCGATCAAATCGTTTTGATATTTCTTTCGACAAAGGCATTCTATGAAAAGAGAAATTTTCGTATTCCATATGGCTAAGCAATAGACAGCGTTCAATATGATAGAATAAGTGGGTCTCAGGAATGGATAAGTTAGTTCAAAATTTGAATTAATTTGGAAGATAATCGGGAAGATGTAAAGAAGGGAAATCTCTTCCTTAAACTGTCTGTATTACATTGAAAATAGTTGAGCAATCTTCCCACCTAAAATATTCGAAAGAGCTTCAGGAAATCCGATCGTCAGTCGTGATTCCGATTGTGAAACTTTCGCGTCAAAAAGTAACCCCAGCGACTCCTTATTCGGACGCAGCGGAAACTTTTCCTTCCATTTAGACGAATTGGATCACGCTTTCTCGTGGGAGTGCTCGCCTTTTTCCGTGGAAGAGCGTCATTGCGGATGCCATCCGCGTTGAGGAGCCGAAGGTCAGAGTCCCTGTTTAGCGACGTCTCATCTCCGTCCCCTCATCTTTTTCCCATCTCTCCCTCCTTCATCTCGTCTTTTACGTCCGATTCCGTTCCCCTCCGTAACACCTGAGAGGGAATTGAGTGGCATTGAGGGGGATGTCAATTGATTCTCATGAATAAAATAGTTTCGCATCTGACGGGTCGGTTTTTTGGCTCTCCTTGCTGGGAAGCGCACGATATTCTTGTTTTATCTTGTGTGAAACATCGTGATTAATTGCCTAAAGTTGATTGTCACGAGAATATATTATTTGCTAGGCGATGTTTGTCTCGAGGAGGAATTATTTGTTACAGAGGAGCACAATTTTTTATGAGAATCATTTGATTTGAATGCTCTTAGGGTATCTGTATACTGGTGGGGTTACTACGGCTTGTATGGCGTGAAGAAAACAGTTTCTATTTAGTGTGAATCATCGTGATTAATTGCCTAAAGTTGCTTGTCACCAGAAGATATTATTTGCTATGCGATGTTTGTCTCGAGGAGGAATTATTTGTTACAGAGGAGCACACATTTTTATGAGAATCGTTTTATTTGAGTACTCTTTGGGTATCTGTATACTGGTGGAACTACTTTGGCTTGATGTGAAGAAAACAATTGTTGATTGTAGAATGGTTTTGATGCACGAATTCCGTCGTTCCGTATTGTTCACTTATTATTTAAGTATAACAATTCCTATATTATAGCTGATTCTCTACGGTAATTCTTGTATTCATTGTTGTGGTATAACAAAAGTGGATATGAAGTTTAGCTATCTGCTTGCATTTTTTCGGGTTGCAAATTTTCGGAACGTATATCTTCCAATTATTCTTGTGAAAGCTTCAAAGAAGGTTACAGTTTAAGTTGCCCCTTTACGTTCGCTGTCGTTTAAAATACTTTATTTGCTCCATGAAAATTAGATTAAAAATGAAGGTCTGCCACTTCGTTATTTAAGTGCACAAATTTTGTTTATTTAAACGGAGAATTATAAGAGATGCAAGAAATAAGTTAGCGTCGTTTTATTCAATGAATTGGGTCACAATGTCACTCATATGTTAGGCAACGGATTGAATTAGAAGAATTTTAAAGCAATTTCAGGGTGCTTATTGCTGCAAAATTTGTCTATATTTACACCCTGTAAAATTGGTAGATATTATCAAACTGTAAATTTATAATGCACCTAAACGTCAATGTTAGACATGAATATATTCAAGAAAGCTTTTGCGCAGTTTCAATATCTGAACCCAAAATGTGATTTCTATACACGTGGCCAGCTTTTTTCAATTTTAGCCCTCAGTACATACATGGGAAATTATCCGGAACGCTATGGCCGTGTAGTAGGGCGATTGAGTTGGTTTTGTAAGAAATGTATGTAATTTTCGATCCCAGAAAGAGAAAGAGTTTTCGGTGTTTATAGCGAAGAAATTTTCTCGACTCTCTTCTCCATCCATTCACACACGCATAAGAGCATTCCTTAAATTTTTTACCGCCTTTTCTCCTAATTGCTTTCATCCGAGAAATCGGGAATTCCGGTTTTCGGAGCGTCTGAAATTGTGGTAAGGGAGATGACCGAGAGGTAATTGCGAGGGGGGAAGTTAAGGATGGGAGTCATCCGTGTTTACAGGAAAGGAGACATTGGAATCGTAGTTGTTTTCCAAATAAAAAAAACGGATGCGTTAAAGTTAACATGCTGCAACAACCCGGTGAAACATGTCTGAGATTAATCTTCGACTGTTGTGTATATGTGTTGTTGCGGGATGCGTGAGCTCATCCTAAATCCTCTTTGACGTCTGCTGATGATAAAACCAGATACGGAATTTGATGTTAATGGGGAAAGGTTAGATTTAATGCGATTGGAGATTGCTTTAGACTTGATGGGATCGTATTGAGTGTGAGAACCTTCTCTATGTCGGAGACTGAAAGAAATGTCGATAGGTGATTTAATGTTAAGAGCTGTTAGATTATCAGAATAATATTCTTTTTATTACTGCCAATGGCCGAGTGCCTAGAGAGTTTGCCACAGGAAACATTAATTGAAAATTACTTGGCTATACGAGGAGTGTATTAGTTTACCTCTCTCGGTTCCAGAATGCTGGTGAAGGAAAATTTCTCAATAAGGGAACGCAGCGACCCTATTCATGTCTGATTGCATACCATTCAGTTAAGAGTAACCTCATGTTTTGATTTCTTTGCGATGCGGCAAATCTTATGAGCTTGAACCTTTTATTTCTAAGATATTACCAAAGATATCTTACATCTACCACTCCTAAGGTTTTCCTATTTATTTCTATTTAAACATACATTACTTATGTTTTCTATGATATCATTGAGGACAGGTTCGATTTAACAAGAGACTTTGCAATCTCAATGTAACTTACTTAGATCATAATAAATAACTTCGCTTTCACTCGCTCATCCATAACCTAAGCCTTTGGCAGATTAATTTAAAGACAAATTCACTTTTCTTAACCAAGAAACAGATGAAAATAGCTGTGTTCATATAGATATGATAACATATGTATGTAAACAATAATATTTCAGTGTTAGTCATTCTTCCGCAAAGACAGCTAATTCAACCTAGATATATCCTTGTAATAGATTCCCCTTCGTTGTAGATATCAACGGCGGAACGACACGAGTTTATAGGCTCGAAATTTAAGATACGCCGAAGCCCGAGGAGGATTGGAAATGGTGGTAGGCAGATGAAGGCCTAAGGGCAAAACCTCAGGGGAATGGCCCAAGAGCCTCGGCCTTGGCGTCTTCGCCTATTACTCGCACGCAATTCGAGGGGAAGATAGAGCCTCTCCAATTTGAGAATCCCCTACTCATGATCGCCCTCAAGAGAGCTCTCCAATCGGATGGGCGTTAAGTACTCGCCGGAATTACACATATTCCTCGAGTCCCCCGTAATGACGAGGTTGTGCTAAATGCGCCACAGGTAGTTTTCCTTTGCAAGGGTTCCTTTTTGCACGCTCATTCCAGACGGAAAATTCCTTTCTCGTACTTCGTAGATGCTCAGTCGTACGTTGCAGTTGTCCCTTGTTGTGAGATTCTCCGAGTATTCCTCGCCATCGAGCGTCTGATAATTTGTACGAAATGAAAATTTCGTTATTTTTTTCTGATCGTACATGTATCCTAGCTGATTCGGCAACCATCCGAAATTGACCGCTTTTTTGTAACAGACTGTACTTCTGATAATTCATTTAACTCTCACTGTCTGCTTATAGATTCGCTTTCCTATTACTGTTCTATGGTACGTTGCTGTGCAATTAGCTCTTTGTGTACTGCATATTATACCATAGAATCATTTGTCTCTAAATTTACATTACATCTACTTAATATCATACGAGATATGTCGTTTGGTTGGATTTCACGGCGAATTGTTTTTTTACGGAAAAGATTTTTGTGCACTATACCCGCGGTACCGTCTGCTCATCTATTTCAGTTTTCGGTTAAGATTAGGAGCGGATTGATTATTGTTCCACGAGCTACGAGTTTATGGGCACTTGTCTCGTGAAGAAATAATATGTTTGGAGGAAATGGCCTAAAGAGGAAGGAAAGATTAAGAAATGCATTCTCCTTGTACGAAATAGGCATACATTTAAAGTGGGTATTTAAATTTAATAAGTAATCTTAGACAAAAGTGATCCATAAATTTGATTTAAAAACTTGTGTCTGTTAGCAGTGTATAGCTATAAATTCGCATTTAATTTTGAATCAAATTTTGTACTCCCATTTTAGACTTATTTTGCTTGCATAAGAATTTAAATGAGAGTCAAAGTAGCTCGAGCATATGAGAAATTATGGTTCAGATTCTTTTTTTTTAGGAAATATCTCTTCATGAAATTATTGACTGTGCTAGAACCTATTGTCATATTTATCTTTATTATTTCTTTACTATTCCCGCTTTTATCAGGATGGGAAGTCTTGCCCGCTAATTAAAACTGAACTAAATGCTTGCTTTATTGAATGTTTTTATATTATATTTCCTTTTAACTTGAACGTGAATATAATTATAAATTGTAAAACTTTCTATGTCATTAATTTGTTTCCCTGTTTCCCTACTTACTGGACGGTTACAATAAGGATTAGTAACGATGGCCCTGCACTTACCGAGTTTAACCATTTTCTAAGAAAAACAGGGTTAACTGGGAGTCGAACCCCGTACTTGAGCTCTGGTAGGTTAGCATAATAATCATTCAAATTTGAGATTTTTAGGACCGATAATGATGGTGTTATTTTTTACTATTCAATAAAAGTTACTTTTTGCTTTACATATTCCATCGCTATATTACATGAGCGACTAACCGTCAATGATTGAGTACTACCTATTCCCCGTGCACCTTTCCTTTTCAGCATCCTATCGCGTGCCGTTCAGTGCGAGGAGATTAGATTTCCGCCTCAGGCGATCGTGTTTTCCTTCTCCTAGATCTGGGGCGTTCGCCCTCTCTTAATCCTGCCCTTGATTGATTGAAATTATGTTCCGATGAAGGAAAGGCTCGATCGATTCGATTAATCCAAGGCGTCCGGCTCTTTGACGGCGCTAGAATCGCTATCCTTTCCTTTTGCTACGGTTTATTCTTTCCAGTGGCCAAAGGCCGTTCGTCAAAGATGTAAATAAGAATAGGAAAATAAAACGTCTAAATATGTCTACATACATAGTGTTCACAGCTAATGATTCTTAGTGTTCTCGGAGAATTTACTTTACGAACGAATGCATTTTGTCTTTCTACTTGGCTTATATATCAAGGAAGTTGTTTGCTATTTGTGATAAGTTTTTGTTATGTGTGGATCTCAGGAAATGCTTGCTATATATTTTTAACACCCTAAGCGTAATTTATAAGAGCTTGTCGTAGTAGATGCCTTTTATAATTAATGAAAAGACGCTTTCATTACTTCATAGTTCTGCTATTGGCGATGCATTAGGCTACTAAGTCATGTCTTCAGATGGAGAAATAGAACATAGCCTTAGCTCCTTAGATTAAGGGTAGTATTTCTATTTTAGATGTTTGTTGACTGCTAAATAATAAGTGATTATAATTCACAAGTATATTCGCATTTGACTTATTTATCGTTCCATTTCTTGTCTTATTCTTATAATTAAATATATACTAAATTATAAATGTTTGCTGCCTAGTCAAATTTTTATCGCATGCTTTACATTTAATTGTAAACATTTTATTCTATCCTACAGCGACTCGAAGGTACATGCTATTAGTCGCCCAAACACATATTTTTACGGTAGTGTGGCAGAGAAATCATCGTTATTTTAGTCTAAATAGGACAATATTATGATTGTCTCGTAAGCTCAGAGGCATGGTACCTTAAGGATAAAATATTTGTATCCTTTTCTTAAAATAAAATTTAGTTATTATCTTTGAAGGGGTGGTGGGCATCCCGACACAAATTTGAAACTGAATCTATTACACTTCTCCGAATCTCTTGAATGCGAAAATTATCGTCGTTGCTTATAAACGCATTAGAATTCCTTGGCCTTTCGTATATTTGCTCGTGTTACTCCTCTGCATTCTTCGCTATCAGTGTCGACTCGAGATGCTGAAGCGAGCGTTTTATTGCTCGTGGCCGGATATCTACTTTTTTCGAGTCGCTCGTAATTTTTTAAAAGCCATAATACATTTTCCCATTTTTTTCCGGATGCCGTAAATTTTTCACGCAGACTCCGGAGTTAAAGGTGATCTCCAAACGACCTTGATGCCCTAATGTATCATGCAGAAGAGCGTGCCAGCGGTTTTAAGGTGCCCAGGTTTCGCCGCCCTCTTAGCGGCTTATCAGCGTCAATCTGTAAACGTCTCGTTGACACATTTTGCGACCTTTTATGCTTATCGCCAGTAATTCGTTCGGTCGCCGTTTAGATTGGATCGAGATATAATCACGTTTTCCTTTTGTCCGAATCCGGGTTTTGTTGGAAGAAGGAGGGAGTTCTCTCCTCTCTGCTCCTTATCCACTTTTTCTCTCTCGTAATTACTCTCTACCCGCTCCATGGCCCGGAGCAGCATCCGGTTGACCTCCAAGATCATTTCGTTTTTTTACGAAGCCGCGTCGCGTCGGAAAATATCAGTGGATTAATAATTTCTGGAAACGGTCTCCTCTGTGTTTTTTTAGGGAATGGAACGATTAGCCACAACCGTTTTGCCGCGAAGTACCATCCGTCGACTCTATTTTGCCGACAAAACCCTTTTTAGAACAAACTCAAGGTGTTTTGGCCTAATATTGTGGAATGCCTTCTAAATAAATAATTAAACAATATTTCTACAAATTTAATTTTCCATCTTCAGGTCACTGCAAGGTCGAAACCGGTTGTTTCGGAAAATTATATTAATTTGTGAAAAACTACAAAAACTTTTGTCAATGAATTTACCATTATATTAATCAATATAGTACTCATGTTTATCAAGTGTCTGGAGTTTATCTTTTTGTATAGAAAGAAACGTAAAAATAAAAAGATGCATAGAAAATAAAATCTGAAAAATATATGCGTATATTTTTATGTCTATTTTCAGTTATCTTTTATATACCTGTACGTATTTTATCTAGATTTTGTTTTTGTAATCTAAAAAATGATTAATGCCTTGTGTTAACGTAAATATCTCCTTTTCAAAACGGGTTGAGTTGGAGGTAGGTTACTCTCAGAACGCCAAAAGAGAGTTAGGAATTATTTATGGGACTATATTTTTATTGATTAGATGATTCTCCCGAATTAGATCCACTATTTAAATATCTTGTGCACCCGGGTCAACTAGGTTTATTCCTATGCTTCTTGTTCGTACATTTAGATTATCCCTTTCACTATGTTCCCTGCTCTGTTGACTTTCTAACCTTCTGAACTCCCTGATTCTATAGTCCCTTTGTGAGTGTCGTATGACCCATTCATTAAATAATTTAATTTGATAAATATGAATAATATAAATTTACTATAAATAATCTCTCTTGTTAATAATTTTGTACTGTAATTTTTTTGTTAATATTCCTTTTATTTACTATTACTGATTTGTTTCCAGCTCATACCTCCATGCATTCCTTCTGTAAATTAGTTACAAGGTATTGTTTTTGAATTCACTAGAAAATTGTGGCAGTCCTATCTTTAAATCATTTAAATTAATACATTCAGAATACTCGGGGGAAAATAGCTTTGGCGAAATCGTCCAAGACATTTTCTAAACCAGACGTTTCGCCGATTGGGCTTAGTTCCTTTAGGATTAGGGCCGTTTGTTGACGATCTGGGTTTAATCTCGTCATTTCCGCGTCTGGACTCTGTAGGCAGATGTTCGTCCAAATGCCCGATTACATGGAATTGGGTGGCGAAAATTCGGAGGCGAATCTTTAAGTAACGGCAGGTGACAGGTTTCCGGTCCTGGAAGAAGCTGGCCGGATACGCATTCGTGTCGTGCGATTCCCCGAGCGAAATCGAGAATGAAATTTGCATATCGACCCATCGAGTTGGCTTTTATCGTCTTTTAAATCACTTAGGATATAAAAGAGGGGATTTTCGAAGCTGGAGCCAATGCGAATGTGATGACGGAGACGAATCAACGTTGGTTATCCTTGGATGGTTTGATATTTGAATATTCTCCGTCGACGTAGTTAATATTTTACTCTGTCTTCCTATTATATATCCTTTTTACGGTAGAGTCGCATATCGTATACTTCTAGATATATGTTTAATATATATACTCATTTACTGTGAATGTTTTATACTCGGCTATTTTGCCTCGGAAAACAATAGATCGAAATTAATTGCTCCGCTTCATGCTACTGAATCTATTCTTTCCTATAATGCTAAATTTAGGTCGGCTTGATGTAAATACTTTATTTACCTCAATTTTCCAAACTTTCTGTACGTACATAGTTTTTCTTGATGTTTGCTATAGGTATATCTACTAATTTTTTTAAATTCTGAACTTATTTTTTTCGCTTCTGAATAAGGCAGTATTTCTGATCTTCGAGAAATTTTGTTTTCTAATCAGATTGTTGTGGAGTTTTTCGAAGCAATTTCTAATCTCTTCTCATTGATTGACAAAAATTAATCAATATCCAAGTTAAAATGAGGTCTTCCCAGTCTTGTTTATCCCTAAAAAGAGAAGTAAGTATATGATTTTTTATGAACGGCTTGATTATTGCTAACACAAGGAACTATATGTACACTGTCTACTTTAAAGACTTACTTTCTACGATTAATTTAATCAAATTCCTTAAATTTCATGTCCTTAGTGTTCTACGCTTTTTGGGCTAAGTATATGGGAAGTGGTTTACGGTGATCCATAAAAATAGGATAACCTTTATTTTTCCCTCCGACCGTACTCTTATGCTAAAGAAAATATTCCCCACTATTCAGTCCTCCATTCAAGAGTGGCTCTCCTCGTGCAAACCAGAATTTCCGATTCCTCTTGCCCTTTCTCAACGATCTACGTCCATTACTCTAATGGAATTAACGCGTGGCCGATATGATCGATCGATTAAACAAACTCCATTTCTCTGTGAAGGCAAAAGAGCGTTGCGATGGTGGCTCTCCAGATCATTCTCTCTTCTCGTACGCGTTCATTCCTCATCTTTTGTGTTTCTATCGCTTCAACGGAGGGCTCATAATCTCAATCGGGGCCTCTCAGGTCATGATTCGATGGTTTCTCTCTACGTCGTGAAGATAAAAGAGATGTGGATATTTTTCCCGCATCGGCAGTAAACGTCACAATATTAAAAATATTCTGCTCCAAATGTCTTCCAATTTCATTTTGAAAAAAAAACCTCATCCGGTTTCCCGTTCGGATAAGGGGGTCAAGACTCCTGTTAAAGTTGGGAGATATCTTTAAAGCAGTTCTTTCTCCCCAGTATTTATGTTTGGGAGTCGAATGAGTTGAAAGCAGTACCTCCGCAGATTTTAAAAATGGATAAAATTAATAAGAGATGCCCAAAATTTTTACTCGGAATGCAGATTAAAAGTTTGGTGGTCGTAGGTCTGCTGTTAATAAAATACCTTAATTTTTGATTTTCATCACTTCTTCTAAAAACTATTCATAATTTTCCGATGAAATATACTTTCAATTGAATTGAGCTTGGGCTAGTTTAACATAATGCAATACAGAACAATCTTCCTATTGTGGAAATTCCTATGCATTAAATGATTTCTAACAATTTTCTTATGATTTCCTGGGAGCCATCTTTTATCATTTGTTTAATTTGGCTTGTATTATTGGTTTTTATTCTAAAATTTAGTGTAAATATAATTATTCTTACTTAAAGAGGTTATGAAATCTATATTCTAAATATCAACCTGTGAATATGGTACGGGTAAGAATATCATCACTTTAAACGAATATCTCTAAAATGTGAAATTAATGTCATTCAATCACATTTGGTGAAATTCCTTTTTACTACATAATTTATCGCGCCAAGAATGTGTTTATAGTAAAATTAAAAACCCTTTTCAAGTCCACAAATTTTCAAAATAAAAGATCGGTTTCAACGTACTACCCCATCATCAGGTGCAAAGAGATTTTTTACATCGTGACAACGCTAAATATCCCTTTATTTTGTAAAAATGTGGCTATCAATGTAAATCAAACGAATAATTTCGAATCTCGAAAAGTGTCTTTCGGGTATTCTGATTTCAAGAGTTTTATTTGTGTTTTCCGAGTAGTAGAAACTAAACAGATTTATGTGTGACCAACAGGAAGCTGTTTATGTAGAAGGCACATTACCGAATCAAGCTAATTAACGCATATTTACATAACGACTTCTTCACTAACCGTCAACGGGGTCGAGGAACCCCACGGAAACGTTTATTCTAATCTCCAGGACTCCCTCTCTTCCTCCGCTTCGGGTCATCTCAATAAACCACTTATCCTTCCATCTCCCAACCGTCTATGCGTACTTCCCCCTCCCCTTCCAGCGATAGACGCATCGAAGTGATGTACGCAGTCCCCCGGTCGTTTAGCATTCCCTTTGCCGCTTGCTTTTTAGCGACTCGCAAACATCGATTTATCTCGAAATGCACTTAGCGATTCGACTGCGCGCCGAGAAATTTATACTCCCGCGTTTCAGACGCGGCTTCGCAACTGGACAGGTTCCGCTGGCTACAGGCTGCCGACAGCCAGACTAATTATCCTGTCAAATTCAGAGGGATTAAGGGAGAATTTATTCCGACGGCGACGTCAAAGGGATTCAAATTAAATTACCCGCTCTATGAATTTTCCCAGGCCGGTCTGAATTGCGCAACTTCCCTCGACGGAGGATATTAACTTCAAATATCGAGTTTAAATTGTTATTATTATAAAAATGCTACAATTGGACTAAACCGGTGACAGCAAATATTACATATTTAATGGATTATATACATTCATTATATTTATAACCTAACTACAATACGTGTCAACCATGCAATGATACAGTGTATTAAATTCTCAGCTACAACTTTACACTTAAAGTATACATTTACTATTGTGACAGTTAACCCCCAGAACCTTACCATTAACCCAATATTCTAACTGTACATTATTAAAAAAATTACAAATAACTATACACGGAATTATTACTGTACACTAACTAATCATCTACTACCCTCCTTTCGTAATATAATATTTTCAAGCCCAGTAGGCCTTCACGGCTACCGTAGCGGTCCCGGGGACAAGTCCCTACCATGCATCACCCTAACATGCAATTTCTTACTCCATCTGTACTCGTCAACGACAAGCTCACTCGTCTTTAATAGTGTTATCTAATCTTTTTTAATTCCTATGATGTTTATTATCGATAGGCGATCTAAGATTGAGGCGGTTTTGTTCGTCGCGGTGGAAACCCGTGTTGTCCCCCCACGTCTGCCGTTTCGAGCAGTTGTCAGACGGAGGAAATTGGCTCTATAGACAATTTGCATGGGCAATTACGCTGCGTGACGTTCGATTTTGAATTGGAGTTGTCGTGATAGCGTCCGAGGGGGCTGTACCATTCGGTCGGTGGCTTCCAGCCAGATCCCACAGCAATTTCTTTCGGATTGTGAGCGATAGGCTCCGTGGTGAAATGTTGGTGCCCCCAAGATTGATCGTTCTCTTCCCTGGTGTTCGAAGAATTTCTCGTCCTACGGAAACCAATCTTCCAAGAAGAGGCTGTTCTTTAACCTGTTATCCACTCCCCCTGAACGTTTCTGCCCTAACTATCGGTCAAGATGTAATGTTTTTGTAAAGAGCTCTTAGGTTGTTGTTATGTCGTGGGTGGGTCTGCATTCAATGCTGTCATGCTAGATTTCAGCGGATTGATTGAGGGATCTATGACAGTGTTGCTGGTAATGTTTTAGGTTCCGCACCAGCTGTGGCTTTACGCATGACAGGAAAGAATTAGGTATGTAGCAGTTGGCTTAGCATTGATTTGCGTAGGGATTTTCCCAGGATGGCTTCCAATTCGATGTCTAAAAACACTACTCCGAGTACTAGAAGTGTTTTATGGGTCGATTTTATCGTAGAATGTGATATTCACCGTACATTCAGACGATGTAATGAATAATAATAGTAGACTAAACTGCTGTATTCATCCAGGACGCCAGTTTCAACCTCTAGCCCTCCCCTATAATCTAATAATAAGATAAACTCTGGAAAATGAATGAGGATTTTTACATGCGATTTAGTATGAGGTAGTTCGCCCTTTCCTCTTGAGCTGGGATACCAATAATGAAAATAGGGTATCGTGTGACCCCATTTGATAGCACTTTCCATAGTTTTCAACGAGGAGTGGCTATAATGAATGCTATTTTTAGCATGATTCATATCTCGGTGGCAAAATTGAGTCTTATAATTCCCTTCTCGCACATAAGCCAAAGTCTTTAAAGATAATCAAAGAGCATTATGGAATTAGGCTAAAATTATCAGATACATCCACGCACCTTTTGTCATTATTTCTCGTGATTGTTCGATTTATTTTGAATATACTTTTTTGACGTTGCCTCCAAACTCCATCCATATGTGTGTCTTTTCTTTTAAATATCTTCTATTATTTTTCAAGATTTACTTTCCATGTCGAATAAGTCGATTCTAAGTGAAGTATAATGCACATGATACATATAGGAGCGAATTATTGCAATGTTTCGTACATTCGAGTGTTTAGAGCCTATCTCTCGCTAGCACCTTTCAGTCACATTCCGACTTCTTTTTTTCCACGGTCATCTCTTCTTCGCATTCTTCCACCACTGCCGCAAAACCGCAGCCTGGTACTCCCCCTTGCTTTTTCCCTCCGGGGGATGTGCTGCCGGAATTTCGGTTTCATTTTTTACCGGAAGGGGTCCTCTGAAGGGAAGGACATTCATGACGTAGAGGGATTTGATTCTCCCCTCGGATTCTCAGGGAAAAGATGTTCCGTCTAAAGAGGAGAGTTGGATTGAGTCGTTACTATTGTAAAGAGGTTAGAATATTTATTGAATGCTGCTATTCCTAATCTCAAGTACAAATACTCGATTCTTACATTTCACATTACCTGATGATGATTATTCATTAGTTGAAACCGGTCGTGTTCATCAAATATACTCCGTGGAATTATTACAGTGTGTTTATTTCAACATAGAATATATTTATTTTATTAGGAATATTCTTTACATTATAAAATTAAATATTATTATTTAAGGGATGATAAACATTTAAATTGTAATATAACTCAACATTTGTATAATGAAATGATAATTTACTACACATACATACAAACGTCTTTAATAGGAGGAATTGTGATTGGGAAGACCCATCTTCCATCTAAACCTTGTCTGATGCAAAATACATAAATTCAAGAGAATGACCAATAATATTTACAGTTTGTTATAACTCGTTATGTAGAAGTAGAGCAGAAATATGGAAGAAAAGATTGGTATTGTAGTGCTAATATAATTATCAGAAAATAAACTAATTTGCACGGAACGCAATGTAAAGTATTACGTGAAATTAGAAAATTGTTTAGTTTTTCCCTCACAACATTTCTTATAAAGATTAAACAAAAAAAATTATTAATAAACGGATGTTTGGAAATTAATCACCAATTTTCTCAATGTCACGAAATCACCACTGCGTACGTATAATTTGCGTAAATATATATTTCTTTTTTATTCATACTAGATATTTATGATATTTTAATTTTGCATATCAAGAAGAATTTAGGAGTCGCAATTAGTAATTAAGATATCATTAATCTCTCAAGCTCTATATAAAATTTTATGTCTCATCTTTGCATATTTATGGCGAAATTAAATCATAGCCTTGAATAAATTAATGGATCTTGCGGGAAACGTCTGTTGATTAAACCCGCTAATCCTACAGTTTCCAAGAGCGGCATAGATTCGAGAACTACGAAGGAAAGTTTCGAGACGAAATCCCCGCTATTTTGCTTATTAAAAATTTACGGTGGAGGCTGCGGATTAGCATACCGTGTGAAACCTCCGCGATTTGCGGGGTCGCTCTCTGTAGCCGGATATTTTTCAAACTGTATCCGAATGTATGGAGCAGTTGATTTGCATCCCGGCCGTGTTCTCATTTATAGGGAAATTTTAATGCATTTTTAGCGGGAAGGTTTACATGGAAACCTCGGGAACCTGCCGGGACTAAGGGGAAGAGACAATTTGCGCATCGCCCATCGCTTTCGTAATTGCTTCGAAGAAGTCATCTCGTTCTCAGGGTTACCTCGCGGTTGGGATATCTCTACGGATACGTTTACCGGTCTTTTCTCGGGAATTAATGGCCTCGTCGCCGTGGAAATGTCGCAAATCCGGTATGAAATATGTGATGAATATTAACAAAATCCACTGGTTCAGCCTCTACTTTGTGATAGATCTTCATGATGAAGGAAGAATAGAAAAATTATTCACGATACCACAGGATTTAATACACACGACCTAGGTTTCATCGGGTGGTATCGTGTAAAAGATTTTTTTCTTTTTTTTTATTCTTCCTTCATCGTGATTAATACAACTTGTGTGATGAATTTCATTTATTATTATTTATTTTATTATTTTTTAGTGTTTATTTGATTGTTTTATCTTATGTTTATTGTGATATTTATTAGCCAAGTCACTATTTTTCACTTCTCGTACTAGGGTAAGTCGCACACTTTCTTGTGCAAAGTTTAACTTACATTCTGTCATTGGTTTTATTTTCTCATTGTGTACTTTTGCAATTATTCCTGTTTTTGATTTTGTTTTATTAACATTTTTTGTAAATACGTTATAGTACTGCTTTTGTAATTTTTATGTTACACACAGCTTACTCTTACATCATTTAGCTTGTACTATTAGTAGGTTTGCGCAAGTTTTTCACACCTCCCTTCTTTGTGAATGTTTTCCTGCAGAAGATCTTTTTCCTAAGATATCATCTTGGGTTCTTTTTACAATCACTTCTTCTAAAGTTTTCCTCTATCTCTGTTCACTTACATACATATTATGTTTATAATATCATAAACGAAAGGTTAGATTGGAGTAGAGAATTTTCTATCTCAATCTCGCTTAAATAAAGACCTTATAAATTGTGGAATAACCCGGTTGAAATTCATTAATAATGGTTCGTTTTTTTTACTTAACCGGAGGCCAAAGTCTTCTACTCCATTTAAGTGAGGTAGCACTCACGTGACCTATTCTAGTGTATCTTCCGTATTTAGTGGAAATATGACCCGTAATGAGGGAAAGATTTCCATAGGAACTTTCACCGCTTAATGTATCTCTAACGTCTCAATTTCTCAGCTTTTCTAAAATTTTCAACCTAATAAACGAGATGCTCTCTCGTCTAGGAAACTCATCGTCGGCATTAGATACTATGACCCAGTTGTGTTTTTAAGGCTCCTCGGTTTACGAGAAGATACGTGTTGGTAGCAATCAATTTTTCCTTGATGAAGAACTTTCATTTATACTCATGCCCTATGGATATTTTTTGTCGTTTTCGTATGGGCAGCTTTTTTGATAATTTTGAAATGTTCTTCTCATTTTCATTTTTTTCATAATTTAAGTTTTAATTCAAAGCAAAGTCTCCAATACATTTATCGATGTTTTACTGAAATAATTTAACTTAAAGAATAATTGTCATTTTAGTTAATTAAAGCTGCATGGACGATGTAAGTATCTTTGGGTTCTAAGGTTTGCTGTATTTCACCATTGAACATGAATGATTGTTTTCAACATTTTTCACTTTACTTTTCATGTTGTTATATTTTAAGATCATCTTAACTCATGACTATTTTTAAATGTTATCATGTATGTTTTATATATCGATGACTTTTGCTCCATTATTGCGCTGCGTGTTACTTTTTCCTGTCGTTCATAAATAGGTCGTGTCATTAGTTCGAGTTTATATTAATGTTAGTTTGAAGCTTCTTGAATATCTCGAAGTGTTTTACTATTGCATTCTTTATTATGGAATATACCTTTTTAGTAATTTTTAAAAGTAAGTTTTACCATGTTCATTTCTTGATAAGAAACAATGCTGAAGAAAATAACTCTATAAACAAGAAAATACTATAAGCAAACCAAGTTATGCATGATACGGCAATAAGTTTTAAGGGTGATTTTGATTTTTGATTCCATAGAATCAGTAACATTGGTTGCTTAAAAAATTGAGAGATACGTCAGATTCATTAACTAGGTAGAGGATAGAAAATAATCAGATGTATCTATTTGATAAATTAGCATGAAAAGAAAGACGAAAGAAAAATCTGAAGAATCGAATCATGGAAGGCTCCAGGCTCAAAGTTTTGTTTAGATGATTGGCACGTCAAGAAAACATGGGCTGTTGATCGTGCTGGCTAACACCGTTGTTGTAAGACCGTTAGGTAATTTATTTTACTGATTAATTTTTGCTGTTTATAACAAATCCAAATGGAAAATTATTATGGATTCAGCTAATGGAACCTTTTCTTTGGAAAGCGAATGTTTGTCTCTCTTTTTCACTTTCCTTCCTCTTTAAGCCAAGCTTCTGTTATGGTCCGCAATGGCCTCTCGTGCCACTTGATACTTTCCTTCCTCTCCACACCTTCCGCCCCGTCGACCCCTTCGCTTTGCACCCCTTCTTTTCCTGTCTTCTCATCACTTCCTTTCACCCTTTCCCAAATCCAAAGCCGAATAGTCCAAATTGGAATTACCGTCGTGTCTGACTTTGCCTAACCCCATCTCTCCATTACCTGACAATCTCTTCCTCTCCGTCACTTCCACCTGTCGTATCTCCTACATCTCCTTCCGCTGTGTCTATTCATCTCTCGGCCGTCCTCTCTGAATGGAAATCAACTTGGGTTGATTGTCCACGTATGGATGTGTCTTCGAGGGATGTCATTTGACGCGATGTTACTTAGCAATTCGGATCGACAGGAATTGTCCAGGGTGAATACAGAATTTTATGTTAATGCCTTTCGTAATGGGTTAGTTTTTAAGATAATGCTAAAAACAATATACTCAGTGTTATTTATCTACGTTGCTACCAGTTCTGAAAACAACGGAAAGTTCCGGGTCATCCGGACGCTGACGAAGATGGCTTTGGGAGAATGTTCAGGCATATGCTTCAAAAACAGCGTGTTTCAATTTGTTTCCCTACAACTGAATTGTAACACTGTAGAAGTACTTTCCCGGCCTGTCATCAGCCAGCGTTTGGCTCGTCGAACTCAATTTCAAATTCAAATAGTCATCTTTCTCACTTTTATTACTTTGACGTATTTTGCTATTTCATCCGTCGAATTTCTACCATTCTGAGCGTTGATATGTCGGTATATGCGTCCTTTAACAATAATTAATTTAATAATACTAATAACAAACGCTTATTGTTGTCATCGCCCTTTCCTTTTACCCCTTAACTTCTATTGATTTCTCTTCCAATCTGATAATATATTTGTGATAATTTTCAGTGCCGCCAAATAATAAGTCGTGGAGAAAATAACTTTTCCATTTTAATACCGTTCTTACATTGAAACACGGTAATAAGTTAAAAAATTATGAAATAGATTTGGAATTAATTTTTGTCAGACGGTCTTTGTCTTACAAGAAGCTCCTGGGGATGGATAAAATGGTCTAATCCATAGTGTACTACAGATGTAGCCAAGATACCGTCGCCATTGGTAATTGCAGACCCTCGGTGTTGGTTTTAACTTTAATAATCTATTGCATATCCTCTAATGGCTATTTCTCTCCATTTTATTGATTGTCTACTGAAAGCAATCGATATAAATTTTACGAGTGGTGAAATTCACTCATAGGTAATCTAAATGGTGAATCTAAATGTAGGATCGCAAATTTGTACGAACAATCCTCCGACTGTATATGATTCTTTGAACTCTCCGTTTTCGATGGCTTCTCTTTAGACTCGCGTGAGAAATTACAGTCCTCAGCCTTGACGGAGATGGCATAATTCCTCATGCCAACCAGTTAGTCTGGATTCGTGTATGTTTCTGCCTTTCCCTCCCCCGCATCCCTTTGTTCCAGCGTTGTGTCTTCTTCCCTCTCACCTGCCTTTGCTCTGGATGGCTTGACGCCAAGGCCATCCACTCTTCACATCCTCCAACTTCCTTCGCTTTCGCCGCTCTAAAAGAGCGTGTAATGAGGAATTTGGTAAAAAAGTGCGACCAACACCTTTCAAGAAAAGCCTTTCTTGTCTCCACTTCTTTCGGAATACGCTCGCCAAGTCTTTTTTTGTCGACTGAAGCGAAACGGGCCATTTCGGCTGAAAAGAAGTGTCGAAAATTTTGTGCTTTAGTCGGCAGAAAAATGAAGCTCTAAAAGCCTCTTCTTTGGGAGCAGTAAATAATCGTTTGAAGCCGTTTTGTAGTGCCTGTAAGTACCCTGGTGTATGCTAGCCTCTCTACCTGTATTTTATGTTCTTAAAGTGGGTGTGTATTTATGTATTCATTTAACCCTTTTGGCGGAATTAGGCCTGTAAGGCCTCTATACCACCCAAACTTAACTGTTATTATATGATATTTATATAATTAATTCAAAATTATAATCTAAAAGTAACTTACGGCTAACAAGGTAGGCAAAAAGAGAAGTACAATACACTTCTAAAAACTACAACATTCGCAGTTTCATACTAATGCTAAGTACATATAAATTATATATAAAAGATTTGTGTTGTGGGAATAAATTCCTCAACTGAAGGTCTACGGAGAAAAACCCACGATGTGGAAACGGCCCACACAAGAAGAGGAGCGCAAACAACCCGCGAAAACACAGGAGTGATATAGTTAATGACTTAAATTATTAGAGTATTTGTAAATAAATATGTGTAATTATTGTTGATAATGGTCATAATTATGGTCAAAACTATGGAAAGCTTCGAACAAATTAACTATATTCTCCCTTGTAAAATAATTCCTTCGAGTTGAGTACAATGCTGATTATTAAATGTATTTGTTATTTTTCTCTCGCATAAACAGTTATCATTCTTAATTTTAGCATTTATTATTTTATCTGCATCAAGTTGTTTAAACGTATTACACAAAGTTTACGAGTAGTCTGTGAAAGTTTAGCAAAGCAAAATTCTAAATGAGGTTGTTTCATTGTATAATGCTTGGATAAATTCCGTACGTTACAAATTGATTATTTTATAATTCATATTGTGAATCAGACAATCCTTTCAACTACTTGCGTCTAAATATAATGAAATATAAATAATTTTAAGGAATGAAATATATCTTGGTTATCCATTTAATTATTTTCCATTATATCTATGTGTATTTCCTTTAGCTTTTGCAGGTAATAACGGTCGGAACATTCCATTAAATTAACGCAGATAAAAATCTTCGTCTTACGATGAGAAATTCGATACTTTCGCTAATTCGAATCACTCAGGCAATAAAGATTAAGTTCTGGAGGAAAATAACTCTGTCGCATCAGCTGCGGATTCAACCGAAAACGTGAGTTCAAACTAGCGGAGAATTTTTTACTCTTGACCGGAAATGTTCAGTTTTCATTTCGGCTCAACCTTTTTCAATAGAAAAAAGAAATAACCATTTTTCTTACACTTACCTGCCCGTTTCAAAGTAGTCTCCTTCTTTTTAACACCGGCCTCCGAGCACTTTTTCCTTTTCGCCAAGGTTTTTGCGGTCGTCCGCTTTCTCATATTATGGAAGAGGTATCGCCGCCGGGGCGTGAGGATCATCCCCATTCCGTTTATGGTAAATTGTGGCATACCAACCCATTCCTTTGTTATTCCCTCTAAAGGTGGAAACGGATGCTCCGAGGCATCCATTGTTTCTGTCCGCTGGCTCCTTTAAAGGAAAAGGGTTATCTGATGGATCGTTTCGAGTCTTGCCATATATGTCTATTTTTCGTCTGTTTAGAATATTTTACCGTAACTGTGGTTTTGACAGAAATGGAGCCCCGCCAAGTTAGTCCCGAATCGAGGGAATTCATGAACTGTCCTTCTGTCTGAGTTTCGATTTTTTGGACGAAAAAAGATATGGTGTAAAAGAACTGTTAGATTACTACAACGATTGGAATTGTGTGAAATAGAAAACAATCGATGTAAACTATGCGTAATATTATTATTATATAAATACCTTCGTGAGGTTCTGGGGGATTTTCCTACCGACAAGGGTGAATACCAGGCAGATAATTTTATTTTTACTTCCTCCAGCAGGAATTACTACCACCTGGCCTGGTGCCTATTTATAGTTCTTAAGAATGTATAAATAAATTATTATTACTTGATACAGGCTGTTGTCTGATGAAAAGTTTTTACCTATAAGAATAATTATTCTTACCGATAATCTGATTTTAATCAGAGGTTAAAGACGATAATCAGAGTTCTATGTGAGTAGTATAGAAAGAAATATTGGAACACGGCTGTTAATGAATTAGAGGTTTAAAATGTCTAAAAAGCCGTATTTGTCGGCGTTCCTCCTCTAACTTCCCGGTAATAAAGCAGTAAGAAGAGGAACGCCGACAAAGACGACTTTTGGAGATTTTGAACCTCTAACACTATGTGAGATGTCGTAACTTTTTCTGAGTCATCTATTCCATCGCAGATTTGTTTGCTAAATTGAACAGGTATTGTTATTCAACATTTAAGTGTTTTACAATTTAAAAATTAAGAAATGATTCCATTTGAAGTTGTGAATGTATTCCTCGTATTTTACTTTTTCCGTTTACATCCTGTAAAGTAATAATTTAAAAACAACCCTATTAAGCCAATTACTCGAGATATTATGAATGAAGGAGTTCTTAACATAGTGTTAACTCATAATTACTTCACGAAATTTTAGGAACTCGCTAGCATTAGCACAGAAAAGCAAGTGCTTGACTTACATAATTTTACTTTGAAATATAGAAGATGAAGCAAATAGTTTTATTAAAACTTAGAAATTGCTATTGACGCTGAATACCGGTGTTTGCTCGTTCGTGTTCCCTCAAGGGATTCGTTTCAGTGACGGAAAGAAACCAATTTAGCTAATTGTAGGCCAAATAGATAGTTTAAGTAATACAAAGCCTCTATTCATCGTCACCGCTGCATTGCAGAGTACGAATTACAGACCTGGCACTCTTTTGGGACATGGTAACCCAGATGTTTATTATGCGATAAATATTTAACGGTGCGCAACACGTAGATATAAAACATATCTGAGAGCAAAAAAGGAAATTAGCATCTTCCCCAAAGATTCTTTCGACCCGGTGTCAGACAAAAAAGTTCCATAAATAATTCCCAATCAAGGGAGATTGCAGTTGGCTTACCGCTTCCACCCCCGCGTCTTCCCTCCTATTTTCAACCGGAGGTTTTGCAAGTCTAATTACTCGAATTGTTTCGGATTCGTCCCAGAGATTCCCGTGGGGATAAATAAAAACCTAACGGGACGCGATTTAAAATTCCCCCTTTTTACTCATCCTGCACTCGGTTCATTATTTCGCTCGAAGGATTTCGCCCGAAATCCCTTTGTTAAAAAGTTCGCCCGCGTAAAAAAGGGCCCCTAAACTTCCCGAAGAGTAATTTGAATTCTTTAGAATTATTTTCTGATTTTTTCGGAGAGAAATTTCCACCAAAGGCGACAATGGTATCACAAAATAATTACGGGGATTTCATTAACCCCTCAACGCCGTCAGACGTACTATTCTTCACTCCTTCATTTTAAAGAAACTTTATTTTAGTAGAAATAGTATTCTTAAAAGTCCTTCCATAGCTTAGGTCATTTCGCAGGTAGGCTCTCGCCAGTTATCGAACACGGGTCTGCTCTTACCGAAGCTAAAAGCGCTATCTGTTGAAAATTTTCCTAGCTTCCCGTATATACCAATGATATACCAATGAACATTCGAAGAGTGTATGGAACTTGAATTTCATGGACTTATAATAAACTTACTTCTTGTAATGTGCGTGTCATATTACAGAAAATTTGCAAAGTATCTAAAATGTATTCGCGGAATTCGAGATCACGTTCGATCAAGATTAACCATTAGAAAATCAATCGGAACATCAGTTGAAAACCATTAGGAAACCAATAGGATTTCGTTTAAACCAATAGAAACCAATGGCCAAAACTCTGTAGGAAACCAATTGGATTTCTATTAGAAATGTATTGGAAAATGTTTCTGGAGACCATTAAGAATTTCTACTAGGGCTGCCAAGTTGGCTATCTGGAAGCACCTTTATTTTCGTATAGTGTTAATTGATATACGTACAATCACATTAAGGAAGAGTTGTCCTATGCATATATGTGTGTTTTGTATTTTTGTTCTGCGTTGTATATCACCTTATAGGTTAAGTACATTTATCCAGACTTTTTCACCTGTGATCATTTATTAAACTGCTCTAATACCTTTTACTGATCCAATATAAAATTCTGATTTTTCTCCTCTGTTGCTCTGTGCATAGCACGAAAAAACTCACGCCATATTGTTCAAATAAAGCGAAACTATTGTAAAAAAATTGTTTAAGTAGAGCGTAAACTCAGAGAAGCATTTGTCGCCTAAAACTTTTTTATTTCTCACGTGACAAAGAATTTTTATCGATTGAAATTGAGGTAAATTTTTAATTACAGCTGGTTTCAGGCCGATATCTTGAATGAAACTCTAATTAAATAAACCCAAAATATTTCCAGCTATAAAAATTTTTAATTTATAAGATTTATCAATTTAAAAAAGATATTCTGTTGCTTGAACATCTTTGGTTATAGTGATGGAAAACCACGAATTTAAGACCGGGACGATTTCGGAACTTGAGTTTTTGCGATTTATTTCCGAGAGCGGAATTCGCGGTGACAAAATGGCTGCTGCGGAAAAAAACGTCGTCAGGGCTTGAAGGGTTAAAAAGTCTGAAAGAGTTTGTGCTACCGCGGCGCCTTTAGGAGCCCTTCCAATCTCTCTACCTCACCTTTAATTGTTCCTCATTATTGCGATGTCATTCGGAGCGAACTCCCTTCCTCGCAGCGTTGCCGCGATTCTTCTCCTTCGCGTCGGTCTCCGGGACGTGTTGATGGCGCGACCGACCGGAAACTCCCTCGGGTCGCTTATGGATGCGGCGGAGGAAGTATCGATGAATTAAATCGGTATCTCATGAGCGTATCGGCTGCAGAATATTATATACGATCCTCGAGGGAGAAGGTTGTTGGGCGAGGGTGTGAAACGCGGAGGATATTCTGCGGTCGTGGGCGATGAGATGCTGAAGCGTCGGTGTCTAATTTTACGTTTTGCGAATTTTTCAGTGAGGGAGCGTCGTGGGTTTTTTCTGTGTTCACGTGATCGGTGGTTTTTATTTTCTGATTTGCTTTTAAAAGTTCAAAAGAATAAACTGTATGTCTATAATTTAATGTATATTTCATAGAATTATTTATCATTGTGTAATTTTTAAACAATAAATTCGATTGTGGCAGGCTTTGCTTACTGGAAATCCTCATCAATAGGATAGTAAGAAAAAAATTACAAATCCTCTTTTCTTCGTATTTATTTGAAAACGACCGGTTTCAAATGCCTGTGTGGAAAGGAGTATTTGTAATTTTATTCTTACCATCATATTTATATACATTTACTACACTATTTAATGTGACCTATACACTGTGAATTGTGCTGCGTACCAGAATTTTTTATTTTATTACTAAAATCTTTATCTTTATTTTCGAATTCGTGGACTCCATGTTGCTTTAGAGGAACTATTTTTTTTAGAGCTGAATCAATACAAAATAATTGAATGGCAAATGACACTTATATGTACCCTACAAGCCGTACAAACTTGTGGAAACCTTCGAAGTAGTAATGTCCGTTACAGTATGTAAAACTTTAAAAAAATCTTATCAATGTTCTTGCGTACTTGAATTCATATTGAGAATAAGATTAAATATTTGAACATTTTAATGCTAGTGGTTTCAAAATTTTAGGAATCAACTTATAACTCCTATAATATTCGTGCAAAATGTAGGAAATAATTGGTACTTTTTCAGGTGGTCGTCACCTGAAGATGACGGTCCTCCGTTGAAACCGGTAGTACAATTAAAAACTTTGTGGAAAAATTACCAATTATTTCCTTCATTTTGTATAATGGATTTCCACCATATCTCGCCGGATTCTGTGAATTTTATCCTATAATATTGCTTGCGGGGTGAATCTTTTTTTGTAGAATTTAGCTATTTCATTACCCACAAATCTCTTAATTTTTTCTCAACTCTACAAGCATTAAAAGTCCTGCAATCATCAGTTATATTTATATTATTATTTATGCATGATATTTATGTATTTTTTACATATAATAGAGAAAATTATCGTCTCGATGTTTCAGCAATTGATGCTAAGTCGGCGACGCCATATTCTGTTATTTTTCTGTAATTTCTCATTTTGGAAATGTAAACCAGATTTATATATTCCTCCTTAGATCCTTGTTCATTTAAAATTGTTTTCTCTTTCTTTCGTGCTTCATAACAGACCCAAAATTAACTTAATTATATCTCTTCTATATCCTGGATTCTATATCCCGTATCATCAATCTTTGTATTCTTTTTATTCTTGCTTCTTCGCAGAACTAAAATTTATCTAATTATGTTCCTTCTATTGACTGAATCGCATCAATACCGTATGAATCTCGTCTGGGAGTTAAATCCGGCAACACGGCGGCTATTTTTTCTCAGGCGGGTGCACCCGGAAGCAGTCACACACACCTACTTCCCCTTCCATCTGCACCCACTTCCTTCTCTCACGTACGCCCACAGGTGCACGGTGTTGCGGTGTTGTCGGCCCCCTCGACTCACGTGATTACATCGGCTGTGCTTCGATTGAACTCCTGGCTCACCGGCCTCGTTTGATCTCGCCTTTTTCATCCCCGTGTTTCAATCTTGGGTGGATCATGAGTTGGATGAACGCTGTGCGTTTCGATTAGTGTGCTCAGAATTGAATTGTGGGAGAATCTTCCCCAGGTTAGAGGCGGACTTGTGGAATTGTCGATGCGGACGTACTCAGTCGCAGCTGCGATTTCCGCTAGCAGAATACCATGTGACCGCTTATATAATCATTGGTCAGCTAATAAGTTAATTCTTTAATTTGACACCTGATACTAATAATTTATTATGTCTTTGCAAGGAAAGGAATTTAATCTCGGTTGCTAATGAATTATCGAGATACATAAAGATAAATTCCACGGAGGAAGACGTTGTTTTGCTGATTTCCATCTCGAGTAATAAACGAAGAATGCACTGTTTTCCACAGTTTATTTATCACTAACGGTTTCAACGATACATTGTCATCGCATGAAATGTAATTATTCGATAGTATTTTCTTGATTATCTCCTAGTGATTGTATTTTATTGATTGTATTTTCTAGATATTATTAGAATTATATTTATATTTTTTTCTTGATTAAACTTAATATTGCAATAGTATTTTATAACTCTGTAAATATTTTTACTGTATACTGTTTATGGGTTAACACGCGTAATAAATATATTATTACTATCAAATGTGAAATCTTTGAAATCAATGATATTGACGAATATCGTTGAAAACCCCCTGATGATGACGATGTATCGTTGAAACCATTGGCGTTTAAAATAAATTCTGGAAAATAGTACATTCTTCATTTATTCTTATAAATAAAGAGTGATACAAAGAACACTACATATATAAATGAATACTGAATACACCCGTAGTAGAAGTTGTTGAGGTATTCATCTATCCCTGGAGATGATAGCTGATCGAAGTGTAGATTGAGATTCTTTAAATTGTTGTTAATAGAATTGCATCACTTTCTGTGATTTCAAGAACTGATGGCAACGCAGGTACAGAGTGCTGAAAAACTGCCTTTTGAGAGTTTTCAAGCCTCTTATTATATATATTTCTTTGGAAGGAAGAAATATGTTCGCATTTCCATTTGTGTGGCTTTTGTAAGGAAGGGTACAAATGTATATCATTAAAAAGATTAATACCATAGATTACACAATTAACGTTAGTAATATTATATTTTTGTATTTATCAGCGAATTAGGAATTTTATCCGATCAAAGTCGTAATGGGGCAATATATTAGTGCTCTTACCTACTATATCTAGCTATTTCTTTACTGAGTGAAATAGGGAGTAGGAAATTTTATTTTCCATTTTCTTGTACGCTATAAAGCTAACAAGAAAATATCTTATCTTTTAAATTTAGTTTTGCTTACCTAATACGAAAAGTTTGACAAGAATACGGAAAGTTTGCATAGAAACCTTTTTCATAAGGTGATATTGATTAATTGGGACAGTATCACATATGCGTTTTATTTCTTTATATCACCTAACAATTACAAACGAAATTAATAAAGTGACATTATATTTTCTGCTTTTCTGCAACATATTTATTGGAAGCTGCAGAATGTAAATAAGTGTATAAGGGATCTAAATAAGTTCTAAGGATGTAAATAAAGTGTCTAAGGTGTCAGAAAAAGTATTCCCGTTATTTCGAATAGTTCTTTTCTTTATTCTTTTGCGCTTGTATTCCTTAGGTTGCGATTCAAGCTTTCTTAGAGCTTACCGTGATATACATTGTGGGAGTTATCTAAACCAGCTTCCTCCGCTCTTATGCCGGTAAATAGGTAAACTGATTTCCCCCAGAAAAGGATCAAATTGGTTTTTAAAAGGCAAGTACGACCTTTGTCAGAGTACGGTTCCGCAGCTGATTTGCTAATCTTTAGCCTGGTTGCGGTCAGGCCGTAGCAAACAAAGGAGCGGTCTGTTTGGCGTTGGGCAATACTTTCTCGGTCCAATATCTCCGCTCTCACCCATCCTGACGCCAGCAGGATCTCATTTTAGAGGGTGAGTGTGATTTAGGGTAAGGGGGCAGAGAAGAGCGGGGTTAGAGGGCAATCAAGTGAAACTGGAGGGGTCGGACAGACGTGCCTTCGTTGGGGGGAGATTGGAAGGAAATTAAAGGAGGGTAGAGAGCAAGAAAGTACACTCTCGACCATGACCGTGGTCACCACAAGATCTAGAAAGTACTGCTCCTGTCTCGTAAGGTATATATTGGACCGTTTCAGTGCAAGTTCATTGTTCCTGTTTTCCCTTATTGGTAGATTATTTTTGTTTTTGGTACGAGGTGAAGGAAATTAATTAATTTGCTTTTTCTTAGTTTTGACATTAGCTACGATGGTATTAAAGTTATTTACCTATGTTTTCATTACTTGTTGCAATTTGGTTAGTGTGCTAGTTGGCAACGGTCGAGGGAAGTATGTAGGAAAATAATAGTGTAATCCGTCCTGCATTCGCTCAAGGACTGGAGAGAAACCCCCCCAAATACCTCTCGTAAAAGAGTATATAAGGGTGAGGAAAGCAAGGATAGACTACCTCACTTTATATCATGCTTAGCAAGCCTCTCCTTCTCTGAATATTTCGTGATTATATATTATCTTCTCTGATGATTATAATAATAATGCCGTCTTATTTTTTGGGCGAATTTTAGCCTAGGAAGGCTATTCCTCTAATCAACCCTTTTCTTAATTTCATTCCTTTTTTTGCATTTTATTTATATCACACACACACAACATACACAGACAAACATTCACTAACCGAAAAATCCGATTAGCCGGGATTCCAACCCGGGACCGCGAAGTTGGAGCGTTAACTTATAAGAACCTTCGAGCTGATTCTTTAATATTTTAAAAAATTGTACTGACTTAGTCCATTATGTAACAATCATCCATGTCGCTTGGCTAAACTTCTCGATAAATATTTTTGATTTTTGTGGCTGTGATTAGCTTTAAAAAGGTAACATCTTTTTTCATAATTATTGTATCTTTATGGTTGACATGATTTCATTGATCTATTATATTGTGCTTTTTTAATTTCTTAATTTTTTCATGGACACTTAAAAAAAACTCATTCTTTGCTTGGTGTAAAAGTCCTCCTGTTTCAGCTACAATCTCAATCTATCTTATTCAATTTATGTACATTACCCATTTTTTGTTTATTACTTGCCTGATTTACGTCTCCCTGCTTTTGTCTCACGGTTACCGATTATCTGTTTCAATACTTCCGATGATTTATCTTCGATTATAGGTATCAATTTTACTCATAGTTTCTTTCCATACCATGTTTTACGTGTAATATAGATTCTAAAATGTATAATGGTTTTGCAGCAAAACGTAGAATATACATATTGCTCCTAATCGGTAATATTTATTGTATTTTCTGATAGTTAAAATATGCTGGTAGTTAAATCCGATTGCCATCGATCTTAGTTTAATATTTGCGAGTTTTCCGAAAAATGTGTCATCTATTACAATGATTGCTGATGCTAAAGTGTTGCTAGAATATCTTACATCTCCAGGAAAAGATTAGTTTCGGTGGTTAAGCAGCGCACTTTCTTTCCTCCAATCTAGCCTACTTCCGATGTGTCACCGAAAGCCTCGCAAACTTCCCTCTGTCTACACACGGTCTCCTTCCGCCCGTTTACCTATCGTCTCGATTAGTTCCTAGCCGAACGTCGCTAAGTGGATGTAAAGCTCAATCGGGGACGGGGAAAAGAGCGCCGGTGGTCTACCGAAAAGCCCCAAAAGGATTTGGGGCACATCCTGCCCTCACTTAATTGCCCTTCCTATTGCGCACGGAATGTTTATCTAATCGCCGAAGTCGTTTTTGCTTTCGACCGAGCACTACGTGTGTGAATGCGCCAAGTAGGAATTATCGGTTTCAACGCCAATGGAAAGTGTTGATTGTTTGCTATTTCAATGCATTTATAAGGAAGCTCTATAAGCTCTGAATAAAACTTTTTCCCATTGAATTACTGTTACCAATCATTATAGATGCTTTTGCTGATAGACAATTAAGTCAGGTTCTAGCGTTAAGCAAAATTACAGTGACTTCATGCAGAGTATAACAAGAATATACATTAGATATCCTAAACACAAGTTAGATTATTCCTTGAATTTTAAGCTATGAATCACATATTGTTTATATGATTATCATCACATTTTGTGAAAATTTAATTTAAGGAATTCCTTTTGAAAATTCTTACCTTTATGATAATATTTGGGTAGAAACGTAATGAATCTGAATCAGCCGATTCTTGATGACTATATCATACACATACAGATGTGCTTAATTAATTCAAGTTCTACGTTACACTTAACATAGGACTTTTAACTTAAAAGTTACCTACCAGTCAGCACTATAATTATGACTATCACTAAAAGATCGTGGAAGGTTTCCTAACTTTGATGACGAGTTAAATGTATTTTAAGCTATTTTACTCGTAACTAGTTGTTTTAATTGTACCGTTAATTGATCGTTAATCTCCACGCATGACAGCTACCTCGCGTATACCATTCTGTTGTGAAGGCTTAGTATCCAATTAGTGTGCAAATTTCTATTGTATTCAGCCCTATTGGATCGTACTTTCCAGGAAACATCAACTACCGTTACTAGCAAATGTTTATTGAAAGCGTTAACCTACAGGTTTATGACAGCTTACTAGGGTTCACTAATTATATTTATGGCTTTCGGTGGAACATAATTCCCCAACGAAATAATAAAAACCGAAAACTAAGTGTTTTTGGAGGTTTCCGAAAGAGCCTCTTGCTGCAGTGGTCATTAAATATAACATTGGAAATACTGTAGAACTTATAATATAATATGACTGCGTTGAATTACCAACTATAATTTCATGAAGGTGCATTTTGAGCATTGAATATAGTGTATTTAAATATTTCTCTGTCCTCGTCACTTAGATAGTTGTATAACATATAACTTAACGATTTGGTATTTTCCTTGATTTTGATAACATTTGATACTTTACTATTCTAAATTAAGCTAACTGAAGAAAATCCGGAAACAATTTCTGCACGCTTGAGGCGGAAAAAATGTATTTTCAACGATTGGAAATCCTGATGATTTTTGAATTTAGCCTTCCTTATTCAAACAATGAATCGAGTATAAAAATTTCATTTATTGCTCTGCCATAAATGATTGGGAAGGTTGTGAGATTTGTCCGAATTAACACAATTTTATGGAAGTTTTACGACACCAAATTAAAACTTGGGGAATCTGGCGTAAAATCGCAAAAAACTTAAAATTTATTGCCATCGAAGGCATTTATCTCCCTTCGCTTTTTTGCTCCCTGGTCCCCGAGTATCCCCTCAGTGATTCCCTGCGCTTGTAACCACCAAGCCCCTTAATTTAGCCCGATGATTCAGAACTAGGTGAACTGAATTTACGGTTCTCCGGAAGGAATTCCAAGGGTCGTCCTTATGAAAATGCGGCGTTTGAGAAGTCTGCGTTAATGGTCTCTCGCGGGGAGGGTGCGCCTCGAAAATGGGTAGCTTGATGATGGGGAGAAAAACGAAGAAAATCCGCAGCTCTGTGTGTTTTTTGCGCGGGTAATTCCGTTACCCATGCCATTACTGAGAATTCGTCGTTGCAGCCCACTTCCACGTGGCTCTTCAGCGATGGAGGCAAAAAGCATGAAAGGCTCCTTTTAAAAAGTTGGATAAAGAGCGGAAGTCGCAGAGGTCATTGTTCGCTTCGCATAAACGATAGCATATCGACGATAGTGGTAAAAACGGACGGCCTCTGACGCTTCTCTCGCTGCTGTTCAAAGTGCGGGTGAATGGAAGCTAGGATTTCCGTTGTTGACTGCAATTTCGGGTACTACGTACATAACAGATGTATAACGCAACCGAGTCTCTGAAGTTCACGCTTAATTGTTTATTTACTGGAGACAGCATAATTACAAAAACATTCCCAATTACGGACAGTTTTTCGTAGTCAACAAATTAGCGAGTAACTTAATAGTACTCCAAGACGTCGAAAGAAGAAAGAGGAAAAACTTTTCAGACGAAACAAAATCATATTCTCAGTCAAACTTAGCTAAATAGCACACTGTCATTGCCAAGAAACACTACTAGTTTCGAAGATTAAGCGTTATCCTCAAGTGGCTATATAATATTGTTTACTTATCTTTGGGAGTGTAGTATTTTGCCAAGTTTTAATAAGAATAGGATTTGTGCCGTATTTTACGGTATATAAGACGCACCTTAATTTTTAAGCAATTTTTTTATTCATCACATTGAAAATCACATGATAAATGAAAAAATCCAAGACATCAAGAGGTTGCAATACTGAAGTAAGTCCTCCCGGAATAGATAGAGATAGGTTTCCCGCGGCATCGAATATATGGCCATTTTTAAGACTGACGGGAATTTTAAATCAAACACCTCGTTCTTATATTAATTTCGAGTATAAGACGCACCTGAATGTTGGAGGCAATTTTTTTATGAAAAACGTTCGTCTTATAGTCCGTAAAATACGGTAGTTTCGTCTGAAAGGTTTTTCCTGTTTCTTCTTTCCACATTCGTTGTGTTGGCGGCAAGCCCAAAATAGAGGAAAAGAGTAATAGGTACAGATCTCAGGATGAACAGGGCTGAGTTTTTAAAGTTCGCTCCAATGAAAGAGCCATATCCACTTTGTAGATACGAAAAAAGAATATATGACATGTATAATATTGAGAATACGTGTACATTGAGTATTATTTTACTACGATAAAATCAAGGAAGATGAAGAATATCATACTTGCAATCGAATTAACATGCTATGCCGAACGCTCGACTTGATATATACTTGTGCATACTTGAGCACATATATTATACTGTAAAAATATTTTATCTTAAGACCTCTAAGAGAATTCATTTATATCATTCAGTGCTTTTTATACTTCTCTTCTAATAATAATAATACTAAATATTGGCGTAGAGTGAAAAAGATATTTCGGCGTGTGGCAGGGGGTGTAAACTCCAGTTGAATCTAAACTACTTCCTTTTTCGATTATTGTCCCGTATCGTTCGCGGAAAGAATGAATTTTTAAAACGATTCGTCTTAGCATCTATTTCTCTTAACTTACATTCATTATCGGATAGACCGAGGTAGCTGGGGGGGTTGCATGATACCGATTGCATCATTCGCAAATGTAGTTTCCCTAAATTTATTAAACAATCGCAGCCTAGCTTCCAATCTCCTGTCTTTCACGGATTCCCAACCTACGTCTGAGAGCATTCTCGTAACGCTTGCTTTTTTATCGTAGCATTTATTAACAAAACGAACCGCCTTACGCTGTTCTTTCTCGAGTTCGCGGGTTTCGTCCGCCGGATCCCATATACTTGCCGCATATTCCAGAAGGGGTCTGACCAAGGTAAAATAAAATCGCTCTCTCACCTTTTCATCGCATTTACCGACAGTACGCTTTACAAAGCCAAGACTTTTACTTGCTTTGCCGCAGATTTTTCGAATATGCGTGCTCCAATTTAAGTTATTAGTAATGTTGATCCCTAGATATTCAACTGAATCTACTACTTTTATATTAATTCCATTAATTTTGTACGGGTGATTTGAACGCAATTTTTTCTTTTCGAAGAAATTAACTACGGAGCATTTGATTTTGGATGAGATAACGGAAGAAACGAAGAAATTGTCGTTGATTAGGGATTTTAAATGCACGTAAACCTACGAAAAGGTAAATCACTTATGTGTGTAATACTAAAGAATTCCTTCCATCAAATTGATTATAGAGGGTAAGATATTGAAGTATGGTCCGCACCTCCTGAATGGACGATCTTTCCTGCCCTTCAGTACTCTTTCTGTGATTGTTGGGCGTATCCTCTCGCGAAGGGTTCGTCGAACTTTTCGATTCGGGGAGCGATTCTCTTTTGTTGTCTCCTTGGAAATCCCTTCGGTGGAGCCGCTATTTTTTCCCGCTCGGAATCGCAGTCAATTGTCATCGCACCACCACCATTCTGCGAACGCAAATACTGAAAGTCAGATGTGTCTGAAGGAGGTAATTGCTTCTCTAAGCTGCCTCTGTGATACTCATCTCTTTTTCATCGGGGGCATTATTCAGTCTTTCGGAGAAACGCGTAATGGCAGGAAACGACCGTGTTTTTGAAGTTGGAAGCGGCTATCTTGGCGAAGGGAGGGGACTGCTATTATAGCAAAAAAGTGAACGTTTCCGTGCGATTAAAAGAGAGGTGAGCGGGTAGTGCTGCAACGAAACGAACCTCTCGCTTATGTTTGTCCTGCAGGTTTTGCTGGTATTATTTTAGCACTGCTTCGAATAATGGTTTGGAACGGATTCCTTCAATCGCTCGCGAAGCCCAAAAGTTTATTTTTGTTTAAGCTTGAATTTTCAGAATTGAGGTAATATTTTTTTAAGTGCAGGGTTGAGACGATCACGACGGTTGGGGTAAAACTAGAACTGGTAGATGAATTTCTTATAAGGATAGGGTTCTCTCAAGATAAGGTTCGAATAAGAAAAGCTTTGACCAAAGAGGCTCCAATAAAGCGAAGGGAACTGATGACATGAAGCCGCAAGGAATCAGGAAAATATAAGAAAAATCCCTGACGTGAAGTGCTCTTAAAACTAACTATAAGAGTGTGAATGTGAAACGTGGACTATATATGCTTTATTGGTGCGAAACGTGGACTTAAGGAAAAGAGGAAATCAAAAGTTAGAAAGAATTTTAAGGTTTGGTTGTGGCATGGATTGGAAAAATTAAGTTGGGTTGGTAGGAAATCAAGGAGAGTTTTTGGAAATGGTTGTGGAGAAGAGTATGCGAATTTATTAACCGTCGACAGAAGAAATGGGTGGGTCGGATACTGAGAAGAGTTTTGGCTGCTGAAGAAAGTGATTGACTGTGTAATGCAATAAAAATGCTGAGTGGTAGATATAGGCAAAACATGTTAGATGATGTAAAGGGTGGGATAAACAAATAAGAAACGAAAGAAGTTGCGTTCAATAGGTAATATTGAGACTTATGAACCTACCGAAGGGTAAAACGCGTTTATATTTAAGGGTAGAAAAATGTATCTTTCATTCCCTTTTGTCATATTGAGTCTTAGATACTCGAAGAATGATATTTTTTAAGTTCGAATGTGTCCTCGCACTGTAGTACCTCACGCTGTAGTAAGTTCCATGCCAGCAATTAATTTTTAGTATTTTTTGCTTCTCGCAAACTTCTTCATTCTGCTGATCGCTCAATGATTCAAGGCTTCCTCATCGGCTCTCTTGTTCCCATCGCAACCGGGTCCATTACAGGGTAGCAGACCTCGTCCGCGAAATTTTCCATTTCCTCGTTTCCTGTTCGAGACCGGAGGCGAACAAGGATGCCCTTATCTCCCCGTGGCATCCTCTAAATCGAGTTTCAATTGATTCACTCCCCGCCAAACACCTCTCGCATGAATGGCGAGGGTGCTTGCAGCCAGTCATTACGGCCGCGTTGAAACCTCTCCACGTCCCGCCATCCCCGCCACACGTGCCCGCTCACAAATACATCTTTTCACAAGGGGCACGCTTACTCGCAAATCTTGGCATCGAACCCGTTCGCAGAAATCACTGTCACTACCCTAACGCGGCGTGTGCGAGGAAATGGGCGATTCTATCCGCTGTTTTTTGTCGATGGTTTGACACGAGCTGTGGACTACCCTACAGCTACTTTTATGAAGAGTGGTATGTGAATCGGCATGAAATTCTCTTTGTCTTTCTTTACGCACCCCTCGAGGGCTGTTGGATCCTTATTCCCTCGACTATTAGTAACGAGAATTGGATTGGGTATGAGTCAGTGAGGTAAGATGGAACAGTGAGGAAGTGAAGTAAATGCTAACTATCGTACTAAAGGAAATCATTTTTCGCACCAAGTTGGTACGTATAACGGTGCTCTTATTTATTTTTCATAATGGAATTCCACTATGTATTATTGAATCAATTAACCCTTGACGGACTACGGATGCCATATGGCATCATCCGACACCTACTTTTATTTCATTTTGTACCACATAGTACGAAAGCTCGATGACAATGCTACAATTTTGTATTTGTTTGGCCAGTTATATTGGTCGTTTATGTATAATATTTTATGGGTATTGTTTTCAGACAATCGCAAAGCGAAATACGTAAGAAATTTAAAATAATCACAAAAAAAATAATTCCGGCCTTGGAGGGTTAAGTTGTCATATTAAAGATTTCTTTCTTCCTTACTTAAAGTCGTATGTTAATCCATCTTTAATGGCTACTGCTCAGTTCTCAAACGTTTTACGTCTTCATTTCCTACTTTTTACATTTATCTCGTTCTTGTTTCTGCTGAGATTTCTTAAAAATCTTCCTTAATTAAAGGTAATAAGAATGTATAGCTGATTTTATCCTCCCTAATATAAATTATTATTGCAGTAAAGGAAATTTTCGTTGAGTCACATCTTAAATCTGCATATTATGTTTCATTCATGCGAGATTCGCATAAAATATTATTATTTAAATATAAAATAAATTCTTTGACTGCTGTTGGAACAAACTAATTCACACGTTAGGACATACACATTTGTCGTAACCTTGATTCTGGGTATCAATTTTGTTGCACGAAAGGTCGCAATTTTCCACAACTGTCCTTCAAAGGTTGAAATACCTTCAACATTATTATCACAAATGTTTGATTTATTTACGTGTGAAAAGGAATAATGTACGTACTAAATTATCTGTAAGAATATTCGAAGCTGCGACTCGTTTCTAGGAAAAATATTTTACTTTAAACTTTTTAACTTATCGTTCACGTGAAACCACTTTCCTTTTCGTTAGCTCTTCTTCTCTGCCACTCCCACCCTCTTCTCCGCTAATCCCTCATATCTCCCAATCTCTTCTTTGCCCGCTTTTCATATCCTCCCTCTTTTTTGCCAGATGCCCGCATATCTGCTGAAATTGCCACCTCTCCATCCCCTCTCCTTACCCTCTTTTAGGGTGTGGGAGGAAGAAGTTAATTGCTGACTCAGTTTACCATTAATTGCGTGCACGATCCGAAGCCGGATAAGCATCTCGACAGCAATCTTTCGAAAGTGTGGACTATTTCTCTATTTGCTGCTTAACGTGGAAATGGCTCGTTCCAAGCGTGCTTTTCCCACGAACGGGTTGAAGTGAACCGGTTTTTGTCTGTTTTTGACTCTTATCGATATTTAAGGTATTAGGTCCAGTCCTATCGAGTTGGTTTTATGGTGCGTTCCTTCTTTTCTTCATCCCAGATTTCGAGTCCTGGTATTTCGGTGATGTTCTAAGAATATTTTGCGCTAATCTAATCCTATGACTTAGGTCTGTTATAATTCCGAATGCAGTGATGACCGTTTCGAAATGTTTGTCGTTATCAAATGTGCATAATGTTCTTGTATGGAATTTGTTACGCTCGTTTATCATTTTTTAGGGAAATTATCAGGATCATTCCAATTCTTCTGATTTGTGTTTAACTGTATTTTAAATATTGCACTCCACAACTTTATCTTTAGTTTTAAATTATTGATTTTAAATAATTGCATCATGGTAACTGTTTAGACTACGCCTTCAATTTATATTTACTACTGTTTGGTACATTACTGGTAAAGTGAAAATTAATGAAAATACGACAATTTATGTATATTTTCTAAAAAAATGATGTTTTAGTGTTTTTTCATTTCTAATACTGTCTTTTCTTTTCTTTATAGGTAAGTCACCTACCTCTGGGACTCTTTACCTTGGATGAGACCTGATATAATGATAGCTGCGCTTTAATTCATCCTATGGCTATGTATGATTGTATTTTTAAGATAGGATTCGTAAGGAAAATATCCACAGTTTCGGCCTCACCTTTGTGGTACCTCTTCGTAATGAAAGAGGAATTATTACAACTGGCTAAAGAAGAATTGGTCGATGATGACTCAAACGCGTTAAAACCTAGTTCGTCGAAGATTAAAAATTTCATGGCAACAAGTAAAAGCTTTCATTTTCCTTTTTCACCAATTCGTAAAATAATAATAATAATACATCTTCATTCGGGTGAAATTAAGACTAAAAGTCCCCTCTTCCATCTAATCCATGGTCATAGGCTGTACAATTATCAATTTAAATAGATATTATCAGAATAAATTTGAAGAATTGTGTATGTAAAAAACTTACAAATTATTACGAACAAGATATCCACGAAGAAGGGGGGTGTGAAAAACCCGCGCAAACCTACTAATAGTAATAACCAAAAGATGGTAGGAAACTTGACAAAATTCATAAAATACACTATCAATGGGTGCATTTATAAAACGCATCAATAAGTATAGTCGCGCTAAAATTTTAATAAGTGGCATTCATGTACATAAGAATATAACAATAAGGTAAAATAAAGTGTGTCGTTATTTATGTATTTAGATATGAGCAGTTGTTTCTCGTGATGATTAATTCTTAAAGAGGATTTAAAATGAAGACACCTTTAGAAGAAAGAAAAAAGAAGCAATGAAGAAATAAAACTGTAAATTTTCCACACGATTTTGTGGAATCTAGTGGAAAATTTACAAAGTTGTATTTCTTCATTACTTCAACGGCTTTCCTAAGTAACGCCTGAACATTTAGATTTCAAGAAAATATAAGATTTGCTATTCAGTGTCGCCGACTGAGTATCGTTTACTGCCAATAAGGAATGTCTCCACCAAACAAAGCCCACTATCCCGTCATTCATGCAGCTGAAATAATATTTTCCCGCCAAGCTGTATTGGCGTCTCAATTCTTTGGCTCTAAAACGGAACCCCGCGGGGAATTTCCTCCACTCCGCCACTTAACCAGTTCCGAATCCGTGCAAACCATCTTCGAAGTGCTTTCTTCCTTTCTCACTTCATCTCGAGTAACCGGTTCCCTCTCGTGCAGCGAATCGAGACGACCGCAGAATTTCGAGCGCGGTTTTTAACCTATTCCCATCCCTTATGGCATTCCCGTCTTCCGGATAAAGTCGCAAGGCGCTGTGGGTATTTCGAGCGTCATATGTCTCCAGGGGGCCAAGATGGAGGAATGGCGCCTCTTCTCCTGGCAAATCGACGCTTTTTCCGACTCTTTCAGGAATAATGAAACTTAATAGAGAAATGTGAATGAATTATAGGTTGAAGTATGGTAACAGGCTCAATTAGTTCAGGAGTGAGGAATCTACTCTAAAATGAAGATCATTTTTATTTTTAAAAGTAAAGAATAAAAATAGTTAAAGCTGATACACTTATAATACGATATACAATATGATATGATTTATAATATGATAATATAGAACCTGTATCAGTTTGATCTGTTTTGTGTTTTTACCCGATAAAAACAAAACTGGTTTCCATTTAATGAAGCATACTACTTTTATGGGTTAAATAGAAGAGGTTATTTTTTCTTCCTCCCCTATCATAGGATTAGGAGCATCGATTTAAAAACATTATGGCGTTAATCCGTGTTTTCTTTATCCACTCCCTGTGTTTATGGGTAATTTTTATGGCAAGGAAGGATATTCTGTTATTATTTAAGGCAAAATGTTATATGCACATACTAATTAAGTAAGGATTACCAATAGACATATTTATGCAGCTTCGATCATAGTCATGATGAAACAGGAGTAAAAAAGGGAGTTTTCTTTACTTCTAAAATAATAGAAGGAACTATAACTATATCTTTATCTATCGCTAATAATTATTAGTGATAGATAAAGATGAAGTCATAAGTAAAGTTGCAATTAGTCATCCATAGTGTTTTCTTACTTCGATAGCTGAGGTTATTCTTCACATTTTCTTAAAAATAGACCCCCAACGAGAATCAAACCAGGGCTGCCTTTCACTGAAGTCGAACACGGTATCGAGTTAGTCATCTGGGCACGTAAATAAAATTAATCCTTTATATTAAAATATAAATTACATTCCTACGTAATGTGTGTAAGATATAAATTTAAAATGATGATAGTGAAGATGACATTGTGCAGAAATACTCCTCAAAGAGTCTGAAAAATAGTCGTTTTTTTAATTGAGTGAAAATATTATTTCTTTCGGGTGAAACGTTCTCTTTAGTCATCACCGAAGGGGAAGATATTCGATTGAAATGCAGTGTGTGGTTTTAAAAGAAATTAGTGTCGGAGAGTCCACATTTAATCTAGGAAATAGGTGCCTGTCCTGTAAGGCTCTCCCCTTCATGAAATATTCTTTGAAGTGTCGAGTATCCTCTTCGCTATGGATTCGTTTGGCGGCCGCAGACCGGTTCCGCGTGTCTCCTCCGTTATCTTCGTCTTTTTTCCCCTCAAAGAGGTCGCTCTGCTGTGAACGGAAGAATGGAGATGTACCGAGGGTGGGAAGGATAAAGTGGAATTGAGGAAGATCACGATGCGGAATGCGAAATCTCTTTCATGTTTCTCTCCACCCCACTTTCCTTCCTCCTTAGTTCTTTTCTCCTCTTATCTCCTTTTTCGTTCCTTTCCTTGCAATCAAGGTTCACTTCTCAGGTGTAATGACTGGGTGAATTATTATCTGTCTCCAACTGCAGTGCGTCCCTTTTATTTGGTCGTCGCCTTAACAACGGGTTTGCCTCTTAATTTACAGGTCGAATTCTAATAAGAGTAAAATTATTCCTCCGTCGATTCTCTCCGAATTGATTTGTTTTAAATGATTAGTATCCCTAGTGATTCATACGTTTGCCTATTGTGATTAATGCCACTCTAATACGCTTAAACTTAAGTTCTTTGGCTAATTCTACTATCGGATTCGATGAAATATCAGTGATTCTTCCATTAGGTCGCAACAGTAAATGTACGCCGAAACGAAACTTTTATTGTATTGAATTTAAGTTCCGCTAAGTTTATCTTGAAAGCCGAGTGGAAATTTTCCTAATGAACTTTTACGAAGAATCACTCTTTCCTTATTCATGGGGAAGAATAAAGGCGATGCAATGAAATAACTTGCTAAAATATGTGTACATTCTATTGAATGATCAATTTTGCTCGCCAATGTCGTATTATCGCCTAATGATACACTGTAATCATAGATGAAGTGGATTGTGCTTGTGAAATTTAACTTCAAATAGTTGTGAATATACCGCGTATCTTTAGCGTGCTCTATTGTTAATTTTTAGCATATCGTGAACTATATTATTTGCACTTAGTGTAAGCAAAGTAAAACTGTAAAATCCAAGTATTAATGTATGTAAAAAAAACCAAAGTTTGAAATGAAAATAATTTCAAAGTTACGTTAAATTGCGGAGTAAAAGAGTGCTTAAATCAAGCTAAATAATTATTAAAACCTCCTTCGATATCATGATAAAAATTCAAAAATTTATTTAGAGAAAATGTATATCTTACATGATGAATTCGAATTCGTATAATTTCCCTTGTATCGTCCATCCTTATTTGTACTATTTCAAACGAGCTCAAAGTATTGCAGTATAGTATTTTTATATAAGTAACTGTTTTAGTATAGTTAATCAGGGCTACGTATGAGTCTTATTTCCAAGGCTAAGAATTAGAATTAAAAGTTATTGAGGATGATAGATGTAAGACTATTTGTAAATTGATGCTTACAAGAGAAGCACAACCGTGACTATGCTTTTAGAAGAGTGAAATAACTAGTTTTTGCGATGTTACTAGTCCCACGTCATGTAGAGCAGAAGTTCACGTCAACAGCTTGTCATGTTTCATTCTTGTATCGGAAACAAGTGTGGCATTTTCTCACTTTTTCTTCTCTCTATTTATGCGTCGTATCCACTCTCTTCACGTTCTTCCCGGTCCTGGCTTTCTGCCACCGTAGTACAGATGTCGGGCACTTTGTTGTGAATGGAAACTTTGAGTGAATTGATTTCTGAAGGTGAGGAATGAATGGGCACCCCGGTTGATGGGAAGGAATACCTATGATGGAAACAATGATGTAAACCGCTGTTTGTCTTTCAAACAGGATTTGGAAACATTCATAGGAAGGCGTTAGTGTCAATGTGGAATTCCTTTGTTTTCTTGTTTTGGATGCCTAAGATAAGCCTTTTTCTTAGGATGGATCCGCCCGGTGGAATTTGAATGTCTAAATCATCAAGACTGTAAAGTAGGATCCCCAGTTTCCGAGGGTGGATTAACCTGGTTGCGGCATAACCGATGGCCACACGAGCATGACAATTCCCTTTTGGCGCTAATAACACAATGTTCTGAGGAAACACAGCTGGAAGTATAAAATATACATCGTATTATAATAACATATGGTATCCCTGGAAGCCTATTACAAACTCAAAAGTCCTATATGTTTTACCATGCATTTACTACAATGTAAATTAAAGTAGTAAAGTTAACGTTTTGTAATAATCGTTAATTATTCTGTTAGTTAATTAATTTTACTTCATGTAGCTTAATTTATTTATCTCAGTAAACTTTAGTTGATACTTATCTATCGTATATTGTGAATAATTTCTTATTATTATTTTTAAATATAAGTTTTACAATACTGTCACCAGACTTCTGTTTAAGTGTGTCGAAAAACATGTAAATAAATCCATATCGAGTCTCATTATATGGATTAGATAGAAGAAAGGACTTATAGTTGCAATCTCGCTCATGTGAAGATGTTTTATTGCTATCATTATTAGCTCAGTATATTCTTGTTACAATATTTCCTTTTCCGTTTCTCGTTGATTGTCACCAGTGAAACACGGTTTTAGGAAAATAGTGTTTTTGAAGCTTTATAATTATCAGTGTATTCGATTATACGGCGAAATACCTTTCGCCTTGAAATTCACATAGATCTTCTGAATAGTTGACTTATAATTATGTCTTGGAAAGTATTTATCTCTCGTCTTTATCCATTGACTATTGTGATAGATGGGATGGCTTGTTGGCTTACCTTTAAGAAGATATACCTTACCCTAGACTCTAGATAGTAGTATAGGAGCTTGAAAATTTCCGAAATATCTCGTGGCGTTAATGACTGCTAGCTATTTTCATTCATATATTATCCACCCTCAATAAAAGTCCATAGAATCGGTTTTACTTGACTTGTTTAATCTCTCCCCTGCGGTAACTCAGGAAAGTATCTGAGCGATTTAATTAATAGTGATCCTGTACTCGGAGTTTTCGTTCGTTCACCGGTCTCTCGCGTGAGAAAACAGCATATTTCAAGCAGGAAAGCGAGGAAATAAATGAAAGTAAAATGATTCACGTTCATTGAATCGGAAAGGAACATAACCCGAGCTCATGTTGTGCTGAATTATGAAACTTCTTCTTTATTGCGCTCATATATAGTGGTCCGTGCATCCTTAAATTATGCACTAAAGCGTTTCTTCGTTATAAATCAAGACATTTTCTCTCGAAACTCCTTACGCAACATTTTAATGGTTAATTTAACATTCGTGATGTAATGAATCGTTAGCTTTCTTATTTCATCGTCACGTAAGAGCTTCACGATCCTTTTCGAGTGCTAAATGCAATCATAAAGGCGCGGTTTTTGTTGGCTACTGTTGAGCTAGAAGCGGAGGCACCTGTAGTGGTTTATTCTAATTAGTTAGCGCCATTTTTGTATGTTTTACGTCCCGAAACGCTCTTAAATACTTATTTTCTCGTAAACTTAATTAGATGCTCGCTTTTTTTGTGCTGGGAGTATCGTTAAAGTGGCACTGGTAGATTCTAGCTGTCGGAAGGTTCGGAGATAAACAGAACGACTCGGGCAATCATTAAATTCTTCGCGGAGCAGGTTCGTAGATGGGGCCCTTTGATATTTTAATGAATGCTCGCTATCTATCGGGCCGTATTCCACATCAGGGGGAAAAGGTATCCCATCCTGCGGTCCATAAAAGGTTCTCCAATGTTTGGAGAGCGGCAGCTTTTATGGAATGTGGTCCGGTCTCCCTCGGCGACACTGCCGGATACCCATAATCCTCCGCGGCGCAAGAAGCACCTGCTCCCATAGCCCATACCTTACCCTTACCGGCCTCAAGGGCACAGGTACTTTTTGCAAGGGTACCAATGCTCGTGGCTCAAGTTTCCCAATTGTTTGTTTCCTTCAAAACGGTTCCATGATGGCGGTGGTCTCTCTTGACATCTTCGTCCCCATTTGGAGCCTTTCAGGAAATTCCAGTCTTTCCGAACTCGTTTCAGATTTATGGCCATGTTGCACGCACATGTGAAGACTCGATATTCCGTTTCCTGTTTCTTCCCGTCGCTGATACGCGTTCGGCTATTCGGAATGAAGTCGTCAAAATTCGTTCCGTTTCATCTAATCTTGTTGGTCTCTGATTACTTCGTCTGTGTTAGAAGAGCTTCCGGTAAGGGTCTTAAAAAGTGACGTGTATGTTTTCTTCTTTGGAAATCTAAAATTGGTTTTTCGTTTTTCTCTTTGTCTGTTTGAGAATGTGCGAACAGTCCTAAGAATTTTTCTATTGCATCCACATCTACAAGTTCTGGTTTAGTTGCATTTCCTGGATGTTCAATCAATCAGCTATTTAATTATATTTTATTAATCAATCGTTCTGGCCCAATCGCAGTTGTTTTCAATCATAGTAAAGTTACGTTTTCGGAGAAAGGATTGCAAATAGATAGAGGCAATTTCGTTCACTGAAGATGCCATAATTTTTTTCCCAAACATAAACCTCAGGTTTATTCTTACTTGCTTATTTTATATAGTTATCAATAATTACGATTTTTCTTTATCATATGGTATCCCTTCTATCTATCTTCAAATATTTGACATCTATGTTTTAATTTCAAAATGTTATGGTAAAAGTGACTTCCTGGAATTTCGCAGCACACATTTCTCTTGAGATATGTATATCTTAAAATTTATCCTGTATTTTCAGTTATTTATAAACTTCACAGAATCAGTCCAGGTGTTGTGGTAATCCAATTCTATCTTAGATTCTTTCCGAGTTTTTTATCACTGTATTTGATGATATACTGGGCAAAGTTCTGCTCTCCGAAAGGAATTTCGCAAATTGCAATAGTCATTATTTAATTTTGCGCTTTAGTAGTAGCTGTGATATGTAGATGATCTCCTTAAAAATAATTCTCAACTTTACCTTACGTTTCGCCCCTTATCTCAAAATTATATTTTGTAAATCGATAAATGAAGGTAGGGTCCCATCCGATTGGAAATTAGCTAATATTACTCCTGTTTACAAAAGCGGATTAAAGGAGGACCCAGGAAGTTATAGACCTATATCATTAACTTCGCTGTCCGGAAAGGTAATGGAACATATCGTCGTAAGCTCACTCATGGGATTTTTAGATAGAAATGAATTCCTCGACGCAAACCAGCATGGTTTTCGTAAGTCCCGATCATGTGAAACCCAACTTGCTCTATTTGTACACGATATCTTGAAGTCCGCCGAAAGTAAAAAGCAAGTGGACGCTATTTTCCTAGATTTCAAAAAAGCATTCGATAGAGTCCCCCACTACAAACTAATTTACAAACTAAAACTAGCGGGCATTAACAAGGAAGTAGTCGACTGGGTTAAGGATTTTCTCTACGAGAGGGAACAACAAGTTGTACTGGATGGTGTTAGCTCAAATAGAGTCAAAGTTACCTCTGGCGTACCTCAAGGCAGTGTAATTGGACCTCTTCTTTTCCTTATTTATATCAATGACTTGAGTGACGAGATAGTTAGTAATGTGAGGATATTTGCGGATGACTCGGTTATATATAGGGAAATAACAAACGAGGAAGACCGGACATCTCTCTCAAACGATTTAGTCCTCATCCAAAGGTGGTGCGAAAAATGGGAATTAGATATTAACGTAAGTAAATGCTCCGTAGTTAATTTCTTCGAAAAGAAAAAAATGCGTCCAAATCACCCATACAAAATTAATGGAATTAGTATCAAAGTAGTAGATTCAGTTAAATATCTCGGGATCAACATTACTAATAACTTAAATTGGAGCACGCATATTCGAAAAATCTGCGGCAAAGCAAGTAAAAGGCTTGGCTTTGTAAAGCGTATTGTCGGTAAATGCGACGAAAAGGTGAGAGAGCGATGTTATTTTACCTTGGTCAGACCCCTTCTGGAATATGCGGCAAGTATATGGGATCCGGCGGATGAAACGTGTACTCGCGAACTCGAGAAAGTGCAGCGTAAAGCGGTTCGTTTTGTTAAGAAATGCTACGATAAAAAAGCAAGCGTTACAAAAATGCTCTCAGACGTAGGTTGGGAATCCTTGAAAGAAAGGAGATTGGAAGCTAGGCTGCGATTGCTTAATAAATTCAGGGAAACTACATTTTCCAAAGATACAATCGGTATCATGCAACCCCCCTGCTACGTCGGTCGATCCGATAATGACCGTAAGTTAAGAGAAATAGATGCTAGGACGAATCGTTTCAGAGATTCATTCTTTCCGCGAACAATACGTGACAATAATCGAATAGGGAAGTAATTTGGGTTCAACTGGTGTTTGCACCCCCTGCCACACGCCGAAAGGCGGCTTGTAGGGTATTGATGTAGATGTAGATGTAGATGTACCTTGATAAATGTAAATAAGAAGATTTTCATAAATAAGAATCCAGTATAAATTCAGAGGGACGAAAATCCATCACCAAAGAAAAGAAATGCGATAAAGGGAATTTGTTTTGTATTAGAATGGGAAGCTTTCGTTGGAAATAAATCCTTAACTGTTGTCATCCAAGACTGTTCATATCACTACAAATCTTTCCCTATAGGTTGTTTTCCTGTGAATTATTCAGACATTCCTAGTAGACATTCGAGGAATGTCAAAAGACAGAGTCACTAATTCTCCGCACGTGGCCATCTTCGTATTTTCGCATGTTTCTCACCCCTCTCCCTCTACTTTTTGCGAATTCGCCCGCTGTTTACCCCCCGAGCCAAATCTCCCTTGCGTGCCGCTCTCGCTAGAACACAAAAGCTGTTGACTTGGCAACCGCGCACCCACTCATCCTATTCTCTCTCCCAATTGAGGAGGGAAAAGGCCCTTTTCTGCAGGTCCGCCGCGTTTCTTCCCTTCTTGAGCCCTCCGACTTCACCCTTCTGCAGATACCGCGGAATCGATGCCTTGTGATCCGCGCCGTATATCTCGGAATTGATTTTGCCCACTCGTATACCACTTTCCGCCGATTAATTCTTCGTTTAGGGTTCGAGGGGGTTGGGTTTACAGGATTTGGGGGTTTTGGGGTTCTTTCCCCCTTTTTTGGGGCTGCGGTCGCTTTGTGAGATTTGGGGTGGTTTGGAGTTTTTTATTGAATGTTTGATTTACGTTGTTTCCTCGGTGATTATATTTCGCCCGTTTTAAAGATATACTATCTTTGTACAGGGGTTGATTTTGTGGATGATTTAGTACAGGGTGTCATAAGTTTTATTCGGAAGAGGGTCAATTGGTATGAATCGGCAAATCATAGCTTGAGATACCTAGATACGTATTCTATGTTATTACGTCAGTGTTTAGCCTAAGATGATGTTATTGCCGAAAAATATGACTAATTAACGGAAATTACATTTATTTTTCCACAGATAATTCATATTTAACTAATATATCAAAGACAGCTTAGTGTAGCAAGCAATTGTTTTTTGTCTTACTTTCGGACATTGCCACTCTTTATCTAGTTTTTTTTTATTTCAAAATTTTAAATTTCCTACATTTCTCGTGAAACGATTAGGAGCGAAATTGATAAATAAAAGTCAGGATATTGATCATATTAATGATTTTCATTCAGTAATTTAGATTTTAATTGATAATTATTGATTGATTTGAATTTATGGTCTATTCGAATCCCATCCAATAAGCATCCTTATTAAAAGGAAATTTATGAGAAGTTCGGAATTTGCTAGGATTTGAAAGGAATTTAATTAGATTTCGTAGTTATTTTCTTAAGGGGATTCTCGATGCTTCTCTTACTATTCTAAGAATTATGATTGTGATACTTGGACGTATTAGGTGTGGAATGTTATTTTTGGAGAATTACCTTCTTACAAGACGATCGAAATCGAACATCTTCATAGGTGAAACATTTAATTTATAAGCTTTCATGGTTGCTGTATAAATTCTGTACCATTCTATTTCTATTTCTAAGAGTACAGATGAATTTTTTAATTCTCAGTACACTAATGTTTATTTTTACCCGAATACGTACCAATTTTTTTTATCTTCTTTAACAGTTTCTGATTGCTCTATTCTATAGTAGTTATTTAAATTCTTATTATATAGTAACTTATTCAAGCATTTCTCTGTTTGTTCTTCTATTCTGAGGTCTTGTTGATTCGTAGCTATATTTACCATAATTTAAATTGATTTTAATGAGATGTTATGTTTAATTTCCTTTTGAATTTTCTTAAAGCTAGAAAACTGTAAATTCAAAAATTTAGTAGTTCTTCCACTCAAAGATGCTGACAACATTAACTTTCCTCTCACCCTTTTTGAAGTGCGCCTCTGTAAGCCTTTATGAGAGAGAGCTCCACTCGACACTCAGATTAAAGGAAATTGAACCGCTGCTCCTTGAATTTCCCCTCCCGCCGAGTCACGGAAAGAAAATCACTTCCATTCATTTCCGTCCTTAATTCGGTCAGGAACGGAAAGTGTGTCGCTCGCGCACCCTCGTGTGAATTCCGCGATGATTGTTGTTTCGGTTCACCGAAGCGCCATCAATGAGCGACCCGAGCCAACGCCCAGGAAAAAACGGAGAAAAAAGTAACGAAAATCGTTTGTCTGATACGCGCGGACGAGTTGGCATTCATTCATGCGCCGTTGCAAGTCAGTCGATGGGAGTGAAAGCATGACAGAGTAATCCCCTGCTCCCACCTGAGGCTCAGACCCACCGGTGGTCCTCTTTTTTCCATCTGCCTTTCCTCGGTCCATCCGCACGGGAGCCTTGACCCATTAACGCCCCCCTAGTACATTAAATTTGGATACTTCAGGGATGTCGGCTTAGCTCCCAGTGAAGACGTGATGGTTTTGTCGGGGTCTTTGCCATTCACGGGTGGAACAGGTGTGGGTCATTAATTAATTTGATGGAGTCGGCAATTTTCCTAAGGGGTTTTATGGTGGGGTTTTGTATCGGGTTGATGTTTATTCGGATCTAATTGTGCTTATTTTCCGCGGTGGTCTTCTAGGGAATTTTGTTACTTTTATTATTTCCTGGAGTCGTAAACTTTCGCGGTAGCTATCGATTCGTTCACAATACGCTAAGCTCCTTTCAGCTGTTATTATATACATTGTGTTGATATTTTATGCTGAGTTTAGTTTCCTTCATATTATTCATGTTCATCAACCCTTTTTCTTCCAATAAAAACTTAGATCCATTTTACTTACCCTTTAAATCAAAATATAAAAATATGGTTGCAAGAGACTTATTTGGAACTCTGATCTTTGTAATCTCGTACCTCTGTTTTATTATTTATATTATTGTTCAATTTTTTTATCATCATTATTATTTTTGATAATAATAATAATGACCCACCTTTTAATGGCCCACCATATAATAATGATAAATCAAAATTTCCGTTCTTTGTAAAAATGACTCTATGATATTCGTTACGTCATATGTCAAAAACCAGTCGTTTCTGAATTTATAATATGATGGCAATATTTATAATACAATCAACTATTTCTAGTTATAAGTATCAATGAAGTTCATCCTTATTTCTCTTATCCCTTCGTAGTAATCTAATAAATGTATGGACTTCTATCCGTCTAATTTAACTTCAAATCTATGATCATCCTTCCATTTTTCAATCCTGAAGATCTTCGATTTGCAAGGGCACCTAAATATAACGCAATTTCTTATTTGGGAGTACATACAACATCCTGGACTTCTCATGAGCTCCTGATATTATGATCAGTACGCTCTTCGTTCAAGTTCATCAATTATTCAGCAGGGCAATTGTAAATTTTTTCCAGAATACTTTGCAGTGGAAATACGTGTCCGATCTTCGTTCAAGTTTTAATTAGCGCAAGGGCATGCGTGTTGATTAATTTGCGTTCGGAGGCGATTCACACAATCGACCATAGAGGCATGAACTGGGTCCTCTCCAACTTCATTAAAATATTACGCCACCGATGTTCACCGGCGGTACCCTTTACAGGGGCAATGCTCTCTGCACATATACTTTATTCCCAGGTAATCCTCAAGGGTATCTTCAGTCGGGATATCTTGGAATATTTTGAATGGTCATCATTTATTTAATCCAAATCGACTTTGAGATAGGTTTACCCTTGTGACGTAAAGCGAAAAAAGTTGTTAGTTTACTTTAAGACGGTTTGTATAAATATACAACTCGTTCTATTTAGGCATGTAATGTCATTTATTTGCCTTCTATCCATCAGCAGCCATCATTGGCTAATTACCGTGCGGATAAAATCAATATTTCATGTCCAACGGGAATTCAAACCCAGGGCCTTTGTGTCTAGCTCACTATTCCTTATTTCTACAATACTCGTGAAATCAGTAGTAAATTGATGAAATATAATGATATCGTCATTTCGAACGTAAATACAAGTAATTGCTTCTAGTGATTGAAGAACCGAAATGAAGATAGACATTCATTGATACCGACCGATAACATTTAGTGTTGGGAAATCTTCCTATTTTCTATTAATTTCTTTCTAAAATAATTCTAGATATATTTCGTCCAAACCACAATCCTTCGGTAACGTAAGCTATGTTCGCGAAAGTGATTTTAATTCCATCAAGATTCAATGAAATGGGCCCAAGATACACAGATTTTTAATAAAGATTTTAAGGTCCATTACGAATGCTGGGATACTTTTGATTTATATATGTAATATATACGTGATAACGCAAGATCATTATTTTGCTTCTCGTGATACTTCAACATGTAAGCTCAGAGGCTCAGTGCGTACTACGTGAGGAATGTATGATATTTATCTTATATTTACTTCGAAAACTTAGTAAATGTCATCCTGAGGTATTTTTGCTGCTCTTTGGGTCCGAATTAGCGAAGGATGTTCGTGCATGCACCGACATTTCAGGAGTGATAGATGCCAAGTTATTTATTACCATTCTTGGGCACTTGTTGAATAAAATTTTATTTATTTCATGCGATATTAACTTAATTTTTAGTAATAGGCAGCTTATGGGTTATAGCATTTCGGTGAACTAATTTTATTACGAAACTAGTTAAATTCGTTATCTGAGTCACAGATCTACAGATTCTGTGTTGGTATTTCTTTACTTTCAACCATACATTCCAAGTTGTTCAAATTTATAGAAGAAAATTCATCTAACGCTGCTAACGAGTAGGGAATAGATTGGTCCACAAAAGTCGAGAGCTTCTACGATTAGAAACGCACAGCTATGGGCAGAATACTTAATCAATGGATGCGAGGAATCTTTCGCCTCTACCGTTATCGCCAGAAGCACGGACTGGAGAGCGTCCGAACAAAGAAGCGGTTTCCCCATTAAAAAGGAGCGGTCGAGAAGCAGCCGAGTTTTAATTGATCGCATTCGTCGAGCGGAACAAAGCGTAAATCACTTTCTTTCGAGCTTTTGAGCTCGGTATCCTTTGACAGGAATTTACGCGGCAGTTTATGGCGAAGAGATCTCTTTAGTTTATGCCCACTCCGGAAAAGGACATGGATCGATAAAGAATTGCCACCCGTTGGTCGGGAGATTTAAAGGTTCAAGAATACGGGGAAAGCGTTCCGAGAACTCTGGGAATAAATCAGAGGAAGTTGGTACCGAGCGAGGTTTCGAGTACTGTGGGATTGGCGTATGAATAGGCGACAACTCTTTGGAGAGGTTCTCTCTGGTTTCCCCGTTTCTCCCTTCGTTACTGTGCTTGAAAAGGAGGAAGTCCCGGGGAAAGAAGTGAAAAGCCTCGACAAAAGAATGGTTGCGTACGAATGCGCGTACATACGAGCGCTGGGGTTGCCACACCTCCGCTAGTGCGGTAGTGGAATCGCTGGCTTTGACCACTCTTTGGTTCAATAAAGACTCGGGGAGGATATGTCATGTTAGACCGCGACGAGAGGAAAAATTTGTATCGTTTACTCAAGTCTTTTCTCGTTTCCTCTCGGCCCCTCTAACGGGCGTTTTCCGTGGGGTACGGTCGTGTTTGAGGAGTGATTTTTTCCGTTATGATTTGAGGTACTGCGACTCTCGGATATAAAATGGTGCTCCCAGGATTCTTGTGGAATCTATTTTAACTTTCTTTACATAAAATCAAATATAATTCAATGATCTCTTTGTGACAAGTTAATGTTTTTTTTAGGATTGAGGATGGGAAAGAATTGCTTCATACACTCCCACAGAATTTCTGCGAGTACGAAGTATTATTTTCTATTATTATGACCTTCCACGAAGTAACACTTTCGCTTAAGATTGATAACTTTATTGACTGTGAAGATATATTTAAACTAAAGTAATCCAGAATCGATACTTTTGGAAGTGGCACCTTTTTTGCTGTTTTTGTGTTTAAAAGTTTATAGCAAAGAAACGGAGTGACGCATGCCGGTACAATTTCATCCAGAGTAGCATGTTTACTGCTTCAGTGTAAAGGAAGGTTTTCATAATCAGTAAAATAAGTTTTAACTATATGGAACTTCGACAGATGATGAGAAAAATTACTAAATCTCAATTCCTTAAGAAAAAAGGAGTGATAATTTTGGTATTCGATTTGCACAATTTTTGAATACTTTTAGTGTAAAAGCGTAATACTAATTACCTACATTAATCTTATGCTTGAATGCCTTATAGATATTACGATAAAATTTGTGTCATATACATTAAATATCAGAAAATAATGAATGCTCATTTACTAGTGCTAATTATAATTTAGTATGTACTTAATATTTTCTTGTGGAATATTTGAGACTTAACATTTTTCTCATCACCAGTAAGGTTTTAATATTTCTGAATATTCATTTAATTGTTATTAATCGGCTTGAAGTTAAAAGTCATATCGACCAATAGTAGGCTTGTGTTCCTACTTCCATGTTTTGACGCGTGGAACATTTTTTATTTGCTGGAGGATAGAGGAAAGCGTTTCTCATTCACCTTTATCTCGGTCTGCTCGTGGCTGTGATGAAAGCTGCAAGATGAGATTCCGAGCAGTGGTATCTATCTTGGTCTCTCCTTATTTAATGTTATGGAAACTATTATTTATGTTCATTGTGCTGCACTAGAATGGACGACGCTATCTCATTGTCAGTAAAGAAACAAGGGCAAACTACCTCACCGATCATCTTGTCTAGCAAACCTCTCCTATGCCTTTTGTTACCGATGTGAAATGGAGTGAGGGTCCAACCAGCCTTCGGGCTCACAGTTTGACTGATACTATTGTTACATGTTTCAAGAGCTTATCGTTCCATTCGATGACTATTTGAATTACATTGTAAACAAGAGTTGCACTCTTTATGCATATGCACTATTCGCGGATAAATGCATTATACTGGTTAATATTAACGTGTATTATTATTATATGGAGAAACTTTTTTTCAACATCATTCTCCTCTTGCTGAGTAAATTATTGTAATGATTCTTTCATTTTGAACGAAGAGGGGCGTTGTATCTTTTCCACTATTTTTTTTTCTCTCTGATGATAAAATTCGACCAGGTGTCAACGAATGGCATCTTGCTGTGAATTTGATTTATTTTAGATGATATTGATTGATATATTTTGTATGCTTGAATCACATCCTAGGTTAGGTTATTGTATTCCCGTCTGTCACTCTTTCTTCCTGTACTACCGCAGTTCTCAAGGTTATATTTTTTCTGAAATGCAGTTTATGGGATCCAAAAGTAGTATTCATAATTTAAGATGTCGTGATAACATTGCTCATTTTTAACAATATATATCGGATCAAAAGAGTAAATCATTCGTCGTTCACTTAAAATCCTGAGTCCAAAGAAAGTATTATTACATTCCGTGATAGTAATTATTATTACATTATATAATTACTGTAAATTAAAGTGTTAATGCAACCAAATTTTTAATATCCTTGGATGCACGTTTGAATTCCACATGAAGCAGAAAATAACTCTTAACTTGAAAGTAAATTTCTGTGAAAAACAAAGGGAGAACACCGAAGTAAAGCAAGTGGTTTTTCGTCTCTTCCAAACGAGTTTTTGTAATCTATAAATAATTACGGAGCCGTTTGAAGTGGTTTCTGAAATCAAGAAGAAATAACGGGATCAGAAACTAATTCCCGGCGGAAAATACTCATTTTTACGAGCTCTCTCCGGTTATGAGAATCCATCCCTGCGGAATCTCGGGACAAGATTACATCCCCAACGCACTCGCGTGCGTCATTAATATTTTTTCCGCTCTCGTCCGTACTTTTTCTCCCTCATTCTCCCTTCGCCTCGTCGTCGTTTCTCTTTCATTAACTTTCCAGCCATTTCCTCTCGTGCGTCATCTCCCACCCATTCCGTCTGTCCTCCCCTTTTCCTTTGTGTTGGTCCATCTCTTCTCATTGAATCCCCGTGCATGTTCTCTCTCGCCAGTACTCTGCCCCGTCCCTCGTTTCCTGCGTCCGCATCAGTACTATTTACGGAAAGATCTTCCGACTTTCGCAAGCTATTCTATCCTCGCCGAGGTTTTCTCTTTCCGTGTGGGTTCCAGGAGATGTTTTGCGTCATGGGAAGGTTTGCAGGGATTTCTGAATGGATGTTCCTGTGTAAGATGGTTCGAAAATAGGGGTACGTGTTCGAGAGTAAGTCGAGGGCGAGACGGAACGTGTCGACTGTTCTATGTTCCGCTCTACGAATTACTCCGTGTAGTTCCCCTTGCTGCGTTGGGTGCATCCGTAGGAAGGAGTGGAGATTTACGGATGGCTAACAAAGAAGCGGGAATTCTTAGCTTAAAATTTTGAAACTGTAATAAAGCTAGGCTTAACTAACTCTCACTTTTGTCCGGGGATTTTGATGAAAATTTTTGTGGTGATGCAGGAAGTAGAGTAATGAAAAATTATGCTGGCGTTCGTCTAAATGGGTCTTAGTTTTGTTGCAGTAATTAATTGAAAATTGATAATCTGAGTATAGGCAACTCCGCATTACAAACCCACTCCAGCCAAATCGGTAGGTAATAACCCACTGTTTGCGAGTAATTCTCAAATAATATTTTCATTTTTTTAATTATATTTTTTCCTTGTTACTCACTGATAGACTTAAGATCAATATTTCCATTCTTGCACTTGATATCCGATCGAATAACCTTATTTCAACCAAATGAACTTCGATGACGGATAGTCTCACTAAAAGTATCATGAATGAAGGTTCGTAACATAGTTTTCTAGAATCCTCTGGTATCCAGTGGTTATAATTACATTGGCTACCCTCTTAAAATTGATAGTAGTCCCGTAAACTATCATTCACAAGCGCGTTTTTTTTTTTCATTTAAGGTTCGTAACTCAGAAAACGCAAAAGAAACTTGCGTTCGACTGATTCAAGATTTCATAATTAAAAGCAGCGGATTACTTCCGTAATTCAATTACTACACCAATCGCTAGATGATTTATATTTGTTGACTGGATAATTAGCAATCAGCTCTGACTGTATATACGCCAGCAACTCCTTAGTTAAAATTTTAATAAATTAAATTTTGAAATCGAAATTTGAATTTTTTGAAATTTTAACTTAATTATTTCTACCGTTTTCGTTTCCAGCGATTCCCACGTGCCCAGGTAAATAACCACCACCCAAATAAATTTGACTGTGGTGCCTTTATTGTTTAATGAGGTTAGAGCAGAGTGTATGTCTTGGGCACATTTATACGCTCCGGAGAGAATGTGGCAATAGTTTGAAGTGCGCTAAGTGAATTGGTGCAAATTAGGCAAGAGCGATTGTTTCCTTTTATTCTATGACCTTAGCCGCCGAAGCACCTTAAACTAACTCTACTTCTTCTACCGTTATTATAAGAATGAAGTTTAACTAAATGACGGCTTCTTAAGTCAATTCTATGTTGAAATTATTGTTCATTATTGGTTAATTTATTCCGTATTCTTATACTAGTTGATCACTCGTATTTTGCTATTGTGCGGAAAAAATTTAATTAAATTTCTGTTCACGCATCAGTTGTTAGATTTAGTTTTTAATTATTAACTGAGAAATTTTCTTTCTGATCCTGAGTTTCGATTAGCGCAAATATGACCTATGTTTTTATTCTCTTAACTATGATTTTTTGCGGACGCGACTACTTACAGTGTTCAATCTGCAGTCATTTACCAAGAAATGTAGTCATCTCACGGCGCTATAAAGATAAACGACAGGAGAATGTATAGAAGTAACGCCCAATCATTAGTGCAATGATTGCATTCAATTTTAGCTCTCGAAATTTCTTAATAAGGAGTATCATAAAATTATCATTACCATACAGATTTCACCGATGAATATTCGGGAAATGAAGGAACTTTTTTAATTAATTTATGTAATGCTAGTATTTTGTGCCTTATTTTTCTGAAAATTTCCTACGCATTGTTGTTTAACTTCTCAGTTATTTTTGGTTCAGATTGCCTTTTCGATAACCTTTTGTGTGACTCCTGTTTGCTGAAAATATTAGGATGCAGAAATCCCTCTTTAAGTTTTCTTCATACGTTTTCATCGAATCGTTATTCATCCATTTGCTCTCATTATGAATAAATATTATTTCAATATATATCTTTCGCAAGTCCTGCAGATACTTCGCAATTCTTCGTCTTCAATTTCCTTCCTTCCCGAGTCTCTCGTTATCTTAGCAGATGTTGAAATCGAATGTGCTATAGCTAGCATAAATCCTGATTTGGAAACTCGTAGATACATGTTAAGCGATTCATTATTCTTAGCAATGTCATTTTCTGAACTGCGATGGTGAAATTTATTACTGATTATTGTCAATTCTCCTTAAAAGGCAAATTTTTCGGTCTCATAAGTTCGTTCTGAATATCAACACTATGCAGAATTATCCGAACGTCATCAGTACAATGTTTTCATCGAGAGCAGTCCTCATTATCCCATCGCGAAGGTATCCGAGTTTTTAATTAACAAGGGATGTACGCAGACATCCATACCATTGCTGAGGTACGTACCCGGAACCTCAGTGTCGGTAGACGAGCTCGCTATTTCCTCCTGAGGTTGGCAGACCGCAAACATGACTTTTATTGCGATGAATATGACATTAAGTCGTGGGAAGGACATTGCGTCTCTAGTCCAGATCCCGCCGTTAGAAATGAGCGACACACACATCCCTTGTCATGCGTAATGATTTAAATCGACGTTTTGATCATCTTGCTGGACAGCAAGGGTCCTTGAAACCGAATCTATTTCGTGTTTTAATTTGGCATTCGTATCTTTCAAAGAATATAACTGTAATTTTTTCTAGTCATTCCGACTTGAATGCTGCTCTAAAGCTCTGGTTCCCTATCCTTTTTTAATCGCGGTCCTTTCTAGATAAAAAGGGGAGTGACCCCTTTTCTCATCCGCCATATTCGATTAATAAAGTAAAAATTAAAATTAAGGCAGCCTCCCGGATAGAGGAAGATCCTGGGTTCGATTCCCGGCCCCGTTAGACTTTTTTCAACTAGGTTATTCCTTAGGATTTTTTATTCCTTGGTGCACGCTCTTATGTGCGATGAATCTTTAACCCTTTCTAAAAAATAAAGGGTTTGACAAAATATATTTTAGGACTGAACAAAAGTGATGATATTTTTACTAAGTATTAATGAGACGATTGAGCTTGCATCTGCATAAATTATTTAAATTATTAACTATCACTCGATGCAAAATAATCACTTTGTTCACTCTCTCAGAATTTATTGATGCGACACGGTTCGCTAGCGGACTAGCATCATCAGGCAACTTTTACTTTACAGTACCTCAATAACAAATCAGTTAAATAAATTAAAAGTTGCCTTATGATGCTAGTCCTCTAGCGAAACTTGTCGCACAAATAAATTCTGTGGGAGTGTACAAAGACATTCATATCCATTATTATGGCCTTCCACGGAGTAACACCTTTGCATATATGTAGAGTCGAACTATCAACTACCTTTTTATTTAAATTTTGGTTATGAAAACTGCCGACCCCTTGTTGGTTGAGGCCCGCATGTTTTAAACCAGTGGCATAAAGGAACTTCTTCATACAATTCACCGAACCTTTTACCGGTATTGGCTATATATTGATTGTACGGAAATCACGCAGTCAGTCCCGCTTATAGATATTATCACTCATCAGAACCTTCAATTAATACTCCCAGTCCATCATTTGTACAGATCCCATCTGCTGATAGCTGTAACAGTACTTCCCTGACGTGTAACGGAAGAATATTCTGCAGGTCATTGTTACACCGTAGTTGAAAGAGTCTTCCAGAACAATGGGTCATTGTGCGCTTTTTCAAAGAGGGTTTACTCGCGTGCTAACCGAGAGCTTTGCGTGACATTTCTTCAAAACGCTTCAAATTGCGAACAAAACTAATTATCTGTGCAATATTTAACCCCAGGAACACGCGCACCGCCAGTTCTTTTGAGTCGAAGCGACAATCATGATTCATATCGAACCTACAAAGCGGATAAGAGGAATAGACATTTAAGTTCGTACAGTAATTCCCACATGGGAATTCTTGTTTTTCACAAGAACCTTGTATACTGCATTGCACTACCCGCCCGGCCCTAACTATCTTTTATGTCCAATCCCTCGGACTAAAGCTCACTCAAATTCCTTCTTAATTACTGAATCTAATTTCTGGAACAACCTGCCTGTACATATTAAAAATTCCACTTCTGCACAATCTTTTAAAGAAAAATTGTTTGATTATCTTGTTGTTACCACGGAATGATTATATACTATATGCTTACCATACTCATACTACTGGCTTATATCTTTTTCTTTTTTGTATAATTTTTATGTGAGTAGTCTATATTTTTTTATTATTACTTCATGTCTATAATTTTTATTATTATCTTATGTGAGCAGATAATATTTGTATTATTTTTTCTGCTCTTATGAGACTTTCCCAGATCACAATAAAGTAATTATTATTATTATTATGTGGCCGAATACCATTATGGTTGATAACATCAAATTGGCAAAGAACATAAAAACCTTAACAGCTGCTTGATCGTTTACAGCTATATAACTGATTGGAATCCGCGAATGGCAGTATCAATTATAATAATGATTGTGGATATCGATTCGAAATATTTTCTGCCCGAACCAAAGCGAATGTGTTCATTGACCCCAAATCAATTCCGCTCATCTCTAGCGTGTCTATGAACTTTCCTTGCTTGCTCATTTTATTCCGTTTTCATGATTTGTCTGATAAATGTTTCGCCTTAAGATTGGTTTTTAACCTCATTTCCTCCCCCATTTGCTATCAACAGCTTAGAAGAGTTGCTGAGAATTACTAAATGAGGATTGAGGCAAGCCAAGCTGGCTTACCTCTTAGAACCAGAATGTTGTTAGGGAGCATAAATGTTACACTATGAGTGGATAACTTTTTCTAACTATCTATTATGTTTTATATACATATTTCTTCTTATTTTTACTCATACTATCACTTTAATATTAATTATTGCATCGAGTTAAATACGACGATGGATTTAGAGGAGACTTTAAGTCTGAATTTCTTGAAAAGTACAGTAAACCAAAGTACAGGTAATTTATTATTATGTTATCATTATAATGACCCCACGAATAAGATTGTTCGTAGCATTCTATTAGGAGAAACGTAATGAATGTCGTTATTCATCATCGCCCGCATTTTAGTATTTTCATTTATCACATTCAAGACTGAGACAATGGTAAATGAAGTACATGCATTCTTTAGACTATCAAAACCAAATGAAATCGATTGTGGAAGGCTTTAAGGAGTGTAGATCCATATCAGTAGGATAGTAAGAAGGAAATCACAAATACTCTTTTCCACATATGTATTTTAAACTCGACCGGTTTCGGCATTTTGTGAAAAAGGGTGAGGAAAAGAATTCTTGTGATTTCATTCTTACCATCATATTGATATCAAAAGCAAATTGATAACGTTCATCAAGATTTGATAGCAGGAACAGAACAGTGTATTAATGGTGTCGTGTCATTATATTTGAAAGCATGAACAGGACATTATTAATGATATTGAGCGATTACTTATGTATCGACTCGCTTTTCGTTCATCCTTCTTTATATTCGGCAGCCTATATGTCGACGGTGCACTGGAGGTGGATCCAACGAATCTCTCAAGAGTCCTCCCTTCGAAAAAACGCGGGGAAAAGTTGGAACGGGCCCTCTCGAAAACCCTTGAATATGAAAAGAGCACCCTAAAGCCAAGTCCCGCGATTTCCCCAGGGATTTAATATTCGGTCTCTTCTCTTTTTATACCTCCAGTCGCACGATAACTAATTACTTTTTATCAGGTTAAGTGTTTGCGTTTGAACCTCTCGGCCTGTGCCCCCCCTCAGTGCAGAGCCGTGCATTATTACTGCAAGGTCTCCGAAACACAGCGTTCCCACTCATCTTCCTTGCCCTCTCGACCCTCGACGTCTTAGCACGGGGGAGTCGGAGTGGTTCGAAGGTGAGAAACGAGTCGGGAACGTGCTTATGTAAGAAGTCGCGCTTCTTAACCTTCTCTTCTGCATTTTTCCCTTTCGCCCGCCTTTACACTTGCACGTCTATTCCCCGCTGTAGCCTTTGTCACCGGGATGCCTCTCTGCCTGCCCAAGACTAGATTTTCCACTCCTAATTCTGTTGGGGTAGGATGGAGATGTGTTTAGAAATGAAGAGAGTTTGAAGATATGTGCCGCTAAATTACAGTAAAAGTAATATTATGAATCCTCGTTAGCAATTTGTTCACTTTTGTTTGACTACTCAAATAATACTGGTTATAATAATAAAAATAATAAAGTGTTTTATTAAAGAGATGCAGACTAAGAAGTCTCTTCTTAAATCTAACTCTTCGTTATATAAATTTTAAAGAAAGGGATGGCGTGAAAAAAACCTCTGGTTATGGCTGCATCATAGTGAGGTGCAATGTGTAAACACCCTTAAACAAGATTCACGTTTTAATACATTACCGATCCATATTATATACTAAAGGAAAACGATATAGCAAAGTGCCTCTGAAAGCTTTAACTCACATCATATAGAATAACGTTTTTTATTTATCACTGGTATGATCAGGAAAAAAACTTGGAGGAGTGTTCATTAATGTCGATAGAAAAAGTTTCTTCCAAGATACCAGCACTTTATATATAGGAGCTTATTTAAAAAAAACTTTAATGTATGGTTAGAATATAGCTAATAATAAGATACAATTTTATAAGTTTAGCTTCATGACTTTTTCATCGATTTACATTTGTCATATATATTGAATTTTCTGAGCTAATCAGCTGGGAATGATAGAATATCTTCAGCAGTGACTTGAATGTCTTCGAATAGGAAAGCATGAGCTACTCTGTTGAATTGTTTGTCAAAGGTATTGCTCCTATCAGCTATTGACAATTTCAGAGATTAAAAGAACTTTAGCGTGGTCGTTTACGGAGGGAGGCTGAAAAATTGCGTAGGGCAGAGGTTCTTAGGAACAAAAGAAACCTGAGTTGAGATTTATGGCTCACATCCAATCTATTTTGTTGTTACCGTATTCTTTCTTAGAATTCTGAACTGATATGGCGTATTTTGTTTCCTCTTCCTTATAAAACCTGTTGCAGTGTCAAAGTATTGCAAGATTTAAATATTCTTGCTGCATTCAAGTAGTTCTATAATAAGTTTCTGTATGAATTTGGTACAATAAATGCATTAGGGCCCGAAATGCATCTTCTACAGAGTTGCCACATTGGTTTCGGACCCTTTAGAAATGTATCCAAAACGATTCGGCTACCGAATCGAACATAATCATTTTCTGCAACCAAGTGTACTATTAAAGATTTTTATCATTCTGGGAAAATATTGTTCGATGGCTTTCGTGCATGTGTAATTGCATACTTGACTCAGAAGCTTTGCTTTTGCTAAGTTCCCTCTGTTGTTTTATTCTCTGTAATTTTGCCTGTCATCTTGCATAGAGGCCAGCAGGCTCACCCTAACCGCCTCTATCCATTGTTCCGAGTAGGAAATGAGCTCCCGGTAGTTGCGACGCGTATATCAAAAACGTCTTCGCGAACGGAATCAATTAGAGGTGGCGCGTGGAGTCGTTAATAAACCGAAGGCGTTGAAATTCTTCCCTTTTCGAGTTCCCTTTGATTGCATCAAGGTTGCGAGCGTAATTCAAGATGCGAGAATCGGATGCTGCATTCAAGGTTACCCCGTGACATGCAAGCGCGCAATTCCGGTTTCACAATTGTCATATCTCGCCACGTTCGGAAATATACCGTTAAGAAAGGCCTCGGGAAAGAGCGTTCGTGTTTCAATTAAGAGCGCCATCGCTCCTGAAGTTCATTTCGAGTCGCCAGGTATGCTAATAAAGTCAAGTGAGGCGGAGAATACACGATGATGGGGACATTTTTAGAAGTTGTCGATATAAGAGGCTGGAACACCGTAGTTGTGATATCTCGGATGTCGAATTTCACGTCTTTTTTATATTTTCGGTTTTGAAGGATGCTCGCGCATGAGGACCGAAACGATTTAGAATAACGTAACGTTTTAAATGCCACCCATTTTTCTGTAGTAACAGAAAGAGTTAGCGTTTTGTAGTTTAGTGTTTCTACGATGCCATACCCGATCGTACTTCAGTTAATAAAAGATACTCCGGAGTACCTTATGGTCATATTAACCTTCTTTACCGACATTTGGTGTATTACGATGCATATATAAAATATATCCTCGGGTTATATTAAGAATACACCGTGGTTTCAGACATTCAGTTAGCCATCTCAATATATTTTGTGGAATCGTACGAATATTATCATTTATTTCTGAAATGTGAGTTTTGGTCTTTATAAGATTTATTTGTAGTTAAGGTTGCTGGTAATTAATAGGTAAATCTATGAACATCCCACTAAAAGGGTTCTGTATATAGTGATACTTTATTTACTAATTTATTTATTTAAAATATTGCTGTATATAGTATGACAAACTACTGGCGGCACCTTTAATCCCTTAATATAAATCTTAAAAATAAAAAATATTTCGATTCGCCTTATTTTTTCGCCAACATTTTTACAGTTTATGTGAATGCAAATTTATAATATTCATTACTCCTCTTGTCAAACATAAACATAATACTATTGTATCAATCTCTACTGATGTCCACGGTTGAAAGTGAACATTACCTCTCAAACAATTATAAGTTTAGCGTCTCATTACCACAGATAATTACCATAAATAGTCCACCTATAATTGTGTTCGTTATTATTACAATGCTATTGTAAGAAACATTATTATTAATGATATAAATTCACATTGTAACGGGAACATTTTGCATCCCCATTTTTATCCCCATCTTTGTCTTCCGGTTAGAACTATAAGGCCTCTTCAGGTAACATGTTATCTTGAAAGTATAGCATTATGAGAACCCTCTCTCCACGAGAACTATCCCCAGTTGCCGATAAAATTCTTTAACTTGGTAATAAAGCATAAAAGATATAATTTAACTGTATGAACGGTTTCCTATTACTCTTTGGTTCGCGGTTATGTTCTACACAAGTTCCTTGTTTTGCGCAATTATCAGGAAGAGATCGACATCTCTGGATCTTCCTACTGGGAAATATGAATGTTCAGTTAAATCTCGTAAACTAAAGTCCGCGCCGTGTAATAATTTACACAATGTTTCAATGGCAACATCTCGTAGATGACTGGCTACGTTGTTAGCCCTACAAAATAATTTATTTTAAAAATTACTGTTGTTCAGAAACTTGTGCAACTATTGTCAAGAAACTAGCTCAAGTTTTTTAACATAATCGTACCAGTGTTATTTCTCTAATAATTTTTTGTATGGAATTCCGCCAAGTATCATTGAACCGTTCAATTTTATTGTAAGCTATATTTCATACGCGTGGAACCTGAAGATATCACCTAAACATTTTTGGAAATATTCCTGACTCATTCCTTACCCTTTCGTGCAAAACTGCTATAAAAAATTCCGTGCCGATCGCAACGATTCACAACTCCTGAATCTGCAATGAGTTTCCGGTCAGATGTCGAGAAACCCTTTATTTCATCCATTTTCCCGGTGGAAAACTTGGCGACATTTCGACCCATCAGTTTAGAAGATAAGCTCAACGCGAAACGAGCCTATTGACCGATATACGCCCCCGGAATCGAACCGAGGTTCTGCCATGACGTGATCGTAGGGGGCACGTGTCAATGCACGGCGATGCGTGCATGTTTCTCTGCCGACATAGCTACCGTAAGGGTAACAAGGGGAGTCACGCTTTCTTTAATTATACGTAACGGTTAGTCACGAGTTACAAGAGGATGTATTCTGGATTATCGTTGGCGATATATGAAATATTGCGAATGTAATCGATAGCTTCCAAATTTTGTCTTTCTTAGGCTTGTTTCTGAACTAAAGGAAGGTTCATTTATCTACGTTGATGTATAGAGCATCCTGAATCTCTTTTTTAATTACAGAAGTTAGATCGGTTTTATAATGTATTATTAAATGGAGTTTAAATGTAATATTCATTTTAGCTCTTCAAAATAAGTATTGGTAGCTATCAGATTGAGGCACAGAATTATCATTTATTGTCAAATCACCTTATCGTATAATTTGAATACGGCAAGATTACAATTAAGCTACAGATAGTGTATTATAATTACATAATTTTTAGAATTGATGATCGCTCAATACGGTAATTAAGTTTATACTCAATTTAACTACCACTGAAGATTTATATATACAGTTATAATAGAGTTTTTTAGTTAAAGTGAAGATTATAGTTAAACCCCGTTTTAATATAACATTATCAATACTAGGAGCATAATATCGCGTTGAAAATTTTTTGACTGAAAATATATTCTTTTAAGTAATAGGAGCTTCATCTAAGAGATGCTATTTCCCTAAAGTTCTAAGATTCGTTTGGTCTTCCTTCGCCTTATTTTATCAACTGTTAAATTCCTTTTTGTCGTCGATCTTTTTATAGAAGCGACTATTCTCTATAATTTCGGCAAGTAATAATAATCCTACGAATCTAAAATTGGACGCTACGTAAGTTTATTTTGGCCTAGCTGTATAAGGTTTCGTGCCAATAGTGAGTAAATTTCAAATTCATCAGCGAATGCACTAATTGCTCTCATTAACCAAAGTTTGCTGAGATATCACTTACGATTCCATTACCAATTTCACCAATCCTCCCGAAATGGCGGCTTCATCCGAAATTCCTCTTAATGATGTGATAATTCCATTCCTTTCCACATCCTCTTCCCACTCGTTTTGGGAGTTTTTAATAAAACTCGTAGCGAAAAAAGTAAATTCCTTTCTCCCCAATAACGGGGTTTCCTTCCCCATCATAAGGGCTTTATCGATTCGGGGTTGGATTTTCTATATAGCTGACTCAAAACCCCCGCTTCCAATGCTTATATCTCCGCCCATCCTTGTAACTTGTTTTCCCATCCATGTTATTAATGCCGGCTTTCTCCCACGACCCTAAAGCATATTCTGATCTCATTTTATATCCCAACATCGATTTGCTTGGATTTATTGATCAAGTAATCGAACGAAAACGCTGCTTCTGTATATTTCGAACGCGTCTAATATTAGAATTGGTTGGAAGTGATATTGGTTATCTGTAGCCATAATCTACATCTATGAATCCCCTATTTTAGATTGAAGCTGGAATAAAAAAGGCTTCTCAAAATGTATGTTACCATTTTTTGTGCTGTCCTAAAACACTAAAAATGACGGGATATATAGTATGACTAGATATAGATACAGGTACAAATTAATTCCATGAAAAATTCTTGTAGAATATTTTTTTAAAAAGGACAACGAATTATTTTATACAATGGAATAATACCAAGTATCATTGGATCAGTTTAATTTTAGTATGTATAACATGTATATACTAGCTGTAATTGGTGGATACAGGATATTATGCGGCACACGAAGAGTTTATTTACGGCATACTGGTGGAAAGCTCTGCTTTTAGCATACGTTGTCGCTTGTCGCAACAAATCTTCGTAATCGATTGGCCAACTTAAGATTCCTTGCCGTATTGAAAGGAAGCTGTAAAAAGTACGTTTATCCAAACATATGTGTAAAATCTACCGCTCATACTTTCCTTTCCCATTATGGATTTCCAGTAGCCTTCTTTTATGAAGTTAATTTAATTCCTTCGTAAAGCCAATTTTACAAGTATATTACTCGTATATTGCACTTGTATAATTCATCTCCCTACATCCAACTAAGGCGTATTTGTATTTTTCGTAAAATTCAATTTTCATATGATTTGTTAAAAACCTTCATTGTTCAACGTTAGAGATGACTGTTTGATAGCTTACGTCTACGCAGTCTATTGCTTCAGGATAGCAAAGGATGTCTCGAAAATATGATAATTTTCTCATAGAAGAAAAAAGGAAACAATGAAGAAAATGAATGTCTACACTGTTCCGGATGTTTGTTTTTTTCCTATCCTGAGGTCTTCTTTCCTATCCTGAGGTCTTCTTTCCTATTTGCCGCTCAGTTAACACTACTTAAAATTCTCTTTGATGAATCGTAGTTAATGGATAATCTCATTCTATTTTCGGTCATGCCCTCCTTGCCCGTGATATTTACTCTCATGTCTTCTTTCCACAACTTGCATTCAAGTCTTGGCAAATCCTTCTATATTTACCCCTCTACGACTCTCTCGCCTCCCAAGACCCCTCAGTAAGTCCAAAGACGCCGCGAGGTCGGAGTTAAACCTCCATTAAATCATCCTTTAACTCCTTTGCCCTTTCTCTCTGTAGCGGGACAATTTTTCCCCTCCGCTAATACGTTTCCGTGGTCCTCTCCCCGAATCCTTTGTGCGGAAGTACTAGAGCAAACATTTTCTTCGACTTCGTGGAGGGCGGAGTGTGTCGTTGATTCATTTTGCTCATGTGCCTGGATCTTTCTTTTCTTGGTAGCCAAATTCAGAGGCATTGTCGCTACTCGTTGGGAATTTTAAGATGTCAAATTGCAATGGCGAAGTTCCTTGGTGCATTTTGAGTTGCTCAACTTGTACTCGTACTTATGCAGAATTACTGTGGAAGCCCATTTTGTCCTAAAGCGTGACCACCATTTTTTGTGACCAATTATGCTTTACACGTCCCTTTACGATGTTTTACAAGTTACTCAATCGTGGAAAGATTATCAGGACAAAAGTACGATTTTAAAAGGTTACGATTTCGCTAATAATTTTTCATTACAATCATATTATTTCTTTCATCTTCAATCCAAAGCTTTTATATTTTTAAGTAAGCAAAAGGATTGATAGTTTAGCGAGGTAAATATGCAAGTATTACTCAGTCTTTTTTTGTATCACTTTGTAATACAAAGTGAGGATTACTGTCCGATTTGACGTTGTTACTGATTTTCATTATTCCTTCGTTAAGTTACAAAAAAATATGATGATTATTTTTCATAATTTTTCTGAAGATATTTCTTTGGAATCGTCTTACATAGATTTAAAATTTTGATTAAGTTTTGTAGGCCCTCTTAGGCTCATTTTCTAATATATTTTGTTTTCTTTACAGGTAAGTTGTCTCGTGCGAGAACGCTGTTTCTTTGAGTGGAGCTGAGATGTAACTGTTCCTATGTGTTAAGTACTGTTTAATTGCAAGCTTCCTATTTTGATATCCAAACTCGCAATTCTTGGCGCTCATTTTCTGTTCAAATTTTTACAAGGGGCAGTTTGTGGGTTTTTAGGGCTCCTTTGTATGTCACCAGATACTTGCTCATTCGTGACGTGAATTTTTAAATAATAATATGTCGCTTATCTTAACTTCTCGATTCAGCGAATAATTCTTTCATGTCAATAATTCTATTTCATCTCGGTTTCCGGTCACCGTTTCTTTCTTTCGGAATTCTCAGCATTTTTTGTTTTCCCAGCGCCAAATCTTGGGCGGAAGTTGACGACAATGATGTTGTTTAGAGGAAAAAGGCGGATTCGCGTTTTGATGCATCGTAAATTCGTTCCTCCGCCGCCTTTCCATAATCCTATAATCCCGCATTTACTGCCTCCCAAACGTCTCCTCACCTCAACTTTTATTTACGTCCGTTTTTTATCCTGTCTGTCTGCTTCGCCGCCTTTTACTCTCGTTTTGTCTCCCATTTTTCTCCGTATCTCTTTCGCTACTCCTTCTTAAGTCGGGTTTTAGGTTTTGATTTTTTTATTATTCTGGAGTTTTTCGTTGATGTATTTTGATTATTGAAAATCGTCTGTGTTTTTTATGCACGAATTTGATCCCTATGTTTATGTATATAATTAAATTAAGTGAAAATTAATTTACAAATATTTGAAATTTTTGATGTATCTGTACAATGTTTTATATTTTATTTCTTCCGTGGAAAAATTAAATTATAAGTAAATTACATTTTTATGCATATGTACGATGTTTATGTATATAACTATATTTTAAATCCGTGAAAACATTCCATGGGTAAGATTTGAAGAGATATGTGCATATTAATGGGTATGAATCACAAGTTATTACTGCAATTTCATATAAAAACATTTCAGCATATGAAATTTCAATATGATGATTTAATTTCTTGAAAGATTATTCTTAGCCTTTTAAATTAATCGTTACTTACATTATCCTCTGAAGTTTTAATCGTTCCTCTTCCGAGCACGATGTAGATAAAATATCTAAATCCATACCTTATGATGACTCCGATCATGCTAAGTAAACACTCAGTGTATTTGTGCAGCCAGAAAGAAAATATTTGTGATTGGCGATGCTTTGCAGTGTTGCAAAATTTCGAACTCGTGTCTCACTGACTGCATAAGATTCGGGGGTTGTCGCAGAAACGGTTCTGCTTGTTGTTGGAAACTGTACCTAATAATCTTTAATCTCCATAGTTAGTTCTTAGAAAATCTATTTACAACCTAATTACGTTTTTGAACATTATTAGAGCCTCTAGAGATGAAATAACACCCTTAAGTATCTATTACACTCGTATTGCCCAATATATTAGACCAAATAAGAGAAAATGAGACATATTAGACGTTACATGCATCATACATTTGTAATGATATACGTATTTGAAAAAACGCGATAGAGTGAAGCCGCGAAACTCTGAGCGTAAATTGGCGAGGGACGACAGTATGACCTTTTGTAATACGCTGAAAATCTATCTCGTATTTTCTCAAACGCGCATAATTCATTATTTACGCTGCCTGAAGATTGCTTTTATGATCAACGCGAAGGAGCAAAAGGGGGAAAAAACTCCGATTTCCTCGTTCCGGGATGCATGGAAATTTCTTTCGGTAACTCAGTCAAATCGAGTTCTCTTCCATACGTGTTATTTTCAATTCTTCGCGCTCCCTTCCGCCCCGGGTCTCGCCTCCTCCTTTCATGCGAAATATTTCCTCTCGAAAGCGAAAAGTCTCTCTCCCTCTCTCTTCTCCTTCACTTTTCCCTTACAGCAATACCCAACGGAGTCGCAATGATTCGGTTGGGCGCGGGAAGGGTTTGTTTAAGGACGGGATCGCCGGAGGGCGGGGATGCCTCGCTCAGGGGGTGAGACGCACATTCATCCCTCGTTTATTCATAAGACCGGATCCCCCACCCCGTCCCTTATTCACTTAAGATTCTCCCCCGGCTGCGGGAAAGGGTTGTTAGGATGCCACGGATGACGGAGTCGCAAAAGGTTCCCGGGGTGGAATGCGGGGTTGAAATCGCGCGTGAAGTTGGGATATGCGAGGGCACGGATAAGGGGTCCTCTTCAGAGTTTTTCTCAAACGCGCGTGTGTTTATTTTCTCCGAGGCGATCGGAATTTCCGCTTTTATTCGGGCTCGGTGGTCGTCGCTGAAGGATGCGATTAATTTGTCGACTGATTCGAATGGGCCCCGGGCGATGTGTAATGAAAATGTGTGTGTCAAATGATACTCGTTTAGAAATTTGTTCTTGTTTGCTCTCGGTTTTCGCGTTTTATGGTTGATCTGACTTATCATATGAGGTATCAAAAGGTCATATCATATAAGATATCGAAACGGATTCCCTTTCAATATGGCTAGGATATGTTTTAACGTAAGAGCGTGCACCCCGGAAAGATTTCAAGGATAAACCGACTTGAAAAATAGTTGTGGCCGGGTAGGTTAGAGTGTTGAAGCAGCCTCCCGGACAGAGGAAGATCCCGAGTTCGATTTCCGGCCCCGTCAGACTGTTTTCAAGTCCGTATTTCCTTTAGGTAATCCTTTGTCAGAATATAGCAGTTAAATTTAACTTTCTTTCTTTAAAGCGCGTGACGTCTAACTATGTGTTTGCTTGTCCTCAAATAGTTATAAGCGATGGTGTAAATCTATCATTCCTTGCATAATGGCGATGGTGATTCATTAGTTGATGTTCAGTTGATTACTTGATGATTGGTTGAAAATGCATAGCTATGTATTCAAGTTTCTGCGTATTAAGAGTTTGTATACACTGTTTTCGTTTATGTTAAGTCATGTGTCTAATTGTCAGAAAAAAGGTATATTACTGTAAATATAGTCAGTAATAATTCATCCCCAAGAAGCTCTTCTCGAATTTCAGGAATAAATCGGAAGATGAATTTCCTGTCCATTCAGTTAAGAATGCGATTTATTTTGGAAGAGTTTTATATGTGCAGAATTGAATGTTACCACCAACCCTCTGTTAATAATATATTAATATTACGTTATACCGATTTATTAATAGTATCTAAATCCTCTTTTTTTAATTTAATTATCCATATCTTTTTCAATATACCATCGTTATATTGGAAGTATAAAATGATTCTGTTATGAAGGGAAATCTTGGAAGTGATTTTTATCAAAGATTATAAAAGATATCGTCAACAGTAGTGGTTACAATAGTCTATACTACACGCATTGATGTGAAATATTTAGTGCATAGATATTTACACGCTTTCGTATATGAACGTGTTATCTGGAATTAATCTAAGAATTTCGCTGATGACATATGTATTAAAATTCTACCATTGAGTAGTTAAGAAAATAAATAGTACGCATGAAGGCTAGGTAAAATATATCATCAAAATATGAAGCTAGTCTCGTCGTGAATCGTCGTCTGGTTCTTTTGACATACATTTAAAAAAGATAGTTCTTTCTATTTTTTGCGTCTTGGAAGTAAATTATCCTCAGGGCGTCTGCTGTTAAACGTTTGGAGACAGTTCCGTGGAGAAGTCCCGCGAAACTCTCTTAGAAAACTCGATCAAAGTTAGACTAAACTCGCTCGTACGAAAATAGTCGTGAATAAATACATTATGTTGTGTTAGAGAACTCGACGTTCCAATCCCAATTTTACGCTCCTCGAAGTGCTTCAAGGATGTCTGGCACCCTCCAAAATACGAGGTACCAAATTCCTCGGAGGAGTCATTTTGCTCTTATGTCAATTCCGGCTCTGATACGAATAAATCAGCACTGGCGTTGGGGCAGGGGCAGTTTGTCGCTAATCTTTTTTAAATGCAAGTACAACCTTGAGCCAAACGTATCCCTACAACCTCGGCGAATCGAAATTTGGGTGGGGCTCATAATTCTTTCTCCGCATCTCTCTTTCAAGACCTTGGTCACCTCGTATGAAACTTTTCCTTTGATCTTATTCTCCTTGGTGTGAATTAGAGGTTGCTTGCGACTCCAAATTCGTTCTTACACATCCATTAGCAGTCCGATAACAAATGATGGGTTAGTGTGTCAAGTTATCGCTATGCGAGACTACGAATTCATTCAAGGGCGGCGATGCTCGGAGGAAGATAATTTTCGGCTGTTGATTCGAGTTATCCCAGAGACGTGATCTAATTTATTAGCAATTGAGCTCGGACGGCAATTCATGAGTTCGTAATAAAGTCTTACTCATCCAGTATTAACGAAGTTATTATTTAAGTTTTAAGCTTTACTTAATTTATTATTGATCAGACTCTATTGAATATAATCACAGCTCACTTGGATGATGATGACATAATTTTTATGCAGGTACTGCTCTGAAAGGTGATACTATTATTTAAGGTAGTCTTGAATTGTTAAAACCTGGAGCCGTCTTTACGGTTGCTTTTAATTACCTAGCCCTATGCAGGTGATTATTTAACCTCTTGGTTTAAATGCCTAAAAAGCTTTTAGTTAATTTTAAACGTTACGCATATTCCTTAAATTCCTGATAACAGACCCTTTTTATCATCCAATTGTTTTCTTTTTCTCTTCCCTTTATGTCCCAGTTTCAATGGCATCATCTAGTTCATTATAATTTATAATAATTCACCTCCTCTCAATTTTTAAGTCATTATTTTTTCCCATTCATAGAGGACACGTTTTTTTACCGTAGAAGGTAATACGGTAGGCTTAGGATTTGATTAGGCTACTCCTCACATTTTCACTTCGTGAAATATTTCTTAGAACTGTTATTTTTCTTATCTTTTATTAGTATTTCTCATCCCTTGTATGATTATTACCCTTCAATTAATCATAATTAACCGCTTATTGTTCCATCTGTCTCAGCTTACCCTGGTAACCTTAACTTTTACCTTTCAATCCTCTTTCAATTTGAATATTTTGTGTAAAACCTCCGTAAATTGTCAGCTAAACCGTTTTTATTTTTACTAATGATCCATATGAAGCACTTAACTTAAAATGCATTCCGGATGAAGAACAAGGATAGGAAATTACTTTCCACAAAAATTCGTGCGGCTTAAGCTCGTTGATAAATAGAAGGGAAAAAATAGTGACTGAGACTCGAACCCAGATCTCCCGCTCTACGGGTAGGTGCTCGTTTAGTGGTTACTTACCCGGATAGTAGGAGATCTGGGTTCGAGCACTAGTAATTTCGCTATTTTTCACTTCTGTTTGCCCATGGCTTTCCGGATGTGTATGCGTATGTGTATACATTCATGTGTGTGGCCCTGTCTTTTTGCGCTGGAGACGAATTCAATTTCCGTAGGAATCAGTATACGAGTAATACCATTCCGGCGGCATAGTCCACATTAAGTGTTCACTTCCGTATTTGCTGGGGATTTATTTGAAGAAATACTACGTGAGCAAACTCTTGGTCCAACGCGAACGGAAGAATCAGGGGCTGTAATTAAATGTTCCACTGTAATTCCCCCCTCGCCCTCGTTTGCAAAGGATCGAGGCAACAGTGAGAGCTCGGTTTTAATTATGAGAGCTCTAGTAGATTTATAATCATCCTCGGTGAATGCACTCACGTCTTAGCGACTCCGTAAGCTTCTCAGTGATGATACGAATTCCCATGGTGGGGTCATAACGGACTTGGGATTACGGCTAACCAACTCCCCCGAATTAAAGCTCCCCTTCGTTTACCCCACGTCAATCCGTGGACGTTGGAGAAGCAACTGACGGACGTTGGATCCCTATTCAAGCCTCAGTTCACGCGAGTTGTTTAGGCTAAGGTGAAGAACTACAAGGTCGAGGAAGTGGTAGGTTTTCCGGTGGACTCAACGGTATGTTCCCCTAGCTCGTGTCAGTTTGTTTGGAGAAATGGGTTTAGGATCCTGCGCCGAAGATTACGTATTACTTACTCTACGTTTCCCTTGTAGTTGTCATGGAGAGTGATGGAATGAAATGTATTCTGTGTGAAGCACCGCTTAAAACTGAAGGATTTGTTTTTTTTTCTCATATTGTTTTCAAACTGAATGGGACTTGTACCGAAGAGGTAGAATACCTCAAGTTTTATTTTCCCTTTTCTGTAATGAAATCGTCAAAAAGGATGTAAGACTCATAATGAATGGAGAACGATATGTTAAAGTTTCCGTGTACGAAATACTTTTTAAAACTTTATTTACGACCTGAATTAAAGGTGATTTTTAAATCATAACTATTTTACCATTTTCGTGTTGATTTTAACGTGCTTGTGACCCCTCAAAATAAATGTATTTTCTTTGTTAAGCCCGTCATCACTATGTAATTGAAGACTGGTAATGCCTTGGTTGTTTTTATTGTTTTGGAATACAGTTTAAGAGTGGGATATTTCTTTTAAAGCTGAGACTCCTTCTCAATAATTAGACGATTGCTATTTTAATTGCAAGTTGCTGTTATCACCATTACAGTATGGATATAATAAGAGTTAATTTTGGCTTTTTCATTCACTGCTTAGGAAACTCCTAATAGTATTGATTTTAATTATTCACTAGAATCTTTAGAATTTTACGTAAATTTTATATTTATTTTAAGTGATTTTTTTCATGCTAAATAATAAGGTAATATACTATCTGTCATAAATTTAAATGAGTTTCACATCTAGTGTCAAACTCTCTAAGTGTTTTCTATCTCAACCAGAATCAGAAATTAACCGTGAATGTTATACGGTGACATAAAATAAAAAAACACCTAACATTGTTATTTTTGAAGGGGTGCTTTAGCACTTAAACAGCGCTTGTCCATGGTGTGCTGATTGCATACTACCAAGGTGCCGACCAGATGTTGTCACTAACTCTTGCAAGTAATTCCCTCCACACTATTTGAAATTCAATTGCCAAGCTCCGTAATAACACCTCGTATCCGGGCACGTCCCTATTCATTTCTATTCTCGCTTCTTGAAAGGCAAATAGCGACTGAGAATTCATATTGCGATCCCCATTATCAAAACTTTGACAAAGTACACTCATTTTCATCTCGATTTGAAACAGCGCTCGTTTCTTCTATTGGGGAAGAGGGGGGCAGCCTGCAAACCGGGCCTAACCCAACATAATGCCCGAGGCTAGTCGTAACGAATGAAGAACTACATAGGGGCGCGTGTCTCCATTTTAATCCCGTATCAAAAAAATAAAACTTCGGGGAGATAATAACCCCATCTATTCCTAACGAGACAACATCTAGGGAGAGAATATAGCGGAGGAGGAAACCCGAGATGGGCCTCGAAGGAGTCCCTCAGGAGTCGTGTGCGAATGCTAGGCACGTGCTACCGTCCTCGTGGGGTGGGCAGACCCCGGCCGGAAGATGTGGGGAGGACGTCTGGGTTTATAGATGCTATCTGCGGAAAGGTGATGGCGATGGAGTATGTGGGTGGGTTTAAGAGGGTACCCATCGCTATCTCTACCTCGTGGGACAGCGGGGATTCAGTGGCATTGTGGTCTCACGGTTGAAGGGTAGCTTTCAGGTTTTTTCTAAAGGATTCGCTCCGCTTTTAATTCCCGACCCTTTTCCGCTGGATGGGTTTTCTCTCAAATTTTCCGGATTAATTATTTCTCCCCCCCTGCGCCGGTGGCGCCCTCTTCGGATGGTCCGAATGTCCGCGACAGAGATCCGGGAGAGACATATTCATACGGGGATCAGTTTAGACAGTAAGCACCTTCTAGGGTGGAAGGGGAAGAGTAATGTAAAATTACAATTACTGTTAGTTCGTAAGTCTGCTGTCTACTAAGTAGTTTTGATTTTTACTATCTTAATGTCGTAGCGATATAATTATACGTATATACACTATAGAATATTACTATTTCGTCTAGGACGAAAATATTTGGCATTTCTGAAATGAATATACAATTAAAACTTTATTATTAGTCGCTCAAAACATAGAAAAGTAAACCTATTTTACGAGCAATTAATATTTTATTATACATTCATTCATTTATTAGTATTTATGCATTAATAAACTTCTGCTAATTACTCGATCGAAGTATTGAAGCATGAAGAAATGGAATTTATTCTGAAATTATGATAATACTTAATGAAAATTGGCAATTAGAGACATAGATAAGAGCATATGTACAGCTAACAGCAAAAAAAAGTTACCACCCCTGACCCACCAAGATATTCTAAGTCCAAATTTCGGGCCGGCGAGCCTTTCTCTCGAAAAGGGAGGGAGAGAAAAGAAAGATGGAGAACATGGTACGTTACGCTAGCTCGGCTCTCGCGTTTGGATGGAGAATTTTCGTTATTTATATAAAAATCATTTACTACTATCCATTATCTGCCGCAACATTTGGTGTGTTAACGCGTACTATTGAATTTGACGACGATCGACTGGAATATAACTAAAGAAATGAATCGAATTGAATGCAGCAATCAAAGTCAATCACACTTTAATTTTCGATAACAGATTATTAAATCATTTCCAAAGCAATACAAATGAATTTAACTGAATACAACATTCGGTATCAAATTAACTCACATTTCGTTTTTCAAAAATCGATCGTTTAAATCACTTCCAACGATTGATTATGTTCATCAATGTGAACGAAACCAGCAAATTTTCTCTTCTTCTTAATTTCAAATAGGCCAAAACGCAGGATCTCGGATTCAACAATGGCATTTGTCGTCAGGGGGACCGGTTGTTTATACTGACAACACTTTTCGTATTCCGTAAAATTCTCGAAAATTCTATTCGGAAACAACAATAAACGACCAAAATATGGTTTTCTATTCATTTACTCTGCTATTGGTTCTTGTCTCAATCTCGTATGACTATTATTTTTAATTTAATTTTGCAAAAGAAATGAAGCATGCAGCGACAAAAATGAACTTTACTTGCATTTCTTACGGAAATGCTTTGACTCGTCTGGGATCGAGGCTAGGACGAAGTGTCACCATTTTTTACAATATAAACACTTTCGTATATATATATTTGAATGCAATGTTCTATAAAAATTTCAAGTCGATCGACCAAGTGATTTTTGAGTTTTGCGGGCACAAACATATGCAGGCTGAATTTCTATACATAAGATATGTGCATAATTCGGTGGATTATTATAATTTAATTTGATTGCTTTTACAACCCTTTCGTTTAACTTTCCCAATTGAAAAGCGTTCTATCATGAAGAGAAATAACTAAGGAATAAACACAAGGAAATAAAAGTTCCACATCTTCCACACAAAAAGTCGTGTTACTTTGACAAAGTTATTTATTTCCTTGTGCTTAGTTACCTATGGAGTTCCCCAAAGTTAAAGCTCATTCGATTGATTTAAATAAGGAATAATCTTTTCTAGATTACCATTTCCCCTTACTCTCGTGACTCCTATAGATTATATAATCCAAGAATTTGTAAAATTAAATTATCCTTATAACAACACTGTAGCAAATTCTCACAATTAGCTTTGACGTTTACTAGCACCATCTTCAACATTTACATAAATACGCGATCCTCCACATGGCGTGTGCCTTGAAATAGAAGAAAGAATGAGAGGGAACAAAAGTGTGTGTGCAGGTGAAAGGGTAGAATTCTTGGAAAACTGTTAAACAGGACAAAACAAAATAGGTGGGGGAGAAGGACAAAATAAACCCTTAGTTGCCAAAGGGGAATGGGAAGGAAAAACTTTCTCGTTGGGAGAGGAGGACGGGTTGCAATTTGCTCGATTCATTTTGATTTTATCTAAAATAATGTGTCCACTAGCCTTCTCTGATATATGTATAATTTTTAGCTCGCAATTAGAAGAATGACTCGAAGAAATACATCTCTCATAAAGTGGGACTGTAGAGCATCAGATTAGAAATGTTGTATGTTCTTCAGCCTATAACCTACGAAATCTCACTGTTTATCTGATGTGGATTGAATGAAAATAATCATAAATCGCTTGATGAAACTACCGTCCTAAAAATTTGATCCATGGATTCCTTATCGTTTCAGAGTAACGGGCTTACAGTAAATACTGTAGTAAAAGGCAAGCGGTAGACGTCCTTTTGGTAAAATTCTCGAAATTTTATTTCTCAAAAGTTACTTCTCTCATTTTTTTTAGCTATTTACTGATCCACCAATCGACTCCGAAGAGTATTACAATTTGTTTATTTCGAAGTTCTCAGTATTTTAGGAAGACCATCTTTTATTTCATCTGTTACGAAAAATGATAAGACCCCTATCCGTGAAATTGTGACTTTTGCATGACAATGTTAATCGACGTCTAACCAAATTTAAGACTTAGCTAGAGTATGACTTATTAGTACTCGACGCAGGATGGGCAAGTTATTGCGTGTGTGTTACAGTAATGGCTATTATAGTTGTGTTTAAATACGTATTTAAATGACATCTTTATTTTGTATTTTATAAACCAGATGAGATCGACTGCCAAATTTTATAAGTGAATCAAGATGAGTTTAACGTTTTGGCTATCATCAACACTGAGAGAAAAAATGTATTCACTTTCTCTTGGTGGTTTTTTTATATTTATTTTTAAGGTTCTTAAAATCTACGAAACTAATAACTGTATTTAACATTTAATGGGATAAAAGGATTGAAAACACTATACATTCAATGATAGTAATGAAAAAGAACCAAAGGAACGCTAGTTTACGCAAATAGCTATTTCTTAAATTTTCCCGTTCTGTTGTTGATTGATTTCTAAGGGTATCTTGAAGGTTTATGAAAATCATTGGTTAGAAGAAAAAGTCTGAAGAGATGAATGTAAATATTGAGAACGTAATTTTGGAATTAGAATGCTCCGAAGCTTAAATTTCTTCGGGAATGATCTTTCTACGGTTAATATATGCTTAATTCTACTCCTGAAAGCATAGACGGTCCGAGACATGGGCAGTCTGGGAGACCGTCGAGAGCATTTGTGGGCTCTTCTCAGATCCCTTAAAGATTCTCAATGATAAAATTATACTCGTATAGCTTAGGTAATTTTAACGATTACACCCGGTCACAATATTTAGGTAAACTTTTTTATCCATTAAGGGGAACTAGTTCTAAACGTCTGCCTGCCCAGAATGTCAATAATCTTCAGATTACCCCCTCCCAATGATTGGAATCAATTTCCTTCGCAATGGATGCAGCTTTCTTTGGTCCTAGTTCTCTGAGTAATTTCCTTTAATTCAAATTGATTGAAGAAGCCGTTACTTGGTGAAACTGCGTTATGTAAGAAATTGTGAATCTTTTTCCTTAGTTATTTCCACCATTCCTTATAGTCGTTGAGCTATAACTATATTTTTACGGAAATTATATTTAGGAAAACTGCTAAATCAGGCGTAATCCATCTGAGTTGCCCTTACATCGGTAAATGCTGTTTAATAATTAAAATTTAGCCTTCGTATTTTACCCTTTCTTTTTTTAATGAGGGGCCAGTTTAGTCCATCAGCGATTACTGAATAAAGCACAAGAAATACTGACATCTCGTACTTATTATCTATGATTACTCTTAAATAAGATGGGCAAAGCTTCCTTTCTTGGGAAATATGTCAGGAGAATCTGAATACTGCTGAATCTTAATGCTGGTTTCCAAGCCTCACCTATTCTTCCTTAAAACTTCTTGGTTTAAAGATAAGGAAGACATTTACGATATCTTGAAGGTGCAGAAATTTAAATGTGTGAATAGCTCGACATTTGTGTGGGATCAACTGGCGGAAGATCTAATTGTATGCATGAATGTATGCACATGGTATGCATATTCTTATATGCCTACATGATTATATCCTACCCTATGCCAATAATTTTCGAAGCAAAATAAATTTACATTGATAATAAATAATTTCGACTATGATAGGTCTATTGTTAATGGTTTATGAATTTTGGATGCAAATGAACTTTTTAGAAGTAAGTTCACATAAAACCTAATTCAGTATGTTAGGAAAATGAAACTTGCAAACTGCCAAAAATATCGGAACTTTTTCGAATCGTTGATCTAATTTACATTCCCTCTGGCTGAAGCATTGAAAACATATTTTTCCGGTCACCCTCTAACCTGCATTATTTTGTCTTTAAATGGCTTGAATCGTTTTCTCAATCTTATAAATAGCCAACATTCCAGGATCTCTGCACATCACTTCTGAGCCTGTTTACCACATTATCTTCATATTTTTTAGATGTATGCCTTAGAGTTGAAGAGAATAAACATTCTTTTCTTAGTAAGCATAAAATATTCCGTATTCCCATTTTTTATTTTCCTATCATCGTCACCATGAAGTAACCCATTCATATTCCTTCTTGGACGAACTTTTCTTTATATCACCATCCATGACGAAGAATGGCATTTTCAGGCAATTCTCTCTCTCATACAAAACCTCAACCTCAAAACTATGCCTCGAAAATTAGAGGCACTGAAGAAGGAAGTAGCCTGTGACCGCTTCATTGAAGACCCTTTCTCTTTCCTCTCTCACCCCCATAGAGAAGCTCCCTTTGTTTTCTTGAGAAGGAAGGTATGCATGCTACCGATTAACCGTTATGTAGACAAAAACATTAAAAGCGGACGTAGCACCAAAAGGTGGGCTTGCCACAGAGATCCTTAGCAATAGATTTAAATATATTTTTCATGCATGAGCGTTTACGTGCGAATATTTAGAGTGGAGTTGTAACAGCCTAAAGCTGTTGGCTCATACCTATTTTCTATGTTGAAATTCTTAATCGTTTTAGCATTTTAAAATTTTTGACCGAAGTTTAAATAAAGGAATTCAATATTTACAAGTATATAATTCAATTCTTTTTGCACTTTGCTCGACTCTGCACGACTAGTCCTTCTAACTTCATTACCCAAAAGAATTTCTCGCGCGTAAAATATAAAGCTGTTTGTTAAGAGACTACAAGTTAGATAGCTTATCGTATCATAATGAAGCATAATCTTTGCGAAAACGATCATCCTGCGGGCATGTGGAGCATTAACTGAAATAACCAGTTTCATTATAAATCTGCATTGATGGAAAATGTTATGTTTTATATATGTTAGGACGAACTATGAGCAGCCAAAGTAATTCTTGAACAATATTTTAAGAAGAAGAGCGAATTACGCTTGATATTCGAGCCGATTTAACGAAATACGAATTTAATTATTTCATAATACAATACTGCTTCTACTGCAGCAAAAGCAATGACTTTTAGCGAGTATTTATAAAATATATATTATCACAAAAGCCTTCAAAACGTGCCAGGCATAAAGAGGAAGACGAAAAGCGCGCTCAAAACAGAGAATCTGAAAGACTCGCCCTTCTCGAGTTATGCTGGTAGCATCTTAGGTGGTAACTTTTTTATGCTGTTAGCTGTACTCTACTAGCTGCCTCTTCGTGTATGGCAGCGGATGTCTTGTCAATTCAACTCTCTCCTAGCTCGTTAATATTCGAAAAATTTTAGAGTAGATATGAATTAATGGGAATTTGGAATGCATTAGCATCTACTTTTCTGATTCGCATTACATTATCTGTGAATTCTATCAAGTGCGAATATCATTTACCTCCTTCCGAGAATGTATTTTTTCCTAATTATTGGAAAGTTGAACCTCGGCTTTAATCTAACGACGTACGATTTTCATTTATATTCTGTACTAATTCATCCAAGCCATTCGTGGAAAATTAGTATCGAATATGGTAAGCAAACAGGAAGAGATCTTCGCTCTAAGGTGGGCACAGCTCCGAAGCCCATTCTACGTATAGGAAGAGACACGATCCCAAGTTCGATCGGATGGAAGTTGCGGGGATCTGAAAGATTCGAGATCAGAGCTATCGATCTCCCGATCGGTATATCACGTGTCGTTTTCGCTGAGATCGCTTCGATGGAACCTGTTGATGTTATCGATTCAGGGGATCACGTACTCGGAATATATGCACTCCCTCCATCCGAGTACTCCGCATGAGGCTCGTCTGATCGCATTAGGGCTTGATAAAAAAATCCCGAATCTGAAGTGGCGTAACGAGACCGGAGAGCGGCTCGCATTAGAGGAACAAGTCGTTATCTCGGATCGAGATAATTAGGTTGGGATCGATGAATCGATTGGTTACCTGTGTTCCTCACTCGAGGAATTGGTATTTGGAACCATGTCGCGTACCGTGAATGATATTTTACTCATCCTTGGTTCTGTTTCAAGGAAATTTTTGAGTTTCTTTCGGATTGATTCCAATTTTTTGCGTGTTCACAAAGGTTTGAGGTCCAATTTACGTCAATAGCAGCTCATCTATTTCCTTGATTTACGAGTTATCAGTCATTTTTCATTGCCATTCGAAAGCAAGTTATTTCATTTAAAGCGTTACATCGGAGTTCACTTTATTTTTATCTTTTTCTATTGTAGATATTTCATATTTTGCAATAATCTTCGTGGTATCTACTGTAAACATTGGTAATTTGTGATACATTTAAAATAGCTGTCAGTAAGTTTTTTTCCCTATTAAGAAACTTCATTAGTGAATGGACCACTATTCGTTTTCGAAATCCAAAGTTTTAATTAAATGTTATTATGATACAGTTTGTGGAGTTGTCAAATTTTGTTTCTCAATTTTATTAAATTATGGAGGGATTTCACCAAGTATCGCGTGATATTTTTCCCTCAAAAATTTTTAAAGTGAGTCGATCATTCCATCAAAAAATATTGGGTGTCGTTTTGGGACTCATTCATATATGATTCTATACATGCTCAATTGATTGCTTTGATCTATTGCATACTAATGCTGTAGTCTATTTGTCCTTACCTATGTATGTACTATTGTACCACTTTGTTTATATTTTAATCAACTCTAATTATTAGGAAATCTTTTTATGAATTTCAAGAGATAAACATTACGCAGTTTGCGCTAGCTAGTCACGTGGCCCCAATCATCATAAACCTGTGATTTTTACTCAAACCCCTGTTTGTCTTGCTGAATTGCCGTGGTATGATTCACCAGTCTTATTAGAACCAGATGTTCACGATATTTCATTTGTAAAAGTGAAATATCTACCAAAGCTCAGAATGGAAATTAACGATCTCAGAAGAATTTTTAAATTAACTACTTCCATTAAGATCATCAATTCAAGTTGGTTTCCTTCATTCGATGTCGGGAGTAATTATTCTCTCTTGGTTCAGCAATACTTCATAGTTACCTCTGGGGGTGGAATTAGGCACCCAGCTGCCACAAACGCAAAGATCATATGGTAGCCCCAAGTAGGGATTATGTATAAGAAAAAAATTATATGTAGACGCACTTACCTCAGAAAATTCGTCTCAATTTAGCCCGAAATAAATGCGTAGATTATTTATTAAAATTGATTTTGAGGTCCCTTTATGGATTGAGTTTTCAGCTAGAGGGTAGTTCGCCTATTAAATATCCGTGCCTAGTTACCAGTTGATAAAAGGACGCTTGTACATGGTGAGAATCGATAGATACTCTTCAACACTGCATTAATATTTCCTCCTAATTGCCTGTAACTTGATCCCCTCACATCATCTGCTCATCTCCAGAAACAGCTGTATTGGTATTGCCATCGGGTGCCCAAATTCTCAGCCATCTGCTTTGGACGAGGGGCATTTGGTTAAGAAATTGGAGAACTAAACGGTATCGATTAATTTTAAATGTTAGTGCAGGCAATGAGAAAAGATTATGACAAATGGATTTGGGTAAATTTATCAAGAACTGGTGTTTAAGATGCATCTCGTAAATACAGAGTTTTCCCTTATGAACCGAAAACAATCCTAATATTAAAGAAATTCTGGACACCTGGAAGTCCTGTCGAATTAGGAGAATGTATGTTTGCCAGAACATTTTATGTCCTCGGATTTATGGCAGTAAAATGTGTTACTTTTCCAAGATCATCTTAATGAGCGGTGTTTTACTACACGGGAATTATTTACGTTCTCCGACGATTCTCGGAGACTCATGGCCATCGTTTATTAGTATCTTTTATTCCAAAAAATGCTTTGAAGTCTTCATTATGTCCGTTTGATGTCCCTGGTGACTTGACTGCGATTTCGATAGCGTTCGAATTCCATTTCTTTCTGTTTGAAGCTTCGACTGTCTTTTTAGATGCTGAAATTTATTTTGAAAAATTAAATACCTTCATTACCAATACATGTAGGTTGGTGTTGTAGACGCATATAAATCCTGTATTAACTTTACCTCCGTATTTAAATATCCGATTTTCGGTTATGATGTTTTAATTTTCCTATCAATTTAGAGATTTGTTCTCAGTCGGTTTGGTAAAGTAGTATTAGTTCTTTTTAAAGCATGTCTGAGCTATACGATGCATATTATGAGATCATAAGTAGTGCGGAAAATGCTTTACAGTTTGAAATTCTATTCCACGAAGAGAAATTATTCAAGAATTCCCTTTCTGTGCTATGCGAGAGGGTGGGTATACTGGGTGGATTAATTAATTATTTCCTGGTATCATAATCTGTCTTCGTGAATTCATATTGTTACGACTTAGTAAATTCTCTGGGATTTGATTTGAGAACGTATTTTCATGTGAGATCGTTTGCCCGTAATGCACCGAAATACCCAATTTGGTTAGCGATTTACATATGATCTTCATCTTTGAAGCTCAAGCAAGTGCTGTAAATACTCCAAGAGGAATGATTCTATCACGTACTCCCAAGTCTTCCCTTCTGAAATCACCGCTTGCTGTTGCGTAACGAAGTCATTGATGCTGAAGTAATACTTGAGACTTATTGTTATACATTTGTGAAAGATCTCTAAGGTTATCCCAAGCGTCCGGAATTAATACAGATCTCAAACGCACCGACTCGAAAGCTGAAGGTTCGGTATTGATTATGGTAATATAAAGAGGGAGTGTATTGAGGATAAGGAAATTGGGGGACGGGTTGAGATCCGCAATTGGTCACAGGAGAGTCGATGTAAGCCCTCTTCAGTGCTAGTCATGGAGGAGAGACAAGGATGCGACCACGCCGTAATTGAAAAGAGGCCATAAATCACTTGCAATAGCCCTCTATCCCCCTTCAAGCAAGGGCAGTGCTACTGCAGTTTTTACCCGCGTAGATACGGTACTCGTTTGCTAAGTATCATTGTGTGGTGTCTTGCGTAATTGCCGTTAACTCTTTTTATGTTTATGCCACATGTATGCAAGTATCTAAATGCCCATGTCTGGATCATATATATTGGCGTAACTTAGGCTGATTATATAGACGCATGTTTGGGAGTTGATTGTTCTCTGTTAGATGTCTAAATACATTTCTGACCATTAAGCTTCTGAGCTCCAGTAAGCTTTTCAAAATCAATTTTTTTGCCCTCATAGTCGCAAAAAGGTTGCTTTATCAATACGTTGCTTTTATAAGTTCCATAAATTGCGAAAATTGTGACTGACAGTCCTTAGATAAGAAGAAAAGGATTTAAAATATGAGATCCCCGATTGATATAATAAACTACTGAAATTGCTTACTTAATGCCGTTCTCATACATGCAAACATACAAAGGAATGCGATTTTCACGAAATCCTTTCTGTGGCGTATTCTCAGATACATATAGATTGAAATTAAGAAATTAAAAAAAATCGATTTTTTGAAACCGCGAGAGTAGAGGACCCCCTTAATCTTTTGAAATTAGTCCTCTGTTTTCAACTTGAATGAGATTTGCATTGAATAGAGTCGCTTCAGGAGTTTACGTCTTCGATATAGATCTTAAGATCGATCGACGAATGTCTCCCACAGTCATTTCTATGCTCGAATAAATTTGAACAATTCTATATTGAATAAAAATAATTGGCCATAGTAATGAGAGTAATTTCCTTTTGCACACGGGTTCTTATTTTCATTTATGAGATTCTCTTGTAAAATATCTAAAATATTTTCGCATAACTGTATTTTTGATGTAATAAAATCTATTATTATTATAATGGCAATGATTATTTCGACCGAGTTCCCTATTTGAATTGAATATACGAAAGCATTCTTCTCACTTTAAAATTAAAGGTATGCCTTATACTTATTTTAAGTATTCTCTATTGTCAACCTCCGGTCGTGGTCACGATATGAGACCATGCTCTCTTTTCTCGGGAATAGCTTTGCCGAGATTGCTCCACACCGACTTATTTCCTGAACCGTTTGCCTCCGTACATTTTTCTCCGACGCTCTTTCTTTAAGACTACTCTAATGTCAAAGGTTAAACGGGCAAAGTAGGTTCATCGAGCTCCGCTACGCTTCCACAGCCTTTCATCAGCTCCTTCAGATTCCCGCCGCAAAGGGACACCTACAAGATTGGGCTTCATTATGTCATAACTCATATTCCTCTCGAACGCAGCGCACGGAATCGCGATGTCTATCCGGCTGTCATCGCGAGGTCGCAAGAACTATTTCAAGCCTCGTGATCCACTTATTGCAGGCCTCGCGATATATTACCGCTAGCGAATCGAAAGCCGACGGCGTATGTTTTCGCTCTCGACCTTTCGCATCGGGAAATCTATAAAAGCTTATGTTTTGTTCGCGAGCGTGATGTTTGGACGACGTCCGCAGCATGAAAGTGACCCAGATACTGCGGCAGTCGCATATGTTGGGAGTTGTTTGTAACGATCTGAGGAATCGAGCCGCCCATCTGCTTTAATGTGCCCTGTTTTTATTAGTTTGTTGAATTGCTTCTGGACGTGTGAAAATTTGTTTGTGTCCGCAGGGGTGTAAATAAGTTTCAAGGATACGGAAAGCGTCTGTGAGGGATGGTGTACACTTTTAATCTTCCTTGCAATGTTGCAATTAATGCAAGAGTATTTCGGTGGTGTGTAAATGTTCAAAAAGGAACAATGTTTATTCATACGTGAGGGGCTGGAATGGAGGTTGTGCTTCTGAAGATGAGGACGATATCAAAGACGTTCTGATTCCATGCATTAAATTCAAGTACGCACCGTTAAAGTAAAGGAGTAAGATATTTTGGCGACGATTGCAAATTTGTTCACATTTATTTTTCCTCAGATAATTTTTATGATATTTTCTTTTGGAAATTTGTTGTTACTAGTCATGCGAGGTTAAGATCAGAGTTTTTTGTTCCTATTGTGGATCAGTATTTTGAGAAACTGAAATTTTGCTTTTGAGTTACCATTGACTTGACTCAATCTTTTTCTATTTACTAACCCTAATAGTTTGATGGGTACTAGTCATTTGTTTGTTTCAAAACTTAATTGATATGTATATATGGATATTGACATAAACATTCACTATTAGGCAAGTTCACCTGCCTCGATATTTCCTATTCAGAGCCATGTCTTCCGTTTCTAGCTAACTTATTCCAACCTTTCTGTCCAAAATCTGTCCTTTTGCTCATATTCTACCCTCAATTACTTTCTTTAGCAGTCCCTCTCCGCTTTGTTTGGCTTATCCATTCCCATCGTCACCTTTTAATCACTCCAGTGAAAACTCTCTCCTCTCCAACTATCTCTAACACCTCCGTGTTGGTTATTAATCAATCCAGATCACTTCTCCCTTTCTATGCCACACCCACATCACGAAAACCTCCAATATTTTGATTTATTATTTTATTAAAGTTCAAGTTTCACACCCATAAGGTAACTCACTCCACACTAACAATTTTACCAGTCTATTCTTGATTCCTATAACGAAAGCTCACTTAAAATGCTCATTCCTCCTCCAAACAACAGTTTTCTTGGTGAAAGCTATTCTTTTCCTGCCTCATCTGTGAATCTTCCTTCCCAAGAACATGTTCTACCCAAGTAAGAGAAATTATCCTCCTACTCTTCTTTCCTTCTATCTATCCGTACCGTTAATTTAATTTTCTTTCCTTTGGTAAATCTCATCAATTCATTTTTTATATTGAAACAAAGGTAAGAGTTGAATTAACGTAGGACGTACAATGGAGAAAAAGTTATTTTTTCCACGAACAATTCAGTACACGACCGGTTTGAGTGACTAATCGCCGTCCTCAAGCATTAGACCAGAACTGATGACAGATTGATGATGAACATGATGATGGAGAGCAGACACCGAACCGGTAGTGAGGTAGCTTAATTGTGGGAAAAACTTCCATTTCTTCCTTTTTACTGTCTCATTTTGTATTCCTGTGAAGCAAAGCTTCCCTCTTGAGTGCTTTTTCTGTCATCGTTATTTATCATCTTAAAATTAGCGAAAGTTAATTTTATTCTATTGTTTTTAATGATTTATTTGTAAATTATGACTTTCGCCCAAAGAAAAATATATAATTCCAGCAATGAGCAACGTAGTGATTTCTTTTGGCTCCTCTTTATAAATATACGTAGTATTCATGGGTTGTAAAAAAGATTTATATTATTTAAATAAACTTTTATTTATAAAGAAGTTTTTTAGCCATGTTATACTCGCACTACATGCAGGATTGCTTACCAGCGCTTTAAGTACCACTGCTGGTCAGTTTTGATACTTTGGCTGTATTATTACTAGGGAAACTGATGCTCACTGTATCCTCCCGAGTTTTTGCGTATTCTCTTCAATTTATGGTAACCTAATCAAATCAGAGGCTAGCATGCAAAGTTGTTGTCTTATGCCTGCATTCTGAATATCACGAGATGTATTAATAAATGAATAAACACTCAGTAACTTCCACAGATATATTTTTAAGGCTATATTGATACCCTTAAAATTATTGTGAACCCTAAAAAATATATCTGTGGAAGTTATTGTTTATTCATTTATTGTGGCTGCCTTCCACAAAGTTGAGCGTGAACATTTCAGATTTAACGAGATGTATTATTTTTCCTGACATACATAGGATTCATTGAAGAGTCGGAAAGGTAATATGTTTTCATGAAACAGCATTGTTAAGGAAGGAAGCAAATACCTCAACCCCTCGGACATCAGTGTAGGTGGTTTGCTCTCAAGGGCGCTTTGTCGCAGCTACATCTTTGATATTTTCCTAACAGTGGTTTGACTTCGCCAAAACTCGCTTTCTATTCAATATAATATTTTGTCCATCCGTTTTTATAGCGGCGAAACTTAATTCATTTTTTAATGAAAATTTTACGTCCAGAAATTACATTTGAGAAACACGGTTTATTTATTACCCACTGAAATAATTTTTCTCAAGATCTTACGAGTGTAATGAAAAGTCAGGGAAAATTTCGGTGCATGTTCCGCGTCCAACAAAGAAGAGTATGGGATTTTCTGCGGCGGGCGTACGTACATTTGTCCTCATTTGTGAGCATCTCCCCGAAAGGCGGAGCGGCGGAGAGGGCGGGCCCCCCTTCCGTCATTAAAATATTATGCCATCGTACTTCAAGCGCGAAATCTCTTAGTTGTGGATGCTTGCCAGCCCTCCCAAAGAATGCACTCTGTTACGTGGGAAGCTTTATACGCGTATTTCCTTTTCACGTCTACTTATTCCTTTATGTTATCAAAAGGGGTTTTTCCCCTATTGTTTCTCGATGTATGTGCGAGTTATGATATTCTCATGCTCAAGATTCAAAGTGTAGTGCAATTATTACATGCTTGATCCCTTTCCAGACGCTTATAACCACCTTATGGTCAAGTGACCTTTGTGGTGGATAAGCTTTGTTTTATAAGTACTGCCTCACTTTGATAGATCATATGGCGATACCTTACGTGTCTGAAAACATCTTTGCCGGCGAAGGAATTTTTTGCTGTTTTTCAATTTATGTTGTTTGATGCTTCTCTCATTAGTTGTTTTGACGCGCGCCTGTGCACGCGAGGTCAAGATAATACGAAATTATGAAACATATTTACAATATTCGTTATTGTCAATTCTGGTTACTGGTAACAAGTGATGCTTGTCCAGAGGGTGTGGCGAAGATTTTGGTACACCCCGTAATCCGCAAGTGGAGTATGGCAGAGGGTGCATCAAAACCAACATTCTTACCTAAACTACCCTTATAGCTTCTCTAATAGTCCGTGGAAAGAACGACCAGAAGTAAATCTGAGAAACAACGAAATTTTTGAAAGAGCTAAATTATCATTACCTTGATTTTATATCATAGCTATTATTTTAATGATGCGCGATACCTATAATGGCTACATTGTTTTCAGTTCTTGGATATCCTCATTATTTCTTTATCCCAGGGAAAGCACCCGGTCGATACACCGGGTTGTGTAGGTTCCATAAGTTAAATATTTGGTTACAGGTTTGGTTATTATAAGTATAATATTTGGTTCGAATTCTTCGAACGACCAATTATTGGAATAACAAGTTCTTCGAAAAAAATGCCTCTGTATTGCCACACGTAATGGCCGCACCCAACCCAACCCAAGCTATGAACATCCAAGGAGGCTGTACTGAAGACATTTCAACTTCGAAGCAGTTTTTAAGACTGATAAAATAACTTCAAATTTATTAGAGTTGTTACATTTCGGCAAATTTTTCGTTCGAAGAATTCTTTTTTGAAAAATTAGCTTTCTAAGAATATCCTTTCGAAGAATTCGTTTTAAAGAATAAAGACGGGATCACTTATACCTTAATCCACGCTTTAATGTATACTGTGTGAGCGCTTTCTTCATTATTCTTTTGGATAGAGGACTACCACGAAGTCGAGGCCAGTTCAGTAGATTCTAAGGAAAATTCGTTTTCGAAAAATTTGTATGTTCATTAATATTTTTGTAACCAATAATAATAATAACTCGTCTTTATTTCCGTGAGATTGAGACTAAAAAGTCACTTCTTCCATCTAACCCACCGTCATTAATTATAAAATTAGAAGTAGAAACAAATAGAAGAATTATGGATGTAAAAAACCTAAGAGATTCTTAGGAAAAAATCCACTGCAGGAAAACACTCACAAGGAAGGGGGGGTGAAAAACCTGCGCAAACCTACCGATAGTAATAGCTAAAAGATTACAAAATAAAGAAATGAATACACTACCAATAATTACTTACATGCAATACATAAATAAGAATCAGTTCACATAAAAAATATTTAACAATCCTCAAAATAACATAAAAACCAGCAAAAAAGATCTATAAGGAAAACTTACATTGATTTTCATTCATAAAGTACATTATGAGGAAAAATAAAAGGATATAAAAAAACAGTATCGAAATAATACATAAAGTATATACTAGTCAAAATTGTATATAACATAGACATTTAGGTAACTCTAAGTAAGAACACGCACGCACACCTATTTACCCATCTTACATATCTAAGATCACTTCAACGTCGGCAAACTACACGCCAAAACCCGCGGATTAACTCGTCCTTGATAGCCACCGATACGAGATAATCGAATCGGAAGATCGATCTATCAGCTAAGAGCGAGCTTTGGAGTGAGTACTCGAGCGAGGAGATCAAGATAGAGGAAATGAGGATGGAATCACGGACGGGAAAGAGGAGGAAATTAAATGGAGGAAAAGTGGTATCGAGAGAGGCAAATGATGGCCGGGGTGGGAGGCGACGTAACCGGATATTAAAGCATCGGCGGGTGCGGTTCGCCGCTGAATTAATTTTCTTCCTTATTTCTGCGGTGTCTGCGGAGGGAATTTCCTGCCGGTTGTCTCGATTATGCGAAAATCCAGAGTAACGGGATTTTTTTTCGCGTCCGGGGATGCCTCTCTGAAAATAGCCGGGCGGGGGTGGTGGAAAAAGGGATTGTTTTGGCGTGGGGTTCCGTGATACGGTGTTAAGGCGGTGCGTGAAATTAGATCGCGGTTAATGGATGCGTCGGTGTGTGGGAAGGAGATGTTCTACCCCGGGGCCGTTTATGTCCTCCACGTCGATTCTTATGCCTCTTGAGGGCTTCTTTGGTTCTTTATCCGTGTCCCTCACGCCGGTGTCTATTATAATGGTGTATTGAATGGGTATCAAAAAACGGGCTCGATTAGAAATAGGCATAGCTGAATTATTACTTTAGGATGAGAGCTTTAAATTAATTATTTACAGGGAAAGAAAAACTCACTTTTTTAGAGTCCAGGAAATAAGTTAAATTTAAATAAATTATTCTGTGGACTCTGCTAAGTAAGTTTTTCTTACTCCGTGATTATGAAAGAGTTTCACCTAGTCACACCTCAATCCGTCATGTTTGGCTAAAAATAAATATTTATTTTTACATAATTCAATAAGTAAAATGTATACAAAATTTGGAAGGTCAGTTTCCCTAAGTTAAAGTGGAATGATTCATTAGGGAGTACTCAGGCTTGTAACGGTATGAAATATAGAAATAGAACTATTAAAATAACCTAAAAATTGCCATCGGTAGCATTACGTTACTTAGTATTATGAGTGAAAGGACTTGTGCTGAAAGTATACCCATACAAAATAGTTAAATTTCAAATTACGTCATGATTACCAAAGTAACTAGAAAATATCAAACCACTACTAATTACGACAAAGCTTAATTATTTTATATGTGTCATACTTTGTGGAATATTTCCTCTTTGAATGACTTAATCGTTAACTGAGAAGAAATAAAACGTTGCTAGTTTTACCTTGGAAAGTTACTGCGGATTTTATTGCACAATGGTGTTTTCTTCTCTTTGACTTCCTTAAAATTTATTGAAATGATGGAGGAATAATTCCTGAAATTCTAAACTGATTTCTAAATTTGGGATTAAATGAAATAATTTCAACTCTTGATTTGAATTACATTAGTTTCTGTTAGAATGTTTTCTATCGCTGGAGGAAAGGCATAGTGAGAAAGTACAGCTGCATTGTCACCAATGAGTCATGCTGCTATGATTATAATATTCTATACTGTTACGTGAAAGTAAAACAAAATTCGTATATCCCTACTATTTTTCATATTAAAATACAGTAAAATGTGGCATTGATACATCCAGTGGCAACATGAACACTATTTAGGAAAATTAGTTGTTTAGATCAACTTTGATATCTTCGCAATAGCATAAATAAATAAGTAGCTTGAATAGCTTCAAGCCGTTCGTTTATTTTCTATAGAACGGAATTTTAATTTATTACGTTCGAATTTAATGGAATTATGTGAAATCGGCGGAAAACTGCAATGCATAAATAAAGGCAAAACTTTGTATTCTCCACATTTGTTTCAACAAAAAAATTTTCAATTTTTCTAAGCCAATGCTTAGTATTCAAAGAATCGTTGACGTGAAGTTTCTTGTCTGATAATTATTATCAACGTCCGATTTAACGCCGTTAGTGTTAATTAGAATCGGTATACTCCCGTGTAATTGTTTTAAAGATCTCAGAAAATTTCTTATAGCTTAATTAGCTTATTTTTCTCCATTTTTATTCGCCTCAAATTACGATTGGGAAATATTGAAGATAATTAGGAAAAGGGTTTAGGTAACTTGGCACGTAAGGGCGTGCACCCAGGGAATTCCTTGGGAATGAAGATTATGTTTTATCGTAGTTGCTCTTGTTTTTAACCTGCTCACCTTGATTATCGATGTTTTGGTACTATATTTAGGAGAAGCTCAGATTTACCTCAGAAAATGAGCAACGAGCATAGAATTTTCAACTCTACTTAAATTCCCTTAAGAATTAATAATTATTCCTACAAGTAATATCATTTTCGGGTATTAGACATTTAAAACCAAATATGTAATTCCAAAGGAGTTTATTCTAGAGAGCTAGTTTCTTTCAAGGTTTAAACATAAAAACAAAAATATCGAAACCTTATAGCAAACTATTTACCTTAAATATATATTTTGTTGAAACTCTAGGTGTTCCATTCTAAATTTTGTGGAAGGTCATTTGAACGATTTAATTAAACTTGGTATTTTCCATAGGTTTTAATTTGGTGAATGAATACAAAGTTTTGTGATTGTTATGATTGATTGTTTATTATTTGTTTTTATATTATGTAGAAATTACGAGGTTAGTTTTATTTATCAAATATGGTTAGTTTTATTTATCAATATTTTATATATCTTTCCCCAAAATTGAGCTTGCGATTACAGTCATATCAGATTAAGTGTAGGATATTTTACGGCTAGGAGCATATCAAAAGAAGTATTAACTTCGGGATTGAGGCATGGATTATCATCTTCCAAAACATCAGATCCTGCGCAACCAGCTCAAGGATGTATATTTAGGAACCGTTCTAAGGAAAAGGAGGACAGGGTTTATCAAACGGATTCTGCGATTGGACGCGAACCGGCGCCAGAGAACTACAGCTGATTCGATTTTGTTTTGGCGATCGAAAACGCGATTTCGGTCCGTTCTCAACCTTGAGTTTATTTGCTCTCTCTCGGTAGTTCAACGGGTGGCTTTTCCGCTCCTGTTTTCTCCCGTAATCGCTCGAGCAATGATCCCGACGTGTACAAGGTGCGAAAGGGCCGTAAGGAATCTGGAGCGGAGGCGTGTTGCAAGTTCCCGCTTCAGGAAATCTCTTGATCAACGATAGCCCTGAAAATGCTCAGCCGCGATCTCGGGCTAGTATGTTTCGGATCGACCTATTTGGGATCACGGAGAAAGAACATTCTCGTTGATCGAGTCGGTACATATCCGTGGATTACGCGGAAAGATAAGAGTAAGGCGGGGAAGTCTATAGTAGCAGGAGCGTGTATGAGTCGTGCGGAATGATATGGGTGTATATAAAAGTGGTGCGCTTGGTGATTTTATTTACGATTAAATCTCGTGTTGTATTATTTCTTCTTGAGAATTTTATTTCCTTGTTTTAAGGTTTTGTCCATCAATCGTAAATGTATGAAAAAACGTTCCGTGTATAATAAGCTAAATTGAGTTTAGTCGTTGCGTATGATGCTAGTATGTATAATAATTATGTTTGATATGTTACCTCATAGTATCAGATATACTGAAATGTACATTGTGGTTTTGAATCTTATTAATTCCCGCAGTCAGGGGCAGTTGATTGCTGAATGGAAAGAAATGGGGAAACCCACGTGATATTTTACTCAATAGCTTTTCCGCGTACTTATTAAAATTCATCACTGTCATATTCTTCCTTAATATCTCCTTTATGTTATTCATAACTAGCGACAATTCTGTTTCTTATCAGAGTTTATATTAGTAGAAAATCTTGGTAATGTTATAATTAACTTTCTTATTTGATAGATAAGTTTCTTAGTTCATTTTCTTGCTTGCGGTCATTCTTCGTATCCTGAAGAATACTGGAAAGGCATAGATTTTAATATGCTATTAGAATGTGAAGACTCAAGTCGTAGTTGGTATTCTCATTTTACGTTAAGTCAAAAAATTAATGTAGAATTCTATCTAAAAATATTTTATGCCAGGGAGCGATTGTTGTAATTATTAAATGTTAGGTTATTCATACTGTTAAAGCTTATAGTTTCTGTTCCTTCCTCAACCGATCTTATTTTTTATTTACTATGCTAAAGGTATTTCGTATCATACAATTGATTCTGATTGAATTTATTATAGTGGAATTTTTAACGCATTCCTCTCTAGTAATCTTTACGAGTAAGACATTCTTTTTGAATGCCTTATTTGCTTAATTGGTCTGAATATTAATCAAAAAGAAGTCAAACGCGTGGCTTTGAACCTCTTCGCGAATTTTTGACGAAGTGGGTTCTAACTTACAAATCCCCCATATTACTTCCCCGTCTACTCGTCTTTTGATTTTTAATCAAGCCCTATAGCTTTTCAATTAGTAGAGGGCAGGAAATGTTTTTCAGGGCTCAGACTCTCCGCCTCATTGAAATATTTATGCCTCAATTCCTCCCCATTCGGGTGGGGTGAGAAAAGAAACTTGGGAAGAAAATGCATCATCTGCCGGTGGAAGACCCTCTTCTAACTCATTTACACCAAATCCGGACGTCCAAGGATTTCCCCGACACCTCCGATGTTAACCCTCATCTATCAGCGCAATCCTCCGCTTCCTCCTTACTTTATATCCGCTTTCCTCCATCCCCTTTCATTTCCGCTCTCTCCGCTAGAGCCTCCCTCGTTCTTATTCATTTTTCAACCCCGTATTTCCATTATTCCATTCCCTGCTGCGGTGTCGACGGACTGTATCGTTAGAGGAAATGGAAATACAGGTCCTTGACTTGCAAGTTTGAGCTTGGTGTTACTCACAAGAGGGGAGATTTTAGTATCCATTTCTTCGAGAATTTAAGTGTATAGATGGAAAACGGGCTTGGGTGTGAATTTACGTTGTAGGTTAAGCTATTTTGTCACTATTCTACAGTACTTGGGGTTGTTTTACCAGGGTAATAATATTACAGTGGAGCGAAATTTTTTGATCGTAAATTATCGCTTATTTTTAAAGTTGTATTGTTCTGTTATGGGCACCCGGATATAATGTTAATACTTGGCATGATAATTTTCAATACTAATTGCTGCTCAATCAGTTTTAATTCTTCGCTTTTCTTTAGTATTTGGGCTTCTTTAACAGGGATGCCTACCTCACAGGGGGAGAGAGATTTTATTGTAAATCTTATCGTAAATTATCCCATTTTTTTATTGTATTGTTCTATTCTATATGTTCTGTTCTATTCTGGGCACTTGGGCGTGCTCTAAATACTTTTCTAATTGCTGCTCTACCAGTTTTTCATGGGCCGAATTTTCGTAGAGAAAATTAAAATGTTTCAGCAATAAAAATAAATCAAAAGCGTACTTCGTATTTTCCACAAATATTATTTAAAATTAAGTTTTTGGAAAGTATGAAGTACGCTTTTGATTTATTTTTAGATGGTGTTCCACATTATTAGGCCAGAACACCTTGAGTTTGTTTCAGCAATATTTTCTAGGTATTATTTTGCGATAACGAATGTTGAAAGCTAATCTTTAATACCTGGGGTTCTTTAACAGGGATACCTACCTTACAGGGGAGCGAAATTATATGATCGTAAATCATCCCTTTTTAAAAGTTGCTGTCATTGTTCTAGACTGGGCTCCTGGATATGCTCTTAATAGTTTTCTAATTGATGTTTTACCAGTTTTATGTGGCCATGATGGTTGTAGAGAAATGTCAAATCTTTCAGAAATATTTCCTAAGTGTTTTTGTGTGTTATATTTTAATGGTGAGGGCTGTGATGGGATTGCATAATTCAACATGCCATTCAAAATTAATTTTCCTCTACATTTTGAACTAGCAGAGAGTCAAGCTTTCGTTCGTACTGAACTGCCCATATTAGATAACAATTTTAAATTGAAAGTCTAAAGAAATGAAATCCTAAGGATGCAAAGATTACCAGATACTGGAAAGCTCAGAACTAGCGATAGGTCTTGCTTATAATGTTCTACCTGTTTTACCTGTCCTTATTCTGTTTATTATTATATATTTAATTAGTACTGGTTATATGTCCATAGTTAAGTTGTAAACAGCGGTTTATATATATAGATGTCTATCATTTACTATTCTACTCTCCCTTCAACTGAGGAATCTGAGTGTACTCTTCGCTGCTATATTTTTTTATGTAGACATCTTTTTTTGCAATGATTCTCTTTCTCTCATGATTTTATGAATGCGAATATATCAAAGATCCTCAATTGCCTCGAATCGCGTTCACATCTATCAAATTTACTCCTGGAAAATCGTATTCCATCTTTCTCGAATCGCACATTAGTATATACGAGGTGGAAGTTGTGCCCTTTGTGTGGCTTTCGCCATGATGTATGACGGGTCTAAGGCATTCCAGGAATCCCTCGCAGTGTAAGATTGCCTTCTGGATGCTACAAAAGCCCGCATTCTTCCTCTTTCTTCCCAGTCACGGATGGAAGCGTACGAGTAGTCACGTGATCCTTTGAATGAAAGATTCAGGCATCGCAAGCGATTTTCTCGGGAGATGAATGATTGTTTGATGTGTTGGTCGCGTGACCCTTCGGTGATAGCTTAGGCGTTTGTGGATGTATCTTGGCAATTTCAACCGATCGATTTAGAATGAGATATCTTACTCCTAAACTGCGATCATTCATTTTTTCAGTCCTTTCGCTTAAGATTTCATTACCGATAGTGTCTCACCGTCAAAGATCGTCTGGTAGGAGTATCTGAAACCAATAACACTTAGAAATACCTTGGAATAAGTGCGAAATAGTATGGTATTTTATTTTTGCTTGATCAATTTAAAGTAAATTTTTTCAGAGTTTATGTATACGTTCCCCAGAAAATGTTTATTTCGATGTTAAGTTCAAGAAAAAAAATCAGTAGATTTCGGCATGACTAGTTTTATTACCGAGGGAGCATCATCAGACAATCATCCAGTAGTTCAGAATTATATATAAAGTAATGTAAGATTCGTTAAGAAAATAATTTCAATAATACATCACAGTTTTTGCTTGGACCTCTTTTGGTTTTATATAAAGTCACACCTTCTAATATTGATTTCTCAATATATTCTCCATCTATGCTGTGTACATTAGGTTTGTTTTCAAAGTTCCTTTAGATGTAATAAAGGATCAAATTCACTGCTCTATGAAAAAGTTCATTTGATACTTTTCGTCAACTATCTCACTGCCAATCGACTTCTTAGTATAGGTGTGTCTCTATAACTGTATAGTATGTAGATGTTTTATCTGGGTTGTGTAGTAATTATTTTTATTCCATGACTTTAGATGGTATACACGGGCCAAGTACTAAAACCACGACTAGATTTGTTGTTTCTTGATACATACTAGTCTCACAGCTCGATGTTTTGGTAGGTGGTACATTAGTATTTCACTAAGATTTCTACGAAGTATCTTTCGTGCTTCTTAATTGTCCCTTTAAAAAACTAAAAATTATGCCAGTTCTTTCACGTAGTCCCGTCCACCACCATACGTAGGAGTTTTCCTCGTCCCCTTAAGGTCGGTCTGAAAAGATGACGACGATATGAATTTCGTAATCGTGTTTTTTTTTACTCCTACTCTCTCCTAGATTCAAAACTAGCTAAAGATGGTTTAACTCATTAATGAGTGGGAGCGCTTATTTTCCAATTCTCGTGCTGAGTCCAATGAGGGAATAGCTGCTCCACTTGGCCCTGCATCCTCATGACGAGCGTCTCTGTTTACGATGCAGTCTCGCTACATGCCCTCTGCATAACTCCTTCGTTTCTTTTTCCTTTCCGACGTGTTTTTGCGAACTTCGCTACCACAGTGCTCCTCGTCATACCCCTTTCCCTTACGTCTGCAAGAGGGTCTTGCTCTCCGACCTTTTTGCGTGCACCGGCCACATGGTCCAAAGCGGAAGCTCCCTTGTCACGCCTTATTGTTAAGTCACCGGTTACACGCCCCTTCGCGCGTAGGAGCCCGAGCACATCCTCTGGTGCTATAAATGCGCGCTATCACTCTAAATATTTATGAATCGGGGATGCATTTTTAGTCTGCGTGCGCCGCGGAGTCTCATTCCTTGTTGCTCTTCCGCCTCGTAGTTGCCTCTTCCCACTTCCTCCTCCCACTTCCTCTACCCCTTTTCTCTCTCGCCCAGAACCCCTTTCCCCTGACAGATGTCTTCCGTATACCATCGCCATCGCCTCCTCCCACTGCTTCCCATCGCCCCTTCCGAAGGCCTCTCGATTCTGCTCCTTTTTGGGTTCGTTGATCGAAGTTGCTTCTTTGTAGGTAGTGCTGATCGGGTGGTTCGTTCGGTCGTTTATTCGGCCGATTCCGGAAAGCATTGGATATTTACGTGCTGATGTAGATCGTTGATATCTTGTCTAAATGGCATTGAATAGGCAATATTGAGCCACTTTAAGCTACCGATAGGTAGAACACTTATGTATGATAGCGTGTCTGTGAAGTTATCAACCGAAAGCTGATTGGTTCCTCAAACCATCCACCATCACCACAAAGAACGTTGGGGAGAGAATGAGACCTACAAGTACTATCATGGGCTGAAGAAATTGTAGGGAAGGTTTCATTTAGATTAATTTAAATAATATTTCTCTTATTTATCACTGCGCTTTATATGGAGTTAATTTATTGTTGTTATTACATGAACACTACAAGTAGTTAAAAATCTGGTGGCAGTGGTTAAAGATTACATATTATACAAGCATAAATTCATTCATTCGTACATGGTCAAGTAATATAAAGATAGTCCTAATCTAATTATACGTTGTACATTAATGGCAGTTTAATATGTTGGCCGATAAACTATAGTGTACTTTTTAAATAATTTAAATAATTATTATTTTGCATATATATAGTTCTAGAATTTTTTATTAACTATTTATTTACATCCTTATATTCAAATTTATTAGCTTGAAAACGAGAACCAATAGAATATCACAAGAATTTACTTGATAACAATAATAACAATTTGTCTTTCTTCGGGCGAGATTGAGTCTAAAAGTCTCTTTTTCTATCCAAACTACCATCATAGATTATACGATAATTATATTAAAGAGGTTTTAAATTAAAGAGATTAATTTATTAAAGTAGGAAACTTGGAATGTGGTGCATGAATGGTGTATAAACATGGTCGAAGAAGTGTTAACTTTGTCAAGAGAAGCATTACTATAGAGAAATGTCCGGGTTACTGTGGATAATAGTTTTTTTCTCATACTTCAATCCGTTAAATACTTCGTTGCTATTCTTCTTGGGTAATTTCAGAAGGAAGCCTTAATTTATCAACAGCTTAATTTCTCGGTAGGCTCGGCCGTTGTAAAACTTAACTCTTCTGTTTAGGGATGTGTGCGACCTATTACTCTTCCCTTTCTTCGTAACCGAAAGAAGCGTTTTATGGCTTCAATCTCACCCAATGAAGGTATAATATGACCCGTTTCCCGCCGCAGTCGTTGAACGGATGAGGAAATGGGTCAGCTTTATAATGGCTTAAATGGTGGGCTGGAGACACTTCCTCGGTCGACGCCGAAAAACTGATTCCGAACAATTCCGCGCTTCCTTTACGTGCATCCTATTCTCCTTCGTTGGAAAATGTTTTCCCCGATGAAAGAATAATTTTCGAAAAATATTTACCATAAATGTCGGTGCAGAAATCAGCATTATCAAATAGACGTTCAGTTTCATCAAGTTGCTTCTTTCTTGTTGGCGTTTGATTTTAAGATAAGCTTAAAAATATAATCTGTATCTCATTAGTAGCAACAGTAGTACATAGTTTTATTAGAATTAGAGATATCCTGTTGAATAATAATTTAGATAATTTTAAGAATCCTTGAATGTATCTGAAACTAATGATGTTTTCTTTGTTTTCAGGTAAGCAACTCGATCTTTCGTACTGTCTGGGATTTAGTCAATCACTCCATAAGTTGAGTCAGCAAGAACTGCAAATTCGGTAATGTAATGCTGTAGCTGCACTTTTTATGTGCCTTCACCCACGGTCTATTTTCTTTTCGACTTGAGGATATTACAGAGAATATTTTTTCTAATCGTCAAAACAGGCTTTGGTTGTCGCAATAATGTTACACTTAAGAGAATCAGTGAATTAGTCGTCAATATTTGAAGGTTTATCATTCTTCCCTGAAAAATCCTCACCTTATTTATCTTCTACATTACCGTTTGTTTAGAACCAGGAGTCATTTAGCAGTTAAGATCCATTCCTCTTTCATTACGAATTGATAGCCAATGCTGAGCGTGTACCACCTCCGCATGTGTTTTTTTAGGAACTGGTTTCTAGATCCGGCGTCTGAGTAGGCGAAACCAAGTCAAATTTAAGGCGATAGAGATTTTATCTTCTTTACATTCCCATAGAAAATTTTGAGAGCAGGAGTTTAGCAGAGAAAATATCGCCTATTGTTGTAGCATGAGTAACATATTTTAAAAACTACGCTAAACAAATTCGACATCTTATTAGCCTTACTAGACGCTCACATCGTTATCAAAGTGATAAAACTTAGAATTTTGTCGTTGGTCTTTTACAGCTTCGCTTCCTACCTTTTCTGTATTTCACAACAGACCCATGCATCGGGTTTAACGTCGCGATCCCACAAATAAAACATTATTTACTCTCTTTCAAAACTTATGTGAAATGAGCAAAGCATAAAGAGTTCAAGGAAAAATATGAGTAATATCAAAGCGAACTCTTATCGATGGGAAAAATGTAAAAAAGGGCCAATTTAATTCAAAATATGATCTATGTATTGCTCTGGACCTCAGTACTGTCACTTCGAGAGCTTATCTGTCACGGTATATCCGCTTGCAGGCACTTAATTATGCGTACAAGGGTATCATCTCGAGTGTATTCTTGATAATCTGTTGTATCGATACCCATCTTCATCCTAGCTCACAGAGAATCCTGAAGTTGCCTTCTTTATTAAGTTCCTCATCTAAGGACACATCCTCGGAACTCTCCGTAGGTTACCTTTATCCTCATGTCTCCCGACGGGCGCCGTATCGAAACCGGATTTATTGGTGCCAAAAATCAAGGAGCATTTATCTCACTGGGAGGTCGCGACCGCATTCAACCTCCCAACAAATCCCTCCCGTATCATTCCGATTCCATAAATGGGAAGCGGGTGGACGATTAAGAGCTATTTCTTCTCGGTAGTCCATATTCCTTTCATATCCCTCCGACTCACGTATGGAACATAAAGGTTTCGAACCATCACGATTTGTCCATCAATCATTCCCCGGACGTGCAGCGGCACACCTCCTGTACATTCGGTGTCCTGACGTCCCGGTTTCGCTGAATTTTTCCCGAATGTCGGTCCTTATACCAGGTGTCCCGAATGACATTTTCGGTTATTTGGAATTCTCTACTAAATCAGTTTCTATCAATCAGTTGTGGTATTTATTATCACTAAACTGTGTGTTCATCGAGAAACGTGATATGAGTGCTAGTAATCCTTAAAACATTGCTCTTCAACCAAGAAACTGTCTTGTATTTTGTGATCACTTCGTAAAAAATCTGTAGAATTTCTGTCTAACTAATTTATATTGCCCCTTCAATTTTACTACTTTTATGTCAATGTTTCCAACATCTTCAGATATATAAATATACGATATTATATATTTCACTTTTTTTCGTGAAAAATAGTAAAACTTTATGAAAATCTATATATATACATTAAAAACCCCTTTTGTTATGTTATAATGAAAGACAGACAATGCAAGGAGCTAATTAGAAGTATTCTATATCTCCCAACTATGATAATGACTGAATTAGGACATTTTCTCTAATTAGTCCCGGTAAATTTATGGTTGTATCCCCTTTGTACCGGATTTTTTATCCAGTAGTAAATGTCCCGGTATTGCACGATCGGTCTCTAGACACCCTATTTATAGGTTACATGTGTCTTTCAATCCATCATTTGAACCTTCTTTATTCTAATTTACAATACTCGGGTCTTGAAAGTGGCATCTCGATCCTTGATTTCGATTCATCGATAATGCTTCCGCTGCTTTCGATTCGAGAGTTTGCCACGCATCGCGATATGCTCGTGGGGTCATCCGCCCACGTGATGGCAACCAACACTCGGCGGTAGGGTAGAGAGGTTGTGGGCGATGCAGGGGGAAGGGCAGGTGGTACTATATGGGGCCGCTGTGGGTAGATGGATTAAAAAGAAGAAAAGCTAGGGAAAGGGTGGGAGGGAATAGGAAGGCAGACGTGAGTACAACCTAGGGCACGCGTCCCCTCTTTTCAGCATGCGTCTGGCCGAGGGTTTAGCAGGGGAGTCTCTTTCCCGGGTCTATTAAACCCGTTCGAAAATCGATGCATGAGAGGTATGCGTGGAAACAGATTGGGCTGCCAAAGTTCGTGGAAGGCAGGTTTTTTTCGGTGCAGGATGTTACCCGCGGATGGGTTGTTAGAATGACGGGATGATCTTCAACTGACGGATGAGCTAATTCTTCATGTTTGGGTCCGGAAAAACCAACGAATTTAAATAGTCTAGTTACATCATTCGCTACCATGGGACACAATAGAAAAATACTATGTACAACTACCCACCGAAAAAGAAACCGACATACATATATATGTAGTAATTGCTATTTCTTTAGCCCTTAATGTCCCATTAAAACTAGTCTAATTTAAGATTAAGCCGAAATGGTATCTTGCTACGGCCTTCTGCTACTTGTAGTCCTCGGTAGTATAGTGGTAAGTATCCCCGCCTGTCACGCGGGAGACCGGGGTTCGATTCCCCGCCGGGGAGAATTTTTTATTTTTCATTTAACGTTCGTGTTCCTTTTAACTTTGTCGTAGGACTTTTTGTTACCAATTTTATGCGATCCTAAGTGAGTTATTTATCCTCTCCGTTCTTTTTGTTTTTTCTATGTAACTTTCGAATAGGTTTATGTGAATATAAATAAGGATATTACGACCGTAGTTTTCTTTGAAGCTTTATTGGTATTTCTTTTTTATTTTTGTTACTCATAATAGTTAAATAGTATTACTAATCTTACTATTATGAGACCATGAATAAAGCACCGTAGGATTTTTAAACTTTAGGAATTTTAGATAGCTAGCAGTTATTAGTCACAAAATTTACTTTAAATTACTCTTAGCTAATTGAGCGATTATTTTATTTTGAGGTGAAATAATAGTGCTTGCTTAACACTTTAAAAATTCCACAGTAAAACTCTTGGCTAAATATATAATTGAATAACTACACTTAATCTTTATCTGTGAAAGCTCAACTTAAAATAATCTGTTATCGCCACCTATAGATAATTATTAATTAGGCTTCTATAATTTACTCATGTAATATAGAGGTACGCAAGTATTCATTCCAGCAAATATAAATATCTACCTTTTTCTATCAAACCCGATTTTCTATTCTATGCTTCGAAGATATTCATCGAAAGATTTCTCGAAAAGCGTTCCTGGTAATCGAGGAGTACCGGTCTTCAGTAGTATGTTTCCCATTAAAGTTCCTCCTGCTGTCACAGGGATTACAGTGTGACCGATTTCGTATCTTAGTCACTTTCACTAAACCTCAAAATCCAATTTTTTAAAGGAAATTTATTGCCGATATGATTGGGCCATTGTGGCGAGATAAATGCTGATGGGTACCGTTCCGTTTCAGAGATGTTCGGTCTCGTTAATTCATCTCTTCGGATCCGATTTGCGTGATTGTGTGAGCCATAAAACCGGTGTCGAGCAAGGTTGCGATATTTCATGTCGACAGGACGCTGTGCAATACTGCTTCCGGATAGGCGGTCTAAAAAATGGGCCTGCGTGATCAGGTGGTAGACCCTGACTTATACAAATATCCCTCCATTGTCCCTTGCCCTCTCGCCCCAACGGAACCCCCCATTTGTCATATTTAGAGAAGAAGTGTTCGTTGATTACCTGCTCCATATGCTTCAAAATGCAAGGGAGATGAACTTGGGATGATTCTCAAACGCGTATCTTATTTTCATTGGAACTTCCCGCGATTGCTTGATGGGGATTAGTTGAGGGAAATATTCGATGCATGACGTACAGTATTAAACACTGCGTGTGATTTCATCTTGGAAGCTTGAATATCGTTTTTTGACAACCCGAAATATATTAATACCATATTATTATCCATATCAATTTAGTGTTACAATTAAATTTCCCGTTCGTTCTAAATATTTTACAAAGAAATTGAATTTGAATGTATTAGTGATTTTTTATAAAGACGTTCTACTATGTTTCACTGAAGATTAATAATGATGTTCCGTTTGTTCTGCATCAGGTTTAAAAAAAGTTGAACTGTTTACCTCCACAGTGAATTAATGGTAAAAGCATTCGAGGCTTAGCTTGGAAAAAATATTTTAATCATTTATGCTTGAGCTATTTAATAATAAGTATTATTTTTATTCTTCTTACAATAAAAAAAATCAATTTTACTCTAGGAACATAACATTCCTTTGGTAATCAATCACTTGATTCGGTGTTACCGCCTCTTTATAATATTTAACGAAAAATAATACATAAATACATTTAAGTGAAGAAAAGACATTGTGCTCATTTTAAAATTATAATACAGAAGAATATACAAAAATTATATATTCATACTTGGAAAATTCAAGCTATCCTTGTAAACAAAAATTAAATTATAGCTTAATGGTTTACATTAGCTGCCAGAATTGTAACAACTAATTTTCATCAGTAAAGTGTTTCTTTGTGAATAGTTATTAAAATAGCTTTCGGCTGTTCAGTCGTTAGTATGCAACTTTCAACTGTTTTTTGTAAATTCGCATAGCACTATTTTATTTCACCTATTGAATTATTAGGCAGGAATAGCCAAATGTGTTTTTATGGGAATATATCGGAATTATAATCATTTATTACGCAATATTGCATTATGTTCACGCTATCTCATTTCAACAATATTAAATCGCGGAAACTCTTGTAAGGGCGTCTTCCGTTTAGAATATCATCCCAAGTAACCTAATTCTCAATTCCAAGACTTCTCTTCGTAAGGAAGTGTTTCCGGCCTATCTGAATATAATTCGGGACGATGCTCCACCTTGGTGTACCTTCCCCGGAAGGTGAGTCCGCTTCATTATTTTTTCCGCGTTTATTAAAAGACGTAGGTTTCGCAATCCTGGCTGCGAACAATGGAACAAGTTTAAAAAACGGTGACTAATCGAGCGGAGCCCAAGCATTTGGCAAGCGCGCGAAAGGGCGTGTTTTGTTTTGGGCCGGATATTTTTTTAAGCAGAGGGCTGAAGGAGCTCCAGTACGAGTTTCCGCTCTCACCTTGTGTTTTTCCCTGCTGCGCGAGTGCTATTGTTTGGAAGAAAGAGCTTTACGGCGCACTTGACATAATTGCGCGTTATTATTGTTCTAATTTTCGAGACGGGTGGGAAATCATGATGGCGCCGCGCGCAGCCTTCTCCGTGACAATGGTGCAATGTATTCGAGGTCTTAACAATGCAGCGCTCATACTCGTGCCATTTAAGGGCATAATATGATGCCACTCATTGGGGTTGAGAGCGGAGGCTGCCCCGTTACTGTTTGTTTCTTATTACTTGAGAACCTAATCATGTCGGCCTGGGAAAATGCTTTTCGTATCTCGTTGGTAAGGTAAGCGTAGAGGTCTTCCAATGTGTGTGTATGTGTAGCCACGGATATGCCCATTTTTACCCTGTTTGTTATTATATTAATCGATAAATAAATCGTTCCTAGTTGAATGCATAGTATCTGTATGACTCTTTCTTTAATCCTTATATTTACCATGAAGAAAATTGATGAAGAATTTCTTAAGTATAAAAAAGTTTCTATTCTAAACTATTAATAGGTAGAAGTGCAACTTGATTATAATTGCTTCTTATCTTACGACAATAAGCCTAAGTTATATATAAATGACATTTAATGAAAGATTTGATCTTTGAAGAAAATGGCTCGAATATGCGTGCTGTGACTATGGATGAAGACTGAACATTTTTCACGGAAAATGTGTGCTAGACCTGGTATTTAATTTTTATTTTTCCTCCGAAAAAATGAAAACAACCGAAACTAATATTCTTCCCCAAAATGAAGAGTTAAAAATCAAACGATACCCCTTCAAAGATAGTGTGTTCATTATCTTTTAAAGCCTCAACCCATTGAGGTTAATGCTAGACCTGCTTGTATTAAAGTATTGACTTTTCTGTGCGTAGCGAAGATAAGATATTACGTTTTATTGAGAAAAGAGAAGGATTCATTAATAGGTGGTAGAATTCAGTCTTTGTAGTACTTTGTTACTCAATAATATCATTGAGATGAAATGCAATATCTTGACGTATTTTAATCCTAAGACGATTAGGAATTGAACTCTGATTTTCTATAGTGAAAGACTGTTGCTGTATATAGTGTAGGATAAATAATTCGTAAAATTACAGGGTAGTAAAATTTAATATTTCTTTCAAATCTGAGACGTTATCATGACTTGTATTTAAGCTAACCTGAACAAGATCCATAACCGACATTCTTATTCATTCTGTGCGAAGTATGTATGTGGAATGACAGTTCGTTCTATATGCAGAAGTGCAGTTGTTAGTGGAACTTTACTTTCCTCTTAGCAGTTGTGACGCGAATGATGCTCTCATCTTACAGCTTTATCATATCTTTCTAGGAAACACCTCAAGCATTTTGCTCTTTATTGTGCAGCTTAAGTACTTTTTAAGCATCGCGAACTAGTTAATTGGACAATGTTTTCACCGCTGTTGCAAGACTTAAAGCCCCGAGAAATGAGAGTTGTACTATGATGGTGGAATGGCTCTTCTTGGTAAGAGTAAGGTTTACATATCGCGGAAGGATTTCTCGCTCTTAATATTCCGTGCGCGATTCACGAGAAAAGACTAGGCTGGCGGAATGACCTCAGCTCTTTTTGCCAGCAATGTCTTCTACTACTACTGATTAAGGCACTTTGTCAATTAATTTCAATGGTGGTTTCACTGAATTATATTCAGGTGTGATTCTTGAATCTATGTAATTCAAAGCCGAACCCTCGTATTTACAGGATAGAGAAAAAAGTATTGTGTGATATTGTATTGTCTAATTATTTCACTGTCTTGTTCATGGCGGTGATGGCATGATAGCTACTGAAGAGCTATGGGTTCACTTAATAGTGGCACTTACTGAGGTCTCTCCTAATGAAATTCCTAGAAAATTATCAGTCATTCTGCTTCACTTCAGAATCACTTACGTGAACTAGTTCAGGTAATGGCATTCTGGCTCTGTGAGAAAAGCAAGGGTCTAACTCCAGCTGTACTAGCTCTAAAACTAGCTCTAACAGTATCTCTAACGCTAGGCAGATCCTTGTATTTACGAAAGATTAAAATCATTTTCCTTTTGGATATCGGGCAAGGAACGGGCTCACCATATGTAAACTTATCGAAGACAGTTTTCGTCATTACATGCATTGACCGTATTTTGTCTGCAAGTATGAAAGGACCACTAGTCCTTAGGAAGGCGGATTTTTTTCATTTTTGCAGAGACATTTCCGCACTTGTTTATATTTAAGAAACGTGTTACCTACTGAAGTGTAGGAGCGTGCCGCAGGAAGGAGGAAGTTTTGGGTATCCGTGGGCTGCCTGTTTTCATAGATTTGGGAGTGTTGCAGGGAGGGGGGTCAACAGGGAGCGTGGGCTCTTCTGAAGGCGGAAGCGAGTAGGTGGTCTAACCCTCTCCTTTGCTACGTCTCCCACACACTCTCATCTGCCGACACTATTTTGTTTTCATTTTTTTAGCCGGGCTTTTTATTTTTTGCCCCCACACCGAACGATGTCTCCATTATCTCCGTCTACCCCTTCTCCGCAGTTATCCACTTCATATATTCCTTCACTTTATGTTTTTGTTTTATGAGGCAATAATAGTTTATAAATTTACTCCCCTCTTGGCTTATCTCGGTGGAACATACGGTTTCCTTCGGCTGTGGTTGTCGCAAACTGTCTCAGAATCCCCCGCCGGGTGAGGTTGGCCTTACGAATGATTTAGATGTGTTTTTGGGTTAGGTACGTTTTATCTATGGAGAAACCTTGAGTATTTGAATATTATTTTGTTACAAAGTCTTTCGTTTACACAAATGCTTTGTGAATAGTATTCCATATTTGTGTCTGATTGTAGTTAACTTTTTATCAAACCATCTTATATCTTCCCTTATTCTTATATTATAGGGTTAAGATTATACGCAAGAAGGGACTTATTAGTCTTAATCTCGTCCAACAATAATCGATGATAAAAACAATATGCTTCGGCGTAACTTCGTGGAAAGTGATCGTATCACAGGAGAGAAAGAAAATATACAAGGTTCTCTTTCTCCTCTGTGAAAATAGTCCTTTGTTATCATTAATATCAGATACTACAAGTATAAGTTCTCTATTTTCCTTAAGTATCAACTTAAAATAGATTTATCATCGATTAAATCAATTGATATGTTTCCTTCTTAGGGATCAAGGACGATCGATAGCCTATATTCTTCGATGGAGGGAAGTCAATTGAACCTGAAATAAATTACTATTCATTTATTAATTGTTTTTGGGTGTTATTTGATATTATTTATTTTTCGCATCATGATTATTAAATTCCTACAGTATTACAGAAATGTGGCATTATTTTATGCTTTAGTATTTAGATTCCATTTTGTTTTCCATTCCGTGGAATATTTTACGACTTCTTATTTTTCCAGTTTTTAGGAATTTTTTTACATTATATATTTTTTATGCTCTGAGAAATTTTGATGAGATTTTATACCCTATCGGTTGTTTATCTTCTCCAAATATTTATGCTCGTTGATAAATTTGTCAAGTTTTTTTCTCCATAAAAATCAGGAAACTTCTTGTTTATAACTCGCCTTCGCACTATCGTGATCATAAAATTTCATGTTTGACTCTTGATTGTTAGGAAGGTTTCATGTAAGCCTCAATCTCGCAGTGAATGTCATCTTAATCTAATCTTTCTCCCCTTTATCCATGCCACTCACTCACTCCCTCTGCCGTCACTCACGCTTCCACTTTTTCCCCCATAATACATTTTTCACCTCCCATACCCTCCGTCTTCTGTCTCCCCTGCCGCGGAGAGTAATGTGATTATTTTAATGCACACTCAAAGATCGATCTGCCACGCCCTCCAAGTATTTTTCAGCCGTTTGTCGCCATTCCGGTGAAGTTCTTTACGGAGTTCGCAGTACTTTCCAAAGAATTTATTGAGATGGTTAAACTCGGTGCCAGCGATATATTTCGATTAAAGTTAGATAAGAAACACAGGGCGTATTTGGAACGGTGACGTTTCAATTTAAGTTTTTAACTAGTGTTGTCTCTCTCTTTTGTATAAGCCAAGATCGTGCTGCTGATAATAAATATAATTTCGAAGAGTAAAGTTTCAGTGTTTACCGAGGAGGAAATAAATCAATTTTAAGAAAATTAAAATATAATTTTATTTATGAATGCGTGATCATAGATTATTTTAATGGAAACTTAATCTTATGCATTGTCTTATATTATGCATCATCTTATGTTTAAAATAACTGTTTTTTCTATCAATTTGCTAGTTTGTTTCCTAATAGACCCCTAGTTTGAGCCCTATCTATGGTATATTAGTTAAATTATACTAAATAAAAAATAAAACACTTAATAACTTCCACTGATTTTAAAAAAAATAATATTTCGCCTGATGATCAAATTTTAGTCGAAACTAGTCGTCTTTGTAAAAATATATCTATGGAAGTTAGAAAGTTTTTAATTTTTTATTCAGTATGATTCCCCTCCACAAATTCGAGCTCGAGCATATTAAATTTTTGTTTAACTATATTCAGTGTTTGAGGATGTTTGCCCAATCGCTTACTACTGCTAATGTCCGTCAGTTATCATCTTTTGATGTGTTGGAAGTAATTTTTAAAGAGAACAAAGGATACGAGAATTTTTCTAGGTATAATTCTTCTCCCCTTTGTTGGTATCTACATTTTCTACATACTGCAATAACATGTAATATCAGAAGATCATCCCTCTCAGGTTGTTTACTATTTTCCAGCATTTTATCTCCGCTACAAAAATCGAATAAGCGCGGTCGTACGAAATGTATATTTTCAATAAAAGCGTCTCCAGCATCCGCCGAAATCTCAGCCGGCCGTAATCAACTCGTGAGGGCGATAAATTGATTACCTCGCTTAATGCGATCATACACATGGGGTGCCCAGGTTTTTCTCCCTCCTTTCCTGCTCTCCCTTCATCCCTTACGCTTTTATTTTCCTCTCGCTTTCGCCTCCGGAGGAATTAACGCAGGGGTCAATAGACCTGGGGTCACTTTAAAAGGTTTTGGCTATATTTCCTGCCAGGACGAGCTACTTTTATTCCCCCGGTTCTTTCGTCCCCTCTCTTACGGGCTCTTATTTCTGGTCATCTGTACTGTTTAGGCAGAATGTTGCGAAATGTTTATGGGAGAGGACAGCGTGTGCGGTGAGCCGTGGATCCCCTTCCAGCCCAGGCGTCTTTTCAGTTCAATTCGGACATATGTTCCTTCGGCTCGTGTCATCGGTGTGATATGCGTTAGGACTACAGCTGGATCGTAACGGGTGACGTCTTACCGGTGGTATTTTCGTCCCTGAAAATTTTTTCTCTTCTCACTCGATAAATACTAATTGCTTATGTATTGAAAGAGAGTTTTTGAAAACAATTTTACTGTAGGAATGCTGTAGGAAATTTCTAAGCACATCTCGGTTGATTAATAATTTATTATTGAGTTTTTATTTTTTAATAAGAATCCTTTCTCTTTCGAACTTTTCCTTCGAAAAGTACACCTGTCCACTCTTTATCTTTCTACCGACTTTGATGGCATAGTGTGTTAAACTAGCATAATTAAAGTCACGGGTTCGAATCTTGATTAGGGTATGATTATTTGTGCGTGGAAAAGGATTAATTGTTACAGTAGTCACCCCAGAATAATTCTAATACTCGCCCAACACAAATTGGATAATTATTATTATTATTTATGTACTCATTCCAAATGCTATGAAAGGTAAATGTTATTCTGTGTGTACCCTTTTCAGTGGAATATCGGAAGAACTTAGGTTGGGCGTCCTTTAACATTTTTTCCTTACTGTGAACGTAGTTGAATGGGTAAATCGTAGAGCCTCTATGTACATATGTTTATTTAATCATAATTTATTTTTGATACAAGTCTCCTGCTTGTGTCATTTGAAATAAATAACAGAATTTCTCCTGAATATATATATATTCGTTTGAATGCCGAGTTCAAGTAGATGTCTCGTGGGATTCTCGATCAACTTGCTTCGACGCAAAGCTCGTCTGGTCGTCTTTTTATGGTCAGGAGTAAATCTTCTTATTTTTTTAAACATTGGGATTTAAGTGTATGAGTATAGATTTTTTTATGGCTAATGCGTGTTCTTTATTTATGTTTCCGTAGTGAACGATTTTTCTCCCGTCTTTTTTTAATCTTTTAATTTTTCCGAAGAGTTAAGCATATTTTATTTCGCAGTGTATCTATCGTTTATACAGCGGAGTTAATTCCCCACGTAAGGACTTTCGACAGAATCGGAGCCAAACTTAGTTGCAAAAGAAGCAGCTGTGCTGTGTCCATCATCCCAATGCCACATCTCGCATCATCATGGTCGTTTTCTGCCGGAGATCCAAACTTTTTCAAGTCAATAACTCCAACGATAGACGAAACTGCGAATGCGACCAAATCTTTATCGGTTCGAAGCAACTTCCTCAAATAAGAGATCTTTTTTAGGGACCATTTACAAGAGCAGATGTTCTTCCGCATCCCGTTTGTCCCCACCCATGCTTGCGAAATGGACTCGGCGATTGCCCACCGTTTTTTCCTCAACATCGGTTCTGTTCGATATCGCGGAGATGCTTCTATTTCTGATCACGTAGGATACATCTTCCTTTCTCTTCGGAATAAGTTTTTTCTCCCTCCAGAGGCACAGACGGGCTTTTGTCTCTCTCCGTGTAATATCCTCGCCTTTGATGCCGTTTCGACGAGGTTTAGTTTGAATGTTCGCTTTCTAAACCCGTTTAACCCGGCGGGAAACCTTTTTCATCATTCCTGATAGAAAGGATGCGGGATAAGCTTCTGGGGGTCGGCGCGAAAACGTGGATTTATATATTCGAAGTTATAGCTGGTTTCATATCGAGTTAGGGAGAAATTTGCGAGGCGTTGTTTGGGATCTTCCAGGATCAGACGTTTAATAATCTCGGATCGTGTATATTGGGAGGAAACGTCTTTTTGGTTCCGAAGATACATTAGGGTGGGGAAGGTCGATAGAAAACATCTTCATTTTGCAGTCTGTGTTTTGAATGTAAATTTTTCGACCCTTTTTCCGATCTAACTCGTGGAATCATATGGGCGAGTTCAACGACTTCCTGCTGTGATTTTCTCAGATGCTTGATATGAGTTTGTTGCCTGGCTCCGAACTTAGGTGAATGTATTGCCTTTATTTTTCTTTTATGTTTGATTATAGTTAATGGATATATCAATGCTGAATTCTCCATTGTATTGGATTTTAGTTAAAGAGTATATCAAAGTTCAATAAAGACTTCCTTGTCTTAAAAAAACGTCTGTTCGGTTGTCACTATTACAGCTATTTATATTTATTCTCGACAGCTACAAGTACATTGAACATTGAAAGAAAAATTATGTCTTCTGTATCCTGTGTGGTATTCCTATTTCCATTCCGAGGTGACGTAATTTTCTGTGAGGTAATTCGAGAATACGACGTTTAAATTTCATCGAGATCGATAAAATATATTTATAAAATATATTTAATTGATCTTCCATATCATTAAAAATTCATCTTTTCCTCCAAATGAGTCATACTGTATCATGGGGAATTTCCTGTTACCAGTGGTATACTGATAGAGGAAAAGTGATGAAAATTAAGAAACCTCTAAGAATCCTGCAGTATTACCCAAACATTTTAATTGCCAAATTAATACGCCGAATTTGTTGATGATGATTTTCCACAGTAATCTTGTAGGGAATCAGCACTAAAGCACTGCTTAAACCAATCAATTTGAGGATTGTAACAGCGAGATACCTACGGAAACCTCGGACGGAAATTATGCTTTTCTTTATTCTGAGCTAAACCACAACGTCTTGTTTACGTTCACCTTCCCGCTTCAGTTATTAGAAATAAACGCTCCTCTAAACGGTGCGAAGGGTGAATAGAGGAGTCGAAACGACCTGGGGAAACAGATACCCTGCGAATGGCTGTAAAAATCGGAGTTTTTATTTTATCATTCTCCCATAATAAAGCGTTAGGAGTTTTACGATTAGTACCCTGACTGAGGGCGATGACAGGCGTGGATCGAGGGTGTGGGAAGGGTTGGACAAGAGGAAGCGATGGCTTATGGGAAAAGATGGGGCTTCCTTCCGCCCCGGTGCAGATGTTGAGAGCCACGAGGCGCTCGAGTGGATGCGGAGACAGACGAAGAATCCGATGGGTGTTATCCTTTTTCGTTAACTCGCCTCCGACACTTTGAAGAGGATGTACCTTCTACAGAGTTGCCACACGGGTTGCGGACCCTTTAGAAGTGTATCCTAAGTGATTCGGCAACCGCCCGAACGCGATCATTTTTTTGCAACCGAGTGTACATACAAAGTCCGGATCCCTCCGGTGGATGTCTCTCTGCACGTTTTGCGTCCGTCCTCTTCTTTTTTTCTCCCTCCCTTTCGTCTGTCGGCGTTCCTCTGGTACAGTCTGCTGATTACGTCTGTCGCGCTTCTCTCCCCCATCGCTTTCCGCCTTTTCTGGTGTCTTCCGCCGCGGTTCGGGATTGGCCTTTGAGGCTCGATGTAATTAAAAGTGGCGCGAGGTGCGGAGTCCTTTTGCGGCGGCAGTCACAAGGGTGCATTCGGCGAAGTGATTTATCTTCCCGTCTCCAATGGAACTCGGCCTTTGCGAGTGAAGTTATAACAGAGGGTACTTTGGGTTTGAGATGTGTCTGCTTTCGAGGGTGGGTTGAAATGGATTTGGGGGAAAAAGTTAAAATTGTATGCTGTTGTCTCGGTGGCAGAGAAACAAGGTGTCAAGCGTGGTAGTGAGGTATGGTAGAGGATTTTTGTGTTTGTGGCTGTTGGATTTTTCGCCAATTGTGAAATGGAATCTTAAGGAAGGGGGTCGATGATTCGTTGAGTTGGTTGTTTTAAGTTAAAATTAATTTGAAAGAGCGTGTTTATGCCGTCATTGTCTCTTATCACTTCGGGGTATTCTAAATAATTGCAGCCCAAGTGTAAAGGTGAAAAGTAGCTTCGGAAATTGACGCACACACCTAGGAGTATTTCTTGCGACAAACTGACGTGGAAAAGTCTGGCAGGACAAGAAAAAGGAATTAAGAGGGACATACCAAGACAAAACGGTATGTCTGAAAGTTCGAGCTAGATATCTCAATTGACCTAAGTATCCACTAGGAAATTGAAACATCAGGTTCGAGTCAGACTTTTATCATGTTCGTTTTTCTCTTGGAAATACGAAAGATGTTTGAATTCATGAAATAATATTGCAATACGAATCGGAATAGAGCGAAGTTGAAATTAAATGGAAAGCCTTACATTCGTTTCACTAACCTGTGTTTTCACTAATCTGTATTGTAAAAGTGATATCAATGTATTGTGACCTGAAATCCTAATGTGCGATTATAGCTAAGACTAACTATGAGTTGACCTGTATTTTTAAGAATTTTTTTAATACATCTCCAAATCTTTTGTTAGTAATCATCGTAAAATATTGCGTTTAGAGAAATAATTGCTTCCTTTGCAATTCATTTTACTCTGCTAATATTTTAGGATCATATTGTCTGTATTGATGTATTCTATATTTTCTTTGAATGTCCAAATATGACTGCCTCCCATTCTGTTTCAAATTGGCCGTTTGAGTAAACTTTCTGTGAAAATTAACAATTTATGCTCTGAAAACGTTCGATATTTTGATTAAGACTACTATATAGATTTTAAATTTATAATAATATGTTGTATTTTTCAGTTATTTTGAGAATCGGATCGGATTCTACTTCTAACGCGTTTATTCCCCTTGCCTTTTCTTATTTCACCAAGTACGAGGTGGCATTTGTGTCATTCATTCAGAAGGATGAAAATCTTAGTTTCCTGCCAAGATCCCTCCGAATGTATAATCCTCCGTAAAAATAGCACCGCATAAGAACTCAGCCGACAACGGACGCAATTTTTATAACTTTAATCCCCCTCTAGGGACTTTTTTCCTCCCTCCTCTGCATTTCCCTATCGAATCGCACGAAGAGAGCTCACTCAGACGTTTTTCTCGCTAATTGCTGCTATCCGATGGAGAGATGTCACCGAGGAGGGAGAGGCGAACGAACTCTCCTTTCACTTTCTTTGATGCGAGGGACAAAAAACGGGAATGAGGCCGATTGAAGCGGTGGCGAGAGTGAGCGACTTGAAGTCACGGCAAAGATCGTTGATGGAGTACATTTTCGACGACGTGGGTGGAGATGGCGGGGAAAATCGGCGGGACCTAGGCGCATCCCCTGTGGGACTCCCGTGTCTGGAGAGTTTTTCCCGAGTGTCATCAGCGAAAGAAGAGGGCGAAGGTTCTCTTTTTTTTCGGAGCAAGGAAACGGGGTTGTGTGTGTGTGTAGAGGTGGTTACAAGAACCACACCCCCTTTCCCTCATGGTTCTTTCGCTTAGTACTCCGCTGCTCTGTTCCCGAGGAGGGGAATAAAAAAGCGAAGAAGACGATGTTGAAGTCCTCCTACCTCGGCACTCTCGTTCCTACCGGCGAGGTTTATTTTTGGCTTCAATTAAAAAATGCGGAGAAAGTGTATGAATGAGATTCTTTCCCGTATTCCGGCGCAGGGTTTTCTTGTTAAATGCGGGGGAACGAGTGGACGTGTTTGTTTTTGTGCTCCTCGTTGTTATTTACTTTAATTTTAAAGATCTTGAGTTATTCAGGGGTTTAAGAAAGGTCTTTAGAGGGGGAGTTTTGGAAGGAGTTGTTTATATAGGATTTGAGATGTGTCTATTAGTATTTAAACATCCGAGATGCTTGTGTAGCTGTAAGGAACAATTATTTAAGGCAGCATAAATTGTATTTCGTCTCACTTCTGAACTATATTGTTATCTATTTGTATTGATTCAATTATCGTAAAAAAAGAAGCGTAAATTCAAAAATGCTCTACGTCTCTAACGTCAAACAACGGCTTTTTTAATTGTAATGTAGCAACACGGCTGGGTTCCTTTTCTCCTTTTTAGATGCGATTCGTTTCTTCAGACCTTTTTAGCAAGTTCGGCAACACTAAAGTCCTAGGTTATGGCCATTAACAATTAATACTTAAGTATTAACTGTTAGAGGATCGTAATAAAAATTCACGAATCAAGGATGCTATTATTATTATTATCATCATCATTGTCTTTATTATAACAGATATATTAAACATCCGGGTGGAATACATTGTAATAAAACAAGCAATTTATGGATAGTACACTCGTACGTCTATGGTTTCTACACTGCACTGCAGTAAATATGAGCGTCGTTTATAGTGTATACTGTACTCAATATTTAACTGTTTCAAGTCATGCCCTTGAATGAACTAATTACATAATCTGCGCTCCATTTAGTGTTTCTGTTCAAAACATTATGTTTTTTAATGAATAATTACCGTCTTGGTGTTGTTGATATCTAGATTCTGGAAATTTTGTCTTAATTGAAATTTCCTGCCTGTTTCAAACGCGCAGTTTTTCCTGTCGGATAAGGAAGGAGAAATTTTAAAAATTAACGAACCTTTGAATTTATAGGCGATTCCGTTTCCACCCTTTTCTTTTATTTCCATAGCGGGTTATTTTTAGACCCTCTCGTCTTGGGTCTCAGTCGGAGTGTGCTGATAAAAAATTCTACCGTTTTTATGACCCGACCCTTGCCAACGGCCTCATCTTTTTAACTAGACACTTGTCCCTTATCGATTGAGAAAGAAGTTAACCTCTTTAAAACTTTTCTCCAACGTCAGCTGCACACATACTCGCTCCTGTGTTTCATAGGTCGAAAATCGCCCTACCTCGAAATTCTACGAAATAGGTTTATATTTATTTTATCTAAGCTGATGTTCTGTGAAATTTCTAGAATGTATTGCCGAATGCATAGATCATCATTTGGAAGTTGTTCATTCCGTATCGAGTGTGGGTGATGAATGTCTCCTTTTATAAAGGCGTTTTTGACGTAAGAGCATTTATAATTCTGATTTTATGTATCAAACTTTTGATGGACGAAAAAAGTCATCCGAGGGCTGTGCACTAAAGAAAATTACTTTAGTAAACCTAAAGGTATTTTTTTAGACAAATTGAAAGGTATATATATTTTTACAATATTAAATTACTTTCTCATACTAGTAAAGCTTTTCTCTTTTTGGCTCGCGTGAGATTAAATTAGTTTACTTAGGTCCTGTGACTTTAAAAAACATAATAGTTTGCATAAATGATAGATTAATTAAATATACTAGTTAATATAGTGAAATTCTTTGCGAAGTGTTTTCTTCAAGGGATGGTCAATTTTATTTACTTTAAGTTTGGGAATCGTTACAAAGTTAAGTTTTGTGAAACATTTCATACATAATCATTCAAGTATAAGCATAAATTAGAAGTTTATATGAACTACATTCTCCTTAAAAGATACATCCTGTTTGCTTATTGTATTTTAGGGAAAACAAGGCTATATACTGGTAATATTTCATCGGTAAATGCAACGGTAGATCTGAATATATTTTATCATATTTGTAGTTAGGTATTTATAGTTTATTGAAGCTTTTAATTATTTAGCCGTTTTATTATTCTTCATTTATCAGTTAAACATTCCTTTAAAATTCAGGTCCCTATTTCACTCAAAAATACTCGATAATATCACACCTGAATTGTGTCCCATGCTAAACACATTGGAGCTGATTAATATGATTGAAGTTTATATTTGTCATCTATTTTAATGAACGAATAACTTGATAAACGTGTTCCTCTAATAATATTGTCTTCTAAAGTTTCCCGCGCTACTAATTAACGCTGAGTTAATATTTTCGCTGAGTTCATTGGCTTCCTGGGAAGAAAAAAAATCCAGAACTTTTCCTCTCCTCAGCGCATCGAGGGAACTAGGGCGATCTTCTCGGTGGTCCTGTTTGACACTTCAAGGAGATCCCTTATGCCAGAAACCCCGAAAATATTTCATTCGGTCCTAAATTTCACCGAGTCGTAAAACTTGGTCGTTTGGAAGTAAGATATTACGAGACTTAATCTTCTAGAAATACTTCGCCGTATTAAATGTCACACTTTGAATACGAATTTGTTTAGAGCGTTATCTGGACCATAATGATTCGAGGGACGGTCACTTGAAAGAGGAAATCTGCTTGCCCCGGATAAAGTTTTCTAGGGTAATTTATCGGCGTAATGAAACGAGTCCTGTATCTTTTTTTATCTCCCTGTTTAACTGCCAAACGCCTTATCATGTCAGTCTTTTTCCTATCAAGGATAGCCATAACATTAGGGAATCAGAATATGATATATAGGGGCTGTATTCTTACGTATGCCGAAACCAGTTTTAAACCTTACTATGATATAAATCGTCATTCGATGTATTCAGGCATTACCTTCCATTATTTTATATTCTCTTTACATTTAAAGAATATTATTATGGAAGGACAGACCAACAAAAATGCAGCAATTTCGTCTGCTTATTCGTGCCTTGAAACCTGTATCTATACCGCTGGAATATAGTTGATGCTTTCTGGCGATATTTGTATCTATACCGCTGGAATATCTTATTCGTACTTTATTTTAAATATATATTCGCCACAAAAATTTATTCTTGTAATATCTTGATTAAATGCTGGTCGCATTCTTTAACCAGCTTCAGGTTTATGTAAATTTAGTTGGAAATTATTTGCCCTAGTTATTGTGTAGTATATTCGCTCTCAGGAAATGTTTTTTTTAACGTGCGTGAATTTTGTGATGGTGATGTGGGCTAACTAGAAGCTGATAGCTGATCGATTAAGATATGTGTATCTATGCAATAATCGATGCATTGTAATCCAGTCTATATTTAATGCACGACTTTCCAATGTTGCTTTTGTAATTTCCATGTTATACACAGCTTTGCTTAACTTTAGCTTGTACTTTCAATAGGTTTACGCAGTTTTTTCACACTCTTTCGGGTGTTTTCCAGTAGCGGATCTTTTTACCTAGGGTATTATTACCTTAGGTTTCTCTTACATCCCCTTCTTCTTAAGTCTTCCTTTCCACCACCATCACCTAAATACTACTTAAGTTATTAATATCATTGACGAAAGGTCGGATGGAAGAAGAGACTTATCAATTTTGTCTTACCTTAGAAACCTTACATTTAGGAATACATTTTTGAAATTTCTCGAAATGACACCAGTTTGAATTGAATAGTATAGTAAAGTGGATGTACACTTTTGCCACATTTTTCTGATCGAAATGTAATACCCGGCAAAAGTGGCCAACACGCATAGACATTTCTGATATAATGTTTTTCGAAATTAACAAATATCTTCTGTCAGAATTTTTGCCTCGAAGTTTCGAAATTTCGATAAAATATAAATTGTCGTAATTTTATCTCCTAAAACAACCATATTTTTGCGTAGAAAGATCACACTTGCAAAGGAAACGGAAGACCAAGCCTCAATATGCTATTTATATGCCTCTAGAGGAGGCTGAGATGCCTCCTATGGGACTAGAAAATGAAGCAAATTCAGTAAAATTAAGCTTTTTTGTAGCACCTTCTGTCCTCGTCAATTCCTTCACACGGTTGCTCGTAGCGATAGCTAATCATTGCCATTTTGCACCTATTTATATAATTTAATATCTTATTTGTTGTATATATATATTGATATTATATTTTTTAGTGCACAGTGACCCAACTTAAGGTGATAATATCGATTTTGTTGGTAGGAAGGAAGGAAGGGATGCCAATATCTACTGCTTGGAAGGATGCTATGGTTTCCTTCGAACATATTAGAGGTATTAACTTGAAAACCTATGGAATGGGCTGTTAGAATTTAAAGTTCAAATTTGTGATTTGGTAGCTATTCCATGGATCCGAAATTTATAGAGAATTTTGAATCCATCTTCCGTTACAACACCCACCATTTCCTCCGTCCACCCACGTCCTTCCTCTACGCCTTGTCAAATTCCCTTGTCTCTATCCCCCATTCCAAGTATCTCCCCGCTCGGATCTACTATAGCTTTTACACAGCACCCCTTTCCTCCGTCCGCGTGAGTGCCTCCCATAGTCCACTCCGCGGCATATTAATCAACCCCCTCTATGCATCCCCAATCGCCTCTCTCCTCCTTGCCATTCACGTCCAGTCCCCCATTCGACTTCCTCCCACGCAACCGCTTCCAAACAAGCGAGCTTTATAAACACGGTACGCATTCAATGGAATCGGATGCATCTCCTAATTAGACGCTTCTTCCGCGAGGTGCTCTTAACTCTCGCTTGTTTCTCCGATAAAAGAGAGCGACCGCGTGGATTGGTTCGCTATTGATTACGCGTGACATATGCTGGAACCAAATTGGTCGGAGGGTTTAGATTAAAGGTCCCCGACATCGAGAATCCCTGTCATTAGGTTTCGGGATGAATGAAACGGAGAGATAAAAATAAGCTGGCATGATGGGATGCTGACACTGAGAACGGGTTGCGTCATCGTCATTAGGAGTCATTGATGAATGCTGCCATTGTTATCGCTGGAGAAATATTATGGGTGTGAAAAAGTGGCCTTCAATACTTACTACTTAATACAATACTACTACTCTCGAATAGATTTCAGTGTTTATATTTACTATTCTGGGAAATGCACGAACGAATTTTTGGATGACATCTTAATGGGTATAAGTATTTTTATCATGTAGCCAGTTTTTATTATATTTTATGGGTTGATAGTATCTCCAAAAATGCTGATCATTCGATAACTCATTAAATTTTTGATAACATCCAAATTAATTTTATCAATTTGATTAAAATTCTTAGGAGAAAATCCAGTGCCAGTAATGTCAGAAGTAAATATATAGCGAAATATTTCATTGTAAATCGATAAGCATATTGTCTATAAAATATTTTATTGCATATAAAGTCAATTGTCATAATAATCTTATGCAGGACATATATACACTTAAGATAAACGTGTGCATAGATGCATTCAAACCTTAAACGATCAGCTATCAGCTTCTAGTTAGCACGAATTACCCTTTTTTGGGGGTAAGATTTCAAGATGATAATTTATCATAGGAAAATTCAATAAATTTTTTTAAAATTAAAAGATCGACGAAATGAAAATTTTTGATTGCATAAAGATTTATATAATGAAGTAAAATAAATTCTAGATGGCGATTATAATAACTAATTAAAATATAGTTAATCATTTGCTCATACCTCACTTCTAACAATCCCTGAAATGCGATTTACGGGGTGAAGTTTCTGAATTTAAAATTATTAGAGGGTGGCAATGGCTCCTTTTATAATTCATACGTAAAATATAGGTTATCAGATGCTATTTTTCCAATGCTATGTGGAAAATATTAGTTATTATTATTAAAATTCAATTCCTGAAATGCTATCTCCGACAGCGAGTTTTTTCAACGTCGAAAAGAGGTGATTAAAGAATTTACCATACGAGCAAAGTAATCCGGACCATGTTGCCTCTGCTGCATTTAAAACCCGACTTGTTTGTACTTTGCGATGTGGGCATGCCGAAATTCCCTGATTCAATCACGGGAATCATCAGATTACAATCGGAGCCTCTGTGAATCTAGGCTCGATAGCCCTCTCATCCTATAGCGACACGTGAATGAGCCCATGATGGCCCCGTACTAGTGGCTCTCTCACGCTTCGTCTTTCTCTCAAGTATATCTCTCGAGAGTCACCGCTTTGGATCTCAAACAGAGTGGCCAATTGAGAGCAAACAGAAGAGCACGTGTAAGTAGCGCCCCCCGTTCATCCTACTTATCGTAATGGGCCGATAGTTATGCTTTTTTCGGAACAAAGATGTTTGGCCCTGCGCTCCCTATGGTGGTCGAAACAGTGCCTATTGTGCGGTGACGTATGGGCCATTGAGGAGTTGTCCTAAGGACCGAATTGGCGTTGTCGGGAAGTCCAGGTGCTGCGTTGTGAAGTCCATAGGATAAGCTGCGCGACAAAAGGGGTGTTGGGGGAAATAACACGGTGGAAGCAAGCGGCGCATCTGTCGGTTTTTCAGGAGTAAAATGCGGGAGGACCCGTAGCTATTTATAAGTTCCCTCCAAGCGATGTGAAGTACTGTTTGTCCTGCCAAGGAGTGAAGTATTATAGCTATAAATTAGACCTTCACTACTCGCCTGGCAGTATTGTCAACGACTAAGTTACAACGGCTTCAGTTTTGACTCATTTTCTTCAATATTCGCTGCGCTGCTTTCTAAGGATCGCCGCAGTTTATATGGTATAACATATATTTTTATGGAAAAAGAAGAGGGAAAAGACAAAGTAAAAAAGGTGTTGGATAATTTAAAGGGCGGGTAAACTACCAGGAAGTGAAGGAGATGGCGTTGAATAGGGATTTTTAAATTTTGGTGGACATGAACCTACATTCATGTATGTATTTATTGTTCTATATTTTCGGAGATATCCTGATGGCTATAATATTTCCGTTGGTTTATCTTCTTTTCTGGGATCTATGGCGCTCGACTTTAGGGTTCGGTAAAATGTCTAATATTTTTTGACTTAAGAATATACTTTGATTGGAGTATCCTTTGACTTTTCTGGACTTTTGATTTTAGATTTTGGTCAAAACATTCGACTATTCTTTCATTTTCTTTATCACGCCCCAAGTATGTCTTGAATTCATTTTTGCAAATTCAAATTTAATGTTCGGAGTAAGCCGAGATATTTTTTGAACTGTGGTTAACCTTGACAGTTCACCGTTCAAAAAATATCTCGGCTTACTCCTACTTACTACAACTAATCCTTGAAACCGGTCGCGTTGCGGGCATGCATTCTGCAGAAGAAATACTAGCAGCTTTTATTTTCACAATATAAGCTAATTTTATGACCAAATTTTGAAGCCGTCACTTGGAGTAACTGCATCTCAGGGTCTGTGCAAGCAAATTCAAAAAATAATTGTGAAACTTTACAAAGTTATTTTATTGCCATTATCCAATTTAATTAATTTTTTCTTTCGATGTTCTAATTTTGTTTTAGTTCTGTGTTTATGTTAATCCAGAATCGAACATTTTTAGTAATTTTTGAGACCAAAAATCCTCTCTTTCATTACTCATGTTTAGGTATCGTAAAAAGTTTTAATAATTTATTTATGTATTTGATCCATCTAAGAACGCTATGTATGTACTACTTCTTGTATACTTCAGGATAAATTATTAACTTCTGATTTTATTTAATGTGTCTTTTCGACCTCTTTCGGTTTGCGGATGAAAAAAATCCAAGATGAAACATTTGCGAATCCCAATTACGAGAACCAAGCTAAATCGCACGTAACTTTCGACTCACCGGCGCCCCATTCATTTTAAAGGATGAACGTTGCACAAAAGCGACCCAGATGTTGATCTATACTTAGGCCACCCGGCTATCATAGTTCGCGCCTTTTATTTCCGCCTGCTCGGCAGTAAAAAATATTCAGCGTCCCAATTTACTCTCTCGTTGAAGCAGAGGCCTCGGCAGCCGCTTCCTGGTGGAACGCTGTGCTCGGAGAATGTTTTTATTCCTTTTCATCGATTTCGGTGATGGCGTGTGAAAGAGGCAGAGTTGTAAAAAAGAGGGAAAGACCGTTTTAGTGGGCGTCAGCTGCCCAGGTCATTTACGCGGTGTGGGAGCCTTCGTGTTGCACTCCGAACAACTTATTCATTGCTTTCGTCTCACGGAGAGGCATCTGGCTTTTCATCGCTCCGGCGTTTTTAATTGCGCTCCCGAAGATGAAAATTTGCGCGATCATTCGGCTTGTCTTCGCTTCCGCTTCCCAAAGTCGCTCTTGTCAGATGCCTGATTTCATTGTCTCCAATTTTCTTTTTGTCTCGCTTAGTATATAATTTCAGTTATTAAGGTTGCCTTTTTGTTTTAAACGCAAGTCGACGAAGAGTTTCACTTTGTAAAACTATAGTATTTATTACCTTATATTTCCGCGGATAAGATGATGAATTGACGGAACTATTCGCCTTGGAAAATATATCTGTGGAAGATATTAAGTGTGCATTGTTTAATTTATCAAGAAATATGATGTATAATCCAGAATATCTAATAACAAGGAAAGGATTAATTGTATGTTGCACATAAGGGCGTGCACCCAGGAAAAATCCCAAGGAAACTACACTTGCCCTTGCATACAAAGTACCCTAAACGGCTTGTTAAAATGTTCTGGCCGGGTAGCCTAGATGCTTAAGGCAGCCCCCGGATAGAGGAAATTCCCGGGTTGGATTCCCGGCCCTGTCAGACTTTTCAAGTCCGTCTTTCCTTGAGAATATCTAATAAAGTTAAATAATTAAGTTCTAAATGAGAATAATTTCATATATAATATCTAGCAAATGAAGAATCTCGAATTAAGTTTGTCTTGTTTGTAATCAGCCCAGGTTCATTCCGAAATCTCGAGTACTTCCAAGAAAAATATATTTAGGACCACGGATTTGTTTAGCATGTTTCGCTGTGTTTATTTTTCTTTTGGTGTCTTACCACTTGTTCTAAACTATAACCCTGGTAACTAGGACTATTTTACTCATCGGCTCTCGAAATACGTTTTTGCAGACAAGGTGAAATTTAAAGCTGAATGCTTACTTTATTGTGTAACCCCTGTGCAATGCATTATTAATTGGAAGCATTTTTCTTAGCCTTACGCGTTGTTAACTTTCTGTATTTATGACTGATATGCGATTTCCTCGACTTAATTTGATGTATCCACGCACAGGTGTTTTAATCTTAAATGAGTCATAGATCTGTAAATTAAGAAGCCAGAAATACAGTTAGTTCCTTGCGTTCCTTTTCTCTGGAAATCTAAAGGGTTTGAGAGGGGAGAATAAAGGGCTTGGATATTCAGGACGATTCCTCCTCGAGTCAACTCAGCGACTTACCTTTTAGCTCTCGGCAGAAACGAGAGACAAAGAGAAAGGAAAAAGGGTTATTTCTGTTGTTTGCCTTAGTTAAGGGGTCCAGATTTTCGGCGCAGCGTCTTCCCTTCTTCTCAGCATTGCGCAAACAAGAGGCAATGTTAAAGAGTTCCTGTAGCAGGGTTCCGTAATGAAATACTCAATAGGATAATACTCCCGATTCTAGAAAAACTGTCTTTTGATTCGTTTCTATGTTTTATTTATTCAAATTTATGTATAATTCCAATGGCCAAGATTTTGTTCAGGCTGAAAGGGATGGAAATGTATTGATGTTCATTTTGAAATCTGCTTGAAGAAAGGGTTGATTTTAATACGACCGAGAAAAACTAAGGCTGAAAGTAAAATTCACCCACATAATTAAATCGATCAATAAACAGAAGTAGAAAAAGATTAGTACATGCGCTATGATGATTATGATGGAAGTGGAATATAAAAATAATATAAATCGCATTTAATGGTGAAAAATTGATTAGATAGAACATTTTCCGTAGAAGTATCAGTTTGGAATTCCATTCGAAAAAAATCGAAATAATAAGGAAAATGTTTGTTGACAACTAAACGACTTGAAGGATTTCAATCATACATTACCATTTTGCGTATATATAATTAAAATATTATAAGAATAAGAAAGTGCAATAAGAGTGGACGTAGAAAGATGCATAAAATACAACATAATAAGATTTTTTGCATATAATTGGCGCTTTAATTTTCCACGAGTGAAATATGCTTGACGACTATCTTCTAACTTTTCCTTTTCTGTAAGTTAATTTCATATCGTTCTCGATGAATTGTTTCCCGACCTACGCTTTTGTTTTTACTTCTAAAGCGAAATGGACCATCTGCCTCTACATTTTTCCACCGCGTTCGCGTCCAGAACTAGTGAACTGTTCCGAGACCTTCCCTAGGTCATCACCTCACACAGTCGAAATAGAAATTGGCCTCCTCGGCTGGTGCACTCCTCGTTTTGCATCCCTTCCCCCTCAACGAAAAGGGAAGCGTGATTCACTCATCGAAGAATCGCGTGCGCGTGCTAGGTGCAACGCGACTTCGCCTCGTGCTCTGTTGGCTCGCTTAGGCGGACGTGACTAAGAAAAGGCCTCATATAGGAAACGTAGCCTTATCTCCGGTCTAAGAAACGAGGTGGCAAGTTCCACATAATGTGGCAAAATGGTCGAAGAGTTCGAGTTTAGATTTATTGGGAAATGAAGAATCTTTTCGTGACTTACAAGGTGTTTGTGAGAGCATAAACACGCGAATCGATTGATGGCGTTAAGCTTTTCAATGAATCAGCTCTTTCTATTCAGATAAAAGTGAAAAGGCTGTATTATATTACTAATTTATTCCAAAAAAAAATTGAAATGGAGCATTATGCTTATATAATTGGGGTCTTCTGTAAGGGCTAAATAAATTATTATTAATATTATCGAGAAATCGATCGTTTAGAAACCTTGTTTGGGTATGCATGTCATCTCTTTCGACGAAAATTATTTTTTAAATTATTTGCTTACATGTATATGCCAATAAACGATCAACAAAGGAGAGATGATCAGAAAAGATAGGAAGAAACTTGTTATATCTTGATAAAATTACTTAAATTCTCCTTCCAATTGTTTTATTTACTTCCGTAGTCATTTTATTTCCTTTCATGTAGATTTAAATCTCTGAATTCCCCTTTAGAGAGTGAAGTAAAACTCCTGGTTTAATATTTTATCTCTGAATGACACCGAAGTTGAAGATATAAGCCCTCAAAATCGCCTCGAACACGAAATAATTTAATCCATCATATAAGGCATCTATTTCCTTAGTATAGCTAGCGTTTTTATCTGATGCGAGGCATTTCAAAGCATAAGCCTCGTAAGATCGCATACATCCTTAATTCCAGCCATTCTCTTTCATCATCCAGTCTAATCTTTTTTGCTTATTCATTCCTTGTGGTCGGTATCCTTTTATCTTCAGTATCCTCTTCAGCAGTTTTCTTTTTTTACTTCATATCTCTTTATTCTTTTCCGTCCTCTTTCTTTTCCGCATCTCCGGCGGTGCGTTTATCGACCTGCAAAGGCCTTTGCCAAAGAGTGCGTCAAACCCTCGAATAAGGTCTCTATGAATCTCAAGAGCTCCATTCCTGTATTCCTTTGCTCGTATACTTTCATCTTCTTTGGATATGCGTGATTTAGTAGAGATTGAGAGACATGGGGAAAGGTTGAGTTACGGCGTATCGTCACATTTATTTTTTTTCTGATGCCTGTATTTCAATTTCAATTTCTTCTCTCTCTAAAGCCTAAAGGTAGCAATCGCTTTGTGAAGAGTACTGTGATGATATTAATGTCTCTATAACTCATTGGGTGTACTTATTATTGGTATTTTAAGTAGAACATGCAGAATATATACCGTTAAATAAGTTAGTTAATGCTCTTGTTGGACATTTTCTAATCTATTTAAGATTCTTTTTCATCCTCTTGCTTGCTGGATATTGCCTTGTGTTTGGTTCTGATTTGAGTGTAAGGAAGAGTGTATTTCATGGAATCTAACTGCCCATTGGCCAACTAACTTTTAATTCGCCCAGTGGTTGTTAACAGATTGAAGATTATCCAGGATCTTTTAAGTAAATTCATTCATTCAATTCATTTTTATGATTAAAACCGTAACGTATGCGCCCACGATCGTCATTTTTCGATTAAAAAATGTAAAAATTACGGGAAAATATTAATACATATATTCTAATTCGTATATGCTAAAATTTCATTATGATATTTTGACCTGTTTTCCATCATTTTACACTAATATTTTATGTAAAAGCTAAATTCCAATGTTGAAAGTAGCTCTCAGTTGTGCTTCTCAGCTAGAAAAGGTAAAATTTCAGGAAACTATGAACGTACATATTATTATTATTTTGTTATTCTGATAACTGATTCTGAAAATTTCATAATTTTATTTTCCCTGTGTTCCATTATTTTTCAGTAATGTTTTATGTAAAAGCCAGATTCCAAACTATGGAAGTTGATTTTCGCACAAATCCGCTTTTTTCTCATCGATCGCAAATGAAACAACTAGTAAAAAAAGAAAGATATGATTTCTCAAAGCAAAAGGCAGCGAAAAATGAATGGAGCCACATCTGGCTCGCGGGCTGCGATTTGTGGACCCGAGGACTACGAATACAAGTCGTAAATTCTTTAATTTTACACCATCGAATAAATGAGGAATTGCATTCCGGCCCGTAACCAGCCCAGTAAACTCCTCCATTCATTTTATCCTCTCGGGCAGAATAAACATTAGCGGATGCAGCGGAAATGCGAGCATTAAGTTTCCCCTTGAATGCGCCAGAAAATATCCCTCTTTAACGGCATTTACCCCGATCCCTTCCCACGGATCGATTGCTCAGTTGCATCCTCCCTTTCTCCTCCCCTATGTCCCATCCGCATCTGCATTTAGACTCCATCACTGTCTTGATCCGTCTTCGATACCATCTTATCCTCCGCTGCGTCGTCCCGGTCCATTTTTCAGTTCGTCCGACGCGCGTAAACAAAAACCCTAACAAATCGAACCGCTCCCGCAGGGGGGAGAATGCAGAAGCTCTGCGGGAAAGAGGTTCTCTTTTTGTAGACGAGGGTTTGCTTTCGCAACCAGATGGTTTTATTTTTTCGGTGGTGAAGTTTGATGAGTTAAATTCTTCGTTGTCGCGACGAAGCAGAACTAGCGGCTTATCTTCCATCGTTGGCCCAAAAGTTTGCTGGAACTACTTTACTGGGGGATAAAGTTCGCGGAAGCGGCCGCGACTTTAGGGTTAATGGCCCCCCCCAACGTTAAGATTTTCGGTGTACAACACAGTGGAAGAATATAACATACTTTTCTCAACACAAATTGCAATGACCACCATTTTCGCTTAATAATACCCATTTTTAAACTATAAATTTTCTGTATGTTAACTCTAAGTATGAATGAATAGGAAGGAGAAGTCATAGGGTGCATGAAATTATTCGATACAATTACAGTTAATTAAAATTGCGCCTATACGTAATTAATTGTTACGTAGCGCTAATTCTCACGCAGCACTTAATTCGATTTGTCTCTTTTTGCGACTTTATTTATCGTAAGGTAGTTTAGTGGGTTAGGATACCTGTCCGGAAAGTGGGAGACCTGTGTTTGAGTCCCAGTCACGTCGCTATTTTTCACTTCTTTTTTAACCTTCGGTTTAAGGCGCACGTTTCCTCGTGCTAAGTAAAACATTTCCATCGTCTTTAATCTATTATTGTATCAAAGTGTTTTTACTGCTTTATATCTTCGAGTGTGGGAAATGAAGTTTTTTATACGCTGTTTAAAAATAGATTTTGTGCCAATATATTAAAATTTGTCGTCATAACGATGAGGTGATTATAAAATGTTCAAAGCTTCATCAGAAATTAGTTTTGCTTTACCCTATCTTGATTCTCTTCAGCATTGATTTAATTGTTTCAACTTAGCATTGTTTTATTATCCCTACTTACCACAAATGTAGAGATGAACTTGTTTCAAGTTCCTAAATCGCAAGATTTAAGTAAATTTAGCCTTTGTGTGTTTCCATTTGTAATATTTGTGTCATTTCTGTGTAACAGGGTGCGCGCTTAATAACCTTAGCCACAATTTATATAATAGACTTAATTTATATAAATGGATCTATTCATTAAATCTTCTATCTTCCAAATGTTCCCATCCTTCTTCCTGAATAATCTGTGTAACGCTCATTGATCAATTGCAACAATTATTCATAGAACGTATTGCACCTTTTCTATTTCACGAATATAGCACTTACACTTACACACGATAATATGTATGGATGAATTGAAAAATAAGAGAAAAAGTAGAATTTACTCTATATTAAGTATTGATTGAAGTAAGGTCATTGATCCGCTACAAAATCCGTGTACAATTCCGTCATTTATATTAAATTTAATCAAAGAAAAGTGTTAACTAGTAATTCATTTCCTCCTGACATAGAAATATATCGTTGCAACTCACCACATTTTTTACGTTATCGTTGTCATACTTTGCTGGGTTTGAGCGCAGTTCTGTCTCCTTGCAAGATGGACCCTCTCTGCTCCCGAGGGTGTTTTTTCCCACCGCCACTGTAAGCGGATAAATCAATCAGCCCGCGACGCCCGTCAAAACTTCGAGTGCAGCTCGTAATATAACTTGGACAGCGAGTGATTAATGGTCAAAAACTCCCAGAGATTCGAAAAAAACCGCATGCAACGTCACAGCGTTCATTCCCGCATTTAAATTAATTCCACTCGAGAAATTCAAGATTCCATCTCGTTCACGGCACGGAAACTAATTTTCGATCGGTACTGTAGGGTCTGTGTTTCGGTTCAATCTGGCAGCATTTGGTCCTTTGTAGTGAGAAAGCAGTACTGTCACGATTCGTATGGGTTGTGATTTTTTCCATCTTCTCGTCACCGCGGGAATCGTGACCACGTGACCTCATCGGCGTGTGACGGCCCCCGCACGGAAGACGCATTTTTCTCGGTTCCCTGATGAATCGAAGTTGGCATATCCTCACTGTTTTGTTGCCCGGCGTGAATGGGAAAGTTGATGCTGCCCACGCATTTGCGTTTTCTGTTCGATTTTTTCCTATTTTCCCGCTTCTCATTCTAAGGACTCGGTGTAGCCCATGCGTCTTCCAAGTGAAATACTCTTCTATATTGACGGATACGTATCGTAACGTAACGTGAACCTAAGGAGGTTTGATGAATAATTTTTGTAAAAATTTGTCTAAACGTAGTAATACTCTCCTTAGCTACAATCCTAGCCTTACATCTGTACAGTGAACCGTTAAGCTCGCCATGTTATCGTGCTAAATATCGTAATTGTTTGAAAATCATAAAAAAGCAGTGCCAGTATTTAGCTTGTTTGCCTTTCTCGTTTTCATTTTTTCCCTTATAAGTTTGTATATGCATTTGAGTTTTTCTGCATTTCTGTTTTTTCATTTTCTGTTTTTTGCATTTCTGTTTTTAAAACTTAGTTTTATTTGAAATTTTGAGTTATTTTTTAGAATTCCACAAAGTAACGGCCTCCTCCATGAAATTTATGCCAGGTTTAGTCTCGAAACTTTAAGATGTAGTAATATTTGAGTCAAAATGGATAATATATCTGTATATGAATAATTATCTGCTACTGCATGTTTCTGGTTATTATTTTGCCTGAGGCTGTAGTACCCTTTAACTATTTTTATTTATCAAAAAATATATAAATCAAGCAATGCCACACTTGAGGATTTTTTTTATTACTATCGGTTCTAGATTGCATACTGTATTCTGAAGTAAATGAATGTTCTTTGTTTAAAACCTTATTAATGACATGATGCAATCTCAACTCACTCAACGCAGTGTGTAAGTAATGTTAATGAGTAACTCCAAACCTGTCCATGAATCTAATCTTAAAGGATATTTTTTCTTTTTATAATTATTAATTGTCCTAAGAATCCAGTCATGGACTGGCCAGACTTAAACTATTCATTTGCCTTCTCAAACTTAACGTGAAATAAAGTTCACCGAGATTGTATTCTTAAGTCTTGCCCCAACATTTGTGTCTTATTCGTTTGTGGATGTATTCCAATTTACGTTTCTAATCGTTATTCTACGAGTGTATTTCATTGCATTATTAAATCTCAAATTCTTCTTTCTCTCATTGCCACAACTACCTTCCTGGCATGAGGTTCAGCTGAGGAACGTTCATCTAAAAATGATATGAAGCTTCCGCTGGTGGAAATGCGGTTTTCCACTGGGATTTCCTCAGTAACAGGAAATGCATCCATGATAGCCTTCGGGTAATACACGTTTTAAAGTTGCCGATTGCGTGATAAATATTTTAGAGCTTTTCGAAATCAACTCTTTATTTCTAGATCGAAGTGTAGAAGTGCAGTTTTTCTAATTATTGCCTTAGCAAATGCCGATTTAGAATTTTGGGGTAATCAGTATAATTTAATGTAACGGAAATAATTTTATGTTTAAAAAATTTGATTTGTATGTTTTACTTTCATTAAAGGCACAGAGAGCATACCATTTCATCTCTACCTAAACCATGCTGTTATATTAACGGATAAGATTAATTTAGATGGCTGTTTTGAGTGGCTTTCGATTATATTATGAATTAATTTAAATACTTATTGACTATAATAATTATACTTATTAATTTTTGCGCATTCATAAATACACTTGACGTTAGCTCTTGATGTTTATCATCTTTTTTCTATATAAGTGACTTCTGAAGTTAATTTCATTGAAGCTCTTAACTACTTCTATTTACCTGTTTTACACTTAAAATGTAAATACACTTTTAACTAACCATTGCTTTTTAGGAATACAGTAGTGAAATTACTAGACTGGGATATTCCATGAAATGTAGCTTTCTAATGGAAACTACGCAATAATCGAAAAACTTCCGCCTTTTAAGTTAGGCTAGTTATCACCATTTCCTGTACAAGAAGTCTGCGTAATATTTTCAACTCAACGTCTGATTTTGCTTCTGATATGATCATCCTATTTTTTATTACTCATCCTGGCTTAGTCCGTTACAAGAAATTTGATATTATCGGAATTATTGAAGTTTTATTTATTAAACATCTTTATTTTTCTTTTGGTGCCTTTCAGATATTTCCAGATTTTGTGCTCGAACCTCTTAGGTATCTGTATGGTGAAGTAGTCTGGATACATTCATTTGTTCTGTATTATAGATGTTAATTGTTTAAATTTCGAAGAAGTCGTTGAAATAATATTGATATTCCACAAATCCGTATTCAGCAAAATTTTAAGCATCCAAATTGTTCAAATGGCTAGTTGATTAGAAAAATTTGTGTTTGGCGACTATGTACGGAAATTGTTTCGCCGTAATTATTTCTTGTAGCTAGGAAGAAGATGCGACAATGGCAAGGCATAAACATCATTGATTGGTTTGGGATCGACTATACTGGATTCGTACTATACCATATTTTAAGACATCAATGTATTAAAGTTATTCTTTCCACATTTAAAGAAATGAATTTATATCTTAAGTATATAATATTGACAGTGAATGATGAAATCGAAGATGATGTATGAATGGCAGTACAATGAAAAATTTCGAAAAATATACCTTTGCTTATCGATTCTCAAAAGGCTATTCAAAATTAATGGATATAACCTGGTATGACCTGAATTAAATATTTTTTTATGTTTTTAATGATACATTTTCTAGATTCCTGTTCTGATGTATTCTTTATTTTTATTTTTTCATATTTTCATTATACCATGGTTTAATAAATGGCCAATTACAGTGAAGCATAAAATCAATAAAAATATATTATAATTTAATTAAAACAACATGAAAGCAAAATATTACCTACTTTATACTAATAAATAATATAGGAAGCCTGCTTCGGCGTAGATTACTCTTCCTTGCTCCTTTCGTGAAAAGTCATCCTTCGCCCGCTTTCTGCGGAGGCACGCCAATATTATACTTATGTACGTGGTTATTATAGTGCCTTAAGCTTGCTTTACATGTGTCGGAATCGCCGCAGAACCTTATAACGGAGTGCCTATTATGGATCCGTCCCTTCCGTCCTTTAATCTTCGATTCCAACTCCACAGCGACGTAATCCCACCCCGCTTCTTACGGCGATTAATTAATTTCGGCTTAGCCAAAGCGTTTTCTTAGAAAATCCAAAACTTTCGCCGAGTCTGCCTCCGATGGATTTCCTTCTCCCTCTTTAATCCCCCTTCTCCGATGTCTCTGCCCTCAAAGGGATGAAGTTGGGAGAGATGGAGGTTAATATGAGAGGGGGGTTGCGTGGGAGGATCGGAGGTCACGACCTTTAGAGGGAAGAATCGAGTGGTGCCGTCGACTCGAGGGGATTTTACTATCTCATCAGCCCGAGTACGTAGTCCGCTCTCTTCTTGCGTCTTGAGATTTCCTTCCGTTTTTTCCACCGAATCTGTGGGTCTTATTTTTCAATTTACTCGGGTTAAACGGAGCATTGGCGGCTCTCAACGAAGGGAGAAACGGTTTTTACTTTCTCCATATACGAAGTATAGAGAAAGTATTGTTTTCATGAAAAAATTCGACTTCGAGATTTCAACGGAAATACATGTTTTGGGGTCCCTAGAACACGTTTTGACTATTTTCGGAATGATGTCTGTGTGTATGTGTGTGTGTGTGTCTGTATGTGTGTGTGTGTTAGTGGGCGCTCTATCGTGAAAACTATTATTCGTATTAATACCAAACTTCGTATATAGTAATGTGGTGTGTGCTGTCAGAGTTGATTAGTTTTTGGAGTAAATCGGTTGACCGGAAGTCGAGCTTCATTCATTATAGCTCATTTCCGGTTTTCAAAATATCTCCATAAATATGATATATACGTGCATTGTATTACTAATAAAAGTTTTAGATAATGTAATTTACTATAACTTTTGTATTTAACATATTTTTGTATCACCGGTTGATTAGGAGTTATTCGTGAAATACCGATAAACCGGAAGTAGCCGTTATGTACTTTGTGGGCGCTCTAACTTAAAAACGATGCATTATATCAACACCAAATTTCATATATAGTACTTTATTTAGTTTCTTAAGAGTTGATTAGTTTTTGGAGGAAATCGGTTTACCGGAAGTCGAGCTGTATTCTTCAAAGCTCATTTCCGGTTTTCAAAATATCTCCGTAAATATGATATTTAGGTATATACTATTATTTATAAAAGTTTTAGAAAATAATATTTACTATAACTTTTGGTTGAAACATATTTTTGTATCACTGATTGTGTAGGAGTTATTCATGAAATACTGATAAACCGGAAGTTGCTGATTATGTACTTTGTGGGCGCTCTGGGCTCTATGGGCGAAATGCCAATTTCATCGTTTTTCATCGATCATGTCCCGTAAAAAATTATTATTCATGTTTTTGGCGTCAAAGATAATATATATATATATTAATCACTCATATTCCAAGTTTAGATGGAATATAGAGTTCGAAATTACTGCGGTAGATAAATATTTACATCTTATATATATGGAGAAAGTCATGTGCTGGCCACATCAGATTTTTTGTAATGAATTCAGCCCAGTGGTCGGTTGAAACCTCGCCCACTCTAACATTCGCAACTAAGAGCTTGCAAAGGGGTATGAGGCTGGCTAGGCAAGATGAAGAGTGAGGTAGTTTGATCTTTCTTCTCTCTCCAAACCAGAATGCTTTAAGCAGATCATGTCCACGCACAATGACTCAACGAGTTACACTTTTCTTGGTATTCCGTAAGGAAAAACTCTAATCAATTCATTTTCAGTGTACTCATGCCTCAGTAGCTATCTTGTCAACACAGCCATGAACAAGACTGTGACAGATATATGAGGTAGATATTTTGTCTCTATATTGCGCCAAATTACAAATAAAAGATATCCTTTACGTCAGGACATTGAAGCAGGAACAATTACTCGTCACTCGAGAAAATAATCCGCGGAACCTTAATCAGTGCCACAATTCAGTGTCACTTACGCTTTAGTAGCTTTCATATCGTCACGGCTGTTAACAAGACTGTCAAAAGGAAGGGGAAGATATATTTTTCTCAATCCTTTACCAAAAGACATCTAAAAAAAATCCATTCAAGATATTGTAACAAGAACATCAGTAATGCAATACGCTAAGAAAGATGATGGTAATGATTAATGATCTATATAAGTTACTGCTAATCCCGGAATACGGTTATTAATTAAATTTTGAAAATAGTATTTAATTTCCGCAAAAATGTTTCCCGAACTATCTCGGTTTACAAAATGGCCATGAATCTTTTCCGTTAGTTGAAATCTATTTAACAAACACGGGCGTTTAACTGCGAATTATCAACTCATTCCTTTACTGATAAACAGTAATGATCTTTTAAACAACATTTTCATTGCATTGGATAACGAGTGATCATAATCAATGTCATCATTCATACCTTAGTGGCATTTATGACATCACAGCCATGAACATTATTGAGACGAAGTTAAATAAACTTTATCTATGTCTTCTCCGTCCAAACTGGCTCCCATTAGATCTTAAATATTATCTGTTATTATATATTTAGTTATTTAAGCGTAAATATCGTTACATAAAAAGTAGACGTTTCATTTTTTCTCTATTTGCAGGGGCTCTCATTAAGTCTTAAGCTCTACTTATAATACGTTAAACTAATTCAGTATAATTATCATTATATCAAGGAGAAAAAGGAAAAATATCTTTTCTTGTGGATCATCACTTGGCCGAGGTTTTTCTGAATGTTTCCAGGAAATGCCAAATTACGTCGAGTCCGCGCAAATTTAATCTTCTCGAGGGGAAAAACCATCCTATTTGAATTCCTCAACCGCGAGCTGAAATTGCACGAAAGCGAGAAATCATTTTCAAATTGCCGATTCGCAGTCAAGTACGCTCTTAGGAAAATCCTACCGTCTGGTCTGCGTTCTATTTGGAAGAAAGAAATACGAGGAATCGTAGATCTTCCAATTATTTTTAGTGGCGTCTGATCCCCGCTTAAATTACGGCTCGGTGCAGCATCGTCATCTAGCGAATTTCCTCTCGCGGAAAGAATACTCGTTTAATTTCTGCTGGAAACGGACAAATGGGGTACGTATCCTTCGTAGATTCCCTCTTAATGCCTTTAGCTTTTACGCTTCGCTTGGCGTTTGGCGACTCGCTCAAGGGAAAGGGCTGAGGGTAGGGCGTGTTCGGGGGAGCCAATTACTCATTGAGGGAAGGGAGAGATCGATTTCCTTCGCATCTCTCTCTAGCTGAGTTTTCCTATCTCACGCTGTGTGATGGGGAGGAACATCACTCCGGGTTTTTGCTGATTTTTCACTCACGTGCCTTCTGTCTCGTGTTGACGAGAATTAGGGTTTCCTCCAAAGGAGTAGTGATCGATGATCCTAAATTTATCGTAATTTACGGCTGTTTATTTCTTCTATTGATCGTATAAATTGCCTCATTCTAAAGAGATGGATGTGCATTCAATTTTCAATCTGATGAAATTCCAAGAAAGATTAGTAATTCCGCAAACTATAGACGATGTGAATTGCGAGGAAATCTGTCTAATATGATGTTTGAAAAATAATTGTTATAAAATTTTATAAGTGTTGAAAAAAATAATGCTCAACAGACGTTGGCTCTACTGTAAGGTCCTAATAACCTCAAGAAAATTGGCGAAAAGAACCTGATTGCGACTTATTGTGATTCCCAGTTACCATCTCTTCAAGAAAAAATCTACTATTATTGTTTGATTGAGTTGTTGATATTTGTTTTTACTCTGATGAGGCTTATCTATTTAAATCGAAAAATCTTGAATCTCCCTGCAGTTATTTTGTACTATTTATTTATCATACTGTAATTTACAATATTTGGTCAATTTTTTAAACAGTCGATTTGATGTTACCTTCGTTTGTGGTTTTATCCTTGCAATTATATAATCCTCTCAGATATTATGATCGGTATTTTTGTTCCAATTTTTTGCGACTTTCCTCTGGTTTTTTACTCACTGTATTTATATAATAACAATATATACCTAATCAAAGGTCAAGTAAGATAAACCAGAAACCTCGAAAAAAAAAATTGTATGATAAATAATTTATATTAAGTAAGGATAAAATGTTATTGTACATAACTTTTTCTATAGTATCTTTCTTTTTCGTAAAATTGCACTACTTTATTTTTAACAAAAAACTATATTTTTATAGTATACTGTTAAAGTAAAGTCGATTATTATTATTAAAATACAGTCATTTGTACATGGTGGCAGCTGTATAGTACTATTGTATCGCTGTAGCCAGATGATATATGTTCTGCATTAGCCAATAGCGTTGTATTATTTCATATATTATCGTATCAGTGTATAGTGTGGAAGTTTGTTTGTGTAACATAATATTCTATTGATATTGCCGCCGAACTATCAGTTCATTCCTAACATATAAATCAATGTGAAAATAATTTAAGACTGCCATATCCATGGAACACAAATCTTTCTTATCCTTAGAGTAGGTAGTAACTTCTATGTCACGAAAATTTATTCCCCGTGCAGGATAATCTTAGCCCTCGCGATTTGTCTCTCAACTTGCGATTTATATGGCCGGGTGAATTTCACATCGCGCGCGTTAGTCTATTAGAGCGAATCTAAGAGGGATTAAGGCGATTAGGAAAGGGGGTAAGTGTTTTTAGGCAGCATAAATAGATGGCGAGACAGTGTTCGAGAAGGTGACGGAAATAGACAGGGACAGGAAGTGGGGACGAAGGGGCCACTGACTTTCTATTTGAGCGATCGGTAGGAATTTATCGGGAGGAAGGCGCTCCATTTCAGTCTCATCCGATAAGAATCGACTCCTGCGATGTTATCACTTCGGTTCACTGGCTTCGTGTATTAGACGAGGTGCCCCCCCTGAATCGCGTCGCTGACGGAGTAATGTCACTTCGATTATTGATGCCATCTGCGAATGATTTGGTTCCATTGAGGGAGACTGTACTTCATTAAATTGGTAATCACAGCTGAGAAGGCTGAGGTATAAGAATTAAATCGTTTTCTTTCCATATTTCCTCTCTTTTTCCATATTACTTATACATTCAAGATATCTTGGTCTAACTTTGTGTAACGTCATTTACAAAAAAAGAAGAAACAATAAAGCTTAGAATTTTCCATAGGAATTCCTGTGGAATCTAAGTTTAGTTGCTTTTGAATTATCCATATTAGAATCGATTGAAGAAGCCTTTACTTGGTGAAACTGAATTATGAAAATAATAGTGGAAATAACTAAGATATATATATATAAATGAAAAGAAAACACCAACAACCATCAAGAAGCAACTTACGTTTGCCAATGGTTAAACATGGTTTTTGGTGTTTTCCTTAAATTTATAACTTAACCGTTCAGCGACCATGCGCCTCTTATTAAACTAAGATAAAGTTTCTCAAAGTCCGCAAAAAAATAACCAAGAAAAATTTTCACAAATAAACGATTTTGTGAAACTATCTTACTTAATGCCACCATTATTTCCATCATCCATATTACTTTTAAAAAATCTGTAAATATAGTTACAGTTTGCTTCTGTGTGTATTGATATTAGATATTGGTTAAATTGGAGTTAGGACTTCCTAGTCCCCATTTCTCTCAACAAATACGTGTTTATATGTGTATGTATGTGAAACTATAGTAATCAATCCAACTAAAATATATTGGTTTATTTCGTCAGTATGATATTGTAAAAAATAGCTTAAGCATTGATGAATAGGTTACACCATTAATTCTGTATTTATTCTAATAATTATGGCCCATTCAATTTTGTAATATAATTCTTTGTCAGATAAAAATCCAATGTAGTTTGAATATATTTAGCTCTCTCTCTCTCAAACTGTCATAATTTATAGCAGAAGTACGTTTCACCATTAGGTCTGTATTGTTTCTAATAATAACTGTTCATTCAATTTTGAAATATAATTCTTTATCAGATAAAAACCAATTTATTTTGAATGTATTTTATCTTTTACTTTTAAACTGTCATAATTAAGAGTTCTAATCTTGGTGGTAATGAGAAGTCAGTTTCCCCATCGATGCGCTTTCCTCTAATGTCTCCACTCACCTGAATATAGCTCTCCCTTCTTTGGACGTGATTTTTTTCCCGTTCTTTCTTCGACCCAAATGAGGAGAGAAAAGGAATTAGCGCCGGAGTAACCGATCAATCATTTTTTTTACAAATATCGCGCTAAGTCGCCTAGCTTTCCTTCGAAACGATCAGCTCTCGCAGATTGCGAAATTCGCGACCTAAAACGCTCTCATTTCGCGTTCCGTCGAGGTCTTCGTGATATATAGCTTTCTTCATTTTCAGGGCAAGCCCATTTCAGCCAGACCCCGTTTTTTTTCGAGTTAAGGTTTCACTCCCACGGAGACATTTGGCGTCATTTTCTATCGATATGCACGTAATGTATCACATATAATGGAGCGAGTGGCATTATTTTGCCACAACGCGAAAAGGTACTCTAGATTTGAGATCCTGGCTATTTTGCTCTACTCCAGTATGGTTGGTCGAGCTGCTTTGCGTTGAGGTTTCACCGACAGTAGCCCGACCTTTGACATTAGCTACAGCAATTATCGTTAAGGGAATTCGAAATTAATTAATGTGGACCTTGAGATCTTAATTAATATTTTGTAATACCTTTTGGAATCCGAGTTTCTTTTCGTCTTCCAGGTATGTGAAGTAAAATATTCTAAAAATATTTTTGAGGAGAAATTTTAGTGGAATTTACGCGTTGCAATTAAAATTAATATTTATCGCATTTTTTCAATTTTTTCCTTGAGCTCAAATTTTCCACGATATATCAATGTCATCGTAAAATACTGGGATGTTTTAGAAATTGATTTTAAAGTCTTGTTATTTTAAATATATCATGTACTTGAATATGTATTGATGTAGACTTGCAGATGTATATTCATCTGTATTATATCGCTACTTTAACATTCATGCCGACCATCTTCGTTTCATTGCTGAATCTTTCTTTTTTTAGGTTGTAATAAATCTTACAATTATTTTTCTCGCATCAGCAATTTCATGCTCCATTATACGTTGAAGTTTTTTATGCTAAGTGTATGAAATATCATTTAAAAAAAGGGTATCGTCCCATCGTATTTGCTTTTCGATTAATGATAATAGGCACTCGAGACTTGCTGTGAATAACATTTCATGGTAGGAGAGAAACGGATAGTTTCTCGGATTTTTCGTTGTTTGCGATAATTAAGCTATACAAGTTGTTCAAATTTTCTCTGTAGTGCCAATTAGCGTCATTAAACCTCGAGTCCTCTGTGCAACCACTTCAAAAACTCCTTGTTTTTGTCTACGCTTGACCGAACTTGTTCATAGCTTCGCCTCCCACCGTTCCGGAAGAACTACTCTCTCGGATAAATTTTTATTTCGCGTTTTTCTTCTTTTCTCTCCAAACGATATTTATCTCCAGCTAATTCATCGTTAGGCAGTCATACTCTTAATGAACCCGACCTATATTTGTTTTCTTTAGTGTTTATAATCGGAATTAATTGTGTATTTTAGTAGCCTAGTCGTTCGTTTTCATTATTATGCAGTATTTTTTGCCGTCATTGGAATGTAATCTTTATGTAAAATCTACGAGTGCCATACTGTTTTATTTTCCATCTCCAAGATATGTAGTTTAATTTTAACTATTTGGTTTTCTTCTCATTGAAGGTTTGGCAAAAAATAGAAGTTCAAAATACAGATGTGTTACGAAAAAATAAGCATTTAAGATGCATTTCTCTTTATCAAAATACTTGTCGGCAATTTTGGTGAGATCAGTTTTTTATTATTATAATTATTATTATTCAAAATCCTTGCAAATAGGCCATAAGCCTGGTGGCAAGGTTATACAAAGAAAACATTAGCCAACTGATACATATCGTTATTTAAATTTACAAAGTCAAAATTTCATTATCAACTCGTCAATTAAAAACAGGATTTATTAGTAACAGGATAATTTAAAACAAGATTTAAGTACATTATTTACACAAAATGTATTTAATGTTGGTTTTAAATTTTCGAGACTTGTCAGGAAAAGGCTCAGAAATCTCTGAGGGTAAATCATTCCAATCATCAACAGTGCTATTTAAAAAGGAATACTTTCCCCAGATACCAGATTCTTTTCCCCATACACCAGATACTTGTATCTATAATATATCTTTCGGATTATAACGGGAAATTATGTATTTATATTTTTCCTCACTGATTTATTACTGAGTGATTGACTTAGGTGTTGTACTGCTTTGCTTTCCGACGTCGTAGCTATCATAAACAACAGTATTTTACCACATTTGCGTAAGAAAATCTACAAATATGCATCGAAACCTTAGGCGATTATATCAAGTCGTTGTTAAGATTATTGAAGAGAAACTAACATTTAGTTGGAGTAGATTCTAAAAAGTAAGTTTACTTTTCGATTACTCTGGCCATTCAGATTCAACTATTTCAGTACTTCGTTATTGCTATCTTATGTATTGATCTGTTGCTAACACGAGTAAGTTGTCCTTCATAGTTCAGCATTTAGTGTATTTAGTGTTTAGTCTCTTTATTAGAAAGAAATTGATTTAATTTTTCGTAATTATAAAGGACCTGGTGTGGTTACGCTGCGATACTGCTGAAAAATGACTCTGCAGTCTTTCTTTGACTTCGTGCCAAGAAAACTTTTACCGAAGTCAAGGTGTGAAATGTTATATTTTGCTTTACTAGATCTGGGAGAGTGATATTTTTTGGATTAAGTACGTTTTATTTCGAATTAGCCTCGTTTGGTCTCAAAATCTTACCTAACATTATAATAGGTTTGTTTATAAGACCCCCTGACTCTGCTATTATAGAGACGCAGGAGAAAGAATACCTTCAAAGAAATACGCACTGCAATGAACAGATATATTCTAAAAGAGGTGTAAACGAACTTTTTTCATGATATTAATCCGTACTACAATTGAAACTTTTTGTAATATCTTTGTGTGATACATTTATATTGCCAATGAATCACATGAAATTACTTAAAGTCTCTTGATAGATTCATTGGAAATGTTAAATGAGACAAGTTCCGTCTTGTTGGATTGCAATGGGATAATTTATCCCATTTTAAATGGGATAGTTTAAATGTAGAAATCAGCTCGTTGGCGTAACCGACAGCAGTATAACGTTGTGGGTTTTTACCAAGTTTTTTCTTTATAATGTTAACTTTATTTCACAAAGATTCGTGTGAAAATGTCAATTAATTTTGAAAATACACTATCGTTGAATGAGTCACATCGCATATCCTTATGTGATTATTATAATGTATTAGGGCCATCTTTATTTCCGGTATGAGCATCACCTGATGGCAATTCAGAAAATAGTAGGTTATAAATGTCGGTTCACTTCAAGTTTATGAACGATGTCACATGCGACTATTTATAACCAGTCGGTCAGTAATTTTAGAAGTGTATTTTTGCTTCGATTTATTCCTAACCTGTCGTTTCTCTTCTCTTTACAGGTAAGTGCTCCGCTCTGCCCATTACGTGGTGGAATCATCCGCCCACCAGTTGGTCGCCCTAGGCCGTCGTCTCCGGGGACGGGCATAGCTCATCCACGGCCAATTATTCACGTGGCTGCGGCTTCAGTGGCGACAGGAGAGGGCACAGAAAGGCCCCCGTCACCCACACACACTTCGTCCTCGGGACTGTCCACTCAAACACCCTCGCTGAGAGGGCTTTGACGGCTGTGAAATGGGGATTGTATTAGTCGAATCGATTTTGAATCCCGACCGGTTATTCACCCTGTCACGCTCAGCCATAGATTTATGGAATTGCTCTTTCCGTTTTTTTTAGAGTTCGCGGTAGTGGACATACGTACTAATGGGACGAGAGGATAAATCGGTTGCACTATTTCTGCCGGAAGGTATTTTGTTCAGTATAGAGCTCGTTTGGATTTATTCTATTATTTTTTGTTTATTTACCGTACGCTGTCTTATTATGAAAACAAATGGCTGCTCACTCTTCATACTGCAACCTTTTGTTTTAGTTAAATTGATGTTGGAAGAGATAAACGGATTTATACGTACGTCTGTTATGCGGGTTGCGTCAGACGTTATGACCTTATTTATTTATTTTTTTTTTTAAACATCCGTACCTACGTTATTATGGTCATATCCATCTGTATCTTTTTAATAAGATTTTGAATAGGAGTCGATCTCAAAGGCGTTCTTCGGTTTATTCATCATCATAATTTGTCCACGAATATATTTATTATTATATTCCTGAAATTCGATAGACAAGTGTCATCGGAAATGATAAACTAGTTGCCATCACAAAAATTGGTAAGTTAGGAATCCACATTTTTTCCTGACTAATGAAATTAATTCAAATATTTGTATGTATCCCTAGCAATTTTAAATAATGATGTAGATTCATTAATCGTGAACATTGGGCAATGAGATCGTAATAAATCGTACTGATAAGCCGTCGGTATCACTGCTCTTACTGGCAATAAACAAGAGTAAATAGTACTCGTCTACTTCTACATTTACACCGTGGGATCCAACTTTCTACGAATGGCAGCGATTTAAAAAATCAGGAGTTCGAAAACTATCTTAGTTAGTCATTATAGCGTATTGTTCGAGGAAAGAATGATTTTTTGAAATGACTAGTCCTAGTATCTATTTCTCTTCCTTTCGCTCATCATCGGATTGGACGAAGAAACGGGGGGATCGAATAATACGTAATAATATCTTTTCTTTTAAAGATACAATGTTAGAGCATTTCGTAACGCTTGATTTTAGCGTTCGGTCGTAGCATTTTTTCACAAAAATTATTGCCTCCCGCTGCACTTTCTCGTGTAACCCACATAATCGCATTTCTTTTAACTATCTTTGAGTTACAGACCTTTTGAATCAGTTTTTACGTATGGCATTTTTTATGTTTATTATATGTTCGAAAGTAGCTGCATTTTTACTGTGGGAGAATGCGTATCTGTCAAGATATACGGTTTAGTCATAATTCATCTCAAGTTTTGTGATTGATTTCGATTTTGGATTCTAATTTTTTGTGATGCACCATTATACCATAGCATATGCCTTATGCCAATAGTGCTCCGTACTCCTTCTGTAATTCTGCTTCTCCTAATACGTATCAAATTAGGCGCAGTTGATAATTGAAAAAGGATGTCTTTTATTTTTTTCTTGATAGGAAGGGAATATGATGAGTGAGTAAAATACTTTGCGTATGATTATAGCCGAAATATTACCGTGTAAAGGTAATTTTCGAGGAGTCACGGGCATTAAAAATGTTTGATGAGATCGGGACTCGAACCCGGATCACACTATTGCAGGTTGGTTGCTGTACCTATTGAACTACCTTGCCATTTTTCGAGTTATTCCTCCTGGGTTATTTTCGTGGATGCAACGAGCAAACTCACCTTATATCCTTTTAAATGGTGAATAAAATAAAACCACTTCTCTTAAGAAACAGGCAAATTATATTCAAAATTCACTTTGCCTATTTCACACTAAAAAGGAAAATCCGAAATTTTCACAAGCTCATACGCTGAGCCAAGTCGTACTTGTGAGAATTGCCGATTTTCCTTTTATGTGTGGAATTATGCTAAGTGAAAATTGATAATAATTTTTACCAATTTCTCTAAAAAAGTTTTTTTATTTTTTTCACCATTTGGTCATGGGATACCCTCAAAGTAAATCGCCTTTTCGTTGAGTTTAATGCATCCTTTTGAATGTAAAGGTAACGCTAACAAAATATTAATTCCCGCACCGAGTCTATCCGACGCATAATACGTAATCCGCTGTAAGCGCGCGCATCTCCCATCTTTCGCGTATTGTTAGCATCCCTATTTACGCTAGAGGACCGATCGATGGGACGTTTAAAGTAAATTTACAAGCCCCGAGCGCGTTATCCTCGTTTTCCCCGCAAGGTGGTCTCGAGTCTCTCTCGGATCAATCCCCTGCATCCAGCCTCCGCCTTTAAATTATTAAAATTCCGCCTCGCGCGCCTCGGATTTCTAATTCCTTATCCGCGTATTTAGGTCACTTTTTCAGCTCGCTCCGACCTTGACATTACGCTCCCAAGGTCGCTCGAGGCTTTCGCGACTCTTCCGTAATCTTCCTTAGGTTTTTTCCCACACCCTCTCTCCCTCTCCTGCGGCGGTGGTACCCTTTTATGCGAGTTTGGAAAAGCGGTTTCTTCTCCCGTATGCCATAGTTCCGCAATTAGTAAAGAGAATTCAGACGTTTTATCTTCTCTCTCCAGAATGCGGTGCTTCCCACTAGGGAGGGTATTGCGTAAACTTTGAAAAAGCTTCGGATACCGATTCGGCAACCGAATCGATTTCTGTAGCCGTGACAAATGTGCGACTTCGTAAAACTAATCGACTCGCTACAGTTCAATTCGTTGAGCTTTTTCGAAGTGATGTTGCAGATCTTGAAAGAAGCGGTGTCATTACCGTTTCCAGCAAATGAAATTTAACATGTATTTAAAATGCTCACGATTTCGATTGTGACGTATTTTCGAATCAGTTTCATTGTTCGTGAGTACCTATGCCGCTTACGTTTTATTATACTTTCACTTTATTTTGAGAGGTAATCGCCGATATATTTCATTGTACATACAATGATTACTTTTCCTCGAAAGTTTGGATTAACACTAAAACCATGGTTAGATCGTAATATTTTACATTTTATCATCGTCATAGTTACTAGTTAGTAATTGTGTGTTCTTATTTGTGGTTTAAGAAACTCCTTAGGTCGCACTTGAACTGCGTTTTCCCTGCAATGAAATGGTTTAGCATCTAATTTCTATTTAAGAAAACGAATTGACTAGCTAAGTGGACAGCAAGATACTATTTTCCGTTTATTTTCATTTGGTGTAACTTGTGAGATTGGGAAAAATTTTTTGTAGCAGCAATTCTTATGGGAGATGACGAAAAACCCGCATGTAGCCTGAAGGCCGCAGGTTCAACGCCTCTGGTTTAGGCCAAACAAGGAATCTGTGTCCTTTAGTCAGTGTATGACCATGTATGGCGTTCACTAATACCTTTCCTTCACTTTCTGAAACATAAAAACGAGTTTAAATGATATTGTTTCTTAATCTACTTTAATGATAATAATAAATTGTCTTTATTCAGGCCAGATTGATACTAAAAGTTTCATCTTCCATCCAAACCATCGCCATAGATTACACAATAATTAAAGATAAAGTATAAGAAGATATAAAAAACCTGAGTGATTCTTGGGAAAAAATATATCCACAACGGGAAATGAACACGAAGAAGGGTTGAAAAACCTACACTAACCTACCGATAGTCATAACTAAAAGATGAGAAAAAATGCCTTATTACACCAAAGGAATTAATACGGAGTATATCCAAGGAGAAACTGGCTTAAAAAACGTGCTTGTTGTAAAATGTAAAATATTCTACATGGATTTACACAGTGATCGAATTCATATTCGTTTGTATATTTTCCATATTGAACCCCTTGAAAATATGCACTTACTTGTTGTCCCGCCTAATTGTCTCTATTCGTAAAATAAAGAAAACATATCTCCTTAGTCATCGTACACGTAGGTGAAAGCTGGCTCTATTTGTAAGCGTAAATTTGTCTTTATTTTCTCGTAACCGCCCTCTATCCAACATAGGTAGCATATTTGTGGACGTAGGAATAAACAGGCAGAAGAGATTTAAGCTCAAATACATGTTTAAGGCAGGAAGGAAAATCCGCTCCTGAATTGTAGTTCTCAGCTGATTGTGGAATGAACTTTATTGACGCTATTGTGGTTCGTAAAGGTTGTCTCCGTGGGAGGGTCTGCATCAGGGGAGATAACGTCATATCTTGGCGGGAGGGATTCGATCTTCCCGCAATCTTCGGAAGAGGGTTCCGGAAGATGCTGCCTAGATTGCTTCCCTGCAGCGGAATAAAATGCATCAAATGTACCTAGTTGATCATCTACGTGGCTCTCAGGAAGCGCGCCCTTCCCATGGGAAATCGCGGGATCAAAATGGGAGTGGTGAGCTTTTTTGAGGACGTATGATATTTACCCGCAGCTGCTTCGGGAAATGGAATTCAGTTTGAGAAAGCATTTTCCCTGATATTTTTTTTTCAATTTTTGACATCGACGCACAAAGATTGAAAGATACTATTTTAAATTATAGAATTCTGGGATTTTTGTGTATTACTAACATAAATTTGTGCTGTATTTATGAACCGTTGGAAGTTTACTAGGTCGATGTTTTATTTAAGTTTTAGTTCATCCAATTAAAATGACTTTATTGGAAATAATCTATCTGAAAGGGACTTTGACTTTTTCTCGTATAAAAACACTAATTGTTATTTAGAAGAAAATAACTATGATCTTGCGATTTAGTCGAGTCATCTTCTCAAATTTCACAAAAATGATTTCGGCCTTCAGTTAGTGGATTTTCATAATCATACTAGAACGGATAAAAAATAATTTATTTTTACGGTCCACAGAATTTGAACAAAAAGTGAACATGGTTTCAATGAATGGTATTATTATCAGAAGAGGAATGGCAAAAAATTTCCAAGTATATAGGAAAGGAAATAAATTCCTTGCACTTTTTCTATATGTTAAAATACATATAATACATTTGGAATGTTTTATTTACTATATTTAATTTTTATAGTTTCATATATAGCAAACTATATTTTTACTGTATGTTTGGAAATATTATCGGCATTCCTCGACTGGTAATTTTTCTATACATCTAAAAAACTAAGCCTTGGTCAAGTTGTGTTTTAATCCTTCAGACTGTGTAAATATCTCGTTCTTCTAATTATACTTGTGCTCTTCTTGAATTTCATATTAAATAATTCTCGTTTACTCCCAACGTTAGTTTCTTTTCAATGCCTCAGAGTTGTGTAACCCGTATACAAAAAGGTGTACATCTACTGCGACAGCGGGTTTTAGTCCCGCGGGAGCCATTTATAATTCTCTACCGCAGTATAATTATCAAAATGTCTTTTTAATTTCGGTCTGGCTCGCGAACGTGAAATATTTGGGCTTAATCAACGAAATTAGACCCACCCAAATCCGCGTTTCAATTCCGAGGATTCGGATCCCTCATTTCGCTCCCATTTTTAATTACGTCCCATGCTCTCCCGACTATTTTCGGAGTCGTATTCCACGACCGAGAGATAAATCATATTCAGAACTTATTAATGCGGCCGACGTAGTTCGCCTCGTGGATAATTAAAACTTTTTTTCGAAGTAACGTATTTTGGTCCACCTCGGCTCTCAATGGATGATCGACGTTTCCTCTTTAAAGAGCTTCCGCGACGCAATTTAGTGATAAAAAATCTCCATCAAGCTCGCGGAGATCAAATGCTTCTCCTACATCCTGTGTATCGCCTACTTCTTTCCCCTGTTTCCCCTGTTCTCCTTTATCTCACTTTCTTCGGTATTTCAATGGTTTCGTCCCGAAATGATTACTTTTCGATGCGTTTCCCCAAGAGAAATCACGGTCTCTCGATTATCATCGTATTCCTCATTCACCATCCAGCAATCTGGTAACTCTCTCTTCATTTTTTTCAGTTATATTTTCTCGTTACAAGTTGATCTTTGGCTACTGAGAGGTCCAAACTATTGGTTATTACTTTTATTCTTGTACGTGGTATAATAATTTCGTCTCTTAATGGTAGAAATACTTCTTCCCGTTACACTTATATCAAGGTATATACCAATATTAACATAGACATTCTTACATATGATGATATAAATGCGCAAACATTCAGAAATTAATACTGCATTGCTTAAACATGAAACATTTATGCAAAGGAGGTGTCAGATGTTAATATATTCATATATTTTGATTAAATTAATTCAATGTTTAAATGTGCGGCACAGAACCAATTACAGCAGTAGGTACGATGATAGGAAGAAGCGGAAGTATACGGGTGGGTCCAAATCGTAGGAGGAACCAAACTGATGGAAATTAATTGCTGGATTACAACTCTTCAGCTACCTTCACCGTTCTCACCCTCCCAATATCTTTTGAATTCGTGTAAATCGAAATATTTCATATCTGTGCTTATACTGTCATAAAAAATAAATAATGCAGCAAATTTTTTGCTCAAATGCCCAGTCTTCAATAAAGTGACTCTTATTCTATAGATGGTGGAAGATTGGTAAAATCTTTCGTTTGAGTATTTTGCTCTATAGGTGTGAATTGTGGACTTGAGATAAAATTACATTGGAGACCTTCTAGATGTGGGTGTGACGCAGATTGAAAAAAGGACTTGGGGTTGATAAAGGAACAAACACGGAGGCACTAGGTGCGGTTGGTGAAGGGAGAGTTTTAATTGAAGTAATTAAGCGTCTATGGAGGAAATAGGGTCGAATATTGAGGGAAGAGGGACTGCTAAAGAAAGTAATTGGAGACAAAAGTAAAAGTTGTTCGATGATCCAAAGAATATGCTACCAAGAAATGAAAGAAATGGCGTTGAATAGGAGTTGTTAAAGCACATGAAACTACCGAATGGAAAAACACTCATTTATAAATGGAGCAGTTATCGTACCTTGGCTGGTGAACCTTTTTCGAATGGTTTCAACGCCCACCCACGTGTCTCGTGGAAAGCTCGTTGATTACACGTGTACTCATCGCAACGGAAGCGTTTTCAGTTTAAATGCAGATTTAGAATGAAATAAGTTCCCTTAGAAATTCCTATCCCACTCGCTCATCCCCTATATGGGTTGCGCGAACCATTATAAAGTCTTAAATTCTCGTTAAAAGCGATGCCCCATTCTGTCCCATTCCATTCGACTCCCCCGTTTTCATTACTCTCGCTTTCCCGGAGTTGCAGGTGCGAACGAAAACACCTCGTAGAGATCGATTTCCGCGTCATTATTGTAACCCTAATGCAATTCTCGTTTCCACGGGAGAGGAGTGCACCCTTACCGCACCGGCGAATCTCGGCATCCACAGCGCCCTCTCCGCATCGCTTTGCCGCGCCTCGAAATGAGTCTAGAGGACGGGTACTACGGCCCCGTAAAAAAGAAGTTCTGCCGAAAAGAAATGGGAAATATGTCTCCTGGGGAAGAAGCAGTGCCTCCGCTATCTTCGCTCGACCTCGGAATGGAAGATTTTACTCCATCGTCGCATTGAGGTTTGAACTGTTAGGGAGTGTAGTTTGATGAATTGAGGGTGGTTTAACGAAGGTTACTATTTGGGTGAAGAATGTTAGTATGGGTGTATGAAGGGGTGAAAATGATTAATTGAATCTCGGAGTATTTGGGGAGTAGTAGAGTGATTATTCATAAATTAATGGTGGTTTAACGAGGGTTAATGTTGGTTAGTATTGGTAAAAGTAGAGGAGAAATGAATTGATTGGTGCTCTGGAGTAAGTGGGGAGTTGTAGAGTAATTATTATTCCTTATATTAGGGTATATTAATCCTTACGTATGGAGAATTATTGAGGGATTTACCTTTCAGAGTACGTAGCGTACTTGCAGCAGCTGACGAGGTCTTTACTCTGCGCAATTTATTTCTAAAAGGAAAAATGGCGCATTTTATTGTTTGGGATAGAGGAGGAAATTTTCCAATTTTGTTGTGAATTAGCTTTACAGACTTTTAAATTGTTACTGGTACCTAAAGTGTCGAAAATGTTTCTGGTTCAAAGTACTATTCATGTAATGGCGTTCCACGAAATAAAGCCTAATCATGTCAATTATTTTTCTAAAGACGTGATATTGGAAATTTAGCTAAACAAGCTCAACACGATCATTATCGATATGAAAATTAGGCTTGTCTTCAGGTATTTATTGCTGATATGTATTAATCATGCGCTTTCTGAAACGCCTTGATTGTGATACCTTTATAATTGGCAATAGTTTGAAAATATAATGTTACTTCCTAATAAATTCAAGTGATTAATAGCTAATGGAAACTCAGAGATTTTTGTAAATCGATAGTAGATTAGAAAATTATTTTTAAGTGAACAAATAATTATACCGTAAATACACACTGCACTGCATAAACGTAGTTTTTGCTATATCGTCTGAACCTTGGTATTTGATATAAACGCGCATATTACCTATTTTAGACTGGTAGTATTCGTTACCAAAAAAATATTAAATCCATTCATCCACGTCGAAATGATTCGACGGGAAGAGAACTGAATTCCAAGAATTTGAAAACGAAATCCCTAAATGCATTACCGCTACTTGTCGATACGTACCGAGATCCAAACGATGCCTTCAACGAAAACGAGGAGCACTTCGACTTCCACCGCGATTATTACAACAACGATGCCATTCGCACGTAAATGATCTCGTTCGCGATCGAGATAAGTACGAGCGAGTAGTTTTCCTTCCATTTGAGACGGAGATAGGTTTGGGGAGGGGGCAATCAGAAGGAGTAAGAAGAGAGGGGCGTGGGAGTCGCGAGTGGGCGGAGATGCGAGGGACGAGGGGTAAAGAGGTTCCTCGGATGCTGGAAGGAGATCAATACGACCTCATCCCATGCCTCTCCCCCTCTCCCTCCTTCCCTATCACTGTATCGCACTCTCTCTCCGTACCTCGTCTTTCTAAGGGATCCTTTTTTTCTTATTCCATTTCGATTTGGAGCCTTTTTCCCTTTCTCCCACGCTTTGCTCCATTCTGCCTTTTCCCGGGGCCTCTATCGGCGGACTCCCTTACTCGATTCAATCTTCTCGCCTTCTTGCGGCTATGCCTCTTCTCGTGACGTCGTTTCTAGGTTTTCCTTGGTTCTTTCTGTTCGTTCTGTCCCGTTGCTATTTTTTTCGTAAAATCCACTCGTTTATTCTTCGCAATCCATTGATTTAAGGTCTCCGTGTTGCACCGATTTCGTTTACCATATCAAATTTTCTTTTACTATATTTTTCGTTTCGTTTAATTTGAGATGATGCATTACATCAGACTTAATTTTGTCGTATTTTTCGCATTGGAGGTGGCTTGTGTACAAAACAGACAGTATTCAGGGTTTAATCTGTTCAGTGAAAATTATTTCAACTTGTCAGTTCTGGTATTTCTTATTAAAGTCTTGCATTTTAATTTGTTATCGCGAATTGCTTTTCTACTAGCGAATGATCTAAAATTTCATCATATTTAGATTATCATAAGCTGTTACTAATATTATTTTAATCTTTCGGTGATCTTAGACCATATGGGCCTCTGTTCCTGTACATCAGAAATCATACCCCATAAATTACCTTGTGTTATCTACAGTAAAAAACATTTTCTTACAATTAGGAAATATATGCGTATATATGATATAGTATATATACGGTTATTAAAATGTGCTTTCTTTTTAGTATTACGTACATTATACATTAAAAGTATCACTATTTAATTCTGAGCCGTGGTTCAATTTTCATCACTAGTTTTCTCTACGTGATTACTTACCATTAATTGAGACTTACGTAAGAGAGCTCTTAATAGAGAGCATACGTACGTTGAATCTTTTTTTTGAACATTTAGGGTTCAATGCTACCCTAATGGTAGAAAATGAAAGATTTGGACTTTAATAGTTGAGATTTTTTCTTTATTCGCCGTTCAGCTTCACGTGTCTGGCGAGAGTGTGTTCAGCATTATTAATTTTATCGGAAAATCCTCGTGTATTACTGCAGCTACCCATGATCTTAACTGAAACTTTATATCGTTAAAAATTCAATCTTCACCGATGTAGATTTTGCAAAATTATCTGAATCATGCATTTTTCCTTCTCTATCCTATCCCCTGGTTATCTCCCCTTTCACACATAGGTATCTTTAAGCCATCCAAGTTTTTCAACTCCAAGTTGATACTAGTCTGACTGTACTGACAAAGCCACTGATTTTCATAGTTGAATCTATGACAATTTACAAATGCATTATAGTACTATTAACTTATTAAATTCAAATACAAGAAATAGTTGATTTTTGGTGGCTCTACTAAGAATTCACTATTTCTGTTTCACGTATCGAAGTGTCGAAGAATAGTGCACCCCTTCTTTAGTATGGAAATGGTCACCTCAACAGTAGATGTTTATTCGTCACCCCAGCACACCGTTACTACGGCTTTATTTAGGTTTCTCGGGCGAGGAAATAAGTTGCATTTTTCGTTGGAAGGTTCTCTTGTCCATTTTTCATTCCTCGCATTTTCTTCAATCGTTTTTCTTTGTCCTCCGTCGCTCCCATTCTCTCCGATATCGGCATTTCAGCTCATCTTTTTTCATTTCCTCCCCATCCCTCCCTCCACTCAACGCGATCCATAACATGCAGCCTCTCTCTCTTTCGCCATGGCCATTCTTCTTTCATCTCTCCTCACGCTTTTCTCTTAAGGCTGCTGTATCTCTCGCTTGGCCATTCAAGCCTATTTCAATTGCAAGCTATAAGGCAGTGAATAACATCGCTGATATACGTTGCTCTCTGCATTTGCGAGTAAAATGGCGAAGCAATAGCGCTCTTTTCTTGGGTTTAAAAATATAGTTATGGTAATCTTTCTAAAACTTCTTAAATCTTGAAAAATTTAAAACCCTTTTTCGGGCATTTCAAGCCTATGTTATTTCCAACTTTTATAGTTTTAGATAAGGGTTTCTGGTATGGTGAGCCAAATCATTCAAAGAAATAGCGCCATCTTCTTAGACTTTAAAATTAAGTATCAGAAATTTTTCAGAGCACGTTTTTAGATCATGAAAAATATCTACTTCTTCATCCACATTTACTCGGTTATAAACACATTTGAAAAAGTACAAAGGATTCGATTATTTTCAAGCCTTGTTCTAGATTGTGCTTTGAAAATCCATTAAATGGATTGTGCTTTGAAAATCCAAAATCTTTGATTAAATCTCCAGCAGTTTTATTTATAAGTTCCCGCTCTTCACAATCACAAGAAAATATCAATCCCAAGAGAAATTTATCACACTTATTAATTCAAATCCTTACTAATGACTAATTATTATCATAGTTAACAGAATAAATAATAAAAGCGAAATACGTGCCAGGACATAAAAATTCATTTTTCCGCGAACGAATAACATATATAATAACATATATAACAGATAAAGTAATTCGAAAAACTAGTGCTTACACTTCCTGCCACACGCTTAAAGGCGGATTTTAGGATAAAAATTTAGCTGTAGATAATTAAATATGATAAAGGAATCAAATTTATTAATTTACCCACTAAATTTATCTAACCACGGGAGGTTTCAATTCCGAGGAAGCATTTTCAGGTCGTTGGGGGCCAGTTCAGGTTGTGGTAAAATTAATTTAGTGGGAAATTAGTTGCTTTCTTAAATCTATCGCTTTCCACAAAGTTACGCCTTCTCACATAATGGAATATGGAATGTAATGATATATAATGGAGAATGGAATACACGCAAGCATCCCAGTCCCAAGGTCCCGGGTTCGAATGCCGGTTAATCGGATTTCCCTGGTTAGGGAATGGTTGTGCTTGTTTGTAAATAGTAGTAATTATTGAAATGGGTGTAATTGGGATCTCTCTTCCTGTTTCTTTTAGAGAAATCATTATTATTATATGGTTTTCATGAAAATATTTTAAATACATCACCTATTCTTCCCCCTTCCCCATTTATCTGAAAATCACCATTACGTACGATCTGAGGAATGCCCTTCAATCTGTAGGCCTATAGCGGTTCGTTCCCCTTCTTTGCGAATGGTGGACCCTTCTCCGGAGAAGTCGTACATCAATGCACGCATCCACTCGTCCACAGCGCTTCATCTCTGTTACGACGCAGGTGCAATCAATCGCGGCTGCGGAATTTCCCAGCGCATCTTTTTTCCCTCTCCCGCACCCGGCGCGGTGTCTTATGGGTCACTCGGCCCCTGCGCCCGCGCCTGCTTCTTTTTGCCGCGGGTTATTTTAGGTAATGGTCGCAGTTGCCGCTTACCCGAGCGCCGCATAATGGAATTTTTCTAAATACGCCAAATTATGAGAGCGAATTACTCGGCCGGGTGGTTAAAGTGGCTCTTTAATGGAAATTCTGTTTGAATAATTGCGCCATTAAATAGGGGGACGTTTTGCTTGGGGGATTCACGCGCGAAATTTTGCCATCGTGGTTTAAAAGGGGGTGTGGTTTGAGTAATAAGTCTAGACTGTTCTCGGCTATTAGTTTTAGCGGAATAATTATCTCGCGTGTGTATGTATCTTATTTAATTAATTTTTCGGGGGTTATTTTCTCGAGTAAAGAGGAATTGTTCCTGCTTCAATATCCCGATGTATAGGATATTTTTTATTTGTCATTTTGCACGAGATAAAGAACTATAGATATACTATATAACTTTGGTTTATATTATAGTAGTATATACTATATAACTGTAGTAAAGATGCCATATCATAGAATATTAGTATTTGGAAAATAACAGAATGAAATATTACAATTTGCCTTTTGGTACTGAATAGTCAAATATATATATTGCATTTACTTTTGTCGCAGTCTTGTTCAAGACTGTGTCGACATGATAGCTGTTGAGGTATTAATTCACTGAATAGACGCTAATTAAAGTTTTTCCTTATGGAATGCCAAGAAAAGTGTCACTCGTAGATTAATTGTGCTTCTCTTGCGTGGACGTGGTCCGCTTATAGCAATCTGGCTTGATGAGGAAAACGAAGGCAAGCTACCTCACTCCTCACCCTGCCTAATAAGCCTCATTCCCTCTTATAGCTCGTAATAGTCAGTGCTAGAAGCGGAACCAACTGACATTCGGGCTGAATACTTTTTGGACATCGTGGAATTATTTTCTGCTTTCAGAGTACATGTCCTGGTTAATCATTTCCTAATATCACCTAATTCTGCCCAGTATTTGTTAAATTATTCTATAATCATTATTATCGCAGGTTTTTTTATTCCATCCTTAGTCACATACAGTAACTTAGGAAAGTAACGATGTCGCATACGCAGTTACTCAACCTATCTTCCGCCTGGTTTCCAGGAATTCCTCGTGCTTCTAAAGTTGCATCATATCTGCGCATAATTTTGCGGGATGTTTTTCTGAGGTAGTTGTTCGTAATCAACGCCGAGCTTTTTCAGTGCACTTTCCTCATCTGTGAGTTAATGATCGTAGAAATCACCAAATGGATTGTTTACCGCAGCGTGAGATTTGAATTGGTGCGTGATTTCATGTGGGAATATAAAGGTGAGAATTGATTATGGACCGGGACTGTTCTCTCTTTCAGTTTCTTCTATGGTAGTTTGAGACTTCTACGCAGTTTCTCGCGTGTTTTCCGATTGTCATTGATTTTTATGGTAACATATGTATATACTTAGTTTTTGTCCTTTGGAGTACGCAGTATTTTCTTTCTACTTCTATTTCATAGCTTTCTCCTCGGAATTGAATCACCATTATGATTTGCTGATGTAAAATTTTAGCATTTTTTCTTGACATCAATTTATTATTTTTAAATTAATAGCTTCAACGCTCTCTTGGATATAATTTAATTAGAATTTCTTTTCATCGCCTCTTATATCAATGCTTCTATGTAGATGAAAACAACTTACGTGTCAATCGTCATAAATTAATCTTGTATTTCGGTAATAACATATGTTGAACGTAGTATATCCAACTCGACAGATAAATGCTGCATTTGTGAAAGAGTGTAGGCAAAACGAATTGGGTTTACTGTCAAGGTTCGGAAAGCTTCATCTTGGTGAGCTTACAGGAAAGAATAAAATACTCTTACTGTGTTGTTGATTATTTAATGTACTCGAGTATAAGCCGACTCAAATATAAGCCGAGGTGCCTAATTTTATTGCAAAACTGGGAAAACTACTTAACCCATGTATAAGCCTAGGGTTGAAAATGCAGCAGCTGCTGGTAAATTTCAAAATAAAAATAGACATCGATAAATTTACAGTAATAGAGGCATCAGTATGTAGGAGAAAGTTGAAAATGAATTGTTAATTGAGCTAGTGAGGAATTCTTCCACCGGAAAACACATAACTGGTGTCCTCACTCTTTTTTCTTCTCAATTTTCTTTCTCACTTTAGTAAATGTTATATTTTTCTCTTGTAATTAATAATATTTTTATTTTTCTGTAAATTTATTGATTTATGTATATTTTGTATCTATTTTTATTATTGTCTATGCTTCATTGTTATTTTGTACTGTTTTTTCGCGGGTTTTTTTCTCTCCCCTTCCCTGTGGATGTTTTCCCGCAACGTGGGTTTTTTCTTTATCAACCTTCAGTTGCAAAGATTTTCCCCACACTCTACTCTGTCTTTTTGTTTTAATTTAATTTTTACTTGTTCATATTCTGACGACATACGAAGTTAGGTGGAAGAGAGGCCCACTTGGACCTAACCTCGCCAATAAAGGGTCAAACTAACTAACTAACTCTAAGATAAGCCGAAAGGGGGCTTTTTCAGCGTAAAATTACTTTGAAAAACTCGGCTTATACACGTGTATATACGATATATCCATGGACACAGCTATAGCTACACGTACGAAAAGTACTCGTAGTAAAAGCTGAGGAATTTGTTTGAACCAAACTGGCTTTATACGTCTTGCTTTCCTTTTCAGATACCGAATACGTTCCCCTCTTACTCACTCAGTAATGAAATACCTTTCCCATTATTCTCTTTTTACGTACATTCTTTTTCATCTTCCCGAGAACTAATTCGTTCACCCCGTCAGAGGCCGTTCCCCCATTTTCTGTCAGCACCACGCTGCCGGTCGCGAATCTTCTTATGGCATCCTTAGCGTCTGTAAGTCTCCCCTCTTTCATCTCTCTTTCGATTTTCTCTTTCTTTTGTGGGAACCTCACGTGTCTATTTCTCGCTTCGCTCCACTCCGATCGTTCTCTTTCGCTTCCTCTATCGTTCGTTTTTCCTTCCGTGGACCACTGACCCTTGCGCAGCTTTCGTTCTTCTGTTGTTCTCGCATCATCTCCCTCTCGTTTTCTCTTATCGATGACCAATGGATTCTTCCAAGCGCATTGCGTCCCCATAGGGTCCGGCTTATGTGCGTTTCTGGACGAATTACACCATCCTAAGGTCTTCTTTTTCATGTTATGGCTCGATAGTCTTTCTTGATTTTCTCCCAAAGATCTGTCTTGGCCATCGGGTTCCTAAATAGACATAAAGCAGGATAAATCTTACGTGTTACAACACCTCGAAGTATTCCCTCATCGTTTTAGCGTGCTACTCGTTCAATAATTTGTAATATATTTATTTATTCTTTCATTCATCACATACAGCATAACAATGCTAATTTGCGGTGTCGATTTAACCAGTAGAAGTATAGAAATGTTGCTACGTAAACAGTAATAAAAGTAGCAAAAAGTAGAGATTAATTAAAATGAACATTGGAAGCAAATGTAACAATTTCAAGGTGTGGGTTAAACTTGTTCTTGTGTCCCTTTGGATAGGGATAAAAGATCAACAGAAGGAGTAATTGAGTTCAGCAGAGAAGGAAGGCGAAAGAAAATGGAGCGCTTGATAAGTGAAAGACTAGGAGTAGTATAGTGAAGTAAAGATGTCGAACGGGTGGATCTGTTAGGAACACGATAACTGAGAAGTTAAGGTAGAACAGCTAGAAAGTTATGGCCGTTAGTCCTTTTTTTGAGAAAAATATTCCTAGCCTCTGATTTATGTTCTTTAGTTAAGTCTATCATTCTTCAACTTCGTTCTTTATACAGACGTGAGTGCAGTCTCGGTTGCTTATTGTACTAACGTAAGGGCACAGGATTTTAATCTTGGTTGTGATCTATCTTGATCCTTTCATAGAGTATCCTTACTTTATGATACTATTCACTTTAAGAATAGTCTAAATGCACGTAAATTTGCTAAAAACGGTTTTGATTATTAATGATGAGCGATCAAGAATTTTCGTCCCTTTTTTCTCAAATTTTGTTCAAATTGTAAGCATAAATCTCCGGTATTTAATTTATTTGTAGGGAAAAAGTTGGTCTATATATATTATTTTTAATTAAATGACGCTCCAATGGAGTGGTTTCAGTTATAGCTTAAGTTTTTGTATGACTGGAATTATAAACGTTTTCATCGGTTATGCAAAAAAAAACTTAGTAGTGTCTTTATTTTCCAAGAAAGTGAACATGCTAATACTTTAAAATTAAAAATATATATAAAAAGCGTTGTTGTAAAAAGTAAAATTTTTAAAAATGAAGTATAAAATTCTATTAACAAGTTTAAAATTGATAAAAAGCAATTTTTAATACAATCCATGTGTGCCTCCACGTCAACTAATTCGCCTAGCGATTTTTAAGTATCGAATATTGCGTGCAGCGGTAATTCAACGGTATTCGTGGCATAAATGGTCGTGGCCATCGTCGGTGGGGGATGTAATGGGAAACATATTGCGCAATTGGTCTCCAATTCGTCCCATACCTTTTCCCACTATCCCCGTACATCTTCCTATATCTTTCCTCTCTCCCTTTCACTGGGTTAAGGGTGAGTTATTCGCGTGACTCCCAACCCTTTGCTATTCACATACATCTCGCTCCTTTTTTTAAAAGGTCACGAGGCAGGGGGAGGGGGGAATACTCGCTTTATCAGAAAGATACGTGGAAGGGACTCCTCGTGCAAAAAGCTAACGTACGAAGAAAAAGGGCTGGAACCGGTTCAAAGGGAAATGCGCGAGTACGGACGCGTGTCTGTGCACCCAGTGTGTTTTTACGCTCGCAGGTGAATTATTATTTAATTATTGATGCATTTAACTCTAGGAATAGGTAAAAACCCAGGTGATAATTTTCTTTCTAATAATTTCAAATTAGTAAACAACAAACATGTTAGACGAATACAAAAAGAAAGACGAGCAAACTATTATTTGAATGAATTTTAAAAACAAATACCAATTAATATCATTCGCCAACAAGGACACTACCATAATATAGTTACCACCCAACTACACGTATGTTGATCAATTATTATTAACTATCAATATATAATCACTAATTTCAAAGCAGGAAAATACAATTATCACCCTGTCAAAAAATACAGCGTTACATCACAGCGTCACATCTCCTTTGCATCCAACAAATTTTCTTGTTATTCTATTATCTAAAAATATTCAATGCTAAATTCCTACTACGCAGTTTCCTTGTATTTTACGCAAGTTTTTTCAGGGTTCCTAGTGAATATAAATAATTAAACAAATGTGAACATGAATGACTATAAATAATCAAACAAATACAAATTAGCTGGCATATAAACGCAAATACGATTGTTAACAGTTTTCCACAAAACTATTTATATTGATTATGATAAAGTGTACTAACGTTTACTACTACTATCGAAGTTTAAAGTAAATGATTTGAAAAATAAATTTCATGCATCGAGGGGAACATTTTTCATCTGCCTGGCCTTAGAAGGAAGGGATACCCCTCGAAAAACCTCCCAAATGTATAAATCATAGAATTCACAGCTTTGCTATTGTTTAAACAATTGTTCATCAATGTAAGATGTCCATACTTGCTCGTCAGCATGCAATATTTTAAACTTAGCCTCAGTTAATCTCTACCGATGTGTTTGCACTCATCGTGCTATTCCAAGGGTGGCTGGCTTTCTTTTGTGGTGAATAAGGATTTATGGATTTATGGACGCGGAATTTCTCCGAATACTTTTAATTTGATTCGCGTTTGTGGAGATTCGCGAGTAACGCGAGTTCTCCTTTTTTAATTACTCGAGTTGGGACGATACCCTTTGAATGTAAGCGAACAAGTTCTCCCCGGTCGTTCTTTTTCATTCGTACGAAGCTTTTTTAAATACGCTACGTGCGGAGAGCTTCCTGCTGCAGAAATAGGCGAGCGGAATTATTTTCAAGGTAATTTAAGCCGTGTTTTAATGATGCAGTTTCTGCAGCGGTGCTGCCGCTCGTGTTATGCCGGGAAGGTCATGGATAACTTAGTCATTGTGCATGAGCCAGTTTGCGGAAACTGCGATGTTTAATAATTTAAGGAGGTGAGTCTGAGGTGTCATTCAGTTTTATTTAACGGGCATGAAATTCATCTGTGTACTGCCTAACGTGTTCCTATTCAAGAGTTCAAAAGTTGCTATAAATGGAGTCTAACTTCAAGGGGATGTAAAATCCTTTCGTAATCACCAATATGAGTGAGGCATGTATTTATTTATCTACGATGTTATATTGTTTAAATAATTTTGTTTATTGAATGCGATAGCCCCTATTTCGACGCTACGTTTAAGGATGAAAGGCTGAGAAACTCAGTAACTTCTTAATTTCTTAGGATTTAGGATTATAGGATTATAAGGTGGACAGCCAAGGTAATGTTTTCATTAATTTCAATTAACCATTAATTTTCATTAATTCCTTATACAGCCGCTTGTAATATTACTCCCGCGTATATTAATCTTTGATAACTAAATATGCAATATACTTATGTAAACGCTATGCACTTCTCTACACATTATACTAATGCACTGATAATCGACTTGAGTTCTAAAATTATCTATCATCTTCGGTTCTAAAACATTGTATAAAGTAACTATTAATGCGCGTTTCAAACATTAACAACGTTTTAAGTTGCTGTTAAACTGTTAGCAGCGATGAAAACTTAAATTGGTTTGATCGTGATTAAGTAATATAACAAAATCTTCTTTTCCTTTTAATTATAGATTACCACTATAATAAGGCTTCCATAATTCATCGATTAGAAATAGTTATTAGAGAAAATAGACATTAACAGCCTAGTGATAAATGGAGTAATCTATAAAATCTCATTAATTTTAAAGAGCTTTGAGTGCTAGTAAATTCATCTTAGTTAATACGATACGATAATACTCGTAATATTAATTTAATGACGTCCTTAGAATTATATGCATACTCTCTAATGTACGATCTGTTGAGTGCTTACAAAATTTTTAGCGGTCTATAAAAAGGTATGGTACTCATCACGGAGAAAATTTAGCTTTATCATATTTTATCCGTTTGCCTCGACATGCACTCGAATAATTTATACCATCCTGCTTCCATTTTTATCCTCAATGTGCAATGATACCTTCAATTGACGTTCTCAGATTGTGGTTTTTATCCCTCGCTTTACACTCATCTACCAAAGTCTGGTACCTCGGCTCGGTGATGAGAAATATCTGACGGTCTAGAGGGGTGGATCGACGTGTAAATTCAGGAACATGGCGAGATTTCGTTTTTACGGCCTCCATCTGGAAGACACGTTCATTAAAGCGTCTCCGGGGAATATGAACCCGTCTTTGCGCTGCCATAATGCGCTGGGGGACACCACGACGCGGAAAGATTTCACACCCCTTCGAGAATTACTCTCCCCATTGTCAACGACGCACAGAAGTTTGGCGAGTTGGTTAATGAGGGAAAGGGGGAAAGTCGATTTTAATACGGCCGTGGCGTGATTTCTCCACCAATCGATTTTCAAAGTATTCGCCTCGTTGAAAGCCACCCCCCAATTTCGCAATCTAGAGTATCTGGCATTTGACTGATGTCTATTCTACGGGCAAAGATTGAAATGTTTAGCCGGATTCCTGCCCGAGAATTTGGGAAGAAGCTCTTCAAGCCAAGATTTTCCTTCGCCATCTATTTGAGCATCGACATCCATGAACAGCTCTATAAATACGGTACATCGATATGTGTCATTCGCATCCATTGGAAGGACTTTTATACAAACAAAGTTTTGAATAAATGGTAATTAAGCCTAGTAAATTTTCTTATGCAGCGATATATTATAGTAGTTACTAAAGAGTCAATGGAATAGTTTCACTGTAAAAGATGATGTTTTTAGCAGCTTTAGTTTATTTTATTATGTAATGATCTATCTTTACATTTTCGTGGATTTAGTTAGGAATTAAATTTCGTTGTATTACTAGAAATAGCATATGATGTATTCAAGGTCCTCTATTAGAAAAATTACTAGTCTTAGGAACGTCCCTTTAAAACGACTCTATTCCCAAGAGTGTGGCTATAAATTTGTGCAAGTGATGTATATTGATGTAAATGAATACAATTTACGTTGTATTTTTTTCATCTTTTTTAAATTTAAATCATTAAGGATTAGATGTAAGAAGAGGCTTCATAGTCTCAATCTCGCCCTAAATAAAGTCCTTTTATTATTATTATTATTATAAAGTTTAATTCAAAAGTAGATTATACGATAACTGATTTTAGATTTCTCTATCTTCAATCGCTATGTGGAAATACCAAGCATACGAGTAATTTTCATGGCATTGTAATATACATGGATTCAAAAGAGGCTAATAGTGCAATAATTTAAGTATTTATTATACTTCTCGATCTTTTGTCCTCATGTGTCACGAACTGCACATAGAATCATTATAATATATATATCATCTTAAACCTTCCATTTTTTCTTTAGAATATACATTAATTTAATTTGTAATAACTTTAGTGTGATCTACTTGTCTTGAGCGATTCCTTCTTTTTACAGCTTATGAATTTTTCACTTATTATTGTATCAGATATGATATAATTTACAAATTGGACGGTTTTTAACTTATCTGTGGCTTCTGCACGCATTACGTACTCTTTTCATTTAATTGCTCGTTTCGTCTTGTATTCTTGCGGTGTGTTTGTCTAGGGCGCTCTTCTCCTCGCACTCGTTTGCATAAAACGCAATACTCGTGCTCAGAGTTATGTTAATCGGGCGCTGTAAGGGAATACGGCATCCTTAAGTCGCCTCCCACTCCTTCCAGGGAATTCGAAGGTGTTTGATCGATTAATCTTTCATCCGCTAACGGCTTAATCGCTCGGCGAGATTACGACATCAAAACTCCCATAGAGTATAGAGGGATCCGTCTAATCCGCCGCCCGAATTGTGAAAGGCGTATCGAAGGAAAGGGTTCGGCAGGGGTTTTGAGGGCGTGGCCGTAGAATGGCGCCCCCACACGTCTCCCGCCATTTCTCCCGAGAGGTGTGGCGCCTCCATATTCCCCGGTGGCGAATCGACTTAACTAACGAGTTCGCAAGAGTAAATAATTTCGCCCTCCTGAATCTCCGCGGGAGCATTTTTTGTCGCCGTCTCTTTTTATTTGTCTTCTCCACGAGTCTTTTGTCGGGGTTTTCGTCGCTCCCCCTTTTTTCTCCGGAGGTTGTCGCTTTTCCCGCCCCCTCCCCGCCGGCGCTGCTCACAGTTGCTCACTTATGCAAATGTTTATATGGCTCCTTTGAGGGTTTTTTCTTTCCCGTGTTGAATGCGCCGCGGCGGGGAAGATCCGGTTTCTGGGAAGAGGAGCGAGTCGAATGCAGGAAGTTCGGTTATTTTAGGAGAGTGAAATAGTTAGGGCTAATGGAGGGCCTTTGAAGTCGATCCCGTATTTAGATTTGGTGCTCGCATTAAGAGAGTGAAGTCTCGAGTAATTACCGGCTAGTTCCGAAATAAGTAACGGTAGGAAGTATTTACTTTTTACTGGTAACTTAAGGTAGAATTAAAAATTAAAATAGAAGGTTACATGGGCAGAATTTCAACTTAGGTGTCATTCATCTACTGATGCGTCTTTTCTTTCTATTACACTAAAACATTTTATTTTCTTCTTTACAACCCTTGAGATATGTTAGCTGTCAGTCTGTTCTTGTATTTGTGACAAATTCAGATTACTGTATTGAGACCATTGAATTAAGCCGCTTTTAATGATGATTTCTTCTACTGTTAGCACAGGATGTTTCTTAATGTTCTCTTATATTTTGTATGTTGTAGATAAATATGGAGAATAAATAGTTAATCCAGAATTATTAATGGAACGATACTGTGACTAGTGCAAAATACCGCTACTGCATCGTAATTTCGTCATTTTTACTAGCAGTAATTTAATTTCATGGGTATGGATTTGTAGGAAGTCTTTTTCACACTTGAATTTTCATCAGGAATTGAACCCTGGTTCTCCCACGCATTTGTAGGCCACTTTCAATCAAAATCTACGATTGCCACTGAGTAGTTTAACACATTTTTTTCGTTGATTTCCTAATTTGCTGCAGCGATGCCGACACTAAAGGCTATGTTAATGACGATTTCATAATCTTACTAGAGGAAGCTTTTGTTCGTATTTCGCTTTATTGTATAATCATAATTTATGCGCACAAATGCAACGCAAGCAAGGGACTACAGGGATTTAAAAATATTAGTAAAAAATAGAACCCTACTTAACGGTGTTTATATACTGTGAATTTGTTACAGTGATAAAAATGCATTTTGATGATGTAATATTACTGTGATCACCCGCCATATACCTCTTATCATGTGATTCGGTATTGACATGGATATGAACTCACCTTTCTCTTAAACCGGAGTTTGTACTTGGTTCAAGCGTTGCAGCTGTCACTTTTGGAATTTAGCGAGTTTCTATGTTTGTTTTCCGTAATAAAAATCCCCAACAGCACTTTCTTCCGCTAGTAAACGGCGAAGATTACTTATGGAATACGGTACTCGGGGTAAACGCCGCTTTCGCCGTGGGTCACCTTTTTCTCTTTGCGCTCGTGTCTCTCAGGACACTCCACTTAGCGATTGCTCGGTAACGAAATGCAAATAGAAGTTGGTATATCGAGCAAATGTTGAATGAGAGGCGAATCGTCATTGTATTGCACCGCTTCACCTCTTAGCGCTCTCATCGGGATAAAGGTAAAAGTAGGGTAGTTGCAGGCATTCACCGGAAAGATTCAGGAAGTGGACGGAGTGAATAGGGAAGTTGGGAAAGAATAAGGGTTCGTCTCTATTATACGCTTACTGTTACGTTTTCGAGTTCACCGAACTGGACTTCGATTTCTTATTTTTATCATAAGGCAATATTTTGTTTGGGGGGATTTTATTAGTTTAAGTACACTTAAAAGTATGATGATGTAGAGAAGGATGTTGTTATGGCTTTATTATGATAGAAAAATTGAATTGATTCATGTTGTTAGAAAATTTTCCAAAATGATAATTATAAAGCGTCTTTATTAGGGTAGGGTTGAGACTATCAAGTCTCTTCTTACATCCAGCCCTTTTTCATATAAATTTTAAAGAAAGAGATAGCTTGAAAAAGTAAGCAGAAGAAAACTACCTTGCGAGATTAAAAACACAAGATTTCGCTTAGGAAAATATATACATCGCAGCAACAAAACACCCGAAAGAAAGGGGTGTGAAAAATATGAGAAACTTAAATTAAATTCTTATGGAGAAAGCGAGTTGAGAGAGATGTGAAAGGTATAAAAGACAAAAAAGATACGTAGTCACATAGATGAACCAATATAAATGTTTACGTAACGGTAAATGACGATGTAATACTACTTGCATGGTGATTGATAAGTAAATAACACGCAAATAAAGAAAAAACAGAATGCGTCTTACTATGAAATGTCGGTGCATCAGTCAACGTCATCAAATAGACCTTCATCTTCGATGTTATTGGCGTGTGCTTATAAGAAATGATTAAGAACGTAATTTGTTTCTCTGTGGTAATTATGCTGTTACTAGTTTTATGTAAATCAGATATTTCCTATTACAAAATAATTTTGTTACGTATTTTTAAGAATTCTTGAATATATTTGAGACTAATGATGTTTTTCTTTATTTTCAGGTAAGCAAATCGATGTTTCATATTATCTGGGATTGTACCAAGCACGCCATAAATTGAGTCAGCAAGAACTGCAAATTCGGTAATGTAATGCTGAAGCTGAACGTTTGATGTGCATTTATTCACGTTCCATTTTCTTTTTAATTTGAGGCTAAAATAGGAAATAATATTCTATTCTATGTATGGAAAATATTGAGCCAGAGAATTCTGCAAGAGCATTCCTAGTTCTCGAGGTGTATCGATCTTCAATATCAGTAGTGATTTTCCCATTAGGTCCAAGTGTTACGGTGAATACTGAAGTATTCCAACAGTAATTTTTCAATAGTATTTCTTTGCTTTTTCTTACTGTTGCTGTTTAGTAACATTTCCGAGTACCGGGTTTACGTGGTACCGAGGTTTACTTTAAAATTTGTTTGTTATTATGGCGTTTTGAGGTTCAAAGGGAAAATCCAAAAGTTCGGTAATCCAGATTCCCCGTTATACACCTTAATATAGTAGCATGAAAATCTCACTGATACCTACGGTCTTATCAGTATGGAATAGAATAAGGATTTTTTCCGAACATTTTAAAGTTCTGCTGAGCGACTCCTACCTAAGTCTATTGTAACTGTTAGTAAATACTGTTTTTTCATCATATAAACCTGTAAATTTCTCACACTTTCATGTCAGCGTATTTTATTAGTTTTTTTGAAGTTTGAAACGTTCTGCATACATCATTAGAACATATTCACCCACCAATATTGATGAGTCTCAGTTTCATTGAATTTTAATATCTCAAGTCACAATTGCTAAAGAAAGTAATTGAGCGTAGAATGTCAAGGTATAAACCAGAGGGGAAGATAAAGTCAAGAATGCTGGATGATTTTAAGGGTAGAGTAAACTATCAGGTAGTGAAGGAAATGGCGTTGAATTGGGATTTTTGAATTTTGATGAACGCGAAGATTCCAAAAGGTAGAACACTCGTATCTAAAACCCAATCTCTTTTCATTGATGGGATTATTTTTGAATGATCAAGAATAAAATAGCGTATTTCTTATGTAGTTTTCCCCTTATTTCAATGCTAATCTTCTTATCCATCAGAAGTCGGTATTCGGTCGTACATAAAGTTTTCTCCCCGTATTTCCTGCCACGGTCTACATTTTCCGGAGAATACCAAAAAAGCATCTCCTGCACTGCACATACCCTTTCCCCCTTCCCAGAATGCTCTTTCCGAGAAAAGTTCGGCATTTCCGGTTGGGAAAACCCCTCTTTTATTTTTGTCCCCTGCTCGATGGGTTTCTGTCTGCAAAGGCGTTTTTATAGTACGGAAATGTGGGGATTTGTGTTTGAAAGTTTGCCATTTTCTCTTGTACTACACCCGAGTCACCCCATAAAAATCTTTATGAGAATAGCAAGCAGGGAAAGGTCGGCTAGTTTCTTATTCCGAAGGAAACCACCGAGTTGCATTCTGTCGATTTTCTCGGGAAAAACACGTGCGTTAGTTAGTTCAAAGTTTGGCGACCGTAAGGAGAAAATGGATTGAATTAAAGAGACTGAATTATTATTATTAAAACATCAAGCTGAAATCGAGAGCTATACGTTTATCGACCGGGGTGAGAAAGGTTGGAAGTTTCGGTAATTTAGGACGAAGATGTTATCAAAGATTTATGACTTTTCGATAAAGTTGGAAGAAAAATTGATTTTCCTTTTACCTCTCAAGTTGTAAATCTCGAGAGAGAGATAGAGATCTCATTTTCTAGATCTTTCGACTTTCCGAAACCGTCCACTCGCATTTGATATGTAGTTTGTGCATCAGATATTATTGCATTCTTTTACGTAAAATGAAATGAGTTATTGCTCTAGGATCCAAGTATCATTTTTATGGCATTCTAATCATAGAACATGTAGTAATGTATGTTTTTTTACACCTTCCGCCAGACTTGAAGGTGTCTAAAATAATATATATCCTTTTCCATGATTTTGTGCTTATAGATTAGAGCTCACGAAAGGAAATTCGGTTGTGTCACAATTGGGTTAGTTAAGCAATCAAATTTCGAAAAAGTCAGATCTGGATTTTTATATTTATCTCAATTTCTTTCGTCTTCATTACTAGGATTATATTTTTTTCTAAAAATTTAAAATATTGCGTAATTTAATCATATTTATTTGATCTGAAAGTGGAATTCATTGTATATGTTTAGTTGACATTCATAGTCGTAATGCAAAGTATATATTTTTATAAAAGTACGTCGCCTATAACTGTTTGAACATTCTTTCTCCTTAAAATTAACTAAACTTTAAAATCTTTAAAATTTTCAATTTGTTACCAAATGAAATTAAAAGTGCCAAGTGCACAAACAAATTCTTTTAGACTTACTAAGTTTTGATTTTTGTTAAATGAGGAAATTCAAAGTCTTTCTCAAGTTCCACTAGTTTCTTTTTCTAAAATTTTATTTTACATGTTTTCTTTACGTTCACTTCGTTTTTTTGTATTTTAATATGTCAAATTACAAATTATATGATCTCTATATATGCTGTCAGTTAACTCTCTTTTTTGCAACGCCAAGCCTTTTTTTGTAAAATTTGATTTCTTTTTGAAAGCAATAAAAACTAAACTAAACTTATTAAATTTATGTTTCACAAGTTCACCATACCTCCTTTCTTGATGATATTTTTCTGCTGTGATGTATTTATTCCTTGTGAAAACTTAGCTTTTTTAAACACACACAGTGGTATTCTCTTTCTTTTAATTTCGATATGACGAAAGTTTAGACGTAAGAAAAATCCTGTTATTAGAAACTGATTAGTCTCAATATCGTCCTAATAAAACCTCCTAAAAATAAACTCGCTCTGATACATCACTATATTTTTGTAAAATTAAAATGAAATATCTTTAACTATTTCTGGATAAACCCGTGTTAGAAGCCTTTCAATTGGTCGTTTGCAGCGTTGGTACACCGGTGCCGCCTTCAAGCACAAATTGCACCATTTATTAGCGAACGCAAGATGAAAGACGCTGGGGAATTCAGCCTCCAAAAGAGCCGCTCTCCATCCTCAAGCCTCTCCGATAAGTCCTTCGTTAATAATACGAGTCAGCATGAAAAAGTCCAACCGGTCGGAAATTTCCCCGATATTCCTCGAAGGCGGAGGCTGCGTGAATTATGGCCGAGGCGGCATAATTAAGAGGATAAATTGATGAGTCGTGAGGGATGAGTCTTGGGGTCTCTCGGGAAGGGGTGGACAAGAGATAAGGAATCGGGAGGAACGTCTCCCGAAAAGGGAGAAGGGAAAATTGATGGCGATAGAAGATACGCGTGAAATAGGAGGATGATTGGGAGAATTGGAAAAAGGATCGGGGAACGACGGTATTTTTAGCCTCGGATGCATGTGCTCGATGGCGGGAGAGAGGTCGATGATGACGGAGGGATTCCCTTCCCAGACCATGGAGATGGAAAAGGAAAAGTTTCGGTTAATGCCAGCGTTGCTTTCTACAGTCATTACTTTGGAAGAGTATATTGCTATCAGTGTGCTCAAATAGAGTTATGGACAGTAATTATAGGCTATTGCAAACATTTTTATACAATAATTTCGCCTCTTATTATGAAGCACAGTTTAGTCTATGATTATAGTATTGTTTTCTATACTCATTACTATAGAAGAATAAATCGCTGTCAATCGGCGCAGATTGAGTTTGGACAGTAATTATAGGCTAATGTACAAATTATTATAATAATAATGTTGTCTTTATTTTTAGTCACATTTTAGTCTATGATGACCATTGTTACCATAAGAATGGTCATCGTATGCAAACGTTTCAACCTAAATGTCCCAGGTTCGAATCCCGGCTAGTCATATTTTTTGTCAATAAATGGTTGTTTATGCATTTAAATAGTAATGATTATTGAAATGGATGTAATTGGGATCTTCCTGTTTCCATTGGGGAAGTTATTGTTACTATTATACATTATACAATAATAGTAAAAATACTGATACTGTTATATTATAAGACCATTTTAAACAGCCATGCCATAACCAATATTACTTGGGCGTTGCAATGCTAACCACTACGCCACCTTATCAATATCGCCTAAAACCATTTTACCAGTTACAATTAGCGGGCTCTTGATTTTAATCTTTTTATCAGGGCTTTGAACCGTAATTATTTTCGTTCCTGTTTTCACTTTGTTATTTTTGCGCTCTGATTAAATAATCCCTGTGAAAGATTATTATTTATATGTGATTCGTAAATAGAATATCTTTTCATTAAGTCTTAGAATATTAATACATAGAATATATTGTTAGAACATGACTATTGATAGAAAGACATTGTTGAAGATCAAGTTTGGTAGTTAAAATTTAAGTGTCAGTCTGTGAGTTTCAAGTAACCGTTGAATATCCTCGTATAATGCAACTATTGTTTTCCTGATGAGTATGATAACGTTTAATCGGATCTAAAAATATCGGGGTCCGGTTTTGTTTCACCTTCAAAGATTTTAAATTTCAGGTTTTCGTTAAAAATTACGGTTTATTTTTGTTTCAAGTTTCGCTTAGACTGTGGTTCGATTCCCCGATTGTCTCTCTTATATTATCAATTTCGTCATCAGTCATTCTCTCACAACCTACAATTGTAGCGAAATTGCTAGCCTAATCGATAATTCCGTCTTACAGCTCTCGTATCATCAATCTTAGCGCTGATCACAGCCACATCATTTTCAGCAATCAGTTTTTATTTGATTAATTTCAAGAGCAGCAACTTTTATTGACATTTCCAATCTCTATCACCATTTAAAAATTCATTAAATATGCGCGAGTATATGATTGTTCTAGACCAAACAGTTCGACGATTTTCAATAATTCCAGCTCGTTACGTATTGATTTTTTTACGCTCTTTCTACTGCCTTTCTAAACCTTTCCGTAGAGGCCTCTCGAACTTTATCCTCTGAAGCGGTCGCTACTATAAAGGAGTAAAAATTTGCTAAATAACGTCATAGAGTACGATACAGTTAGCCCTTACTCTGCCCTGAAATTGACATTAGCGTTAAATTCCAATCCGCTGGAGTCGGTGGTCCGATGCGCCAGACGTAGCGAGGATTTCAGGGAAATATTTTCGGAATGATTCGGATGAATTACTACAAATGGTTACGCTTGGAACACCTTTCACAGGACAGTAGCAACCTTCCATTCAAGCGTGTGATGTATTTCGACAAATCAGCAGACCATCGTCTCCTTCAAAATCCATCGACACGCTTTCACATTTTTCACATACTTAACAAATATCTATTTTAATGACTAAATTAAACACATCTATTTTGGCAGTCAACGTTTTTAATGGTCAACATATTTTTTGAAATTAACCAAACTGTTTTAATTTTGGTGTAACTACAGATAAAACTCGTCCTTATTTTGAAATAAATTTAGACTTAAAGCCTTTATTTACACGTAGAAATCTACACCAATGCAGAGAAATACTTCCAAGAAAGTGGAACGTAAAAATCCGAGAAACCTTCTTGTTTCTAATCTGAAATTTAAGACTAAGCGGACCAGGAAAGCTGACTCAGTCATAAAGATACACTTTTACTGCTTTCCTTTTCGGCTAACTGATTATACATGCATACAGTCATACTTGCACTTACATACACACTTGTATTATTAGGCGGAAACCCTTCCCTGCCCCACGCCGAAAGGCGATTTCTAAGGTATTTTTGTAGTTGTAAAATTTATCTGCTTCAATGGTACTTCATGGAATTCCATCATATAAAACAAATTATTGTAAAAAAATCTTACACAAGAATATAGGAAATAGGAATACAATACTATAGGAATTGTACAGGTTTCTTAATATTATTGTACAGGATTTTTGTAACAGTAAATTGTTTTGTATGTGGAGATGGTAGTAGTTGGTACTATGAAGTTTCATGTTTTCTTTAACCCTTGTTTAGTAAAAAAACACGTAAGAATAAAAATATAGCCAATATCCAATTGAAAAAATATTTTTTATGTAGGAAACATACTTAATACAGCTACGGAAAACAATATTGCTATGTCGCGATGAAATTATTATTTGAGTTCTTCAAGTAAACTTTTTATCAGCCTTTATACTTTTTAAAAATTAAAACCAAGAATATAACCTACATTCAATTAAAATAATACAATCTTTTATGAAAGGAACGTACTTACAGCAGCTATGAGAAACAAATATTGCTATATCACGACGAAATTATTATTTGAGTTCTTCAAGTATTCTTTTTATCTGACTTTTTACCCTCCCTTCTTTCTCATTCTTGACCCCATGTTTCCGCCTTGAAGTCCACAGACCTTAAAAACCATGGACCACTTCATTTCTGTCCTTTCACATCCGTCCACTTTCCTTTAACTGCTTTTCCGTATCTTTGCCCTTTTGGTGTCTGGTGACTCCGAGAAGTGATGCAGTCTTCGGGACCGACGGGTTCTCCCGTGCGTCAGATACGAGATGAGTGAAGCCTAAGATAAAGGGGACCGTATGGTGCATGCAAGATTAGGAGAGTCGCACGTGTTGGGAGAAAAACTGGGAAGAATGAAACACGAAACTGCCATCAGTTGAATACAATACGGCGAAAATTATTCGCAGCCATGTTTCCTCGGGATCATCTGGTCCCCAAGATGGTCGTGATTAATAGGGAGTCGGGAAGGGTTTGGTAAAAAACTTTTTCCTGTAACTCTAATTGGTAGATTCGTCATCTCTTTAACTCGGTCCCTTTACTCAAGGTTGTGATTCCTTCTTGGATAAAATGGAAAGGATGATGTAACTTTTTCGTAGGCTTGGAACTTTCCATGAATCTATACGACCAGTTCGCGCTTACAATATGGGTATCGCAAGTGTAAAGTCTACGGTTTTAAGACACATGAAGTGTACAAATTTATCGAAGGAACATTTTTTTTCTTTTACTCCAGTCACTATTCTTTTTTTATAATTCTGGGCGTTCTCCTATCGTATTCAAAGTAACTGGTATACCCATCCTCATAAACCTTGTTTCGTCAATTACAATTACAAATGTGTAGGGCTTTTCAAACTTCTCAAATTTGATGTATTATCGCTATAGATATGCCTGTCTTTGTAAATATTTCATAGGTTTTCTTTTTTCACAAAAATCTATCTTCGTCCGAGTTATATCTTTTCAGTTTAATCCCTTTATCTGAAAACATAAGAATAAATCTGTGTAGGATTAAAGAGGAGACTTATTGGTCTTTATCTATAAATATAAAGATCTTGCTTATTATTTATTAATAACAATATTATTTATTAAATACTTTATTTATTTATTTTTACAAAAACACTATATTTATGTATACTAATAACTATTGAAAGAAAAATTTGCCTCGTAAGGCTATAATTGGGTTGACTATGTTTGAAAACATTTTAGCTTTCCGTGAAAACCTAAACATGTTGGTATATCTCTCAAATAAAATACAACTCTCGTACTGTTAGATAATTTGAATCAAAAATGCTCAAGCTTTAACTTTATTTATGACGCAAAAGATAACATTTAACGTATTTTTAAGTTTGTGATTTTAGAACTTGAAACTTCTCGTTATTTATTTTCATCTTTGTCAAAATATAAGCTCCAAATATACCTAGCTTGAATTTTGAATTATTCTAAAAAAAGATGATTTTTTTATTCAAAGTCTATTATTTTATGCGTGCAAATAAACCTGCAATAGGAGGGAATACAAATCGTCCCATTCTCTTTTGAGGAAAATGGTGAGACCTCGATTCACTTCAATTAACCTTCATAATTACGCTCACTACGTTCCTCGGTCGAGAAAGCAGTAGATTGGGCTTTAACTCAAGCAGAGATTGATTAAAAATTTCACAATGGTATTTAATGTAATTTGAAATCGAATAACTCAGCTGTCGCTATTAAGAGAATTTTCCATTCATTTCTCTCTTCAAGCGTTGTCATTCAGTGAATTTAATCATATTGTTTAGTTTCCATCGAAGTGCATTCATAAACGACAGTGAGGTGATCGATTTTAATATTTAAGATTTTTTTATTGTTCATGAATAGGCTGATGTTGCTGTTTTTTTGTTGAATGAAGGTAGTTGCTGCTATTTTAGACCCCTTCTGCAAGCAAATATTATAATGACTTAATGGTCGTTAAATGTCTATGGAATATTCATTCGAAAGTCGGGTGTGAATCTCTTGCCCTATTTCAAAAGCTACTTGAGCCCTTGAGAGGGAATGAAGCTCATAAGGGAGGATAGGGAGTTAGATAGTTTGCTCTTGCCCTAGCTTTCCTCTCCTAAGTAAGCCGGAATGCTAAGTTCGGATAGCGTCCACGTAAATGCAGCATGAGAACTTTATGAATATCAAATATCATTCAGTAAAGAGGGAATAAATTGAATGTCTTTACTCCACAGAGATAGCTATAGGACGCTCCGGTTTTTATAATTATCATATCAATTTTCAGTAAATGAGATTCTGTGTTGAAAGTACAGAGAGAGAATATTTTTACAAAAATTAATGATAGTATGCACTATAAATTCTTGAGACCCAAGGCTGTTTCATTAATGCAATCTCGATAATACTCACAAATATGCATTATATGGGGCCAATCAATTGGTTCATGGGGAAATTAAAAAAAGTCATCATATGGCTTTCAAAAGACATCCTTTTGTGAACGTCGTAACCATTTAATTCCCTATAATCATGTAATAACTGTATAAATGTTACAATATATAGTTATTGCTTCTAATATGTGCTTTCAAAATTTAAAAACAATTTATTTATTAGTTTGTATTTAAATAATCAAGAGCACTTAGTAGCCATACTTCGGATCTACAATAGGAAACTAATGATGGCTTAGTAAAATAAAATAAAACTTCGTAATCTTTCACTGAATGTTCTGTGTGAATTCCACATTCTGCAGAAGATTACGAAGTTTTATTTTATTTCGTTAATTATGATCTTCCACGAGGTTATGCCGTACCATATTCAGTATACGATGACTTATTTTGCTTCTTAGCTGAAGTAAACGCCTCTGGATAGAATTATTATACAGTCCAGAAGATTGGACAGTGGGTAACAGTTCAAACAAAAATAAATTGCAAATATTTCATAGAAAATCCTTTGTGTCCATTCTAATAGACGCCGGGTCTCAGGAGGTTATAGCCAATTTTTCATTTATTTATGACATCATTCACTTTTAATCCATAACGAGCTAGTCAGGCAGAAAAAAATATGCATGTTTGATCTCGCACCCTGGGAATCCATTTCGCATGCATCGGTCTGAATTATCCCGATAAAATCAGCGCGTTAATACAAAATAGCCGTCGACAACGGACGACTGTATATAATCCAATTCATTAAAATATTCACGAGCCGTGCCAGACGATCGCGAGCTTCATCTCCATCCATCCCGTCATCACCGCGTTTCATCACTCGCCAAGGGAATCTCGTTAAAGGCAGTGAATATATTCCATTCGACGTGGCAAAGCTCGCTGCGACTCCCTCCGAGGTGTTAATTCCGGTCGGTTTCCAAATGCGCATTTTCTGCCTTAAAACGCGGCAAGGAATACCTCCCCGTCGATGCGGGTTCGCTTTTTAATCTCCCCTTGAAAAGCACGGGAAAGAGAAAGGAGTAAGTCGGATGGTGCACGGAGGCCGTTGAAATGCGGGCCTCTCTATTTTTTGCTTTTCTGCTGTCACGCTGCGTTGACTGGAATCCTTTCTCTCTTCACTGCCCATAAACCCCGCTCATTTTCTCCTCCAATCTCTCTTGAAGTGGATAGGAGATAGGGAAACAGCTGAGGGTCTTTGGGAAGAGGTATTTCATGGTGTCGATGCTTAACTCTCCGGATGATACCCAAGCCTATGTTTAATATTTTTTATGCTCAAGTAGTCTGGCAGGCTTAAAAGGATGAAAGGTTTTATTATGTTTTCCTCGGGGTTTTTTGTTTTCGTTTGGGGTTTTTCGGAAGCCCTCTTCTGGTTGTATCTTCTTCGAAGCACTGAACCAGATTGATACTGCGGATTGATTCTCTCCCGAAGACAGTCGTCGGGAGAGAATCGTGTTATTTATTTCAAATTTGATAGCCATGATCCTACTTTTGCGTATTGGAAATTGCGATGATAGATTTACGAGAAAAAATTGGAAGTAATCCGTATTCAGAAGGAAAGTATTAACTCGTAATTACCCGGCAAGTAAGTCTTCGACTTAATTCAATGCAGGATGATAGTGGCGTGATTCAGCATCAATTATTTATGGTCCGCCATCAACGGTTGTGTTGGGCTCCAATCCCAAACATAATTTCATTAATTTGAAACGTATTTGATCATAATGAAATCAGTTTTGTTTTTTCATAAAGAATCACCGTAGCTTAGATTTTGCAGTCAAAAAGCGGATAATCCATCGTCATCCGCAGCTCGTATTTTACATGTGAATCTTCACTTTGGGTTTATCTGTTATAGCTTAATCTCGGTTGATAGTATCAACCTTTAATGTATGGAGCTCCATTATACACGAACGATGTGTGATTAGTAAATGTGGTTGCACGACAGGAAATCGTTCTTACGAGTACTGGATTTATTTCATATTTGTCTTGCATTGTGGTTCATCTATTTTCCAGTTTGTCGGCTCTGTATTGAACAGATTTTTACAAATTTATTATTCACTTTGAGTTGAATATTCGGTTTATTTTGACATATTGAAAGTCAATCACGTTTGTCACTTACAAGTGCTAATGTTCATTAATTTTATATTTATCTACTATATACTACTATACTATTCATTATCTACTATACTATACTCTTCTCTATTGTTATACTTTCGTGTTTTACAAGAATGGTTTTATTATATTTCTTTCTGTGTATAGTTTTATTCTTTTGCATCAGCATAGGTATAAAAGTCATTGAAGCAAAATTTAAAAATTATTTCCATAGCCGAAATCATAATTTTTGAAACGCGAATAATTGATACCCAAGTATGTAAAATAGTTAAGTATAATCGATGCAATATCGTTCCGAAATATTTGATCAAGAAATCATCATAAATAATTTATATGATACTGGTTAGTGTATCTTTTGTCGACATACGGATCGTAGGTGCGTTGCTCTTCAACAAGTTATCGAGAACGTAATTTCATTATCTCGGTGTAAGCTACACTGTAGTCGTAAAAAAGGCGTCGCAATGTTTTTGCAAGTCTGGCGCATAATTTCACTTCCGTAGGCGGCCCTCAGGCGCACAAGAAGTCTTGGAAATGCTCCGTAATGTATGTGTCTCGCTCTTCGGAGTCGCTCTCCGTTTCTTTTAAACCCATCCAACTAAAGGTATTAGTCGCAATTCCTCAGGGGGAGCTATTTTCAACCGTGATCCTCCTTAGAAATATCCTCCCCTTTTAAAGCAATAAAAAGCTTAAAGTAAACAGTCGAGTTATAAAGCTCGAAAGCAAGGAGAGTGCTCGGGCGACGCAAAGGGAAGGGAAGAAGACGGTGGGGAGAAACAGTCGATGGTTTATTCGTGGGGGAATCAGAGGAGGGTGAAATAAGAAGGGTTGGTGAAAAAGGAGATTGCGTTCCGAAATACTTTTGCCGCTACCTAGGGAATCCTTTCTGGAAAGAGCGGCAACGTAAGTGGGGAATTCCGAAGAACACTCGAGATCGAAGACTGCTCAATAAAGAGCGGAAACGATCCACTTGTGGAAATATTCTTTCGGCGCAGGGACGGCGTTTGTGGCTGTGGTTTTTTTTCAGGGAGTTGGTGAGACTTTTGGGTTGGTTTTCCAGGGTCCCCGAGGGAATAATCTCCCGGGCAGTTTAGGCGGAGTCGTTTCATTTCGCCCTCAATGATCACTTTTTCCCTCTTCTTTAAATTCCGGACGCGTAGAAATGTGTCGTAAATGGCTCTCGATAAACATTTGTCAGTCGGAATGAACTGAAATTGTTTGGGTTCTTAAGTGCTACATTTCTGTTGGAGGTTGTAAACGCACGAGAGATTTAATTTGCGAGAACCGTATCGCTGTTTTGAATCGCCCCCGGGAATCGTACTCCATACCACTTTCAAAAAAGATTCAACTACAGATGGCGCAACTTTATGATACGTGTACATTTTAAATTATATCCCATGCTGAAATGAGTGTAGTTAAAAATACCACCGTTCTGTGCATCATAAAAATTATTATTCCAGTGAAGCGTGTAGGATGGTAGGAAGGATGACGCTCTCATATTCTATCAGATTTACGATTTTATGGGGTTCGTCTCTCTTTTATAAAACAACTGTTTAGATTTTACAGCCAAGTGTTAGATATTTTCATTTTTAATACATGCAATTCATTTTTTTCTTCAGTTATGATCTTTCGACCATATCTGAAACCTATTAGATATATTTTGCTTCGATTGATCCGAGCTTTTACCGCAACTGTGATGACATTTTTCTCTATCAGAGGGGGAATTAAGACACCATTCTTTGTATTAACTATCCTTGAGAAATAAAAACGAAGCTTTCCTCTAGTTTGTAAATGGAACAGCTGCTGGTGATGCTAAAAAGACTGACTTAACCCCCAGTCTGCTCATTTTAAACAGGCATCGTTACTTGGAAACTGTGGCTGGTTTAATGTGCAGATATGAGTCAATGCATAAAATTGCTAGGGATTCATCATACATCTTCTTCTGTTGGAAAAATACACGCTTTTTCAACTAATACATTGTATCTCAAGTATCCTATAATCTACTATCTAGTATTCCTATTGGTATCGAATATCGCTTATGCTAATCGAAGAGGAAACTACCGAATGAGTCACATCAGCCTTGACTTTGCAGAAATTGATCTTAAAAAAACACTGGATTGATAAACATTTTTGCAATTTTTTCGTGAATTGTTGTGTATCAATATTATGTTTTTGAGGAAGATATCGATTTCAAGGTAATGATAAATTATTATTTCGATGCCCCAAGGTCCATTACATCATCCTCACATGTGTGTGTCTTTCGGTAAGTTAATTGCCCTAAAATTCCCTACTTGATGCCCTTTCTTTTAGTTCACTGTAACTTATACCGCTCTCCATCTGCATACTTTACCTTTGTCTTCCATTCAGTCTTTTCCTTTGGACCTTCAGTCATTTATCGATTCAAATATCGATTTTAAACTAATCGTCCGTTGGATACGCTAAATTCCCGTATAATCGTAGCTTTCGAGGGTCCCACCGTGGTACTTCCGAGTTATTTCGGACCGTCTCGCCTGATTGCCCCAATCCCCAATTTGCCGTCGGCATCCCCAATGATTAGAGCAGTTCCTTTTGTTTGGCCCCGTAATCGAAATGTCCAGCTCGCCTTCAGCTTCGATCTCTCATCATTACCGATCATTCCGACTCGTTTCAGACGGACCGTCACTCAACCCTCTCGCAAGAGGGTGAATTCGAGATAACCACGAGGTCACTTTCGGTCCTTTCGACAGCTAATCAGGCCCATTTCGGGTCCAAGGGCACGCTCAAGATGCATGTGCATGAATGGGGGTCTTGTTCCGTGAGGAGTTATAAATGAGCGAATTGCTTGAAGCCGTGGGCGGGTTTGTGTTCTTCACGGGTGAAAGAGATCTTCTTCCTTCTCGATAAGCGCCGTCTCTCCCAGTTTTTCATGGGATGCACCCCGAGCAAGACCTCTTACGTCAATCTCACACAAAAAGTGCGCTATGGACAAATTGTGGCCTTGTCGCCTTTGGGCATCCGGTCCTAGATTATGTGTGAAGACGATCCCCTGAAGCATCCTCCGCGACCTTCGCTGTGATGTTTTCTTCGCCCTATCTCAAATCTGGCGACATTTGGGCTTCGGATCCAATTTTAACTCGGTCTGCAGTTGATCCTCCGCTGCAAGACCTCCTGGGCTTCTTCTCTTACCCTAAAGTTCTTAGTGTTCGTTGATGCAGTATTTTTGTACGTGACGTCACTGCTGAAATTCGTTTATTTTGATCGGATTTAGGGATTTGGAGTATAATATAACGGAATCGCAAGAAATGCTTTTAAAAAAATGTGAGCCTAAAGAAAAATACCAACGAAATTTTTCAGTGACTTAAATGTGTAAAAATAACCCAGATAAGGAAGAAAATAGCTAAAGAAGTCCTATCTATGGGTCTTAGCTTGTTCCGATAGTCATTATAACCTTTTGTAAACTGATTCTAGTGAATATGACTTTGAATAAATATGGTTTAATATTAATAGTTTCGGTTATATTTATTTAAATATAGAGAGAGCCTTATCCCCACGGTATCTTCAAGATAAGTGCAAGATGTAAATTGAAAATAACCCACTTTTACTACTTTAAAGGTAATACATTTATATATGTATATCAATAAAGAGCACAAGTCTAACTAAATGTAAGAAATGTATGTAAAATTTATCTTGACTATCATCCGTTGCTTGATTCTATAACCGATATGCTGCAAGGAAGATAGAGTGTAATTCTCAGGATTCTTCATTGCCGCAATTTATTGTAAAATATTCACAGTATACAATTTTGATACTAATAAGTGATACTTTAACAAAATGTATGGAAAACCTTTACATTTCTGAATGAAAAAATAAAATATACCTTTCGTACACTCCCGCTATAGACTTTTACGACTTGTTTCGCTAGCGGGCTAGTATCATCAGCCAAAGTTATTTATTTATCCAGTTCACGTGTCGCAAAAGTAATTCTACTCTGGGATTGCACGAAATGCTTTTTCTTTTCACGAGGTAACGTCTTCGTATATGGAGTTAATTACATAACTGATTTTAGAGTATTTCTTCTTTCAATTCATTTTTGCGTTTATTTCGACGAATACTCAAGGACTTTATCCAAGTGTGCGCTCAAAACTACGGAGAGAGCGAGTTTCTTAGGACAGTACCAATGAGGACGTACTTATCGTAATCTGCATGACGTCTCGACAGCGTTGACTGCTACGTTTATATTTGCCCGTGATGTGACTGCACTCCCATCAATGCCTCTCTATTCCTTTCTTCATCGAATCTGCTTTCTTTCCTCACTCGCCGTTAAATTCTTTCCCCACCGACTCCATCACGATCTTCCATTTCTCCCATGTAATTTTCCCTTGACCGTACCCTTCGCCGCGTGACTCACGGGTTATTTTTTTCGGAAAGCCTTTTAGTATAGCGGGCAGTCACGAATACATTTTCTGGGCCGCAGTCCAGTGACCGCCGTGTCTTTTTTGTGGAAAGGCGTAGGAGTAGGGTTGCCAACCTGCCTTAAAGGTACATTCAAGGAGTTTTCCGTTCCAAGGGTAGGAAATTACGGGAGATTCCGAGAGCTTGAGTTTAAAATATAATTACAACTACCAAAGAATCTATACAGCTAATTGATGGGCAGCAAAAGTATGCAATTTTATCACAGTTAAATTAGCTCTAACCATAAATATAATTTCAGATGCATAAAAGGAAAACGACCGTGTTAATACATTAGAAGAAGAGAAAAAAACATTTCTCTTCTTTGATTAATTAATTTTATTTCAGATAACTTGTGAAGACCTCAACAGAATCGTGGAACCAATTACTCTCAAATTTCTAAAATATATCCAAATACTTATATAAATATAAATATACAAAATACATAATGTATATTGCTCAGTGGCGCAGCCAGGATTTGCCAATGGGGGGGGTCCAAGGAAACGAAAAATGCCTAACTTACAGGGGCTAGTATATTCATGCTTGTTACTTACATATGTCAATATGTCAATCCCTTCAAAAAATAAATGCATTGAAAACTAGAGGAGTTTAACGCTTGTATGGCCAAATTATTAATCTTTCCAAGATAGTAGTTTACATAACCGAATTATAGGAAACTTATCATAAGTGTTGTTTGGAATTTTAGTTTGGATACATACAGTATCTATTAAAAAGTCATTTTTTTCTATGCTGAAGTTTTATAGTGTTGTAGATGCTACCCGATTTTTTGAGAGTTCTTTCTTCCAAGAGGTTGTGAAGCGTAAGAAGGAAAAAATTAGTAACGATTATTTGACAAGCGACATAAAACGTAATATCCACTCATTAGATCCCCACATTGATGCGCCCATGCTTATTTGAATATATTTCGTTATTAGACTATATCATCACCAGGTTTCTTAGGAGTGACTTCATCCCTTGTTTTTAAGTTAACTCCTCTTCCAAGAAACAAAAAATCATTGATATCAGATGGTTCTGCTTTGTTAAAAAACCATTTATATCAGAATTTTTTGGTAGGCTTAGAATTAAGTCTGATTTCGTTATTTATGTATTAGCTAAGTATTAAATTGAATGCGTCACAAACCGAACATTAAAAATTCGGCTACATTAAAAAATACAGTATAATTTTGATTATATGTAGTTGATATTATAATTGAATTTGCAGAATTAAAGTTACATACCGAGGTGAAAAAATGAAGTCGTCAACTTACAATTATTTAGAGTAATTCTTAGTTAGGCTGTATAACCAGCAGAGAGCTGACGCAAACCCAGTCTTACGCATTGTGTTCAAAGAAAACAAAAGTTTTCCTTGAATTGAAATTTTGAGGGGGCATTGCATGTTCACGTGGTTGACCGGATAAGTCATGAGATTCGTTGGATTTTATTACCGAAGAAAAAATTCGCTCCACCAAATGGAAGCTAAAGAATTTAAGCCACAGTTTTAACAGTTAATCAAATTTATTTCAAGCCATCAAGTCACTGTTCCGATAAATCTGTGCGTACCTTACGCGCACAATACCTTTCAGCTGACTGATTTGTTTCTAAAATGGTATATTATTAATAATATAATCGAAAATTATTTTTTAATGATATATTGTCATTATTATTATTATTGTTATTATTGTTATAATTCCAACACTTCTTCAAATATCTACGGAAATTCTGTTATCGAATTATTTTCGTAAACATACAGCAAATTAACAAGTAATCATAAAATAAGGATCAGTATATTTTATATCAGCCCGAGTAATGGAGAGTCTACTGTACAGACTTTTAAGCGTCCAGAATACTCAATAAAGTAACCATAGGATAATTTAACCTTTGGAATTGTCGCTAAACTCATCTTGAGATTTTCCCTCCAATAACAGCCCTAAAATAAGACAAACTTAATTTACGTATCTATTTATGGTCATTTCACAAAAAATAACATAAACATTAACTTACGTTTTTCCGACAGAGGCCTTGAGCTATTCGCGGCCTGTGAAAAAAAATTTCGGATGTCCATCTGTACCTTATGAATTCCAAACTAAGCTGTCCTTCGAAGTGTTCACTGTGAATTTCTCAAAAGCACTACTGACGAGCCTAACTTTGCATTCACACCCTAAAAACAGTCACATGCAGGAGATCTAACTGAGCGTTTTATCAATCTGTTTGTCTCTTAAACGTAATCGTAAATTCTGTTTTCAGGGTGTAAGTTTCGAATTACTTCTCGAATGTTCCCTTGTATTTTTGCGAGGAGAATACGAATCAGCACTTTCGAATTTTTCTCATGGGCATCTTATCTTATGGTGTGTGTCATCGGTGTCATCTAACTCAAGGATAGGCTTAAGAAGTGCACGCCTTGAGCATTAAGTGCAAAACACTCGTATCTCATTGATATCGATGTCGGCTCTAGGCCTGCTCTACTACCGAAAACATCACCTTAGCTGAAATCGGAGCCATATTATGCGAAGCTTTTGCTGAATTTATCGAGCAAACACGTGAATAGCAGTGTATCTCTAAGACTTGCGTGATGATTGGGGTTTTGTACTCTTCAGCAGAAAAAAAACGTTTAGATCTAGTCTAAGGACTTGAATCTTGGGGGGGGTTTGAACCCCTAAAACCCCCCCCTCGCTGCGCCACTGATATTGCTCATAAGCAGGAGGTATATCGACATAAAAGTATATTGGAAAACAAGTATACATGAAATCTATTAAGTTATTTTGACGTCGAAAATTTAAATACAAGCTATTAATTGCTTCAGGTAGTTTGAAGTGAATTTTAAGTTTATGATGCATCACGAGCTCCAAGGGATTTCCTGAATTCCATAAGGTACGCAGGTAACTCTTCTGATTGAGTTAAAGCTGAAGGAAAACCACTGATTACGGGAGGCGGGATATGTATAAAATTATTTCCCGATTCCGGGAGTCTCCCGGCGAAAACGGGAGAGTTGGCAACCCTACGTAGGAGTCACCAATGATGTTGTCAGGATCGGAGGAAAAAGGGGGAAAGTTTGTGTCGTCATCATTTTGGGGGCTTTTTTTTCTTTGGAACTCGGGAAGTGTTTCTAAGGAACTTCTTTTCTCAATGGTTCAGTTTGTTCTGGATATGGTCGCGTTTTTTACCCCCAGCGAAGGGCCCGATGAGAAAGAATTAGTCATCTTCCCCCCCCCACGGGAATTCTTTCGCTTTTTAATGCTCGTTGACGAGTGTCTCTCGCTGATGATGCACGTCGCTATGGCTACAAATACCGAGAATCATTGCGATTCGTCTCTCGAAAGCCCGCCCAGAATGGTTTCGCGTTTCATTTTTTTTTACATCGACGCCCTTCTTTTATGGGGTCGTGTGAAATATGGGATGAATGATGCGTTGTTTTCCGGTGTTGGAATTAGGAGAATGAAGATACTCATATCCCATTTGGTACGAGTCCAATCATCGGGAATTTTTGTCCGCTCTTTTTCTCACGAAACAACCGTTTGCGGTTTTTTTTACGTTTCCTCGAATATAGATAAATTTATTTCTTAAGAATCTCTTAGGTTTTTTACATCCACAACTCCTCAAATTTTTTCTCATACTATCTTTTTAATTTAATTATTTTAAAATTAATGACGATGAGTTAGATGGAAGAAGAGACTTATTGTCTCAATCTCGCCCTGATAAAGACTATTTATTATTATTATCAATAATATGCGAACGTAGTTTTCATTTTCACTCTTGTAACTGAATCTGAAAGGGAAATCTTTCATGAATTATTTATACAAGTTTTTCCAGTATTTTTTTTGCTTTGCAGAGGGAGTGAGGTCATTAGCATAATTAGTGGTTCATTTTGATGCTGACGGAGTTAAATCCAAGATTGATCGTTTCCGTTGGCTCCTTTCGTAATTTATCCTTAAATACATCTGATGCCGGAGTGAAATTTTTCTAAAATAATCTTGCTTGTTTATCCATCCCGCAATCAATACGAAGATAGTTTGTAGGAACAGGTTTAAATCATTAGCTCGATTGTATGGACATCAATATTTATGAATCTGCTCGAAAATATACGATATTCTCGTTGAATCTGTCTCCGAGGAAAAGGCTGTCATTTCTTAATTTGCTATTTGTGACAGTTTGATTACTTTTCAAAGAACTCGTCGAAAAATTCCCCGTTTATTTCTTGTTCGTAAAAGAAACCTTGGCAAGTAGAAAAAGAATGGATGGCGTTTTTGAATAAATTTCCATTCATCATTCCCGTGCGATTTTCTTCTTTTATATCACAGAAAAAGATACCATGTCTTGAACGAGTATTGATAAAATCATATAAATAAACATCAGTAATATATATGCTTCTTGGGCTAACTACCTCACTCCTCATCCTGCCCAGTAAACCTCATTCCTCTATAAAAGCTCGTAGTATCTTAAGTCTGAGGAAATGAGGCACCAACCGGCCTTCGGGGTAAATACTTTACAGACAGATATGCTTAAGGATAAAACACAAAAAACAACTGTAATGTGCTAATTACAATGAAATATCAACAAAGAAAATTATATGAGGTATTATATGAGGTTAAAATCAGAACAACTGAGTAAATAGAATGCTTCATGCAAAAGAGAAGCTTGTAGACTTCGTTTTATTCTTGGAAACGGTTTGTGTTGACTTTAACGTAAGTATAATATCTACTCTTCCTTGCTAATGATAAATAAGGGTTCTTAGTCAAATGATTGCGATTAGGGAACGTCCTGACTTATGGAGCAGAATAACGTTAATGCGAAGCGTTTATACTCGTCATTGGGCGCCATATTGCGCGTACATTACCATTTTCTAAACACAGGGCATTAGCACACAAAGGTGCTCCTTTGAACACGGAGACATTTGCTTCTGCAATTACCTCGTTCTGGAGTATCCTCGAGGAAGCCCCCTCGTTGGGCAATCAAAGCAACGCCCGTATGCGCTGTCGCAAAAAACTTTCTTTCCCACTCATTTCAAAAAGAAATTCCCGTCCCCTTTCCCCGTCCATTCTTCATCTCCCCTTCCATACTCGATCTCTTCATTACTCGTCACCATTCCTTAATCCTGCCGCCATTTCCTTTGTAATCTCTTCCTCCCCTTACTGAGGACACGCGTCCCTCGGGAGACGCAAGAAATTCTCGTATGCTTCTCATTTTTGCCCCTTCACTGGTACGGAATGTCTATCTCCCTCTTTCCAAGATCCCTCTCCGTTTCCCCAAGAAGTTGCGTATCTCCCGTAAGGCCCGCTCATTATTTTCCATCTTCCTGCTCCGCTTAACTTCTTTATCCTCATCTTTTATTTCTCGTGTGCTTTTCATCTTCGCTCTTACCTCTCGTAATCTTCGTTTGCCATTCTTTGTTCCCCTCTTACGGTGGTTACCAAATGATTGTCATACCTCTTTCTTGTCTCTTCAGTGCTTTCCACTTTAGGCTACCCCTCGTTCTATCCTAGAGTCTATTTTATTCGTTGAGTAGGTCATGGCTTTTTTGACCTTAAGGCCGTCAACCTCGTCTATTTTATTTTGATGGTCATAATGCTATCTTATTGTCATACTTCCCTCGGCTGACATCGACCTTGCCGAAGGTACTGAATCTTCTTATATCCTCCACATTTTTATGTTTAGTTTCCCACTTTTTATTCACATTAATGCTATGACATAGCAATTTTATTCGTAATAGAAATTTTATGCGGGTTTCAAAAAACAATATGGTCCTATTGCCAGATACTAGGTTCCAAAAATGTTCCGTATAAACTTCTAGGAGTTTGTAGGAATATGCCTAGGCGTGTTGGTGTTAAGGATGTAATGACTTATTATTAAGATGTGAGTAGTAAATCCTGATGATGATGAAGACCTAATAATTATTAAACTTTAGACAGATCTAGAATGTACATATTTCCACAGAATAAATTTTTATTCTGAGGAAATTGCAAGGTTAGTTATTCGTCTAATGTGGCTCATTTCCACATAGTTGAGCTTGAGAGTATCGTATTTATCTTATGGACTTCTCACCTTTAACCAACTCCAATGTGTATTGCTTCAGATTTAATAATAATAAATTTATTGGTCCAAGGACATACAAATAGGATAGGTCATTGTTATTAATTGCATTGAAATTAATTAAAACTACATGTGAGATAATCATTAAATACATTAAAATGCATACATCTTATTACAAGTATCACATGCACATTTTACAACCATTATTCTACAGTCACAAAAATGCTACATTACTATACATTTTATTACAACCACAATAAATACATTTACTATATTTCTTATTACATTTTCTACACTGTAGGCTAAAAAAGCAAGCCACCTGACCTAAATTACTTACTCATTTCATTAAAAAAATCATCTACACTTTGAAACGACTTGCAAATGAATGCAAAGTAGATGGGATGGGTGTATGAAATCGGCTCTTAGTTCACCGTAACAGAGTATTTTCACCCGCTTCACATTTTTCTTCATTCCTCTTTCAGTCTACCTCACACTCCTTTTTCCTTAATTCCTTGTGTGTTCGTAAGGTCCCGCTCACCCAAAAAACCCACGAACGATCCTTACGAGGCTCAATCACGCACACATGCTGCGCGCCAAATATTCCCGTCTCCACCTCCAGCATCCCCTTCAATGCCTCGCAGCACGTCTCTCTCCTTTTAAGTCCATCTCCCGCACTCTTTATTTTTATTTCGACCTATTCTCCTCGTCTCCACACCCTTCCACCACGTGATATACATTTTTTCGACTCTTTGTTTGTTTTCCTTCGCTCGTTCTCGCCCGTTTCCCACGAATTTCTCGTTTCCCTTGTTTTTCTTCCTCCCCATTTATTTCTCTCCGTTCTCTCCTGTCGTCCACACTCCCTTTGGATTGCCTCCCGTGTTTCTTTTGTGATTTCCGCTGTGGGCGGTGTAAAGTGTCCGCCCGTCACGGCACTGCTAGTTCGGCTATCTCCCTGCCAATGGAGTTTTTTTGCGGTATTCCCGTTGGTTCGGTCGATGCACGCCCCAACGCCTTGGGAAGAAAGAGCGAATGTTTCTGTTTCACGATTTTCCGTCGTGGGTATGCGTCCGTAGAGATGTTTGCGTATATCATTACATTCCGATGAATCTTGTTTGCCGAGTATTCGTTATTCAAAGATACATATGCTGAAGAAGTTTTTGCGCGGAACCTCATACGTTTGTTGATTTCAGAATTCACTAATTTACTGTCTCCTAAATTAAATACTACCTTTTCAGTAGTAAAATTTCGGTAATAAAGTACGAAACTAAATACTACCTTTTTGGTAGTATTTAATTCAGTATATTATTTATTATCTCGATTTTTTAAACAAGAATGGTTAGTCTAACATTTTTTGGCTCTTTCTGAATGTTTCATGTCCTGCATCCCACAAAACATACTATATTTGAATTTATATCCCTCGATCGTGTACGAAAATCTTCGAGAAAGGGCTGCCTGGACGAAAAATTCGTATCTGAGTTACTCTTTATCGGTATCACTGTATTATAGCTGACTCTAAGGACAATTTTTTGAAGTGCTTGAGTTATCACGTTTAAGCTAATAGGTCAGGATTTTTTCACATTACTTTACAAATGTTTTTGAAGTAACTATTTATGAAAATATCTCGAATCCAAAACGTTAATTGTGTATGTTTTTTTAAAATCACGAATGAATCATCATCATGCTTTTGGTCTGCGAAATATTATACCGGAATATTTTTTAGAAATGTATAAATTCGAATGAAAGGTAATGTATACATTCCTTTAAAGTATTTAATCTCGATATACTCAAGCTCAACTTAATGGAAAGGTTCCAAATCAGGTAAATAAAAACAACCTTGTAATTTCTACGGAATATGTATTTAAGGCAACTACTTAGTTATTACTATGGCTGCTACTTTCTGAGTCATAGACATCAACAAGCCTGATGAAATACTCTGTGGAAATCACATGGTTGATTTATCCTGTGGATAATAAAATAATTAATTTAATGTAATTTCTTAAATTGCACCTTCAGAATGCTATATCCGGAATATTCTCTTTGCCTTTGCTTTTATCGGAATGAGAGGTTCAAAGAGTTCCTCGTAGCTCATTCCTTTTCTGCTTATTTCACAGCTAACAGAATGCTCATATTTTAGCATCAAGGTTACTTACCTCAAGAAGATGGCAATCATTTTGTGTACGATCAAATAAAACTTTTAACGAAGACTTTTTTATGAGGATGATATTCCGTAGATAATGTTAAAGTTACAGTGTGTTAAAGTGTGTTTTCATTGATAATGCGAGTGGGTACAGCCATTCGATAAATTCGAATTCTTCTTGATACGGAGTTGATGGATCACTTCCTCCATTCCTTGCTAACTTTCGCGGTTGTCCGAATACTTTTTCGCGCGCGAAGCCATCTGAAGTCTACGGCTGTCGCATTCTTCCCATATCTCGTTTACATTAGCAGTGGTCAGTGGAAAGTAAATGTTTTTCTTTTAGTTCGTCCCACGCTTTCGGAGTTGCCTGAGCGGCTTGTTTTATTTCATTCGTATCAACGTAAGAAAAAGAGCTGGCGATGTCTTCATGGTTTGCATATGGCACCAGATTTTTTCATTGTGTACCTCGCTAATACGCCGGGTTAGGTTTCGTACTACTACCACAAAGCAAATCAAAGCTTATTTCTCGTTTTCCAATGAAAACAAATCCCATCAAAGCACGTTTTTGCCAACGCTTGTCTTCGCAGTACACCTGAGAAAATTCCTGTTGAAATTGTGCATGCAACGTTCGTGTGTATGTCGCTTCCAAAAACTCAACCAACAAGCGAGGCAAAAGACAGAAGTGAATATAAATTGGATTCAAAAGAACGTTGTAAAAGAGCTGCTGCCACGCGAATTACATTTGCATTCATATCTGATTTTTTTGTTTGACTCTTCTTGCTTGTTCTGTTAGCTCAACGTCTCCCAATCCTTTTTGATGAATTGACTCGTTTTTATTCGTTAGCTTGAAGTCTTGGTCCACCTGCTTATTAGCTACCCAAAGCCTTAAAAAAGATATCCAAAGATGTGTATTTATTCGAGATATTGGTTAAATTTGTTCATGTTCAAATAATGAATATTGAATAACTGTATGTTACACGCACATTAGCTTTTCATGAATTGGTATAATTATTATTGATTGTTTTCCGTCACTGGCTGCCTCTAATCTTTCTGTGCTATTAGATGAAACAATGGCTAGTTATCTCAGAAAGTGTCAAGACATCTCAAGCTTTTAAAACTCTGATTATTTGTAATCTTGATTTTTTTCACGATTCCGTATTCTCCGTAAATTTCTCATTTGAGTGCTACTGAGCAGGAAGGTTTCTGTATGGGATTTTCCGGCTCTGGTTAGTGTCTGCGTAATCTTTGCAGTACGCGTCCAAGATTCCCGAATTAGGTAACGAATTTTTATGCTCCTAGGCTTTCTTATTGTATTCTTTATAAAAATGTGACTTTTGGCATAATTTTTTCTTTGTATCCATTTCTCCTTACCTGTGCAGTATAAGCGACCAAAATGTTAAATAGTGAGATCTCTTTTTCAATTTTTTCTTCGTAATAAGAATGAATTAAAAGGAATGGTTTAGCATCGTCATATTAATCCAATTCATGATGTCATGTCTAATGGCGAACGATATGAAGTTAGAGTGTTAATGTATAGGGTAAGATGCCTTATTATGGGAAGATATCCTGATTTGGGGAAGTAGTTTTTTTCCTAACAACTTCTGATAACTAGGATTTCGGTAGGCAGGCAGCACCACTCACAAACCGAAAAATAACTACCTCCCTATATTTGGAAACCTCCCCGAAGTACAGCATCTTACTCTACCTTAGCTTTACATTTGTTTACAAAATTCATACAAGATTCCTTTGTTAAAATTAAACTATAAAAATTCGTGCATGGCAAGTTTCAGCTGAATTGATCCTGAATGTCGTTTATGTTCCTCCGAAACTAGTCTTGCATGGGGTGTGGACATTTGAATTAAATTGCGAAATCCTGGAACTTTTTGTAAATAAACAAGATTTCATTCTCATTATTCGTAACATCACCGTGTTCATTATTTCTGTCCAAATCCTTTGTCACGCTCCGTAACTGAGTTTTAGGCGTCGTTTGTCACGACTCAATCGTCGTGCATTCTGTGCCGTCCCTTTGATCTGCAGCGAGATAACGATCATACCCGTTATGTTTGCTAGGAGCATTTTACGCATTGTCTGCCTCTTTTTTGCTTTTGTTCTCCCGCTTCACATGCCCCGTATCCGCACCACTCGTCGGAGTGCAGCGCATCGCAGATGTGGGAATGCCGAGATTGAAAAAGAGAGATGCATAGGCGTTGTGAGAAAAAGGAAATAAAGCGTCTCTTTTTCTATTCAGCTATTCACAGCCTCTCTCGCGGTTGCACATGTCCCCTGGACATGTCTTACTCCCATACGCATTCCCTGCATCTGATTTCTCGCTCCTTCCGACCAACGCATTCCTTCTCATAGACCGTCCCTTTCTCTCCTCTCTTCTCACCCCCAAGGTGGTGCACGTCGAGATTTTCCATACGTTTGCCACTTCCAAATCAATATTAATTTGCTCTAGAACATTGTTTTGATCGCAAGAATAATGAATCGATCTATCGATTGCAATGAAGTCGATCTATCGCTTTTCGATGTTTTCATACATGGTTGTTTTATATTGCTCCTCTTTCAAGTTGAAGAACGCTTGCTGTTTGTGGGAAAGTCTTTTCAAGAAATCTTATCCAGTAAATATACTACTTTGTAGCATATTTATTACTGGATTTCGTACTTTGTTTTGTCTTGCCGAATCATGAATTGATTGATCGATCTATGGATCCGTTTGAAGTCGATTTTCATCCTTTTAGTGTTTGTCCTTTTATTTTATATTCGTTCTATTTCAGCTTGAAAATTCTAGCTTCCGGCAGAGAAGGATTTTCAAGATATTGAATCCATGTATTTATTTGTTTTATTTATCCACTTGCATGCATGTAATGCGGTATTTCACCATTCGTTTAATCAGTAACGTATTGCGGGATAGTCTAGTTTCAGGATACTCATTTCAATATGTCTATGGAAGTTAGATAAATTCATTGATAGGCCTTTGCGAACCTTTCCAATGATAGCGACCATACTATTTGTTGTATAACATAACCGCATATTACTGTTCAAAACTTTGAATTTCAGCTTGAACGTCAAAACATAGTTTCTCAGGGTCTATACAAGCTGCTTAAGAAATTATTGCTTTTTTGATGTTAAACCGAGGTGGTAGTAACTGAATATGGATATTTCAAACCTCTAATTCATTAACAGCCGTGTTCCAAATTTCCTTTCTTTACACTATGAATGATGTATGTACAAGTTAATGTAGCGGATGATTCATAATCAACGACTCTGATCGGTCTTCTAGCCGAATTGCATCCAAGACTATTCTCTGGTTCTAAATCGAATCTACCCTCGAAGCTTTAAACATCATAGGTCATGATTTGCCTCACGATTCAATTTTAGTTAAGTCCATCTATCGAATATAGCCGAGATGACGTTACACATCTTCTGAGGGACCTCAACTATCAAAGATTTGATTTATCAGCTCTGTGAGTATTGATCATCCCTCACTATCGCTCCGTTCAAGATTGATCAATTTATCCCCTTTCTTAATCAAAAGTATGAAAAGAAAGGAGTTTAGGGTACGTCGGTGAAATTTAATTACATCTGAGGTCGCCGCTGAATAGGGTTAATCGTTATGCGAAGCGGTCCGAGTTCCCGTCTAATCCTCATCATCCGAATCGGTCTTATCAGTGAACTGGAAGAATTGATACCTTAACGATGTGAATCATCGGGAAATGCCGTGGGTTGCAAGGATCCCGCGCACCCCAAGAATTTCCCCTTTCAAGTGGCTGCAAGCGGTAATTTGATAACCCTCGGGGTATTGCCGCCAGCTTCATTTTCTTATATCCTTTGTGAGACCCTCTTTGCGGCAGTTTACCCTCATGTTGTGGGGTGAGATGGCTTAATTACGCTTTCCCCGTTGAGTGATGATCGAGATGGTTCTAGTACGATAAGGGTCGGATTAATTTTTCCGTGTTTTCTTTCGGGATAATGTTCAAGAAGCCTTAGGGAGCTATAATGTAAAACGCGTTCTTATTTCTTTTGAGATTGTTTTGATTATTTTATAGATTGCATTGCGTATTACTGCGTGTTGTAATGGGGAAATTTAACACGGAAGCTGTTTTTTCATCATCAAATATTTTTGGTGTGGCGTTTATCCTATTCTGTGATTTTTGTTTCGCTTTTATTTTATTTTATCGTAAGTATTATTTTCATTTCTATTTGATGTTTTGGAGTTATATAAACCCCGGTGTATTTGTGGGAGTATTTTCCCGGGGTCAATTCTTTTACATGGCAAAAGATCCTGTGTTCTCCACTACGTCAAGTTAATTCTTCTCTGTTCCCGCTTCGAGTATCTCCATCTCCATCCAAATATTCGTCCATTCATTGGACGAATATTTTAACTGTTAGGGATTAATGTAAGAATTTAGAGAAGCAAGACAACATCAATCATATTATGTACATAAGTAATGTTTAATGTAAGACCCTCATAATGTGCAAATGATAATAAATTGAAAGAAATCCACTTTCTCGGTATTAACTTGGTAGCTTTTTATAATAATAATTTTACCTAATAATTAGTGTTTCCATAAGTGGGGCTTTTATTTCTCTATTATGAATCAAATAGTTAAGTACTACTTATGTTAAAGAAATAACTTTAGGTCTTTACTCGAGTCATTTCTCTCAATAGAATTTTATTTTATTTTTATTGTCACTATAAACATGTGAAAATTGATGTGGTCAATTTCTCCCCTATATTTTTCCCACCATCTCGAGTCATGGCTATTTATAATCGCCCCCGCATCTCCGATAACGAGCTATGATCGTGCCAATCTTCGCTTCAAAAAAGCGAGGATAACGCAGTTTATTTGCGCCAGATGTCTTCCAGACATGCTCTCCCATCTCGTCAGTCTTTTTGAAGGTTAATTGATGTCGACATCTTGACCTTTCTTGTTGCGTCGAGGTTCTTCTCTTCTTGGAGCTTCTAATTGTCCCATTTTGTTAGGTTTCCGTTCTTCCAAATGTTGCGGCATAATAGTCAAAGACCACTTATGGCAGTTTTTCATCGCAAAATGATTAATTGGACGAAGTACATAGGTCTAAGTGTGATCGATTGGTTTTGTTGTCTCTTGAGTGTACTAATTTCTCCATTGGGTGTCAGAGTTTGAGTTCGATTCCCCCGTAGACGATTTCATTTGTGTTGGTGTAGAGTTAGTTGTAAGAGTCGATTATTAGCCTTGAATTTCGTCCCTTCTAGAATGTTGTGGTCCTCTTTCACTCGGTCGTGAGTGGTAGGATTGCTCATCCGGAGCTTCAGACTTTGAAGTTCAGAGTTAAGGATATTTGATATGATTATTTTGATGCCGCCGTTTATGAAGGTAAAATCTCTCCATTAATTACTATTACGGAGATCACGATCACGTGTTAATTTATCAGCTTATGTAAAAACAATGATATAGCAACTGCACAAATAGCTATCAGACCGGAAACATAAAAGAAATAATCTAACGCAGTCATTAGTATAAATATCCCATAAAATTATATTAATTTAATCATGTTACTTTAGCTACATTATATAGTGAAATTACACTGGGGAACAGTGATTTTGTTGCCCTAGATCTGTGACTTGTTTTAGACTAACGATTGACATCTGAATTCAAAATGAACCTCAGTTTTTGTCTAACACGTCAAGTTTTTAAGCTACAGGATACCCTCTATATGTCTCAAAAGTCTTACAAAATGTCCATATGAAGGAGAATAAAGAGAAAACTTACCAAGTATACTTCGCAAAGAATATTTATAGTCATATAAAGGCATTCATTAACTCATATAAACTTTAAACAAGCAAATCAAGGTAAATATTTTTGCTTATAGCTTTTTCTTGGGTGTTTAATCTGATGCTCCAACAGTAGTCAGCCATCATATGTGCATCCTATCTACCTTGATAGCCTGTCTCCTTGACCTTCAAATCTTGGTGGAATCGCTCACCTTGCTCATCACAGACTGCACCAAGATTTTTCGGGAAGTCAGCAAGATGGCTATGTATAAAAATGCAATTTGATGCTCATATTGCAACCAAGCATTTTAAAGCTCTCCAAGAGTTGCTGGACAATTTCCATGTAATTCTGTGCTCGTGTATTTCCAAGAAAGCCTTTGTCAACATTTATGAATGCTAACCAAGCATTATTTTCTAGTACTCTCATTGTATTGATGAAATGTTCATCTTTAATGAGCCGCTGAATCTGTGGACCATCAAACACACCAGCCTTGATCTTTTCAAATGACAATCTTGGGAATGCAGAAATGAGATACTTGAAATAGTCCCCTTCAGTTGACAAAGCTTTAATAAATTGCTTCATGAGACCCAATTTTATACCTAGAGGTGGAAATATAATATTCTTTCTGTCAAGTGGTTGATGTAGAATATTTGGATCACCAAGTTTCAGATCAGATCGTGGTGGCCAATTCGACTGCACCCAATGCTTCTCGCGGGCTCTGCTGTTCCACATACTCAAAAAAACAAGGGTACTTGGTGTAACCGCGTTGCTGGCCAAGGAGGAAGTACAACCATTTTAAGATCAATGCAGATGATCCATTGGCGCATGTTATATTGCAACAAATCAACGGCTCTCTTTATATCTTCATATTCTACACACAGACAAATTAAAAGGCCTATTGGGACTGCACCAAATAAATTTCCATTGTGGATTCAATTTATGCTCCGCTTTGAACTATCGATGAACAATCGCCATTCAGTTGCATTATAGGCTGAAACTCCCAACTCTTCTATTAAACCATGTACGTTATGACAATATACAAATCCATCATCACTTCGGAAGTATTGCAGAAACGCACTTTCTCTTGATCGAAAGTAGGATACCTTAGCTCCTTTTTCAATTAAGTTTTTCTCGCGCAGTCTTGATGCTAAAAGCTCTGAAGCTTTTTTAGATAGTCCCAAATCTCGTACCAAATCATTCAACTCATGCTGCTCAAATCCCTTACCATCGGTATCTTCAATTTCAAAATCTACGTCGTTAAGGCCACTTCGTTCTTCACCAGACTCGTCTTCATGTATTTCCAAAGAGGGCAATTCTTTGAAAACTAGCACTGAGTATAGCTGAGGGTAGACTAGGATACTCAATTTTACATCTGCTTTTCTTGTTGTATTCTGATTTTTTCACTGTACAAAAATAACAATCACTTGAGTGATCTTTGGGTTCTCGTCAGATCATAGGTATACCGAATTGAAATTTATCATGTATTCCCATCGTCCACATCCATAAACCCTCAACACACTGATTACACACCTTGTGAGGGGCCCACGACTTATCTTGATTAACAACTTTCACTTTCAATGTATTCAATACATTGTGTTTAATTTTTCCAGTAAGTGACGGCTGCTACCATTGAGTTTAAAATATTTCAGTTCATATGCAAATAAAAACTATACCCTGAAAATCTTGTAAACAAACAAGAACTCAGATTAAACGCTGGAAAGTGCTTCACTATATAAGAGCAACTTGCAACGTCTCACTGCAATATCTCAAGTGTAACTGAACAAGTAAGGACAATATGAACCTGTCGCTGGTTTCCAAAGGTGCACAATGGTCAATTTCACTATTTTTGCGGGACAAAAGGATTAAATGTAAGCAAATTGTACTATATTGTAATCAAGATGTAACTGTAGTCAACAAACGAATAAACCAATGGAAAATAATTCAGCCGAAATTGTCTCTTTGTTTGACAGTACCGGAGTATCTCCGAAAGAATAGTTACATTCACGTAAAGCGTAGAGAAAAAACTTGACGTGATAGAAGAAAACTAAATACAGATATGAAATCAGCATGCCTCATTTACCCTGAAACAGCTCAAAAATCGAACTCAACAGAAATAAAGTTGAAAATTGTTCCCCAGTGTTATCAAAGTAACTCGAAGGAAAAATTATACATAATAATTAAATAATATTGCAAAAGTAATTTGAAGCGGATAGTTTTAAAAAATTGGTTTTGAAAACGTACTACCAGCATCGTCGTTTGCCCATGGACTTCAAAGAGAATCAACGGGATTACGCAAAAGCTTACAAAAGCATGGATTCGTTTCATTGGCATATATCGGGTGTTTCAAACCTAACCTACAAGAGAAAGTAGAGACACCCTTGTCATGCTTTCTGTGGACCGGAATACGTAACAATTAGTTTTTATAGAGCCCCCTTACACCCACTGCTTACGTCACTCTTCCGAGACATCCGGCAGAACTCAAATTAACGTAAACAATACGTTCAAGGTTGGAACGATATGGGGCCAAATTCGCTCTCCCAAATGTGTTCAGCGATGCCGGTTTAGAATGAGAGTAGTTAGGAATATGAATGAGATTTTGGCTACGTAGAACTTATTAAAGCTTGTTTATAGCCAATTTTGCTCTTGGATGTGTAGGTTCTATTCAATCATAGAATCTTCTCATTATATTCTTTAACTTTATTATTTTTTATTTTATTGGAGTGTGCAAATATCTACGTATAGTATAGATCCGAGGTTTCCAAGCCTTGAGCTCTTGTGGCCCGTTTAGTTCTCATAAAGACTTGGTGGTTGGAAAATAATATGCTTAATTAATTAATGGTAATATTCGACGAAATTATTTGTTCGTTTATTAAATTCTCGCTCGAATGAAATCGTTGTTTATTTTTATTTAATTTTCATTTTTCTCTCAGTAGTCATATTTCAGCAATTTGTATTTCAAAATCATTCTTTCGTAACTCGACCAAAGAACCAATTAAATTCGAGATTAATTTCCGAATTGTCCTTTCATTTTTATATAATTTTTATTCACCGACAGCTTCGAGATATTTTTTACCCAAACAACCTTCGTTGAAGAGTAGTTCGTCATCTGTTTCAATGGATCAAATGTGGGGCAACACACGACATTTGGGAGTTCGTCATGTCTGCAGTGGCATTTTAAGGAGTAGGAAATTAGTAGTGAATGGGTCTGCGCTAATTCGTTTAGCGATATGACCCCTTTCCCTTTTACTCCGGCGCTTGTTTCGACCACTTGCTCCATTGTCGTGCTGCAGAGAGCCACGAGCATCCACCAAAATTGGCTAGAATTCGTACGATGAGAATTTAGTGACGTATGATACGATGGCACTGAAGGAAGATTCATAACGTCACGAATGAAGACGTGGTTTGTTTTGAGCCGATAAGTTTACTTTTTTTTTAATTCGTTTGTCATTTCGGCGTTTATTTTTTTTATCGCATAGCTAATGCAACTTTGCCATATAAAAGGTTAAATATTTTTAGGTGAGGAATGAACCGATACGTCAACTGGTACTCCTCTATTCCATCAAGCAGTAATTAATAAATCATTGCAATTGGTTTTATTAGGGTTCTCTGTGGTAAGGGTGTACACAATTGTTCTCACGTGTTCTTAAGGAATCATCTTTAATGTCTGCCTTCAAAGTTATGGAATCTTTCGTTATTGCCCTTACCGTGTGGCTGGTTATCGTTTAAGGAAAATTAAATGAATGAACGTATTTATCCATTAGTAATTGGCTTTCTATTTGTTTTGTATCCTATTTTTGTCAGAATATTCAACGTATGAGCATATTATGAAACACATGAAACATATTATGAAAGGTTCTTAAATTGATCTCACTTTTCATGCCATGTAAACTTTTTCCAGTATTGTATGCAAAGTTTAAATAGGAATTTGTTTATCTTTGAGATGCCCATCTATGACAAACATCTACCTTTTCCTTTTTTATTATTCCTGGTCATAGATTTAGATTTTAGATATATAACCTGCGAGCCGCCAGAGGCGTATGGCAGGGGATAAAGTAAGTTCGGAATTATTTCTGTAACTATTGTAGCTATTGTATTTGTTAAGCTTGCAATTTTGTTGCGATTTTTACTTTCCTTTGTAAAGGTATGTATTTTTATTTTATTTAAATTAAACCATTTAAAAGTATACCTTTTTTTAATACTTGAACCTGCACTGTTAGGATATCTTGCAATTTTTGTTATAATTTTACATACTTTTAACGCCTGTTTTCTCTTAAAATATTTTAAATCCAGCATTTTGATGATGTAGAATTGTTGGAAGATAATCCTGAATGTGACAACCACCATCAGTGTCTCTTTTAATTTTCCAGAAACTTCTACTTATTAAAGGAACGCTGACGTAAAATCTTGAATCCGATAGGGTAAGGCGGTTGTTATAATTAAATAAGTATTCGTATCTTCTCGTTCCAAAATCACCGATGTCACGTTCCCGAATCCAAGAGAGAGTCGAACCATTGCCTTTTTCTAAATTTCCCTTTAAATAATCCGTTCCGAACGATATGATCGCTCCATCTTCAAAGGAACGTGCTTAAGCAGCATTTCTTTCTATTGCCATCCGCGAGTGGTAGATGTTAACAATATTCGTATTCAGCGCGAAAACTCATTATTTTCCGCATAGTCATCGGAGATGAAGCGAGATCCAAATTCGCGAATTCGGTCGAGACGTGTCGAATCTGAAATAACGCTTCGATTACTTTCTCCAGCGCCCCTTCACGTTCCCTTTAAATGTTCGCCTCTTCCCTTTCTCTCTGGATTGCTCTGGCCTTGCAATAAGGGTTGTTTTCTTATCGCCGAGTTGTCCTGTCGGTGTGTTGGCCTGTCGACGAATTGTCCTGTTGATGATTTTTCCTGTCGCCTTACCGCTATTGAATCAGATCATTAACTCATTATTATTATCATCATCTCACTTGAGGTTTTAATATATAAAAATAATCACCCTGTCGCCGAGTTGTCCTGTCGGTGTGTAGGCCTATCGTTTGTTTGTCCTGTCGCCCTACTGCCATTGAATCAGATTATTAGCTCATTCTTATTATCCTTATGTTTTAAAGTGAAAACAATTACCCTTTCGCCGAACTGTCCTGGCGCCTTACTGCCATTGAGTCGGATTATTATCACATTATTTCTTTCATCTCACTTCAGGTTTTAATACAAAATAATATCCCTGTCGCCGAGTTGTCTTTTCGCTCTACTGATATCAATCCTGATTACCATCTCAATTTATTTTCTGTAGGATTTAAATAATTATTTTGAGATATTTTCTCCTTCCAAATTTTGGCACTATCTTTCACGTCTATTTTAAATTAAATGGAGAAGTATTCCGGCGAATTTTAATATTAACTCAGCGATGTCATTCCTGCTCCAACTTGCAAATTAGAATTTCGACCATTTAACATAATCGACAACATTCTACTAGGGTGTTGCCTTACTATAAATTATCTTGCACCCCTTCTCTTGCCTAAATTGAGATAGTTTAATGTCGAAATTTCATGTAAGAAAGCATATATATTCCCTGAGTTAACTGAAAGATAACAATTTCCTCTTTATTTTTGCTGGACGTCATTAGCGAGACCAGGAAACAAAACCATGAATATAAAAGGTCGCAATGTGACCACATGTGGCGTGAAGGTTCCAGGTTCCCCACTTCTTGGTTAGACTGTCGTGATTTTTTTGGGAAATTTCGAAGGACCAAGAATTCAGGGAGCATTCGTGTAGAAATGTGGCGCATCCAACAGTGCTCATTCACCGTGTGGTTTCAGCCCGTAGAAATTCAGCAGCTTCATCTGATCACCGGGAATCCCGCGTAATTGCCCGACTTATGAAGAGAAGAATTCCCAGAATCGACTCTTTAAAAGAGTCGGTGGCCCAACTTGCAACACGACGCGATCGAATTCTTTCGTCTCCCGCCGTCGCAGCATCCTACCCGATTGCCACTCCCATTATCTTTACGCTCGTTCGTAAAATCCCACATTCCCGACTCCCCCGTATCCCTCCATCTGCTTCCTGCGTTCCTTTTTTTCCCGTACGTAACAGCATGTCGCACGTCAATTTGCATTCCCCCCGGTTCGAAGCATTTTTTTGTCCGCTCTACATCCATTCCGTCGCCCACCATGCAATTTTCTCTTCACCACAAGGGGAGTGTATTGCACTAGTCGGCCAATCAACTTTCTCATCCCTCCTTCCTTCATCTACTCTATGTCTCTTTCATCTTCTTTATTCCCGTTTTTCTCGTTCTCTTGTCCCTCTTCCTTTTTCCTCGCCTCCTCCCTCCGAAAGGTTTGTCAAGTTAAATTATTCCGTTTATCAATTCCGACTGTGGTCGATTGACTTTTTATCGCTCGAATGACATGTGAATGACCCCTGGCTCATGTCAAGGCCCGTCTCCAAAAGCGCAGCGGTGAAAACGAAATCGGTATGTTCTCTTGTTAACCTATATAAAGCACATTTGCATTCGTCGGAAACTCCGATTTTTCTAAATCCTAAATTTTCAGTTAAATTTTTCGTTTTTACTTATCTTTCATACTTCTAAGGTACGTTCAATTATGCCATCTCAAATTCTGGATGTACTATTAGGTCATTTCTCGATTGATTAATTTTTTTGACTTAACTCGGATAAAATTGATTTTTCTTAATGAGAAACTATTACACATTGTTGCTCCTGAACCTCTTTCTTTAAATCCTGAATTGTAAAGGAAAAAATCTGATGTGGCCAGCACATGACTTTCTCCATATATAAGATGTAAATATTTATCTACGACAGTAATTTTGAACTCCTTATTCCATCTAAACTTTGAAGATGAGTGATTAATTTATATATTATTATCTTTTACGTCCCAATCATCATAAATAATGCTTTTCGGGACCTTTTCGATGAAAAACGATGAAGTGGCCTTTCGCCCCAGCGCCCAGAGCGACCACAACGTACATAATTAGCAACTTCCGGTTTATCAGTATTTCACGAATCACTCCTACACAATCAGTGATAGAAAAATATATTTCATGCAAAAGTCATAGTATATAATATTTTATAAAAGTTTTATAAGTAATAGTATATACCTAAATATCATATTTATGGAGATATTTTGAAAACCGGAAATGAGCTTTGAAGTATGAAGCTCGACTTCCGGTTTACCGATTTACTTGAAAAGCTGATCAACTCTGACAGCACACACCACAGTACTATATATGAATTTTGGTATTGATACGACTAATAGTTTACACGTTAGAGCGCCCACTGTCACACACATACACATACACACACACGCACACACACACACACAGACATCATTCCGAAAATGGTCAAAACGTGTTCTAGGGTCCTTAAAAGCATGTATTTCCGTTGAAATCTCGAAGTCGATTTTTTTCATGAAAACAATACTTTCTCTATACTTCGTATATGGAGAAAGTAAATAAACAAATTAATGCGTAGCTCTATGTTACTATATTGAAACTATATCAACACATATTTACTCAGTGAGCATTAGTAAGGTATTCTGTGAACTGTAATAGCATTTTAATCATTATAGATTCATTCCTAAATTATTCAGTAAATCTTTAAAATATCCCGAAACCTTATGTTTTGGATATTAATTTTCGTCAGTTTATATGCATGATATGGTGTTCATTATTTTTTTGGTACTTACCTATGAATTATTTTATGTATAGGTGCTTAAAAATTGTTGAAATAATGTTTAGATAATTATTAAAATTTATTTCAGTAAATTTGGTATCACTGCTAAAATTGCATACTTCTTATAACTTGACATTAAGAAAATCCTCAGATAATCATAACGTGGACAACATTTTTACAAAACGAAAATTTGGTTGAAATATCTTCATTAGTTTCTGTGATCCCGACGGTAATATAGCGCCTGATGTCACATTGACCCCACGAGACTACTTAAGGATTAATGGTGAAATGTTTCAAAAACGGAAATGAGCTTCCAAAAATAAAGATCGACTTCTGGTAAACCGATTTACTCCAAAAACTAATCAACTCTAACGACACCAACAAAAACACTATATGTGGAATTTAAAGTTGATACAACGAATGGTTTTCATGTTAGAGCGCCCACAAAAGACATAACAGCTACTTCCCGGGTTATCGGTATTGCACGAATAACTCTTAATCAATCGGTGATACAAAAATATATTAAATACAAAAGTTATAGTAAATTATATTATCTATATCTTATAAGGAATACAATATACCAATATATCATATTTATGGATATATTTTGAAAACCAGAAATGAGCTTTACACAACGTACATAATCAGCAACTTCCGGTTTATCAGTATTTCATGGATAACTCCTAAACAATCAGTGATGCAAAAATATGTTTCATACAAAAGTTATAGTAAATGAAATTTTCTACAACATTTATAAATAATAGTATATACCTAAATATCATATTAATGGAGATATTTTGAAAACCGGAAATGAGCTTTGAAGAATGAAGCTCGACTTCCGGTCAGCCGATTTACTCCAAAAACTAATCAACTCTAACGACTGTAATAAAAGTACTATGTAGGAAATTTGGTGTTGATCCGACAAATAGTTTTCATGTTAGAGCGCCCACAAAGTACATAATCATCTTCTTCCGGTTTATCAGTATTTCACGAATAACTGCTAATGAACCGGTGATACAAAAATATGTTAAATACAAAAGTTATAGTAAATTATACTATCTAAAACTTTTATAAGTAATACAATAGACGTATATATCATATTTATGGAGATATTTTGAAAACCGGAAATGAGCTTTAATGAATAAAGCTCGACTTCCGGTTAACGGATTTACTCCAAAAACTAATCAACTCTGACAGCACACACAACAGTACTATATATGAGGTTTGGTATTGATACTACTTTTAGTTTTCGAGTTAGAACGCCCATTATCACACACACACATACACACACACACACTCACACACACACACACACACACACACACACATTGGACTCCGTAGCGTTCGGACGTGTTTCGGCTTCGCTCCCGGTCTCTTACTTTGTGTGCGCTTTCTTTCATCGTTGTCATCGTTTCATCTCATCGTTCTGTGTTTGTTCGCTTCGTTTGTGCTTCGTCTTCATCCAGTGATCGTCGGTGAGTGTCCAATTTGTTGATTTGTCTGGTTTTTCGTCTCGTGTTGTTCGCATACGCTCGCCATCAGCGTGAGTCTCACACGTTCGTCATCTGCCGCCTCGGTGGCGGCAGAAATGGACGTGGCTTCACCTACAGTGTCGCCTTCATCCTCAGAGATGGATTTATCTGGAAGTAGTCAGTGTAATTCGCAGAAATTGACCTATAAATCAATTCTATCTACGCCCGCTTCTCAATTGTCTGGTGACTCATCGCCATGTGCTCCCAAAAGCTCGTCCTCCCATACCTCGAGGCCTACCTCCCCCGTCCCTCGACCTGCCTCCCCTACTTCTAGGCCAGTATCCCCTACCTCCACGCCAGCTCCCCCTCCCATACGCAGACCTGTTCAGCTACCACCCCTACGTAGCGACGCAGGAGACTCGGCGCACGTCTCCTCTCCTCCCTCTACCTCAGAGCTGGTCGCCCCCCCTACCGCCCCTCCATCCACCCCGGGGCACTCTCTTGGCGTTTCCCCTTCCACTTTGGCTTCGTCAACATACATTTCAGATTCTACTACGTTACCGTCCATTCCTTCCCCGCCAGCGCCTACAGCCCCTCCTCTCGGCACATACGCGCAGCGGGTTCGAGGGGAATCTCTTGGAAATTACGCACGCACACCTACACACGAGAGTCCCAACGGGACTTTTTCTTTCACGCGTCGAAGGGTAACGCCGGTGCTGACCGGTCCTAACCGAAAAAGGGGTATTATAATGCAAGGTTTGCCGGACACCCCAGTTCACCAATATGTCTTCGCGGTTGCTAGTAAAATAGGGGGCGGGAGTAAAATCACGCATGCCACGCGGCTCTCCCAGAATAGAATTTGTATCTACCTCGCGAGCGAGGCACTGGTCGACACATTTATCTCCGACTTCGGCGGTGTCGAGATAAACAACACATGGGTCGCGGCACGCCGCATGGTGACCGCGGCTAAAAAAGTTTTTCTGAGCAACATCCCGCCCGAGGTCTCTAACAAAGACTTACTCGAGATACTAAGCGAGGCCGGAAGAATAGTGTCGCCGATTTATCCCCTGACATCCGGCATTAGAGTCGATGACTTTACTCACGTCTCCTCATGGAGGAGGATGGTACATATGGTCATCAGGGAAGGGATCAGGATGCCCGACTCCTTCGTCGTCGACGTTGGGGACACCCCTTACCGGGTATTCTTAAGAGTTGACGACGGTAGGTGTTTCCAGTGCGGGGAGGACGGCCACGCAGCCAACACATGCCCAAAATCAAACGCCACCTCGAAACAAATACCAAAAACCGTACCGTCAACGGATGGCGTCCCGCTAGCCACCACCAATGCTCCCTCTACCTCTGATGATCTGAGTTCCTCCACGAGTACCTCTGTCCCCGTTGTTTCCGCGACCACTCAGTCCGGTGCACTATCATCAGAGGAGGGCAAAACTCCTCCCGAGACAGATATTACTCCTGAGGAAATCAATCTGGTCGACTCGCAAACGGCTAAACTCCTTGCCCCTCTTGCCATGGATTCGCCACCATCAGTCGCGATTGAGAGCCTCGAGCTCTCGGCCTCTCAAAAGAGGAAAACACACACGGGAACCCCAGAAGATAACCTCCTCGGTCAAGTGCAAAGGAAAGAAAAGAATCCGAAAATAACCAAAGAAATGCGCCCGGATGACGAGGGGCTTAAACAAATAGCGGATTATTACACAAAAAATCCCGGGTTCACGAACATATCTTTTTTATCCCTAAGTAAATTCTTGCGAGACGTAAAGGGGAGGACGGACAGGATCGCCGCCTTAAAAGAAAATTTCAGTGAACCCATCGAAGCATTTAAAGTCCTGGCCACCCTCGACAAGCAGAAAGTCGTAAAACAGGGGGCAATGAAGATGAGGATCAAGAGGTTGGTCCAGCACGCCCTACAGGACGACATCTTCAATGCATAATTTTGTCATATTTATAACCATCATTATTTATTTACATATTTTGAAAATATCTATTGCCCTTATCAATATTTTTTGCCCATTACACGCATCTACTTCGTCGGTGTCGGTCGGTCGGTCGGTGTCGTGTATATATTTTATTTATATTTATTTATTAATATTTATTTATTGTCCTTGTTTTAAATGCATCCATTCCTCGGATGTTTTAATCGTGTGTGTCCGATTTGTGCCCTTGGTTATCCTTTTGATGAAACGAGCAATTTTAAATAGGGATTTTATTGCGCCGCCTTCGGCCAGTGTGTGTCTGTCTATTTATTTATTTATTATTCGTGTTCGTCCGTGCTTTTATAAATTTATAAATTTATTTATTTATTTATTTATTTATTCGCGCATCATAGTGCGTGGTTTAAAGCACGTCTGTTTTTATCATATGTACGACGCTCCAGCTTTTTATGATCCTTTTATAGTTTGCTCGTCGTTTCTTGATTGGATTGTCCTTGCTCGAGGACGGATATGACAGATTTGAGAATAATCTCGCTAAACGTTCGCTCCGTGAGGGGAACTCTAAAGTGGGCACACCTGACGGCCTTCTTGGAGGCCCATCGGCCGGAAGTGGTGCTGCTGCAGGAGACCAACACCGTCGCGCCTGCGATGGACTCCCTGCCGCAGTACGAGTTTTTCTTCTCTCCCCTCTCCACGCCTCACACAGGAACGGCGGTCGCGGTGCACAGATCCGTGTGCGGCGGTGCGCGCCCGCCCGTCGTGATTAGCGACGGGCACGCCTTGGGTGTGACCGTCGGCCTGGGGGGTGTGACGCTCGACTTCGTGTCATTTTACGGACCGCACGAGCAGCATGAGGCGCTGACTGTCATCGATCGGCTGAGAGAACACCTAGAAGCGACGAGGCAGCAGCGCAGAGGACCGAGAGTGACTATATTAGGGGGAGATTTTAACGTCACTTTGGACCCCGGGAGGGACAGATCCTCCGGGAGGGAGAGACATCCCCGGGTCGCCAACGCGCTCCGGAGTTTGGTGGAGGACATGGAGCTGGTGGACCCGTGGGTGGAGACGAGGAGGGGAGAGGAGGGATTCACCTTTCACGGAGCGGAGGGTGGAAACGTGCGCTCGAGGCTGGACCGCTTATACGTGTCCGGCGGGAGCCTCTCAGCCGTAAAAAATATGAGGACGGTGCCGTCGTTTACCGACCATAGAGGGGTGGCAGCCACTCTTTCGTTGCCAAGAGTGATCCCTCGACCTCCGTACTGGAGGTTCGACAATGGGTTGCTGCGCAACGAGGAGTACGTTCAAAACATAAAGACGCTCATCGCGGCGATCAACGATCTACGTTGTTTGGGAGACCCGGTATCGAAGTGGGAGACCCTAAAGTTTGAAGTGAAGGAGAGAACGGTCGACTACGTGAGGAGACTCAGACGGCAGCAGAGGGAAGCCATAGAGGAAGGAATTCAACTACAGCGGGCTAAGGCTATCGTGGCGAGGATGGGGTGGGAGAATATAATCGTCAACGACGACCCGCTGGCTCCTCACGTAGCGAAGTGGTACACGCGCGTCGTTCCGAGACCGCTGGAGGGCCTGGAGATCGACGGTCGATGGGAGGAGGACCTTGCGGCGATAAGAATGCACGTTTCCGCCTATTTTGGCGAAATTTTCGACCCAAAAGACGCGGAGCCTCTAACAAGTGAAGAGGACGAAGCCCTCCTCTTCGAAGCCCTCGACAGCGTCTGCGAGGACGAAAGGGCCTCGCTGAACGTGGAGGTTTCGGAGGACGAGATGCTGGAGGCACTTAAGAAGCTTAATAGAAACAAGACCCCGGGGTCAGACGGACTGACCCCGGAATTCTACATCGCCTTCTGGGACGTCCTCGAGGGCCTGTTCGGGGACATGGTGCGGGAGAGCTTTCGGAGGGGAAGCCTCCCCAGAACCAGCAGGTCGTCCGTCATCGCCCTCGTCCCGAAGAGCGGGGGGGGCAGAACGATCGATGGTTGGAGGCCCGTGTCGATCACCAACACGGATTACAAAATAATGGCAAAATTATTATCGATGAGGGTCAGCAGAGTAATAGCATCTGTCATATCCGTCGAGCAGTCGTACTGCGTTCCGGGGAGAAGCATTTTTGACGCCATCTCCACTGTGCGGGACATGGTGAGATCGGCGAACGCCGAGGATACGCCTCTGGCGGTGCTCTCCTTGGACCAGTCGAAAGCCTTCGATCGAGTCGGCCACGCTTATTTGATCAAGATTTTAGAAAGAATGGGTTTCGGGGACCGACTGATCGGCATGCTGCGGACGCTGTACCGGGACGCCGTATGCATGGTCCGAGTCGGGTCCTCTCTTACGCCCCCTATCCCTTTCCGAAGGGGAATAAGGCAGGGATGTCCACTTTCCGGACAACTGTACACCCTCGCCTTCGAGCCCCTCGTTCGGGCCCTCAAAGCGAGGCTCACCGGTGCCTCTATCCCCCGCCACCCGGAGACGCGGATAGCCGTCAGCGTCTATGCGGACGACGTGACGGTGTTCGCATCGGAGGAGGAGGATTTAAGGCGGGTTTTTCCGGCGTACGACCTCTACGCTCGGTCTTCGGGGGCCAAGATAAACGCAGAGAAGACGGTGGGGCTGTGGGTCGGCAGGTGGAGAGGCAGGCAGGACTCTCCCCTCGAAATAAGATGGAATTCGGAACACGGCAAATACCTAGGCCGAAAGATCTTCAACGACGAAGATCCGGAAAGGGAGGTTCTTGAGAAAGAGATGGTCGAAACGATCGAGACGGCCCTCAGGAGTTGGAAGCCAAGAATGAGCCCGATGTCGTTGAGGGGGAGGGTGTGCGTGGCGAATCAGTTCGTCGCGCCCAAGATATGGCACACCCTCCAGACCTTTCAGCCTTCACCCTCAGTTTCTTCAAGGATCCAGAGGCTGCTGGTGGATGCCATTTGGTTGGGTAGAAAGCACTGGGTGAAGAAGAAGGTGGCGACGGCGCCGGTTCGAGAGGGAGGACTCGGGCTCGTCGACGTTGGGGTTAAGATCCTCGGATTTCGATTCAACGCCGCACAGAGGCTCCTCCTTTCAGAGGAGGCAGCAGCGGAGCCGTGGAGGCTGCTCGCGGCCGCGGGCTTCGGGCGCGCGACGGGGGGGCGTCCGTGGAGGGACGCTTTCGATCGTGGCACGGGGTCGCGCCGGCTCTCCGGCTTTCGCCGCTCGCTAGTCAGGGCGTGGCGGTCGATGTGGCCGGAGAGAGAGGGCGCGGGAGTTTATGCCTTCTCCAGCGCGAGGCTCGGGAGGAGGATGGATCTTCCGATCCCCAAAAGGGCCGTATACAAAGAAGTTCTGTACAGAAGAAACAACGAGATCTGGCCACTCTCGGGTCGTGAGCCGAGGGAGGAGATCAGGTGGAGATCCCTCCGATCGCACCCCACCCTGGGGCATGATGGGGACGCGGCATGGCGCCTGGCTCATGGCGCGTGGGCGGACTGCCCCTTTCTCAGGAAGACCGGGATAAGAGAAAAAGACGACTGCCCTTGGTGCCCGGGAGTCGTCGGCACGGCCTGGCACCTGGCATACGTCTGTCCGAAGACGAGGCCGCTGTGGAGCGCGGTCGTTGGGGCCACAAAGAACCTGACGGGGAAAAGGGAGGTCCTCGTGAAGGAAATATATGGGGGAATCCTGGAGAGAGGGTCCCCAGGTACCAGGCTCGCCAACTTTCTCCTTTCGTTGGCGAAGGGAGAAATTAGGAGACAGCTAGACGCCTTTTTCCGGGGGCGGACGAGAGACGTCGCCTACGCGGAGGCGTTTTCGAGGGCCCTCCGGAAAAGGTTGAAATTAGAAAGAGACCACGCCGAGGCATGCTGCAGCGGGGAGATGCTCGGCGTGTGGACCCAAAAAAATTTCCTGATCGATTCCCAAACGGGAGAGCTGAAGGAGGATTGCCCACTCCTTCACTTAAACTGACCCCTTTTTAAACCTTTTATCCTTTATCTTTTTATCTATTTATTTATTTATTTATTTATTGTTATCGCGTCATGGAGTGGCGACGTGTAATTTACTTTTGTCGCCGCTTGATGCACGTTATTTCACCGACGCAAAGCTCTGCAAGGTGAGGAGCAGTTAGACCCCAGCGTGTCAGACCCTTGATGAAGGCTTTATTAATGCGAGGAGCATCCTTTTGTACACGCAGACCAACGCAAACCCACGCACCCGCATTCACGCACTCTCCCTCGATAGAGGGCCATCGAGGGCGATGCCGCCGGCTAGGCCGGGGCTTCAGTTCGGGTGGCGGGACACCGCCTCCTCTTACTCGTGCACCCCTCGATAGAGGGCACAGGGTGTTAGGCGTTTGGTGGGGCGGCCTGGGCCCCGTTTTTAGTTTGGTGCTGAGGATATGGCGTGGGGCTCTACGTGGAATAAATATACACACATACACACACACACACACACACATACACACACACACACACACACATTGGGTTAGGGTATGGGTGTGGGTTAGGGTATGGGTGTGGGTTAGGGTATGGGTGTGGGTTAGGGTATGGGTTAGGGTGCGGGTTGGGATGTGGGTTGGGATGTGGTTAGAGAGGGGGTTTGGGAGTGTGTTAGGGTGTGGGAACAAGGCTGGCCGGTAAAGAGTGGATGGGACTTATGTTGATTGATAAGTTCTGGAGTTGGATCTGGACTTTGCGTACCGGTCAAGGTAGAGGATGGTCAAAGGGAGTGTCGGGCCCCAAGCCTCAGCCCCCAAGACCTACGCCAGATTTGGAATCAGTTTCACTTCCCTATCTGGCAATATAATAATAATAATAATAATAATAATAATAATAATAATAATAACACACACACACACACACACACACACACACACACACATACACACAGACATCATTCCGAAAATGGTCAAAACGTGTTCTAGGGACCCCAAAACGTGTATTTCCGTTGAAATCTCGAAGTCGAATTTTTTCATGAAAACAATACTTTCTCTATACTTCGTATATGGAGAAAGTAAAAATCTGATGTGGCCAGCACATGACTTTCTCCATATATAAGATGTAAATATTTATCTACGACAGTAATTTCGAACTCTATATTCCATCTAAACTTTGAAGATGAGGGATTAATTTATTAATTATTAGCTTTTATGTCACAAACATTATAAATAATGTTTTTCAGGACATGTTCGATGAAAAACGATGAAGTGGCCTTTCGCCCCAGCGCCCAGAGCGCCCACAACGTACATAATCAGCAACTTCCGGTTTATCAGTATTTCACAAATAACTCCTACACAATCCGTGATACAAAAATATGTTTCATACAAAAGTCATAGTAAATTACATTTTCTAAAACTTTTATAAATAATACTATATACCTAAATATCATATTTATGGAGATATTTTGAAAACCGGAAATGAGCTTTGATGAATAAAGCTCGACTTCCGGTTAAACCGATTGACTCCAAAATCTAATCAACTCTAAACACACAAACCAAAATACTATATATAAAATATGGTGTTGATCCGATAAACAATTTTCATGTTAGAGCGCCCACAAAGTACATAATCAGCTACTTCAGGTTTATCGGTATTTCACGAATAACTCCTAATCAAGCGGTGATACAAAAATATATTAAATACAAAAGTTATAGTAAATTACATTATCTAAAACTTTTATAAGTAATACAATAAACGTATATATCATATTTATGGAGATATTTTGAAAACCCGAAATGAGCTTTAATCAATAAAGCTCGACTTCCGGTTGACCGATTTACTCCAAAAACTAATCAACTCTGACAGCACACACACCACTACCATATATGAAGTTTGGTATTGATACGACTAATAGTTTTCACGTTAGAGCGCCCACTATCACACACACACATACACACACACACACACACACACACACACACACACACACACACACACACACATACACACAGACATCATTCCGAAAATGGTCAAAACGTGTTCTAGGGACCCCAAAACGTGTATTTCCGTTGAAATCTCGAAGTCGAATTTTTTAATGAAAACAATACTTTCCCTATACTTCGTATATGGAGAAAGTAAAAAAGATGGAAGGTACATCTTTATCTCATCCTAAATTTATTTGCTATATATAGTGCTATTATAGTAATTGCTTGTTACTGTATATATCATACCATATTGATTCTTATGTAGTTTATGTTTTTATGTAATAAACTTTACTCTAACTTTACTTTATGTAATTTATGTATAATTATTTATTAATAATATTTTCGTCTTTATTGATAGGTCCATTTTAGTCAAACATGGCCATTATTACAATAAACTCCTTAGTTCTTATAAATATTTTTACACACACACACAAACGACCATTCCCTAACCAAGATTCGAATCCAGCACCGAAGTGTTGTCAAGAGTAATGACAGTTTAACAGATCATTCTACTTCATGTTTATTCGATTAACTACTCGAAGCTGGTTTAATTCCCTCTTTCATTTTTTGGATGATTAATTCTGTTTTTTTTTTAAACATAATTCCATTGAGAAGATCTATATTATACTTTTTCGGGGAATATTTTGCAATGCGATTAGTATATTTTTTATTGGATAACGTATATATTTAGTACTCTTTTCTTTCATTCTTCCTTTAATTATTTAATCACTTTCCCCCGGTTTTTTCCTTTGGTGAATTATGAGTCTTAATCCCCTGATTAATTAATTTTATCTCAATTCGGCCTTCAAAGAGAGTCGTTTTGAAGGTTTAAATATTGAATGAGACAGCTCGAATTTGGTAATTTATGGCACCATCGCTACCATCATCCCCCTCATTCCGGTTCATTTTCTCCCCCTTCCCCCCCCATCATCTTTCTTTCTCTGTCATCCGTTCATCTCTCAGGAACGGAATTATAGCGCTTTTAATTATTGGTCGATCTGCCCGATTGCAGTTTGACGGTTAGGGATGCCACTGTAATCTTGTTAGCGTGCGGCGTATCCGCTTTTAGAATTCCTCTTTCCCTTATGTTCCCTTCTCCTCCCCAAAATTCAGCGGAATGACTGGCAATGATGGACTGACAGCTTGTACTGAATATAGTCAAGACTAAAAATTTTGATTGTCGATTAGCGTAGCATGAGTGTAATGTTGTGTAAGAGCTTAAGAAATTATTTCCTTTCGCTGAGATAATTTATTTAAACGTGTTAATATTAATGATTTTGTTTCGTCCATAATATCCGCTTTACATTGAGCCGCATTTACACATTGGCGCGAATGCCAGATCGAATCGCAAGCCAAGTGGCGGTGCAATTGCGTAGTCGGTCCACTCGTCACTCGCCTCGTCACTCGTAGCGCTCGGCCCGTTAGTGTTTTTTTTAGGACGATTCCATGTTTTTAAGCAAATATGGAGCTGTGAACATAGCTTGTGTGAAAATGGTCGTTTGTGTTATTTGGATGAACATGCGAATGTCTCGGCGAGTGACGACGAGAAACACGAGCGAATGTGCACTTGCTGTATAGCAGTTTACCCTATACAGATTTTTCTTGTTTTCCTCCTCTCTTTCGTTCAAGGATCGACGAATAGTGATCGATACGAGGGATTTTCTCTGAATTACCCGTCGTTTCCGGAAGTATTCGCGTGATGTTTTATTACCTGCAATTCCATGAATTTCTCCATGATAACTACTGAAATTATCCTTGGGCCGCTGAAATTACTATCATTTTTTTCATTTTTGATTTCTTCATATATCAAAGGGAAAAGGCTTTTCACTATCCCTTCTCTAGCATTTTCATGTCAAAGCTGACTTTTCTCTTAATCGTAGATATTCGTTGAGAACGCTTTTCTTATCGAAAAGCTTTCAAAGCGAAAAATTGAATTCATTTTTCACAGCCTTAACTTAACAATAACCTTTAAAACTTAATCATTTCATTAATTTTTTACTTGAAGGCAAATGAAACACATATATTCTTCGTTGAATTATATTGTCAATAGAAGTTGGATTATTGTACTTTGATGCTGAAGAGTAAGGAAACTGTTTTTGCGTAGCAAGACAATCCTTGCCTCGCTCGACCCTTTAGTCATATTTTCAATGGCCTCACAAACTGAAACCATTACATATTTTCCGTAACAGTAGCAACGGGAAATGATTGTGCTTTTTGAAGCAGACGGACTCGTTGAAGGGGGCACTTTGCTGTTACTGAGTTCCGTAAACAAAGGATATTGCATTTCAAGAGATCCTTGATTGATCCACAGTTGGCTCATGGATATTGCACTCGATATCCTGCGCATTCGTTGTATCGGGAACTGAAATTTTTACAAAACCAAGTCTTTCACTCTTCGACCATCATTTGAAAGCTAATTATGGATTCGAATGTATCTTAAAAATACCACCACTAAAATTTCCCCTTAGGTTGAATCTGGAATTGGATCATTTATTGAATTTTTTACTGCAAAAAGGTGATGTACTGTATATAATTAGGTATGCCCCTAAAAATAGATACAATTGAATGCTGAAATTTTTGGAAGGTGGAAATGTTGATTAATGAGGTTGCGAGAATTAATTTCGACCTCTGCATTCGAAATGTTATGTGGTTCTAATGTTTCGTGCTCGTAATGTTCCTTGTACGTTCATTAGTTTATAAATCTTCACGCAAGCTTGAGATATCGTAGATATTATAAAATAATCCATATAGTAATAGTATAATAATAATAGTAATATCATAATCATTTCCTTCATAATGAAATAACGCTTTCAAATAAATCGAAGTTTATCTTGAAGAGAATATTATCGACGTCGATGTATTAAATCCTTTCCTTCTGATATATTTGATAATATGTCTGCATTCGTTACAGATACTGATCTATGGATGCATTCTCGTAGTAACAATTTTCTAAAATTTATATTTATAATCTATATTTTTCGTCTTCTTCCTATATGTTTATATTTTACCGGATTCCTTCTGGTCAACAACCAGCTGTTCCGAATCGTCTCTATGGGACTATTTTGTGATAAGATCCGTTTGAAGGTTAATTGACGTATTTAAAGCCACGCGCCCCCATACTCTGTCCCCGCCTTGTTATAGAGTCGTAAAAATTGTCAAACCCGCATGTCTGCTGGTGTAGCAACATGCTCCCAATTATATAGAACACCTATTCAAGTCGGTCTTAACGAGTGAGACAGTTTCTGGAATCAAACTGTCTCTTCCTCCTTTCGTTGTTCGTCTCAATCACGCCACGAAATGCATCCAATTTATCTTAATCCGGCTCCACCATACGAAACCTGGGCGTACACGCGATCTTCCTCCCTCTTTCCCTCTAGACTCGAGGAAGTAGTCCTAACTAGACTACGAATCGGGCATTGCTGGTGGACTCATACACATCTACTGTGGTCTGAGGAGGCCCCAGTATGTGAGATATGCGACACAGTACTTTCTGTGTCACATGTCTTACTGCGATGCCCCCAGTTTAACGATGAGCGAAGGAGATTAGGTCTTTCGACGGATCTCTCGGTCGCCCTAGGAGACGATGTAGCTTCTGTAGAAAAGATACTTGATTTTGTGAAGGCCAAGAGAATATTAACTTACATTTAGTCAAGCCCCACTCAACTTGCCTTTGTTCTAATTAATTTATTAATTAATAATTTATTTATTTATGGTTTTAATATTAGTTGAGGGCAGTATCCTTTATTGTGAAAATAGACTCGTAGACCTTTTAAGGTCTACGTCCTTATTTTATCAAAATTTTAGAGGCCACTATACAGCCCTTTCTTGTTTTTACAAATTCTAATCAGAGCCCAACTTTGACGTTTTAACCTTATATGTTGTATGTATTGTTCGACTTGTGGATGTACTGACTTGTGACATCCTGCTATTCATGGCGATAATAGCCCGAGAAGCTGATTCGCCAGTAAACACACACGTACATACATATATTCCACCCTCTTTTTCGAACCCTCGCTTTTGAAAGTGTTTCCCCTTTTAGTCTTACATTTTTCGTTCCTCCGTCCCTCCTTTTGCTGTTATGCTTATACCAACGTCTTTTCTCAGTTTTGTATTGCTGTTTTACACATGGTCCATCGAGCAGACAATAATTTCTGTACTTTTTGTGTTATTTCAGTACTTGAAAGCTTCCCGCTGATAGCATTAAAAGTATACGTTGGATGGCAGAGGCCTTAATATAGTGGTATTCCTTACCAAAAATAATAAACTATAAAGACAATTAATTTATACTGAACCTCAAGAAATTTACAAGACCAAGGTTTCAGAGCGTTGCTCCATCATCAGGCCAAATGATGGGACATTAGCCTCAGTTTAGTTTAAGTAAATTTTCTTTATAGTTTATTATTTTCATTAAAAGTATATTCAATGGCCAAATTAATAATCTTTAATTAATCATCCTTCTTTTGGCACTAGGTTTAACTTCGTAGGAACAATATTTGTAATTTAAATTTGCAAAAGAGAAAATCCGTCAAGACATGAAATCGATTTTAACGAGCATTTCTCATGGAAACCTTTCCGAACGTTCTGGGGTCTTGGTGATGAAAGCAAAGGGAAACTACTCATTTCCTCATCTTGCCAATAACCCTCATTTCCCTCCAATAGCTTTTGGTTGCAAATTTTCTGCCGGTGAGATTCCAACCAGCCTCTGGGCAAGGACAGTAAATGCTTACATTTTTAATACTCCATATCTAAGGATATTTGCATATACTACTCTTCTTAATTATTTTAATTAGGGATAAAAACCATTATTGTGAATATTCAAGTAAATTTTACGTCTTGCAAGACCGAGAAAGATTACATGTTTATAGATTCCGTCATATTTTCCCGTTTGATGCAAATATATTTAGCTTTTAATATCGTGGTCCAAACTACTTTTACATTAGATTTCCGAATTCATCGGTCAGCGGAATATCTGGAAACTTTTTTTTGATGCATCATATAATATCCAATTCAAAAATATAATTGATCCTTCTAAGTAGTGTCTTAAAATGCCTTAGATCTAAGGAGAGACTTATTAGTCTCAAACTCGCCCTAGTAAAAGTCGTTGATTATTATTATTTTAAAAAATTAATTATTATTAAAAACTTATTTATAAAGTGATCATTGAAGTTTCCTTTTCCAACCCGAATGATCGTTAGCCCACTGTAATTGATGCATCATATAATATCCAATAAAAAAATATGATTGATCATCCCAAGTAGTGCCTCAAAAATAATGTTTTTGATTGCGACTTTAATTGGTATAGTATATTAGAGGTCAGCGAGGACCTCTAGTCCATCCGTAGGCTCCGTCAGGTCATGTCGAAGGCCTCAGAGGAAGTGGGCAATTGTCCGCATGAAGGGTGCAAGGGATAGCCGTGTGTTGTCGGGAGGAAGAGTTGCTTCGGTGGTTTGAGTGTCGGTTGCTTCTATCAGAGGAAGTTGCATATCAGCTCAACCTCCCACGCAATATATTTTTCAACCCTTCCGCCTCCTTCCTTTTGTGCCGACAGAGTCTTCCGCTCCTCTCGAAAAACAATTGATTAATAGATCTTCCCAAGAGAGGCATATATCACGGGAGCTCGGTGTTAAGTGGTGGCGGTGAACGTGTTCTTCGTTGGCGTGATTGATACTGGAGGACTTCACAGTCACTTCTGTCTTCGGCCCTTAAGGATATGGCATGGAGATGTTGGGAAATGTTGTATCGAGCCGTAAATTTTCCATTGGGTGCCGTTTCCATTGTCCGTTTTTAAATTTGCAATGCGGAATTGAAAGGAGAATTGTTGATGGCAAGGGATTTGAATGATTGCATTTCTTTCGGACCCATCCGATGTAGCTTTCTATCTTTGCTTTTGAGTGGCTTGCATGCATAGATAGTTTTGATAACAGCTAATAGAATAACAACTTTATTTGTACTAACCACACTTCAATGCTAAGTAGATCACCTGATCATGATGCCACGTATCTTTCTCTACAATAAATATTAAAATTTTAGTGCAAGTATATTTATGATTTACCCAAATACAGTATGTCCACCCGTCTTAAACTCACATAAAAATGGAGGCTTTAAATTATGCATTTGGAGTTAGGCAGTACTATGAATTGACACTTGTTAAAATTGAATTGTTTCTATGTTGATAATAATGAAGCGAATTTTATTTGAACGAGATTAAGACTAATATGTCTCCTCTTAAAAGTAATTTTTCATCGTTTAAAAGTTAAAGAAACAGATTAAGAGCTTGAAAATAAGTAATGTGAATCAATCACGAATATGATATGGTAAAAGAAGAGAAACATAGAAAGAAAACGTACCTCTTGAAAGATCAACAACCATATTTTAGTTTAATCACAAAAAATAGAAAACCGATAAGCTAATTACTGACCAGCTTTTATCATGCTTTAGCGTAATCCTATGCAGTTATAATAATACTCAGGTCATATATTATTATCATTTTCATGTAACAAGTAGTCTCAAGACCTGGTGGCAGTGGGTGCAGTAATACCTTGCACGTGTACATTAATTTTATCAATTTTCCATCATGTAATCAATAACTTAAATCGCATGCCAAAAAGTCTTTTGTGGGGTGAGGTTTCCATTAGCTATTCAGATGTCTCATCCACAATTATTGCCCATCATTCAAGCTCAATTAATTACGCGGTATCTACAGGCGGTCGATCGCCAGAATTTCAACGTAATCAATGCAATTAAGGACAGAAGGGGATGAATTTATGTCGATTGCATGTTCTTCACTCCTTCCCTTTCCAACGTAGCACGTGCTAAGTCTAAGGGTTAGGACTCGGATTAAGCAAAGAGGAGACTCTCTCCGTATCTTTTCCTCAGGGAAATAAGGCTTCGGTTAATTACGGGCTATTAATGCTGAATAGGTTTCAGGGAATGAGATATGGGCCCGAGACAAAGGCGCTTAAAGAGTTGTGGAGCTTAAGAAGAAGTCGCTCTTCTTTTTGCGGAGGAATTGTAGGGGTCCCCGTCGGATGATTTATTTCTCCAAATAAAAAGGTTTTGCCAGGAGCCGATTGTTGCAGGGAGCTCGTGAGTTGGGTGGAGGAGTTGGCTCATTAATTAACGCCCTGCTCTCAATAGTTCTTTCTCCTGGACGGATGTATGATTTTTTTAAGTAGCTGCTGAAATTACTGTAACTGGAGCGAAATCCCCGGTCGGGGTTCTTGACCCCAGCGATGTAAATTGTAGACGTTGAGATGCAGGTACCACTTCAGGCATTCAACATCCATGGGAAATGTTGTGCTCATGATGGGTTTTAATTGGCTTGAAATTCAAGCGTGTTATCCGGTATTTGTATTAGTTTTAGTAAGTCGAAATTTATATTACGATGTAATTTATTATAGATATGTTTATTGATTTTATGTAGAATTATATCGTAGATGTTTTCATCAATCAAATTAAACGCATTAGGAAAATGTAGGATTCCACAAGATTTATTTAAACTTATCTAAAACACAAAATACCCTTGAATATAAGTTTCTGAGAGGTTTTATTTCATCCTCTATTCCCGGTGGTAATTTAAACTGACTTTGTCGTTATATAAGGACTTGAGGGTAAGTAGCCGATTAATTTTTTCTTCGTCCTATAAAATACTTAAATTGTGTATTTTTATGTTATCGATTCTATAACCTTAGCTTTTCCTCTTTTTGGTATTTATTTATTATACCTTTGAAATTTTTGTGAGATTTCGTGTACAACTGTTTGAAAACATCGGTACTTTTTTTGTCTACGTACTTACATACCTCATTTGTAAATAAAATTGCTGCTGCAAGATACTTATGAGGGGGCAGCCTATACCCTTTACATCAAATCTGTAACATTATTAATTAACGTACCCTTTATACATTACATATTTAACCGACATATTCATTTCGTATACATGCTATTCTACAATATTCATTACCCCCTTCGGTCAAATAGAGCCATTTACGTGAACATATTCATGGAAAATTCCTAAGTCAAAAGTTAATATTATTTATATTTTCAAGGAAATCATTTATTAACTTTGCACCTTTTATCCTCCACCATTACCATACATTATATATAATACACTTACGTATTTAAAAAATCGTTTCAATCTTACAATTAAATGCTTACCCTGAACTATGTCTTAGTAAGGGTTGAGGATAGAGCGTTTTAAATCTAGGTAGAAGAATCACAGGCTACCATAGCATATGGATAAGAAACCTTAGAAAGCGAATGTTTCTCGATCGCACAATTCACGGCGTATTATTGTATCAAGTAATTTCGGTTGAAATTCGTTTATCTTAATGGCGAACCGTTACTTTGTAGCGTACGGCATTGCATCAGCTGTGTTTCAACCAACTCTTTGCGCATCCTATTAATACCCATAATTATAGCGAAGTTCTGCGTAAAAGAGCAGGAAATTTAAGGGACAGTCTCAAGCATGAAAAACCTTTTCATCGCGGGCACTCGGTAGACGTGCTTCGTTAATCCTAAACGAACTAGCAAGCGCCGACGCTCGAGTCACTTTTCATCGTGAAGGCATTCTCACATTTCGCAATTCACGTTGAAAAAGCTGCGTTTTCGGTTCGGGTGATTATGTTTGATGCATTGGCCAAGAATCGCTCGCAGCTCCCCATGCGCACGCGGTCGCACGGCTGTTTAGATAAGAGATGTGTGGGAGAGGTCGTACTTCGGGGATGCAGTGGGAGAAAGAAGGGTGCGGCAATGTTCCCCTCGGCCCTTCTATATTTAGAATCCTATAGAAATTGCAGGGCTTTCCCCTTCTTCCTGGTCCATGGTAGCCTCCCACTACTCCAATCTTACCCTTCCGAGATTGGTCACTCGGTACGTCCGAGAGGGGTCGGTAATGCGTGATTTGGTACCGGGGAAGATTGATGAAAGAAGGACAACCTTCGTGCCTGCTATAGACTGATTTTAGTGGTCACTCTACAAGATATCAACATCGAGGTGATGATTCCAAAGAGTTTATTTCGATTTTTTTTTATTTTTGGAGAAAAGTACTTTTGTAGGAAACTTTTTTCTTTCTGAGGGGAAGATTAAAGCAATTTCGACTGATTTGACTTTGAAAATTATTATTTTTTCAATGAAGATTGAAATTTTGTTGTAAGTGTTGTGCTGTACAATTTTTTAAGTATGTGATATTATTTAACATATTGCAAAGTGATGATTAAGAATGAAATTTGTATTTTATGTTAAAGTGAGGATTGTAAAGATCGTAATCATTTTCTGCTATATTTTGAGTATTTTTAAGGGTATCATTTACCATTTACATTTCTTAAAGTTCATCATAGATATAGCTAAGGCCCATTAGAGGGCATTTATATTACCTACATGAAATACATTTTCCTCCAAGTATTAATTATTTTCATTTTTAATGACTTTTCCCCCCTCTTTGCTGCTAATGAAGGCATTTCGGTAATTTTTATTAATCGACTAAAATGTTGTATACTTAGTTAAAGCTCACTGAAGAGGTGAAAGCTTTCACAGCCGGGATGCCTATAATTTACATGCACTTTTCGTATGAATGATTGTCTAAGATTTTTATTAAAGTCTGAATGACATCCATTAAGTCCGGGCGATATTAATAGAACCTAAAAAATTGCAATTATAAATCACGCTGACCAAGTTGACGGACATGTTTGAATTTCCCCATGGTTTTCCGTGTTCCCCCTCTTCCTCTACTTCAATCCCCTACTCCCTCCGAACCGAATACAGATGCTTGTGCAGAAGGGTTATTATTCTTTACCCCCTTCTCTTGTTCTCCCTTACTCATGGAATTCCCATCTTCTATCTCACCCTCTCACTTAATAATCTTTTCCCCTACAGAGCGTCCTTTGCCGTTCCTTACGAGTTTTTCCTTTACTACAAGGTTCCTTGCCTGATGCATTATGGAAACAGTATTCTTTGTGTGGTTGGTATAAAAAGGGAGCTTCTTCAAATCTTAATCTGATATTTGTGGTAACTAAAGGTATATTATAGAATCTCATCCAGAAGAAAAGTAGGGCTAAAATTAATTTTTTCGTCGTAATATATCAAGTTATACCTCAACAACACTTTTGTTTCAGAGATCATCCCTAGTTGATTTAGGCACCCTAACAGAATGTGATGTAATTAATGAATCAAACGTACCGAGTGACTTTAATTGATGCGGAATCCGGAAGAGCTCGAATAGTTTACCTTTAGTTGAAAAATCCTTTTTTCTTTTAATTATTGGGCCATTCCATGCCAAGTGGTCTAGTGGTCCCCGCTCGACCATCACGGATTTCAATGAAATTTTGTATGAACATTTACACATATCTCTTATGAACATTTGTAAAGTTTTACTTTCGCTGATGGTATACTTGCTGAGATATACCAGTTTATTTGACCCCGTGTCGCTGCCTTCTTCAATATGACTGTGCGTTTTCAGTAACTTTGAGGCATAGTATCTCAAAGAATTGTTTTATGAAGTAAACAATCTTTGGCTATCTTGAACAACTTTTTGCGCTCTATTAAACAAAGTAATAATAATAACTGTAAGAGCGACCTCCATGCAGAAAATTCTGTGCAAAACTGGCCCAAAAAATTGCGGATCGAAAAAAAATTAAAACTTTGGCTTTTTATATTTCAAGAAGAAATGATATAATCAACGTGAAACTTTGCGCATGATAACATATCAATGCATACTTTATAAGTATAAAATTTCATTATCCTAGTAATTTCCATTATTTTTTAAATTGAGCCAACATTTGACAGTTTTTGTAAAAAAGCCAAAAATAGGCTATTTTTACCCCGCTTTTACAAAAAAAGGACCCCTGGAATTTCTTTTGAAAAAGTTTTATTAAATAGAGAATGATTTCAATCCTCTAAAAAAGTATACCTAGTTTTTCATCTCGAGCATATAAGGCCCTAGAAACAGGGACAACTATGAGGATGACATTTGTAAAAACGAGAAGAATAGGTTATTTTCTGTCCGCTCTTAGAAAAGAAAGACCTTTTCGATACTCTTGTAAATTATTTTCATTTGAAAGAGCATGTTTCAAACCTCTTAACAAAGTACACCTGGTTTTTCATCGCGAGCTCGTACAGCCCTAAAAAAATTAACAAAGTTGAGAACGTTGCTATGGTGGCGCCACATGTCTTCTGTTGTTTACCGTCCTGGTTATTTTATGTAGACATTTTTAGTATATTGCGTTGGTCTATGACTGGTACTGGTAGTGACATCGTCACTACCAGTTCAGGCATTTGAACCAGTAACCCCATCGCCCCAGGGTCATGCCCGATAGCCATGCAATACCAGCCACGGGTGGGTTTCTCGGTTGAGGATCCCAAGCCTGCAATTTGTTTTCTTCGATGAGGTTGTAAATCCTTATGTGGGTATCCTTCTGGTGGTATTAAGACAAAATATTGTGCCGGCGAGACATCATGTACAACAAAGTTATAAATTAAATCAATCTGGTAAGCTTTAACTTAGTGAAACTCCATCCTAGTAAATGGGTGGGAATAACTTAACAAAATTCCACTTTTATAGTTTTTAATATCTGCGACCGGTTTCGGACGTTAGTCCATTATCAAGCATAAGAGTTATTCAGGAGTGCATATTTATATACAAAGAATAAAAAACCAAGGCACCAATCAGATTAGCTACTGTTGATAGGGGGAGCGGTGTTAGGGGGAGGAGGAAGGGGAAGCAGGTTTACAATGGACAAAATGGGAGAGTAATTAGTAAAGTTAGTTAACTTCAAATTAAATTAATTCACTAAGGTAACAAATTATAACAAAGTTTCTGTTGAAACATGGGTAAAGAATCTTTAGTAGAGACTTGGGTTAAGTCGTGGCTATGTGGCCATTCTGTTGTGTGTTACTTCGAGTTTTTTTCAATTGTGAGTTTTGTCATATTTTCATTTCTTGGATCCTTCAAATTTCATCCATAATCCACTTTAGGTTCCTCTGGAAAATTGACAGCTGCTTAGTATTCTGTAAGTATTTTATTGACATAGCACTCTCGCATGGCCACGTTTTGAACTGAGCTGCTGTATTTTTCGTATTCCATCATATCTTTATTACTTCTTTCTCCAGAATTGGCATTATTGCACTAAATATTGCGATTTTACTAATTCTAAATGGATGTCGAAGAGTCAGATAAAAATCCCACCTTGCCCATCTGCGTTGTTAGGGAAAAACTATCGTCTATTTTCCATCATGGTTTATTTTATTCCAATAAAATTGGGCTGCAATATGTGCACAATTTATCGTTGCACGAATAAGTGCTCATTTTTCTGCGATCGGAGGTTGGGAACACAGAGTACGATCAAATCTGTTTTCATCACATACCATAGTATTTAGAAATGTATTAAATTAAGCAAAAGTCATGCTGCAACCCATTTAACAAAAAAATAACATACAGCTAAACATGGGCTGCTGAAAGTCAATCTAGCCTTGACTAATGATTTGCAAGCAGTGAAGCCTGGTCAAAAAATTTGTTCCAAGTGTAAAGCCAAATACATTTCTATGGTCCAAAACACTAGTGACTCTTCGTCTTCGGAAAATTGCGATATGGAAATTTCGGCTACGGTTAATCGAAGTTTAACTGATTTGGGATCTACTCCGTTAATAACACAAACAAAATAACGTTAGCCGCTGGAATACCAGCTGAAGATATAAGACAAACTAGTCAGTGTAATGTTGAGGAATGCTCGTCATTCTGATCTAATAAAAGTAATTCAAACAAAAATTAAAATATCCGATAGATCGATGAAAGTTCAACTATTGACATTGGCCCCAAAGAGTTGGTCGATAGCACTTACAGCGAAAACATTTGTGGTATTAGAACGTACGGAGAAAGCAGCACGGTACCACTACCAGTACCAGTCTTGGACCAACGCAATATACTAAAAATTTCTACATAAAATAACCAGGACGGTAAACAACAGAAGACATGTGGCGCCACCATAGCAACGTTCTCAACTTTGTTAATTTTTTTAGGGCTGTACGAGCTCGCGATGAAAAACCAGGTGTACTTTGTTAAGAGGTTTGAAACATGCTCTTTCAAATGAAAATAATTTACAAGAGTATCGAAAAGGTCTTTCTTTTCTAAGAGCGGACAGAAAATAACCTATTCTTCTCGTTTTTACAAATGTCATCCTCATAGTTGTCCCTGTTTCTAGGGCCTTATATGCTCGAGATGAAAAACTAGGTATACTTTTTTAGAGGGTTGAAATCATTCTCTATTTAATAAAACTTTTTCAAAAGAAATTCCAGAGGGTCTTTTTTTGAAAAAGCGGGGTAAAAATAGCCTATTTTTGGCTTTTTTACAAAAACTGTCAAATGTTGGCTCAATTTAAAAAATAATGGAAATTACTAGGATAATGAAATTTTATACTTATAAAGTATGCATTGATATGTTATCATGCGCAAAGTTTCACGTTGATTATATCATTTCTTCTTGAAATATAAAAAGCCAAAGTTTTAATTTTTTTTCGATCCGCAATTTTTTGGGCCAGTTTTGCACAGAATTTTCTGCAAGGAGGTCGCTCTTACAGTTATTATTATTACTTTGTTTAATAGAGCGCAAAAAGTTGTTCAAGATAGCCAAAGATTGTTTACTTCATAAAACAATTCTTTGAGATACTATGCCTCAAAGTTACTGAAAACGCACAGTCATATTGAAGAAGGCAGCGACACGGGGTCAAATAAACTGGTATATCTCAGCAAGTATACCATCAGCGTAAGTAAAACTTTACAAATGTTCATAAGAGATATGTGTAAATGTTCATACAAAATTTCATCGAAATCCGTGATGGTCGAGCGGGGCACTTCTCTGAAATCAGACCACTTGGCATGGAATGACCCTATTGTCAAAAACTTCACGTTCGTATCTCAGTTAGGCTTGTGGTGATAACTCACCCCTTCTAGCATTAGCTACCAAGAACTAGTTGGGGGAGTTAGGCCAGGATGAGGTTTGCCCTTGCTTTCCTCCCGAAATCAGAAAGCCTTAAGCGGTAAATTTCGACGTCTGTGAATCATAATGACCGTAGTAACATAGTTCAAAACATCCCTTTAGGAGAGATCTTAATCAGTTTCATTACTTAGCTTCACTCTTAGATTTGTTTCTTTTGTGAAATCACGGTCATGAAGAAGACTACGTTAAGCAACAAACCATGCTTAAGTATACTTTCGAAATTTCTCCATGAATAGATGTACCAATAGGTCACTAGGTGAATGTATTGTACCTCTCTTGGCGTTTACAATCCATATAGATAATAACGTCCGCGGCTATTCTCTTTCACATACTCGAAAGGATTCCACCGCATCTGCTACGTAGCCAATCTCTTCTATTGTTTCCCTGCACCCCTCCCCTCTATCATCCGACTTTCTTTTATCATTTCATTCCTGTGTCCCTCCCTTTGTATGTTCCCTTGTATGTCTGAGGACTTTGCCGTCGCCGGGCACTTTTTCCTCCACCCCAACGTGTAGTTACTTCCCTCGGATTTTTTAAGCGCCTTCCCCCGCGTGCATGTTTAATTCTTTCCTTTCGCCTGCACCGCTTCGCAGTCTCGTCCCCGGTCAGGGTTTTTCGCAGACTGCGTGGAAAGAGGGGTGATTAAAAAGCACGGTTCCTCGTCGGTCGGTCCCTCGGGGTTAAAAAGCATTCGCCGGATGAAAAGGTTGGCCCGATTCAAAGCACTCGCGATTGTTTCTCCGTTAACAAATGAAACCGTTCGCGAGCCAAATTTTCCGCCAATTATCTCGCGAGGCTTTTGTGAGTGAAAGTTTCCTCAACGGGAAGTCCGGTTCGCGTGCTAAACGGCTTTGGAATGCGCTTCACGATCTCTTTTGCGACGGTTCTTGTGAAGTTTGAAGGGTTACTCGGTCTTCGATTAGTGTTTAATGGATTGTTTCGGTTAATGATATGTTTTGGAGTAGAAGTAAGGTCGGGTGCAACTTCCATGTAGGAATATGGTAGACTCGTTTCATTTGGAATTTTCGTTTCGTAAACGCAACCATAAGTTTTTGAGTATCTACAGTCAGTAAGTGAATGCTTTTGTTCGAAAATTTTTGTTTGAAATAAAGTTTGTTTCTCAATTGCTTGCTGCTCGGAAAAAGAATCGGTTGGCCTAGCCTAATATATCTGTGAGAATTTAATTTTGAGCCCATGTATTCGATTTTCCGAAGTGTTTCATGTATATCTTCATTGATTCTTGCCTAATAACTGTAACTGAATGATTTTCATTGTTTAATTGTTATTTTTGATTATTATTCAATTATCATTTTTGGTGCTTCGTTTATTCCATATTATATTCAGTCGTTCGACTTATTCGTTCCAAAAGCTATTTGCGAAAAATTTATTCCAGAAAATGATCTTTTTAGTTTATTTCCTTTATGTATGATTTTTAAGTGGTAGAGGTGGAAGGGAATGTTTTTGCTGTCAGATTGTTTGATTTTTAAGTATTTTCTTATAATATATCAGCAGAATCGTACCTCAGATATTAGAAGCTATGCCCTGTAGAGTATTTAATGCTATAAGTAAGGCGCAGAATGCCCTGCGCAGGATTTTCCATCCGTCATGTTTTTATTTGGAAAGTATACCTGTGAAATATTTATCGTAAAAACGAAATTGTCGCAGCTGATTCTCTCGGAGAAATAAAGTTTAATAGAAAGATCTTTTGATATGTCTGTCTGTAAATATCCAGCCCGAAAGCTGATTGCTACCTCACCCCTTCTAATATAAGAGAGGGTTAGAGATAGTAGAAGAGGTATGAGGCTTACTACGCAAGATGAGGAGTGAGGTAGTTTTCCCTTGCTCTCCTTGTCGAGAGCTCACCTATGTGAAGCAAAATGTCGCTAGTAGTACCTGGTAATTTTCTTCGTGTTCCATAAAGGGAGACCTTAATCATTGTCATTATTCAGCATCGCTCACACTTTCGTAGGTTTCATCTCGTTTTAGTCATTAACAAGACTGTGACAGAAAATGAAAGATGCATTTTTCCATTTAGGTACGTAAGATCAATGAAACATAACCTGGTTTGAGTTTGTGTCGCTCCCACATTTTCCGCTAGGCGTCGTGAAAGTCGGAAGGTTCATAAATATTAACTACGTATCGGAAATAATAAACCCATAAACCTTGTTTATGCCTTGGAGCACTCTTTCAGACTCAGCATCGCCTGTTTTCATCGCAATACTTTCACATCGTCATTTTCACAGATTCCTCCCGCTCGTCTCCCATCTTTTCTTTCGCCGCCTTTCTTCCGTGCCCATATTTCAATCGTTCCATTCCTTTTTCCCTTTTGTCCTTCTCCGCTCCTTTGTTTCCCCCACCCCCTCTCGAAGCTCGCCCAATCTTCAAAACCTTTCCATTGGGAGGACATGAATGGTCCGATCAATCCTTGACAGAGATTCCCTTCCCGTATACCGAACTAAGTGCTCCCTTGCTTATCTGCGCGGGGAACCCTTCACTTCCTCCGTAATGTCCATGACGGTGCAATACCACGCTCTACCCCCACCAGAATCCACGCTCTGTCCCACCAGAATCCACGCTCTCCTCCCAAGATATCCCTCCCCCGTTTCCCGTTCCCGCCTTTATACTTTTCCGTAACTCTTTCTTCTGCTCATTCTTCTGCTCCCCTCGTTCAGTTTCCTTCCTTTTCTCTGCCAAAATTCATAGAAGTCGACCATTTGTGCCTCCCCCTCTTTCCTGGCGCGTTTCGGTCTTTTTCAAATGCTAATGTGCGATGACTGCCGCCGAGTTGTACTTCTGCGGGAGCTCGTCTTGTTTGCGTTGCGTTTTGGGAAGTCGTTTTTTCTCCTTCGGGAATGACGGTGGTAATTCATCGAGAATCGCCCGTTTGCGGTGCGGCGCGTTGCAGGAAAGTTACTATCGCTCCCGTTTGTCATCTGCCTTTCGTTGCACTTCTTCGATGGGGAGCGAAAGATTTTGTAGCGCGTTTTCGTCTTCCTTTTTTATTTACCACGTCTTCGAGAGTGGTGATTTTCCACGTATTTAATAGTAGTGCTATGCCTGAGAGAAATAGCGATGATTTGGATTCCACCATTTATGATGATATTACAAATTGCTCTAAAGGAAGATAAACACAGGGACCGACCTTACTGATGAGTGTTTCATCCGCGAATCACAGAAAAGACAACGTAAATCAGTGCGTTTGTTAAAAATTGCTACGACAAATTAGCGTTACTAAAGGGCTTAAGAGTGGCGAATTGGAATCGAAAAAAAGGAAAATTTAAACAAAAGCTTAATTTACCTGATAAATACAGGTTTAGGAAACATTAGTCCTCCCTGTTATATAAGTTTTTCAGACACCGCGAGGAAGATCAGGGATATTTATTAAAGTAGGAATTATATTGCAAGATATTATTGGCAATGTTTAAGAGGAACATGAAAAAATGTATGAGCACTTAAAAGTTAATTTAAGCCTGGTATTTGTCCAAAGACGGGAGAGAAACCCCTCCAAAAACCTCCCGTAGGCTGTACACCTCCATGCTAGAAAGTGTTGCTCCAAAAATTAATGTTTCCGCAAATGATTAACGAAAGCAATCGAATAAGAAAGTTGAGTCTTGCCTCATGCATCCCTTGCCACACTCTAAAAGGAGGCTTGTAGTATAAATAACTAGATAACTAAGAGCTGAATGTAGGAATTAAGTAATCCAGTTAGTATATTTTATCAACATTTGATGCTTTCCTGTATCATATTCGCAGTCTATGTTAAAGTTTTCATTATTCAAACACAACTATATATCAGTATCATTCTCGAGTACTCGTTTTCGGCTTTTCATGGGGTAATGATGTCCGTTCTTAATCTTAAAATTTAAAGAAATCTAATTAACTACTTTTGGCGAGATATAGTAGAACTTACCCTTAGTATTTTGATTTCTTTTAACTGATTTGAAGAAATCTTGTGAAATAACCAATTTTCACTGTCAATTGTCAATGGCGTTCTACACTGTACGGTCAATTTACCTCGATTACGAGGCAACGATATTTTAAAGACCCTATGTGGCTTACGGGACTCGGGCTTCCAACCTCTGCTTTAGACCAAAACGTGAAGTGCCCCAGACGCCGTCTTAGCTGCAGACCTGCGCACTTTCAGCCGTAAATCAAAATGTGTACAGTATGGAAAACATGGCCTTTCGGGATCGCCATCGGATGAAAGGTTTGTCCCTTGCGTCTCCGTTTGTCCCTTGTTCTTTTGCTACATTTGTTGCCCTTTTATTCCTTTTGTTTTCCGTTACGGTCTCCCTTTAATCTTTGGAGCGGAGAAATTTTATAACCTTTGCAGCGGGGTCTTATTCCTTCTTCAGCGTCAACCCCTTTTTCTCTCTCTAGAAATTGAAATGTCTTCTCCCTCTGCTATGCAAACAACTTCGACCCTTAACCTTTTCCGCCGGTTCTTCCTATTGGAATCCGAAACCCCCTCATTTCCCTATCCTTAAGAATAATCCCCAGGTGAACGGGCGGGCAAACTTCTTCGGAAATGGCTGAAACGAAAGAAGCCGAAACCGTTTATTTTGAAGGAAAAGGACTCGGCAAGAAGGGTCTCCTCTGATTTAATTTCGGGGAATTTTATTCCCCTGCTAAATTTGCTCCAGGAAGTCCTCCTTTTCCTCCAACGGATTTCCCTGTTCTATCTCGAGATTGAGTTATCCATTTTCTTTCGGTTCCGAAAGTAATTTTGATGTCTTTTTCATCCACGAAATTCGAACCTCCATTACTGGTCCATTGTCGAACTTTCAGCGTCTTGATTGGAATGTGTTGTGAGGGTTCTTCGCGGGTATTTGCTGTACTGAATAAAAGGAGGATCCAGAGAGGGTGCCAGTGGCAATCTACTTGATCTTGCAAAGCAAGTTTTGGGTAAAACCAAGAAATATAACTAAAAATGCTGTATTTTATTATCATGTGTCACTCTTACAGCGAGGTAAGACCGAAATGGCCTCTTGTCCACCTAACCTTGGGATCTTTCACGAGAAAATTTGACTCTGTTAAATAAACAGAAGCAACTGGTTACAAATGATTTACGGTAAAGAAAGAAAATTTGGAGCACAACTGTTTATGAATTATAGGTATAAAATCTCCGAGTCTTCTTGTTTTCTCCGAATACCAGTGAAGGAGGTAAGGGACGCCGACAAAGATGGATATTAGAGATTTTAAACCTCTAAAACAACTAACTTAAATCTAGTAAACTAAACTAATGCATACAAACAAACTGTTACGTCAGATATTTAGTACAAAGTCATGGTTTTAAGCGGATAAAAAAGTGATTTTTTACTTGATTTAATCGTATACCAATCACTTTATGCTAAACTAATTATTTTATACTTATAAAGATTTATCATCCATCTTCTATTATCAATATATTTCAAGTATTTGATTCAAATTAATTTCTTGCTACAACAATGTGTGTACATACAATCTAATTCCTAATAACTTGTACATTGTTCACCCATTTACGTTGTAATAAATTACTTTGCATAATGGAATTCCACCAAATAACATTGGTTCAGTTTAATTTTATCTTTTATTTAGTTGCATATTTTTCCTGCAGTACAATTAGTCCCGTAATGAATAGCTTATCATATTATTATTTTATCGTATTTACTTTCTATAAAAAACGCAGCAACGATATCAGCTGCAGCTGCTCTTATACCTTGCAAATACGGAAAAGCTCACTTAAATATGCCATAATACAATATCTGTTGAAACTTTTACAAATAATAAATAATGAATGTTAGGAATAGATTATACTCGTTCGAAATAGTTTCATATCCGTGTATAAGTGAATAGGGAATGCGTTGGAAATAGCGGTATTGAGTTTTTGTAATTTCTCTTTTCCTTCACAAATTAAATTTCGCATTTTTGTTTTTTCCGATTCCGATGGACTCACTAAACGTGATCCTGTTTACATAATGAGCTTACGTTAAAGTAATTTCGAGTGTACACGACACTGAATGTATTCAGATACCTTTTAAATTGGCTTTTGATGGAATTTTAAGCAGTCATTCCGTCCCGATCACAGATACATCTACTTAAATAACCATCTATTTTTCACTATTCATATTACCAACTTCGATGGAAGCTTATCATATTGGGAAGATTGGAGTCAGTCGCCTTTTTTTAGCGAATGAAATTTAAAAGAGGGAAACGATGTTTCGTTCAGCTTCCCACGAGGTTGTGCTCGCAGCTCTTGTCGCAGCATTTTTTGTTTCTGGGGAACTTAATTTAATTGGAAAGCACGCTTTTAAACGGGTCGGAAATTGCTCGACTAAAGCAAATCGCTTCGAAATTTTCTCCCATCCTTCGGTGAGCACGGGGTTTCCATATGTATGAGCCATTCATGCGAGTTTGAATAAGTGAAGGGAGCATCTCTGAAAGCAAGTTGCCCCTCGTAACGCGGTCGTATACGGCAGCAAAACTGCACTCCTCCGCCGTCGCATGGCGGTGAAGACATCGTGCGATTCGGATATGTTAACGAGAATATTATGGAAATCCGCGCTGAATTATTATTACGGTTGTGAGGGTGGGAAATTTTGTTGCGTTCCTCTCTTGGAATCTGAATATGAAGCCGGTGCGCTTAACCTAAGCTTTTTCATGGCCGTCTACTTAGTTTTTGCTGGCTTATGGGAGTTGACTCGTCGGGAATACTATTTCCTTCTTTGATCGCAAGAGTACAGCGGTACCACACCAGCGATAAGATTTTTGGTATGTTTGCACTCGTAATTGCAAATTCAGATTTCACCTTTCCGTTGTATGTTTTCGAATCATGCTCTTACAAGGGAGAGTATTTTAATTCAGAGGAAAATAACCTTGTAACAGATCAAGTAAAAATCTACAGTACCGCACAGAGTAAAGTGATACTTCGGCTAACGGGTGACCCTTGTAAAGAATTTATTTTGTTAAATTTATTAATTTATCCTTTTCTGACATACGTATGTACAAAATGTTACGAGTTCGGTTTCCAGTGGGAGCCAATATGCGAAATGACCTAAGCTGTCGAAGCATTTTTAAGAAGCAAAAACAAATGTTGCGAAATTACCGAAGTCGCTCCCTTTTCTTAATTAAAAGTGAAAGGAAGTGGTGGCTTTTCAGAGTTTATAAGCTGTATTCGGATTTGACAACGCATAGGAGATAGCATTTCTGCTAGCGAGGGTTTCAGCTGAAGATGAGGTTCTTACTTTCTCTGGTATCCATATTCCATGGATCTACAATATCGTGAGGAGAAAAAAGCCACGAAGTTAAACTTGCGCATCCATAGACGGGCAGATCTTCATAGATCCGGTTGAATGCGTTTCATTCTAGGGTTTTCGATATTTCCCGAGAAATTTTGCAGAAAAAAGTACTTTATAGAATAATTCTCATAAAATACTGTCTACTAATCACTGCATCCCCTAAACAAGGTTTACATATCCTATATAGGTTCCATTACTCTTGATTGAGACCTCCAGAGCCCAAGAATATGATTCTGTAACTAATTATTTTCTTTCATAAATAAGGAAAGTTCGTAATTTCCACGATTAATTTTTATAAGTCACTACCAGTATCCCTTCAGTGGAAGCATCTTCAGTTAGGGGAAAAATTGTTGCACACTATTTATAATATTATAAAAATAAATAATAAATGTTTACCCTACCTGGAGATACTTCCATGGAAATGCAACCGGTAGTGTCTAATAAATTTATTGTGGAAATTACGAATTTGCCTTATTTATTCTATAGCTTTTCACAAATTTACGCATTCTCACATCGATTATATTTTCTTTAAGACTGTTTTATATTATTCTTTCGTTGTGATTTTTATGCGATTGCCGTGCGGTGTTTTATATTTTGTAATTTCAGATTTTACTTTTCCATTGTACATTTTCAAAACGTGCTCTTCCGATGATTTTAATTCAGAAGGAAATAACTTTGTAACTGATCAAGTCAATATTTCTCACTGTTGTTGGCCAAGGATTAAGAGAATTGCTTTTTTTTACCACTAGCGAGTTACTTTAAAGAGAAGCGTGCGTGCTCAGGATGTTTTATTAAGGTATGAGTTGAGATCCTACCTTTTCTGGTGGACTGTATTTTACCAGGAAATTGGTTTCATTCTCCTTTCTCGTTTTGCTTCCCTTCGCTTTGAATTCCCCGGCGTTAATCCATTTTCTGTTTTTCGTCCCACACGCTTCTGACAGCGAAGCAGGGCCATCCATCGCCGCACGCCAAAACATTTGGCGCCGGAGTAGTCGTAAGCATCGAGTGATGACGGTGGGGTGATAATGGAAGTTTTAAGTGTGGGAGGGTTCGGTCAGGAAAGGGGCGTAAGTTGGAATCATGATCCTGAAATAACACTGGGTATGAGTCGATTTCCGACCATTGTGGCGAAGGTGCCCATTCAATTGGATTCGGATTCTATTTTCACGATGGTGAATGGAAGAGCTGTTAAAATAACATTACCATTTAAAACGCGCAAGACCCCGAAAATGTTACAGGAGAGGATCGATTTGTTGTGACAAATGAAAAACCCACTCGGCTCATTCAGGAAAGTTGAGTTGACGGAAGGTTTGGAAGGGTATAGTTCGATAAGGGTCCGAGGGAATTTTTATGGGTGTTAATGGATGGAACGAACTCGGCGACCTATGTAAATATTGCCGAAGGGATGAAATTTCGCTTTCGGAAGGTTTGGGGAAAAGGAAGTTGCATTAATCTGCTTTCCTTCCCGGAAGTTCTGATTTGGGAAGCTAGATGATGTTCAACTCCTCATCATTCAGGGACAATAACAAATGTTTTCTGCGTCTATAGTTATAGCCTGCTAGTTGCTCTTCGTCGTGGTGCAGGGATATAAACGTCGATGTTTGAACTGCTGATTAGTTTGTTATTATCACTTATCCTTCATCAAAAGAATTAGTTCTTAACCCTTTAATGACCAAGGGACATATTCTTCCCATGAATTTAAACTATTCTGGTTAGTTTATTTTTCATCCTATTCTAATTATGTGCTGCCCATAGGGACATAATGTCCCAATTTTATACCTACGTAATTAGGTTTTGTATTTTCGTAAGAATTGAGTTGTTATCATAATTTAACTCAAATAACAAAATTAAGAAGAAGAAAATGGCATTTGAATTGTAGTTTTCAAAAGGTCCTTAAAGGGTTAAACGATTTGTCGTAACATCTAGCATCTTTCTATTGTTTTAGGCACATCGTCAAATCAGCTGAGGTAGCAGGCAATCGCTTAATTCCGTTATGTCTTCAATTAACGGTCTTTCTGTTAATCGACTAAATAATCGCCGTTTGCTTATAATTTTTCTACCGAGGAGGCCAATATTGTGCGAAAAACTCTTTCAGTTTTTGTTTTCTTTTACAATCAAAATGGTTGTGTGTAACCTTACGACATTTTTTCTCTGTGATGTAAAATTATGGATGAGTAGAAAATAGAATGATTTTACCAGTTTTAATAAAAAATGTCTTAGAATAGTAAATTAAGATCGAATTTCGTTGCAGTGAAGCACTATGAAATTTCGCGTTGCATTATGGAATACTCTTGGGGTATGGCTTACATTCTTCAAATATGTAAAGGGTAAATTGATAAATTTTAATATTATTAATTTAGTCTCTTAGTTAATGCAACATATCAGGCTTAATCCAGTGCAATTTACGACGATCGTATGAAATGTATTATATAATTTATTTCTGCCCTCGACTTGTTAGAATTTCAAATCTAAATTTCCTTATTCACGATAAAAATTATTTTAGTGTAGGATATACGAATTAAGTTTACTTTCTTGCTTCTTATCGCGGATTACATATTATCGGATCATAAAAGTTTCAATCAAGAGGAATGAATTATTTAGTCTAAACCGCAGGAAAAAGTTATACCATGTTTATGAAGACAACTGGATTTTGTTAGAGCAATTCTAAAACTTATTGTTCTTGCTCCTTAAATCAAGAAGTTGTCTGAAATTAGTGGCTTACGAAGAATAAGTTTCCCAATTGATATATTTGCTCTGATTATTCTATAGACATTACAGTATTTAGAACAGATTCGGAGGTATTTACGTAATTCGCCTTAAATTTCAATCTTTATGATCCAGAAATGTCTAGAGGAATCCATCTTACATATTTTTACGTCATGCAAAAAGTCACAGATTCAAATCCCAAAAAGTCATCCACCCTAAAAATCAGCGAAACGCTTTCCGTAGCCGGTTATGAAACGGGCAATCGGAGCAGAAATGGCTGAATGATTTACTGTGAGAATCGCAGTCCTTCCCTGAGACCTTCCAGCTTTATCGTGGAAGGCCGTCTTGATTCAAAATGAATTGCATATTACCATAGCCGACCGTCGCCTTAGGACAAATAAAATTTCCATTCCGGTCTGTTTGCCGAGGCCAACAGTAGCCCATTTTTTCCTCCCATAAACATCTCAACCCCTCATCAACTCTTTTATCTTTTCTTCCTCTGCTCCCCACCTGCTCCTCCACCTTCCCAACCCTCTTTCCCATCTGTTTTCGGACTTTTTTCCCCTTGCTATTTTCCTTTCTCTCTCGCAATTCCGAGTTTCCATCTTCGTGTCCACTGTTTTGGTAAATCGCTCCTTTGTGCTCCGGTTAGCAGTTAAAGTAAGTAGTGATTGTTCTCTGTGATCGATTTTGCTTTGCAAATCTCATCAGGAGCCAGCTTCCCCAGATTCTCAATCGCCACGGATCGTTGATCGAGCTATGAGGAAATATTCTAACGTCCATTTCCGTCTTACGCGCTGCATATGCTCATTTCTCACACATGCTCATATCTTTTAATTATTTTCTTCGATGGTTTAAAAGATTGATTCGCATTCGATTCCATTAAATTTAGTTCGTGAAGACTGTAGCTACAGCATTGATGCTCAAGGCGATTGAGTTCGCAAGTGAAAATTTTTGTACTATTTCAAGCCAATTTTTGTAGTTTCTTCATTTTGAAGTTTCTCTTTCTATAGATGCACATGTAAAGGTTTCTTTTTTTATATATTTCTTCACGAAAAATACTCGAGAGTACCTTTGTCTTAAGTGAATTTCCTTTCTTATGAAAGTTATTTTTTCTCATAACTTCTTTATTTAGCTTTAAATTCACGAAAGAATTCAATTCTGCAGGAAATAGTTAAGCATTTTACTTCGTATGAATGGCCTCCTGACTGACCCGGCGTCGAACGAATAGAGATTTGGCTTATTCATATTTTATTTTATCAAAAGGACTAAGATTTATGTGAGTGCAAAGTTTCAATGTCTTAAGATCTCTAGTTTTTGACGAGCACATTATCACAAACTACATATCATACATTAAGATTATCCAGAATAAAGCGAGTTTTTATGATAAGTATTCTTTCGAGTAAAGCTGTTTTCCCTATGTTAGTCTATCAATTAAAACGTATCACTTGTATTTGGCTTGGAATATTTACTTCAGCCAATTAAACCATATGAAATTAGCAAAAAGTCTCTTCATTCTCTTTCCCCTTAATCCAACTTCAATATCGCGGCTCAAAAAAAAAGACAAAACAACTCGTGTTTATTTACAGTATTTCAAAAGAATAGAATTAAGATTTTTATGCTAGCTTCAATTCCAGTTTTTTTAACGTATCTCTGTTATTCCTTCCATATTCACTGTATTTGGATATCTCGTATAGACTGAATTTTCCGCAGTATGGATTGGAAAGATAAGAGATGCGACGAGCACAGCAAAATTTGAGTTACATCCCCATTTCTCCCCTCAGACATGGAGTACAAAGCCTCATTGATGTCTGTGGCGTAGCGAATCATGGCAAATGTCGCCTGGTGTGCTCCATGTGGGGTCTTGAATGTACGAGTTTATCCTCAATGCAGTCAGTGCCCTTATTTCTCCGCTTCCCTTGCAAAGTTGAGTTCAGACTTCAGTTGACTATATCTCTAAAGGATGCTGAGTCGTCGATAGTTCCCTAAACTCGTCTGTACCAGAACATTATGTTTAATAATTTAAAATGCTGCATTATGGCATGCCATCCAAGGCCGACATTGTAATTCTCAACATAATTTTGCTGTAAATAACTAAAAAGGAGAAGAATTCACAGCATAGAAAGACCACGATTTTGAAATGATAAATAATATGAATAGAAAAATGAGATCGTGGAAAATTCATGGAAAGTAATAATTATTTGACAATGGGGCTATTCAATCCCATTGAGGTTATTAAAGTAAATGAAATAAACTAACTTAGATACACATTATTAAATATTGCAAAATTTAACGAAAAATTTACAATTTATTGATTAATTCCTAAATCATGTCCTCGAATTTTTTGATACGGTGTTACTCTATCTATTTTGGAGACGAAATTCCTGAATGAAGAAGTTGGAAGCCCATAGTAATGAAAAAGAACTACTTAGTACATTCCCACAGAATTTAATCATCCAGTGATGATGATGCTGGATCGCTAAAGAAACATGTCGCACCAATAAATTCTGTGGGAATGTACGAAGTAATTCTTTTCCATTATGATGTTTCGAACAGTAACATTCTAATAATTGAGTCGAAAATATAGCGAAATTCACTCATAGTAAACTGACATTCAATCAACGGAATCCATGTGATATAGCTTTACATCTCGACCACCCTGGTGAAACTATTTTCTCGGAAGATACCATTAGCACCCGTGTTGGATAAGTTCGCGCGAAATAGAGTATTATATTTTACCTTTGCATACTTAACTTCTTCGAGCTTAAGTTTCCCGCTTCGGCCCAACAAAGAGTCGGCCCAGAGCCGGCTTACGCCCGCTCCTTCGCCGCGCCCTTCTTAATTTACATTTATATTAACTGCATTCTAATCCTTGAGGGATTTGCGGGACAAACAAAACGTTTCATTTTATATCTCCCCTGCCATTTCCCGTCCTCCCTTATCATCATCGCTCGCTTCCTGTCTAAACTGAGATTTGAAAAAACCGCGGGGGTTTTCATTACTGACAGATCGTTACTCGGAACCTAATGGGTTCTCCGCGAAGGGGAAGTGGTGTGTTTACCGTTACATTACAAATCGATGGGCTGTTTCGCTTTTTTCAATGCCTTCACAATTTTGATTGACGATGGCGTGAAGCTTAGAAAAGTCATGCTCGGCCGCGTGAAAAGTATTTTTTTTGTTATAAGGCTGTTGGCTCCATCATAAGGCCGGTTTTTTTCTATCGGAAGTGCTTTTCCATTCGGGGTGATGGCATAAGCGTCTGCGGATTCCATTAAAGTGATGATTGATGCCGCTGGTAGCCAGGATTGTGCTCATTATGTCGAATATTTATTAATCATGGGCTTTTGTCTATGTGGTTGTTTTGGCGCATTAACTGTAATGTGTTTTCCAAATATCCCGCTCGTCAATTTGGTCGCTGACAGGTATTTTTGAGGCTGGTTCGCTCGTACGAAATATTTCATTCTAGCAGCCTCGTCCCTCTGTTATCCAGCGGCAACAATTTGGTTCGTATTTGATGTATTTATTCACATAGATATTTTTATTTTATGGTCACCATGGACATTAGTGTTGGTGTCAGTTACATGACGTCCATTTCTGAATTAACTTCCCGTGTTTTTGTTATCATTTCCGTGAATTTACTCTTCATTGCGTACTGCAGGATTCCCCCCCGCAACAAAAGACAACAAGTTGCTTTAATGAGCTAATGACTCATTATTTTATGTACAGTCCTGGCCAAAATTAACGCAGCACCGGACGTAAGGATCGCTAGGGAGGTGCTGCGTTAATTTTGGCCAGGAGTATACTTTATTCGCCTATTACTGTGTAGTTTTATTAACAAACCATTAATCGGTTCTGAAAACTTTGTCAGTTGTGAACGAGTTTGGTCTTCGCATATTTACTCTCCCTTATTGTAAAATATAGTTTATTATGATTAATTTAATCGGGATTTACTTAATAAGTGCTCAAACGATAAACTGAAAGAATGGATTCGAGAAATGGGAGACCCGGGTGCGATTCCCGTGGTAATCTCTGTTCAACTCCGTTTCACATCCTCTTGGTTATCGAGTAACGCTTCAACGAGTAAACTCACATTCGTTCCTTACCTGAAGTTGTCATTGATGCAATAAACATCAGGATTTCAACGGTTAGCTAATGATTTGGTTAAACCAATGATTTTCGTTTAATGATATTGAGAATTTAAACATCGAGATTTGTTTTAGAGAAGATGTAAAGAAATTTGTTTATATTAAGAAATTTGGTTTATGAAATATCGTAAAGATTTTTTCAGAAGGTTTTTCCAGCCGTTATACTAAATATCTGTCTCAAAATAACAAGTTTAGACTCTTTTTCTTCCCTTTGGGAAAGTAACATTTCGTAACATTTTCTCTAGAAAAGGTGTTTTCAAAATAAATTTTCGCCAACTTTACTCTTTATGAAAAAGTCGCAACAGCGCGCACCGTTCTCTTGTAAGAAATATACGGAGCCATAAGAAATGCATTGTCTCTTCATTACGTTGGACAGGCAATAGATAGGAGATTCTATTATTCCGGCAGGGAAAGAAAATCTAGCAACCGAACGCAGTAATTGGTGGACTTTGAAGTTTCGAAACTGGCGGCGATTCAGCCGTATGTTTGGAAATAACAGATTTGTCTAAACTTGAGATCCAAATCTTCGATTCGTCGGTGGTGCGAATGCCTAGGATTTGGCACCCAAGGCACGTCTGCTTCCACCCTTGGTGCCCATGCACCCGTCTGGACCCTATATCTTTCATCGCCGTTGACAGTGGCGACGAAAATGGCCGGGATGAATCATTCATCCTGAGATCCTTTCGCTGTTGAGCATCGTAGAGGTCTTAAAGAGCAGCTTCGCAATGCTTCGACAGTATTCGCAATAGATAATATACGCCAAATTCCCCCTTTCTCCGGTATTTTTATAGCGCCCTCCCCAGCTGCTTGCTCAGCTGGTCGACGCCCCCTCTCTCCCCCGAGAAGCGGTCGATGTGCTCGTACGAAAATGGTGGGAAATGGTACATTCCGATCGGCCATCTCCTCCCGAAAATGGTCCATCACTCATCCGACTCCCCTACTCGTTAAGCCATCTTCCCAAGGGTCTCCCCCGCCCCCTCCCAGAATCCCTCATCTCCGCGGAGATGTTGAAAGAGGCCGCCCTTGGCCCTCGTATCTACTCTTCATCTCTCTCGTAGAAACCCCGTCCGTAAGGTTCATTCTCTTTTCCTTTTATCCTTTCTCCCGTGTCGCCATCTACGCACTTCCCATTCGACCGATCTGATGGCGCGATCCGCAGATAGCGTACTCTTTAGGTAATAGTTCATTTCGTATCTCCAGTTCTCCGCTCCGGTTGGCTTTTTCGGATTGCCGAGTACATCGTCTTAAGCCATTGGCTTTAGGGTATTGCGTCGGGAGAGGAATTGGATGGATATCCCCCAGCACGCGTTTCTTTTCCGTGGATTCTTATCGCTCGATCTTAATGGTGCCTCCTGCCGGATAATTCCGTTTTCTGCGCTGTTTTTCATCAGTACTAAGGCGATGTCGCTAAGATGTGGGGATATATGGTTTAGCAAGAATCTAAATCTATATATTTACCCAACAAACCGCCTTTCGGCTTATGTCCATGTACGATTAAATAAAAGAGATGCATTAGAGATTTAAAGCTTTGTTTGCTATATGCAAATTTGTATCGCGGAACTTTTAGCTATAAGGTATAAATACCTTATTATGTCAGACTCGGTGGCATAGGGGTTAGTGTATTAGCCCAGCAACGCCCAAGTACCGAGTTCGGTCCTGATTAGGGCATGGTTGCTTGCTCTATTATTTTCAAGTGTTAATTGTAAATGAGTTCTTATAAGATTAAAATTTTCTCAAATGAAGTCGAGATTACTATTAGGATTTGCCTGGAAGATATCTCTATACTAATTGGGCATTACGGCTGTATTATAGCGTGCGAAAGATTTTTACAGTGATGTTGCCGCCAGGATATTCTTCTATAGCAATGAATGATAGTAAGTAATAGAAAGTGTTCTCCATATAAGATGATGAAATAGCAAATACTTCCTTCAAATAAGACGGAGACAAATGATGATATGCGAATTAAAGTACAGAGATCTCACAAATTCAAGACAACAAGTCACAACGGTTTACAATTTCTTATTCTTCAGCAGCTCGTACAATTAACCTATAGTATAAAAGAATAGGCTCATGACTATTTAAACATTTTCCGCGTTTCTCTTCGTCGACTTGATCATTCGACGATTGACCTTTATAAAGAGCCATCCTAAAGTTTATTAGCGCCCCTATGCTAATGTCCATTTGCACCCCCTGTCATTCATGATCATGCAACGTATTTGCTGATATCTCCGTACTGAGCAAATGTTTGGCTCTTGTAGGTTTGGGTTGGGCGTGGAGGTCCATTTATGTCCTCAGTCCATTTGTGGAATTGGTGGTTGCGTATGCTTTGAGTTGGATTTGGAGGTGAGAATTCGCCGTCCGTTTGTCCAGATGGGATGCGAACCCCGAAATGCGTATCACGCTTTGTGTATTATGCCATTCCTGCTCACGTACGCCTTTACTCAGTGGCATACAAATATTCCTTCTTAGTAAGACTTCATTCCTTCAGCAAATCTTCCCTAGATGACTTTTCGGAATCCTCAACTTATAATTTATGATCAAGCGGAATAGTTCTCATACGACTTATTTAAGTCTTTATTTGTGTCTATTATGATTATTGTTATTATTTGACCCTTTGTTAGGCACGGTTAAATCCGAGTGGGCCTCATAGCCTCGTATTTAATCTTTAAATATGTACTTATATTATGAAATGCGTATTTAGGATTAAAATAAAGAGACGATCAAAAGGAAAGGATTGGTTTGTGGGGAAATATTTCCACAACTGAAGTTTGATTGAGGAAAAACCCTCGTCGCGAGATAACGTCCACACAGGAAAAGGGGGGGAACCGCGATAACATAGAGAGAAATAAAATTTATCTCGTTGAACATTTTGAAGAGTTGCGCAGCTACTGAAGTCAGTATTGATCATGGAATGATGTACTGGAATAATAATAATAATTAATATTTTGGCTAATTTTTAACTAAGCCTTGTTTGTTATTTCTATTTAGTTCCTGATGAAGGAAATACGGTTATTTCGAAGCCATTCATTCATCATGGAAGTATTTCGTTCGAAATTAATCTTATTGCGTCCCTAGCTCTCGCACCTAATAAACCACTGCGAATTCTCCCAGAAAATACGAGTCATGATCTCGAAATAGATACCCTCCTGCCAATTATCATTTTAGATCCTCTATTGAGTTAAATTCCCTCGCAGCAACCGTGAATTACGCTTCGTACGAAGTTAGCTCAACGGTGAGGGCGTGCCAAGGCACGAAATTATGACAACCCTTTCGCCCCGACACCTGGCCAAGAGCCAACTTATTAGCGGTGAGCAATTATAACTCCAAACTTTAATTTACGGACTTCTGACTGTGTTTTTCCTTTTCCCTCCCGCTTTGTATCGTCTTTAGGATCTTCCGTGCCTCTTCCTATTCCCTCCCAAGGAATTCCGCTACCCCTGACAGAACCATATGGCCAGAAGGTTTCCCTCCCCAACAGCCCTCGCCCTTTTTCCGCGTGCATTCGCTCTCTATTCGCCCCATTTCGACCCCCTATTTAACAGCTTCGGCAGATGGTATGGATACCCGGACCATCCTCCATCCCTCTGACCTTTGCTCTACTTCGGTAAGGTTGTAGGTCTGGATATGGAGAGGATACTTAGTCTATAGAAATGTGCTAATTTTCTATTCATGTTACACGGAATCAACGCACTGCTCTGATTTAAGACTATTTATTTAGTTAGATAGATTCAAAAACAGCTAGTTCAAGCCAATAAATTGAATCATGACATCAGATAGAACAATAAATAACCAAGAAAGTAAAGAATAAAAGAGAATTATGAATTCGTTAAGGACAGAGAGGTCCAGTTATACATGATGGGAGTGAATTGATTGGCGAAAATAGTTACGCTAGTTAATAGTTTATATTCTTAGTGTGGTGTATTTGACACGTTACTTGTCGCATCCTCTCATCCCCACCACTTAATAATAAGGTCCTATTATTCATTCGGTCCAGTCAACAAAATCTTTCGTCACCAGATAAACAGAAATTCGTTCGAGCGATATTGATAGTTTGCATTTTTTATTTTCATAATGAAATTGTGAGAATGAAGTTATTTTCTCTAAATTTAGTTAATTTGTAATTGCTTATATTTCTTTGTCGCAGTATATTAATTAATTTTTTTCTCCTTTCAGGTAAGTTTCGTGATTACCTTTACCGTGGATATTTACCGTTGGATATTGATCGTTGAAGTGCCTATCGGTGAGTACAATTTAGATAATTGAATGGCGAAGATGAAAAAGTACGACGATGAATAGTTTTCATCCCTCCATCGTATTGTAAGTTCCCTTATGCTGTTACTAAAACAGAGGAATGATGCTGTAAATTCTGGATTGCAGTTTTTTTTATGGAATTGAATCATATGGCGCCTCTAAGACAAAGCGCTAGAGAATCATCCGTTTGAAACCAATCTGATAAATTCGGAAGGAAAGATCTCACCTTCAAAATCTTAGGACCATCGCACTGTATTTTACTACAATTTCATAAAAACATGTAGCCATTTACTTGATTGTTCGCCTTGCATTCATCAGGAACATTCTCTTTAAATTGTCCATCGGGTTGATTTGGTTTATATGGACCATCTCTCGTAACATCTAGCCAGAAGACCAACTTGCAATGTAACCTTAAATAATATTAATAACAGTAATTTTTTCATTTAAGGCCGATTTAGTGAAACTGCTTTTATGACGTTGGTTCTTTACCATTGGCATTCGTAATTTCCTTAGACGACACATGGTTATTATGTATAGATATTGATTATGGATGTTAAAAACCTATAATTTGACGTAGTAGAAATTTATAGAGTGTTGGTAATTAAAGGAAGATTAAAGAATAATCTCATAATCAGTTGGACCCGAACTATCGTTTGCACTCATTTTATGAGAGACAGTCGTAAAAATCGGGTTTTTATCAATGGTTTTTAACCCCATAAGAAATTTCGGCAGCATATCGAATGAAAGCTAGTTACGGCATTTCGTTAGTATTTGATCGGGGAAGCCAATCTTCCGGAGAGAGCGAAACGACGAGAAAAAATGCAAGCCGTAGATTATGCAGCGGCACGTGAAGAAGTTGATGGATGTTCTCAGTCCAAGGATTCAGCTCGAACGTACCGAAGGAACCGTAGATTTGGGCTCCCAAAACTCAACGCTTCCCCGGCGAAGGCTCCGAATTTTCTCCCTTTATCGGGGGATTTATCTCGGAGAGCGCTCTCTGCTAATCGCATTGTTGCATGAGACGTTTGGGGGCTTCTGAAAAGCCTTCAGCTCGGGAATCGCCCGGTTATTTCCCGCGATCTTCCGCCGTTTTTTCCACACGATCGACTCAGGTTTTTTCCTCCACCGGTGTGCAGCTGCTGCACGAATGTATAACTCCGAAGCACGATAGTGTTTAAAAGCGTATTGCGAACCGCTTCGCAGCCTCCCGCGACTTTTCTCTCTTCTACGGTCGGAGTATGATCTCCGTTTGCTCCCTCGGTTTGCGCTCATCGACGGTGTTAATGAATTGAGAACCGAATCGTGATTGCGACGAGAAAGCGGGAGAGTTAGGCAAGGCACGCCAAGGATTGTGTGAATTTATTGGTCCATGAGTAACGGTACGCGAATTAATTTGGTTTCTCTCGTTTGGTAATATGATTGAAGAGCGTTATACTTTCTTGAATATGGTGATTCTTTCTGTAATGGGAACGAAGGATGTTCAAGTTTCTCTGAAAGTATTTTCTCATTAATTGTATCTATTTGTTGATTCTGATTAAGGTTTCTCCTTGTGGTATGCTAAGGAAAGTGTTACTTGTAGAGTCATTTACTTTGCTTGCAAGGACGTTTCACACATTGCATTCTGGCTTCGTAAGGAAAGCGAGCTTATTTCTATGTACAAGCTCTTGTTAGTTAATGTAGGAGGATATGAGATTTCAACCAGTCTTCGGGCTGAATACTTTACAGACAAATTCGTTGCATTATATCGGAAATTTCCGTTCCATTATTCGAAGAAGTTCAATTTTTCATCCTAGTGGTCTTTCGTCTCATTCATTTCACCACTAGTCTTGTCTAAAACTTAGCAATTACCGTGTATTTCCGCTAATAAAACGATAGTTGAAACATAAAAAAGGTTCGCAAAATCTGTAGTCGTCTTATAGGACAGAGACAAAAATAATAAGTGCGAATGTATACAGTAATCGCAAGGCAGTGCTGCTAGATGCAAAAAAATAAAATTCGTTCATTCGAAAAATTGTGAAAAGGACATGATTTTATTATAAGCTATACAGCATTACTATTCAAATGTTGATCGCTGGTCTAAGCTAAATTCCTAGGGTTGTACAAGAAGTGAAAAATAGTGACGTGAGTGGGACTCGAACCCAAGTTTCCCACTATCCGGGTGCGTATTCTAACCACTAAAATGTCGTGGCTTGCGGTTAAGAAGCACACATTCTTGTGCAACGTTAAGGTTAATTTCCATCGTTTTTAAATTCATAGACAGTTGATAGTTTGGGTGTCGTCTTGTAGGACAGATGTACACTAAAACGAGAAAATTTATTGGTTAAGGTTGTCTTATCTGCGGAAATATACGGTAGTTGTTGAAGGTATAGCCTCTTAAACCAGGTTCGTATATAATTTTAGAATTACTCTTTTGTCCATTTCTATCTTTTTGTTTGTATTTTCGTAGCTATGTTTGAATAACTGCACGTACGGAAAGACGCGCAATGGCTTAATCTGAGAAAGGAAGAACCCCTCCTCCGTCTGGTATTTGTAATTGCAGTTGTGTATGTCTGCCGCGGCACCAAGAGGAAAAAGGAGCACAGCGAGAAGTATCTTATCTCGCAGGGCTGTTGTCTTCCCCGTTTCCGCGTGCGATTCCCTTTCCATCTGCCGCTGCATCTCCGTGCACTCCATCTTCCTTTTTTACCCCTATTCATATTTCATTACCTCCCACTCCCTTAATTTCAAGCCCTCCCGCATCACTCGAAAAATAGCTCTTGCCTTTTCCGCATTCTCCCTGTTCCCCGTGCCGATTTCCTCCCAGTATATCCCCCGTGCTTCTTTCGAGGGCATTGTTGGATGAAATCCTAACTAACTTCGTGGTTAAGCCTGTGGGAGAACTCTTGAGCTCCACCCGCTCGCTCGAAAATTTTACTGCGAGGAAATCCTGGTCGCGGTTTAAATATGTTTTCGGTGGAACTTTCTCGCTTGAATGAATTAGATTTTGAGTTACTGTCTGGTTAAGTTGTAAAAATATACGTCGTTAATTCACATCATCAGGCGAAGTGAAGTGAAAATCCGTAATGGAAATACTAATAAAATAGTATTTTTCTACAAGTTTATTTATTTTACTTACTTTAATAACTTTCAAATTTATATTGTTTACTTTAGTTTAATATTTTAATAGTCTTTTCACTCATTATTACGTTTTTAACTGTTTTTCTTAATGAACCCAGGGTTTTATGTTGATTCCAGAAATTATATTTTTTGTTTCGCATATAGAAACAGTATTTAATTGAATATGTCTTACTCGTTTCCTTGGGTTTTGAAAATGATTTTACTTCGGTAGTAAGCTTGTGCAAGAATTCGTTTTTCTTTGTCATTGCAGACATTTTACATGTATACTTCTGACCAGATGTACTGCAAAAGTGAACTTGTTCGATCTTTCATCCAAACCATGCAGCAGTAAATTTAGTTTTCTCGCCAAGTAATCCTAAAAATAATCCTAATAATGCATAAGAAGTACTTAAATTGGATCAAAAGGAAGAAATATAGCTTTAATACTAAATGATGTAGTTCCATAATCTCTTCTATTCCGTTATTTTGGATATTACGAAGTTGCCTTATTTATTTCATGGCTTTCCACTAAGTTGCGTCTCCTCGCATTGATTTTAAACATAGCTTTCTTGATGGGTTTTTCCTTGGTGTAAAAGTTGAAGTTGGCAAATTCTTTCATCTTTGAATAAATACACATTCCCATAGCAATAAAGAAGGTAGATAATCTGCCGACTTTGCTTGACATGGAGCATACATTCTTTAGAGTCGTATGCTTCTCTTTGGAAGGATTCGAAGCTTGCATATGTGGTGCACAATTTTCCAGCCGTTGATGCGCTATGCTAATTTTGTGCAAGAGGGCACAAACGTGCAGCGGTAAACTCAGACTTAATCAGCTGCTGGTTTTACGTAATGATTTTAGGCTGCGTCTGTTAATTAAGCCGTAGTTTAAGAGAACGTGTTCTCAAGTTATGTCGAAGATTGAATAAACCAATGTTTTCCTGAAACGGCAAATACTATATTTCCACGTAACAGACAACTCGACTATGCATTTTAAGTTAATAATTTTATTGAAAATCATCGGAGAACAAGATGTTTTGAAGAGGGCATAAGTGAGTGATTCAATTTTCGTGCGAAAAATTATAAAGTACTATCAAATAATGTTATCTCTGTCCACGTAATTGTCAAGTAACCTAGCTTTCGTGGGGATAGTTTGCAAATATTAGAAAGTCTTAGTACTTCCTCCGCTTATATTCCTCTTAATTTGTTGTCTATATTTTCTAGCTATTTTTAATTTTAAGAATTATTTTATTATTTATTATTATATTTTATTGAAATGTATGCTAATAGAAAACTATTTCCGTGAATTTTCCTCTCTTAGCTTGGATTTAACACTTGTAGAAGGTTAAAACAGATAGTTCGATAATATTTGTTGAAGTTGCAATACGTCAGGAAATTTAACAATCAATTGCTATTATACGTATCGTAGATGGTCTTCTGGAACTTAATTAATGTTAAGTATGCTTTTACCCATAATAAAATACATAGAGAAAGTTTCTTTCATTCGGAAAGATTTGCCGCTCTTTTCATAGTGTAATTAAAAAAATCTGGAAAAACTGTGAGAACAATCTCCCTAACTATCTAGACTAAACATGATGTTAGATGGGAAACAACTGTAGCAGGTGGTCATGCACCCTTGTCGTCACTGTTTTGGGTTGAGGAGATTATTTACGATGTATTGTAGAGGACATTGCTACTATTCCGAATTTTCTGAGAAAAGTATTTTGGAGTTTGAATATTCCTTCGTTGTAATCATGTAATTTGTCTCGTTTAATGAGTATACTCCTCAATGCTTCCTTATTCTTGGATGTGTCTTTCGCTTAAGATTCATCCATATATCATTTCATAGGTTCCCTTTAATTCTTAAAGCTACTAATACCATTAAAATTCTCGACACCTTCTTATTTATTTTCGTTTATTCATATTTCTTAAGGAAATTAAAATGTTGCCCTTGGGAAGAATCGAAATTCGAGAAATATTTTTTACGAGTGTCAGCATAATATCAGATTATAGGCATATCGAATATTTATGTTTACAATACGGTCCTTATTAATTTAATTTCCACGGAGAAAGGCGTAGTTTTGTGGAGCTCCATCACAATAAAATGGATAGAAGATTGGAATGTATCTTTGTCACAGGTTTATCAATACGCGATCGATTTAAACGAATAATTGCCATCATTGGGGATTATTAACCTTTAAGTTATATACCATTAAGTTATATACTTTCGCGATCTTCGAGGGAGAGCAAAAAAGCGATACAGGGAAGTAGTTGCCAGGACAGTTACTTTTGGTCGTTTTTCCCACGAAGTATTTGAGAAGCTAATAGCTCTTCAGGTCAGTTAGGGATGTCGGTGTTTTTCACCCCCTGCCACGTGCCACTGATGGATTGCAGGGTTTAAATTTGAATATAAAACCTGATGATGGTGATTATTTTTTGGAACTGGTCGTTTATTAATAAACCTGCGAAAATACCTGCTACTCCTGCCTTCCTTTCATTTTATTCCTACTAATCTATTTATTAGCCTATTTAATAAGTGTTTAGTAACTGTATAAACGAAATATCATTTAAGTTAATGTTCATAGCCCCAGCCCTATAGAAACTGAAAGTTTAACGCCCTGCACTTTTCTCAGGATCGACGGGCCTCGCGAAATTTGATTTTGGACGGGTCTTGCACCGTTGCGCACTCTATGCTCCCCTGAACATCTGTTTTGCTCCAAACCGTGGCTCCTTGTTGTCGCCCCGTCTTTCCTACAATCCCTTTCTTCTCCGACTCTGCAATTAGGGTCGATGTTGCCGCTGTTCGGAGATGAGCGTCTTGCGTCCCCCCTCTGCTCCTGCATCTGTCACGAACTTGATTAATCGCTGCATCCGAGAGAAGCATCGAAACGCGAGATAGGGATGACGTGATGGAGGAAAATGCGTTTTGGAGGAAGATATGCAGAATAACTTCGAACTCAGTTTAGAAATTTGAATCGAGTATGTTTTAAAGAATACGTTGTTTGACTGTTTTAGAGAATTTGAAACTACCGTTTTCTTCTACGTATAAGACGATAACTGAATCACAAAATAAGGCCACCAAAATCTGGAGTTGTCTTAGAGGACAGATACAAGATATAGCTTTCAATTTATATAAAGTAAAACCATTATAAAATAAAACGAATCACTCACTAATGTATTTGAAACTATTTTATTTAGAATTTGAAACAATTTTATACAAAATAAGTTTTAAAAGTTATGTTTATTGAGTTACTGATAACCAAGGTCATTACCAGAATGCCCGAGTTATGCCGAATGTTTGCAGAAATCTAAAGGCAAAGCTACCAGATGCAAGAAAATAAAATAAGTTCATCGAAAAATTACGAAATGGACATAATTCCAAACATGCTGTATAGTATTTTTATCCAGAAACTAAATCTATAAGCCGTTGATAGTTTGAGGGTCGTCTTATAGGACAGGTAAATGCTAAATCTGTAAAACTTTGACAAAAATGTGTCCCTCGACTCAACTGAAGGTCGTCTTATCTGCGGAAATATATGGTATACTAAGTAAAGTAGTCTTTTAATTAGGTGAGTAAAAGCTCCAGGTAACTTCTCATGCGCCTAAGTTTGTATTACGATATCGTCCACTTTACGTTAGGTTAGATTCAAAAACGTTTCCCTAATTCACCCCATCGATAACTTATCGCGCTCTTTGTATCGATGAAATGGCTTTTTATATCGTTGTAATGTGTATAAGATAGAGAATAGGTATAAGGAATGATGAATGAAAGAAGAAATGTCCGCGACTTTCTGTTGTGGAAAAACAAACCAAATTGCGTGATAGTTTCTTTAGAAATGGAAATCGAACAAACTGTGAAGTCACTCTCCAATTAAGGAATTAATTAGAGTGAAGGGAGGAAATGTTATTGTTGTGGATTGAGCAACGTCCGTCATGTACTGATACTTCTGGGAGAATTTTGCAATATGAAAATGTGTATTAGAAATTGTTCTTGCATTATTATTTAGGTCATTTAGTCGTGTCACGACTTTTATAATGACTTCATTTTTTTATTGTCTCTTTTCCCATTTTCTGCTGCTGTGTTTGGCTTAAACAACGTTTTTTTAATACCGATAAGCATTTCCTGTTGGATTGAAAGATAACCATTTTCTTCATCGTGGTAAATATTGCTAAAGCATCTCAATTCTAAATTCCTATTCAGGCAATTCTTCTTTTTTAGTTTCTTTTCCCATGGAAATGAAATAACTAAGGATCGATTTTTGCTACCATTTAGCCTATTAACTTTAGTTCTTCTAATCCCCTAAGCTTTTATATTTAGTAAATGGGGATACGTTTGAAAAATAGGTTGAAGAAAGGCATAGAGGAATAATATGTGAATTATTTATGAAATTATGCGGAAAATTTGCCATCTGTCAACCCGAGGGAGTGGTCGAATACTTGGAGGAATATTATGTCAATTAACTGTTATGGAGGTTTTAGCAGTTTGTTTTAGCGAAGCGCGTTTTCCTTGCCAATTCACAAGTCAATTAACGTCTCGGATATGCCGCATATTTTGGGGAAAACTCGTAAGCGGCGCTTTTTATGTATTATCCAAGCCTTATTTTAGTCTTACGTTGATTTTGGAAATGATTCGATAAATGAGACGTCTGTAGTGTGATAATATGAAATTACCTTCATCGGTATAACGTAGTTTGTTAGCGGAATATTTTTAATGAGAAATACGTAACCAAATCAGAATTAGTATGGTTGAAACCTCGAGAATATGCATTTGATAATTTTTTAGTAACTAACCAATATCACAGATAAGTATCACTTATCTTACTCACTGCTTATCACTTGTCACTTAAATCTCTCAAACGTCTGCATTACACGGTTTTCTAAAATATTAAAGCAGCTTTTAAATGAATTTATACCTTTAATGCATAATGGAAACGAAGCACATTCGTTACTTATAAATATGTTAGTATTTATTCCCATCGTAAGTTTAATAGGTTATATCCAATTTTAGATTATAGGAAAATAAAATCAATTTTCAGCTGTACTTAAAGAATTGATTTTTTTCTTCGTATGCTTCTTCTTATTCTTTTCCTTGTCTTCTTCTTTCGTAAATTAGGGTGTAAACTTGACCGTAATACTTAAGTCATTAAATCATTCTATAGCAATTATAATTAAAAATAGCTTTGCAATTTTCCACAGGATCTTATTTGAACTACCGGTTTCACTTCCGAGGAAGCATCTTCAGGGTGTTTATACTATTCTTTCCCGTTTGAGCTGGACCGCTTGGGTAAATCCTGCTCTCTGGAATAACAAAAAATCGTAATCTTCGAGACAATATCTTAGTTTCGGCAAGCGTATGTATGTGAAATCATCCGAAGTCGTTTTTTCTGTGTCGCAACATCCTCTCTCTATACCTTTAACAGTCGCTCGGTGATCCGTGAGGTTAGTCAAAGTAATTTCGGAGATTCCAACCGGAAGAAAGTCATCTTCTGCAGCGTAGAGATGGGAGGACTCCGTTATAAATTCCTGCCGGTTGCACGCCGTCTGAGGAAATCGGTTGCGTTCATTCCGATGCCCATCCTCAGGTCACTTCCTCAGAGCCTCTTAATGACCTGGAAATAACTGCGAACCCCTGCGAGAAATCCCTTTCTCTGCCATAACGCGGGTTAATGTATTCTCTGGAATAGATTTATGCGAATTCGGGATGCTCTGGGGGGAGTGTTGGGGATGAATTCGAAGCTGATACTAGCTAAGTTCACTCATAGCTATTAATTTAGTTATCTAGGCATTTCTATAGCTCTTCTAAAGTCGGAGTTTATCAAGTACGAGCATAGTATGATATTTTATGACTTACTTATTTAATATAAATCCTTGAAGAACATGATTCCATAACTATGCATTAAAAAACCGTAAATATTGTAGCAAAAAGTCAACATATAAAAATTAAATAATTCAAATAAATTTTTAAAATATCATCACCCGTATAATATTTTTTTCGGTACATTATAAGGTAACTACTCCATATTCTGACACTCTCAGGTTTCATGATTAGAATTCATCATAAATTTTATCCATATAAAGCTCGAATTTTTACAAAAGATTGTATGAGGTATCCACTTTTATTCAAAAAGTTTCATTAGGTAATAACTGTACTATTTTCAAAGTAATAACAATCTGAATAAAAGTATTAAAAGTGTTGGAATTTGGGCCATTGATCCCAATAATATTATTATACCTAAATTATGATTTTCAATTCCACTAATGTATATTATACATAATTTATTTTATCACGTATTTAGTTATTATGCATGTGCATATGGAGTAAAGGCTCATATATTGTCGTTGAGACCTGAGAGCATAATGCTCCTAAACCATGTCCTTGAATGGGTTCATAAAGCATAATAACGCTGGGAAATATTCTCAGTCGTTGGTAAATGAAAACGGCGCGTGATTCGGGGACGCATGAGCTCGTTGAAAGTGAGCGTCTTCATCCAGCGATCATCTCTGAGATGTAGTAACGTCATAGCAGATTATCCTCAGAAGAAGTGGGAGTTTGCTGAGGAAGATAGAGATGAATCGTTATTATAGGCTCAATGAATACCCTTCGCCTACATCTACATTAATACCCTTTAAGTCGCACTTAGGCGTGTGGCAGGTGGCGTAAACTCCAGGCGTGTAAACTACTTTTTAGTAAGAACTCTTAAATATCCGCTATTCTATTTTCATATAATTTTTGCACCTATGTTATTTTTGGTAACCTAATTGTTTGCTCTTTTTCTGTAATGCAAACATTTATATTAATTTATCTGTATAAATAAGTATATATATATTGTTTTGTTTGCAGTTGAGATCCTTCTTAGCCTGCTTTCTCCAGTAATGTCTTCCTCAAATGTACTTTCCCTGAATTTGTCATGCAATCGCAGCCTAGATTCTATTTTTTTTTCTTTCAAAGATTCAATTTCCTAACCCAGGGAATTTTTGTAAAGCCTGCTTCTTTATCGTAGTAATTTTTAACAAAACGCAACTCCGTATGCCATATACTTTCTGCATGTTACAGATGAGGCCTTACCATGTTGTAATAACATCGCTTTTCATCGCATTTACCGACAATTTTACCTTTTCTCTTCTTTACGGCAGATTTTTCGAATATGCGTGCTCCAAATTGAGTTATTTGAAGAGTGAGCCCGAAATATCAAACTGTAGCGACTACTTTGATATTTACTCCATTAATTTATGCGGGTAATTTTGAAGCGATTGTTTCCTTTTGGATAAATTACCTTTCGCCTACAAATCTCGCTTCAGAGCAACTCTTAACGTCCCTTCCTGTTCCTTCGCATCCGTCTCATCTCCCGTTCGTCTCGTGTCTTCTCCAAACCCCCTTCTATCCCCCGTATCCTAGACTTCCCAGGGCACCCTCCCCTGGAATTAATGTCAGTTTACGCTCCGGGGGGATATATTTCGTCACGTCTCAAGTGTAGCGGAAAACCCTTTTCTGGAATCTCTCCGCTGTCCGACGTGGGCGTCACGGGGATAACTGTAACCGTGGCCTTATTTCGCCGTACATTTCCACGGGTCTGGAAAACGTTCGTGACGATCTGGAAGGGGTATAGTGCGGTTTTAGGTTGAAGCCCGCTTTGGAGGATGCGTCAACGGGTGTATCCGTCATTGCGTGAAGACGTTGGGTTCCTCCATGCCTGTTTATTCTAAAGTGGTTATGTTTACAAGGAATTATTTTCGTATCCAAAAAGATGATTACTGAATTGACCGTAATACTGAAGTCATTAAATCATTTTATAGCAATTATTTGTTGTTTTCATTATTGTAATGGTTCAGTGTAATTGCCTATTCTAACTCTTTTAAATCTATAGATAAATGAATAATCCGATTTTAATTCAAACTTTCTCACATCCTATAGTACGTACCAGATTTTGTATTCAGTAACGACGGATTATATGGATATTAAATCCTACGATGGATCCTAAGTGATGGATCATGTGGAGTTAGTCGACGATTTTAGATTTGAAATGGAGGGTACTCAATTTTTTCTTATAATTAATAGGTTTCCGTTTTGCAGTCTGAGGACAAGAAAAATATTTCTAAGAGGTTAAATTAATCTCCCAATGTATTTGTCTCGACTTCAAGCTTGTTCCAGTGTATGTTTGAAAATTAGTGATCCTTACCATTTCAGTTGTGTAATTATTATAAATAAATATGTTTCATACTGTAATATAGTGGCAATATATACTTAATTAATGTTACCGCACTGGCTTAAGGTCATCCCTTCAGCATATGCCTTATCTCAGTTACTTATTGTATTACCAAGTCTATATTACTATTTACTTATTACTTTACTTATTTTAGATATAACTGTACATGTTTTCCACAAAAAACATTCATGTATTTGGCGTGTAAAATTTATTTTAGATTCTTGAATTAATTGTACATTCATGTTCAGTAGTTTTGATATTCCATAGTGGTAATCTGTATGATTTTATAAGATCATATTTCCGTTTGCTCCAGCGTTAATTTCTCCCCAAGGTACTTGATGACTTAGCAAGAAAATAAAACATTTCAGAATCATCCACTTGACTCACAGAGATGTCCTGGCATGTCGATATGAAAGTCTTGACGAATGGAGTAATGAATTTCCTTCTTGAAAATTGGCGATTCTTTTAACTATTATTAAGACGTAGCAAGTTGAATTCAAATTAGCATGGGAAATTACTTTTCAAATAGTTCCTCTATATTTATGAATTTTAGTTAATCGTTATTTTTCATCCTGAAGTAAAGTGAGACATAATCATCCAACAGGTATCATAACAATTTCCTCTTAAGTGTCAACCTATAATTCATGTGCTTTGACGGGCTTAGGCGGACAAGCTGTCACCTCTGTCAGGGTTTGGAAATGCGTTTTCAATAGCAGAAAGGATATAATCCCTAATCCTGGAACTGTCACATACCTCAGCATAGTATATCTACCAGGTACAGTTTTCGTTACCACAATCTCTATCCAGGGGAGGCCTTAGAATTAATTCTCGCCTTGAAATCACTCTGCTAGTATAACGATAATAGCGCATACTTCTAATACTTATTCTAGTTTAAAACGGATGTTAATATTCAATCATTCTTCACGAAACCGTTCTATTTATTTTCTTTATATCAGCTTTTAATTGTTTCCTTTTGGAATGCAAGATTATCCGCCTCTGGATGGATAATTCATAGCCGACGGGTCACTTAGCTCGCTTGCCAACTGGAACAATCCGGAGTACAGCGTCCTATTATCTAGGCTTGTGCCAATGGTGAACCCAGAGGTTAGACTGACCTCAAACTCCCCGAAACAGTAAACCTGAAATTTCCGTTTGATTGAACTTTGGCAGCTAAGTAACCTCCGGTTCTCGTCCAGTTCTCTTTTTCCTATATCTGGGTGTAGAAAATTTGTGAAAATTTTTGCCTTTTTTTTGAAACTGTAACTTATTATAATACCGTACACCTACGGAATTAGTGAATTCAGAGGATTTGTCAACATTGCTGTAGAGACTCACTGCATTAGAATGGGGGACGGGATATCGAAGGTGAAGGTATTCGGGGGTGGGAAAGGTTGTTGATGCTCCGCCCACTGGCACCGAAAAAGTCTCTTTACTACGCGGTACTATTATAGGCAGCGGATTCTGCTTTGGTGAAAGCGGTTCCGGGTTATATTCCCTTGCGCAAAATGATCTAAGCTACCTGTAGCGGATAATGATTTGTGACGGTGGGTACTGTTAATTATCGTCATTAGGTTTGTCGGTGTTGTTTTGTAATGAAATAAAAGTATCTTAAATACGTCCGCATTGATGAAACAGATTCAGCGGCGTATTCTCTGTGATATTAATGACCAGGATTAATGGTTACCTCATTAAGGGGATTTCAAGTTTTTGGTTTGAACGGTTTTAATGTCGTAGTTGCCTCTGCTTATGATTTTCCTCGTTGCGGACTTTTGTAGCTATAAAAGTTACGTTATTAGTCCTTGGCTGTAGTATATATGCAATAATATATATCCTATAAATAGAATTTCCATACCGGAAATTGGTTAGAATCCCTTTAAATCTTAGTTATTTTTAGTTTTACCATCTGCTAATATTTATCATCGTTATAAACGGATAGAAACATTTGGTAAATGAGTTATTAGACGTATTCAACAATTATTTAAATAGTAATAATATCTGAATACTATTCATTAGCGGTTTCATCTATTGGATCGAACTGTTGCGTTGACTTTCTATCTCTTCAGATTTCGTTCGATGGATGATTCTTCGTTTTAGTAGGATGTTAATGTTTTGTAGAGGCATAAATTATACCGGAATTACTTATTTTTCACCTTCGCATGGGTGTTTTTTTGCGGCGTTCTGATTTGTGTGCTAGTAAGAAGAGAAAATGTTTCACTTGCAGCATGACTGAAAAGCTCGCAGATGGAGAAATTGCATTTTTAATGTGCTGAAAAAAGAAGGATATGAGTGAATAGGAGGAATATAAATGGCGAGGAATCGGTGAATGTGGTGTTGTTTGTATCTGTCTTGAAAACATCGACAACGTGACCTGTAACCAATCATCGTCTTCTCCGAGAATCGAATGTATTAATTTTCCTCTGTATTGATCATTTCTGTTAGTTTATCCTCTCCTTTTTTTAACTAACCTTTGACGAATCGATCCACGCGTCACAGTTTTAGCGCCAGTCGGAAAGATCAGTCCGAAAAAATTTCCTCCGACGGAGATCTCTCTCTCTCTCACATTTAACGAATACAAACGAGCCCATTATATTCCCTCGCGTTGAGCCATCTGCGCGAAAAATAATCAGAATCGGATGGTGCGGGATAATCGGAGGGCGCGAAATCGCTGTGAGGAGTCTTGTTATCCCAACGAGGAAACAGCGATCGTGTCGATCAGTTGCCGCAACCGGTTCAATCTCGGGGAATAAATTTTAAGCAAGCGGACTTAAGTAGAGGGAGCGATGCCAGACCTCTTGGCTTAATACTGCGTCGTAGCTTACACAATTGGAAGATTGCAAAAAATAGTTATACCTCGTCGGGGAGGAATGTTAGCTAACATCAAACGTGCTCCCTTCTCTCGATGGGAATTCTCCCCACAAGATTGCTTTTTCCGTACGTTGGAGAGTGGGATTTTTTTCCATCGGAAGGTTGCATGTGAAAATAGCGATGTTGCACCCTCAGAATTCAATCGATTAATGGATTTAATGATACATGCTTGTTTCGTTTTCACTTGACGTGATATGCGAGGTACGGTCTTTCAAGTTTTAGCCCGAAGGCCTGTTTGTACCTCACCCCCTCTAACATAAGCTACTGACAATGAGAGCTATTAGTGGCTTACTAGACAGGATGAGGAGTGAGGTAGTTTGCGTTTGCTTAGCTCACCAAGCTGGAATACCCTCAATGACACTACTGGTACCACTTCTGTTAGGTTGTCATAAGGAGAGATTTTAATCAGTGCAATCATTCAGCATCACTCATACCTCAGTAGTTTTCACCACGCCACAGCCATGAACAAGACTGTGAAAAAATAAATGAAAGAATTTTTCTCTGTGCTGTACCAAAGGACGAGAAATACTCAGTACATTGGGCTGTAGTAGCAGGAACAGACGAGATAAGAAACTTCTGAATTTAAATGTCTGAATTTGTTAAAGGATGTGAAGAAAAGCCTCATCGAAAACACAACTTGGCACCATGTGTACGTCGCGTTTAACTTCTTACCTTTTTCCATTCCTTATTGGGTTATCCGTCTATTCAAATATAGCTTCCTAACGGGAATCCACGGGCAATCGAGTGCATTATGTGGATACTGTGAGCATTGAATCTAACTTTATTTCCCTCAGTGACATTTTAAAATAATTTTAATTTTTTATGTTTATTTTGCGGCTCTGTTTGATATCTAGTCGTCTATATTTTCCTATGCATTCCAGCTATTTTATATGTATCCCATTGCATTTCATCATTCATATAGAATATTTATTAAAATGGATGTAATGGGGGATAACCTTTATCCATTAAATAAGAAATAAAATAGAGATTTCCCTCCCTGTTTGCACTTCAGTAACCTCCCGAGCTTAAAGCGACTGGAAGTATCGAAATGTATTCGAGAAGAATTTTGATCGAAGGCAAACGGTAGGAATGAATCTTTCTTTTTCCAACGAAGGCTAAAAGCAAAGCTCGCTCCATTGATAACGTTTCACGTCCAAGGCAGATAGCTTTGTGGAGGGTACAAATTACCTCTCGGTACCAGCACTGCTCCGGGCTTGTTCCTCGTGCGTGTCTACTTATCTGCAGTCCCCACGGGTCCCTTGTAAAGCCTTCGGAATTAAGTATACGCGAGACCCTTTTCATCCTCGTGCACGAAAACATTCATCACCCGCCGACAGCATTTCATTCGCGTCGGTAACCGTTCGGTCGGGAGCTTGTAATAATATGTGTACCGATTTAATTTGACGTGTCCGACGGTTCGGCGGGCGCATTTAACGGTCGAGAGGTCGAATCGACTCCGGGAGTTGAATGGGCCTCACCCGCGTCTTACTTCGGTGATTTCGGTCTTCTTTCATCTTTCGGTACTCTCTCTCTTGAGGTCTTTTTTCGGTTCTCCCCTTGGAATGAGGGATCGAGTCTTTCAATGGACGGAAGCGACACGTAAACGAGAGGTGTCCCGCGGGAGACGAGGAAAAATTCTCCTTTCGAGCGGAATTCAAATTAGACGCGATTCGAATGCACAAAAGGGTAATGATTCGGGAATCTCTTCCCCGAAGTTCTGTGTCGCACCTCCCTGGTTTCCGAGCAGGGCGTCTGTTTCGTGTTTTCCCACTTTACGTTCATTTGTTCTTTGATCCGGCTGTAAGGAGTTGGGAATCGTTTCAGACGTGTGGCACATTCTGGAAGTTTTGGTTGAGGTGGCATAACTCTGACGGCGCCATGTTTTTATTTCTCAGTTCTGAGTGTATTTTTTATAAATTGAATATGTTGTTCTATTTTTTCAAAAGAGAAAAGATATTCTTTACGTACGTGCTACTTAATACTATTTGTACTATAAGTACTTCATTTACTATGATATTTCCATCTAATAAAATGTAGTTAAATTTAAGAAAACTTGTTTATTTTTTATTTATTTATATATCACATAATAACGCCGCAGTTAGTCGCAATAACAGTTACAATACCTCTAAGTAACATTTCAAAGCTCTGTGTGAACAAATGCGTAGTAAAATTACAATAATTTTCAATGAAGCCTAGGTTCACGTACGAATCCACAAGCACTACTTACAGCATCTGTACAAAGCAATCATAGCATTTATATTTTTTTCTTGCTTAATGCTGTTTTGATTTTTCGATTTTTTTTGGAACTTGTTTCCAAGACATGAGTTCTGTATATCAAAAATTCTTCCTGGACGTGCTGCTCACTTACTGTCACTACTTGCGATCTTTTTATCTAAAAAATGTTGTAAAACTGAAATAAACTCGTTCCTAATTCGGTAAGAATTCTGTAAATTTGTGTGCTACGTTCCTCCGCCCTCGGTAGGAACCCGAGTTTCATGATGCTTGCAAATAAAATGTACACACAAAGAAATTGAACCGTTAAATATTCTGCTATAAAGAATTTCATCTGTGTTGCATGAGTGTTTTCCTCTCTTTATTATTTTTATATCTGTTTTCTTCTTCCCCTTCATACATTCATTTTCAGTAGATCTCTTGTTTACATATATTAATAATTTTTCCCTTAATGAGCACACCTGCGGCTCGCCGTAAGGAACTACACTCCTATACTTAATTTACATTCCAAAATTGTTGGATTAGTTAATGAAGTTGATATTATTTTTTTCATCTAGCATATTTTTATTCGTGTGATTTAGCTTTTAAATTTATTTCATGATGCAGTTTCATAAATATCGGTGAGGATACGGAGAGTCCTAATATTTCACTTTTCGTTGTTAGAATTCCATCATGAACTTACCATCAATGTATAATCAGTTCACGAACAAGTGCCATCACTGTCCATACGTTTGATTGCCGATGGATCAGAATTTTACCGTTTACCAATTGTTTGTTATTCATACGAAAATTCGCGACGTATTTTTGAATTAGTTGAGCATTCAATACAATAAATCTTAAGGTTAAACAAGACGTGAAAAATAGTAACTTAGCTGGGACTCAAACCGCCAAGTCACAATTTCAAAGTCAAGTCACACGCCTTCCTGTTCTAAGTTTAACTTCATTTCCATCATTTGTAATAAATCTTTTTTTCGATTTCTTTATCTGTAAACTTGGAACTGCTACAATCCTCACCTTTAATCTCACCCTCTCGCACGCCTTCTCTTTACAGGCAGTCCTTACCACTCCGCTGCTTATCTTTCGATCAAACTTCACATCACCTCGACATCTCTCTCGCTTTCTACATTTCCTTTCCCCAACCCTATCAGTCTATCGGGCACCCACCGTCCTCGAGGTCACTTCGATCCTCTCCAGCCAAATCCCTCTATCGAATAACCTGCCTTTTTATCCACCCTCATCTGGTCCAAAGGAAAATTCACGTTTGGGAGTATCTCCATGGCCCAACTTGAAACGATCTCCCTCCTTTAACAAGAGGTGCTAAAAGGGTTTGGGTTTTTGTGCCCTCTACTCCTTGTCGGAAACGTACATCTTTTTCGTTCAAAGAGAGGATGACGGTACAGAAGACGGCTGGGCGAGTTCTACTCAAAACTAGATTCATCTCTGGTAGTTTTTGTGTGCTTTGAATGGCTGAGGAGGTTTTTCCTGTGGGGGATTCGGAGTGTTTTATTCTATAACTTTAGTCTACCTTGTCTCGATGGGTGGGTTGGTTTCCAAGGCTTTGAGAACCGTATTCTTTGGGGCATATTCTGAATTTTAAGCCTGTATATTCAGGCATTGTTACGTACATTTTAATTGTATTCGTCGTCATTTTAGTGAATGTTATCTGAAGAAAACCATTCTATTCAAAGCTTGTTCTGTGAGTGAGGATGAGATGTGTCTTAATTGAGTATGTCGATGAAACTTTCTAAAAGATGTGTTTTGATCACACATTGGAACCTGTAAATACTTATGATTCAAAATCACTTATTTTATTTAGGATTTTGAGAGTGTGGGATGTTTTATCCATTCCCTTTACTGACAAAGAGTACATTAAATTATCATCTCAGAATATTAGACGGTCGTAAAAAATCATCCTGAATTGGATAAAATATAACGAAAGGCAATACATTTTATAAATGATTGCTATGAAATAGCGCGTGTTACGAAGATGCTTCGAGATTGGAATGAGGGAAATAGCTGCTAGAATTAGTTGCTTCATTTATTCATTTTTTTCCACGAAAGATTCGCGACGATAATTTATTAAATAGGGCCTTGTTCCATTCGGTAAATACTTTTACCCCCTCCCACACGCCGAAGCTTGCTTGTAGTTTACGTATGTAACTTCTTTACCATATTGTTTCATAATTTAAATGGAATATTGATTTCTATAATGCCTAAATCGTCCGTAATCACATCTTGATTTCTGTCGACGAGTTTCAATCTCGTAGACGAGTTTCAATCTCGTAGACAATATACGATCTCGTTGTAGTATTCTCATTGTTTTTAATCTCTCGATGAAATCATTGTCTAACATCACACTTTGACGTGCCCAGCCCTCCTGTGAGGTGACGACGGTGTCTGAATGATAGGAGATTAGTGACACGTGGGCGGTGCCCAAGTGATCCGAATCAATTCCAAAGGGAGAAAAAAGTCGCAGGGGCTGTGTTCTGCTTTCAGAGCTGATTTGAATATCCTGCCCGAATACATTGGGAGCGCCCGTTTCTTCGTAAATTGGTTTCGCGTAAATCTTATCTTTCTCACGCTCTCCAAAAGCTCTCCAAGGGTTGTACGGCCTTATCTGAAATTTGGCCGTCTTCTCAGTTGGCGTCGCTTTGAGTAAATCCTTTGGAGATGCGCAGCCAGATCGCGCCGCCTGCCTCAGTTTGTTTACGAGAACCCTTTTCGTCTCCGATACGTTTGTTTTCCTTACCTGCGACTCCTACTCATGATTCCAAAGGTAAGGATTTTCACGAAACATTCACTCAAGATGTATGTGCTTAGGAAAGAGGATTGACTGCCACTCTAAGATTGAATTATCTTAGGTCGTGTTTCCACCATTTTTCTATTTTTGGAGCCAGAGGAAAATAGGTGGTGTATTTGTGAACTTTAAGAATACTCTTATATTGAGATGTATTTTTGTATTACAATTACATTATTTTGTGACTATTTTCTGCTTAAACAAAAGTGTCCGACAGAGAAGGGGGAGAAAATGATTTTTCCCCGGAAAAATCAAAATGTTAGCTCAATATTTGCATTTTAGCAATATTTTTGTTATAATAAATTGTATTCGTTATATTTGAATGTAACAAAAATTATAATATTTAATTTTGACTTTGCGGCTAAGATACATTTTCGTTTTTGACTCTAATATGTATTGATTTTTAAACATCTCATTAATAATGTTAATTAATATTTTAAATCATTATGGGATTTAAGTGGCATTAAATACTATTACGAAAATTTTCCTCAAGGATTTATATTTGCGAATCAATTTATAATTGCGAATTAAAAAAATTAATTTTATCGCTCGAAAACTTAAGGAAGGAAACCTTTATGATAACTCTATTTTTCTAACATTCGTTATGTGTACTGAAGCTCAAACTCGACTGCAGAATCGCAAAAGCATGTCAATGAGTTTCTTTTGATCAAGTATAGTCTCTTCGATCCTAATGTCGACGAATATTTACTTATTCAATCTTTTTAATCCGAGCATAGCTAGCACGTTTGAAGGCTTGGCAGTAACCAGCATCATCGTTTCTTTACTCTTCGGAGATTTAGGATTCTTCATTTACTTTCACGCCTTGCTTGCTGCCGCTGTCGTGTGGCACATGGTGTGAAGAACTCGTATTTATGCTAATGAGGCAATCTGTTAGCATATTCATTGTTCTGGAAGCGTGCAGCGGCCATTCTTATTTAATTGTTTTCGCTTCCCTTGCATCCATATCCTAGAGGCTAACCTACAGCCCCACTTTAGTTTATTCAAATGAATTTGAACATCTCCATCTTCACCAAAATTTAACGCCGATAATAAGATTTATATGGGTTTTAAGAAAATAACAAAAGTTAATTATTTAAATGTTAGTTCTTTGAATATTTAATTAGGAATAATTATGATCTAGTTACTAGCAAGTATTTCTTACTCCCCCATCATGGATTATGGCATGAAATATGTTGCAAGGACTGGATATGATACAGTGAATCATATTTGTTTGATAAATTTCGATAAATGAATGTCAATGATTAAATTAAATGGTCCGCTTAACTTTGAATATCGGTAGATATATGGAAAGTTAATCGAAACATTTTCTCTGGTCGAAATGAAACGACTAAGAGAGACTTGGTTTATTTATCGGTGCCCTATTTTCTTCGTTAATCTGATGGGAACAGCAGTAAAATAAACTCGACTTCAACAGCGATATTGGTCGTTCATCCAGAATTACGTTCTAAAGTGACTTTATTGGAATATCAAAGTTTGCGTGATATAAAGCCATTAAAAAAACTAGCGATAAAAATTGAATTACCTTGAAATTTCCTATATTCTTTTCTTCATACCTTTTGCGGTCGTTAATTCTAAATACAGTGAAATATAAATAAAAATAATGGATTACCTCTGCCTTCACTTTGTGGAACCTTCTGATATTATTCTTGATGAATAAATATTCCAAAAATATTTTATATATTTTTCAGTGGAAACCAATGTATTTCAGAGTATTTATTCACCACGAATAAATATCAATTAAGCTGTAGGGCGAAAATTATTTATTTCACTTTTATTTCTAATTGAAGGACGACTTAAGGAATCAGTGTCCATTCCAAGGATTTCCTTCGCATTGTCGAGAATAAATACACCACGATTTACTTACTATATACGTTATAAGAATCTCGTATTATAGGATAAAATACGTAAAACCATTCGTTTAGGCATGCAAAGATACTTGAATTTTGGATTTGAATACTTGAGTACTTGAATTTTTGTCAAGGTTGATAATATAGAATATCGGTTTTGCCTTCGTGTCCTATGGTAATTGACTGGAAGAAAGTTCTCAGCCAAAATATTTAACACTTTGCTCACACGGTTATTTATTGGCTAACAAGGATATCACGCAAGAGGAATATTTTAGTTTTATCGATGTTTCTCGGAGAAACAGAAAATAAGGTTAGGCGGACAGCCGTGGTTTGCGTGATCTGACCACGTCCGAATCACCATAACGGAACCGTACAAATGATAGAAAGCTGTGGAGAAAAATGGGAAACGTTCTTTCGGAGATGAATCTACGGCAGATACGGAATAGGTTGAAAGTAGGCGATCTATGACAAAAGTGGAGTATGCCACATAATTTTTTTCAGGTTTTTTATCCTGATTTTCAGGTAACCTACTAACAATATTTTAAGGTCGTCCATATTCTAATGACATAAGGATAAAAAGCTTGCTAACTCTCTGAGATTCTCATCCGTGAAATACTATCTGTTTGAGTGTGTCGCTGATTGTTTCATCTAATTTCATTCATTCTTATGTCGTTTATCTTGATTCCTTATTTATCTCTACTTCTCTCGTTACAACGTTGATGTTTTTTTATTTACATATTAAGGAACTTACACTCAGAAATTTAATGTAATCATTGGTGATTTTTATTGTTTGGGAAAGTTACTTATCATCTCAATCTCAGTATATTTTACTTCTTGTCAATAGGAGTTACTTATAAACATTAAAACCTGAAATGTTTTAAAATATTAAGATGATACTACTAGAAAATTGAATGAATCAGTTAGCTCTAGCTATTTGATGAAAAAGTATAAGCTGAGAGAATTATTGTACAGCTCCTAAATTTCTTTCATTAAACTTTATTTTGTACTCTTGTTGACTGATACTTGTGTCACTGTGTGTGTAGAGCAGCAAGATTTATTACGTATTTCTAAGTTGTTGTGTTATAAATAATACATGAATGTTGTCATCTGGCCTTTGCCTACTTGCAACTAATGTACATAATATTAATAATAATAATTTCCTTTTAGACTTATTTGTAGCGTATAACCATTCTTTTTTAATCTTCAATTATTTTAATCAAGTTTTTTTTATCGTCCCAATGGACGATGAATGTTTTCCCTGCGTGTATTGTATTTTTAGAATTATTGTACTTTCGGGAGAAATCTTCGGGAAGGATGTTTTCTTATGCTTTTTTCCTTCTCTCAACTATATGCATTCATGTTTCAACTCTTCACTTTCATAGTCGTCTTACATGTCTCCTCTTTGTGGGAGTAAGTGCCCGCATACTCTCCTCTTTTATTTATCTCACGTGATGTTTGGTACTCGATGATCTCCATCGTGAAAATACTTCAGCCGCATCATGTACCCCATCAAGTTTGCCATTTGAAGATTAGCTCTTCCATTTAAACGGACAGGTTCTCCTACCGTTTGGTTTGGCGCTTCGCCCAGCGCTTAAACCCCTTCATTCCAAACAAAAGACCCTTCGAAAGACTCAAAAAGTTCCTCAACGACTCCGCGGCCCTCGACTTTCGCCCGCGAAATAAGTAGGTGTGGCCGAAAGAAGAGACTTATTTATGTCCCGAGCCTGTACATGCATAATTCATGCCTCACGTCTTCAAGGGATGCATAAACCAATATTGGCCGGACATCGGTTATTCGGGAGGATGTTTTACTTTTTCATTCCTCCCCGCGTTGCAGAAACAAAAGAGGGCTTAACTCGTCGCTAGTGACGCCGGACATGCATATTCAATCGGCAGTCTTCTTTTCTTTCTGTTTTAGGTTCGGAAACATCTCTCGTGGCATCGCATGGCCTCGTAAGGAAGTCGCTGATCGGATGCGAGCTAGAACGCTTCTCGCGCTCGCCATGAAATATTCACCCCCGCGCTTAAAAAACCTTCTTCAGAGTCGCTGTTCTTTCTTATTGCACCCTCGAGAGCGATCCAGTTTGCCATCCGATACGCCGTACATCCTTCGTAAGGGTTAAAGGTTCCGTGGGCGTGGTTGCCGTGCAGTTTTGCGAAGATGGTAATCCTTTAAAGTCCGACGGGAAAAAAGTCGAACACGGAGCCAGTACTAATGGGTTCGAATGGATCGGCTTGTAATCTTTATTGATACATATTCCTCGGGCCTTGATGTGGGGCGAAGGCTTATTGGAAGCTGTATCCCTGCCTTGTACGCATTATCATAATGTCGTCCTCGCCTATTGAAGTTTTCGCGGTGGATGTTTTGAAAGGCGGTGCGTAATGTGGGTTGATGCCGGCGATTGTGATTGAATGGCTTTTGTGTTCATGTGTGGATGTACTTAAGTATGTAATTGAGAATTTGACGCAATGTGTTCCGTTTAATCCTATCATTAAAATGACCTTCTTCCTAGCGTTGATGGTTCTCTGAGTACATTGCAATTATTTTATTGAAAAGTATCTAAATTTTAGAACCCCCATACTTGTGCCAACTATCTTATTTTTTCTAGTTGTAATATACGCTTAGTATCTGTATCAGTTTCCACACAACTTCTAGATAAGCGGTTGACGAAGTTAAAAACGTAGACTGAAGGAGATGCAGTGGAAATCAGTGCCTATTAGCTGTGCAAAACATACTGTAAATTGACATTATCTACTGATTTTTCGTCAAAGAGAATATTGTGTTTTCATTCCTGCGGTAAATTTCCGTATTGAGAGTTAACATTTTAGAAACCACGAAATTTACTAGAAATATTCTAAGAGGCGTCTCATTGCATGATGCCCTATTGTCGCATTTTCATTCTTGTCAGCTAAATAGATTCTTCAACTTTTAATTCATGTAAAATACCAGTAAATGAAAGAAGCCTACCATATTACTATTAGAAGCTGGAAAACAATGAAAGTTAAAATTATTTTGATATAAAATAAATAAAGCCGAGTTTGAGAAATTTGCTGTTCTTCCCATGAAGGTATGGACTGTTACATCTGGAAAGTTCTATCCTAAAGAAACTCTTTCATTCGAATAATCTTATGTCAAAGTATCACCTCTTTTGAGAAATATAAACCTGAGACGCCATTTCACAAACGTTTACGCGAGAAATCAATTTTTTTGCGGCTTACCAAAAGGAGGGAAAAGGTTCAAGCATAATGGATATAATAAGGCAGTTCCCATTACAATCGCATCACTTAGGTCGCTGCAGAGGAAACGTAATATATTCCTCCGTGACACTCCATTTCAGTTTCCGTCACAACTCCGCCTGCCATTCCGCTTTGGCACGTCCGAATATTCGTCGATTAGTCACGCTCACCCCAACTCACTTTATCCCCTTCGAAGAAAGGGAAAAACCTCTTCCTCTCCGACGAAGCGATTAGTTAATAAACCCTTAGAGAGAGAGAGAAGCAAACGGCCCTTACATTCACCTTGGACTCCTCATCAGCTAATTCACTCCACGTCTAACACACCCACGCCGCCGACGCCGTCCCCAGGTACCGGGAATATTTCCTCGTCGCCAGCCTTTACATGCGCGCGTGGGCGAGAGTCCTGTCCCACCTCGAAAACTTTTTCCCCCTCGGATTTTCCCACTCCCCCGCAAGCCCCTTCGTTGATTCTCCCATGCGTCTGCATAGCTTCCCGCGGCGACGGCCCTCCCAGACGCCGTAGAGCCTCACCAGAAGGGGACTTGCCCCTCTGTCACACGCCCACCGCGGCGAGGAGCCTTGCCGCTTACGCCCTCGACTCACCACGCCTCTCAGACCATCTATCCATCGTCTAGGAGCTACCCTCTCCTGTGTTCGTCATTTCCCAGCACCACCCTCTCCGTCGTCTACGAAAGGGTGGTCTCACGCCTAAGGTGCCCATTCACATGGTACATGTCAGGGTTATATCTCTCCCAGGGTTAATGCCTGGTGTCTATGGGTTTACAGAATTGCCTGCCCCGAGATGTGTAATCTCTGGTTTTCGAAATAAGGGTCTTTTAATCATCACTCATCCCTCGATGTCAGGACCAGGAAATTGCCGTTTAGAAAGGAAGATCTACGCTAGCACGACTGGCTGTAATTCCACGTTTTCGCTCGCGGTGGGTCTTGGAAGCTCTCCAAATTAAATCATTCGCATTCTTACGTGCGTGTTTTGGTAATTCGGATGCATTAATTAACTTTTAGCGTAAACATTCCGGTCGCTAAGTGACTGAGGAAATCGCTGGTGAAGTACCTAGTGAGATGTATGTACGTAGTGATTCGTATGAACTTGGTAAACAACATGTGCTGATATTAAAGGCGTCAGCCGTATGTACTATAAGAGTAATTGACAGCCAATTTCTCATGGGGTCGAGTGCACGCCCGTCATCGTCAAGCGTCGACATATCTTAGCCGAACACGATTCATGTCCTTCACACGTCTCAACACCATGTTCATTCGAGTAAATAGTAACAAAATGTTGAGGTCACGGGAGGTAATCCAGTTCGTTCGTGAATTTTTGGCAGTTAATTTATATTCATATTTCACGGACGCTCCTTTTCGCGATAATTTTCTACAGAGCACCAATTTCAAACTCAATTCATTTTATAAATTGACATTTTGCCCTTGCATCCGGTTTAGTAGGTGCAAGCTGCTTAACAGAATCCGTCGTGCAAACTCTGACCTATCAGAGAGTCCACGGAATGAGTCGTGCATGACTGGCATCGGCTTGACCGCTGGTTCTCACTTGGTCGAGAACACGACTGATGTGGTCGTGCACTCGACTCCTTTGAAACCCGGTTTATTATATTATCGCATAACTAATGAGCCTGCGCGGAAATTTTCACTCATCCTTCTAATCGTAGGGGTATACCCCCACTCACGCAAGCTCCTTACCCCATGTACTCCATGAAACGATCTTAACTTCCTCGTGGTTGCCAGCTATTGCTAATCGTTATCTTGTTTATCTTCAAAATATGCCATGTATGTAATTAGTGAAATGAGAGAATTTGTAAACACTGCTGTATCACTCCATGATATCTGGGGTAAGGGTACCATTGGTATTTGTCGGTGGGGTAGGTTGTCGAAGCCCCGTCCACTGGTACCGAAAAAGGATCTTTACTACGCGGTACTATTATAAAGGCAGATAGGGGGATTACCTTCCGCTTCAGAGTGGCTGAAAGTCCAAAACCGGCCCTGCCCCAAGTGGAAGAGGGGAAACCAAGGAAGAAAACGGAGATAATGTCAAAACGCTTTTATGCCATCATAATAACACGGGTCTTCCCTTTATGAAAAGACAACCCAGTATCCTTGCGTTTTCAAAATGGAAATGGAGAGTGGCGGTGAGTTCGTCGGGTCGTTCCCTGCCTTTACGTGCCTTATCGGAGAATCCAATTCCATTCGGGGGTGGAATGGCGACTATGAAGTTGGGATAATAGCCAGTCGTCCTTGAAATCCTTCTTCACGACATCCGCTATTAAGTTTCCCCCGCGTTTCAATGGAGAGATGATTTGTGGACCAGTGGTAAATTGGACGAGTGGTCCCTATCGGCGCGGAACGAATGGAGAATGCAGTTCAGACCCTAGGGTTCCTTGTCGCCGATTTCAATTTTCTCTGAGTGATGGAATGGAAACAGAAAATAGCTTATCCTATTGGGAAAGTCGTTAGAAAAAAGTTAACGATTGGTTTAGAGTCGTAAAATGACACATTTATCACGTCGAGTTTAAGGTCTATCTGGTGTCATTAAATAAAATGCTCTTTCGAATAACTATATCCACTGTGGTTAAAATATGGTATGTACGTTTTAATTTTTTATTTCTTCTACAAATTTATGTTGAGTTAATCTTCGGTGCCGGGTTTGATCCCAGTGAGGGTTCCCTTTCGGAAGGGCTTTCGGGATTCAATATTTTGGAATCATAACTTAGTCTTCATGAGTAATTACGGATAATTATATTCCATAATTAATTCTTGTGCTATGGTAAAATTGACTAGGGAAAATTAATTGAAAAATTTCATTTATTTACGTAATTGTTTTGAGCTTTTAAATTGTGTAAGTGAAAATATTTTGTGAAATTCAAATTTGATCCTTGTCGTTCTTTTCGATGATAGTCTTATTACAACTCTCAGAATCATACTGCATTTATTTCCGGGTTTCTTTCAGGGAAATTACCCTCAATTAATCCCACTGATCGAACTGAATTCGCGTAAATGCTGTCCTTAATATACGCCACCTATTGAGGTATTTTTTTATTTTGTGATACAGGTATTTTTTTAATCGATTGAGTCATTTACCTTCTGTGATGTATCTAATCATTTGATAATCTTAATGATTGTCGTAATTTTTAGCATTTTAACAATTAGATAGAGTAGTAATCCGATGCTAGTGTGATTATCATATAAAATGAACGTAAAGTATAAGTGGAAACCAAGTGCAGCTTACAATAGCAAAACGGACTTGGAGAAGCTTAATAAGCAAGGTATGGGAAATAATATTAGCATATAACTGCTACGTATAACTGTTATTACATCCAATTGCTCTTTTCAGTCAGGAATTTCATATTAAGTACCAATATTTGATTTTCTTTTCAAACTGAAGAGGCATTTCCATATTATGTTATTTTGTTAGGCGTCTCGTCTGTATGAATCAGTCACGATCTTCCTCTTCTTGAATACTTCAGTCTAGAATTAGTTGTAATTTTAACTCATGATGGATTCACGATGTGTGAGACCTTTCCGAATGACATAGAAAGGGAAACTACCGGAAGATTCAGTTTGAAAAGTGTCATTTAATTTTGTTTAACCTGCATGAGACTTTCCCTTATTAACATGGAGATATGAAAATATGTCCTAATTTTCTTCTAATAGCTCTGAATTCTTTATTTAAATTTTGTTACGTGATTTTATTCATTTAATTGGTACAAGAAAGGCCTTTTTCTTTAACACAACGAATCATCAAACAGATACAGTAAAAGAAAATATTACAATATAGATCGTAGTTACACTGCTACGCATCTCAGTAACACAACATACGCAATAAACATACATTTTTGCCATTAATGAAATTTGAAAATTGTCAAATACAAACTAGCACTAACTGAATAATCACACAAAGCTTAGAAACTCAAATAATTCAGTGAAAGCTAAGCGGTAACATATTTATTGCGTTCTCTGCGCTTTTTTCTTGTTAACTTATTACGTATTCAGGAGTTATCTTTATGATGTAGACTGATTGAGTCATAGCAAAATGCCACATCATAATGCTAAAATACTACATGTATTATACATATAGGCTATATGATATCATACTACGAGTATTGAGAAGCTCTCAATATCAAGAGAATCTCTCAATAATGAAGAGAAATTAAGATGAATATACCACGGGAAAATATTATTTATCTTCTAAAATGAATTGCTTGAGAGGGCAAAGCCAAATAAGTTACACAAATTAATAACGTTTCTTATCAACATCCCAATCACAGTTAGCATTGGTAAGCTTTTATTGGCTAGGAGAAATACGGTAGCGTTGAAATATTCTAAGGAAATATTTGATTCAACTATAAGCGGAATTTCATAGCTGATTCGAGTCTTTACTTCAAATATATATCCTTCGATGTATTATAAAAAAAACCTCCAAGAACACAGTTTAACTTTGTAAAAGGCTGTATGATTGCTGTTTCCATAGTTTTCTTCAAATAAACCTTACTCCACTTAGACTGATAGTTTTTTCGGGGAATATCGAAGAGATTGTCTCTCTCTCTCAGTAGCTCTTGTTTGTTTTTTTTAAGTACCCATTACGGTGATAGAAATAGGTTCGGGATACTCCTACGATATCAGTGTTACCGCATGAACTTTGTAACTTCCGCATTCGGAAAAAATATCGTGGGGCCTTATTTTTACGAATCAAGCTGGATCGTTGGTTGGTCGTATCTTTTAAGAATCTCACGCGTTTCATTCCGGCATATCTGTGTGTCCTGGAAGAGGTCAATTATCGCGCGTTTTTCGTCGGCGCCTCTTTCTCGAAAAACTTTCCTTGTATGCGGAGAGAAAGAATTCCGTTGAGGTCCTAATCGAGTTAGCGGACGGTCTTTCTTCTGTTGACGCATGAATGCCCTTTCAGATGTCCAGGCTTCCCTAATTAACTTCGGGTCTTTGGTCGGGGACTGCATGCGAGACTTGGACTCCTTAAAGCGGGGTTTACACGATTAGAGTACACTCGGAGCTATCGGAGATGCGTCCATATACTCGGATAGTATAAAGTGGGCCGAAAAAACGTATTTTTCCAGAATCATATTTGCCCCATGCGGGAAAGTTGTGTACTGATATAAGGTTCGTGCATGCAAATTCTTTCGAAATCGAATGATATTAACCGCTGCCGCCCGAGATGTAAACTTAAAAAATTTGCGAAAATTCAGGCGCAAATGCTAAAAAATCGCCTATGGAGACCGAGGCATTGTAAGTATTGGCATTTTAGCACGTATCAATAATTCACTTATTTCTTTCTATTAAATTTATCAAATTCTAAATTTATTAAACGCAATCTACGGTTCTTCGACGCCTGGGAATGGTCAGCAGATTATGAGCAACCCGCAAAACAACAAAAATTATTGCTAAACAGGACATCTCTTCACTTTTTGCCTTTTGGAAGCCGTAATTGTCATAATTTCCCTGTTTTTCAAATGTTATTCCTTAACTAATGTACAAGTTACTTAAATTAAATTTTTACCATACATTTTATCCGAGTTGAAACTAAAATGACCTCGTCTTCGTTAATGGAACCAGTCGCAAACTACTAGGTTTCTTGAATTCTATGAGAAGAAGTCCTTAGTTATGCTAAGAAGGAAAATTAGAATATTTTATACACAAAATCATTCGTTTTACCTCTGCAGACAGACGTTACTCATGTGACTACAATTTGGCGTATAAGTCGCGTGAATGGCAGTATGTGTAATGCAGACGATAGGAATTCATACGCTCATATCATGTAAAAACAAAACAAATTCGGTCGGAGTATACTCTTACCGTATAAACCCCCGCTTTTTGTGTAGCGCAAGTTTTGAGTCTTCGGTTGTGGAGTGCATTGCTTGGACTCTTAAGAGTGCATCTCTTTGCCTTCGTGCGTGTTTCATTTTCACCCCCTCCCTCCATAGCGTTGCCCCTCGACTATGTGGCGTCTCTGGCGCTAGTTATCCGTAGTTCTTTTAATTATACTCAAGAGGATGTACGCCGCATACGAGTACGGTGGGCATTCCCTCGGAGGTGCACTACAGAATTTTTTTCTTGGTTATTTCACGACGCCGACAAGTCGACCGTGGCCAAAGGGTTTGATTTTGATCGAAATCTGGTGAAACAATTTCGTCTCTCTACATTCATCCGGAGGCTGACACTTGAGTTGCGTGTTGCCCGTATTCGAAAAATGCAGAATGGAAGTTGTAAGCTTTAAAGCTACTTTAATCGCTGATGTTAATGGAGTGTTCCGTTTAATTCCTTTTTACGTATTGGATGAGGCAGAAAGGAAATTATTTTAAACATCTCAGTTTATTGAATTTAGTGCAGAAGTGGCCGCTCTAAATGAAGGAAAGAATACAGGTTCCCTTCCTCAGATCATACGAACAATAGATAATGTGAAATGTAACTATATTTATTTTTGTCTTTTAAAATACTGTATTGAAATGTATTTTCTTCATATATTCATTATTCCAGGAAAACATTTGTTTTCTTGATGAAAATTTCTCCCTCTAGTTTAAAGTTAACATTGTTTGCGTAAGTGAAATGGCACTTATACAATTTTTCAATTTTCATTGCATCCTGCTTCCACCACCTCGTCGTCTTTTACCGTAAAAATTTATTTTGTAATCCTCGGAATCTAATAATTTATTTGAAGCATTGATGTATGTACTCATCGTAGTGCTTACAGCGACAAAGGATGCTGGGCTATAAAAAAGAGCCAACTCTGAGCTATTCACTCCCGATTTACAAAAATGACAGTACCTCTGTATCTATTTACATCTACATTTATAACTTGCAAGTCCTTTTCTGTCGTGTTGCAGGGGGTATAATCACCAGGCGTTTTGACTACCTCTTAAGACTGCTACTTTCGCGTATCTTTCGCGGAAAGGATTTTTTTAATAGGACTATCCCAGAATCCTAATTTACGTCCATAATCGGATCTACCGAATTGGTAGGAATCCGTTATTTCTTCCGCAAATTATAATAATAACAACAAACTTTATTATGGGCATATACCCTCTTACATTTAACTAACAAATATTATGTAAGGTAGAATTGAACGAAAAGATCAAACTTTTTTCGATTTTGCATACCTTTACATAAAGTAATGTAAAAAACTATAATATAAGGAATAAATAGTATAAATGCAGAGTATAAAAATTAGTCTTAAAAAAGTCTACATATTAGAGTATCACGAGGTAAAATCTATAATAATTTAAAATATAAAGTAAAAATATAGTAGTAACTGATACAATATGAAATGCGTAAATATCAGTGTTATGATTACATAAAAATTAATTTTCATTCAATAGATTTGGGTAGTACACAGTAAAATATTTTAAAATAATAAGTCTTACATAGATATACAGTTATAATTATAATATATTTTCTTTCCTCTGAATTTATCAAGTAATCGCAGCTTAGCTTCTTATCTCCTTCCTTTCAAAGATCCCCAACTTTATAGAGCACAATTAAACCAATCCAAATTATGGAAACCAGTTTCTAGGATCGAAAAGTTTCAGAAAATCAACTTCTGGAAGATTATCGGGACGGAGCGAAATCATTAGCCGCATGTCGGAAACCCCTGATCTAGACATCTGGTTCAAATTGAAAGGAATCCTAATTAGTCGGAAGGTTGCTTTTGCGGAGATGCTTCCTCGTCGGCACACCCCACTTCGGAACAATGTCTTCGTTCTTTCGGGATGTTTTAGAGTCGGCGGGGTTTTCATTTTTTGCGTCCCCCCCCCCCCCCCCCCCCCCCATCGCTCATTAACGTTGTAAGGCAGTGGGGCTTTGCGCCCAAGTGTGGTCCTGCGAGAGGTGTACTTGCGCTGCACGATCAAGTGCACACTGCACTGCAGAAGAGGCCCCTCCTGGTCTCTTCAGAGCACTCCCGCGATGTCTCTTTGACCTTGGAGGAAACTTCAAGATCCTCCTACCGCGTGTACGTTTTTCCTTTGTTTTTTCCATCTTCTCCAGTAGTGGCTTCCTTACCGTTACCGTTCGGAGGGAGTTGGCTCACCCCATCGGCCTTGTGTTTCAACGAAATGCATAATCAGCGGGCCTTTCACCGCAGATGGCCCGCCCGTTTCAAATTCGGATTACCATGATTGCGTGTTTCAATCAATAGTTCTAGTCAATTTTAGTATTTGTCAGTATCAGTCAAATATTATTGTCTTGTACTGCAGCAATCAATTTATACTATTAATTAATAATTGCACAATAATTATATTTGTCCATGTGTGCTATTTTCTTTTACAACTATGCTCATTCGCCTTATTTTATTCTACCTATTTGTTTTTAAATACCCTTACGAATGAATATATTATTAACAGAACAAAAAATATACAAGACTCAACAAAAGACAAAATAATGTGTGGCAAATAAAAAGAAAAGAATACGGAAAAAAAATAAAACCACATTTGGTCAAAACAAAAAATAATACAAAATAAAAATTTCTCAATGATAAGAGTATTTCATTGTATTTTAATTTTACTTACCTGTTTATAAACTGAAAGCTGTAGATATTTAGTAATCATGTATTTTCGATTTTCCTGGTATTACTCATATTAAAGTGAAAGTCTTACTCTCTTAATCATAACTCGTTATTCCACATTAACAGTTACTTTTAGTTGATTAAATTTATGAGATATTATTAGTTACAGGAAGTCCATTTATTTCTGCAAACATGCGCGATGGTTAGCTAAAGGTGAATATTTCAGGCAAAGAGTACTCGACTCGGATAGCTATTCGGGAGCAAAGCCCCAAAGAAACTTCTCGCGGGTAGAATTCCATCGCGCGCTGGGCCAAACAAGAGAATGATGCCAAGACCACAGCCAATATGCATGAACCATTTATAAGTTGGACAATCGCCGTACTCTACTATACGCCACACATTGATCAATCGCGCATAGTTACGCAAACGTCGAGCATGAACTTGTGCCTAGAACGTAATTGATGCGACCATGCGTCATTGCCAAGAGGATCTTCCTCTCCTTTACCGTAAGACGAGCAAATGTTATCTCAAGGGTTTAATTCGCATAAATCTCAATCAAAATTAACCTGCGAATCATGCAAGACTGAAAGTCTTCATTCTTAGACTCTTCCAATGATCAATGACCAATTGACGTAAAATCTTCATCTTCTCTGGGTCGTAGCGGTTCTTTACGCGTTTTTGATTTTTTTATCACTATCTCCTCTTTGCACAATAACTTTAATTCTCCTCCTGATGCTCTGAAATCTCATTCGTCGTATATTAAGAAATAATTCATGAATTCTTGTTCATATATCATGTACTTTTCATTTATCATCCATTTTGCCCGATATCACTTTCTGGAATTCTCGACCTATAACGATTCATGAAGCACAACTATTAAAAAAATTTAAAGTCCTACTTTTTCAATGTGTTAACAATCCGTGTACGTTATTGAATGTTGGTTGATCTATTTCTTTGAGTGATATTTATTTCCGTTTATTATTTTTTTGTAAACTTAATCTTTTTCATTTACATATGTATATGACTGTTTGTACCTTTTACTAATCTCATTTTGTTGTCTAAGTTGGATTGCTTCAGGGAATAAATAACATCATTATTGTTTTTGTTGCATTTTACGACTGTAAAAACATTTATTCCTTTTTCAGCTTTTTTTAGATTTTTATCTCTTTTTAGTTAAGTTATTCCAAGTAGAAGATTTAAATAACTAACTGTAAATCGTTACGAATTTTGTACTTCCTTTCTAACTTCTCTACACCAGAGCTAAAAGGGATTCTTTTGAAGGGTATAGGAGCAACTTAAATAATTTGTTGGACACAAACAAAGACCCGCTTGGTCAATGAAACCTGAGAGAAATTGAAAAATATTTTCCCTCCTTATAGCCCGTTAAACTCTTCATCCAGCTCAGTGGAATCGCAAAGCGAAAGCCGTGCTTACAGCGGAAAATCATCAAGGGAGAAAAAGGAAGAGACTCACTTCCGTACACGTCTTAAGCCGTTAGGAGGTTGTTTTTTTAACCACCGTGAAAGAGGAGGAAAACCCATTAGAGGGTCGCTTTCTGCTTCCGCATCTTCATCCAGAGCTGTATACTTTTATTGAGTGGTCTTCTATTACACAATGCCCCGCTAAATCAATTCACCGAATATCTTTTGACTAATCACATTTTTCAATGCAGTGTCCCTCTATGTCTGAATTTTTCTCGATTGATTCTTACATCTGTAATTCATCATCGTGTTTCTCTGATCCTTTGCATATTTCTTCTATGATATCAATACTATCTTTTATAGGAACTCGCTCATTGTTGGTTTTTGAATACTTTTTAGTGCCTGCTATATCTTCGATACCTTGGTATCACAGTATAGCTGCACAGTGGTATTTAGGTATCTTTGTTTACGATTAAAGATTAGTTATTTTTATTTTCAAGAACGACTTTGTTTTAAACCAACTTAGGTTGAAGGTATTTCAAAATTACCTTATGAAAAACAGTTTGTTTTATTTCAGAAAATAAACGTCAATGATTGTATCTGTATATCAATAGCGATATTGCTGAATACATGTACTGGTCGATTTCATTATTATTATTACATTTACACTGCAGATAGGCAAAAAACCAGGTGGCTTTGCTTGCGTCATACACTGTTTATGGAAGAAACACATCTGAACGTACATACACGAATACAATAAATGATGTGACAAAATCCCAAAACTATGGGAAAAATGCAACACTAGTTAATGTGTACACATACATTTTATAGAGCTAAATTCCCAATATATACATCATTAATTATCCTTGAATGTCTTAATTAACGTCATCCTTTACACCAACTGATACTACATACTTAAATTACTGAAAAAATTAATATTTACCCTACACTAAGTTACCATCACCACACACATTTATAGAATTTTTTATACCATGCGTTATGGGAAAAACTGTTGGAAAAATGTAATGAACTCAATTATCAGTTTTGCAGAATTTAGTGCATTTTAAAAATTAATTACACGTATAAAGTTGATGAAGTGAACTAAGAATTTCTCCAGTCGCCGTATTTAGTCATTAAGGATATTATTTTATTCCAGAACCCATTGAAGGATCGGTTTAACGCTTACGATCGCTTGGATCGCCTGAAAAAAGACTCGTATATTTACGACTGAAACTCATGAAGTATTAAAACTCGGCACCCTCGGAGACTTCTGGGTGGTTTTGGTCCTCCTCTTAAGCTCCTCCTGCATTCAACGTGGACCCCCAGCAAAGAAGCGTAAACCCATTCCGTAATCGATTTGCGACCTCTCTATCGCTCTCCGGATCGGAATGTTTGAGTTTCCCATTTCGCCAGTGGCTTTTGCTGTCCAAGGGTGAATTGTTGTCGTTAGGGAAGAGCGTGTCTTATTTATTATGTACCCCCCGAACCGCTTTTCGGCCTACAGAGTGGGCCAATGTAAAACCTCCGAGCCAATGATCCGGCCCTTTTCTCTCCTCTTCTTTCTTTATCTTCTCTCTGATGTTCTCCATTGTTGCATCTCCGAAGTCCGTTTTCAACATACCTCTTGTCGATTCTCATGAACTGTATGTTAGTTGCGGTCAACTTCGGCTCCCATCTAGTGTCACTAAGGTTACTTTTCGGCGGGAGAATGTTATCATACCAGTAGATCAAGGTTTTTAATTCAAGTTTTGATCAACATTCCCTCATCAAATCTTGGATACTATAAACTACCTATCCAAGATAAAATCGATTGTGGCAGGCTTAATTGAGTTTATTCTTTATTTTAATTTTAATTTTTATTATATGTATAATTTTATTTATACATATACTTACATAGTAGTAATTATTCTTTATTATATTTTATGTATTTAAATATATTAATTTATATATGTAATTCATTTTCATTTAATGGGTGGGTCTAATATTAATAGGAGAGGGATTGGTAAAGACTGTAATCGAGGCTAGAATTTAGGGTAAAAAACAGAGGCAGAAGATCTTGGATGACATAAGGGGTGGGGTTAACTATAAAGAAATGACGGAGATGGTGCTTAATAGTGATTTTTGAGTGTACATGAACCTACCGAAAGGTAGAAAACTCATGATGAATCTTTATTGAGATCCATTTGGTTAGGATGTGGATTTCCACTGTGTGATATGTTCTTACATATCCTATATCTATCTAAGAATTTTGCTGTACGTTAGTAAAACCCTTATGTGAAAGATGATCCCAACGTTGGTTTGTCTGGAATGAACTACAATGCTTAAATAGCCTGCAATTCTCGTAATATTTTTCGATCTTTTTCGAAGTAGACAGTAACTTACTAGATGGTCACAGAATGATGTGGTAGAGCGAATTTTCAAAATCGGGATTTATGAATAATGCATCTCTGATCTCGAAAATCCTCTCTGTGGCAACAAATTGTATTATATCATCTCTTCCCAACATAAGATTAACATTTCCTTAAACCTCTTCCATCGAGTTATTCTGCATTTTCAGAGGGGTTCTCCCCTCATGTTGTTTCCTAGTCGATCACCATTCATTTCTACAGCATTTATCGAGATTTATTTTTCATGAGGTCATCATCGTAAATCCATGTGTGGACTCTTCCCTAGAGGTATAGCTACTAACATACTGACTCACGATTTTCACTATAAGCTATAAAACTATAATAAGAGAAGGGTAACCAATAAGATGATATCAATATTCTGTTTCACGCAATATTTTTGTAACATGGTGACGTCGATTAAATAGTAGTAGTAGTATTGTTAAAAGTGCTTCGACAGCTTAGGTCATTTCGCACATTGGCTCCCACCGGGAATCGAACCCGGGACCGCAGGCAAACGCGCTGTCCACATGACTATCCGGGAGCCCCGTCGATTAAATATTATTATTGATACTACTATCGTAAATGATTTCTTTAAGGTCGATTCCTTGAACTAAAGTTCTTTAGTTAGTATAATCTATCGATTCGGCCGAGATTTTGTGGAAAGACACAATTGAAAATAGATTTATACTTTTCCACAAAGAAAGTATAAATCTATTTCCAATTTCAATGCTTTAGTTTGATTATCAGAACCATCCACAGAAACGAGGATTGGAAGAAGCATGATTTTTCCCTATAAAAAGAGGCGATGAAATGAAACATTGAGTTCAATTCGAAGTTAGGGGGATGTCCGATAATTTGGAAAATTTAAAATTATCCGACATGATTATTACGGAAAAGTGATTTGATCTAACAAAAATTACCGACGAGGATGGGATTCGAACCCACGCGTGCAGAGCACATTGGATTAGCAGTCCAACGCCACTCGGCCACCTCGTCTGCCGATGGAATTTCTAATGTTAAAAATCTAAAAGTTATCGATTGGACGCCACCTCTACATAACACATTTATTTCATTACTTTACAATAGCATTTTTTATTTCGTTTCTACTTTTATGCTTTTTCGTAATTAATTGCCAAAATCTGGATTTGCCTATCTATATTTCGGCAATTTTAAGAATCATGATTTTAAATTTTGATTCGTATGAAAAAATTTTCCAAATCATATAATTAACTTCGCCTAAATATTTTGCAAAGAAATTTAATCGCAGATTTCATTTTATCTTTCATTAATAGAAAAATTGTCGGCCAATTAATTCGTTCATGTGGGAGTTTTCCTTTGATAGAAAATATCTCAATTTTTCTTGTTATCGCCGGCTTTGATAATAACGATTATTATGTTTATTCCTATTATGGTAATCTAAATACAAATCATAAAACACTTTTATTCAAGGAACATGCACTGGTATCACTTAAGATGATTAATAACCTGATTCGTGGTTTACTTTGTCTATAATCAAATGCGTACTATTATTGATATAGAATCAGCTTTCTTGCCCTTTGCGTGTCTCTTGTGCAAGAAGCATCTCGATAAAACTTGCGAAATGGCCAAGTTCAAATGTGCAGCGACCGTACTGGCGACTGCAGAACCGTCTTCGAGACGGCACGGTGCACTAAATCCAGCAATCATCTCAATGGCACTAAATGAAGACTTACGGGACGACGTGCATTAATTCTGCAAATCTCCCCATTTCGTTCCAGGGTCCCAACGCTTTTAGCCTTCGCCAGTTATATATGTCCTCCTTTCCTATCGGCACCCCCAGACGCGTGAGATTTGCGAGGGCCACGAATAGGGTCCTTCCTCCAGACTCCGTTTCATCCCCAAGACCTATACATTCCCTCACCCTCTTCTTGGATGGAAGGGCGTTTGGGCTAGGGCCCCGTGACCCTCCGAAGGAGTAGGATAGGTCCTCGGCGGGCCCATCCATCTTCTTCCCCAGCGGTGGTAACCCCCTCCCACCCCGTCTGCCGCCGAACCCTCCAGTACTGCCAACCGAAACTTCATTGTATACGCTCCACAGATTCGGATAATGGGGAGATTTTTTTTCCATTGTGGACGTGTGTATAGTTGTGTTCGGGCCCCAACGTCGCGGTCGCCACGCTCGGGAGCATTTAAGGTTACGTCGATGTATCGAATCGGACCTCCAGTCCTTGTATTGATGTTTGTTCGTGAATGGAGTAGACGTGTGTTTTCCAGGAATGAAAATCAACGTGAGCTAAACTCAAGTAATGAGGTTTACTAAAGGAAAGAAAGCTAAGTTAGCTGTAAGGGTGGATGCGGAAAGCTATAGACAAGTAAGTATTTATGAAGAAAAGGGAACTGATGACTTGAGGATAAAGGAATCGGGAAATGTTTGGTAAAATTCTCGGATGTAGTGTTTCGCTATGTGGGTTTGAAGTGTGGACTTAAGAAAAAGAAAATACCAATGATTTGGAAGGCCCTAGAGGTACTGATGCGGTGTAGAATGGAGAAAGTAAGTTGGGTTAATAGATAAACAAGTATAGAGGTGCTAGGGATGGTTGGGGGAGAGAGGTATTTAATTGAAGTGATTAGGGCTCGACGGAGGCGATGAGTGGGTCAAATATTGAGAGGGGGACTAAAAGAATTGAACTGGAAGTGAAAAGTAGTTGAAGGTGGAATGCAAGGGAAAAGACTAAGGGGAAGAGAAAGACAAAAGATGTTAGATAACATAAAAGGTAAGATACCAAGGAATGGCATTGAATAGGGTGTATGAGGCACGTGAACCTACCGAATGGTAGAACACCGTATATATGTAAGTTTTTTGCAATTAAAACATTGGCCAAAAGGAACTTCTGCTTTGTATAAAAACAGAATGCTACAAACAAACAATACACTGCAGCGTAGTCAGGGAGGGGTTTGGTTTTTAAATACCCCTTCCCATAGACATTCTTAAAATATATTTTTTTAATCTTTAAAACTCTCAAAAATATACCTTAGAAGCACCATTTCTGAAGAACTACTAAATGGACAAGCTCAGTGATTCCCGAAGTGGGCAATAACGCCCCCCTAGGGGCGCTGTAGTAATCCAAGGGGGCGTTTGATGCTATGCTATTTTATTCGTATTTAATCATTTTCCTATTTCTACTCAATTTTACTGGGCTCTAGGCAGTTATTAAACATCAGATAAGTGTAGTGATTTGGTGGAAGTTTTAAGTATTGTAACTTTCATTGTGCTTTTTATTTATTATTTGGATATGGTCTTACAGAAAATATTTTTTACGGAGGTCGGTTTGGGGTGGTGGTATGGGAATTAGGGGGCGGTAGCGTGAAAAAGTTTGGGAAGCACTGGACTTTCTCCTCTGCTGAAGACATTCAACTCACTGCTATTGATATTTGTTCTGCAGAAAAACCAATAACATTAAACTTGTAAGACACCCCTGTATGTTTTATTTCCAGGTTATATGGGTTGTCCCCGAATCGACACTCACCATTGAAAGGGTTCGGAAAAGAATGCGAAGGGATTATGCACGGCGGGTTATTCTCGGATGTTTCACCCGTCGATTCATAGCCGTTGATTCATCTCTTTTTACGGGTATTTTGTTAATGTGTTCCGAATAAGGCTAGCCTCGAGCGATCGATGGGTTTGCGAAGTCGTCGGTGGGAGTAACGGAGGCTCTGCCGAATTAATGGACATCGTTATCCCTTTGCCCATAAAGCGTTTGATTAATAGGGTCCGCTCGAATGCAGCCGTCGTCTGCGGGGACTTTTCCGTCTCTGGTAAATCGTTCATTAGCCGTTGATAGCCAGGGAGTGCATGAAAGTTCGTTTTTCGGGTGGTCTCTTTCTGTTTTAATTAAAATAGCTCGGGTAATCCACTCCTACGGGAAGCTACTTCGCTTGAAAGGCTCTCTCGAAGAGAAAAAAGTATCGGAATTTTTTTCTTTGACCTTTCGTGTTCTGTGTCGGTGATTAAAGGAATCTACGTCATATAGGCAATTGACGTATCATTCCTGCTGGCGCATCGTCTGGGCTGCATGGCGTTTTTTATTTTGAGATTCATAAGTCTGTTCATACACGTTATGTCTATTCAGCCCGAAAGTCTGTTAGTGCCTCACCCCCCTCTAACATTTGCTATGTGGGATAATATGGGGAATGAGGCTTACTAGGTAGGATGAGGAGTGACGTAGTTTGCCCTTGATTTCCTCAGCAAACCAAAACATTATAAGCAGATCATGACCACGTGAGTGTAGGACTATGGCTGTACGAGTTACATTTTTCTTGACATTCCATGCGAAATAAGTGCATTTATTCACTGATAGCTCAGTAAGTTTAATGTTATCACATCCATGAACAAGACTGCGACAAAGGTAAATGAAAGATACATATTTCTCTATTCACTCCATTGAAAATATTCCGTTCATTATGATATGGTAACTGGAACCAAGGTGGGAATAAATTTCTTTTTCAATTCGTAGTCGTATTATACAGAATTACTTGTGGAGTCATTGTGCTTCACTTACTAATACTTAACATATAATCGTCTTATATCACGCCAGTCTACGCAGCTCATTGCTCAAGAGCTCTCGACGTACCACGAAGGAATTGTGTTTTCCTGAATAAATTTATGAAAAGTACCGTGACGTATTGAAGTCAATCAGTTCTGATTGGTCACCGGAAAATGTCTATTAAAGCCATCAATAAAAGCAATAAATTGCCACCAATATAGTCGCCATTAAAAGTTTGTCTTTTGGAAAATGCCAAATTTTTGCATCATAACTCGATCTAATACAAATTGCGTGTGATGTAAGGTGCTATTATTTAAATATTTGTATAAAACCTATTTCTTTTCCTTAACCAACTCTGTAAATGTATCAAGGAGGTGTATTTGATAGTATTGCATACCAAATACGTATATTTTGTCAGTTTAGAAAGTTGACTGAATTTTATTGAAACATTATTTTATTTTACAGAATGTTTACTTATTTATTTTCCTTGATGGTGCATAGTGAGTATGACTTTTCCCTTCCGATAGTTCCGAAAATTTTTATTTTTGAAGATGCATTACATTGAATCTAATATAAAGTACACGTTTGATGGCTTTACACGATGACCAATTGTTGGGTGCGTGATTGTTTGTAATCATATTACCATTTGTAGGGCCTTTATTTCATGTAAAACATGGAATCCGTACACCAACATGCTTTTTCGTGAGCCCAAATTCATTCTATCCTTAGGCTATTGTATCCTAAATTCGACGCGTGCTGGGTGGTTTCACCTCGAAATTCTGATGCTCCAGCTGTTTGTGGTGATTTATTACCCAGAACACTAGATAAATAATGTAAGGATGCGTTTGCTATGAGCCGCACTTTGCATTATTTGTGTAGCCTGGTGTGTAGTAAATCACTGTAAACAGCTGTGCACCCCAAGGCTTCAGTGCAGTATAATTTATCACTCATCAGTAACTTCTGAAGAAATTTATTTATGTGTTAGGTAGGAGAAAATTTTACGAAAATGACTCCCATTCACCTCAATCTGTTGCTAATTATTATTATAAATATATAACTCTTTATTCGGCGAGGTTAGGCCCCTTACACCTAACCTCTGTAGTCATTTTTGTTAGTATGTACAATCATGCAGTAGAAATATGTAATTTATAAAATAAACACAAATACATGTATTTATTGTTTATTTATTAATCTAAACGCTGCAAATTGGTATTAATATCAGGTGGCAACGGTTGAGGGGGGTATAAAATTATAATCTGCCATTCACCCAAAGACGGGAGGGAAACCCCTCCAAATACCTCCCGTATATAAAAAGTAAACGCAGAAAAAGTAAATGAAATAGTTGGTGTGTGGGGAAAAACTCGAGGCTTTCGAAGAAAAACGTACTGTACGGGAAAACGCTCTCACTAGAAGGGGAGCGAAAAAATACCGCGAAAACACAAATGGAAATAATTAAAAACAGGTGTACCATTATCACGAGTTGGATTCATTGATGTCAACATATTAGTCCCGTCCAATTTTGAAGTGGCATAATATTTGTTCGATAATTTCATTTCTAGGATTTCATATACATGAAAAGAAAGGAAGAGAAGAGCAGGCGGGGAAAGCAAAACTTTCATTAGGTCGTTTTCGAGATAGAGGAAAAAAGATAAACTACGATTTTTATGCCAATATAATGTGAGTAATAGTACAAGTAACAGTGATTAAAAAGGATGGAGGGATACGAAATGGGCTTGCAGAAATTATATATATGTATCTTTTTGGAGAATTGTCTGTTCGCGATTTTGAGTCCGAGACCAACTCAGAAAATAGTAGAAGCAATGCTTACTGGTAGGGTAGTCATGCGCAAACATCTTCCCCACAAAGGAATTAATACGGTGCCAATTCGTCCAGCAAAATACTAATTTATCGACTCGATCAGAGAACGATGTTTCTAATTTCGTATGCACAGCTAGAACAAAAAAAAAGTTACCACCTAAGCACCAACCTACTTAACAGACACGGATCTCGACGGAAGCAAATCTATGAGCTTTTCAGTTTTCAGCGTTTGTACTTCAAATTTAGCGTAATTTTCTTCCTAACCTTGTTTTTGCGTCATTCCCTTTAATTTTAATCTTTTTCGTGTACAAACTATAATTTCTTTCTCAAGAGTTTGCGTTCGTAACAGTTAACGGTTAATCTTTCTCTGAGGACTAAATAAGATTTTTGTTTCCTTTAGTTCTGCGAAACGTCCATTTAAAGCTTCACATGCTCTTAGCATTTTTCTGTATCACCGCTATCTTTTTCTCGGCCTGACTTTTCTTCCTGCCATTAAAAATTCGAGTTTCCCTACCGGAAATGCAAAGGAAGTTTGCTGATTTTAAAAGCCTGCTTGGTCGGTTGAGTTATTCGCAAGCATAATGTAGCGACACGTGAAGCATTTCAGCATCAGTTAAGGGAAGCCCATAGACAATAGCAAAAGGCGTGGGATGAAAACAAAATCAGCATGAGAATGGACTGCAGGAACAATAGAAAGATCATCACCGCGGAATAGAGTTGCTAACCGCTGTACAAGTCGGCGCCCGTTTTCGGAGTTATTAATAAGTAGCCCGTTTTTTGGGAGGCATTCAATTGGTTTTATGTTATTTCTTTAATTATTTTATATTTCTGGAAAGCCGTCAAATGACTGTGAGAAAATTTCTCACACTCATTAAGAAACAAAGGCGTAGACTTCCACCAGAATGCGTTTTGCAGGTTGATCCTGACCATTCAAGTGGTATACTCCCGAACGAAATTATATCCCGATTTTTCTCACGTTTTACCATGGAGAACTACCACAAAGTCTTGGCCGAATCAGCATAATCTATTTCTCTGCTGTTTTAATCGAATGGTATTCATAGCTTACGCTATCTACAGGTTGTTTGCGTTCTACTATTGTTGAAATTAATATTAAGAGATTACATTTTTATTGAAATTCATATTTTTTAATACGTAATCCACTTATCTCAATTGAAAAAACGACGTGGTATATTTAGCTAGAATAAACAATCAATTTTAAAGAGATTCGATTTCAGCTAATGAAAGCGCAAACCTTTCATCAAGATATGTTTAATCTAATAAATATGCATTCTAGTAGGACCTTAATATTTTTATATCTGAATAAAATGATGAAATATAAATTTCTATGATGACACATTTCTATAACAAGACCACAAGACGAAAGCGTAAATTTTGTAAACGAACTTAGAAAATTTGATTTCTCATAAAGAACTGTACATTTCGGTGCATTCGTTTGTTCTCTGTGGCAAAAACCATTAATTTGTCGGTTTAAATTTCATTATCGTGGAAAAATTGTTTCCGTAAGTTTCAGACCAAAGTCCATCCATTGTGATAATTTAAAAAATAGTTCGACGAGGATGGGATTCGAACCCACGCGTGCAGAGCACATTGGATTAGCAGTCCAACGCCTTAACCACTCGGCCACCTCGTCATACGTGTATGTTGTTTTATCATGTAGAATCATCGTTACATACTCATGCTTATACGTGTTTATTTATTTATTCATTTATTGAAAACCTGGAGTTCATCACTCTAGCAGTTTTTTTATTTATGTATTTACTCCGTCTATTACATATAGATCACATGAGTGACTTTAGAATGTTGTATCGCTGAATGCTTTTTTATCATGATTTTATTTGATTGCGTAACCACAAGATGCTATTCCGTTGTATACATTTCTGCTGATTCGATGGAATTATGGAAGTATTGCTATGCAACTTGTGATTGCTACGAAAGGCAGATCGTGTATCTTTCATTTAGATCATTGAATAAGAAAATTGAATGAATATGAAATTTTATTGTGAATAATAAAGATTCTTCTGTAACGAGATTCTGCCAAACATCACTGAATGATATTTATCAAATTTGGCGATAATTTCAGACGGAAAGTTTCCATAAAGAAGGTATAAATTGTCTTTAATTTGATGTATAGTTATTAACAATTCGTTTCACGGGAAGCCTGCAATAAATTCGCCAAGTCCAGGGGCACAATATTTTAAATCCGAAAGTAGTTATTAAGTCAAGAGCTAATTCTAAATTATTTGAGAAATGAATGAAATCGTTTACTTTCCGTTGCCTTTTTCCTTTCGCGGAATCTGCTTAACGCCGCACAATTTCGTTTCTTCTCTGCCCGACGCATTGCATTCCCTGAGTGCGTGGCAAACACAGACCTGTATCAAAGGATAATGAGAAGGAAGGCAAAAAGAGAGACCTTCCCAGGAGGGGAGCGAACCTTTGAGGCCCATTCCTTGAGCAAACATAATTTTCTCTCCCGTCACGATGCGTAGATGATCTGGCTCCTAACCAAAGTGGAAGGATATCCACGGCGAAAATCGATTTCCTTTCATTTCCGCGCTTTTCTTTCGAGATCGGTTTATTTTTGAGCGGTTAAGTCTCCTGGGGAAATGCCATGAGAAGCGTTCCGTGTCCACCGGATCTGAAGTCATTCAGTTCCCATATTTAGTACTACTCTCATGTATGGATGTGCAGATTTCATCGAAAACGTCTACTGCATCTACGAAAATTACACGAATATTCTAAATTTCGGTAGGCTCATGTTCCTTCATAATCTCTATTTAATGTCATTTCCTTCTTTCTGTGGTAACTTCCCCCTTATGCCATCTATCATCCTTTGCTATCGTCTTTCAGTCTTCTTCTTGCTTCCTACCCTCTGTTACTTCATTTAGCAGTCCCTCTCAATTTTTGACCCACCTTTTTCATCTGCCGACGCCTAATTACTTCAATTAAAACCTTCTCTACCCCAACCATTCCTAGCACCTCCATATTCGTTTTTCGATCAACTCAATTTACTTATTCCATACTATGTCACACGCAAATCTTAAAGCCCCCCAAAAACTTTTAGTTTCCTTTCTTCTCAAGGTCCACATTTCACATCTAAATAAAAAAATACTCCACACCGAGGGTCTTACCAATATTTTCCTGATCCCTGTATCGGGACCTACGTGAGCTAACGTGAATAAATGAAAAGAATATTTTTTTTTATCCGTACCACTGAAATATTTTATTTTGCAATCTAGGTTACGGCGCATCTAATCATCATCAAGCTTGATGATAAAAATACGTATATATTATTTCCATGGTACGGGTTAAAGTCTTTATCTTTTTACTACTTTACATTGGTGAATCCTATCAAAAATGCGTGCCTAAAGCAGTTGACCTCTTATCATCAGCTCCTTTCGCTTCATGAAAGCTTCCTTTACCAAAGCTATTGAGATTTTTATTTTTAAGAGGTATTGTTTGTGTTCAAATATAGGGCAGCGTATATGATTGTGGGAAATTTCTTTCGCTCGATGCCGTGACCCTGTTGTGTAGCTATTTTACGCGATCGCTCAATTTCTTCATCTCGAAAAGTGTGCCAGCGGATGTATTCATTATCTTCCTTTGATCGCAGCGATTTATGAGATAAAACCAAGGGCTATCTAACCCTGTTGACTCCTGGAGTTAAAAATAATTCCGCCCCCGTCTCAGCTACGCGCTCACACAGTCCGTTGACTTCATTATTGTCCAGTGCACACTAAACGCTGCGAATGATGTATTTAGGGTTTGCTGTGTTTATTTGACGTGGAATGTCGCGAAAATGTTCGCGTTCTTAAAGTTATCTATTTGTTTTATTTCAAAATTCTCCTGGTCTCGTCAACTTGTCTTTCTTTGAAACTCTGTTTGTCGCAAATACTGAAAATTTCTGTGCCTTGTTTTGTTCCATCACTTTGACGTGTATGATTAAAGAACGAATAAGATATTGAGCATTGAGAGAGGATATCTAACGTTCTTAAGCCTAACGGAAACGTAATAAGATTTGTTTCCTTCGTCTGTATTATTTTTCTTTTTAAGGATGTATTATTACTGTATTTTCTTTCTCTTTATTATTTTCGTTTTTAAGTGCTAGAACAAAATGATAAATCTCAATCTCGCCCTGAAATAAAGGCGTTTATTATTGTTATTATTCCTTCAAAAATTGAAGATACCAATACGTACATACAAACGTCTTAATTGTGACTATTAGGTCACATATTCCATTTAACCTTTGTCTAATACAGGGGTCTCCAAACTTTTCAGCCTGAGTGCCGCATTAACTATCAAACAGCAGTTTGGGGGCCGACTACACACTCGAGTTCCAAATCAAAAAGAATCAAAACATAGATGTTGTTTTTAATTATTAATTTAATATTATTAAACATGATAATTATTCAATTTTAATTCGGTAAAAACGTTACGTTCGCGTAAGCGGCGGCTGCTCTTGGCAGGATACACGTAAATTTCCGTGTTTTCTTTTCCTTAAAAAGGTCTCCACGTAGTAGTAGTTTAGGCCGTAGGCCGTAGTTTGGAGACCCCTGGTCTAATACAAACATAAAAACAAGAATATAACCATTAATATGTACTAATAATATTTATAATTTATTATGCTCTGGGTAGATTCCAATAGAGCAACACAAAATACAAAAATGCTCAGAGAACAAAAGATTTCAGAAGAAAAACACGACAGCAATACAAAAATACATGGAAAACCAAAAAAACGTAAGAATGCATTGAAATTTACAAAATATGTGGAAATAAAAAATAAGGAAAAACACAACATAGGTAAACGGAGAATTTAGAACTTAAAGATAGATAAGAGAGGGGAAAAAACGAGATGCAACTCGTCTAACACAAAATACTCGTTAAACATCATTAGCTAAGATATTTTAACTTAAAAACTCTCACCGAGCTGGAATATTTTACTGAGTCGGGTAAAGAGTTCCAGAATTTAGATCCTTCAATCTGAAGTGAATTAAGGAAAATATTTTAACGAGGAGTAGGGTATGTAATTTGCTCGGGTCCACTTCGTGTTAATCTAGTACTGATAGAAACAGATTTATTAACAAGTAATATAGAAATATAGAGGAAGTATGGAAAAAAGAACTTAGAAAATCACTTTTTGCGGAAACCAAAAGATAAGAGAGTTGAATATCTCCGTCCAAAATGTTTCGTTCTGTATCGACTCGATCGCCTTGAATATCAACGCGTAAGAAAGCGAAGATCGCAGTTCTCGTACGAATCCGACTTTTTCTCTTATCCCAAGGACATTCTTCTTTCCGTCGTCCTTTCCCTATCGAGACATCAGTTCCTTCCTACCGAACCATCACGTGGTCGATATCCCAGCATCGCGATTCCGCGGAGGAAACTTCGGAGGTTTTTGGAACGAATCCAACTCCGTTGCATAGTGATTTCCCTCCATCTCCCCCTTCCCTATCCCTTATCCTTTCTCCCCTACGAAAAGTGCCCCGTTCTGACCTCTTTCCGTTCCTTTCCTTCTCTTCCTTTCTTTCTCTCACGGTCCCTCTTTTTAACCCAAAGAACCCGACGAATGCAGAACTCGGCCGGATTTTGCCCGTCGTTTTTGTTCTGCTGCCCTCTCCAGCATCTATCCCCCCTCAAAGCCATCAAACGTACTACCACGTCCGGCGTTATTCTTCACTTCTTCGTCTTATAGTAGCATTATTTTCGTATACTGTTTTATAATATTTCCAGATATGCGTGTTTTGTATTTTTTATCTTGTATATTGAACCAACTTACAGTTTGAGTATATTTATTTCTATCCTGGTGGGAGTCCATGTGCGAAATTACCTAAGCTGCAGAATAGGGTTGGCCGAAAAAACGTTTTTTTTAAATCAAATTTGTCCTGTGCAGGAAAGTTGTGCACTGATATGAGGATCTCGCATGCAATATCTTTTTGATATCGGATAATATTAACCACTGCCACTCGAACCCTAAAGTTTAAAATTTTGCGAAAATACAAATTATAAACACACGCCTATGGAGACTGAGGTATTGTAAGCACCGACATTTAGTATGTATCAACGATTAACTCACATCTCTGTATTAATTTTCTGAAATTTTAAATTTATTTAACGTAATCTATATTTTTACAACCCCTGGTAATGATCAACAAATTTTTATGGTCGGCAACCCTTAGAACAACCACGAATTCCCGCGAAATGGGACATTTCTTCACATGTTGCCTTTGGAAAGTCTTACTTTCCATAATTTTCCTATTTTTTAATATATTATTCCATAACAAATGTCTCAGTCATCATGTGGCATAAAGTTATCCAGGAAAGTAAACGAATAAAATTATAAATTTTGAAATAAACATTAAATTTGACGAATAAAATTGTATCTGATGATTCATCATGAACAAAATATATTTAAACGACACGGAATCAGGCGTAACTTTGTGGTAATTATTAATTCTAACAAATTCCATATTGAGGAATCTTTTACTAAAGCACAGAAAAAAATCAATATGGAATTTGTTAAAATATATTTATATAAATATATATATATATATTTAGTTCACAAATGCAGCGTTAGAGTACAGTTTGATCATCAAGTGTTTATTTAAGTAGCAAACAAGATTTCCTTCATCAAGCGTGTCAGCTCTTTGGAGTTGCAGTAAACGATCCATTGAAACAATGGTTATTGGTGAAGTTGATATCTATTAGACTAAGCACCTCAGGAAAATTTCCAAGCTTTATCTTTTGTACTTGTTAATTAAATTTTTGAATTACCCATTGCCGTCATAGGTTGTTGAAGGTCATTTTTATAAATCAACCCTCCTTCACTAGGTATCGTGAATGAATGGAATATGTTACAGATTCACAGCTTCCTCTTCCCACACGTCTAGTCCTCAATTTCCGCGTTCTATTTATAATACCGCTCGTTTTCTTTGCCTATCTCATCAACCTCCAGTTGCCTTGACGTTTATTCAGTTCCGCCATCCGCTATTCTCCCGTGCATGCCGTAGTGAATTGCAACACCAGCGACATCGCTCGCGTTTTATTTACGTCTTCTCTCTTAAAATTTGGTCCCAAGATCCGCTCGCCTTCTTTCGACCTAGATAGGTTTTTGTTGACTCTGTATAGAGGTACCATGGACCTTGGGAGATGCAGTGGAATAGCGACTGGATGCTAATGGGTTTTGAAAGTGCTCTGCGTTATTTATCAGTTATTTTTAATTTGTCGCTTTTCGTGTTTTTAGCGTTTTCGTTTTGTCTGAATGGATCGAGGTTGAGACCAGAAATAGGCTTTTTGGGGCAATGGGTCGTAAGGAACCCATCGCTAATACGGGCTTCATAAAGGGATTAATGCATGTGATTTTTCTCATTAGCGGGTCGACCGAAATTTAGTCTTATGCCATTAAGGTAGTTCATTAAGGTAAAAACTTCATTTTCCAAGTGAAAAATATATCTTGAATTTTACACTTGTCTTGAAAGGATCAGTAAGGTCTCTTAAATATTGATGTGGTCGATGGTGAGCATCTTTTGTGGTTGTATTTTTTTTCGTTTGGAAAAATAATCATAGACGCTGATGTCATTTACAATAAGTAAAGGAGCCAATATTTCATCTCTTGAAATTAAGCAGTTAATTATGAAGTTAAATTAATTTGAATTGGTTAATTCTGCAAGACTGTGCTTTTTAAGTTGTTAGCAGTGGTAGTCCGTATATGTATACTGATGACTATGTCAGCCTCATCAGAAGAATGTCATAATTTTTTCCTTCATCACGGTTTCTCAAATGTGTACACTGTTAACAATATTCGAAACTGTATTGAAATTGTTGCTAAAAGATCAGTATTTTCTATAGCGCAATATATTTCTGTTGTCCCTTTTACATCAGTGTTGCATTTTCTACTACGCAGTGAAGCTTCTTTGCCGAGGGTTCACGATTTTTTATACCATTGATGCTCGGCATTAGGAGGAAAGATTTTAACAAAATACGCGTTAAATAAATTATGCGCTATTGAATTTACCGCAAATGAACGACGCGATACAAATGTGGGGACGTCCATTAATTATATCAACAATTATATTGCAATTTTTACCTCCCCCATTTCAACAATACGGTGACCCCCTAATAAAATTATGTCAAATAATATTTACCCCCATAGACTAATAATATTTCATACTACAAATACTACATACTACATTCATCTACAAATTAATTTTAATGAATTTTTGATTTGTTCAACAGATTTCAAATTGGCTATAAAACTTGGATTTCATTAACAAATCGAGACTTTATATGCTAGCTTTTACCATCTTCCCATGGGGAAGTCAAATGTTCCTCAATAGTAACATTGTTGACGTCAATTTATCTTGGACTCCCCCATGTCAATAATTGCCAAACTTCTTCAAAACCCTCCCCCTACTCTCCTATTCTGTTGACATAATTAATGAACTTCCCCTAAGCTCTTAATTTCTGAAGAAAGCCTATGGAAAGGATATATACAGTTTGATGTACTTTTCATCGTTGCACATCTCAAGTAGTCGTGTATTTATAATTTTCCTTTTTTTACAGATATCCGTGCTCAGCTAACAGAGCAAGTACGATGTCTGGATGTCCGTATGGAAACGCAGGTCTCCATTGTCGGAGAACTTCAAGACTACTTCAGAAGACGAGCAGAGGTGGAGTTAGACTACAGCAAAAACCTCGACAAATTAGCAAGAACACTGCAACTGCGACACAAGGAACAGAGACAAAAGTGAGTGAAGTTCTAACCTAATTGCTAATATAAGAAGATATTTTGGTTTCAAGCTCTATTGTGGGGGACCAAACTCATTTTCTTCTGTATAGTTTTATGTTTTTACTCATTTACACTCGGAAACAAAAGGTAGTGGTGAATTTTAATGTTCCAGCTCAGATCACTATAGTATACTCAATGTTTTACTTTCCCGCCTATTGTGTTAATGTATGTAAGCATTCGCTAATTTCAAGGACGTTATTGCAATTCCAGTTCTCAATAAACGCAAAATGTCAATATTTTTGGTTTTAAGGTATTCTGTCTACAGAGAACACTTCTAAAATACGACTTATCTAACATTATTTAATAGTTTTGCATATTTACTATGATCATCCTCATTTACGATGATCATCGTCATTCACATCCCTTATAGTATATTTCATTTATGAATTTTAATTTATCATAAATATTTAAATAGATTATTTATTACAACGTTTTTGGAGATTCAGTTATTTGATTTTTATCTGACTTCTTTATTGTTTTCTTTTAATTATAACTTGAGTTAGTGGATCCTACCTGTTTGAGGTATATTATTAAAGAATTAAACTTGGTCAAATGGCTCAAATTTTAGTTTACTCTTTTCATATTTTAGCATAAAATCTCTTATTAATCACTGCGTACATTTTGACTCTCACATGTTGTTGCAAGTTGTAAAATAGAAAATTTAATTGCTCAAATTACTCTGTACAAAAGGTTTGATATGAATTTTTCATCTATTTCAGGCGTGAGCAATGGCCACTCTTCTCCAGTTATTCTTGCTGGCAGCAGTTGTTAACACAGACAAGAGATCTAAGCAGGGACCATGCTACACTAAGTGAAGTTTACTCTACACATTTAACATCAAGACTCTCTCAAGTCATGGACGACGTCCAGCGCATTTATCGCAAAGTAAGTATTATTATCTTATTGTATGAAAAATGCATTGAAGTTGTCACAGAAGTTATTTTAGGTTGGAAGTTTTCTAGCATACTCTTAGGTATTCAAGGTCAATTGTCCATTGTTATCTACCAACGTAAATATCTTTCCATAAAATAATTTAAATTGGTGCGGTATCTTAAGATGATGGAAATGAACCAAACATGAGATATTATATGGCTTAAACAGAATGTTGAACAAGAAATGAAAAATAGCACCATGTCCAAACTCAAAACCATGTCTCCCACTCTCCAGGAAGGTATCCTTACCACTGCCATGCTTCATCAATTTCATATCTGTTAAATGTCTTCGGGTAGTTCACTTCTTGGTTACTTAGTAAGAAATTAAATTTGAAATATTTTATTATTTTTTTACTATTGAGTATTTTATTTTCTCAGCTACTACTAATTCATTTAATTCAGTAGTTCAAGTGTTGAGTACTAGTATTATGAAGCACTAAAGCTTTTTTGTGGATACCACGTGATGTAAGAGTTAGCTAATAAAATTTCTCCTTAACAAACTCAGTTCTCTCCTCTGGTAGTCATGGCCATATGTCTTCTGTTTCATTTCATATATTCCTTTCTGTCTTCCCCAAATAGTGTCGAGATATAGGATATGAGACTCATGAAGAAATCTTCAGGGTATTGCATGAGCTGCACACCTCAATGAAGACTTGCCATGCATATGCAGCTGAATGCAGACAGGCTCATTCTAAGTTGAGGATTGCCAATACTCAGCGGCTCAAAATGGAGTCTGCTGCTCCTTCCAAAGAGAAGCTAGCTAGGTCAAAGAAGTACAGACTCATCGAGAAAGAAGTTCTCAAGGTAAGTGATTAAATAATTTCATTTCCATGCTAATAGCTGCAATACCTATTGACTAAATCTTCCTTGCCAATTCAGCAATTTCATATTTTATTCATTAATTGAATTCTAATTTAGATTTTAAATCTTTCTGTCAAAGTATCATCATCTAATTGTGTTTATTCCAGTCATCTTCAGTAAAAAAATCAGGTTTTATTTTCATTCTGATTACTAGAAGAACTTTCTTCATTTCACTAATTATACACTTTTACAGAATAATTTGTGTATTTGATCTAGGAATTATAATTTTATTCTTCTTTTCAAATTTCAGGTTTCTAAAATGTACTCTGTGACTAAGATATACATAACCCATTTTATTTTCAGCGCAAAAGCAAGTACAATGATGCACGGCTGAAAGCTGTTAAGGCACGAAATGACTATGTTCTTTGCCTTGAGGCTGCAAATACCACAGTACACAAGTATTTTGTCGATGATCTGTCAGACCTCATTGATGTGAGTATTTTCTCATGTTTCTCTTCGTTGAATTCTGCATACATTTAATTTGATTACTATAGCAGTATTAATATAAGCTGTTGATAGTATTGGCATCTTCATTCACTGTTATATATGTTCTATTCTTTACAATGGGTAGTAATTCATACATGTACATGCGTTATTCATTCCATGGTAGTAACTTGATGATTTTAAAATTACATGCTGCTTGGATTTTACTGGTACTGTGGGTGATTGGTTAATAAACATGTTTAAAGACTGTTTAGTATCAACATTATTTATTGACCAATCATTGATATGCCATGGATTTGTATAAGTATTTGATTCAATCATTATCAAGTGCAAACTTATTCACAAAAGGATGTATTCATAATTAGAATTTTTTTAATTTTATTTTTTTAGGATTTATTTGTTCTTAACAAATATTATGCATGCACTCATACCTAAAATGCTTGTATATTCAGTGTTAAATTTCCATTTGCCAAATGTCTCTACTTTAGCATTTTCATTATAGAAATCCTTAAGCCCATTGAGAATGGATTTGGTCCTCCCACTGGATTTGGTCCCATTTTAGCTCTATTTAGTGAGCTTATCCTGAAATACTCCCAGTTATTCTATTTTGTAGCAGTTGTTGCTTCAATTCTTCTTTAAAGTATTGTGTTTATTATTTTTTCTCGAAATGCCCTACTAATGTCAATCTACAAGTTGTTCTTTCTGAAAGTATTTTCGTATATGAACAATAATCTTTAGCAAAGGTGTTCCTTGCCCAATTTATTTAAACACCATGAGTAGTTTTTCAACTGATTACCAATTGTAATACTGGGTTTCAAAGAGCTATCTTACTATTGATTGAAGTTAATCAGTAACTACGAGTTACACAGAGATGAAATATAGGGTCATTACAGATTTAGACTTCCGTTTGTGATGTTTAAAGATTCGTGGATGAAAATTTTCAGAATATATTGTAATTTACATTGTTTCCTTTCAGTGCATGGACTTTGGTTTCCATTCCTGCATATCAAGAGCATTGCTGATGCATATTTCAGCTGGCGAATGGTGTATAAAAGGATCTAAAAATGGTTTGGATTCCGTGTCTTCTTGTGTGTCAAGTCTTGACTCTCGAAGGGACAAGAGAAGATTCCTTGAATCTCACCATGCAGCATTCATGATTCCAAAAAAGTTTGAATTCCAGCATCAACCACGTGGTGCCAGCACAAGTGGGCCAGTTGCTCCGCCTTTGCCTGGAGGCGGAAGCAGCGCGGCTGCAGCAGCAATGGCTGGTGCCACTGAGGAGGTCGGTTCACATGAAGTAGGAATCATTTCAATTTAACCACAACATTATAGTTCTAAATATATTGGTGACGTGTTTTCTTGCTTGGTACTTTGGCTCTATGTAGTTGTACAGTGCACATGGCACTTGTAGAGTGTTACAGTGGCGCCTCAGAATACTATCTGTTGGTATCACATTGCAAGGTTGTCAAATCGTGAGATTCTAATGTCAGGAGACTGTTTTCAGTCTAAGTCTTCAAAAATGCCTGTTTGCAAGTCCCATCCCTTTCTCTGTAAAGATAGAGGTAATATTATTTACATTTCTTTACTGTATATTATCAATTAACTCGATAGATTTCAGCATTTTGTGCTGACGTGTACACAAATAAGTGTGCATGTGACTAATAATAATGAACAAGCTCAAAACCTTTACAATGTGGACCAAGAAGCAAAGTCCAACAAAACTGCAGAATAAAAACTGTCAAATCTCGCCATACAATATCACTATCAAACCTACTTTGAACACCGAATTCGACTTTTATATTGTCAGCAGAGTAATAGTGAGGCATCATTGTAATATATTTTTAATGAGGTAGTTAAATTCATAAATACTAAAAATTTTCTATTTAAAGTAGGATATTTTTCTATTAATTAGTTTTCCAGTTGATGTAGCTGTCTGTTATTTTGTTTAATTTTTAGATTGTATAGTTTTATTTAAGTATTCTTCTTTTTTACATTTTATTTAAAAGATAACTGCATTATTGAATGTTAGCAATAAATTAAACTATCTTTCAATCATGCTGCTATTCTTGAATAAATATTTGATTTATTAATGCAAATCATTTACATCTATCTACCTTTTAAATATTATCCCTGATAATGTGGGTCTTTTTTAATGAATAGGTGGTAGTGGGCGTGGAAGGAGCTCCAGAACTGCAGAAAATACTGAGAGAAGAATTAGAGAATCGCTTGGGCCAGCTGAGGTCACGTCTCATGACGTTGAGAACAGAGTCTGACGAGGTGTGGAAGACCCTGGAAACTGCTGAGCGAACTCTCCTAGACATGCTAAGCGCAAAGGACTACGACTGCTCCCATTTCTTCTTGCAAAACTCAGCTGCGACTGGACCTCACCTCTCCTCTTCCACAGCAACCATTTCCATAACTGAGCCCGGCCAAATACATCACCCTCCGACTCTAATGCCTCCATCCTCCTCGTCTTCGTCCACCTCTTCCTCCTCCTCCTCCTCTTCCTCATCCCTCGTCTCGTCAGTCCAAGCCTCATCGGGATCCTCAGCTGCCCCAACTCCTTCTACTGGGCAAAGGGCACAAGGCACTGCTCAGACCCCTTCATCATCATCTTCTGCTATCTCGCAGACTGGTTCTGGTGGATCTAGTGGAGGGGGTAACAAGCAACCAGAAACACTTTCTCTGAAGTTGAGAGCTGATCGTCACGAAACGGAGGAGTTCTACATCACAGTAAGTAATCTATTATCTAATGTACATCTGTTATATATGTGCCCTCAAGGAGGTCAAGGCATTATGCCCTTTTTCGTGTTCCTTTTGGGAGAGTGAATGCCTGCAAATATGAACCACTCACCAGGATGATGCAGTCCACAAATGACATCATAGTGAGGAACAAATTTATCAATCTCTTAAATGACTCTCCCAGAATTTTAAAGCGTAAATTATGTACAAATTTGTCCTCTTGATTTTTTCTTTCTTTCTTTTATTTTTTGACCAATTCCATTTTTATTTTATTTTTTTAATTCTGTTTTCATATGTTTTTCTCTTCTTTTTTCTAATGTTATTTATGGTGATATTTATTTATTTTATTTCTTTTCCTTTTTTTGTACATTATATCACATGTAATTGGATAGAATTACCTGTTTGTGGTCAAATTATTATTATTATTATATATAGAGGTTGAGGATATCAACCTACAGTAAAAACCACAAGCATCATTGACTTAAGATTTTTACTCAAAACAATAAGAAAACAGCAAAAATATTGTTTGACAAAATTCTGACAAAAACTCTATCCACATAGTTATCAAAAGATAATATGCTGAGGTAAAGTCATTTTCTAAATTTAAAAAAATTAAGAATTTGCATAATGGCAAAATTGACTCAAAAATTATTGTAAGAAGATTAATATAAAAAACAATTTGTTTTCTATTTACACAAAAGTAAGGGTATTATAATACTGATCAGCAATGTCATGGTGAAGAAAAATGGAAATCTCCATGTTCCATCTGCAAGATGTTAAGCAATCATAGAGTTCAGATTGTTCTTTAATTAAGTTATGGATATTGCAGTTAAGAAATTTGCAATGTATTTACTTAGAAAATATATTTCAATGCATTCTAAATGGTCTTTATATTCCCACTTACTTTCATAGAAATTCCGAGAATATCTCCTGGGGACCAGCCGAATTGCTAGACTTCATGCTAAGCAGGATCACATCCAGAATGTTCTCCTTCCTTCATCTTCTTGCGGTGGGCCCATTGGTGGACGTAATTCGCCCACTTTACCGGGCATGTCTCCAATAGGAAATTCAAATCATTCTGGCTCCAATCACAACTCAAACCTGCCTCCTTCTGTACCAGCATCAGGAGTTCTTGTGCTGCCGAGAGGTGTAGTGGGGCCTGCAGCCTTGCGTCAAGGTGTTGGAGGAGGAGGGGGTGGCCAGCAAAGGCGTAAGCGCATTGGTCGCCTACAGTTACGCATGGGGCAGCCAAAACTCTTTGGGGGTAGCCTGGAGGAATATCTTGAAGCCACTGATATGGAGATACCTCTGGTGGTCAAAAGCTGCATCAGGGTCATCAATCTATATGGTTTGTTGTTTTGGATTTTTTTTATTATTTTGACCATATGTCTAATTTTCAGTGTGATTACACCTGTAGTTGTGCACAGGACAGATAAACTTTCTCATGCATAATAAAGAGGTTTCATCTATCTTAATCAAACAATGTAAAGGCATAAAAAGTCTATCATTACTGGTCATTGGGGGTCTGTGATTTTCTGATTGATGTAAATTGATTTTAAATATTTAAATTTGTAGGGGAAAGAGGATTATTATGTAATGTTGTGAAGTTGATTGTAATACAAAGAATGCTTTAAAAATATGATTATAAATCATACTTGTTTCTTTAAATCCAAAGTTTTTCATCCTGGTCATTAATAAATGGTCAAATGATTGATTTTAAAGTATATTTCATAATTAAAATTTAATTTTCCTGTTTTAACTTTGACAAGTAAGTCATCATAAATAACTTTATTTTTTAATGACTATATGTTATAAGATTTTAAATATTTCACTACAATTTATTTGACAACTTTTGAAAAGTGATATTGTGCTTATCCACTGGTAATCCTCACTTGTTAGAAACAAATAAAAACCATGGAAAATTTAACTGAAATGTATTTGAAAATTTCACAGAGGAATTGGTAACATAATCTTGATTCTTAGATATTATGATTTTTCATTTGCTATCAGTTGCAATACAATTCATAAGTATTTCTTGTAAAAATGCATGAATGTTTCATGACTGCCAATGTACAGGAAGACAATGAACATTAAATGCATCCGTTTTAAAAATATAAGGTGATCAAAAGAACATTTTGCTGGCACTAAATATTTATGGATAATTTTTCAGATGGTTTAATGCACCCAATGCAGAATGTGATATAATATTGGATTTCCATTAACACACTTATAAAATTTAATTTGAAATTTAAAATCATATTCAATTCTTCAGGCTTAAAATCAGCATCTTGTGCTATCAATGCTTTTAGTATCAATCCAAAAACTGTCCCAGGACCAAATTTATCAACTTAATTGCAAATTCTTATGCTTCAAATTGCCAATTCTCAATTTTATTTACCCGTTAGAACATTCTTTTAAAGTTAGAGTAGAAACATTCTAACCAAATAATAATCATCCCATATTTATCCATCCAGGACTACACCACCAAGGAATTTTCAGGGTATCTGGATCTCAAGTTGAAATCAACAATTTCCGAGAAGCGTTTGAACGAGGAGAAGATCCATTGGCCGATATGACAGATGCTTCAGATATAAATTCTGTGGCTGGTGTATTGAAACTTTATCTTCGTGAGCTGCGGGAACCACTTTTTCCAATCATATACTTCGAGCATTTTATGGAGCTTGCTCGTGAGTAGAATTGTCTTTCTCTAACCTCTGAATTGCCTCTTTATTACATGCCATGAATCGTGTTACAATTTCCATTTAAATGCAGCTTGTAGAAATCAGTTTAAAGCCCCTCCTCTATTCAGGTATTCATGGCTTAACAACTCCTGATTTATAGATCATCTGAATGCGATATTTGATTTATTCAATTAAATCATACTGAATTATTCCTTTGCTATCATTTGGCTGCTTCCACTATCTGCTATATAATATTGTTTGGAAGAAATTAACTTGTGAAATGAGACGTATCTCTGTTTTGATGATTGATATGCTCTTTTATGTAGAATGCTGCCCAAAAAACTTGTTGAATCTTGAAACTTTATGAATCACTCCTTGTGATTACAAAGAATCTTAATTATTCCATTACATTTCAGAACTGGAATCTAAGCATGAGTTTGTGCTGAAAATGAGGGAACTAATTCAGTCCCTGCCTCGCTGTGTTGTTGTCTTCTTAAGATACATCTTTGCATTCCTAAATCAGTAAGTATTTCATTTTTATTACCTTATTTTCTGCCATTATCTTTCTTTTAATATTTAAGGAAAAATATTTGTCTTCATAGAATATTATGCGAGTTTAAAGATCTAATTATTAATACCTACTCTTTACATATAGAGATTTTTTCCTTTCCAGTGTATTTCTCTTCTTTAAGTATTGATCTGAAATCAAGTTCTAATGTAGTTTACATCATTTTTTAATTTAATATGGCAAAACCTATTTATTTTTTATAATATCTCATCAAGTACTCTGCATTTACATGCCTCCCTCCCTCCCATTTTGATTCTTTCTCAAGCTCCTCAGGTATTCGAGAATTTTTTAAAAATAAATCAAATTTATGATTATTGTGGAAATGAGATATTATCCTCTTCACTGGTGTTAAAAAACAGATAAAATCCAAAAATGTCTCCCAGAAAATTGTTTAAAAGAGCTAATAGATTCACCGTAGACTATTTTGATTTGCTCGAATCGCATCTTTCATTAAAGAATTATACATTATTCATTTCAATGAATGGTTTTTTTCCTACTTTGTCAATCATTATAAGATATGAAGTAGATTAAACACAAATAGACAAAAATGGCTTTATATGTGCTAAATATTATTTTATTATAAGATAGATTATTTTTTCCAATTATAGAATTTTTATTATAGCTTTTCTGAGATATAATATTATGAAACTCTTTTGAGAAGTTGTCGAATTTTTTAAGGTATTTCTAGGATAAATTGAGTACTGGGTATTTCATTAATATTTACTCATTTACTTGGGTGGTTGACATCTTAGTATTTTGTATTTCTTATTTCTAGCTGCTCTTACTTCAAATACCTAATATATTTAGTTATTTAATTTTAGTATGTGGAGCAATATTAATGAGCCATTTGATTAGTCAGTAACTTAAAGAGGGTTTTACACTTAAAGTGCTTGTTACATAGATTGAGTTAAACAGAAGTTATCTTTGTAAATAAATTAGATTTTATTAATATTTTTTCAAGCCATTGACTTATTGAATGGCCCATATAATCTATCCAAAAATGTTGAAAATAATTTGATTAAGAGAGCAAGCCTACTTTTAATTTATCAAACAATTATGAAACTAAGTTACTTGTTTTTATTGTGTGAAGTGTAAATATTTCATGTGATCCTCTAATTTGAACTTTGCATTTTTCTATCCATAGTCTATCTGAATTCAGTGATGAAAATATGATGGATCCATACAATTTGGCAATTTGCTTTGGACCAACTCTAGTTCCTGTTCCTGAAGATAGAGATCAAGTACAGTATCAAAACCAAGTGAATGATCTTATAAAGAATATCATACTTTTCAATGAGGATATTTTTCCCGATGATGGAGGTGTCAAGTATGAGAAGTTCATAAGCAAGGAGCCTGATGATAAGTAAGATTCATCAATTTTTCTTACAATTAATCGATATTTTCATGTAACTAAGGATACAATGTTTAAACCAATAAATGAGCCTGCAAAATTAGTTTAGTTCTAAAATTTGGTGTTCAAATATTGTCTGAAAACATAATTTATGAGATATTTGAGATTATTTTGAGATAGGTAGTATTTGTTTTATTTCAACCTTCTTTTCACTTCTTTTCAGTGATGTGGGTGATTCTCCCTGCGACCATGTACAAGAAGATTTGGACTCAGAAGTTTATCCTTCCGAAGATGGTATGTATATTTAATTATTTACATGGCTAACACTTAAAAGTGAAAAGAGACCCTTTATCTTACTTCTAAAATTGCCTGTAGTAATGAATAATCCTTAGCCTTAATTGTCTATAATCCTATTTGACAGAAACAGAGACTTTGGAAGCTACTGCACAGTTTGACTTCCTTGCTCGCTCCGATCGAGAACTTAGTCTCAAGAAGGGTGAAAATATAACGTTATACAACCAAGTGTCTGGCGACTGGTGGCGTGGATGTGTGAATGGAAAGGAAGGGCTTGTTCCTGACAAGTACATCTTGTTAAAAATAAAGTAAGCATAATTATAATTTGTATCATATGGCTTTTTTCTTTCCATATCTAATCTGAAATCAGCTTGATTCCAGTAAAGTTTTAATTTTCACTGTCAATGTTATTATTTAGTTTCTACAAAAATGATTACCATACACAATATGTTATGATTATTATGATATAATTTTGACTTTTGGTGGTAATTTCTTCATGCATGTTTTTTTTAGTAAATTCAGTATATCTACAAAATCTTGTGACGATTTTGCAGCATCAATCCAACATGAAGTTAATTTTTTACTCTTTCATAATGTTATAGGGATGAAGATAGAGATCGACTGGAATTGCTTAAGTCTTCTTCGGAAGAGTCCATGCGTAGACGAGCATCCAGCTCAAATGATTCCCTTCTCTCTGGTCATTCCACTACTCCGGTGTCATCCACAACATCTGCTTCATCATCGTCTGCTGCCACATCAGCTCCTCCTGTTAATGGGATGCCACCAGCAGCTCCAGAGCCCATCATACAAGATGCAGGGAAGTTGGAGTCATCGTCACCAGAGCCGTCTCCTACTCATGGACTCAAGGCACAACAGGCAGTGACACCTGGTCCTCCAACTTCATCATCCACAGCATCTTCTGTCTTCTTTCCTGAGTCCAAGGCTGAGATCACATCAGAGATAATTCCTCCTATACGGTCACCATCAATGAGCGCAGTCGTGGAAGCGGTGCTCGCAGAACTGCCCCCAGAGGTACTGGAGACAACTGTCTAGCTTCACTGCCTATCGTCTGTTCGTCTGCCTCCTTTTGGGACCCTGATCCTTTCCTTCTTGACTGTTTTGTACAACCTACCAACCTGTTTGTGCAACCACACCACAAATATATAGCAATGAATGCTACCTAACCACTGTCCTTATTAATATTCCCTGTGTCCAAGTGAAACAATTTTGCCTGTATGCCTTATTGTTTCAAAATGTCTCATTTGTGGCATTGTGTTGGCATTGGATTGAGAGGGGATTGCTTGAAATCTAACAATTAAAATATATGTGGTGTAGACCCTAGCGAAGCTTGTGCTTTAAATATTTTGGTTATTCCATGGATTGATTAAATTATGGAAGCGTGAACTAAGCCAGGAATTTACCTTGGAGTAAGAGAATTATTCGCATTTATAAAGTTTTTTCAAGGATTATTCACAAAATGGATCCTAAGAGGAGTAGTATATCAATTGAAATAAATTTTTGTTGTGTGGTTGCAAAGAAAATTTTCCTCACTTTTAGTTCTGTTGTTGTACTTGCTAGGTGTTTATGTGGAAATGTGCTATTCCCTATTTGATATGGCTTTTATTGTAAGTAGATCTTTTTCCTTTTTATTGATTCCATAAGTGAGATCTGGTTCATGGAGTATTTCTTGATTATGTATTTTTTCTTTCACTGGAAAAAGATTCCTCTCATTGGGAATTGCCAGTGGCTAAGATTCATGAAAATTATGTTTTTGAATAATTTATTTTGAGATATTTATTTGCTCAAAGTATTTTGTTGAATGATTAAGTGAAAACAGCCTGAGTAGTCCTAAGTTCTTATGGATCCTTGTGTAATTTTGCATGAGCTGCTTGAAATATTAAATGTGTATTTTGCTCATCGCATCCATTACTTTCCCTGTGTAATCAAGAACCATTTTGTAAGCCTTTTGTGAATGTGCTTGTATGAATCTGTTGGAAGCATGCTTTTTTGGTTTATGGTTTAAACCTCTTGAAACGTATTGTTTTGTCCCCTTTCATATTGTATGAGTTACATACATATATATGCACTGTAATATTGTTTTTTACTTAGTGTCCTTGATATGAAGTATTTTCATCTTGGAAGTGTTCAGTCACCTGTGTGTTGTATTTGCTTATTTTTTGTCTTACAAATATTATGAGCATTTATTTTGCACTTACGTACGTTTGGTACAAATGGTAGTGTTTACCTGGTACTGAATCTATATATTGTATTTGAAAATGTAATTTGGTTTCATTTACCATTATCTCAATCATCATTAATTGCATGGTAGTCATTCATTTGGTTGATGAGAATTAGCCAAGGTGTAATGAACCTAAGACACGTTCATCCATCATTTAAAATTCTTGTACATTACTACTTAGAGATTAGAGGTAAACTTGTCATTTAAGCAACTTATGTGGAGAAAATCTTCACCACCTAAGTTAACTTTCATGAACAATGAAAGAGATTTTATATCACATTTAATATTTTTATAATGTGTGTATGAGATGTTATTGGCATTGTGTTGTTTTCTATACAGGAAAGGAGTATTGATAATGATAAATATCAGTAATTGTATAAATGTTGTTAATGAAAGGTAACTGTAATTCTTATATAGTTAAATATTGAAGTACATTATGAATGGTAAACATTAGTCATCACATTTGTCCAGTGAGGGTTTCCTACCAAATAATAGGCTTATCTTAGGACAAAGCCTTACATTCATTATATGTTATTCCATTTTTGTGGGTATTGAATAAGTGGTGTTTCTATCAGTTTTGAAAACTACAAGAAAATAACATATCTTTGTATGTTATTAGTAAAAATGTATTATTTTCAAGTAGAATTTGTAGATATTGAAGACAGTTTAAGCATTGGTAGTCTTTGCTCCCTGTGATATGTTATGTCAGTGGAATATGAAATTACGATATCCACTGTTCATGGAATATGATATGGTTTTGATAATCATGAACCAAGTGCTTTTATAAATATGAACTGTAGCTTACATTTCTCCAGTGAACTTCAAGGAAAACTTAGTAAAATTATTGCTTCAGTTTACTGTAGATTTCATGTTTAGAGCCTTATTTACTTTTTGGTTTGTTGACTTTTGTTAGCCAATAAGTTTGCAGATAAATTCTACTGAGCGTATGTACTTGGTTGGAAACTAGCAGTGAAATACGAATGCTAATAAAAAATTTTGTTTTTATAAAAAATCTTCATTTTAATGCTTTATATTTTTTTGTTTACGGCATTCATCCCATATAGTTGTTTGCTAATTTGTTATATTTTGCAAATGTTATGTCTTGTTGCCTGTCATGGCTTTATTTCAATTTAATTTGCTTATTACTTGTATTTACAAGGAGTTTTTTTCTGTTGTAGATGTATGCTTTCATTTCTTTGAGACTAATTGTTTAGTTATCTCTTAGCTAAATGATAATTTTTCCATCATTTTTAACTAAAATATTCATTTTTCATACAGAAACTTCATTTTACTCACTTATCATTAAATTTAAGCATATCAAAGAGAGATTGTAATCTCTTGACGAATATCTCAAATGTTCTCATCAATATCATATACAAAAACATTTTAAAGCTTAGCTATTCATGAAACTGTTGTTAATTAAAATGAACTGCAGCACACCTGAAATGCAGCTATAAGGTGAGAAATGTTCTAATAATTCATCATTTATTATTTTCACTATCACATTACATTTTAATCAGCCTTCTTATAATTGCAAATGTTATACAGATTCATCATAAATATATTTATTAATGCCAATGAAGTTAAAATTTATTATGAACACACTGTTGCAGTACAGTTATTAAATAAATTATGGTGATAGATAAACCTTTTGTATGAATAAAAGAGCTGCTTAAAATGTTTAAAAATGAATTTTATTGATTACCATAATAAATTGAAACCTAACTTTAATAGGTATATTTAGTTAAAGTAGTCTCAAGAAAATTCCTCCATGTAGTCTTCTCCCTGTGTTTTATCATTTGGCTGCATGCATTGTGTTTAATTATTTGAGTTGATTGTAAATGAGCATTATTTATCTTTAAAATAGATACATAAAGAATAATATTAATTAGTGTGAGCATTAATTACTCAATTATGTGTGCTAGGAAATACTTCTTTCCATTCATTAATTAGATAATGATTTATGAATGCAAAGAAAATATAGCAGGAAAGGGATTACATCACTAACCAAGCTGGATCTTAACATTAGAATTTAAAAAAAGAATTTGGGGAAGTTCTACGGTAACTGCCTTGCAATAGCTGAAGTTAATTGAGAGTTGATAAATTATCTGTATCTTTTTCAGGGAGAGCAGATGTCACAAATGACGCACCAGCGGAGTGCAAGTGAAGGCCCTGTTTCTTCTGGCAATCACACTTGGGCCTCAGAATCTCATGAGAATGGAGAAGATAAGCATTGCAGCCAAATAACTGATGACAGCAGTGTTGCTGGAGATACTACTGAGGAAGAATGTTCCTCCAGACCAGACACCCCTGTAAGCACTGCTAGTGAAGGGGATGGCAGCCTGCACAAAGGCTCAAACTTTCATCGGGCTTCAACTACTTGGAAGAGTCAGAGTGTTGGGGAAGTTGGAGGAGGTGGAGGAGGGGTATTTGGTCGTAACAGAGAAGCGTGGCAGAGAAGGGCAGCATCCCAGTCACATCTTGAACCCAGTCAACCATCTCCACCATCAACCACAGCTCCCAGTCCAGCACCAACCAGTTTGTTCCGATCCAGCGTAGAGTTTTGGGAACTGAGACAGAAGCATACCCCTGATTTGGTAATGGACTTACCTCCAGCTGGTGCAGGCAGTGGGAAGCCAGAACAAGAATATGGCATGGCTAGGAGGAGGAGGAGAAAGAAGATAGGTGGTATCAGACATGGAGAAGGAGATGGTGATCGTGATGCGGAGGGAGAGGAGGAAGATGATGAGGGAGGAGAAGACAGCAGCAGCAGTGGGAGTGGCAGCAGTGATGTTGGTGGTACAGTAATTGCTACTACTGGAGTTGAAGGTGTCACTGAAGGGGGCTCTTCTAGTCCAGGTCCAGAGAGTCCTGACATGACAGCTGCAGAGCGCTTTGCCAAGCAAAATCAGTGCACACTCAAGAAAAAAGGTGGCTCAGATCCTCAGTCAAGAAAGAAATCAACAGCATCAACTAGCCCAGCTGATAGTGTTGAGCCAGTGCTCAGACCAGTGGTTCGAACTCCCCAGTCCAATGTCTCTGAGATGGGAGGTCTTAAGACACCTTCAGAGACTGCACCCAGCCGGAGCCCTGGACCTGCTACGCCAAAATTCCCAGCCAAGATTGGTGTTTCACCTTCTGGATCTCGTCCGCCTATAAATGTTGGGAATCCCTCTGCAGCGGGATCTTTTAAACCACAAGTAAAAGCAAAGCCACCTATCCTGAAGAAGCCCGTCCTGCCTCCACACCTCTCTCCTGAACTGAGTAGGAGAGTGGAGAAGCCAGAACAGAATTGAAAGGATGGCACCTGTATTGCAGCCAACTAGAAAGATTAAGGCTACAGATTTTGATTCATTCTTTAGCAGTCATTTTGTGGTTGCTTTGGAATACAAAGACTGATTACTGGTGTCAGCCCACTATTGGCAATTCCCTAACATGAAGAAGTGTACTGTGTTAATATGAATGTGCAGCTGTTTGTAAGAGAATAAAGGCAATGTAACTGAAACTTTTCAAGGAAAATGTCACTGGCATATCTTGCATTTAAACTGTTTTGTTGTATCTTTAGTTTTTTATGCTCAAAGGAAAATCTTTGTCATAAAATGAGCATTAAGCATGATGCATTTATGTAATGTGCATAAGATTTTATGTTGGCCCTTGATCCTAATGCAGTTTGTTCATTACTTCAATTTTGCACTGTTAAATCTTTTAAAATCTATGAAAAATTGGAAACAAAAATCCCTTCAAATCAATGTGTAATAGTATATCCTGAAGGTATATTAAATACAAAAATACAGGGAAAGCCCATAGGGCTTAGGTAAGGATGCATTTGCACAACCCTCTATTTGAGGTAGATTGAGATGGTGCAAAAAGCATATGCTTCCATGTATAATTATTGCCTTATGGAGCAGTCATTGTCTTTCATAAAGTCTTGCATCATTATTCTCTTCCTGTGCTTCAAGGAACCATAATGAAGGATTAGCTTTACATGTTCAACGAGTCATAGTTTTATAAGGAAAGTTTTATTGCTGCACTAGCTCAAAGTATCAGATTAAAAATAATCTTTGAGTATTGGAGTTTTCCATTTTTATTGAATATGTGCTTATATAAGCACTGATATTTAGTTCTTTAAGTGGGCCATAAGTAGTGGAAGTGATAAGTATGTGAATGAAGGAATGAATAGAATAAATGGCCTTTCATTAGATGAGTGAATGTAAAATGGTTTTATTTGAAAGTATTTTGATGAAAAAAGTGAGTGTGTGATGATTACTATGAAAATGTAAAAGAGTAACACCAAGTTGGTTTGATTTTATGATGAACAATTAATCTGCCAACTCAAATTTGCTTCCATTTTCAGTATTATAAATTTAAAAATTGTGTGCTCAATATCGAATTTTTTTACTATTTATCGTTTATCCTTTGTGTACCACTGTACTCCATACTCAAGTGTGCTTGCATTCTAAAGCTTTAAGTAAGCCAACAATTATGTAGGTAATTTATGCTTAATAAACATATATTGTCCAAACCCGTATCCTGCCAAATTGTGAATTATTCCTAGTAAATATAATTTTATTGAAAATCGGATTCTAAGACGACAAATAATTATACAGTAATGGAAACTGGTGCTGAATGATGACTAACCAAATTTGAAAGAGGGGACAAAAAAGCTGCATTCAGTAATACGCTTCGCAATTGTTTTTAATTCGCAATACTAAATGCGGGGAAGCGTAGAACGTGTAGAAAATTTCAATAAGATAATGAAAATTTAAAAATCTGTCATGGATATTGTACGTTTAAATTTATGAAACTCAGTTTATCCACATAATTGTACTAATGAGGAATAACAAAGGTTGGTATTTTGTCTGAAGGACGCACTTACTTCGTTCAAGTAGTTGATTAGAGTTTATCTTGCATAGCTTTGTTTGTTTTCTAAGGTTTTAAATTCCTTAAGGTGATTCCTTCGTGTATTTATGAATTTTTTCTCGCTCAAGTACAGATTTTACGAAGTAATTTGTATAAAGTGTTGAGTCATTGAACATCTAGGAAGTTTTAGGTATCCATTTGCTTCAATATTGTAATGTTGTTACTTTCAGTGGTTTAGAATGGTTATATAGAAAGAACCTAGACAATGGAGACTTCCGAAATTTTGGAATATGTTTTCGGGAAGGACGTGAAGCCAGAATATTTGCGTTCTTCTCCTGGTCCTCCAAATTTGGATCGGTAAGTGTATTCTAAAAGTTCTAGTATTTGGATGAGCGTTTCGCTAGGATTATTATCAGCTACTTGTAAACGCGTATCAGATACTTGTAAATAAAGTTTACGGAGTAATATATATGTGAAACTTATGCCGATTTTGTACTGCTGCTTGATTATTTATATGTAACCCATCTTGCTGTACAGTTTTTACATAAAGATTGGCTTGGTCCTAAACATGTGTTGTCATGGATTATATTCCCTTATTGTTAGATATCCAAACTTTAACTTCATCTAAGAAGGTATTTAAAGAAAGACATTTTGTATAAATGATGTACGTGTATTACCGTTACTAAGTGCAGGAATAACATTCCAAAGCAGATCCTTGAACTTTGTGTTTTAAACTTTTCTTTGAATTACTCTCTTCTATTCATAGGATGCCAATGAAACTCTATAAATTAAATCGTCCTGGTAAATTTCTAGTTTCACCATCATATAAATTTACCATCGTTTGATTTAAAATTTACACATCACTTGAACTTGCTTGTTGTTATTTTATAGAAATGTCCTTCATATGGAGATTTATCTCTGAGCAGTTGTAAATGGGACCGCATTAATGCATTATACTGCATTAGTATTTCTAATTGGAAATTGAATTTATTTAATGGAAGAATTTTCCTTTCACTTTATGACATTTCTACTAATGTTGTGATTTGTTAATTACGATTTGAATTGCATTTTAGGAGTACATCATGTCGATACTCAAGTTTAAGCGAAGGATTGGATAGGGCATTGGAAACGGCTGTCCAGCATGGCTCGGAGACGGGTGTTGTTGATGAAGGAGCGGTTGAAGTTGATCGTCGACCTGGACGTTTGGGCCCTGCTCTAGTGCAATTTGATATGCAAACCCATGTTGGGCAATTTGTTATGGATCGAGATAAACTTAATTTAATTTCGTATAGTAATTTCAGTTCCATCCGAGCTAATGTTTGTATTTATGAAGGTGAGTTATATTTCTGTTTCATGCCATATTTTTACTTTAACTTGACATTAGTCTATCCATTTTTTGGAAACGGCTTTGGGCTATCATTTTTATTCACAAGCTGTTAATAGGCTTTGATTGCTGTACTAAATGTAAATCAGGAATATTTAGGAATAGAAGGATATACAGTGTGAGTAATGAAGTGTAAAAGTCTTTCAGATTATTTGGTTGTGTCCTCAAAACAATCATTCAATGAAATTCTAAAGATTTATTGAATAATGCAGGTAATTTTGGAATTTAGACTATAGCAAAACTCATAATTAAATAAAGTCCTTTGTATGTATGTATAATTGTACGTTAAGCATTGTTTCTCAGGATATGCTGTTGTTTATAAAATCTACACACTGAAATTTATAGCATTAAAAGTTTTCTTTTAAAATTTTCAAACTTACATTCTAAACAAGTTGCATTTAATTCATAGTCTTTCAATCTCGAATTAATGTACTTATTTTACCACTGTACTATCGTTTGGAATTAGAAATATTCTCACCCCAGATAAGGGTTTCCACCTTTCCCAGAATATGGACATATTGCTCTCAATGTGAGATAAAAATCTCCTGTAATATATAAATCTGTTGATCTGTGGCTGATTTTTAAGTTTAGTCAGCCTGGTAAATGTAATCCTAAGCATTAGAAATATTCCGTGATAGAATTACTGTGGGTGACTGATATGCCATTATTTATAAATCTCTTCTCTGACTATATTCCTTCAATTCAACAAGAATTTAGAAGGAATAAATAAAATAATCCTTAGCTTATTAATGAGAAACAATAGGAAAAAATGCATCTTTTTTCTCCTGGACTTAATGCACCTAAATAAATATCTCCTGGAATTTTACCTCTATAATAAAATATCCTCAGAATTAATCACTCTCATGTTTTTAACTCTACCTCAGCTACTGGTCAATGGTTTGATGGATTATCAAATTGATAACAATTTAATTTGCCCAATTTTATTAATTTGGGTTCCCGGACTACCATGTGGGCAGCATGTTCAGCTTCTCGGAAACCAGTACTTGGTCTGATACTCGGTGGGAGCCTGCAGGCAAATTGACTCAGCTGTCAAAGCATTTTCAACTATGATACTACTATATTAATTTTTATTAATAAACTGTAATTTATTGTCATTGAAGTTGATGACTTGAGGTGAAATTTAATAGACTATTGTGTATGTTGACTATTTAGGTTTTCTGTTCTAGCTTTGATATTAATCCTTATAAAATAATAATAAGTTTATTATACAGGGTGAAGCCCTTTTACATAAAATCATTTGAAAATAACGTTATTAACATAAATTTCAAAATACAGCAGTAGCTAAGGATATCTTCAGAAATTCAAAAACGACAAAACTTAAGAATAAGTATTAAAAAAATTTAAGTAATTATGCAGCACCAAGGTAAAAAACAAAGTAAATGTAACAGTAAACAGGAAAAATTAAAGCAAAGAGCAAGAAAATTACAATTAAAGGAAGAGCAGCAAATTCAGGAACATTACAATCTATCATTCAAATCTATCTTGATCAAAATTATTTTTGACTCTAAAAAGGTCAAGGTGAAAAAATCATAGAAAGATGTTTGTGATTTGTAACTTTAAGGTCCAAGCTGCTGTAGCACATCCCCAAAACAGTCAATTCAAGCTTATTTTCAGCTTTTAAAGCATTAAATATCATGACAAAGATGTTAGAGGCTGAGTGCTACAGCAGCCTTTAATGAGTAGATCTCTCTGATTAGTTGTGTCCTTTTTTTCTTTTTCCTTGCCTTTTCTAAAAAGAAATTTCTTTGTTTTGCAGGCAAATGGCAGTATGAAGTTCAGTTGGGATCCAAAGGTTTGATGCAGATTGGCTGGGCTACTGTAAATTGCACATTTTCCTTAGAAAGTGGAGTAGGTATGATAAAGTCGAAAAAGGTACTAGGGCTTATTTGCGTTAAACAAAGAGAAAATTATGGTTTAAACTGCAAGTGATTTCTATTAACAGAAGATAATTGTTTGTCTTTTATTAGATGTTGTTCCTGGTGCTTGCTTTCCATTTTTTCATTTACCACTGATATGGTTTTAGTGACTTGAGTCAAATTAAAAAGGATTGATAATTTTTGTTTGTCTGAGTAAAACGAGGATTTATTTTCTCAAAGTAGAGAACCAGAGTAGCCAAGCATTGGTTTGAATGCTGACTACTGTTTGAAAAGATTTCTTTTTCTTTTGAAGAATTCTTTCAGAGTAGCATCATAATTACCTTATTCTAGAATGTTGTTGAATGTTGTGAATGGTCATGATAGCCAAGTGGTTAGTAGTTAGCATTCTAGTGTTCCTAGAATGGTGTTGTGTGCTTTCAGTTTTATACATACTAATACCGCAAAACCTAATTTTCCTGGTTGGGGCTAGAATGGGCATCTGGCTTTGAGATCCTGTGCCTTAACCAGATTTATGATAAAAAGTTTGCATTCTACCTGATGGGAATGAAGCTAATAAGGAAAAGAATAGTGTGTAAGGATAAGAAATTATATATTGAGAATCCCCCAAGTACGATTTGGTGCTAGATTTATGTTAAAAGACTGAAATTTGTAAATTTTAATTTATGCCCTTTCTGTAGCTGTGATTAGATTAGCTATTTCACTTGAAGGTGACTTACTGAGCCATGCAATTGCTGGCTAAAATATATTTTTGTTTAATTTGTGATGGAAGAAAGACTATCAATAATGAGATAACATATTGCATTGATCCCTTTCTGTGTAAACCCAGCTCATTTCAAGGGGTCACAGTCTCCATATCTGAAGTCACTTATCAAGATGATCATCACTCAATATTGTGTTGCAGATCAGACGTTTAAATGCTTATTAAGGAAAAGCTTAAATCTCCATAAATGGTCTGCAATGTGTTAAGATTCTTAAATTGATTATGTACTAGCTCCTTATTGTTTTATGAGTTGCTCTTGTACACCTGGGAGTGAGTCCAATTTTCATACTCTTACTAATAAATAAGCTGACATAATTGCAGCTTTTCAGAGTTAATTATATTTTCAGAGTAATCTTTTCATCAAGGGTTAATGTCTTCTCTGGATGGACAAATATAGTATTACCACATAGTAGAGAACCAGCATGCTAATTTTTGTGTATCCCCTCCTCGGAGGGATAACTACCCCACTTACTCCTTACACCAAGTACTCCACGTTACAACCCTTACTTCCTCGTGGTTGCCAACTTTTGCGAATAGTTTTTCTTTAAGTGTGCTTTGATATTTGCTACTGTACAGAACAGTCTTTTTGGACTATGGTTTTGATTATTGCAGTGGTTGAATAACTTTATGAAATGGCCAGTACATGAAAATCTACTTCAGTAAGAGAAACTGGCTGCACTACTGTGCATAGAAGAGACTCATTGCATGAGAATGAGGGAAGGGATACCAAAGGTGGAGGAGTATGCAGGTGGGGTTGGTTGTCAATGCCCACCCTCTGGTACCGAAAAAGGTTCTTTACTATGCGGCACCACTAAAGCTATCTATCATATTTAGACCACCAATGATGTTCTTTCTACCTTAAAATGAAAGAAGTGAAGAAGGAGTTCTGATAATTGGGATATTTCAATTCAGGTGACACCCCAAAATCCTTCGCATATGATGGTAATCGACAGCGGAAGTGGAATGTACGCACAGCGCAATATGGGGAGCCTTGGCTTGGAGGGGATATCATTGGATGTACTATGGATCTTCATCCATCTTCTTCTGACTTTGGGAAAGTTGAATTTTTCAGGTAAAGCCCTTTCAAATGACCAACTTCTTCAAGCAGTTTTTGAAATTCTTTAGTTTATACTGATAGTTATTTGCCTTTAAGCTTTTTTATAATGAAATCTAAATTGCCTATTATGTATTTAGTTGAATTGGTAGTTAAAGTTCTGGACTCTGCTTTTTTTACCAGTTTTTAGAAGTCTTACAATTAGTTGTAAAAAGGCTGTATTATTATAGCTCTTCAATTTATATTGGTTACTTAAGTATTTACTTATTTTATTTTATTGAATTGTAAATCTATTGTGATTGTTAACACAACTTATTCATGACTGTTTATTACTATACATATCAGGATAAAATTTTAAGCTAAGAATATTTGCAGAATTCGGAATAATTACTTATTCAATTTCGTTTAATGTATACATTGCGTGAGAAAGCTTAAAAATCTAATTTTTCATCTCAAATATGCATTCAAATTTCCCTGATGCAGCATGATATTTCTTCATCTTGATTGCAACAAACTAACTTTGAAATATCTTCTGGTAAATAAGGCTGATTAAGGATTTGCTTTCTGTATGTCATTTTGCATATTCTGGTAAATTTGATGAATCTCTTCCTTTCAGAAATGGTCATTCAATGGGGGTTGCTTTTACGGATGTTCCAGTTGGTAAAGGAGAAGCATATTTTCCATCAGTGAGCGTGGCATTCTCTGAAAATTTAGTGGCTAATTTTGGAGCCACACCTTTTAGACATCCAATAAAAGGCTATCAACCCATCCAACAGCCTCCCTTGAAGAAGCTTGCTCATGGAAGAGTCCTGTTGCGGTGGTTATCACGTTTGATCAATTTGTTGCCTAAAACACCTGAAGGAGTATTAGAAGAAAGTGTATGTCTCACTCCAGATTATTCTTATTTGTTTGATGACCTAGTGGTTTTATTTGAAATTCAGCTTTAATTTTTATGACCAAACTTAGTGCTGATTGCATTATATCATCAAGTCATGATCTAGTATGTCCAGGATTTGCTATAACTTTCAAAGGAAATGTTATCCTTTTCAGCTACTTGGATTGCTGTTCGAATACAAGAATAGTCTTATAAAATAATTATAGAAGAAGTAGAGTATCTGTTTCATTTGTTATCTATCAGTGTAATTCACTTCCTGTGAATACACTGTCATCTGGTTTAAAGAATTGCTTTGCTCATCCAAAATACCACACAATTTGTAAACTATAGAGCAATAACTAGGGAACTAATCTTAGAGGTATGTATTTGTTGATCTATTTTATTTTGATCTTAGAACTTTTCATTCTAAAAATATTTCAGAGGTCTAAGGTGGGCAGCCGGCAAAGCAAGGACGAATTGATATCAAAGAACAAAGCAAGCGTCACTTCTTCAGCTACTGTCCTCTGGGTGGCTTCATTAATTCTCCATCGGCTCGGACCTCTTCTTAACTCTGCTTTTGTTGTTCAGGCTGTGCTTGTACCATTCGTGGAGGATCTTATTGGTTCTCTTGAAGATACTGGACCTCATTATCATCTTTCAAAGCTCTTAGACTTCTTTTGGATTTTTCTAGAGGTAATTTCTATGTTTGGCAAATGCATGGTGTCATGATTTTGAAAGATAAGTTCTTTTCAGAGCAAATAATGTAAACCAAGGAAAGTTATTTCTAGTTCTGAAGCTAAAACTTTACTTGTGCCATCAAAAGCAATATGTTCTTTGATAGCCATAATTTACATGCTGTATTTATGATAAAAATTTCTCATTCTTCATTGTTTGAGAATATCTTATCTACATTTTTCTTATTTCCTTTCTAGAATATTTAGAAGTTTTAACAATTATCATGGGTGAAAATTTGGGTATAAATCTCTTAAACTTGATCTAATATACATTATGAGAAAATACAAAACATGCACATATGCAGAGAAATCTTCTTTAATGAGAATTTATGGAAATTATATAGCTTTATATTTATTTATTTATTTTCAAATGACGCTGCGATTAGGCCATCAGGCCTGATGGCAGCGGTGGAGGGGCAAATAATATATTACAAAGTATTGCCTGGCATTGGCCCAAAAATGGGAGGAAAACCTCTCCAAAAACCTTCTGCTGGCAATGAATTACTTTCATATATACATACACAGTAGATAATTTAACTTTAATATAACAATTATTTACACAATAGATAATGTAACACTAATTATACAATGCTAACATTACAAAAATTTAAAAAGTACAAATAGATTTAAGCTTATTTTTAAAAGTTTTTACATTTTTTGGCATTGGAAAGAGGACTTCTCCAGGTAGGGCGTTCTATTCTCTAATTCCCTTATTGAGGAATGACTGCTTCGCAATGCCTGTCATATTTCGTTATACTTCAATAACTTCTATATAATGAAGAAATTTAGAACAACGCCAGGCATAATAGTATGTCTGAAGGCTATGAATGGTTAATTTATTTTTATTTGGTTAAACTCTTGTTTTAAAGTTATTGCCACTCATTCTGATGTAATATCTTGACATTCTGTCAATTCCAGGAGCGTGAAATTTCACCGATGCTGGAAAATGTGGCCTTATCCTTACTGTGCTCGTTCCGCATGACGCCTTCGCCTCAGCAAGCAAAAAAAGCTATGGAGACTCCCACAAGAACTGGTGCATTAGAACTTTTCAGAGACCAGCACCGAAGCCTCAATCTTTTGTTAGAGTTTACTCGGCACCCACAAACTCGCAGGCACCTGCTGCTCCATGTCTTTTTTTCTCGTATTGGGTTAGTTTTGCACTAAGTTGTATATTTTGCTAATGATGCATTAATCAAGAATTAGGTTTTTTGTACAAAGTTTTCATTTTTCTTATCCTAGAAATCTTTCAGTTTGATTTGATTTTGTGAGAGATTTTGGCAACATGGTAAGATTGGATCAATTATTCATGGAAAGAGTTCAAGGTGAGGGAACTATACTTAGTCAGGAAAAATTAATTTAACGGAAAATGTCTGTTTTGATTGATGGATTGATGATTTCAGACAATTGTTTAAATAATTACTAGCTTCAAATTCCACGCCTTCAGGGGCATAAAATATTTGAATTAATTTAAGATATCATTCCTTTCCATCTGGAAATTATTGGAAACATTAATATGGTTAAAGTTGAGATGAAAATAATATTAAAATTAGCTTTTTACTTTGTAAGTAGTTAATTCCAAGGCTTAAAATCACTGCTGTATGTTTTTAAAAAAAGATTGTTAAAGATAAATTTTCATCGAATTTGACTAATGGTAAATTGGCATCTCTTTTTACTAATTGAATCATTATGTTAACCTTCTTTTCTGTTTGCTACTTTATTTCAAACTATTTTTGTAACTCATTACAAAATTGGTTGTTGTGAAATTCTATGGGCTGTACGATTTTTGTGCTGGGATTTAGATGACAGCTAAGATCCACTTGAAGTTTCCATCATTTCAGTCTAACATTTCCTGCTTCAGTGCTATTCCTAAGGAAATATTTTCAGCATTAATAATATTGATATTTCCCAAACTTAATTATTTCTTTGTTATGTGCTTAGCTGATTTTATTATCTTTTTTAATCTATAATATGCTCACCAGATGTTTTGTTTTGCAGTTTTTTCAGCTTTATTAACATAAAGCCACTGGATGAAGAAGCTCTGGTAGAGCTAGTCAAGAAGCCCTGGTTTGATCGCACGGTTTCACAAAAGAAAACGTTCGAAGAAAGCAGGAAATCATTCTCCAAGACTGAAACCACTAAGGAGATGGCAGAGAGGAAAGCGCATTCTGCATACTTGGACTCCATTCGAAAGATGGAGAAAGCCATAAGAGGTTGCCTTTATTTCTCTTTTTATTTAGAATTACTTAGAATTTTTTAAGGTTATCTTTTGAAATACCTCAGTAATCCATTTTATAGATTATTTTTTTCCATAAATACAAAAAAATACTAATTAGCTTTCCTAAACTAGAAGACTTAGCTATAGAAATGTAAACTCTCAGACATAACTTGTTCAAACTCGGTGTATCTATAAATTTGTGTATCTTTAATATGTGTATCCTTACCAAATTAATTCTCTCTTCTTGCTGTTACTTCCTATGCCTTACAACCTCTTTTATTTATAGTCAGATTATCAGCTATTCAATCATTTTCAAATACTTATCTATTTCATGTGCATAAATTATCTGTCAAAATATCATATCATTGAAATAAAATTACCAGAATATAAAGTAATCCTCCAATTTTGAGCATTTATTTATATTTATTTATTCTCAGAAACTACAAATAATAATAATGCTGTCTTATTTTTTTGGGCGAATTTTAGCCTAAGTAGGCTCTTCCTCCAATCAACGTCTTTTCTTAATTTTAATTCTTCTTTTTTGCATTTTGTTTTATTAATATCACTCACACACACAACATACACAGACAACCATTCCCTAACCGGGAAAATCCAATTAGCCTGGATTTGAACCTGGGACTGTGAGGTTGTAGCATTAACGCGCTAGCACGTTAACCACTCCGCCACCATGGCTGGTGGTAGTCATATCGTGGGGGGAGAAATTACATAATCTGCCTGGTATTCACCCTAGGCGGAAGGAAAACTCCCCAAAACCTCCCGAAGGCAGTATGTAATACATATAATTACTAAATTTACAATAATCATACAAGATTTAAAAATACACCACAATGTTACAATTAAAAAAAAACAGCATTACTACAACAAAATCAAGTAACCCTTTTAATTTCATTCATGAATACATTGTAGGAAGAGGGAAAAGGTTCTAAAATTTTTCCAGGTAAATTGTTCCATTCTACTAATCCCCGATTTAGAAATGAATATTTACAAACATCTGTTCTCTGTTTATATATCTCTGTATACATGTGTTCAAAAAGTTCAAGTTTCAAATGATATCACTTTGTCCCACCAAGACTAATGCTACATCAGCAAATTCAGATCAGAGCTTGTGTGAGAACTTTTTGTTTGGTTCCCAGCTGTCTTTCCTTAAGTACAGGCATGTGGCTCTTGATTTTTAAGTTTTAATTTCCATACAAAATGGCCGAACACTTCCAGAAAAGACATTTTATAAAATTCTGCCAAGTAGGCAGAAAAGCAGAAGTAAAATAAGCAAGTATTAAGAGATAATGACACTGGTTAAACAGGAATCAAGGATTGATACTACAGCTTCAAAAATGCATTAGGTTGCTTACTGTCTCTGATTCTTATGGAGTTTGACATATATTTAATAAATAATAAAAATAATAAGTCTCCCAGATTTATGCATATTTTTCCTGCCTTTACTCTATTGCACCAATTTTATTGTTAAGCCTTACCTTCTCACATTTATGCTCTTATTTTAAATTTTACTTGTTTTATTAGCAATCTTTAATTGATGTCCTTTGTGATGTAGTTGGTTGTTGAAGAAGACTGCAACATTGTCTATTGGAAATTGATGATTGATAACATTTTTAGTGCACATTTGTTAACATTCAATTATTTTGTAAATATTTGTGTGCAGGTCTTGAAAAAAAGCAGGCAGAATTTCTGAAACTGCTTATGTCCAACAATGATGGAACTCCCAGTCTGCCATCCTCTCGACATATATTCTTGAAGAAATTTCGTAAATACCTAGAAGAAAGTTTTGCTACTTCTCGTGTAAGTTCACCTCAGACTTTTCTATTTCTTGAAACGTTCCCCGTTTTGGAAAGATGTACTTAATGTCATTCAAAAAAAAGTTCAAAATTGAAATCGTCAGAAATTACTTTTATTGCTGTAAAAACTTGGATTTCAAAAGTAGATATGTCACCTAAACGGGAGAGAATAGAGTATCATTACAAGACTCTACCTTCCCTATCTGTGATTTATTTATCAGCCATAGAATTCTAAAACTAAATATAATATGATTACGCATATATTATCATAATTTTAATTCTTTTTCATGATGAAACCAGTTGATTCCCTTGTTAGTTATGCCAGTCACAACATCACTATGCCTCTTCCAACGCCTTGTGGTTGTTTTCCAAATGCTTTGGAAAGATGAAGTGTGCCTTGGGAGTGAAAAAAACTCTTCCTTACTATCCGAACCAACATTGGAGAATTTCTATGTGAAAAGCAAATATTTCTACAATGGCTCCATTGATCTTTTTGGCTCTGATCGATTGGGAGGAGTACCTTCACATCTAGTTAAGCAGTTTCGAGAAGAATTAATAAGAGCTGATGTGCCGCAAGAAGTAAGTTTCAAGTTATTTTTACTTCTACCTTAACTTCTAAAGAAAGTTTCATAAAGACAGTTTCTCTATTGCATTGTCACAGATTTAAGCTGTTGAAATTATAATACTTCGGTGTATGTATTAAAAATACTTTTTATTGATTCTTTGGCTTAAAAGTGATTATTTCTGCAAATTGATTCATAAAACTGTTTGTGAATATATGTTGTTTCCTCCTATTGTATCATCTGAAAATATTTTCATGGAAAATTTATCTTCGTGCTTTTTCTTTCTTCATTATATTCTATAAATATCAAGGTATATTGATCCATAAGAATTGCTGAAGTATAAATGTACTCTAATTGTTATTGTCAGCATACATTTTATTTTGTCTTTAGTTATTGTATCATTGTATTGTCATGAGAGCTGATTCCAAGACTACTAAGAGGTTTCTTGTTCCTGTAGCAAATCCAAAATCCTGCTGCTTTCCATGATGACAATTATAGTAATAGTTATGATAAGTTGTAATACTTGTAGTAATTTCAATCATTTTAATAAATTTCTCTTGTAGGAGAAAGCAGTTTTTTGGCAGCTATGAAGATATTCATATTCAAATAAAGAGAATATAGTCTATGATAGCAGATCATGAATATAGCGAGTAAAATGTTATTTATGTTCGTTCAATTTTTTGCTCTTTCTTATCACTTCCTAATTTCACCAGCCGATCATCTATTATATTTAGCTAACTCTTCCAATATACTTATGGAGCATTTTTAAGAATTTTTCTGAATTCCCTCCTTATAACATGGAAACATATTTGGAAATTATTTTATGATACATTTACGTAGAAGGTAGAAGAAGCTTTTACTTTAAACATTATGTAAGGGCAGGTTGAAATATTTCATCAATATTCTTATCAATAACTTTTACTCGTATTAAATATTAATAAAAATGTATTCACTGCCTTATTAATATTTATGAAAACCTCTCCTCTCTCTGTATATCAAAATGATTGTCTTGATTTGTGCAATTTTATCTTATATGGCACTTTTATGCAACTTATGCCTGATTCCAATTGATGGTTAGGTCTATTATTACACATACTTTGCTCCCTCGTTTCAGGCTGCTTCATCAGGTTCTTCACCGTCTCTCTTTACCCAATCTGGAGTCATTTCCCGAATGTCATCTCTAGTCAATCTCTTCCAAAGACGTCTTCATGCCCTCGGAGTGGACCGTGGCGCAATATCAGAGACATTGCTTCCTAATGCGGATTCTACCACAGACAATCCTCTTGATGCGCAATCCAACATGCCTGGTTTACTTCATGGATTTCCTACCTCAGTACGACCCATACCCGGGATTGAACAACGTAAGTTCCTTTAAAATCCTGCCAACAGATATCCATCATCACTTAGACGATAATTATATCTTTGTAAGTTTTAATTTCAATTTTCTGACTAGTTAACTGCCTCGTCATGCATGACAGGTCTTAATTTCAATTTTTTAATAAATATGCAACATTAAATATAGATGACTTAGTATGTAACTTATCAATACCCAATTTTTTAATGAATACTAATCAGTATAGAATTTTAAGCTAAGAATATTAGTAAAATTCCAAAAAATTACTAATTCCCTTCCTTTGAACATTTTGCAGTTAGTAAGAATCACAAAAACGCATTGCTTTAAAATCTCTGCTTTAAAATCAAGTTTGCGTAAAAATTCTGTCTATTAAATCTTCCCTTTCCTCAACGTAATATTTCTTTGTCATCTTGATCACCATAAACGAACGCATAAATGTACTTTTGTAAATCAGTTTGATAAATAAACTCCAAAGTGGCCGTAATGTTGTTCCTGCTATTTAAATATCATAGTTTACATTCGCTGAAATCTCAGTAAATTACCTCCTCTTCATAAATTTTGACATTAGTTCCTACCATTAGTCTGATATGGACTTAAAATCCCTGTTTCTTCTTGTGGGAAAATTAATGTATCGGATTTAATAATCTCCTTGGTTGTCAGGGGGGGTTGTTTTTCTTTATTTTTCTTAAGATTCTTTATTTAATTTAGGTACGTTTGTTTGGTACTTTTCTTGACTTTGATGGACCATTATTTCCAATTTTATTCAGTAAAAGTATCAAAGCCTGCAGGGTACAAAAACGAACTTAACGTGCATTCCTTATGGAAATGTATTATGGAGTCCTGGGTTCGAACCCTTCATAGAGATGAGAATAGTTTTTGCGGGGCTTTCAGCTTATTAGAAATACAATGCAGTTTGTCTCATAGCTCTATGACAAATAGTTTCTGAGATAGAGAGGGGATGGACAGATGAATTTTGCTTTTTATATATATTATTCCTGTATTATTGACCATTTTAAGGAGTTGAATTTTTTAAAGCAAAGCATTTGTGATTAAACTCAAGGTGTTCAGGCCTAATTTTGTGCAATACCGTCTCAAATAACTCAATAAAATTATGATGATACCATTTATGATGATTTATATTATATCTGTAAGGGAAAGTAATTTTTCTAATGAGGTTTAATGAAGTTATTATCAATGTTAATTTCTTTTTCCTTACTAATAAATTGATACCATAGTCTGAAGGAGAACCAATTAATAATCATTTCAAAATAATGGAGTTAACTGGTCAGCAAGATAGTAAAACTCACTTAGTAACACCTCAATCTGTCATGTTTAACTGGTCATGTTAGTTTTGTTTTCAAATTTTGTCTTTATCATCAGTTGGATCATAGAACATCATAAAAATATGCCAATGATGCAAGTAAATCATTGATTTAAAGTTGTACTAATTTTAGAGCTTTATTTGCTAAGGCTAGGCTCTGACATGCAATATTTAATTGCACAACTATTTTATCAGCCAATTGTCCCTCTGCACTCACCAAGACAACTAAACAATCGCTTGACCATAGTAATGCATGTGTGAGTCATTGGGTCGCATTCAGTTTGAGGTAAAACTTAAACTATTTAATCGGCCAACTAAACAGTTGCATACGAGCACGGTCTCATAAGGATCCTTGGTATTCACTCAGGCAATCAAATACATAGTAGCACAACAAAAATTGCATGTCAAGGCATAGCCTAAGGTTAAATTGTTTGGCCTATCATACTGCCTCACCATTTTTCTAAAATAAACCTAACTTTTTCATATACATGCTCTTATTTTAGGTTTTACAGTTTTTATTGTTAATCTTAAATTGATGTCCTTATTGGTGTAGCTGGTCGTCGAAGAAGGCAGCGAAATTGTCTATTAGAAATCGATGATTCCGAAGAAAAGGAAGAAAATCTTGGGATAGGGCCTATAGATACTGTGATATCGCTGTTGGATCTTTTCAACTGCATTGTTCTCTTGTATCAACTTGAAGCTCATAAGCAGTTGGGGAGAATTTCCTCCATCCATGAAAAGATGAATGAATATGCCACTGCTTTCAGGATGGCTACTGGACGCTTGGAAGCTTGCCGTGCACGAATAGCAGGTAAATCATTTTTTGTAAACCTCTTTTAGTATTTCCTATAGGATGAAAGAAGCTGCACCTTATGTGTTACGTTAAGGCTTTTGTAGTTTTCTGAGATTTCCATTATATACAGTCACTCCTCAGAGAATACAAAGTGGTGATTTTTTGGAACCAATGAAAAGGTGGGGAAGGATGAAGAATAGGGGACTTAAGTTAGAATTTGCATTGATGTTAACAGAAAATTAAAGGAATCAATTTCAATTTGAAAGGTAACTTTGTACAATAAAGTCAAGCACCTAGGAAAATTCCCAAGGAAGAACAGACATGAAAAGAAGTCTGACAAGACTGGAACTCAAACCTGTACCTCCTGATTGCCAGTCAGTTGCTCTACCAATTAAGCTATACTAATTTCAAGAGACTTTGAAGGTAAATTAGAACAGCATGTTAGAATGTTCTGGCTCGATAGCTTAATTGGTAGAGCTACTGACTGGCAATCAGGAGGTCCAGGTTTGAGTTCTGGTCTTGTCAGACTTTTTTCATGTCCATTCTTCTTCGGCAATTTTATTTGTTTGTTTTTATCATATTATGATCTAATAGTTTTCCATTCAATTTGTCATTTCTCTCTCTTTATCTTTGTGCACCAGTTGTAAAATGTGAAGAATTTTCAAAGAAAAAGTATCTATATTTTTCAGAAGATGGATCAATGGTTTCATGAAGTAAAAGGTTAGAATCTGAACTGTATCTTCATTTGTGTGTATACCATGATAAATATTTTCAAAATATTTTTTAAACAAATCCATTTGTTCAATCTCTCATCTATGTTTCACAAAAAGAAAAACTATTTAACTCTGTTCCTCTCCAAAAAAATTGAGAAGGAAGTTCACATAAATATGTTTACATGTTTATGTGAACATTTCATACACACCTTAGATAAATACTAGAGGTACATTTATAGCCCTGAAAGTGTTAATACTTGCGAAAAACCTTCTACATTTTGGTGACAGTATTGGATTAAAAGGATAGGGTTAAAGTATCTTTACACATAAAGGAGTGCACCCAGGAAAAATGCCAAAGCAAAACAGACTTAAAAAATTTATACGGAGCCGGGAATAGAACCTGGGATCTTCCTCTATCCAGGAGGCTGCCTTAACTCTCGCTGGCGCACTGAGTGCGCCAGTGTATACATTTTCATTTGTAACTATTTTATCTTTCATTGTAATCTTTCTTTGTCCCTCAAGTCTTCCTACAATAATGTTATCTATGTACCACCCGAGTTTTGCAGAAATTGGGTTCAATTTATGGCAACAAAAAAAAAACTTTTGAAGCTCATGTCGCGCTGATGCACCCCGTGCCCAGGTTCAACGTAATATTTTACTGCAAAGAGGAGTAATTTTTTTGTGATAATAAGACCATTTCTGTGTAATAATAAATGAATGTGAACTGTGAAGGTTTGTGCACAAATTTTTACATAAGTTATTTCCTTGAAGGTTTCAAGCGTTTAAAAATGTTAAAGCATGGTTTATTCTGTTTATCATTGAAAATCTATTCAAAAATAAATACCATCAATTGATTTTCAAGGCTTAAACCATTGTATAATGGCTATAAATTATAAATTTATGGAAATCATCTGATTTGAAGAAAATATTTAAATAATAATCACTGGTGAACGGAGTGCGCCGGCGCGACTGCTCATGTTATGCCATGGGGCACGAGTGCTCGAGGGTTAACCTACTAGGGTACCTGGCCAAAACTTGTTTATTTTTTTCAAGCCTGGTTTTTCTTGGGATTGAAAAAAGTTGAAATCCCCAAACAGAAAAGGAACTTCCAAAAATGTTCAAAACTTGCAAGTTGTTCTACCTTGTCATGTTATTTTTATCACCCTCTCCTTGCTGTGATTCCTCCTGATACAATCAATGCAATGTTTATGTATAACATCGGTTTTAAGTCCTTTATGCCTCATTAACTGTTTCTAATTTACATCTTAAGTAATAAAATTTTCAAGTGTGAACATTTTCTGTGATTCAAGGCAAAACGCCAAGTGACATGGATATGGCTGAAGAATTGACCATCGAGAAGGAACTCGAGCGTTCGGTGGAAGTTTTTGAGAAAAAACTGAAATCACATGCCCGAGATCTGGCTTGGGTTAAAGCTTGCATATTCTCAAAATCCAAACAGAGCCACATCGCATGGATGTTGAGATCTGTATTACGCACTCTACAGGAGGCATCCTGCCCAACTTCTACTCCCTCCACGTCTACTCAAGCGCCTACTTCTTCTTCATTTAACGAAAGTTCTGCTCTTGAGGATCAGAAGCGCTTGTTTGCTTTTGTTCCTGATTACTACCTTGATGCTTTGGTGGGACTTAGTGCAGCATTGAGGTCTTATTTTCATCCCACTGCTCCAATAGAAGATATTAAAGGTTAGTAAGTTTCCCCTATGTGTAATATAAGACATTCTGCTAGATTTTTTCTCCATATCATTCAAGAATAGTTCAGCGAATAAAACAGATACCATCTATCAGGTGACTCTCCTCCTGAACATGATAAATGTCTTTACTAATATAAAAAGTCTTATACAAGCAGGAAAATCTTTCCTCAATATCTTCCAGAATTTCAAAATTTTATCAGACTTAAATATTCATGCATAAATTAAGTATTAGATGACTGATATAGATAAAATAAAATAATGTAAAGTACTTCAAATCAATGATAGAATTAATTATCAAATTTAATGTACAACCATTTTTATAAGTTGTATAAATGATATCCAAGTAGAACAGATAATATTTTCTAATTTTCTGAATTTGGTATGACTATATTCATGTATTATTGCTGAATATCAGCTCTAATCTATCATTCAATATGCAGTATCCATTGGAAGTGTTTTTGTGCATTCTCAATTCAGCTAACTACCATTTGACCATTTTGAAACAGTTTGGTTACTATCATTGTTGAATGGTAATAAGAATGATAAAATTTAGTGGTCAGTAAAATTCTCCAAACCATCAATAATTGAGGTTTTCATCTTGCTTGAAAGCTACATGTACTAGAGAAGAATATCAGAAACTCCTCTATAAGGGTTATTAATGTGTTTTACTATCATCTTGTCTATATCCCATTGGTAAAAAAATTGTGTTGTAGGTCATGAAGAACTTCTATACCAAGTGGGAATGTTCCTAAGCAAACACTACTATGATCCCCGCATAGTTCATGCCAATTCCAATGATACATTGGTTGAAGCCCTTGCTGCCTTCTTCTGTGCACCAACAGCACTCAGGGCCCTTGAAAAATTGCCCTTAGACAGGTATGTATAAAAAATTGTCAAGCATGGCCTAGTAATTCAAATACCGTATTTTCCGAATCTAAGACAACCTCTCCCAGTTCTTAGAACCCTGCAAGGGAATAAAGTTTGAATAATTATTACTGATAGTTTTGGCAGGATACAACAACCCTTTGTCTCGGTTGCGAGCGCTGCCGCAAGGGTCTGCCACCATTCATTGAGTATCTCATGTACATACACTGTTAATTAGTAACAATCCAATCAAAACAAAATTTTAATGCAGTATATATTTTTGACTTAAAACTTGTAGATTATTTGTGATTCTTCGATTATCGATTTTGAAAAACAACTTTTTCATAGAAATGGTTTGATTTGAAAACACGTACTTGGTCACATTATGTAGGATGTTTAACAGGTTATGACTTACGTTAAGTACTATTGACTGATTTATTTTATACAAATATATATTTAACATTGTAGACACTGCCCAAAAGAGTTCTCTGTGTCTAGGGTCGATTCTGATGCCAATAAAATATCCTGATGAATCTATGAACTGTTTGTAACCATTTTGTCGACCTTTAGTTTGTAATTATATAATTATCACTACATGCTAAAATAATATTCATGTGCAAATCTGGAACACCCTGGGAAAATGAAAATATTACCCTGGAAAACTTAGGGAATTTCTTAATCGCTGGTTAGCGGAGACCCTGTAATACTGCAGCAGCATAGAGACTTTTTACAATCAAATTGAGTTAAATTGTAACTTGTCATACAAACATTTTTTGAGTTGAGATAATTTTAAGGAAACTTTTAACTCGAATAGAGTTATATGGTGTATACACCTACTGTTGTAAAAATGTATATTATGCTCTCCAATTGACATTGAGAATATTGCTTCTGATTGTTAGAGGAACCCAATTTCTTGCAGGAGTCCAAAAGGGAAAAAACTTTGTCTTAGATTCATGCAAATACAGTAATTTTACATTTTTTACCCAAAGCAAAATTTTCTCTAACTATCGTATGAGCTGAGTAATTTGTTTGTTATTAACGATGAAGTCATATAATGTGTCTGATAAGCAAACCCTTAGCTTATTTGTATCACTGAGTAGAATTGAAGTATAACTAAGGTTTTGGAATCTTTGCAGAAGTATTTCCAAGAATTTGAGGCTACATCTTGACTCAGTCTGAGCTCCAGAGGTAAAACTCTAGTTGGTAATAGGCAGTTGAAGCATATTGTCGTTCATGCCTTCATTTCATTATGTTATGCATGGTTTCTCAAAATCAGTATAAATAAATAATTTACAGAGTTCTTTCCTTATTTAATGCTGCTAATCAGCCTACTTATAGAAGGTGTTATAATTCGAATGTGTAGGAAAATGTTTGAGAAAAGCCTTGGTATTGTTTAACTAGCCGTATGCTTCATAATAGGAGATCCTTATTTCAGTTGATGCATCACATTTGTAAATTTATTGACAAATTTTGAATCTATTTTATGTAAGTGTGAATTTAGTAATAGAAATTATTGCGGATTTGATAAATAATAAGATGGTGTTTCTTTATTATTCAGTTTGGAAAGTTTGGTTCGTAGTCTTCTCAGACCTTATGAAAACCGTGCTTGGGCGCTAAGCAACTTTATTCTAGTGCGAATTTGGCAAGGAAATGGTTTTGCTTTCCGCTACGCTCGCTCTCCTCACCTGCGGAACCGCGTTGGACCGCGCATCAACGCTCCTGAAGGACCAGGTCTCTCAGGTCAATCAATCGGTAAATATACTCATCACTTTTTACCGTTAAATACTATAGCTCAAATTGATAATAATAATAATGATGATAATGCTTAATTTGCCCAAGGATCATTACAATGATATAAGGCACGTCAAAACACAAGTTCAAAACAAACACGTTCCTTTCAAACACATAAGTAAATGGAATATATTACATTAAAATTCATTTATAGAGTAAAGACATTTATCTACTAGAAAATTACGTTGTTTATTCTTAAAGCTATTCAAATTACGAATGTTTCTGATATTATCTGGTAAATTGTTGTAAAATTTATTGCCCATTACATCTGGACTATTCCACACAGCCTTATAATTTGTTCTAAACCTATGGAGATCCTGAGATCTATGGGTATAGTGATCATGAACCATAGAGTTATTAGTGAAGCTAGATAAATTGCATTTGACATATAAAATAAGAGTGAAGGTAGAGCGGTACATGTATGGATATTAGGTAAGCAGAGATCTAAGAAAAATATTTATGAAAATAATCTTTAAAATACTTTGCCTGAAATTGATACCTTGATTATTCCTAAACAATCATTTTTGGAGTTTAAAAAGGAGTATAGAAGCACTTCTTAATTAAAGTTTTAAATCACCAAAATGTTGATTCTAAGTGACCCAGCCTTTCACTCTTCATTCTATTACTTCAATTGCAGTTACCTCATAGCAGTAGCACAACTGGCGTTTCACATCATCCTGTAAAATTTCATTTTCATTTTAGTGGCAAATTATACATTTAATTCTATGAATGTACAAGATTTCTACTCCTCTCTCTTAAAAATTTATCATTGTTATTCAATTTACCATATTTACTCAAAAATAATGTGTCATTGAATGTAATGCTCACCCCAAAATTTGTCTAGTCTACCATCAGTTCTAATGCGTACCCTGATTTTTTAGCCGAAAAAAGACCCAAGTATTTGCCCATTATTTTCGAGTAAATATGGTATATTTATTCCTCATTTTGGTGAAGTATTGTTAAAAAAAGGAACTATTTTAAGAGTGCTTTGTCAATGATCTGTTCTAGGTAATAATAGTCACAAGAATTTTTGCTCATTGAGTGGTTACTATAGTTTCCTCAAAAAATCATTCAACTTTTACACCATTCAGGAAAAATTCCAGTGTTAATGGGTTCAATATTATTTTTGCTTATTTAGTGGATACTATAGTTTCCTTAAAAAATCATTCAACTTTTACACCATTCAGGAAAAATTCCAGTGTTAATGGGTTCAATAATATTTTTGCTTATTTAGTGGATACTATAGTTTCCTCAAAAAATCATTCAACTTTTACACCATTCAGGAAAAATTCCAGTGTTAATGGGTTCAATATCATTTTTGCAGAAATTATTTTTCCATTGTCCTTTTTTGTATTGTAGACCCATGTCCTTCCCAAGTCTTTCAAAAGCAAGTTGGTAAACTTCTAGAGAGTGATGAGCCCTTAGCCACCGCTTTTATCAATTCTCTTCTCAATCAGCTCAACTGGGCTTTCTCGGAGTTCATTGGAATGCTGCAGGAGGTAAGAAATTTGAGCCAATTGGCTTCTCAATTTGCAAATGAAATAAGGAAGGGCTAAAATTTATTGAACTTGTCAAGTACATTTATCTACCTTTTCTCTACTTATCATCTTGTTAGAGTTTTCCATTAATATTTTTGAAATATTCCTGGATAATGTTTACAAACCATCATGAATAAATTACTTTGATAAAAATTTAGGTTTAAATCTTTGAGAATCCATTCTTTATCCATATCTTCCAACTATTGCCCAAACTTCTTAATAAAATTACCCCCAATGAATTTGATATGTATTTGAAAAATTGTTCTTTTGATTGACTTTTTCAAAATTTAAACTTAGCTTAGAAACAAACCATTACAAGTTAAATTCTATAAATTGGGATGAAAATTGATCTAATAATATTATTAGCATTAAAAATTTTCACAACCAGGAGTTTTTGCCAGTAGACTTGTGTTGCTGTGTAAAAATTCTTGATTACTTACTTTAAGATGTTACCATTTAAACCATTGGCCAGCCATTTGCTGTATGTATAAAAATATCTTCTGACGGATTTTTTATGAAATAATTTTCTCTAATGTTTCAGATCCAGAATGTTGCTGGTCGCACTCATCCCCAAGTCTTCATAGAGTCAAGAGAACTGAAAATTTGTGCTACTTGCTTTGATTTAGCTTTGAGTCTCTTAAGGGTGTTAGAAATGGTAACAGTGGTTGCTCCTCAGGTGTTTACTAATGCTACTCGGCCGTCCTCTGATTTGCTGCTTTCCAGACTCTGCCAGGTTAGATTGATTTGAAATGCCTAATTCAAATTTTTCTTTCACTTCAATGCATGCCTTAATTGCTGCATTCATCAGCCTACAAAACACCTTTTCAATAAAATTAGACAAATCTCTCTCTACATTTTATACCCATGTATTACATTTTTTAAATTTAAAGGGTCAAATTCATTTTTAACTCAGTTTAAATTGCCTTTTTGTTGTTATTTTATGGAATTTTATTTGGAAAATGTTTAGTCTTGTGAAAAAAATGCAGTACTCTTCAAAATCAGTTGGTCAAAATTCATATGTGTGCTAATCTGCATATGTTTTCCTGATTATGTTCATTAGATAATTTTAATTAGATACCCAAAAATTATTCTCAATTGTCGAAACTTCTTGTATGAAGAAGCAAAAATCTGACTACCAACTAATTAGATATAACCAGTTGCATGGTACTAATAGCAAAAATATGCTACCATCTGAAATCAATCTTTCTTATGTGAAAGATCTTGAAAAATTAATTTTCTCTGTATTAATCACCAATTGCTTAGCTAATTTTGATTATAAACAAACTTTTGTTGCTCTGCTGGTTGTGTTGCATCCTGACCATTCCAACTTTTTATTTTAAATTATAGTAGTCATTTCAAATTTCCTTCTTAAATCATGGTGCATTTTTTATGCTGATAAGTGTGGTAGATGCCTTGAAAATTATTTCCAATGCCTTCAAATTTTCCCAAACTTATATCTTTTCCCATTTGCTGTCTCCCTTTTTCATTTTATCCTTTTTCTCATTTTTAGATTCTCCTTATAAGTAGCATAGAGAAATTTTCATGAAATTAATCGACTTTTAGATTTAAACTGAAATACATATTTGGGGTACACATTTTAGCCATTTTTGGAATGGTGTCTGTGTGTGTGATTGTGAGTGATCTAACACGAAAACTATTTGCGGTAGCAATACCAAGCTTCATTGAGTTGAGTAGTTTTTGGAGAAAATCAGTTTACCGGAAGTTGAGGTTTATTTTTTGAAGATCGTTTCCGTTTTTGCAAAATTTCTCCATTAATCTGATATTTAGGTATGTACAATTATCTACTTCAGTTACAAAAAATTTAATTTTCTTTAAGTTTTATTTGGAAAATTTTCGATATCAACCACCATTTAGGAGAAGTATCATTATTAACCAATTTTCTGGTTATTGCGACATATTTACGTTAAAATTTCGTTTTCATTTATACCATTTCATAATAATGTTACGTACAACACGATTGCTATATTCTTCTATGTTTTATTTGGAATTTGAAACACGCATATTTATTTCAAAATAATTACTCAATTATAATTTTTTTGTGCCATTATTGATTATTCTCCACAATAACAATAAAGTTCGTAACTATGGGTTTGTTTACATGGCAAACAATGCAATGCAAAGTGTCTTTTGCTCACACTCTTGCTATATATTGAGCCCTGGCTGATTGATAAGTTTTAAAAGTTTTTCGTCTTTCTTTTACTCCTTTTGTCTTTTCTATTTGTTTATATTAATAATTTTTGTCATTTTCTGTTACTTAAGAAGTTTCCACTGTTCAAACCCATGTTCTTCATTTTTATTAATCGTTTGTGTTGTTCATGTGTTATTTTGCTCTTTCTTCGTATTTTGATTTCTTTTCCATATATTGAGTTGGATATATAATCATTTTTGTGATTCATCTTAAATTGATGCTTGTAGTAGACTCAAAAGGCTAATAATTTCCGTCTTTTGACTTTGCAAAAGCTGTTCTGAAAAACATTATTTATCATCTTATTCATACATCTTCCAAGTTTAGATTAAATATAGACTTCGACTATACTGTCATAGAGAAATATCTATATCTTATATATTGAGAGTCATGTGTTGTCCACATCAGATATTTATTTAACTGTCCCACTTAATGTATACAATTTGCATTTTCTTTATTTGTCTTATAACATTTGGTGTGGCTTTTTTTATAAGCAACAGAAGTATTGAATCAGAAAATGATCTTTAAAAATGTTGCAATCTCTTCTAATGGAGGCAAATAACACTCTTTTAATAATTACTGAAACTAAAGAAACTGCTTGAAAAGTTTGACTCATGTGATAGGAAAATTTTTCAAAGTAATTGTATTGTTCAAGGATTTAGGGAAAGATTGACAACATGTTCATTTATTTTAAATGATTGATGAAATTGATGGTTGAAGGCGTCACTTGGTGGAAAGACCTTATTAAAATGAAATACTTAGTACTATCCACAGAAAATTTATTGTACGACCGGGTTCACAAGTTAATGATGATGCTAGTTGTAAAACCGGTTGTACAATAAATTTTCTGTGGATAATTATTTAATTTACAGAAAACGTGAATTGTGCCCTACACTTGTTATAGATTAAGGCTATATTGGAGATTAACTTGATTTAATTTTAACTTTGCTTTTTGTTTCAGTTACTCTGTCAGGTTCTCAATCGAGTTGCTTGTGCACCAGGCGTTGGGAATGTAACTACAATAGGTCCTGGATGTTTCTCTCATGTTGTAAATTTAGACATATCAGACTTGGAGTCTGTAGATCACTTTCCCATGTTAGCAGCAGTTGCTGGCGTATTACTTGGACTTTTGTCTCCAGAAATCAAGGCTGATAAGAATCAGCCTCCAGCAAAAGGTAATATTTGCACTGCTAATTCCTTCACAGTAAAAGGCTATTAAATATTTGGGTGTCCCAATTTGGTTCACAGGAAGTACTTGCTGATAGCCATTATGAGTGATTGCAACATAACTAGACCTCATTTTAGCATCACATGGCTGGTATTTGGGAAGTTTGAAAAGATTGGTTAATGGTAGTTAAGTGAGGTTTTTTAAAGGTCCATCCCTAGGCGCCGTTTTTGCAGCTTTATCACAGTTTTTTCCCACGACTCGAGCTCGGAGCTGATAAGGGACCTCGACATATCAGCAGATATCAGCCTTTATCAAACCAGAAGTAAAAAAAGGCATGCAGTACAATTTGAAAAGTTATAAACAATTGCAATATACAACAATTTGATATATCCGTCGTATCCTTCGTCTTAAGACAAGTATATGCGTCTTTTGATCTACGTTCTACGATGAAAATTAAGGTTATTTATGTTTTCTATAGAAATTACCTGGTGAGTTATGGCAATGGTGCATTGCCAGGAGGGTTGGGTTGGGATAGGTTGGGTTGGGTTGGGTTGGGCTGGGTTGCGTTGGGATGGGTTGGGTTGGGTTGGGGTGGGATGGGTTGGGTTGGGTTAGTATGTAAAATTGATATGAATAACAAACTATTAAAGGGATATGAATATCTTCCGCATTCAAATATATGAAATCCTCGCCTATGGATCTCGCCGGGTAATTTCTATAGAAAACATAATGAACGTTGATTTTCATCATAGAGCATAAATCAAAATACACATGTACTTGTCTTAAGACGAGGGGCACGTCGAAGATATCAAATTGTTGTATATTGCAATTGTTTATAACTTTTCAAATCGTACTGCATGCCTTTTTTTACCTCTGGTTTGATAAAGGCTGATATCTGCTGATATGTCGAGGTCCCTTATCAGCTCCGAGCTCGAGTCGTGGGAAAAAAACTGTGATAAAGCTGCAAAAACGGCGCCTAGGGATGGACCTTTAAAAAACCTCACTTAACTACCAAAAACCAAAAGATTAATTACTTCATAAAAATTCAATTTAGCCAATACAAAATTTTAATCAACTGTGATGTTTTAACATGGTTTGAATTCAAATTGTGGAAATTGGCATGGTTTGGACAAAGGATGAAGCTCCAATTTTCCGAGTTCCGCTGCACTTCTATTCGTGAAACTATTATGACTATTAAAAGAACTCAAAATGAGAGTGTAAAAATAAAATTGAGTTCTAGTTAGTTTTGTCCCATGTTATGTTATTTAAGTTAAGAGGTTATCGTTTGTTTGGATGTCTTTGAGCTATCTATTTATTTACAAAATTCTGCTACAGTTAGACAAAGCCTGGTCATATGAATGCGACAAAAAGAAAGCATAAACTCAGAAGAAATGGGTGCATTAAATATCGATAAGAGAGTGATTTTTAAAGAAAGTATGCTTAGGAATTCAAATAAAAATTAAAAGGGAAAACTTAGACAAAAGTTTTTGGATTGGATGATGTAGAATGTGAAAAATAGTTACGTGGAAGTAAAGGATACAGGCATATTCATGAATATGTTGTATTAGTATATAAAGCAATTTAAGTTTTGGATCTATCAGTATTTTTAGTGAATGCCTTTTAATCAAATTATTTTTGCCTAAACTTTTGCAAGTGAAATTGAGATAAATGTTGTAATTTTCATTTATAGTTGGTTTTGGGCCGATATCTTGACTGGTACTTTAGTTATTGCTTTTTAATTGCAAGAGCAGAATTTGCAACTTCAAAGCGGCAGCTGCGAATACACCTCATCGGGGCTTGAGGGATGAAAAAAATCTCCATCTAACTTGACTCAAAGCAGACATATTTTCTATGTATGAAGAAAACAAGACATTTTATTAAGCATTATTGAGTGTATTTTTTTGGTATTAGTGTCAGATGCATGCTGTAAAAAACCTCACTTATCCAATCAGCGTTACTTTCAGTAATTTGTTATAACTATGTTATAGTAAATCTGTCCATTCTGTCCATATAGTAAATCCTCCATTCTGTCAATAAATTAATCTTTCGAGTTTTTCATGTCAATGTAATCTTTTTAGAAATTCATTTCATTAATCCTTTCTCCAGGTTCACCAGTGACTTCTATTCCTCGAATAACAGAAGCAATCCTTTCAGAACCAAGCTTCCAGATTGGTTCACTATATTTCCTTCTTGGAGGACCTGAGGCTTTCAAAGAAGTCGATGAAGCCTCTTGCGATGAGGCTGCAGGTTTCAGCGCATATGGTGGAGCACGAGCTTCGTTTTCTTTCGCCAACTGTGAGTTGATTTCAGTCTGTCGCTAAACCATGCTCATTCAGTAGGATGATAATTACAAGTTCATTTCACTCTCATGAAATTGCAGTTCCATCTTCGGTGAGCAAAGCAGAGATTGCTCAGTTAAAAGAAACCGTTCGTTGGTTGGTGCGTTGGCAGGATGTCCTCAGTGCTGATGCTAATTCAAAATCCCGTATTCCAGAAGAGGAGCTTTGTACCATATGCTATGCATTCCCTGCCTCGGCTACGTTTTATCCCTGCAAGCATACTTCATGCAGGTTGGATTTACTTCTCACTAGTATTAATTCATTAAAGATATTTGATACATATATAGGACATATTAAATGATTTTTTTTTTTCAGAAATTATGTTGCCAAAAAAGTTCAAAATATAAAAGAAGAAATGAGATTTTTAAACAGATGATAAGTTAAACAATAATTCAGTTCATTAATAAACAATTGATATAGTATTGCTTTTATTTCAAGGATTATTTTGGGCCACGAAAATGTTTCATTTTAAAGATAGTAGTCAAAGGTAAAAGAATTTGTCTATGCTATAGAGAGCATGATTTTTTACAAAACTTTTCTCTTTATTCTTAAATAATGAAAAGGAAACACAAGACAATAGCCAGCATTTTCTAATTTCTTTACCATGCCCCACCTAAGCCTTTAAAAAATTCTAATGCATCCCATTTAACATACAATCAAATTATTCGCTCAGTGAAGCTCGTAAGACTTCTTGTTCAGAATACAGGCTTTGTTTTTATGCATTTAGCATGTGTGTTATTGCTAATGGTAATTAATTGCTATTCCAGTCGCTGCATAGTCCATCATGTGATGAATCACAAGGAGTGCTTCTTCTGCAAAGCGTATATCGAAAAAGTTGTGGATGCCATGGGTCAAGTGATTCACAGCCATCCTCCAGAAAAGAAAGGAGATACAGAGAAGAAGGATTAATTCATTGTCGCTCAACCAAACGTCATTTCACTACCACTTTGTCATTGATGGTTGTGAATATCTAATCATTAGGAAGTCGTTTTGTATATCCTCTTTTCAGCTTTATATTATCAGGAAGGCAAAGGCTGCAAAATTGGTACAACCTGTGCATGGTTGTTCCCTTCTGTGATCTCCTTTTCAGGCCCTGATCCTCATTTGATTTATATCCCTCGCTTAGGAATTTTTCTATTTTTATGTTGTTACTTGCTCTTCCATCTTTTTAACAGTATATTCTACTAGAAACAAGTTTTTGCTTCATGCATAGCTACTTGCAGTAGTCGAAATCATAAAAGGTAAATTTATTGATTTGAATAAGGGGCTGTTTCATTGCTTTTATACTCATTTTAGAATCACATGTTAGTATTACTCCTAGGTTTTTTAATCAAACTAAGATATTTCTACAGTTGAGGTTTTTAAAAAGACTCCTGATACACTGACTGACTATTTATTATCAGATCTCCTCAGACTGTTGATTAATATTCTGTGGGGGGAACACCATTGTTTGGAAAACATAATTATTTGTTGCTTATGAATAAAAGGATGTGATGTTGCACTGTGTTTGAAGATTTTGTCCAACTCCTTTATGAACAAGTTTCTGGAAAAAATCGATGTACATTTAAGTTCATCATCAAATTTTTACCAAGTAAAATCATTATGAAATTCTAAGGCACACAGTGCCCAGTTTCTCATAATACAGGCAGTTGAACCGTGGATTGGTTATATCGCATTGGTTCCAGCTCGTGATAATTGAAATGACATACTTGTATAGTGAATAAGGAGCTAACTTAATAATTTATCTTCTATTTTTAGTGTGTTGGTAGATATGCCTGATTGGTTAAGAGAATATTACCTCTAATTGAAATGAATTTAAATGCTTGGGAAGTTTCATCTGTTGATCATTTACCAATGTCACTTTTCATATGCTAGCAAAAGTTCATCAGTTGCTTCATTTTTTCTTTCTCGGAGTTTTGTCTCTTGATGTTTCATCCCTGATGTGTAAGCTTGAAGACACAGATAAATAGTATTCTGCCTGAATATCATCAGAACCCTGTATGGAAGTGTGAACTTACCATAAAGTTGCTGTAACATGGATGGATAGTCTGCTTGGAAAATCAAAAAAACTCGACAATACAAATTAAAGTAGGAGGCTGCTGCAGAGGCCAGAAGATTGTTTCCTCGATGTAGCAGGATGTTTTATTTCAAAAGAAAGTCTTGAAACAAGGAAATATTATTTACATTAAAACCTTCACAAAATATGGAATGGAAAACTGTTAAATCCTTGTTCTATGTATTCCTTGGGAATATGAAAGCATATGAATAAAATTTAAATTATCTAAGAACTATCTGCACATATCAAGGATATTTGAATTTATTTTAAAGTATGGAATAGGATTTTCTTATCTTTACTTTTTGCCAAATATCATTGGAATTTGTTATCTCTGTACAAATATTGATTCCAAAAATTATATGCTCAATTTACTTTTGTGAAATGGGAAACTAGATCAATTTTGAACAAAATTATCCCTAATATATCATTTGAGTATATTTATTTATGAGTAATTTTACTAAGTATAATAATAACTTATTTAAAAAAATTGTCTGGGAGGTTTTTCTGCATCAAAAGTCACCCTAATTCTTTTTAGTTTCTTGATCAAATTTATATGTCTGATTGCTATGCTACTCCTGTATGTATTGGAAGTTGGTACTTTGTAATTCTAAATTACAATCAACATTTTGAGATAGGTAATTATCAGATGTGTTAGATTTGTATAATGTTATAATAAGTTGCAATAATATGCACAACGTCTGGAAGGATGCTTACCAGGTATTAATGACGGAAGTTTTGACTGGTATCTTTTGCTCCACTAGACCGGTCATATTTTTTTCTTTATTAAGTTCAACATTTTACCAACTTAATTACATTTATTGTGTAAATGAATATTATATGTAATCTTCTTTCCCAACTCATTGCCCAGGCTTTGTGGCAAGATTCCATGACTATTCTCTTAGACTGATTGGAGTGCTCATGCCAAAATTCCAAGATACGCAGTTTTCTTTTGTAAGTGAATGATTTGTATAAAAGTGAGTTTTGGCCATGATTGATGGCAATGCAAGTTTGTTATCTATCAAAGACAGTTTTAAATTGTATTGTGATTTTTGTGGTGCTTACTGGAATTAATTCTTTACTTCCTAATAAAAGCAGTGAGAATCCAGAATAAGTTTCTTATGCAGGATTAGTTTTTACTTTTAACCTAATCAAATTTATTATTTTCATTAAAAATCCTTTTTGTGGTTCAAATCAAGTTATTCTTACATCCATATTTGTTATGAATTACTTTATTGATTTATTCATGGCTGTTGTTCTTAGTATATTCTCATCAGTTTGATGGAGTGGTATCTTAAATTCTGCCATGTCACCTACATTCTACTCCTTAGAAAGTCAGTAATTTCATACTTAGTCATATTTTTATACATTTACCAGATTTTAATGAAATCATTCTTAAAAAAATTGGTCATACAGTACAACTATGAATAGCTTTTGCCCTCAACCATATTAGTGTAGTTGAAAAAGACTGAGGAAACTTAATTTAATTTGTCATTCAATTACCAGTGATAGTATTGTTCTGACAGTTTTGCCTGTTATTTTTCTTAAGTTGCAGTAAGTCTTTCAAATTTTCAAATAATGAGTAGTTCTACATCTAATCTGTTCCATTGAAATTGGATCCTATAAATTATCTTAAAGATCGGTTCTTTGAGAAAATTTAAAGCCATCTAAATTTCAAGTAAATGCTTTCATTGTGCAGGTCACCCATTATTCCAGAATTCATTTATTTCTTTTGCCTGAACTCTATTTTTTGCAGATTTATCAAAGTTCTTTAGTCTCTGATCTGAAGATATCCATGTTAAATCAATCATACACCTAGCCAGTATTGCCATGATATTTTTTTTGTCAAGCTGTGTTACATTCTCAATATTTCATCTGTAGCATTTACACACAATTCCTCAGAGCATCGATTACTTCAGTTTTTAGTTCAAAATTAGTTACCTAATCATATTCCTTCATCAAAGTCGAAAGGAATCCTCAATAAATATCAAGTAGTTATAAGGAGATTATTCTTGTTTTTTCTTAATATCAAAGTAGGATTTGCTTCCTCTCTGTTGGAAATTTCTTAAATTATTCAAAGCATAGTCATCACATGACAATATTCTAAATAATTTTCTAGTCAGGAGTAAATTCAGAGTAGAGATCATAAACTTTTTGCTCATAATGAATACAGATCCTAAATTCAATGTATTTGTTACAACAGCAGGGTAAAAGTCACTTAATATAGATATTGAATCAGAAAAAATTATGAGAAGAGGTTAAGGGCACTTTTTATTCTAATTCGAACTCAATTGACCTAGCTAATCGAAAAAGTCACATGAAGTCTACTTTGTGTTCCCTCCGTTTGGTAATTGCTCTCTAATTAAATAATTTGTTTTCTGAACGTCAGTCTATTTTCAGTATTTTTACTTAATTTAATCTGGATGCTGCCATATTATCTTGATTAATTAAGTACTATTATCTTTACAAGTCATATCAGATCTTTTTCTATAGTTTACTAGCTTCCCTTCCGAATTTTCCTGATATCATAGCTACCTCATGCTCAATTTCTAAAATATACCAATACAATCGGCGTATATTCGATGAAGAGAATCTTTCATAGGAATGTTCTCAGCGGTAACTATCGGATAGGTCATGAATTCCGAGCTTTTGAGTAGTTGTTTCACAAAAAAATCTGAAGGATATATCGGAATTGATTGAGATGATGGTTCCAGTTGAAGAATTGGTTGGTTGTACGTAAAGGAATTGCGTACAAGTCAATGTTGCCTTGAAAATATTATGCATGCGAAGAGTTCTATTAATAACTCTAAAGCTGATGCTTTGGAGGAGCTACGTTTTGGTTTTGCATTACGATATTTTTTATTGCATATAAATCAGATATTATACATTGCATTTATCAGTGCTATTTATTGGTGAATAACTGAATGCACCGCGCGCGACGCGAGGATTTGTTTCCTCTCTGTTGTAACTTTCTGAAATTATTCAAACCATATTCATTACATGATAATATTCTAAAGAATCTTCTAGTCCGGAATTAATTTAAAGTAGAGATCATAAACTTCTAAGGGGGTTGCTCATAATGAACACACATGCTGATTTCAATGTATTTGTTACAATAGGGTAGAAGTGAACCTGCAAGAGTCACTTAGAATTGAGATATTGAATTAGAGAAAGTTATGAGAAGAGATTATAGACACTTTTTATTCAAATTTTGACTCTATTGACCTTGCTAATCGAAAAAACAACATGAAGCCTACTTTGTGCTCCCGCTTTCATGCCAATTTATCGTTGCGCTATTGTTTTTTACCCGGGCGGGATGGGCGCGATCGTCAACCTCCTCATCATTATGGTAGCTGGAGACTGGACGTATTACACATGAACATGCTGTAAGTTTTCCTAACCTTTATAATCATTTAAATTTCAAATTATCATACATTTATATAACATCAAACGGTTCTCATCGAGAATTTTACCATCAAGTCTACTATTACTTTAGCAATTATTATTTATTCGTATCATGCAAAATAAAAGCTCGCCGTTGCTGGAGATCATGTCGTGTTATAGTTTCTTAGAAAGTATGTCATTGCATTTAGTAAATGAGATTTTGGTAAAGTTATCGATGAACCGAGATTTTTGAGCGTAATACCGTAATTTATCACTTTTTAAATGTGGTTCATAGATTTCTAGCCTTTAATTGAAATATCTATCTTACTATATTTTCACATGAGTCCATACATACAAAATTTCATCATTATTTGAAGCGATGACATAAAGTTTAATTTTAATAATTCGTGAAATTATACCAAATAATTATTTTGTGTGGTCAATTGTGTCCTTGTAATTGATATTTAATTATGTTTTGTAGATTACCTAGAGCGAGAGGACCACGTGTTGGATGACTGACATGGACGTCATCCTTGCCATGAGGACCAGTTTTTTTTTTAAGTGTTTTGTTTTGTGTAGTGGTAGTTTTGAGGCGTAGTGTCGAATGTGATATCAAGAAAACTTCGGCGGTGGCCCTGGCTAATTGGTTACATCCCAAGAGTAAGTTACTGTTTTCTGTGAGTCAAATTTTTATTTGAGTGTCTTTAATGAACGCTATTCTTTTCCAGAGAAAAACACATCTCTAAGTAATTTTGACGTGAATCCCTCATATATTGAGGTTATTAATTCGCTTTTTAGTTTCTACGTCGTTTGTTTTCTGTTCTACTCTCTCTAAATCATCGCTCCTTTCCCTTAAGTGACAACTTGAATAGTTGGCAATTTTTGTTAATTTCTCCGTCAGTTATCATCAATCAATCAATTTAATCTTATACTTGACTTCATATTTTCTGTAAAGCTGATTTGATAAGCTAGCTATTAACTTTACGAGTCATATCAGATCTTTCTCTATGGCATTATTAGCTTCCCTTCCTCTTTTTCCTGATATCCTTCCTTAATTGATTTTATTTTTAATCGCAATAGTTGAATGTTCGGAAATAAAAAATTGCGTTATCCAATAGCTGGTTTGGTTTTTAATCCAGTTTTGACGTTTTTGTATAACCTATAAGCTTCTACTTGCAAATAATTACTTCCTGCGATCATCAATTGTCTCTCTTTTGACTTTGAAAGCGATGCTAAGTTTCTGATTAGAGATGTTTCTTTTTTTAATAAAGCTTTGTTGTTTTTTTAGGAAGTGTAATTATGACATGATAATTTCTAAAGCCATAGAATAACGGATGGTATTGTTTTCCTTTAGTTAATCCCCTCATTTTGTGAATTTTATAAATGTTTTGGAAGTGAATAGACATATAGGAAGGCATAGACAGTTGATTTTTAAGGTTTTAGTAGTTGATTCACAGTTAAGTTGACAGATGTAGACAGTCTATGTATCTTTGATATAAAATTCTTTATTCATTGATTGGTTACCAAATACCAATTATTTGGTTACCAAATACCAATTATTAATTATATATATATATATATATATATCATTTGGTTGAATATAGTTTGATTTTTGAGGAATGCTCGAAAATAGCCCCAGTAGCAGAGAAAGTTGTCACAACGTTGTATCAACGTTACAATGGAAAAAATGTAACGTTGTCTCAACGTTGACAAATGTTGTCACAACGTTACGTAACGTTGATGCAACGTTGATACAACGTCAAAGTTCCCAGGAATCAACGTTGCCACAACGTTACCACAATGTTGTCTTAACGTTGCTACAACGTTGCCATAACGTTAATGTTGATGTCACAAAGACAACGTTGTATCAACGTTACAATGAGAAAAACCAAATCTTGTCATAACCTTACCAAATGTTGTCACAAGGTTGCATAATGTTAAAGCAACGTTGATACAACGTCAACGTTGCCACAACGTTACCACAATGTTGTCTTAATGTTGATACAATGTTGTCACAACGTTAACATTGATGTCACAAAGACAACGTTGTATCAACGTTGATACAACGTCAAAGTTCCCAGGAATCAACGTTGCAACAACAGTACCACAGTGTTGTCTTAACGTTGCTACATTGTTGTCACAATGCTAACATTGATGTCACAAAGTTTATAATGTTAATATTTCTTTTCTTCTTTCTCTCATTTCTGAATTTACCATACTTTAGCCACTCCTGAACGTATGCTGTAATATTTGCTTGTGTTTCTTCCTCTCTCCATTTTGATATCCTTACTGTATAAAAAAGCAATATTTTAGATAAAGTTGTGGGCACATCATAAGTTTTGATTTGGCATAGTACATACAAGAACACACAAAATTCCTTGGTCAAATTCAAAGTAGCTGTCCAGATAGAAATTCCTTGTTGCTAGTGTGGAACATGGCCATATGGAACTTAAGTGGACAGCCACAAGACATTTGCCACAGTCCATGAGGACGATTTAGAACAATGTGGATGCTAACATGAAACCAATGTGGAACAAAAGGTCACCTCTGCCTATTTTCAACCTAGGCTCTTACTATAGGTTATAACCTATTGGGAATCTTCAAATACCAATGTGTCGTCCATAAAAACAAATTTATTTCAAGTATTTTTGAAATAACATACCTAAAAGAAGTAATAAATAAAAAAATCAATTAAAAGCATGCATAGCTTATGTGCTACTATTCATTTCTTGGGTCATATTATTATATCATACTCATTATTTGGGCTGTTAAGATTTCTTAGTAAGTGAAAGAAAAATAAAAATTATATTAATGAAATGTCATGGAAGGGGCACAAAAATGAGCCACTTAAGTTTTCAGCATTAAATTAGATTAAGCCAATTACATTGTTTTAAATAATTGATAACGAATTTCCTATTTAATTTCCAGTGTCTTGAAGAAGGTAACAGAAAAAAACCTCTTATCTCGTGAATCAAAATACGTCATCTGTAGCATTATTATTTGAACATAGAGAGAAATATAAATAGTTGGCAATATACATTAAAAAGTTAACCAGTATACAGATACTCATATGAGGTGCTTGCAATACAATAATCACAGAATTAAACAAACCAAAATAAATTAAGCAATAAGAAAGTTGCGGCAAATCTGGATGCTCCTTAGTAATTAGGGACTGATATTTGATGGAACTTTCTGAAACATACTATTTTTGTAATGCCATATAAGTGTACAAAATATAGGGAATGAGGTGCAATAGTTTATGCTACATCCATAACCTTTACTGAATTATAACATTTTTTCACAAACCTTTTCGGGATTTAAGTTTTGATTAAACTATTTGGAATAACAAAATTATTTTTCGGAATTTCTATTACTTTTTAATTAACGGCTACATATTTCTAGCAAACTGTTACGAGCCTAGTGAACTGTGATGTAAGAAATATCAACCACTTTATATCGAAAGTATTTTCACGTACCACATCCGATCTCTTCCTGTATTTCCTAGTCACATAATTCCGTTTCTTCGAGAAATATGGTTGAGTCTTTTAATTCTGGAATCACATTCTTCCATGCGAAATCCTTGGACACGAATAAAATCCTGGTACAATTGTTTTTAATTTCACTTTAGCTGTTAAAGTACTCAAATACTTCGCATTGGCAAGGTGTACTTAGTGGAATAAGGCGGTTCATAGGTAGTATCAGATTAATTTATTTAAGCAGGGTATGCGCATTGTACAATTTATATAAATAGTGCTTCACAATGAATATAAAGGCCGTCATACACCAGGAAATATTTCCCCGTGTATGACGGCCCTAAGATTAGAAAGTATTCAACAAAAATTGAAAGATTGCATAGCAGTTGCTATTCAAACTGATAACTTTGATAGACATTATACTTGCCTAAACAGGATAACAATTTAGAAACACAGTAGTATCCATCATAATTTCGTACAACCATTTGCTCTGCTTACCAAGTAAGTGCAACAAAGAACAGTAATCACAGTCCGCTACCAACAACAGTTCTTAACAAACCTTTACGAGACGAAAGAAACAACCACATAATTAGTTGGAAAGCAAAGTGTTTCAAAATGGCACAGTATTTAAGAACAATTCGAAGACTTCTTGAGAGGTTAATATACAAACAAAAAATGGTGCAGTACTTTAGAGAGATTTAAAACACATCGGAGAAACTTTTTGTTTTACTTAAAAACGGGCTGCGATAAAGAACGGAAATAGTTGAACTTCAATGAAGTTGAAACGTGCTCGGAAGGCTGTATAAGATGTAAGAGTCTTCTCGATCTTAATATCTGCAACGAAATAATACCAATCTGGAGAGCAATCTATCTAGCAATTCTATATCCCTTACATTGTTTACATTCTTAAAACGCCATGACAGTATCTATCGATTATGACTTAAAGTCGACCTCGAAGTATCGATCCCGGAGTCTACCGTTTTTGAATGAGGGCGGCTGAAAAACCTTTCTATTTTTTCTTCTTCTTCAGTGTTCAAGATATCGATTGATTTTCAAGAACTCGCCGTTCTTCTCGTATGTTTGCCTTCCTCTTCATTTCCGCGTAGTTTTTACGATATCCTTGCTAAGGATGATGGAAGAATTCGCGCCCCTCCTTCAGACAACACAAATACTTCTGATTAAAACTTCATTGAGGTAATTAGGTAATTATTGAATATTTTCCTATACAATTATGAATACTTGACTTGAATTAAGATGCTGTGACATTTTTTATCCATCTATTAGATATTCCCTATAATAGCCAATATATAAAAGTTACTTATCTCAGTTGAAAAGTCCATGCTTTATCATTTTCATCTAAAAAACAATGTTCCCGTATTTTTATCTTTCTAGTATTATTTAAGTGAGAGTAGGAGAGTGAGCATTAGAATAAGCAGCGCTTGGTTAGGGGGTGGTTCGTATAAAATAAAGGACCACGCACTGTCCTATGTCGGCTTTCAGTAGATTCATTCCGTCACTATATATCTACTACTTTCAGTAGATCCATTTCGTCATTATATGTTTCACTGATGAAATTTCACTGTTAAGGGCTACTCCAATTTCCGCTACGAGGTTTTAACTGTCGGAGAAATGAGGAATGAGGAGGTGCAAACTTTAAACCGAAATTGAGGATGTCCTTGACGTATTTAGGAAGCACAGTCACACAGTATAAAGCTGTTATACCAGGGATGGAGTGGAGAAAATACTTTTGAACTGACCTCTAATACAAAAGGGATACAGCGAAGGAATACCGATTTGCTCCCATCTTGCAGCTCGTGATTCCTTAGTTTTAATTAGCCACGAATTTAACACATGACGACCAGGTCTAACCTCCAAGTCAGTCAGTCAGTCAGAGTCTCCAATAACCTGGTTGCCCCTCTTCCTCACTTTTCCCTTTTTCGTAGAATGTATAAGCAATGAGCAGTTTGCACCTAAAAACAGAGTGCATGTGATTGTAGCCCAGCTAGTCACGCGAAATTGTCTGCATCCATTGCCGGTTCTCTGCCACCTTCGCTCTTTTGGCTTGCAGCTCTCTTTTTCCGCCGGTCGTCCTTAAAGGTAAATAAAGCTCTTTCGTTTTCAAAAACCTCTAATCTTTATTCGCAATAGTAACTCTGAAAACCTAACTCCCTTCTAGGAGTGTGGTATAACAACTTTAACACTGGGAATGACCACACAATTTTAAAATGCCAAATGATGATTAATCCCCGAACGGAACTGAAAAAGTTCATTTCTTGTGGGAAGCAGGAAATAAACATCGATAAGCTTGCAAATAACAAGGAGTTTTAGCTGGAACATAGGAATATTCTCAGCCCTCCATGAGAAAGAACTCGGAGCCAAAGCAATGGAAGTCGTCAAAACCCAGCGAATGATGAAACGACAGAAGGAACTGAAGATTTGAGACATTCCAAGGGATAATATTGAATTTACCCAGAATTCAAGATTGAGAAGAAAGTTCGAAAAGGTGACAGTCTATCTCCCATCTTATTCCCAGCAGTTTTGGAAGAAGTTTTTATATCCATTAATTAATGGATGCAGGAACTCATTAAAAAATACATTTTTCATGGTACCCCTACTTAAATACCAACTCATATACTTATATGCGTGCAGGTTGCAACGTTGTCACAAAGTTGTCACAACGTTGTAACAACTTTGTGACAACGTTGTGACAACTTTGTGACAACGTTGTGACAACTTAATGACAACGTTGTGATAACGTTGTCACAACGTTGTGACAACTAGCAAGTAACATTTTCCTTTTGGACGTTCATTACAGCGACTATGTTATAAAAATGTCAGTTAAAACCTCATGTAGCATCGTTGAATAAAATTTATCTGTAACATGAAAAATTAATGTTGCAGTATAACGTTGATGCAACGTTGTCACAACGTTGACGTTGCAATTTAACATTTAGGTTGATGCAGCAACGTTGATACAACGTTGTGACAACATTCTCTGCTACTGGGGAGGGTAATTACTTAGCCCACTTTGAATAATAGGTAAATTTCTAGAAGAGGTCTGTTTGGGAGAAATTCTATATCTCCCTTCGAAAATAACTGCATAATAAGCCGCAATGTTTGAAGTGTCTTCCCCAAAAAATGTCATCGAAATCAGGGCATTTCTAGTGGGGGAAAAAAAACCAAACAGACCTCTTCTAGAAATTTACCAATAAATGTTATAAGAGAGGGTGCAAAATTCGTATGTGTGTAAAAAGCTTAATAAATAAAGTAAACGCAAAAGATAACAGAATATAAAAGCAATACTAACCCTTGTGCCGTGTGCACGCAAAAGTGCATCGAACTCTCTTACGGGTATTCGGTCGTAGAAACTTGCCATAGCACATCCAAAGGTGCCTTTTTTCTACGTAAGTAAGATGATGCGCACATCGCGGGAAAATGTGCCCATCCTTGGTAAGTAAGCATCCGTGCGCTTCGAGGAATCGCAGTTCATCCTCGGGCTCCGCTAATGCCCGCACCGCATCGAAAACGTTAAATGAACATGTCTCACAAGACATCTCGACTTCGTCGTTGCAGAATAAGTCGAGGAATGGCAATTTTAGCTGTTCGTTGGTTAAAGCATCCTGAAGGGATGCCATAAACATCCCCTTCTCTGATGACGAAACTCGAAAAATGTGGGGGTGTGATAGTAACGGAAAAAATGTCTCCTTCGTCGGCATTTTGCTGAGAAGATTAGCCCCCCAGAAGAGCGTTGAAGGAGCATGCCTGCGACGACGCCGTATGTTGGAAGCCACGGATTTGGTATCCTAAGTGCCATAAACGCCGTAGGAGCACGTCGGTTGGAGCACAGACGTAGCGACTCTGTTCCCCAACCCTCCCCCTTCCGTTAATTCTTACAGTTAAATGTGAAATTAGAAGAAGCAATTTTTCTGTCGCAAATGTTGCTTTTTGTTATTAAAAAGATAGTCACCCTCACGTTCTGTTCGCAAGCTATAGTTGGTTTGCAAGCTAAATTGGATTCCAAGGTATTTTAACATAGATGTTTATTTCGCATAGAACGACATAAATTTACCAAAGAAGCGAATCAGAAAATATTTACGTCCCTCCTCCCCCCTTTTTGCCCCGAAAAATCCCGTTATCGAGTCGGAAATTACGAAAAAACAAGCAAATCAGACAATATTTACCTCACTCCCCCCACCCTTTTTGCATAAAAACGCCCGTAACCGAGTCTGAAATTACGAAAAACAAAATTTACCTCACTCCCCCACTCCTTTTCGGTCGAAAAATTCCGTAATCGAGTCTAAAATTGACAGAAAACAGGTCAATCAATCGTACATTACACCCACCCAGCACCCCTTTTCACTCAAGGACCCTTTTTTTATTTACCCATTTATTTCCTTATCTTCCTTAGGAACTTGGCTCGGTAATGCACATCTATCCGCTGAGAAGACGATTCTGCTTGCAAACGCTTTCCCGTTCGGTGTGCTTATTTGGAAATTCGCTGAGGATAATCTCGGGATTGGAAGACAAACGTATGTCGATTGGTGCATGTTCATTCAAGAGGTGTGTGTGGAGGATGTTTTTGCAAAGAGCAAGAAGATAGGGGGAGTAGGCTTGACAGTCGAAATCGACGAGACACTCCTTGGCAGGAGAAAATCCAATGTGGGAAGGCTACTACGTAATCAATGGGTGATTGGGGGTTCGAGAGAGGTTCCAGAAAGGTCTTTGCCTGCAAAATACCGGACCGCTGTGCCAAAACTCTTCTTCAAGTCATTGAGGAAAATGTTGCACCCGAAACTGATATCATCATGGATTGCTGGAAAGGATATGGAAATCTTCGGCGGAGCAGGCATTTCACTGCGAATCATTCCTATAACTTTGTGGATCCGGATTCCAGCGCACACACCCAAAATATTGAGAGGGAGTTGAAATACTCCGTCCCAAGATTTGGTTGGAGGGAGGATCATTTGGATGGCTACCTGGGATCCTACCTCTGGAAGAGGATGCACCCAGAGTGGAATCAACGGTTACACAATTTCTTTGTAGCAGCTTCCAAGGTGATGATTTCTCCAAAGAAATAACAATTTTACGCCGTCAAAAACTGCATAATTGCTCTATGTCACCTAACATTTGAATGCTGCAATATCGCTATTTCTGGGTTTTTCTGAGGCTTGAAACTCGGTACAGAGCGCGACATCTGGCGGCAAAACCACTTAACTAACATGTAAAACACGCTCTTCGGAGGCCATTCCTGTACTTCGTACTCAAAAATCGATCTATTTCTGTAAATATATGACTTACATTTTCGAAAATAACTGCATAATAAGCAGCAATGTTTGAAGTGTCTTCCCCAAAAATTTCATCGAAATCAGGGCATTTCTAGTGGGGAAAAAAACCCAAACAGACCTCTTCTGGAAATTTACCGAATAATATTTTCAGTGTTAGTTCTCGAATAGTACTTAGAATTAAACAGGCAAAGTTACATCAAACAATCTATCCCACTTTGGAATGAATTCATGGTATTTATTAAATGATTTTCATCAACATTTGTTAATGGGGTGTGATAATTATTTTAGCTTTTAGAATTCCGGTTTTAGAACATATTGCCTTATACTGATGGAGTTTAAATTTTAGAGAATGGAAAATAATTAAAATTTTGCTATTCGTGTGAAACCTTAATTAAACGTTTTCTTTGCCAGACACTTGAGTTAACCCAAGGGATTAAAGAAGGATGTGACTTATTGTTAGAAAGCTTTTGTCCATTGAGATTGCTTATCATTATACATTATTATATAGTTATTAAAGTAAATCATATGGTCGTTGTTTGAATGAAAGCTTCACTAATTTACCTGATCATTTATTATAATGAAGTTACATTAATTTAAAGTTTCAATGTTATCAGAATATTTAGACATTTCTAAATTGTGATTATTTTCCTTTTTCAAGGAAGAGTTTAATATTGAATTTTATATAATTTTGATTATAAATTCCTTTTAAGATTATTGTGATTTTAATTGTGAAATATTAGTTCTTGGGATATCTGTCAGTCCTTTGCTTTTTAAAAAAATCTAATTTAATTAAATTAATATGCCTATTAGTTTAGCATTGGATATGTTAGGTTATAGACAAGGTATTTATGAAGAATATTTGAGCAAATGTTTTAGCTAGAATCAGCTTCTTTGTGGATATTTTGAATTTCGAGCTTACTCTTATTTCTATTTCTACTTATAAAAATTTTTAACAAACAAACTCCTCACAATCAGTGGTTCATGCTACTGTTGCTCTATGGCTTTAGATCTTTTCATACTTCTTAGGATTAGAAATGTTTTGGAAACAGCAGTAACTGCGAATAATGTATTTCTGTGTTACCTGAAAACTTCTTGCTTTTGAATACTTAGGCCCATAATTTGTAATTTTTAATTACTTGTTGACTTATGAGATTTATGAATTTGTTTTACTTGTAAGTATGTTGAGGCCCAGATAGCTAGAATTGAATGTAGATATCTAAAGGTGAATAAGCCTTAATTCCACTTTAAAGTTTTGTTGACTGATGGAACTCTAGGATAAGAAGACAGCATAATTCTTGTATTCTTAAGTTCTGAGAATGGCTTTAACTTCAACTTTACATTGATAAGATATGTAATAGACAAAATATAGTATTTTTGATTTGTAACTTAGGGCATTGCTTCTGTTTTAACCATGTTAGATATTCATTACAATTATGTAGTTTGCATAATAGTCTCAACAATCAATTTCAATTGATATTTTGCTTGATAATTAAGCTCTCTCTGAACTTTGAGATAACTCATGTGTATCTTAAAATTATGATGACAGATTGTTTTATTAATGTACAGTTCAAGGTTATGTTCACATATTACCAAGATTGGAAGTGATAGGAAGAAGGCATATTTCTTGTATTTTAATTCTGAGAATGTTTTTCACCTCAACCCTTCATTTTTAGATAGGATATATGATAGATTGAATATTGTATTTCAGTTCTTAAACCCAGTCCTCAACGTGTTACATATTCATTATAGTAATGTAGTTTGCGATTAAAGTCCCCATTCATTCACACTTGCAATTGATATTTTGACCTCCAATTTTTCTCAATTCTTTGAGATACTTCGAATTATAATGTGATTATAATGATAATGCTTTGGCTAAGATTTTTCTTATTGCTCAATTCCATGTTTAATTCAGAGATTAGAATTGAGTCTTCATAAACCAATTTTGTTCTTACTGTGAACATTCTTGCATTAGAACTAAAATTTCAATTGCTTGACAAACTCAGCTTCTTTTTGATTTAATTAGTTTTAAAATTTGTTAGATTTTCATTTTTCCTAATGCAGTTTGCATCTGTCTATTCTTGTTTGCAATTGAAAATGTTTCTCTACATTTTATCACAATTTTACTAAATTATTTTTGACGTTATAATAACGCTTCATTTGATTAATTACCTTCAGTTTGATGTAATGTTTAATTTCAAGATAAGAATTGATTGTTAATGTTGAGAACCTTGGAAAACCATATTTGTTCATTCTCAGAACACTCTGCAATTAAGACCTACCATTGCAAATGCTCAAAGCCCTCTACTTTATATATTAAACATATAGAAATGTATTGGTAGTTCATTAGTCAATTAATTTTTGGCAAAAGCAAAGGAAAGTATAAGAGAATTCTTGATCAGAGTATTCATAGAATATGAGCAGCTTAGAAAGAGGTTTTGCTGTATCACGACTTCTGTTTGAAAAAATAATGTATGCATCACATCAATTTATTAAGTCCTGGCTTTATAGATTTTACATACTTTCTGCGTGTTTGCTTGGCTCCAAATTCATATCTCTCGTTTCAATAAAATTTTTGTACTAGGAGGGATATTAGCATTTGTAATTTGGGTGAATGTAATGATCATAGCTCTTTTAATATTTTTAAGCAAGCTTTGCAAGTTTAGGTAAAGATTAATGCTAAATGTTGTTCACTCTCTTTAAATGTTTTAAACAATCTATGAAATTTTAGTTAAAGTTTAATGCTACATGTAGTGGAGGTTAGTTTACAAATTACTGCTCTTTTGATATTTACTAAACAATCTTTGAAATTTTTAGTAAACATTAACACTAAAAGCTGTGCATCTTATGAGGCTAGTGTGAATATTTTTGCTCTTTTTAAATTTTTGAAATGAGCTGTGAGATTGTAGGTAATCATTAACTCTAAATATTGCTCAACTTAGGAAGTTAGTGTGCAGATTCTAGGACTTATGAATTTTTTAAAATTTGAGATTGTATGTAGACATTAATGCTGAGTGTTGTGCACCTAGGGATTTGTAGTTTCCATAACATTTCTGATTTTCATTTGTGTAATAAGTTTGTGAATTTTACTCTTCTCTATAATTTGTATTAGCTGGAATTATTCTTAAGTTGCGAGTTTTGGTATTTTTCTTGTTGACCTGCTGCATTACTAATGGTTTTTGCATTTTGACCCTCGTTAAACAGATTATTTAGTGCAAAGGTCAAAATGCAAATCCATTAAATTTACATCAGGTTGACTGGACAAATATCATAACTATGACTTGTAAAATTTCAACTAATTCAAATTAGTCTAAATGGTAATTTATTTTCATCTTCACTTTTTATGGCAATCACTAAATTTTGCCAGCTTTTCAATATTTTAAACAGTTTTCGTATGATTTCATATTCATATTTTGTAGTTAAAAACATTTGGAAATTTTTTAATGATTTTTGACTAAGAAAAATTATTCTAAGCCTTAAGTAATTAAAAATTCAGTTTTCAACTGTAACAGTTCTTTTAATTTGTTTTTCAATTGAAAAAATAAGCTCAGAAGTTAAGATTTTAATTTACATATGAAGAAAAATTTAATTTTTTTACTTACAAAAATAAGTCCAGAGTAATTTTTAAATATTTTTGTTTTCAAAGAAATTGCAAAGTTCACTTTAGAATATTATATAGTTATTTTTCGATTGAAAAAAAAATTAAGTCCACTAGGTCATTTGTTCATCAATGATATTTGATTCGTTTCGTTCAATTTCTGCTTTCTCCCCATTGTTTTTCTCATTTCTAGTTTTTTCTATTTTGCTTTACAAATTCTACATTTATTTCTTGCTCTTAATTTCCATGTTTTAAATTCTTAATGTAATGTATAATATTTTCTTTTATTTGTAGATTTGTTCTCATTATGTCACTTTATTTTGAGGCTGCATTTAGAGATTGGAAATACTCCAAGTTCTAAATGCAGCCTTTAAGTAAACTTGGCATGTGAGTACAAGTGCAGCGAAAGAAATGGCCAAAGGAGCAATGATCATCATCAAGAAATTTTCTGAGTACAAAAAATCTCTAGAGATGTTATTCAGCTGGCCGAAACCTACTTTACCAAAAAGAGTGGCCGGGATAAGGCTGAAAGGATATTAAATAAAAATTTGATGGGTTCAAGTTAAAAACTCTATTATTAATTGCTTTAATAAAGTGTACACTTTAAAAATTTCAATAAAGCTGTTGTAAAAGAGCTGTATTGTGACTTCTGTTCTCCTCTCCCTTGTTCTGTGCAGTGCTGTAGAAAAAGTTGCATGCAGATGCAAAGAGTCCACCTTGCAGAAAAATCTACTCCAGTAAACTTTAAAGTTGGTACCTTGGACATTGCTAAAATAAAAGTACCTCCCTGAAAAAAAAGTTTACTATCATGCATGCAGAAAACATTAAGTTCTGAGAGAAGTTTAATCCTTGCCAAAATTATCTTTTGATGAAGTCAATTAACTTAAATAAGTTCAAATTTCAGAAATAATTAACATTCAAAGTTTTTTTGCAAAATTAAGTTGAAATTACCTTAGCAGGATTTCTTCTCACAGAAATTATTTGAATGAATTTTATTTTAAAAAGTAATTTATAATAGGAAATAACTAAATTTAAATAGAAAGTGTTTTTCAAGTTAATTAATGAATAAATTGAAACTTCAATTTAATTTTGATAACTATAACTTTGAATTCTGATTTTAAAAAGTTTTAACTAAATTTTTCTCAAGCAAGCATTCTAATTTAACAAAAGTGCATATCTGCTAATCCAAAAAGTAGTAACTTGGGGAATCCAAAACTAAGTTAACATCAAACACATCAAGTTAAGAATAAAATAAAGAATAAATGCATGAATAAAATATTAAGTTCCAATCCATTTAAGCTGATTAATTTAAAACTTAAGAGCCATATCTGATTATTTCAGTTTTTAAACACTTTCATTAACTTTTTAATTATGCTATTCCAATCATCCTACATTAACTATTGTATGACCAATTATTAAATTATTCGATACTATCGAAAGAAAATATACAAGATATCCATCCAAACATTATTTTCATTAAAATTTTTGAAATTTTTATCTTTCAAAAGATCTCATTAACTTTGGAAATTAAGTATGTATATGGAAGATTCTGTAATTATGCTTAATTATCTGAGATTAAAGTAAATTCGGAAACCACAAACATATTAACTAAGAGAGCTACATGATCAGGTAGTTGAACTTATTTAAAGCTTTCCTTATAATCTTTGCTCATTAATTTATTCACCGATTCGAATACTCAACGGTCTCTTGATAATATTATCGATAGTATCGAATGGTAATTTAATTAACAGTTCAAGTCCAAGCTATTGAAGAATACTGACTGAGAAGCAACGAAAAACAACCATTAAGATTTTAATATTTATTTAAAATCAATTAATGCTAAATTCCGTTATTCTTACCAATTGTCAATTAACTACTGGAAAGAACTCAATTTTCAAACATTCAATTACGATTATAGATTTAAAATTTGAAATGACCAAGCAAGAAATATTTACGAAAGAATGCAAGATAATTTACCGTGAGTTGTTGCTTCGATTCAGTTGAAGTTGTAAATTAAGATTTTAACCGAATATATTATCCGAAACGTCCGTAACTTGATAAGTTGCACTTGATAAACTGACAATTTAAATAACTGAAAATCAGTTACGGTCCCGATTTTTAACCTTATATAAGCGAATTATTTTTTCCATCTGTCAATAGCTTCTAATGAAACCTACAGATACCATTAACGAATCTCTCCCTTTTAACGATAGCGTATTCCTTTAACTTTTACAAGGACTTTTCCTTACAGTGACATTTTTCGGTATGGCTTATATCAAGATTTACTTTTGAACTAATTACCATCAATTTTTCCGAAGCACGATTTCAGAATGAGCAAGAATATGGAAGCCTGAACTCAGCGAACATTCAATCCCTAACATTGCGAGATGATACAAATCTTATGGGTTTCAGTTATGGCTCTTTAAGCATTTAACAATGCATTTTGATTCGCGGTTTCCCGAGTGAATGAATAAAACAATTTGGAGAAGGAATTATGAAGGATAAAGAACACAATATGCACTTTTCCTAATTAATGGAAAGAAACAAATACAATTAAAATATTAAGCAGTTCACTGAAATTCGTTCTCGAAATAATACGAAATTACTACAATATTCTACGTTCCCTATTAGTGTAGTATTATATCAATATATACGTTAAATTGGGAAAATTTATTAACTTCGTAATCTTACGGTCTGGAATGAAAAGACAATTCGAAACGGTATGTTCAAAATAGTGTAACCCAATTAGATAAAAGTTTCTAATAAGATATTTTTCACCAAGACCCGAGTTGCTCCCGATCTTTCAAGCTTGACTAATTAGACTGCAACGATTACTCGATCAACATTCTGATAAAATATTTGAATCCCCGCGAATAGCATGCGCTAGCCAGGCATTGAACTTTCATTATAATTATTTCCGTTTCTGCTACAATTCAATAAATAGACGGATAAGTAGATAGATATATGGTTTCCGACATCTACCGACCACATAAAAACTGCAAGGTTTTTATCAATTTCCCTGAGCAAAATTAAATTGTTTAAATTAGATATTTTAATCTGTAGATATTAAAGATAAAAAGAGATTTGCACGTCAACGGAGCACAAATTTTCGGAAAATTGATATCAAAATATAGAAAATTACAAGGATTTTTATTAAGTTTCCCAGCAACAATTTTATTTAAAGAAAACCGATATATTTTGTAAACAAAGTACCTTAAGATTGAAATATTAATGCCAACTACCGATTAGTCACCGATATCGAAGTTAAAAGTATTCGGAAAATATTTAAATGGGTTTATTATTACCTTTCCTCGACAATATTAAATTTTTTAAGCATGGAATTAAAACCATTATATTCAGTAAATGATTAAAGTATCTCGTTATTGAAATAGTAACGTTAGCTAGCGGCATACAAGTCACCGATACAGAGGTTATAAATTTTCGGATAATTTAGCTTACTTTAAGTTATACTGGAAAGTGAATTTGCAGTTAAGGTTGAGTAATTTAATGTTTTCGGAATGGCTTTGTTTTTGACTCGACAGAAGTTTCTTCTGATTTCAATTTGGTTATTGCTCAATGCCCTGAAAATTGTACCATTGTAAACTCCTGTAAAGCGCTTTGAACAACTTAATCACGGTCAGGCAAAGTTCACCGAACAAATTGATTGCTTCGATATCACTGTTAAACACACGACATACTGTTGAACACACAAGTTAAGAAATACACCTATCCTCAAGTAAAATGATTGCTTCACAAACCCCGACTAACTGATGCCGGTTACATGAGGTTACGTTGTCCCACAATTAGTAAATTGAGATTTTGAAATTTAATTAACGGACTTCTTTCACGAGTTACATTAATTTCACAATTATATTCAACGGCAAACAATTTCTTTCGAATATCACTGTATGCAAGAGTTTTAAATATCCCTATCCACAAATTAAAACTGAAGGTATTTGCTGTAAACAATTTTGAATAAGTCCGGCTTTAACTCAATGAGGTGGTTAATTCCTACTGCAGTATCAGCGGATAGATTCAGTTCGGCGATGTTTTAGCAATTCGAATCCACAATAACACAATTTTAACTTAAATTCCAAGTAATTTCTTTCTAATCGAACCACGAGTGAAGTCACCGGAATAAATAATTTTAAAACTTGATGAAATGAATCATTATCCGAGCAGTAACGTATAATTGAACTTACTCGAGCGAAATTAAACCAATTATACACGGTCAAGTTCAAAAACCCTTAACTTGAGCGAGAATAACACTCGCGACGATGGATAACGACCGCTTAAACTTATAAAGGGAATGAAAGATCTCTAGCTAATAACCACAACTATTTCTCCAAAACTAAGAGCAGATTTCGAGAATTAATTCCAATAAGTAGTAATACAGAAAAGTAAATTAATCTCACTTAACATTCACCGATGTTTCCATTGCCTTCAAGTAGACCAACTGCTCCAAGGCCATCCTCGTATCTCCAGTAGCCGATAGGGAGCAGCAAGTCAGATTGAAGCACCGGAAAAAAAAAGAAATACCTCATTAGATTTCTTCATTACAGGACGAGGTTTCAATCATAAGATATTAAGAGTCGAAATAAGCTAAGCGATGCTGGTATTCTTACCTTATGATTCTACGTTTTCGTCCAGCCGAAGATGATTAGGCTCTGCAAACGTCTTAAGACAAAGTCACCAAAGAGAAGCACTTCTATCATAACTCATACGTCCAGGGCAGCAGTCACTTGCTGAATGCCTGAGCAGATTTCGGTGCACCGCTTATATTGCCAGAGAAAGTGTGGTGCGGCGTAGTGGCGCTGTGGTAGAAAATACATGCACGACATCTAGTTCTTCATAATTCCTCGTAACTCCTAAATTCTAATCAAATTTCTACTTCAAAAGCTAGTACGATTTTAGTTTTATTTATTATTTTTTTCAGATGAAAATGGAGCGTTTTACCATTTTTATTCAGTATGGTATTCGGTAATACCGTTTCATCAATGATACGTAGCGACCTCTATTAAGTACAGCAAAGTACAACGCCGTCAAGGCGGATGCAATGTAAACTGCAAATGATGGTTGTGATAATTTTCCGATTTACCGATGTCATTTTATGGAGGAAGTTGGAAAGAAATTCATAGCTTCTTCACCTCTTCCCAAATCTTTCGGGAGATACATACGCAATAAAAATCGTACTTTGTGGAGGGACTTCCACAAATGATTTGGCGGAAATAATTTTTTAGAATTTTACGAAAAAGGTAAGACAAATACTTTATTTTGTAGGTTTAAATTGCTCTAGCACGCGTCAGCTGATTCGCACTTCGAGGAATGGATGCTTTGGCAGTTCCATCGTCATTTTGACTCTTTCGGCTAAGCCTCGCCAACCTCATCATTGAGAGGTTAAAAGAATGATTTAAACTTAGTAGGTTAGTTGATTTAACGACTTTGACTACGTCAGTTTTAAATTATCAATCGTGTGCGAGAACGGGGCCTTTAAAAGAATTTCCAAAAGTGAAGGGAGTGCTTTCAAATTCAAAAATTCATTCTTAACGCCTTTTGAAAGAATGAGACGGTATCAGAAAGGAGTACGCGCAAATAAAGAGTTACTTAGGTATTTAGAGTTCTATAAAATGAATGCATTTTTATAGAACCTGCATGTATATGATGTCATTTTCCAAGAGAGTTTGCATCGTATAAGCGAAATACATTTAGCGTGCTGATAACCAATTTTATTTTAGTAGCTCCCTAAACAGCCACCGGGTAAGTACGTTGCATCTTATCCCGAAATTAGTCATTTTTATGGACTGTTTTTACTTAATTTTGATCCTCTTTGTTAAAGGTAAAAAATACAACGGAATTAAATGGGTTCCTGCTTGCAGTCTCTCGAAGAATGGAGGATTTCTAATTTACCTTTAAGTGTAGAATTAAGAGAAATTTATTTCTAACTTAGTTTTGGCTCAGCCTCGATCATTGATGGGCCTTATGATAGCTACTGAGAGATGATTAATGGTGCATAATAACAATTATCTCCCTCATCAATATGTTTTCCAAAGTATTATAGGAGTAGCGTGCTGCATTTTACAGTCTCGTTCCATTCCTTCTCCAAGAGGAAAGCAACTTACCTCTCTCATCTCACGGGACTCATTCCCCCAATGGGGTTTTTGATTGAAAGTGTTTGAGGGATTGTGGTTCAAACGCATTCGTTCCGAATACTTTTCTAGTTGACATATTTACATGAAAATAAAGTTTCATACAAATCTGGTCGAGGTTTTTCATTGAAATGAGTTTCTCTTAGTCAAGAAGAGTAAGAAATTCCCACAGCTGTCGAGCTAATAAAACTTCCAACATTCCTTCACAGTTAAACCTATTGATTAAAACTTTCTATGCTATTCTTTAAAATAAGGTAAGGTATAACCGTGGTCAACAGAGGTAAATTGTTCCCCTTCTAGATACATTTCTCCTTCACTTCGCTAACTCAGAATGTGACAGGGGAATGGATTTATCTAAAGGGAAGGAGGAGCTATTCCTCCACGTAAGTAGGACTTAAAATAAGTTTCGAATTATATTACCTTCCAGCATATTCCAAGGTACATCATATCGAAACTTTCTTTACGAAGACATTTACATAACTTCATTTTATTAAAGAGACCATAGAAAATACACAATTACGTGATGATGTTTCGTGATGATTTTGATAAAAGGAACAACAGAATCCTTGCACTTACAATTTCGGAATCTAATATTCTAAACTAAGGTGAAATTTAGAATAAACTCTCTAATACAGAGGTTTTCATCATGAAATCCTTTTCCTCATATGTTCATGATATTTAATCGTAGTCTTATATTCAGATATTATTGGGAATAAGCCATGGAGAAAGGAAAGGTCATCTTACATTGGTCAATTTGACATTTAAACGTCTCTTTCCACGTAGTTTTTAAGGGGTTGAGGAGCCTGACTTCGGAAATTACGATAAGTAAGTCATTTGTCCATAAGGGAGGTGAGGGGTGGCGTAAGGTAGAGCGAGTCTGGAGGGCTGATTCACAAACACGTGGTGGAACGTCGACACCTTTGAAGGCATTGTATGACGGGGCAAACGAACTCAATTCTGATGGGATTACTTTTTACTCAAATCGGCATTGAGAGGGTTGAGGAAGTTCTATAATGATTACCTTCCAGGAGAATCAAAGTTTCGCTCATGTGAAATTCAACGTAATTCCTACGCATTAACGAATGAGATTTTAATACTCTTTACTATTAAAATCAAGAATCGCACGTGCTATCGTCCTATGAGAGAACCATTACGACGCATTCTGAAAAGGTAAGTAAAACATTTGAAGTTGATACTCTTCTGACTTGGATACGGACACTATGGAACAATGAAATAATGCATATTTGAAAGTTAATCGTATTCTCTTCGGAACCTTTTGCCATTAAATAAAATTTTCTATTTGAACGAAAATAAATCCGGCATTATTTTCAAGTTGCTGTCCAAATCTTCGTCATCTTTGTGATTTTTATCGAATGATTAAATTCGCGAAATCGCTACCTGTTTAAATTTCATCCTTTCGACGAGCAAAGTCATTGTCCAGCCTATTGTTTACAACACGTAAAGAAAGCGTAAAAATCAGGTGCGCGATAAAAATGTCATTGGTGAAAATGTCACTGGTAAAAATGTCACTGTAAAAATTCCACGGTAAATATACCACAGTTGAATTTTCACGGGGGACATAAACTTTTTTACAATGTTTAAGACCATTTTGACAATGTTCAAGACCATGTCGATGGCTTAGATTGTTGTAGTTACTCCTGCATAGAATGCAATAATAATGTTAAATGTCAATCATATTTACGATATGATACACAATTTTGACAATGTTGAAGGCCGTATTGACAATGGCTCATGACATCATTATTGTTGTAGTTAATAGAATGCAATAATTTTTTTATATGTCAATCATCTTTTCACAATAATAAATTTATTTAGGCAATGTTTAAAACCGTTTTGACAACGTCACGGCTATCACTCACGCCGTAATTTATTACTATTGTAACAATTGGCTAGAATAAAATAAATGTTCTGCATGTTCATCATTTTTACCTCAAAACTAATTATGCACTACCCGCATAAGAGGTTAAAGGGAGATGAGAATAGCGATGAACCTCTTTGATGTTACTTGCTGCAAGATTACTCGCCACTGCGAATGATAAAAGTTTGAGTAGCGGAAGGAGAGGAGGGGGATGAGATGTACATTTAAATTGTGTGATGGGTATCATATCTCTCGTGTCGACGTTTCGTTTATCTTGAACGGCATGGTTTTGGGAAGACCCCCAATGTTAGTTGGATATTGTTCCTGATTTGTTCTGTACGATATTACATAGTCTCTTCTATAGAGTCTAGTTGAATCCTATTGTAAAACTAGAATCTTTTCTAGAAATATAATGAATTACTTCAAATTTATAACCTCTAACATTATTCACCATTAATAATCTTTTCTAGTTTATTACAAGATGAAATTTCTGCAATCGCTTAAAAACTAAACTCGTAAACGTCAGAGTTCGAGAGTCGTATGAACGACAAATATCTATTATATATAGACGTTTCTCCGGATATATCTATATATAGGAGATCAAAATTCTAACCATGTTTCACAAGTGGCACTAACTTGCAATTTTTACGACGTACTGGCCATAGCGTGTAACAGCCGGAAAAAAATGCAACTTTGAACCGCGGTGTCATGGATTTGATGACAGAAGGCCCCCGAAGTCTCGATTTTTTCCGTAAGGATGCATTGTGAGGATTTTCGGAAATTTTTCGAGTACCCCACCCACCACATCCCTCCCTCTACCCACCCGCACCCATCCTTCCCTGTACACCACCCACCCCAACCCTCCCTCTACCCCGTCCACTCCCACATTTCCCGCCCACTGCCCCACCTAGATCCTTACCACCCATTCCCAACCCTATGGCCCACCTTCCCTTCCTCTATAACGCCCAACACTCACTCCATTTCACCCCTATCCAAATCAATCGCTTCCTTCACTTCCTCGCCCAAAACCATTTCCCATCTACTACCTTCACTCTTTCTTCCCAGTTAGACATTAGGAATAATACGAGCCATCCAATAAAAAGGTACAGGATATATAAATTATACATAGCCCCGCCTTACACTCATAATAAATCTATACATTCTTCAATGGTTTTTTGGCTGAGGGCGCAAAGTTTTTATGTACAGTCCTGGCCAAAATTAACGCAGCACTAGCCGTAAGGATCGCTAGGGAGGTGCTGCGTTAATTTTGGCCAGGAGTGTACATTTCAAGTCATGGTACATTATACAAGTTCCGGCCTCACAAATTGTTTTACTATGCATAAATGAAAATATACTTTGGCTCGGTAGAAAAAGAATGTATTTAATTTCTTATTCATCTTCCGGGGTAGAGTGATGCTTTAGGGGATCGCCCCCGGGTTCTCCATCCTCTTCGCTACCTGGGGTCGTTGTCTGGTAGTGCAGTACCCTGGTGATGTGCTCAATTTAGAAGTCCTAAATCATCATACTTTGGAGCGCCCAAATGTTTCGTGCAGGATTGCAGAGACGCTAGAGGAGGAGGGATAATAATTAGAACGTGTCGCCGATGCCGAATGCAAGGACCTCAGCTCCTTCCCGCACCCAGAGGCGCTGTGCAACTTGTTCCCTATTCATTCGCTTGGCCGCCGAAGGCGTTCTCCTGGTTTTCGAAGGTCACCATGAAATACTCGATATGAAACGGAGATTGAGGAAATCAATCTTGAAATGTTATATCTTATCTAATTACGTATTATATATGAATATGGAAGTAAATATAAGCATGCATTCAAGAAAAACAATATCATTAATACCTTTGACTGTATCATTTTTAAAAAAGGAGTAGATTGCAAGAACTATTCAACTTTTCATTAAACTAACACGCCATATGGAATATTCAATTTCATCTCAATTCCAGGAGTTAAGAATATGCAGATGCAACTTAAAAACCGAAATATCTAAGAATCGCAGGAAATTGTACTTGTTCTACAAGTTATATTTTTACCTAGCAACATCATAAACACGACCGCTTTTGACGAATGATTGTGTTGTCATCTAATCGCGTTTTTGTTACTAGTAGACAAATTTTAATTTGTGGGAAAAATAAATTTCCCTAAGAATTATTCCACAATACTTCTCCTGTTTCTGGGAAGTATCACATTTTGTTTTCAAAATCCTGGGACTATGCAATGAGGTTATCAACTTTTTCTGAGTTGGGAAAGTAATCACAATAATCTATATTCATCCATCGGTAATCGGATCTACACGTTTGCAATTAAGTCCAAAATTTTATCTTTGGGGTAGATTTGGCTGAATTAGTATATTAGTTCATGGACTATTCTTAAAATCTAAAATGCAGATTAATCCTGAGCCTGTTTTGATAAACAGCCAAAATTACCTAATAGAATTTGATTTACTGGCAATGTTTTGATATCTATATTGTAAAACTGGTCCAGCTACATATTGACAACATCCTACACCATCTACTTTATTTATCATGTACGCGATCATTGAATTGTCATATTAAAGTCTTAAATCCTGCGGCTAGTCCAAGTTTTAGGAGTCTTACGTATAATATCCTCTGGACTTTTCGAGGTAAAATTTACTAGAGAGATGATTTTTAGAAGTAACTCGATTTTATGGGTTCCACACCTGATGATCGGCTCAGTTGGTTGATAAAAGGCAATGATTTGAACTCACAAAACATTTTTGGTTAGCAGCGAAATTACTTATTGAAGGTGGCTATACGAAACCGATTCGAAGTTACTCGTCGGGAGATTGAAAAATTCATGCCGTTAAAAAGTGAAATCCCTTGAATATTTATAATTCTAGCATAAATCATATTCATATTTTTCCTTTGCGAAGGAGGATGGGAAGGAACATTATTTCCAGTAAAAACCAAAATATGCATTCTATTTATGTGTGAGTATTTAGTAGCTTTGAGTTATGAAGCACGAAATGAAAACTGTAATATAACAACCAATATCAAACCAAACTATGATCTTACTGCATTGTATCGTCTAAATAAGGCAGTGAAGAAACATGAATATTAATTTTCAGATCTTTGTTTGATAAGGAAATTAAAAGATCTCCTTGAACTGTTAAACCACGAGCAAAATATTCAAGGATTTCATTTCTTTGTACTTTTACCACAAGAAGTTATGTTAAAATGGACACGTCAAACATTTACTTTGAGATTGCACGCTATATCATATTATTCAGTCGACAATGATTCGTTATTCTCTTCATAACTCAAGTGCTTACCGAGGGTAAAGCATGCTCTTCGGTATTAATATCTATTCGCTGTCTAAGCAACGATTGTAATGTAATAGAATTTATACCAGAGCCTACGCAATTTCTTCTCCTCTTCAGAGCCTTTTTTGGTCGTTAAGTCAATTCTCTGCGACGTAATTGTTCATTAAACTTTCGTTTACGCCTTTCATAGATTAATACGGTATTATGCCTTTCTCTCTCTTTCTTCGCTGTTTCGTATTATTTGGACAATGAGGAGATCCCAATGAACGCCGACATAAGCAAGAAATGAATTGCGCTCAGCCATGTGTAAGGGTATGAAATGCCCTTCACAAAGAGAATGATAGATTAACAGATTTTGATTGGGGATTCCTCTATAAAAGATTATTATTTCATAGTCATACTTTCTCATACACTAAATTCTTAAATTCAATCATAGGATATCCTTCTTGAACATTATGAAACTAAGGACTGTTGGACTTCACAATTCTTATCATCCGTTGGAATTCATTTTCTTTTCGTTTCTTACCTGTTAAATTTAGGAATGGTACATTGCTTTCCTTTTTTCTTATAAACACATACCTTTCCGCATTTACTCTAAATATCTGGATAAAGAAAAAGTTGAAGGTTGTATAAACATTTATAGTTCATACCATTCCACGATGAGGGTTATCGATGTAAAATATTAATTCGAAGTTTAGATAGCATTCTATGGTGAGATTCATCAACAATCTCAGAAATTGTGCTTTCCATTTCCGTTGCTATAACTGCATTGTATTCAAAATAATTTAACCAGGCTATGTTTGTTTCCTTAATTTATTGCCAGTTTACTAGTATGTATTACTATTAGTACTAAGTACTTCATTTCAGGAGCCATGTTTTTTTTCCGATTAGCCTTGGTGCTTTGCTTCGTGAGTCATAAGAATGCAGTTTCGCTTTTCTTCCTAATTCTGAATCTCTGTGAAGAGTAGTGAGAGTTATTTCCATACATACACACACAAGGTTGATTTTGCTTTCCCTCTCTGTTCCTTTTTCGACATAATTCTTTTCAAAATTAGCGAGCAATATATTGTAAAGTGTTCCGTTTATCTCCATGTTTTGTGTCAATGGCCTTGAATTCATTCGCTTCGATTTTCATTGTTCCATGTGGTGTATTACCTACCTAGGACGAGCCAAGAAAGTTAATTTTGAGTTAATTGAAGCTCGTAGACGATCACATTATACTTTAATTTTATATCGGTAAATATTTCATAATGCGAAATGTGACCTAAACCTTAACTAAATACCACTAGCAGCTCAAATGTATGCAAAAGATTTGTTATGGCGCAGACTGAAAATAAGGGATTCTTTTCGTGCTCTTTTGCAAACGGAGAATATACTTTTTAGTAAATAGAAGTATATGAGTTTATTCACAGAATACACCTTTTATGGTAATTCATTTTTTCCTCTCAATGCATTAGTTTGAATCACTTTGGCAAAATCATTCCTTCGATCTTAAAGTTGTCATGGTAGAGAGATGTTTCCAAAGTGCAAGCAATTATTCGTACTTCTCCATAAACATACTTCAGCTTCTATATATTACTTAAACCATGTAAATAGGTAATGGCGATTTGCAGAAATACTGATATATAATCGCGCTTCAATTATTTCATTTTATTCTGCAATTAATAACGTACGAAATTTCAACCTAATCCTACTTCTACGTTTAACACTCTAGCCGCTGAGAGAATAGTATTACATATGCATAAATATTAACACAGCACTTTATCATGTCGCGAATTAATACTATAAATATATAAATAGCATATCACTCTTCTAAAAATTATGATAAATTAAATTTGATTACCTAACGTATTGAGTGACGTTGATTAATCAGTGGTGCTTAATCCGTAAGTTTGAATTTATGGCCACTTGCCTCTCGCGACGAGACCTAACACGATCGAAATTCAACGTCTCTAATATACATTTATGTTTTTTTAAACAAATAATTGTCTTAAAGGAGAATCACGAATTTGTATTTAAAAAGAATCCACTTTTGAAATCCAATTAATAAATAATTTACTTTATTAAAATGTAAATTGAATTTAATGTTATTTAATTCCTATTTAAGATTCTTAGAACTGTATAAAAATATTGCAAATTATTTTATCTTATTTATCGCAATTAATAATTCCTACTTAGTTTTAACAGAAAAATGGGATTTGCGTACCGATATAAATTATAAGGTCCATGTAGCGGACTGATATAAATTTAAATCAATTTAATTGTGACGGGCATCCACTTACATTGGAGACCTTTAACGAATGAAAAATATTTGAAAATAGGGGAATTTGTTCACAAATTAGCTGCACTATCGATCATCCTTACGGTAGTTTTCGTTATAAAATAGTAATGTTTCTAAAAATCATTAAACCGTCAACATTCATATCAACTACGATATTTCGAGCAATCAGTTCTATGATAAAACAAAATTAACGCGAAGTAGAAATAAATAAATATTTCATGAATTTATTTATATAGATAATTAAAATTACTACTGAGGTTATACTTCACACCATTTAATGACTTTTTGATTATTACTATAATTAATCAAAATGTACAAATTGTGAGGTGGGCGTGGGAGAAGGAGAAATCCACCAATCAGATTGCAGCATATTTGTTCCAAGCTTACGCAGATGGCAACATTGCCAGTCCCTGATGCGCCTGTGTCTTAATGGGTTGCAATACAGGAATACAAAACAGTTCAATTGAGGCTTCTCAAATGGTCAAGGAGAAAGCGGGTCATGTATTACAAATATCTAATAAAGAAACAGAGGAGAAAATGTCTGAAGTAATCCACTATCCACTATCTCCTAGTTGGTAGTCGGACGGTCTATCTGACCGGCAGGAGCACCCGTTGAATCTGAGAGTTAGGGGTTCGAATCCCGGCTGCATAAGCTGAAATTTATTTCCATGAATTCATCAGCATCCTAAACTCAATTTCCATTCATTATCTTGTTAATTATATTAGGAAAATTATGAGGGATATCGGGGAGTAGCGATTTTGGAATATCTCGTTTAAATTTTATTGCAATATGTGGCTAATTTTCACCAGTATCATAACATGGTCTTCTTAGGTCTATGCAAGTAAAGTTGAACCTTTTTCGTTTCATATTTCTGATATTATTTGCTATCAATTATTCAGATGATTAAACTGCCATCGTTGCGTAGTATCATATTCTCGTCTCCATACGATCTGCCCTAAGTTCATTCTCCTCTTATGTCAGAACCATTCTTATTTATATTCCTTGTACCCTCTATTAAAATTTTTCTACACTAATATTGTGTTTAGAAGTGTTGATGAGTACGGTTTGTGTTTTAACATCGAAGTGTATCACCGTTATACAACTTCATAGATGTGCATTAATGCTACCTGACATATTTTTCTTTGTCACCGGGAATTTTATTTTGTAAATTATCCTCTTTTTGATATTACCATATTCATTAAAAAATATTGATTATTTTGGTGTTTCTATTCTTTTCAGTTTTAAGAAAGAGAACTTGCTCAAATTTCGACTAAGCTTTGCCGTATGACTTACTCTTTACAAATGCTAGTGACCACCGTCAAAGGAGGATACTCTGGGTACAACGGTAGGCTGGAACTCCAAGTTAAGTAAACAGACTATACTTTCATATTCTGCAGATAATTTTTTAAAATTTCAACATCTCATGGTATTTCGAAGTTTTAAAAATTTATTATTTTAAATCAAGGAAACATTTGAGATATTCTAGGAGAACTGTGCGTGAATAATTGAATTTAAGATTTGTTGAAAATAATCATGTATTCAAATTTAATAATGATATTCAGATATTAGCTCTGAATTCATCTACTCCTTAAATTAGTGCATTATGTTATTACATTTTATTTAGATTGTCCCTATTATTGTGGGAATATGGAATTTCTATGTAAATGCTGATTTGAAAGTGATTTTACCACCACGTTTAGATGACTGCAGCATTTAGAACAATTGTTGACTAATAATCGATTCAAATCAAATTAAACAGACTCCGTACAAACCACTTTCTTGTAAAATTCGATATTTATTTTTCGATTGAGTTTCCTATTTATACAACATTACAAATATAAGGAGTACCCGCAGTTAATTGTCAGATGAAAAAGACGTATCTCACATACTGGACTCAATTGTCCTACTTACATTGGATGCCTATATCTCTGTTTTGACTTAACGATTCCGAAGTTATGGTTGAATCAATTGTTATTCGTTCCTCCACTTTTTGCTTGATTTGCGTTCCACAGATATCTGCAATGCCAACCGCTAATTTGCTTGCCTTTGAGTTTCCTTTCTCAGTAATGTTATTCTCAAGATAGAGAAAGTAGTTTCCCAAATATTTCCGTAAGAGCCGTAATAGGGTTCCAACTACCTTGAATATTTGACTCATGTTTAAACAGTTCAAGGAGGTCTTTTACTTTCCTTATCAAACAAAGATCTTTAAAATTAATTTTCCTGTTTCTTCACTGCCTTATGTTGGCGATAAGGTTAGAATTATAAATATTTTAGGGATTTCACTTTTTAACGGCATTAATATTTCGATCTCCCGTTGCGCAACTTCGAATCGCTTTCGTATAGCCACTGGATTCAGGTAATTAATATGAGAATTCAATGATTGCGTACATGATAAATAAAGTAGATGGTGTAGGATGTGGTCAATATTTAGCTAGACTAGTTTTGCACCATAGGAACCAAATCTTTGCCAGAAAATTAAATTAAATTATGGAATTTTGGCTGCCTATCAAAACAGGTTCAGGATTAATCTGTATATTTTTGTTTTAAGAACATTCTCAAAGATGCATAATAATAGATTGAAAGGCCTTAAACTAGGATACTAATTCGGCCAAATCTACCCTAAAGATAAAATTTTCGGACATAATTGCAAACGTGTAGATCTGATTACCGATGGATGAATATAGATTATTGTAATTAATTTCCCCACTCAGAAACGTTGATAACCTCTTTGCAGAGTCGCAGGATTTTGAAAGCAAAATGTGATACAGGTGAGGTATTGTGGAATAATACATAGAAAAAAATATTTTCCCACAAATTAAATTTTTCTCTACTTGTAACAAAAACACGATCAGATGATGACAATCAATCGTCGAAACCGGTCGTGTTTTTGATGTTGCAAGGCAAAAATACAAGTTGTGGAATAAGTTAGATTTCCTGAGATTCTAAGATAATTCCGTTTACAAGTTGCATCTGCACATTCTTAACTCCTGGAATTGAGATGAAATTGGATATTCCACATGACATGTTTGTTATTTTTATATAAAGTTATATAGTTCTTGCAATCAAATTCTGTTTATATAATGATACAGTTTATGTATTAATAATATTGTATTCCTTGGATGTATGCTTATATTTACTTCCCTATTCATACATAATAATTAGATAGGATTTAACGTTTTGAGATTCATTTCCTCAATCTTCCTTCTATATCGAGGACTTCATGGTGCCTTTCAAAAACCAGGAGAACGCCTTCGGCCAAGCGAAAGAAGAGGAAGAAGTTGCACAGCGCCTCCGGGTGCAGGAAGGATGGCTGCCCTCCTCTAGCGTCTCCGCAATCGTGCCCGAAAAATCCGGGCTCTCCAAAGTAGGATGATGCAGGACTTCCACATTGAATTCATCACCAGGGTACTGCACTACCAGACAGCGACCTCAGGTTGCGAAGCGGATGGAGAACCCGAGGGCGATCCCCTAAAGCATCACTCTATCCCGGTAGATGAATAAGAAGTGAAATACATTCTTTTTCTTCCGAGCTAAAATGTTTTTTGAATTCTGTATAGTATAAAAATTTGTGATGCCGGAACTTGTACAATTTACCACGACTTGTAATGCATATAATATGGATATAAAAAAAACTTTGCTCCCTTAGCCAAAATAACTATTGCTGAATGTATAAAATTATTATAATGTGTAAGGCAGGGCTATGTATAATTTATATATTCTGTATCTTTTCAATGGATTCCGCGTATACCCCGGAAGACGAATAATAAACGAAATACATTCTTTTACTTCCGAGCCAAAATATATTATGAATTATGTATTGTATAAAAATTTGTGAGGCCGGAACTTGAACAATTTACTATTACTTGTAATGTATATAATATGGATATAAAAAACTTTGCGCCCTTAGCCAAACTAACTATTGCAGAATGTATAGATATATTATGATGTGTAAGGCGGGGGTATGTATAATTTATAGATTCTATACCTTTTCATTGGATTGCTCATATTTTACCTTATGTCTAATTGGGAAGTAAGTGTGAAGGTAGTAGATGGGAGAGGAAGAGAGGGAAGCGATTGATTGGGAGATGGGTAAAATTTAGTGAGTTTTGGGCGTTATAGAGGAAGGGAAGGTATTGGATAGAACAGAGGGTTGAGATTGGGTTGTGTCTAGGTGGAGCATTGAGTGGAAAGTGTGGGAGTGATTGGGGTAGAGGAAGGGAAATAATGGTTGGGGTAGAAGGTGGGAAAGGAGAAGGGGGATGGACGGGAGTGGGTGGGGTAGAGGGTGGGACGGGAGATTGTTGGGTAGAGGGTGGGACGGGAGTGGGTGGGGTAGAGGGTGGGACGGGAGAGGGTTGGGTAGAGGGTGGGACGGGAGTGGGTGGGATAGATGGATGATTCACGATGATTGTACCACGATTGCGATAAACTGATATCGTTGTGAAGATCATTTGATTCCGCTCCGCCGAAGACAAGGTCCAGAAGCTCTGTTACAGCATTACGTCGAAATGATACTGAAAACTCTGCAAGGGTTTACGGTACTAAAAATGTCGATTGGCTTAAGAAAAAGATTCGATCAAAAAAACTAAAACTATTGCCAAACACGAAGCCGAGTCGACGCTCTTCACAATTATAGTAGTTGTCTCTCTTCTTAATCTATTTAACATCTTTCTCGAAATTAAAACTATGGCCTGCGGAAAGCCGCAATGAATTCTACCAATTCAACAAGAACTATATATAGAAATCAGAAAATGAGGACGAACGAAATATATTAGAATCACTATCTATTAAATGTTCTCCATCAAAAGTTAAATTCATACACTTTTTATTCATCCTTTTATAGCATATTGTCAATTTTACATAACTCTCTTCCGATTATAGGTGTATTATTATATTTCCGGATTTTGTATTGAAATATCCGGAGTAAAAAAGTCCATATTATCAGCTAACTGCGAGAATTTTTCACGGAGATCTTTCATAAATCTAGCGTCCTTACCAATACCACAATTTCCGATATAATTCGGGGTTTAAAAGTAATGCGCAAGCCACAATATACACCATAGGAAGAAGCTTTTAAATTAAACTATATAGAAATCATAAAAGATTGATTGTCCCTAATGATACGTGTATACTGGGCCTACGCGATAACTTTCAGCACCTCGACCTGTAGAGCCGCAGACGGTAGAGAGCACCGCTCTTTCCACTAACAATCACAGCAGCACAAACCACAAGATTCTTTCTTTCTTACTGGGAATTGTTACAATTCAGATGAATTTTCCACTTATTTCTAAAATACGATCCTGATGACATTTATAAGTTACAACGCCAGTAAGCAGTCTTAATTTTAACACCTTACGATAGATATTAGGTAATAATGCTAAATAATAATTCATTGCTAGTATGAAGTCTTCAAGATTAATATTTGCAAGAATATAAACTTACAATGCAAAGATGAAAGGAAAGATAATAGACACTAGGAGTTTAAATAATAATTAGAATTTGAAGTAGTCGTACAAGAAAGAAAGAGTATTTCAAATATAAGAAAGAAAGTGTACGTAGAGAGAGGAAACATTTCATTAAATAATCCTATTTTCGAGGCATGTTTGAAAAGTAAGCACCGTTTCGTTCTACTTCCGCAGTAGCGTGAAAATCGCCACTTTTCACACATGCACATCATTCATTGTTTCTTTGGCTTTGCACAGACGCCTTCACAGCATCAGTGGATTGCATTTAACATTTTGTGTCATCGTTTGAAATGTTTAAGACCATTGACTTTCCCGCCGACTATGAAGTGCGGTCAGTTATCCGTTTCCTCGATGCAAAACATGGAGCCAGCTGACGTTCATTGCCAAATCTGTGAGATTCATGGTGAACATGTGACGAATGATGGAATGGTTAGAAAGTGTGAGCGACAATTTAAGTAAGGGGAATGCAAGACGAAGAAATGAGTGGGCGGCCTTCTGTCATCATTCAGGAATTGGTAAGGAAAGTTGATGCAAAAATTCGGTAAAATTGTCGTCTACCTTACAGCCCCAACCTAGCATCTTCTGAATACCACTTGTTCCTTCACATGAAATGGTTCTAGAGCGGTCAGCGTTACGAGAATAATGACGATGTATATAATGTAATAAATGAAGTTAATATATGGATTCTTCATTGGCGCCAGATTTTTATGAAGCAGGGTTTCAAATGCGTGTCGTTCGATATGACAAATTTATCAAAACATTTGGAAATTTTGTAGAAAAGCAGTTTAATTACCTACTTTCTAATGAAAATAAAATTATTTTCGTACAATCCTGTTTTAATTTTTTTGTCGAAACGGTACTAATAGGGATAGGGAATAGACCGTTGGAGAAAGGGAAAGTCTTCTTAAACTTTCAATTTCTGTCCTTACTTTTATTGAGGGTTGGAGAGGAGGGAAGAGGTATGAGTGTAAGCCACGAGCTCAGCTCAAGCTTTGGAATAGGCAGTTCTTTGAAAAGACCTTTTTTCCTCAAAAGAGAGGCAATGCGAGGAGTGTGAGGGGTGGAATGGTATGAGGTAGAGGCGATCTTGGGGAGACTAACACAAACACGTGGAGAAACGTCTCTAGCACATTAAAAACGGGGCAAACACGCCAAAGTCGAATGCGAATTCTTATACATAAATAGGAAACAAAAGGGGTGAGGAATGAAGAAGTTCTTTCGTGATTGTCTTCAAGGAAAACAGAAGTCACGCTTGTGTGATATCTACCTAATATCTACATATGAACGAATTAAAATATAATACTACGTATAAGTCATAACGAGAATCGCTTGTGATCTCGTCGTATGATAGAAAATTATGGCGCGATCTGAAGGGGCAAAAAACATCTAATGATTCATTTGAAATTGTTAGTACTTGGGCACGTATACGAACAGAAAGGAACGAAGAAATAATGGAAATTTGAAAGTCGACTTCCCTGGAAAACTATTGTAAGCTATTCAATAAAATGAAACAGATGAATGAAAATGGATATCTCACCGATTTTAGAAGTTACTGTCCAAATATTCGTAAAACTTTTCCTTAAACCTTTCCTTCTCTGCACACCAGCGCATAGGACGAAACGTTTGACCCAGGGGAGATCATTAATTGCAATTTGACCCTGGTTTTACACGGCACTTCGTTCGATTTCGCCCATGACTCGGAGCACGCGGTTCCAAGGAAGGGGCGGTCGTAGGGCTTCGGTTCACTTGCCCTCAAATTGTTGTGAAACATGTACTGCAAGAGGAAATATGGGGTGACCGGAGAGGTGAAGGCCTTACTCCTTCTTAATGCTATTACAGAACACCTGCTTGCAGTTACACCTCCTCAGAGGGGCGAAGGTTTGGTAGCAAAATTTGAATGGGAGAAACAGCTCTGTAGAATCGGAAAGTTGGCGGTTAACTACCATCAAGAAGGAGAAACGAGTGTCCAAGGCTACAACCGACATCCATATTATGATAATGATTACTGTGGAACTCAATCCTTTAATTCAATTAGACATACATAAAAACTATCCCTGAATAATTAGAGAAATTTTCCTCAGCTGTGCCCTGTTCCGTGTCTAAAGGCCACACGGATTCAACCACTCCACTTAAAAGGCGTCGAATGGTTGCTGCCAAGAGCTAATGCCATGCCAATCGTCACTCGTTTTAACCCAAGCCAAAGTGCGCAAACAAAATCAGTGGTCAGACGACCGAAACTGCACGCGACAATCAATGAGTCGCATCTATAATCCTCCCTTTCGTACTGGAACTAATAGAAAATTAATTCGGGTTTCTAATTCAGTCGCTTCCACTCATCGAGTAATACCCAAGGTTGCCTGACGTTCCCCATAACAACGCGTCGCGCACTATATTTTGTTTGTCCGTACATATCCAATCATCCCCCTGAGAAATATGTTAAAGAATCACTGCATTATAATGAAGGCTTGGCACACCGTGCTGGGGGAAGTACCTTATGATAGGCAAGACCTACCGTTCTAACCTCTATCATCATCATCTACCATTTAAATCATTCATTAATTACGTAAGAATTTAAGTTATTCCCAATTTTCGAAGTGTATCATTTTGTCTTTCCGGGTTTTGCATTGAAATATTCCGAGCAGAAATTGCAAGTATTTGGGCTTGTATATAAACAGAAAGGAACGGCGAAATAATTGAAATTTGAAATTCGACTTCCCCGGCAGATTTTCCAAGTTGCTGTCCAAATATTCGTTACGCTTTTCCTTGAGCGATTGATATCTATTGATTCCATGGAAATTCTACCGGTATGAAACCCTTCCTTCATTTATCTTTCTCAAACTAATAGTCATAAAAACCCCTAGCAATGGTTTCAACGCCAAAGGCAAGCTGGAAGATAATATTTTTATAAAGCTTTACTATGTGTAATGCTATGTTTCGTTTAAAAGATGCAAAAAGTTTTCAATAATGTTTATTATACGTTATTTTAAGTCAATTAAATCCTGATATAATAACTGGAAAATGCAACAAATATTGCTTTATAAAACCAGAAATGAACGGCAGATGTTTGTATCGGTATAAAAAAGTACTTTCTTCCTAATAAGGACAAAACATTCCATAATCGCTGCTACTCGAATAACAATGTTACTTCTCAAATTTTCTATTTATTAAACATAAATAAAATTTAAATGTATTTACTAACATCACGCGCTGTTGCCGAGCGACAGCTATTCACAATCTACGCTTGTCGCTCTATTTAATCAACTGATTCCTGACATTCAAAACATGGCCTGAACAGAGCCTTAATGAATTTCATCTAAATATTGTAAACTATCTTCGTTTTCGGAATTCGGAAATAGAAGACGAACGGAATATATTGGAATTATTTTCTTTTAAATACAGGTCAAATTCCGTTACAACGAAATTCTTGGAGGAACGAAAAAAAATTCGTTGTAACGAAAGTTTCGTTATAACGAGATTGAAAATTTTTGGTTAGTTTTTCACCCTTGCGTTAAACGTACGAGTACTGTATAGGATAAAGCAGTTCTCTCCTACGCATCTGTTTTAAATTTTCAACGGGCCTGAAAGGGTATGAAATAAATTTAAAACACAGTGCCAAGCTGCAACAAAATTTTATTTCATAAAAAAATCTGTTATATTTTTGCGTCTTTTTTTTGAAGTACACTTCAGAAATTGTTCCTCCATAATTCTTAAATAATTATACATTTTCTCATCCTCTTCTTCGCTGGTGCACATAAATCTTTTAAACGTTTCAAACGCTGAAAAGGCTTGAGCAGCTGTTACAATTTCTTCCTCCCTATCGCTGCAGCGATAGGGACGAAGGCAGCGCGCTGCCTTCGTCCGAACTCGGGGAGTCGGCTTCTTTCCTCATGGAGTCCAAAATTTATTTCTCGGTTTCCTCTTCTGATACTTTCAAGTCCACATCAACGAAATCGACAAATTTTACACCTTCTCCTTCGTTGAAGAGGCTCCACAATTCTTCGATTTCCTGATCTATTCCTTATGGCTTCTCTTCTACCTCTTGAGGCGCTGGCATTATCCTGCTTTTCCTCCAGCACTTGGGTATTGTCTCTTGAGAAATTGATGCCCAGGAGCTAGCTAGCATCTATACTGCATCTTTTACTGTAAATATTGCAGCTTTGTCACAGGTCATATGAAGCAAGATTTTTTTCAGCATCTCTTTCCGGTAATTTGCTTTCAAAGACCGAATTATTCCTAGGTCCAAGGGCTGCAGGACGGCCGTACAATTAGGGGGAAAGAATTCAACCCTCACATTTTTCAAATTGGGAGCCGTGTTGTGGGCTACGCAGTTATCTATTAAAAGGAGAATCTTTTTGTTTTTCCTCACCATTTGCTTATCCAACTCCGTTAGCCATTTTGAGAAAATGTCTCTAGTCATCCAGGCTTTCTTATTTCCTTCGTACTCGCAGGGAAGAAACGAGCAAAAACCTTTAAAACATCTTGGATTTTTAAATTTTCCTATAATGAGCGGACGAAGCTTTTCGGTTCCCGTTGAGTTGCCGCAAAGAAGAGCTGTCAGTCTTAGCTTCCATTTTTTTCCTCCGCTGCACTGCTCACCTCTGACTGCCTATGTCCTGTGAGGCAGGAGCTGATAAAAAATGCCCGTTTCGTCAGCATTATAAATGTTCTTAGGGTCATAATTAAGAATAAATTTTTTTATTTCTCCCGCTCTCCATTCGTTTACTTTTTCTACTGGGATCGAGGATTCTTCTACGCAGATGGCCTTGCATGAAATTCCAAATCTGTCCCGGAACCTTACAAGCCACCCCCAGCTGGCAACAAAGTCAAAGCAAAAAACGATATTTCAATTACTCATATTTAATGGCGAGCCAACCAAGAGGAGCAAAGATTTTCGTTATAACGAAAATTTCGTTGTAACGATATTCGTTGTAACGGAATTTGACCTGTATCCTCCAACGTAAGCTTTTTTACTTTCCCTCAAATTACATATGATCTAAATTAATTGCAGAAGCCGTTAATTGGTGAAACTGCATTATGGTGGAAATAACTATGCAAAAGTTACACAAAATTTTTTATTCAATGCGACCGGACCGGTTTCAATTATATTTCAATTAATTATCACTAGGCCACGACTAAGAAAAGTGTTTCGGATGGAAATGAGGGGTTGGGAGAGGAGATGGAATTCGAAGGTGGAGGGAGTTGAAGAAGAAGATCGTATGACCGTTGATAGCAGGGGGTACGGAATGGGTGCATGTTCGTAAGAATACAGCTATTCAGAAGTTACTCTTAGTCTCATTAAATAAAATATTTTGTGAAAATTTTGCTTAGTTACCATATATATTATCTCTTTTACAAAACTTTATTCCGTATGAGGAAAAAGGTTTTTTCTCGAGAAATAATCCGCTAAATCATATCACTTGGAAGACGTTTCCGGACTCCAGATTAAATTAGCAGATGGAGACAACACAAATAAAAGATGGGGAATATCATCAAGTACATCGGAAGGCGCTTCTATTTTCTAGGCATGTGCTTCCAATCCCATTTTCTTCTGTGGCACTCGCTTGAACTCAAAGTTGCCGATACACGAAACCAATCTCTCGTTAGTCTGTTATTGCAGCCCGAATGCCGAATAGGACTTGATCCCTTCTATTAGCTACCAAGAGGGCATTGAGGCCTTCTAGGGGCTGACGAGGAATGGAGTATTGCTTTTCTCACCACTTTTCTTCTTCCCTTGCTTTTCTCACCAAGCAAGAATAGCGATAAGCAAAATAAAATATATTGTGTTCTTCACAAAATTCCAAAGAATATCAAAGGGATGATCGATTTTGATGTTTAAAAAAAAATACTGTCTATTCCACAACTGATCTTAATCAATCGTATTCCACAAACGCCATAGAATTCCGATTAAATCGAAACACTAACTGCGATTTTTTGTATCGTACGCAACCGACCGAATTTTATACTTCTTTGAACATAGAACTCATAGAACAACATATAACTCATTAGATAACTACATAGAACTCATTAGACAAACCCTACTCTGGAACGCTTCCTATTCATGAATCAAATGAAACCCGGCACTGCACTAGCAAAGGGATGGGGAAACGTCATTCATAGGGGTGGAATATTTCATAACATAAGAGAGCTGCTTGCCAGCCATAGCATTAGGCAGAGTAATGCCAGTACTTCCAAAGCGGTGCGCCGCGGCTAAGTGGTGCGCCGCGGCTAAGTGGTGCGCCGCGAGAGAGCTGTTGGAGTGCCACGGAATATCCGAGCGTAACATATTTCTCATTGCGTATGCATTTTATTAATCCATCCATTTCGCGTAATTAGATTACATAACAAGAACTATGAGAAGTTTAATTCGGAACTTGGTGTTTTCTTCCTTTACAATTCGAAGGTAGACAAACTAATCAGACTGAAAAAACTTTTAATGACCAAGTCAGAAGATAAAACTTGTACAATTTCCACAAATAGAACCCAAAAAGAGGTTTACCGGTGAAGTAGGTCTTATGTAAAAGTTATATCTTTTGACTTTGTCATTAAGAGTTTTTAGAATGAAATTCCACCGAGTAACGTTTGACAATATTTATCTAATCAGACTGGTTAAGTAGGCCGCCAAGTTTGACTTGGCAGGTAAGTTTACAGTGGAAGAAAAAACGCTGGGAAGCATATGCTATTACGTCAATAACGACTTCTATTCAGCCCGAAGGTCAGTTGGTACCTTACCCCCTCTGACTTTAGCGAGAAAGAGTAAGTAGGGGGGATGAGGCTTACTAAGCAAGATGAGAAGTGAGGAATGATTACTTCATCTAATGTTATCGACAAGGAAGAATTACTAATTAAAGGACTAATTAAGTTATTCTATTTTTGATTATGAGAGTTTTAACTGCAGGAAGTATGGAAAGGCATCGTCTTACTTACATGTCCTGCTGCAATTCTCTCGCGCACCGATTCGATCACTTGCGCCTTGAAGTAAAAATACATTGGAGCAGGGTAGGTCGCTGGTAGCCTAGCTGGTCGATTACTGTGATGTGAAACTGAAGCGTACTTTCTCCAATTCAAGCAATTTTCTGTAATGGGTTCATCGGTTTCAATTTGAAGAATTTCGCGAAATATCTAAAACAAGCATTTTTCGCAAAATTTACTCAACTGTGATCCCCTGAATAATTTTAACGCGCAGGAATCATCGTGAGTTATTTGCATAGTTGTATGCGTGATTTATTCAGCAGTAACCATGCGAAGTTTCAAAGTCCACACTCAAAAAAGCACTTTCGTATTTTTGTCCAGCTTTAGGAATGAAACTGGACAAAAATCGATCGAATTCGATTGTAGTCCACTCTGTGACATAGTTTATAAGAGAATAAGTGCTAACTAAAAGGTAAAGAATGCTTTGTATGTAAGAAAATTAAATTTAATTCCAAAAAGATAAGTTATAAGTAAAACAAATGGAAGAAAATAATTTCCTACGTGGAAAATCTTGATATAGGTATGGTAATTCACGTGAATGGCGTGGTTGCATAACTCCGATTTTCAGTTGCTAATTTTTCATAAACAAAGGCCCATTGAGTTGAGCGGTTGGACACTTGTCCACTATTTTTAAGCAAAGAACGTGCCCTGAATGTTTCATGCGAAGCCGTTACAAGGGGAGCACCACAAACCTGGTGCTACCCTTGTAAGCTCATATCGAGACCTCAAGTATAAACTATTAAAATGAAGTCCTCTATAGTGTTTCCCTTATGAGTATTCTTTCTAGTAGGGTTAACCATTTGTTCATTCCTTCAAGAAAATAACTGAACTTGAAAGCAAGAAAATTTTACTCTCCCTTGCACAGGTTCAAATATTGGTTGTTCACAAGCAAGATAGAAGGAATATAGATTCCATCCATGTTATGCAGGTTTTGTCTTACAGAGGGACTTTCCTGGGAAAACCCTCGCATTAATGCAGTTACATTATTAATACAATTGGCTTAGGCAGTTTTTTACTATATTTTTCTTCCTCTGTCTTTTTCCCATATTTTATGGGGTGGGCTGATGAATGAATGTTTGGGTAATGATGAGGATGAAGTTGGTTTAGGCAATGAATTGGCGACTTTTAAGGCTGGATGCCCTTCCTGCCACCAACCCTGAATGGGAGAGTCAGACAAACACACACAACCATTACCTGATCAGAACAATCCTGATCAGCCGGGATTTGAACCCGGGGCCTGTGGGTTAGATGGATAGCATTTAGTGTGTTAACTACTCGGCCAACAAACAGGTTTTTACCTTCTCTATTACCAATTAATTCTTCATTTGGTTTGTATCCACTGCTCTTCAATGAAATGCAAAATTTATGATTAATCAGTGGATTGACAACTAAAATAAGAAAAATTATTATCTGAACTGAAAGAGAAATCTTCCTCAAATGCTGCACCTAGCTTTTGTGAGATATCAATATATAAGATCAATACAGATCAATATATAATATCAATATATAAGATCAATACAGAAATAAAACTTGATAAAAATCTTTTAATAACAAAACTTTTACAAACATGGTTAATTCAATCACTGGTATAGTAAACCCTATCAAGGCCAAGCAGCCCTTAAGGCTATTTCTTTATTCATAAAGTAAACATTTTTCAATAATTTTTCTCTAAGCGTGGCATCACTATATGAAAAAACAACTATTTCCATGGGCTATTTTCTGCTGCTAAATTATTCATTAACGGACTTGAAAGACTCGTACACGAACATCATATACTATCGTTTACTGAATATTGCAACATTTTTATACCAAGAATGCATTTATATAAATGATATCCTGAAAATAATTAATTTATTAGAGTATTAATAACATTCAAATAAGATAAAAAAATATAAGGCAAGCATTTTATTGCAAAAATAAATAAAATGTCTCAAATATCATTACTCTTTTCATTATTTTACAACTATGATATTATGAAGGCCAAGACAGATGAAATTGATTAGAAAACATTAAAAGTAAGATCACAAGTAATTTAGATAAGGTATAAAGACAAATTCATAGCACCTTGGTTCATTTAAAATTTTAAATAACAATAAACTTGAATTAAAAACGGATTGAATAATTAGAGTTTTAAACCAAGAATAAATATCAAGTAATTGCATAATTAACAAAGATGAATACATATAGGCATTTTCTAATCTCAAGTAGAGAAAAAATACTCAATAAAAATATATAGCATTTATTAGCTGTCAACTTCGCTATCCTCAAATTTACATTAATGAAAAATCAACGAAACATCTAATTCTTTAATTATCATTTCCTTGCAAGAAACTCTTTCTGTGAAAGGCATATTCAGCTATTTTTTAATGATTAATAGTTAATATATCACATAATGTTCAACAAAACAATGTCCTCAACTAAAACGTTGGTAGTGTTGATAATACAACAAAAAGAAGTATAAATGCTTTCACATTTCAGTGTAACAGCAAGGACATTGCTCAGTCAATGGTAACCCTCAGATAGTAAATATGAATAGCAGCCAGTGCTTATCGCATTGAGCCATCGTAATTTTGTACTCTAGGACACACATAAGTTGATGCCGAGGTCAAACAAAACTTGATCACAACGTTTAGTGAGCATCTGGAGTGTAAGTCAACAATACTACAGCAACCCAAAGATGTAACAGCACCTACAAAGATAAAGCCAAATCACTAAGTCTCAGATGATAACAGTAAACTATACTACAAATTACAGTTCAGTTGCACAGAAAACAACTAGTGCTAAATTTTTTTTCAGTTCATTCCAGGATAAATAGTCTCCCATTTAAACAACTCCTCCATTGTTTCTACTAAAAAGTAACGTGCCATCGTATGTAATACGCACCCCAAAATTCAAGCATAAGAAATTATGAAATCATTTGTAATGTAATAATGTAATGTAAATGTAATGACCTTAAGACATGTGGTCACGCCATTTGCAGCACCATATATATGTTACACCCCAAACGTGTAATTGCCCATTTCATGAATTGGGCAATTACACGTTTGGTGTGGAAGGAACTCTACCTACCCTACTCAACCCATCGGGACTGCGCATATTTCATGATTTGTAGCAGAGATTAATTAATTAATTAAATATGCGCGGCGCTGATGGGCTGAGTAGGGTAGGTAGAGTTCCTTCCACCCTAAACGCCCAATGCAATTTACCCAATTCATGAATAGGGCAATTACACGTTTGGGATGTAACATATATATGTGTACTAAATAGAGGGCCGGATTTTCCATTAGGCTAACTAGGCTTCAGCCTAGGGCCTCAACATCAAGAGGGGCCTACATTCAAATTGTTAGCAAAATTAAAATTACACTATTCTAAAAACAGTGAACACTAAAACACTGAACCAAAAATAAGGAGACATATTGATATATATCACAGTAATGATGTATTTTATTATCTCTCACGTAATTTACAAACTTAAAAATGGGAGGTGAAAGGGCCTCATAAGTGGAATAGCCTAGGGCCTCCTTTCATCTAAATCCGGCCCTGACGATACACATAATCATTATTAATTAACTTAGTTTCCTACATAGACTGTATTAAAAATTTCTTCTTAACCACAACTTTTCACGATTAAAACAAACTATCACTCCAGTATGTTAATTCGAATTCAAAGGGAACTAAAATAGATTCGACTTACGGAGTATTCTAGTTAGGGAAATGGCGTGACAATAGGGGTTAATCAAGGACATTGTTTCTGTCTTGATTATAATAACTATTGACTACATTGTTGCTTTATACAAATAGAATAAGGCTACATACTGGTTTAAGTATCTGCAACATGTACATATATAATCGAACAGTAGAATGAAATAGCCTACATTTAGATAAAATAGTTGAATTTTGTTAATTGTTGCTTAATCTATTGTGGAAGATAAGAACTTGTGTATGTTTTCTTGGTATACCAAAACAGGTGTTCTGAAATTTCTCCCCTGAATAATAATCCAAAGACCTTGACTAATGGAGACTGGAGCCAAAAAGTCTTTTGAGTAAATTCTGAAATACTGGTCTTATGGGAGTTCTCCCCAAGACTTAATACATAATTTGATTTAAGGAAACTTTTTACTTAGGGAGGTCTGACTGTAAATAGCACTTCACTATACAAAAATTGTAATTATCATTAAAGGACAAATAAGTAACCAGACTAAAACGAAATTTTCAGGGAGAATGAGCATGAATTTTCACGCAATATGTGCAGTGAAATATTAAACAGAGACAGGTAGTGATATAATTACCGTATATGAAAGTAGAAGAGTCCTGGCAAGTGGATATCTTCTAAGGAAAATTCCAACTCTGACACCAACAGCATCTAGACTTGAGTACGCTCTCTTCACTTTGCGAGCAACAGCTGTATCAAATGGAGATTCTAGCAGGAATGATGGTATGCGGGCTTTAGCTGGAATATGAATTGATTATGGCTTTTAAAGAAACATTTTAACAGCAATAAAAATACAGGACTAAATAGAGAAGATCACAAACAGAAACCAAGTACTATACTGCTTATTCTCATGGTTAGGAGTTCATACAACCAATATTTTCAGCATCACCATAAAATCACACAAGAAAATATGATAGAGCAGTTTCTTAACATTTTGTTACTTGTTCTCCATCAATTATAGGTAGATCACACGATTCTTTCTATTCGTCATAACTAAAATTCAATTCTATTAGAGAATCTCTAGAGAAAAAAATCTTACCATCATCTGTGTCATTCTGACCAGCAACTGGTCCATTGGGGACCTGTCCAAGATGTGCCACCGCATCTCTGTAAAGGTGCTGAAACCAATCAGAATTTGATAGATTATAAGCTATAATAATTATTAGAAACATTTACACTTAAATACGAATAGAAAATGGAATTATTTGTATAAATGGAGAGAATACAATTAGAAATAGGGCTAATAGGAAACTAGTGATATAAATTGGTTTACATTAATTAACACCTAAATTTTATCATTTCTTACTTTTTCTCGTAAAACAAAATCAAGATTTCCCTTTTTCTCAACTCCCTTTAATACACAAAATGGTAGTGTAAAAATAACAAATAAATCAATAACTGAAATCGATGTATAACTTCTTCCATTCACTTTAGTAATAAATTATAAGGTTCTCTAAATTGTTTTTGTAGATGATGTAGATCAAGTTTTCTAGAAAAAATTGATTCCTAGCGGGAGCCCATGTGCGAAATGACCTATGCAGTTGAGTGTTTTTAACAATAATACTTCTAATTAATAGCTTTCAACCAAATGCTGTGAAAGCAAAAGCCAGCTTACATCAGTCTTTTCAAGTTGTAGGCGCAAGGCATTGCGTTCAGCTGTTAGGGATTCCATACGAACTTGCTTCTCGACGAGAGTGGAAGTGAGTGCTGCAAGGCGAGCACTGGCGCTTTCTTCCGCATCCATACCCCTTCCCCTCCCTCCCCATTCCTCTCTTTTACCACTGCTTTTACTCTTTGTCTCTTCTGCCTTCCTTGCGCTGCTCAGTTTTTGCCTCAGTTCCATTTCCTCCTGATGCAACTTCATCACTTCATCCCTGGTGGTCCTCAGTTCCTGGAAATTCAATACAGAATAATAATTGACATGTCAATAAAATATTCATCCATAGTTGCTGTTTTGTGTAATCCAGAGAATTTTGCAGGTGTATTTTCTCTGAACGTAACTGTATCAAGTAAACTTTGTTCTGTGTAAAACAATTCATGTTAAACTAGTTAATATATGTGTAAAATAACAGGAGATTGAATGCACCAATGCCACACTTTTTGTCAACCAGTTTTTAATACATTTTTTCTATATTTATGAAGAAAACTAAATGATATGATAGACTTATAACATTTACATCTTATTACATACAAATAACTGATTGGCATGAAATAAACGAGTCTTGAAATTACTGAGATAATTAAAATGGAACAGTTATCAAAGAAAGAGGATACTTGTGAATAAAATGGACAAAAATGTGGCTATTTCTATAGATGGCAAAGGTTTAATGATAACACTAAAAAGGTTTCCATTAAATCCTTACCTAAGATTTCAAAATCTTGCGCCTGAAAAATCCAAGAAGATTCTTTTGGAGATCTTATATGACTGAGATTAAATAAAAGGAAGTTAAAATACATAAGGAATGTGAATGAGAAAAAAATAGACTTACTTAGAACATGATGGAAAGAGAATTTTTTTTTAATTTCATATACCCCACAAACATCCATTTTCTGGACTTATACAGTGATAGGTATTAACAGCAACAATCAAACAAGACCATTCCCTAGTTGGAAAAATCTGACTAGCCAGGACTCGAACCCGGGACCGTGGGTTGGAGAGATACTGTGCGAGCATGATAACCCCTCGGCCACCATGGCCGGTAAAGAATGACATGGAACCAAGGATATTAGAAAAGATCTATAATAGATATAGAATTGAAACAGAAAGAGAACAGCATGATTGTTAAATAAAGCAGGGAATGCAGATGATATCCCCATTAAAATTCTTAAAAACCTTTGAGATAATGATAAGAATAATTTCTACTCCGTACAGGAAATTTTACAATTGGAACAAAGGAGATTTTTTTCGACTCCATCTAGGAATAAGAATAATACGGCAACATTAATGATAACTGAATGAAGAGCCAAATACAATCTACAGCCCAAATATTTCCATGGATGCTAAAACCAAAGAATAGAGGCAAAGTAAAGGGTATTTTCAATGAAGACCAGTTTAGATAACAGACAGTAGAACCTTGAATTTGAGAAGAATGTTTACTGGGAAACAAACGCTACCTTACAAGGGCATTAGAACCTTGATGGAAGTCTTCCTTTATCTAAATATTGGCAATTAATAGACACAGGATATGCTACCTCTAATGTTGACCTTGTTTCCTCTTCTGCAGCTTCTCTTCTGCCACGCTCCGCAATCAACTCATCCTCGGCTGCTTCCCTGTCCTTGTCCCACTGACGTCGACCTTCATCAAGAGCTGCCTTGAGGTTTGCAATCTGCTCTCTCAGGTGAAATATCTCTTCTTCCAGCCTAAATGAACAAATTTCAGATTTAATCAATAATCTTGATAATAAGTGTAAATCCGCTGATGGTTATAAGTGATAAATAATTACCCGAATTCCAAAAACCATCAAAAGTAAAATTTCACCAATGTACATTTCACTGTTGAAACAAACAGCATCTTCAGGGTACCAAGGGAAAATGGTCAAATTTTGTATAAGGTAATGACTAGAGCGTAAAAACAGTTGAAGGGCAAAATGTCAAGTAATGTCAGTTAAAGAGAATAAAGTTTTATCAAAGTCAGTATAACTATTCATGACATTATTTAAATTTTTATAAATGTATAAATTTTCCCAAGCGTCTAATCCAAAATTTGCATTATGTAAAAGGGTTAAATTATTAATCGAAATATTATGAGCATGATCCGCCATATGCATGGCCACAGCTGAATTTTCAAACCTCCCGTATTTGAAATGAGCGAGATGTTCCTTAAATCTTGTAATTAACTTCCTGGTAGTTTGTCCAACATATTGATGCTGTTTGTTTCAACAGCGAAATGTACATTGGTGAAATTTTACTTTTGATGGTTTTTGGAATTCGGGTAATTATTTATCAATAATTTTGATATTTCAATAAAAAAGGCACATAAAAACAACTCCAAAGATAACAATAATTTTACTTTGACAAGTGAGATATTTCAGTAAAAGGCAGCCAATTTCATCCCCTTGCAATTACCTTGTAGCTCTTACTCATGATAATTCTTACAAATATCCTATTTAAAAATAAAGAATTTCAAACAAATTTAAAAAAGAGTAAGTTTCCAGTTATAATGAGGAAAATTGCAGCAAGATCTTACCTTCCATGTAGAGAGGCATCAATCAAATCCTTCCAACAACAACAAATTACTTTCTTATGAAATCAATCGGGAAGCTTAAACTGTGTCGAACCCCATCCTAGTAAATGGGTTGGAAATAACTTAACAAAATTTCACTGCTTAAAAAGCTTTAATATCTGCGACCGGTTTCTGTTGTTAGTCCATTATCAAGCACATAGAGTTTGTCAGGAGTGCACATATATTACAAAGAGTACAAAACCAAGGCACCAATCGGACAAGTGGAGGGGGGTTAGCTGTTGTCGATAGTGGGAGGGGAGTTAGGGGGAGGAGGAAGGGGAAGCAGGTTAACAGTGGACAGCAGGGGAGAATAGTTAAGGAAAAGGTGGATGTTGGTGTGTAATTGTTTTTTAAGCGGTGTATTGTTTATATTTGTTTGTGTCCTTTCTGTAAATGTAATAGAGTAGTGGAGAAATCTGGTCTGTGTTGCTATCTAGAAGATGTTTTGCGAAATGTGATGCCTGTTTATTGTTATGGAATGAGTTAAAGTGTTCTTTGGTTTTTAAAACTCTTATGCGCTTGATAATGGACTAACGACTGAAACTGGACGCAGATATTAAAGATTTTTAAACAGTGGAATTTTTTAAAGTTATTTCCAATGCATTTACTAAATTACTTTCTTTTTCAAAAATATATACCACAAAACATTCTCAAAATTCTCTACAGAAGAATAACTTAAATCAAGAAGGTAAGTGAGAGTTTTTGGGTAGGATAAGAAAAACTTAATTAATTCAAAATCGCAAAACAATTTACAAAATTACTATAATAAACTTTGCAGTAACCCTAAATCACAACCTTCAAAATACAAATTCCAAAAAAGTTAATATATATACTGAATAAGTTATAGAAATTCAAAAGACATGAAAGTTAAATAAAGCAAGAGTCATACCCATTGTGATATCTTCAACAGGAGTAGTACCACAAATTTTTGAAGCCAATATCGAAAAATTAAACGCTGGTATTAACATATATTTGATCCAAATGTCTGTTATCCTGGATACTTTCTTAATAGTTAGATAATTTGTAAATCAAGATATGTAACAAAATAATATGAATAATTTATATGAAATAATAATTTATACATAAAAATGTGAAAATGCATCACTTTGTGGTGAGAAATAAAAAATAAATATTAACAATATTAAAAATAATAAATGTCTTTCATTAGGGTGTTAGACTAATAAGTGTCTTCTTACATCCATCTTTTACAGGATACCATTGGGGAATAAGTGGTTATCTTATGAAATGAATTAGAATATAATAGCTTTTGGTAGAGGAGGTTAGCACATCTTACCGATGTCTTTCCTTCTCAGATTCCATTTCTTCCAATAGCGTCGCATCTTCTTGGGTCTCTTGAGTATTATCTTTCTTTCCACGTAATTCTGCAATTTCTCTGTCTCTTCCAGCCAGCACTGCTTGAGCTCTAGCACGATACCTTTCTTGCTCAAGTCTTTCATTCCTCAATTCTTCCATTAAAGAATCATACCTACATTTTTAAAAATACTGCATTAGTGTGGTGACTGATTTGATAAATACCGTGTTTATATGAAAATAATGCACCATCGAATGTAATGAGCACCCCAGAATTCGAGTGTAGGAAATTGAAAAATCATTTACCCCCAAATAAAGCGCACTTTAAGATATGCAGCCACAACATTTGCAGCACTGCAGACATGTATACACTGCTATATATTTGTATTTACACCAAAATACACAGTATAAGAAATGTCGAAAGTCATCTACCCTGAGAGTCCTACTTATGTGTACACATTAACCAATTTATGACTGGTTATTTAAAAAGTTTAATGGGCTAACCAATTCACTTTCAATTAAAAACTATCGGCCGACAGTTAAGTCTTCCCTTAAAGTGAAAACATCATCACCACAATGGGACACGTACAGTAGTACTACTATGCTTGAATCTAGTGTGGCATCAATTCTAATATATACCCTGAGTTTGGAGTCAAAAAAGGACCCAAGAGGGTGTGCGCTAGTTTCAAGTAAATATGGTATTTTACTTAAACCAAATATGATAAACACTAAAACAATTAATTATGCATTTTACCAGGATATTTTTAGAACTTTAAGCTTGATTAATATAAATAATAACTTTGCTAATCAAGTACATGATTCTGACTTCTTTTAAATTATGAAAGGGATTAAGTGCCCAGCATTAAAATTTCGTTAGCAATATTAATTGAAAAAAAAAAGAAAAGAAGCAAACAATAGTAGAAAATCTCAAACCTGATCTTAAAACAAAATAGTCCATGTCATAAAATTTTAATACAGAAAAACTTCTTTACAACATTACCAGAAAATTTTCAATAAATGCTAACATAAAAGCTGTAATTTTGCAAACAGTCATAAAGTGAAATCATTCATTCTGAAAAATCTAAAACAAAATAAGTTTGATTATCTTATTGTAGAAATAATTATTAACTATGAAAGCAATTATTATGTCAACAGCTGGGAGCTATCATTATTTTTTATTCAAATATCAATAAAATGAAACATTTGTAATGAATAAGAACTTATAAAAATCCAAACAATATCAAAACCTACTTCCAAAATAAAAGAATCGACAAAAAAATGCTGTGAAGAAGTGGATTGTATTTTAAAGCAATAAGAAGAGACGATGAAGAAATAAAATCATTTAAACTTCTCACATACCTATTTTGCAATGAATTGTTTCTACTTCTGGCAGCTGAAATCTCTGCTTCCAATTTATCCTTCAGAGATTCCAATGCACGACTCTTTTCTTCAACAGATTGAGCTAATTCACTTTTCAACCTGTAAAATACAAACAGAGATCATACAACTCAATATTTAATTAAGGAACAAAATGAGAAATAATAAATAGAGAAATTCTTTGCTGCATGCTATGAAGTTATTACTGAAAAACTGTTATGACTTCCACGGCAGCCAAAACCTCAGTTAATAAGTCATGGAAAAATGTTAAAGAAATAAGAATAAAAAGTAACACTATTTTGCTGAAATAAGCTTTTAGTTTACAAGGTGACTACTGTGGTCAATTAAAGAATATTGGTTGCAAATAATTAAATGAATATCTAGGGACATAGATTGAATTTCAGGTTGATAATGGTGAAAATATATTAACTGAGGGAGTACAAATTTGCTAAAAGCATAAGATTGCACGGCATTTTTGTCATTAAAATAAGAGAAAGTTGATAGCAGTTGAAAATGGAGAGTGAATCTGTAGTCGTATAACTGATCATGGCCAAGGGAGAATCATTTAAGGGAATGTGCTTAAATAGATGCTGGGAAGCAATAGCCTAAGCATAGTAGTATACCAAATAAAAAAATATGAAATTAAAAAGAAAACCAATAATTACGCAAAGCAAGGGCTCATGTTAATAAAACTTTAGAGGTTGTAGAAGTAAAATATTTAAAAAATAACAAAATACTTTTGAAAGAGAAAATAATTTTACAGTTGCATATGCTACAAACAACCAAAATCAACTCATGTTGCAAACAAAAATAATAAATAATTAATATTGATTACCAAATCAGTTCTTATTACCAATTAAGGAAATGAATTTTGAGTGGCAATTATTCTAATAGAATTAAAACAATTTAAGCCACATTTGTTTCATGCCTCCCAAGTCTACACCACATGACACATTTTATTGGAATTATATTCTCAAGTAGATATGTTACTAAACCAATACAGACCCCAATACCTGTATCAGGATGTGGATAAGACAATATTTTCCTAAAACAACTTAAATAATCATACACATTCAGATGCCTGTTAAGAGATTGTTGACATTTTCTGAACTCATTTACCTGTTGATTTCTGTTTGATTTTTGAAGTTTTCTGTGGTAGCAATCTCAGAGATCTTCTTATTGTCTTCTATAGCGGATGTATGCATTTCTTGGGCTTCCTTCAACAGTTCTTCTGTACTAATCAGTCTTTCCTTGAGTAAGTCTATTTCTGGAAAAAAGTTGAATTCATTTAAGAATTACCTAGATTATTAAATTTTCCATTTGTGCTAAGACAGTTAAAGATGAACTTTCTCTGGAGGGAAATATTTTGAATGTTTTGAAGGGAATCTTCAGACGGAACACTTAGTGGGATAAAAACTTCACAGATAAGGCAAAACTACCATTTATTGTAAATCCTTAAATATATGCTTGAATATGTGTTCAAAATCTTGGAATAGAAAAAAATTCAAGCTGAATTCTCCAATTCCAAGATTTAAATGAAAAGTATACCATGAATTTTCATAAATTCTTCTCAGTGACAATAAAATTAAAATATTTAAACGTTCAAAATCAGTATTCTCAATATTTATTCAGTATTTAATATTACAGTTGTATTTTCAAAACTCAATTTTATCATGAACTTAATGTTTTTAATTAACTTCATTTATTATTTTCGCCAAAGAGGAAATGGTAAAAACAGGTGATTAATAGATTTTAGACCAAAAATGTCAAAATTCGTAATAAGATATAATATGGAAATATAAAGAAATATGATTTATTATTTTATAATAATTATTTACCAAAGAGTTACAAAAATAATCAGCAAGAATGAAAGTAAAAATGCCATTTTCTTTGAACTTTTTCCAGTTTTATTAATGCGACATGATATAAACAAAACTGCAAACATATGTTAAATCCTTTCTTTTAAATCAAACATGAAACAGAAATTTAAAGAATAACAGTTTCAAAGAATTCTCTCAGATTTTGGATAAGTTTGGGCACAATTCATATACCAAAATTTTGCAAATAATAACAAGCCATTTTACAAACTTATTTTTTATTACAGAGTGGTTATCAGAGAAAGTGAGTAACAAAGAATATAGAATGACTTAATGTCTAGCAAAATATGGATCGCATTCTGGGATTTATAATGATAAATACAATATAAATATCAGATGTATACATAAAAATTACACTAACCTCTTTGAGATTCTTTCAGCTTCTTCCTCAACAAATAAGCATCCTGCTCAGTACTTTGCAATTCTCTTTTTAGAACTCCATTTTCTTCACTTAAGGTATTCACATTCTCACCAATTTCTGGGGTTATTTTCGGATCTTCGATTTCATTCACATCAACAGTTACCGCAGCGCTCTTTGAAAATGAAAAATTTGGAGTATAGTAAATAAAAAGTACTCAATCAATTCACAGCTTATAAAGCAACTCATAGGTCATACCAATGTATTGAATAAAGAATTCATAGATTGCATATTACTGGATAAGGCGAAGGATGACTTTCCAATTAAAACAAAATTGAGCACACTCAACTACAAATAGCTGCTAAGAATAACTGAATATAATATACCAATTGAATCTTTACTGATAACTTGATTCAAATCTACAAGAGAAAAGTTCAAAAGCCATAGGCTCCTTAGACTAAATACTAACTTTGTTTACCTGAGTTTCCTGACCCTCCATACTATCTACAGCTGCCGCATGTTTAGGAGTAGATACACAAGAAAGTGACTTCTTACTAGGCGATGAAGCTACCGGAGATCCATTATAACTATGTGATGGCTGAAATGATCGACAATTGTATAAGAATATTACTTTATACATGATCATTTTGATAAATGAGTAAAGGAATTCTAACAATTTACCGCTTTTCTGGATTTAGCTCCAACAGCTTTCGGTGAATTAAGGTATTTCATCAATTCGTCTTCTTCTTTAGAAAGAAGGCTTTTACCGCTTTCGGTTTTACCATTGCTGGAGCCGACGATCGATGAAAGATTGGGATACGACTTTACAGAGGGTAAGAAATTGTCAACCTTGGAGTGAACACCATAACTTTTTGCAGAATCTGAAGACCTATCAATAAATATGTAAAATGACAAACAGTTTGAAGTTTTTTAACGTCATCTTAGGGTGGAAAATTCACTGTTAAGGGAGATAGATGATGAGTTTTACCTGGAAGGCAGGTTTACGTCCCCGTCATCTGACACTTCAACAACAACAGAATCTCTTGGTCTGAACTGAGGCACAGCCTCCTTCTGAAGAGCAATTGCAGCATTCTGATCTATTTTATTTAGTAAATCCTCCGCTTTACCAGCTAATCCAGTCAACCACGACATGATTATCTAACCCTGTGCTGGAGAAAGTCAGTGATGAAGAAAGTGGTACTAAAAGTTTCTCGAACAAACTACGAACGGTCTTGAAAGGCCATCATGGGAAAAAAGTGGGACTTACAGAATTCTAAGCATGTCACGGTGAAAGTGCTTTCATACCCATAAACCATAAACAAAAAATTAGAAACACAACGGTATAACCTACCGCACTATATACACATACGTGTCGCCCACTTAACACATACTGGACACCTCTTCAACGCACCATCGATAGTCATGGATTTCGATTAAGCGAACGATAGATCATTTTCGTCAAGTCCAAATCGGTCATAATAGAACCGGTGTAACCAGTGTTTGGAAATTACTAAAATCAACTAAAATTTTGTTCGAAAACTGCTGAAGCGATAGCTTTATATTTGAAGGTAAACTAAAAGAAAGTCGACTAATTGTTTATGTAACAAATAATTACAATTCTCTTGATATCTGGTGCTGCTAACATTTTTTATGTCACGTTTTTGCAAAGCTGAGTGAGATATGTAAATGCTGATCAAATTAAATTATTATCGTTTTGTAATACTTTATGAGTAAAAATGTTTGAGGATTTTAAAAGAATCCAATGGAAGATGTTCCTTCAAAAAATATGAAATTCTTTCCAGCTTTCGCTTGGCAATCCATTTACTTTTCATATCCTATAGAGTTCCTATAGAAATGTATATTTTATTTTACATTATAGAAACTCCTGAGATAAACGAAATTATATTATGGCTTATACTGTAGCATAAAACTCATGGAGTGTCTATTGAATCGACATTAACTACCCTGACAACACTGATCGAGAAATTCACGTTAATATCTGGGTGCAATGTCGGAGCTCGTTCACGAGTGAAATTCTTTTTTCCGTGAAAGTCTCGTGAGTGAGATTATGCTTTATACTGGGCCATTTCTGCTTAGATATACAGTTTCTGAAGATGTATATGTACATTATATCTGTTTCAACTTTGCCATAAGGTTCATCATTGGCTGCCGGTACTGCCATCAACAAAGTGCTGCCCAAAGACTTATGTTTCATTTTGTGGAAAACTTTAAAGCGTTGTATGGTAGGAAAAGTGTCTCACAATGTGCATACACTCATATACCTACACGAGGATGCCTCATTTTATGGCTGCCTAGAAAGAGTGAGTGTTTTTAAGTTAGATGATAAGCTGCAGCTCCTGAAAATATTAGTAAGAAATAGAGAACACCCATTGCAGTAGATAATAACAAGGGGAGTGGAAATTGGATTCAGGCGTAAAAGTTCAGAAAGCAGGGAGACAACACTCAATAAGGATGTGATCTTAAAGATGGAAGTTTATGTCAGGTATCTAAAATTGCTACAAGGAATGGGCAGACTTATATTTATGGTTATGCATTTCAAAAGTTGTATGACTTTATGGTGCTCCTGCCAAATCAGGCAGGGTGGCTGATCTTCTGGCATCTACATTAGGTGAACCAAAAATTTGGACTGTAGATGATGTTGCTTCGAAAGCTGTAACAATACCTTTGTAAGGACATGGTGACAATGGATATTTTGTGGAGGAGATAGTTCACCTGTAGCCTGTTAAAAGTAGATGAATGACTTTCTGTAAATATTAGATAGTTTTAATTTTAGTTGGATAAAGTATTAGTTTACATCTTCTGTGTGTTAGTACACTGCATATACCTCCAAGTGGTGGGATGCAAGCAACGAATTGCTAATTTTCTAAGTATCTGGTGGTGAGGAGATGCAAAATTTTTTTTAGATATTTTTGAGAATATGTTTTTGAGAAAAAAAGGGAACTAGGCAATCCGGATAAAGTATTCCAGTGCTGACTGGTGGGGAATCTTTGCTAATAGCAGAATGTTGAATTGAGGAGTTCGTGATTTGATTTTTTTAGATAGCTATGTTAATGTATTGTATTCATGAATTTCATTTTAGAATGGCATGGAAAATAGTGGAGTTTGGTGCACCAGCATGCAGTGATGCCACTGCCAGTTTTGAAAACACCAAGCCAGTGTCTGTGGTGCCAAAGGTGTGGCTCATAGAGGAGGGAGGAAGTACCTACTGCCTCTGGCCATTGAGAGGCCATGGAAACATTACAAAGCTGGTGAGGAAGATGGTTTATCCCCAGGATGATTGGGAGAAGTGGGATGTAACCCATGTCTCTCACAAAACCTTTGGTGAGTTCATTTTCAGCACTCTGGAGGTAGAGTAACAAGTTGGACCCAAATTTTCCTGCACTGGGAAATGTTCCATGTTCTCATAGAAGTGACTATTCTATTGCCTCATTTAAATTTTGAATCTTTGCAGATGATTACCTGTTGGCCAGGAGGGTGTTGGGTGTTGAGTCAGACATGACTGATTTGGGTGAGAGGGACCAGCAAGTGAAGGGGAAGGAGTATGGGAGGGGCAAGCGTTCTCCCAAAATTAAGCATTTGGAAGAATTCTTTGTTGGAGGAACCACTAGAACGCATACAAATCGGGCTACTCTGACCACTATGCCAGACTTATCCAATGAAGGTAATCTCAGGATTATTTAGTTATTATTATGGATTATATGGTCATTTCCAATAAAATGTTCTGTAATCATCACAACACTTCATTGCAGGTGACTGGGAGGAAATGCCTGGTATGGCATGTGTCACTCCAAAGAGACAGGCTGAGCAAGGTATGTATTTGTTTGAATTAATCTCCATCCTTTCTCATTTAGCATATGTTAAGTTTGTTTCAGGCTATCACAGATGATCATTTACTGTAATATGATAGTTGTTAAGTATTTAAGCCTTTGGGTGAATGACAATATCCTAAATTATTACAGACGGAATTGCTGGCAACCAAAGGAAGAGGAGAAACACAAAAGGCCCAAGTGCAAATGGTGGGTATTTTTCTTGAAATGAATTCCTTTTTCAAGCAATGAGGAAGTACTTAAATTATGGGATGTTTAGAAGGCCTGAAGTTGTTTTAAGGAAGGTGTTAATGAATGAATCTCACTTTGATTGATATTCAATTGACTGAATTATGTGAATGTAAATGAAGAACCTATCACTGACTGACCATGATTTAGAATTTCTGATATAATTTTCTTATTATATTTTAATGTATTTCTTGTTTACTTATATATACAGCCATGATGCAGAAATTAGATCTAATATTAAATAGAGTCAACGATCTAAACCAGAATGCTATAAATTTAACAAACAGGGTAACAAATTTAGAAAAAATTCATGGGGAATTTGAAAATTTAAAGGAAGACGTGAAAAATATAGCGGAAAAAGTCTCCTCCTTGGAGGAGTGTCAGAGAGAAGTTTTTATCAACCTACAAGAGGGGAGTACATCATGTTGTGCCGAAAAAAAGGAGAGCAGGGTAATGCCATTCACACTGCCCTTAACGGATTGGAGCCATTTTTGTGAGGTGATGATGAAAGTAAAGGATGTGGAAGTGAAGGAGCTACTGGTTAGTAATTCTACTTTTTTACTTGGCTGCTGTTTATGTTACACATATTTCACTAAATTATGTAATTTATCTTGTGTCTAACAGGTACAAAATCTTGGAAGAATAGGAGGGAAGGACCTAACAGCTATAACAAATGCGATCTTGTCAAGGATGTTAATCAAGTCCTTTGCTGAACGCTGCAGTTGGAAGGGGCAGAGGGAAGAGAAACATGCACTGGATAATACTCCCCTATTGCAGATTGTTCATGGTGTGTGTTTTAAGCATCTGTATCTGTTGTTGTAAATTACCTCATTCATTGGAAGTGGATAAGAAAATGTGGGCTAGCCTAAAATTTTGTTCCTCTGTCTTCGTTTTCAGGTGCAGTTATCCGAAATAATGGATACGAGAAGACAACAGAAGAGATGGTTAAGGTGAGAGTTCAGACATTTCTGAAGACAGCAAGTCGAAGAGGGACAGTGGAGTGGATTACTAATTAGTAGCATAGAGTAACTTGTAACTATATTCATGGAACAAACAAGGAACCAAAAAAAGAAGAGAAACCCATGGCTATGGCTTGTATGCCCTATGCTGGGCCAGTCTCCAGAACAATCTCGAGGATCCCTGCTAAGCACAGAATACAAAAAAATTCATAAACCAACAATGAAACTGGGGACTCAACTGACAAAGGTCAAAGACAGGATGGAGCTCAAAACACCTGGGGTATACTGAGTCCCCTGCGAGTGTGGTGTTGCATATATTGGAGAGACGGCAAGGACAATTGAGACCCACGTCAAGGAACATTCACGTCACATACTACTCAAGCAACCCAAGAAATCTGCGATTGCAGAGCAGTGCTTAGAATCAAGACACCAAATCAAATTAGAAGAGACGAAAGCCTTAAGTAAGGCAGGTAAGAGAGGAGGATTCATCCTTCACAAAACATGGAAACCAATCTCTGAGAAGAAATGAAAAATCTCTGAGAGCAGACAGCCCTCCCGGTCAATCAGATCCAGTTATCCCAAGGGCCAATCTGAAAAGTGAAAGAGACCCCAGTGTCCCTATACTAACCGGACGATTTTCAAAACTTGCCATTTCCCTGAAGATAGCTACGGAAATAGCAGCTGAAACTTCAAACCCGCTACACTACACCAGCTGGTTGATAACCCAAGAAGAGTTCCTGCAATCATAGTATTATTTTATCGAACCATCAAAGAATTTCCGAATTTGGTTGATATTTTTGAAAATTGTTCTGAATTTTCAAGGTTTTCTTTAGCAATCAACAGATGCAGTAAGGTGGATATTTATCGTTATTTCTTCTTCTATTAATTAACATTAATACTGAAAGATAGGTTAAGCCATAGACAGAGGGCACCAGAGTAAAAGTAAGGAATGATTCTCTGCTTCAATGTAATTGTAGGCGGTTATCTCACTATTAAGGCTGAATCACTGTCTTAAACAATTCACTATAGTGTCTCTTGGTCACAAGTAAACTGAAAAATATAATTGACACCCATTTATTCCTTAGAAAATGATATATTGACTGTGTTAAAAGTAAAATTAAAAAAACAAAGACTCAAATATTCACCTTACTATGTTCAAACCATCTCCTAAATTAATGCATTAAAATAAGAATCAAATTCTGTAGGGAATCCCAGGAAATGACTCCAATTACTTCCAAGAGAATTCATATCCTTTCCTTTTTAATATCTACATTATTGATCTTCTCTAAAAGGTGAATCCTTAAGTAATTTCTCTATACCTACTATCTAAACATTTCTAATTCAATATTAACCATGGTGGATTGACATTCCTCGCCAAGTAATGTTAACACCTTCTACCACTGAGCACTTCAATGACAACTACCTCAATATACCAATATTTTAAATAATATCTATTTCTCTCAAAAAATATCTTCAACTTCCCCTTTATAACATAACCATTAACAAGTCGAATCTATTAACGACAATGTGTTACTCTAGACAGTGATTGGATTCCAGTTCACACGCCACCAACATTCAGAATAAAGATTTCAGACTTCTAGGGTTCTTCAAGAGAAATGATTAAAGTTTTCTAAGATATAAGTGTTTTCTGGAACCCATTCCTTAAGAAGAGAGTAGATGTGTTTAGATCCAACTGGGGTTACAGCCTGGATAAATATCCTCAATTTGTGAGACTTAATATTTCCCTTATAGAGAAGGATCGCTGATTTTCGTTTCCTAAGAAATCTTTTCTCAAACAAGACCAACTGCCCCCCATGTTGGTAATTTATTTGGAATGTCATTACTTAACTATATGCTAAGGAGCATGACTGTATTCCAGGAGCCATATGGCAGTGCCAATGCTTTAAGGTTTTCACCTCTACCTATAATTGTGGGAGGAAAAGTAGAAGGGAAGCAAACAAATTTATTTCATTAAGTAATACCATGGAGCAAGGGTAGGCAATTGTTTGTGCTCAGGGGCCAATTTTCGGGAATGGAGGGCGTAGGGCCACACGTTTTAAAATGATAGCAATCATTGGTTAAATTTTCCTTTCAGAAATGGTATAAATTGCATCATAAAAATCAATAAATATGATTTAAATAAAATTGTGGTAGTTATATTTAATTTATTATTTTGTATGTATTGTATCATTAAGGAAACCTTGGTTTAAGGCCGATTTTCCTGACCTCGGCAGGCCACATGTGGCCCACAATTTGCCCATCCTTGACATTGAGTAATCTTAAGTTTACTTAAGTTTTAAGTAACAAGTTTTTTGCAACTTGCTATTGTTGATATGATATGAAAGAAACTTTATCTTTCAATGCGAAGTACATTTTGTACCCTTTGTCAACACTTACTGATTTGCAGTGCCTTTATTTTTATGACTCGTTATATTCTTATTTATTTTTTACCTATCGATTTTTTCTGTTATAACATTCAATTTGTGGTTTTTTCCTGTATTTAAATAAAATATTATTATATCAAGTGCATTACATTTGAACTTCAAAAATAATAGATTCGAATGTACAGATTATTTTACCACTTCCTGAACATCTTCCAAAGAAATTTCATGATAAAAATTACCAAGTTTGTGAAATGCAAGACTTGAAATGTATCAATGAGAACTTATGATTGCATAAAACATTCCAGTATATTTTAATAAATACACTATAAAAATAAAATTTATAACTTATAAAAAGTTGGGTAACCAATATATAACATAATATTTTGATAAAATTCATATAAGATCAGAGCTGAAATCTTGTTTAAAGCAGGTAACACTGTCCTATCATCTATCAAACTTGTAAAATAACCTGAATTCAAATAAACGAAAAAATACTAAACAGAATGGTGGAATGTATTCAAGGAGCATTATCAATCACACTGGATCGGGGATAAAAAAGGAAAATTTATAATGATTTATAGTCTAACTGTACAAATCCTCTGCATTATAATTAAAAGCTTTTTCTGTTTCTCCTTGAAGGGTTAACAATTTTTTCTTGAACTCTCTATATTCAGGTAAATCAATATGAAGTTTGTGTTCACTGCTATTCTGTTTCCATTGAGAAAGGAAAGAATGTATATAGGAGATTTCATCTGATAGAGCACTCATGCATTGATCTAAAGTCCTTTCATCATCTTGATCATGGGTAGTAGCAACTTTAGAATAGGATAGATTCCAACTTCCAGGTAGAGCTTCGAGAACAGTGTGAAATAACACCCCTGCTGATTGAGGGTTCCTGGAAGACAGAAGAGTAACTTTTACTATCTTGGGAAAAATCCAAAATTATAAATATGAGAGAATCATCACCCAACATCTCTAAGTCATACAATCTATTAAGGAAGCTATAAATTTAAGAATATCAATTTCAAGCCTAGGAGAAAAAAGAACTTGGACAAAGATCACGTGAGTGCTTTCTACAGAAATTATTTTTTTTTACTTGTTAAGTAATAGCAGGGAAATGCATACAAGAATTACACAATACACACAAAAACCACTGACCACAATTTTCAATAAATATAAAACAAAAATGGATGAATTAAGAATTTTGCACGTCACAGTAAAAAAATTGTGACCAGCAAATCTTATTCCACTTTGCCTGGCATTTAAGCTCTCAATGGCTTCTTAGTGGACAAATTTTGTCACCTAACATCTGAATCCCAATGGCTGGCAAATTTTGCATTTCTGTGACATGCACAGGATACTTAATGAATTCATTGATCAAATCATGACTTTGCAGATGGGAACTAGCTTCGTAGTAACCATTTGCATGAATGTTATTCATGGTTCTTTCCCCCTTGGTTTTACTCTTAAATAGAAAAATATTTCATGGTAATACAGAGTCACATCGGTGGTGGGTGATTATGATGAAAGATTTTAATAAATTACTAAAATTTTACTTACCTGGGATACATACGTAATTGAAGAATCATATCTGAAACTTCGACAACTTGGATGACCGATCCAAAGAGAGCATGGTTACCATTTCCATTGAATAAGAATAAATTATCTTCCCCAATAGTAGAAAATCTGATTTTGTTAACAAGAATGTCTTCAACAGATTTTGTTCCAGACATTTTTGTATTCACTGTCACAACACTGGCTTTCGATACAGCAATGGAGCTTAAACACCGAACTGAAAAGTATTATTTCATTGATAACTCTTGGAAACACAGTCACCATAACATTTCTTTGACCAACTTGAGAAATAATCCAGTTCTGTAAGACATTAACTATGTGAATTGATGAGTATCTCAGAGGCCAAATGGCTTCATATACCCATTATATTTATTAAATATTAATGCTTCTTATGTCACAATTCGGATGATAAATATTGTTTAGCGATGTTTAATTACTGATGGAATTTAAAAAAATTGGAAACATGACTATTTTAAAAGAAGAAGAAAATATGTACTTCTTTTCGTATTCTAAAATTTTAGGACAGTCAGGGTGATATTACAATGAATGCACAAGAGATGTCTATATTTCACTCTGCTATAGAAAAATCAAAAGAAAATCACTTTATTGTAGCTTAGTGCATTGGAATGTAATCACAAATATGCAAGTATCAAGGAAGTTGTTCAGGATCTAAATATATTCATAAACAATGAAATACTACTTACGTAACTAGAAAATACTCACAAAAAGAATCATGGGGGCTCTCTGATATAACTGATCCATTTAAAACATTTTGAGCAGTCACATCGAAGGTTGGATAATCTTGATACACAATCTCAGGTTCACCTTCATCATTAACTGAAATAAATTATTAACCCTTGAGAAACACCTTCACAAAAATTTATAGGAAAAGAAAAAAAAAGAAATATTTTTAAATTCCCTTACCGATAGAGTAAGAAAGTTTTCCTTGGATTGTGATTGATGGTTTTGTCACAAAATCAGGAAAGGGAAATTTAGCTGAAATATATAAAATCCATGATAGCACCATGAAGATACTACAAAAAAGAATTTTAATGAATAACAATGCACATAAGTAAATGGAAGCAAAAATATGCTTTAAAAACTGTATTTATTGTCATACAACACACTTTTCTGAAAATTAAGAGCTGAAAATACATCTGTGTGTCACATGAATATACTATTTTAAACTCAACAAAATAAATAGAAAGTAAGAGAGGGCAGAATACAAAGGGGGGAAAAATAAGACAACATAAAGGATGGGGTAAGTTACAGCGAGACGAGATAAATGGCATTGAAAACGAAATATCTGAGGCAATTGAATAAATCAAAAGGTAGGAAGAGAGGTAGACACTCATTTTGAAAATATTTTTGTATTACATTTCATTATTTTGATATAAATCTCCTTTTTAAAGTTATATAAATGCTTGAGGGTAATAAAAAATTGCATACAGATTTATCTAAAAAGTTTGGATATTCAATATTTTTATTTAAATTTCATTCATTTGTGCATGTTACGTACCAATAATTACAGAACTCAGTGAAATAAGACTTTTAGTAGACCTAATTTGAGAATAGAATAAATAAACGGTTGAATAAAAAATACTAAATAAAGCATATTGCCTTTGAAAGAGATTTCAAAGTTTATTAATACTAAATATTTTAACACATACTTATGAGAAAAAATGCTTTTCCAGGAGGTAATGTTTCATCTAATCCTTCTTCATACCAAACAGCGACTGGTTTTGGAGGCAAAGCCTGATACTTTAATTCCAATCTGTTATTCACTTGTTGCATATTTGTAGTTCTAATTCTCTTGGGTGAATAACAGAAGTTTTCTTTCTTTCCTGTGTAAAGAATTAACTTGAAATCTGACAATTTCCTACAATAAAAAATACATTACTTTATTCGCTAATGGTTAAAAATGGTCTAATATTTTAAAGCTAAATAATATAAAAAGCATTATAAACAAAATAAACCCATGAAGTAACTACAATAAGGGTAATCATCATTTTGGATGAAAAGAGGAAAAATAGCCCTGGTTATTTGTTTTGAAAATATTGAACCATTATGATTTATGTGAAATTATCATAGAAGAAAAAAATTGTAACTTCTTTCTTTTAAGATGGATCTTTCTTTCTTTTAAGACTATTTCAATGAAATTCCACCAAGTTAGGTTTGACCACATTAATTTTACTTTAGTTTAGATCTAAAATAAATATAAAATTGGTTTATGATAATACAAGAAACTAATGTTTTAAATGCTTATAACTTTTTGTGAAAAAATTGTTAAATTCGAATAATTCATTTGTGATAAACCTAATAACGGTTGGATTGGAAATGTAGGAAAAATGTTCCAAGGAAAAAGAAAGGATGGGTGATATTACAGATCCAATTCAGACTGACTTTTGATGAGTACTTCAACAACAAATAATAATAATTAATAATAATTTCAGCATCAAAAAAATATTTTTGAATCTACACTTCATTCTCATTCAACTTGCCTTTTGCTTGTGTTTTTGATATAAACTCCAAGAGTCCAAAATTTATCCACAGCAGTTTGCCATGGGTAGAGGAAACAAACATTTGGACTGAAGAGATTTTGTCTGGACATTGCTTCTTTGACAGCACCAGCTTTTGATGAGGTTTCCATCATATTCACCAAACTCTGTTTCTTGAAGTAAATTTTTATGATTATGTTTCTAATTTTACAAACCAAGCACAAAGGAAAGGGTAAATTGCACATAAGGGCGTGCACCCAGGAAAAATCCCAAGGAAAAACGGACTTGAAAAGTTGGGAAACCAAGCACAATCAGAGCATGCAAAGAAAACTGTAAGTGCCTTAAAATTCCATTTAAAAATCCACTATTTAAATATTGTTTGGTTTCATTCTGCTCTAAAACAGATCAAAGATAAAATTCAACAAACAAACAAAATTTGGTATTACCTCCATAAACTGAAGGTCAGAAGCTGGTAAATTGTCATTCAATAATCTGGCTATCGTCTCAGCGCGTAGTCTCTTTTTGTGGGCTAATTTATGGATGTATGATGCTATGAGGGTTTTGGCTTCCTGTAAAATGATGTGATATTATCAGGGATATCCGAATGTTACGAATTCAATTCTTCAAATATGTTTAAAATATCTGATGATGATAATAGGGATAAACAATTAGTAAAAAGTTAAAGTGAATATGTAACTAATACCTTCAGTTTTGGCTCTAGCATAGCAGTAAATACTTCACTATTATGATCTTCTGGGGATATTTGTACTTCTGCTATAGCATCGCCAAATGCAGTTCCCTTCTTGGCACAAAAATCAACAATGAAGGGATCCTCTCCATTGCGATTGGGCCATATTTTTATTTGCGGGTAGCCTTCACATCTAAAGTCCCTGATTTCATATTTCTTCACTTCAGTATATCGCTGAAATATCTAACAAGAAAAATATACTTTATGTTTCAATAAGTTTTAGTGGATAGGATTTTCTTCTGATTTCAATCTCAATGATGATGATAATTACACTGAAGTCTTCCCCATTAGAGATGATAGCAAACTTTTCGCCACCCGTCACTAAGAAATATTCCGCATATGGGTGGTAAGTTAAGAAGTGTGCGATACTATTCGCATTTTCGCATGCTAAAATTAACGATTTTTCGATGACACCTTTTCTGCACTCAAGAAACAATCCTTCTTTTGTACATACATAAACTGTAGAACCTAAAAAGTGAAAATGAATTTTTTGGGTAAATATTTGGAAATATCAGGGAGATATTTCATCAGGCCTGACATTTCGATCATTTCGGGATACGCTGATGATTATAAAACCAGTAATTTCATTTTATACAGCTAAATTTCAATTTAATCAGAATACGCAAGACAAGGGATGATAAAACGCGCAAACGGCGTACTTTTCCTTGGTGTCATCGCTTACCATCGTTTCAACTTACCATCATCTTTTAGGTAATGACAGGTGACGGTATCCCAAAATGGATTTGGAACGTGACGTTTCCATTTAATATCCTCTGTTTCTACATCCATTTCATTTTACGAATATGGATTTCCAGAGGGAATAATCAACACACAACTTAGAAATGTTTCTCGATGAAAAAAATAAATCAACGTGCCGCCAATGGAAACACGCTTTTCGTCATTCATATCTATTTTATGCGTAAAAGGCGCGAAATAAGTTTGATTTGGATTTGACAGATAAGTCTTATCTATGATAAAACCAGTAACTCTAGAAGGAAAAAAACAATAATGAAGGATTATTTTGGAAATGGACTTTAGAAATTCAAATGATGGTTCCAGTGATTTTAAAAATTACCATTAGGTAAAATATCATTCTCTTTTCACCTCTATGATTTATAATCTTAACATATATGTCAGTATGATGACCTTATGAAATCACTCAGATTTTCAATTTTTGTTTACATTCCTGGGGATAAGATTTTTAATTTTGAAATAATTGTATTTCATGCAATTATTTCAAAATTTTATAACCTAGAAGACATGTTTACTTTCCTAAAATCTTAAAGAAAGAATTTTAGCTCAATCAAAGGGTAGGGGAACATCCCTACGCCAACATGTAATAAAAAGGCCTCTTTAGATACCGAAAAAGAACTCCGGAGCTCATAACTGAAAGCTGCATGAAGAATGTATGTAAAGGCAATCACATAGAAAAATTCCAACGATGTCCCCTGAATGCATACAAAGTCTCCCAAACAGTGAGTAAGAATGTTTTGGCCCAAAAGTCCATCTATACTAAAAGATGTTCACGTCAGATTTTTATTGATTGGTGGTGTTACATGTGATTTCAACTTTATAGGTTATCTAATGCCAAATTTCAATGTACATTTCTTTGATATGTTAAAAACTTCATTATTATCCTCCTACAAATTGCTTGATCTAAGTCTGTAGGTTCTGCTTTATAAATAACTACTCAGAAATTGTGAAAACATTTGTTATTTAAACTGGTTTGGTGAAACCCTGCCCATGTTCTTATATATTTTTCATAAAGACAAAAATGATGTGACTTTTTAGCTGTTATAGTCTTCACTTTCAGTAAATAAAATAAGGACAGAGTAACCAACCTGCAACTGGGAGATCTGGATTTGAGCCTTGATCCTGTCTGACTCATATTCATGTCTACTTCACGTAGGGATTGCTAAAAGCTTAAATCTTGAAATCATAAAGAATCATCATTATTTTCATCTTATACGTATTGTATTTTACTAACCATGATCTTTCGATTGAACTCACTTGATCATCAATTTAGTCTTTTCTCAAATTTTTTTCCACCCTAGAGAATCTATTTATTATTTTATTTCAGTTAATTTATGTATAAATTTTTGAATGATTATAAAATATTTTGTTGTGCTATAGTGTTATTATATCTATAAATTAAACATATTTGCTGTATCTGTGTAGTGTAATTAGCATTCTTAAAGTTATGGGAATTTATTTGCTCGGCATTTATATAAAAAATTTAGCATTCAAGCTATTCACCAACTATTACTGCTTCCAACAGTTGTAAAATCATATAGCATTATGACAAGGTTACATATTCTCATTGAACTAGGTGGCCATCAAATACAATTCAAAAGCATCCCAATGGATATTTCTAGTATCAAATATATCCATCACAAAGAAACATTTCCATGAGATCCCTTAGTCACAGGTCTACAACTTCAGAAAATAAAGTGATTTGATGAATTAGTACCTGAATATTCTTGGAGTATAAAATAAATATCTGAAAACCACACTGTACTAAACTGCTCCACTTCTACAGAAGCAACATCTTTAACTAGGTCATGCAATGACTACTGGTATTTTAGGAAACTCTGAAAGTTAAGGTAATGTAAATATTATCATAAAATACTCATTTAGATTTTATTGCATCACAGGTCTTCTATATGCATTGGAAATTCTACCTTTACTTATTTAATTTCACAAAATTATTCAAATGAAATAGAGCCTCTAACAAGAAGCATGGTGAAATGATAAAGAACACTTTGCAATTTCCACAATAAAACTTTAATGGACGACCGGTTTCAGCTACATGCTATCATCAGGTAAAACATTGTCGGAAAGCAGTCACTTGTATACCAATTGTTCAGAGGGGAGGGGTTGAGGAAGGTGATAGGTGAGGTGAATGCAATCATTTCTAAATGTCGTTCCACGAAATACGGCCAGAGAACTTACATTTTATAAAGAAACATGGTATTTTGGTAAGTAAATAGTTGTAGTTGAAAGTTGTAAAGAAATAATTTTTGGGAATAATATATATGTAATTCTAAGAACTAATCTTCTTATGTCAAGCAAGGGAATTTCATAAAATCTTTTCAGGGTTTTAGAGCCCTAATTAATTAATTCTTCAATAAATGCACGCTCAGATGAATATAATGGTCATCTCAAAAATGTTTTTCTTGATGAGGTAATCAAATAAAGATATGAGAGTCAAAGCCATATTAATACTTCCTCACTCCTTCAATCTTGTTTATGAAAACTTGTTCTATTAGAAAAGAGATGTTTACGACAAAGGCTGCACAGAAAAAATGATCAGAATTTTGTACAACATTAGATAAATGAAGTTACATGTAGAGCAGCTGATAATAATCACAGAAAAAAACACATATTGGTCATATAGGCCTACATAGGGAAAATTAGATACTTGGATCATCGAGGGAAATCTTCAAGAATATGTATCTAGATAAATGATAACATTGATGGTTGACTTTGAAATGGTAGATTAGTAACTATTGTATAGTAGTAGTTTCAAGGATTGCAAAAACAATATTGATGAACTTATGTCAGAAAAAAGCAAAGTAAACAGGAAGAAAGAGAAGGATTTAAACCTGTTATTAATTGCACATATCTTCTAATTTGCAAAATATCAGCAATTTAATAATAATTAAACTGTAAGTAGAAATACAATGAGAAGATAAAAAGGTAGAGAAACTGAGGACCAATATTTTATTATTTAGTAGAATATTATAAAACAGAAATTATAAACTTGCTGCCATGATTGGGCTAACACTATCGAAATCAATCTTTTCGGTGATGTTTTTCGTTTTAATGTTGTCCTCTTGATTGGCAATGAAAAGCATTCCTTTTCCAACGTCCGTCCAGCCATATTTCTTCATCCACATCCTAACTGTGTTATCTGGAATGATGTTATTAAAGCATTAGCATCTTTTGATGATAAAATAACAACTTAAAAAAAATGATCATTTCGAATTACATTTCCAAGCACCAGCACTAACTTAAGATTGAATATATCTAGGTTCATTATAAAAATAATAATACATTTATTTTATAGGATTAAGCCCTCTTACATAATTTATTTGAAATGAAAAAGAAAATGAAAGTATACCCAAGTCACAATGATAGAAAAATTTGAAAAAGTACAAATAAAATTTCAAATTATTACAGTAGCACAGGATAGCAGAATTTCAAAATAATAAATATTATGAAAATTAAATAAATACACAGAATTAAGGTAAAACGCAAATTATGTGTTTAGTAAAAAAGAGTTATAATTAAATAGTCAAAGCTTTTCTTATATTATTTTTAAAGGTAGGTGAAGGACAGGTTAGTATTTCAGTTTTAAGGTTAGTTGCGTTATAAACTCTCATTATTCTATGGAGTGGAGAAAAAATAGAGTAAATGCAAATTAGCATAAGGAACAGAGAATCATGATTTCAGTTTACTTTGAAAGACAACTTTGTGTGTCTTTATGCATAGGAGGAAAAACTAATACCTCGGTGACTTTATCGTTTTATTCATTGAAATACTAACATTTGATTATTATTTATCGAAGATTAAAATCAATACTACTTTCGGAATATGAGTTTAGGTACTCAACCTTACACTCTAATCACGGTCAATGTCACTATTTTTCACGTCTGTTTAGTATTGGGAGAATCGAAAATTTACTTTGGGGGTTTTAAGGAGCACGCTCCCTCGAGCTATGCCAAATTTCATCATTTTTATTACACTAAAACATCACTTACCATCAACTCCACCGAGAAGAGCAGCTAGATAAGAAACTTCCAGAGTTTGATAGGTGATGCCTACGACATGGCAAACAAATTTGCGAATGGAATCATGGAAGCCTGAAACTTGAACAACAATATCTGGAGAAGTACGAACAGCGGTCCAGAATTGTTGGAATTCACACCTTTCCAAAATATCAGCCAGATAGTTGATGTGGGCTATCGCGGGTTCCTTCAGCTGAAATTAATTATTAGGATTTGAACTAATCTAAATAATCGATACCATAGAAAATATTGTTCATTTAAGTAGTAACTTAACATGTAAACATCGATCTGATCGTTGCAAACGAAAGACATACCGACATAATACTATACAATGCAGTAAATCAATGAATAATAGAAGAAAAAATGCTTACATTTTTCTCGTTCAGAAGGCACTTGCACAAAACAAAGTCGGTGTGAGGAAAATTCGTCAATGCTTTGATAAGTATTTTACTCGTGATCTCCGTGCTATACTTTGTTGGATCCAACTGGTACAACTTCAATACTGCAAGATTAGCCTCGAGGTCATACGCATTTTCTCTTACTTGAATTTCTACATATTCTTCCAATGTAGGGAGATTCTCGGGATTAAACCTACATAGAAACATAAGGTAGTATTTAGAGGAAAGCAAACATCGTAAATAGAAACGTTTAGTCAAAAAAAATACCTCTCAATTCCTTTTAACATTGCCGCGATCGTCTGCCGCATATTTTCAGCACTTTTTAAAGACATTTTGATGGCCAAAATACTATATATTATTTGTTAACGCGGCGAGGAAACACAGCGAAGAATGGCTGACAGATGACGAACGATATTAGCCAAATTAGCGTTTTCCGGTTGTTTTCTCGGAAAAACCAACCTAACAGGTTTTTTACACTGCTAACAACATATCGAAGGAGAATAATAAGTATTGGAAAGTATATATATAGGAAAATCTGTCGCCATTTATTTTACTTTTGTTCACCGATTACAGTTAATAACAACTGCATTTTCATTAAATCGGTAAATATGTTTAGCGCACTGTGAACGGAATTTCAATATCGGAATGTGTCGGAGCTCATATTAGAGCGGCAAAAGCAGAAAATCTAAATTGAACTCTGATTTACATACGTACATTGAAAAAATAGAGCATGAAATGCTACAAAAATTAAGAGTAGTCCCAATAAAATAAAGAATTCTTGTTGAAAAGATTCAGCTTTCAGGAATGTCTTTGACGAAAATTTGCTACAATATTTTGGATTTACAAATGAAAGAGTGGTTTCACAAGAACATAAAATACAATATATTTCGTGTACACTTATTGTAACTTTAAATACTGAGATTTTGCTTTCATGCAAACATTCGTTTCATGATGCGAATTTTATCATGGTTTCCTACAGATAACATAGTGAGGAAATTACGTTAATTTGTAATTCATAAACGAAAAGCCGAAAGATATCCTGGATCAGGAGCTTACTAGAGGTCTGCATGGGCCGAAAATTTCAACCCAAGCCCGGCCCGGCCCGTCCGTTGTTGAGCCCGAGCCCGGCCCGGCCCGAACGTAGGAAAAAATTTTCGAGCCCGAGCCCGGCCCGGCCCGAACGTAGGAAAAAATTTTCGAGCCCGAGCCCGGCCCGGCCCGAACGTAGAAACAGTACATTTATTTCACTTCTTCAGCAATGCCAAAATATATAGAAACTAAATTAAATGAAAATTAATCAATAACTTCGCATTTTTTTGTCATAGAAGTTTTAATTTATTTTGTGATTGTACTGAATAAATGATAAATAAAATAAATAATGTTAGCAAGTAAATGATAATTTGTTCTGAAAAAAGGACAGTAATTTCATGACATGATGGTCTTCAGCGAAAAAAAGTTGTCAAACGTATGTCCAGGGGCCTTTTGCGAAAAAACATATCACTTCATAAGTATCTACATTGCAGTAATTTACATTGTATATAAGGCTGGTGGTCGCACAAAGGCTCCGTCATATGCTAATTATATAATAAACACTTATCTGAATAAGTAAATGGCTAGTAGAAGCGTTTCGGTTAATAGATTCTATATTTCTACTCATGAAATAAAATTCCAATATTAGAAGTATACGTTGGTATAAATAAGGTTAGGTTGCTAGTGACGCTCTAAAATATTGTTCTCCCATTTATCAGGTTGATCTACACTATCTAATCTAACGGTGAAAACCTTAACTATTGATTCAAAAATCACTTGTGGCTATCCATGAGAATTGTTTTGTTTACAACCTCAAACTTTCCCGGAATGTTTCGTTTATTTCATTGCTGTTCTCGCAATTCAAATAAAAAGCAATATTCCACGACTGAAATAAAAGTATTCATTCAATTTCCTTTCTTTTGGTACTTGTCGCGACTTCGTACGACTTCTTTTACTAATTTAATTTTGCAAAATAAACAAACCCAGCATGCGATAAAAATTAGATTTACGTGCAAAACTTATGGAAAATTATTCATGGGCCCAGGCCCGGCCCGAGCCCGATAGACTGCCTGCTTGCCCTGCCCGAACCCGGCCCGAGCCCGAAATACGTCCTGCTTACCCGGCCCGAGCCCGGCCCATGCAGACCTCTAGAGCTTACCTATGGTATTTCAAACCCATTGGGGCAAGGGGGGGTCAGGAAATGTTTATAATTTGCATTAGCTACTGCTTCACCTACATGGTGCCCCCTTGAAGTGGTGCCTAGGCATCTGCCCTAGTAGGCCTATTGCGCAGAATATAGAATGGGTTTGGAAAGTAGGTATTTCCTAAACCCTAGGTACGCTCTTGCACTGGATGTAACGATTTCCGCAGCAATTTGATAATTTTGAAAGTTTTACGAAAGAAAATGAGAATATTTCCTGCATGGAAGACTGGAGGTTATAAATAGAAATTTATCCTACAAGGATAAATACGGGGATGAAGCACTAACCATAAATGACAGAAAATACTAAACACTTGTAGGAATACTTATGCATGGTACTTTATTATTCTCAGTTACTTTTATACGGTAGTTACATTTTGCAGTTTATCTTAGGAATCCAATTTATACTTCATCGATAATGGAAGTATCTATTGGATTATGAACTTCATAAACAAATTAAATCTGAAAATAGATTCACGAGCGTTTGGTCACTATAGGTATTCATCTCTTATACAATCAACAGAGTTTCTTTAAAATACAACAACGCTTGTAGTTTCCCTCCAAGACAATTTGTCTGTCTTGTGAGACTCTCTTACCCTACATTCAAAACACCAGACCCTATGATAACTATTTCCTTAAAACATTATTCTCTTATTTATATTTTAGTAATGATATTTCATTGACTGTATTTTCTTGATTATATTTCCTTGACTGTATTTCTTTATTTAATTTTTGATTGTATTTTTATATTAGCATTTTCTTGTTTGTATTTTATTGATAGTATTGATTATATCTAAGCGATTGTATTTTATTGATTATATTTCATTGATTGTAATTTCCTGATTTTATTTTATTGATACATTTTCTTGGTTAAATTTGATATTGAGATAGTGTTTTATAAATCTGCAAAAACTTTTATTGTAAGCTGTTAATGGAATAACACCACAATGAACATTTTTATTATTATTATAAAGTAGGAGTTGAAGAGAAAAATAAATTATTTCTTCCCCTTCGGTAGAGAGCAAACACGCCAATATCGAATGAAGAAATTCATAATGGGACAACATTCTTTGAGCAGACCTCCACAAAGCCAAACAAATGCGTGCGCCTTCCGTCCTCAACACCGTTCTGTCGCGCCGCGGCGAGGGTGACCGAAGACAGAGGATGAACTGTCACGGCCCTTTTTGCTTTCGCTCGCGGACGTGCAAAAAAGATTTAAAAAACTGCCGAAAGGAATAAAACAGATGACGGAGGATGTGAGATGAAAGGAGGGACGACTCTCTTCATAATGGAGGTGAAAGATTTTTTGCGATGTCTGCAGCATGGCTCTTTTGATCGGTGTTAGAACAATGGCGATGGCAGTCTGTGTTGATTTTTAATCCGAGGGGTGTTGGCTTATTGCTTTGGAACCGCTCCCACAGGGATCTAGTCTGCTCGAAAGGGAAAATAATTAGTGCCCGAACGACATTGAAGCTCTTCGTTACGTGGTACTTTGTGCGACTATTTAAAACGCTATCTATTTGGCGCAATAGAACTTCTTTTGACTAGAAATAATCGATAACAAGAGATGATGGAAAGAATATTATTAATAATCCGTGAATATGGAATGAAAGTAAATGGAGACAAAACAAAAGTTGTGAAAATGAACAAAGAGCCCAGAGAAGTTAGTAATCTTATAGAGGGAAGGAAGTTGGAAAAAGTTACATCGTTTAGGTACTTGGGAAGTATAATCACCTCAAATGGAAGTTGTACAGAAGAAATAAGAAGCAGGATTTACAATGGAAAAGCGGCATTAAGAAGAGTTAAAGGTCTGCTTACTACAAGAAAAATACCACTAGATCTAAGGAAAAGATTTGCAAAATGCTTAGTATGGAGTATCGTTTTATATAGGGCCGAGACTTAAGCTGTTAAAGAGAAAGAAGAGAAGTACAGCTTGTACCTGTAAAGCATTGAAGTATGGTAATGGAGACGAATGGAAAAAACTAAATGGAGTGACAGAGTGAGAAATGAAGAGGTGTTTAGAAAGATTGGAGAAGAAAGATTTTTAATGAAAAGCATCTCGAAAAGGAAAAAAGCATGGTTTGGGCCCTTATTAAGAGGGGACTGTTTACAAAGAAATATTATTGAAGAGAAGATTAGAGGTAAAAGAGGGAGAGGAAGAAGAAGGACTACTATATGTTGTCCAACATAAAGGGAGGAAGGAGCTATGCACAGATGAATGAATGAAATGATGCTCAGGACAGAGATGATTGAAGATCCAGTTAATTAAGAGCTGTCTTTGGACAGCTCCACTGAAGAAGGAGAAGAATCCATATTCATGGGAAACGGTCCATCTAAAGCCATCTTTACGACCCTCTTTCTCTTTCAACTCTTTTTAAGACTTTATTTGATCATTATGAGTGAAAATGATGGACAATAATGCATATCAAGCATACCTATTGTATATGAGACCACAAAGATAAGCTTGGTATTTTGAGTATTACTCTTTTCAAAAGGATACGAGATAAACCTGAAACCTTAAATTATGAAGAATAATGCTTACATCAGTGGTGTAGTGGAGCGGGAACGCGTGGGAACGGCGTTCCCACGCTGGTTTTCCACTCTAAAAAATAGCCAATTTATTGCTAAATATTGAATTGGTATAAAAGACTCAGCGTTATTCAGCGAGCTCAGATACATTATAATTATATGCTCTTGGCTATTCAAGGCATTCTAGGAAATCATATAAACACGACTTTCCTTATAATTCGACAAATATATTTAGCGTTCCCAGATTGGAAAATTTGCCACTACACCACTGGCTTATACACAATGCCGCAAACTGCGAGAGGAAAAACAGATAAAATACAAAATAAGAAAATGTCTAGAATCAGTAATGATAAGGATTTGTCAATTTTAGACTAAATTTACAAATTATTATAGGCGTCAGCAAGGATAACAAAACTAAAATAAATTCTGGCCATTGGTAACTCGCTGTTAAGTTAGAAAACCGATTACAAAAAAATTCAGGATATTTATTACGAGCTATCTTGGTTTACGTTTTTGAAACGGAGAATCACATTAATAATTTTTTCAATTTAATAAAACCTATAATACACCAGTATTATAAGTACATGTAATGAAGGATCCAAAACAGTTATGTCTTAACCAAGTGACTACATACTGTAGTTTTATGTTCAACTTGTATCTTAAATGGTGTATGAAATTGTGTTTGAGATCGTAAACATATCGTTTTGAAGTGGGTATTTTTTAAAATGGAATTACAATCCCGAATCAGTTCTGCAATTCCAAGATGCTGTGATAACATTTCTGGTTTGGATTATATAAGAAGAAAGTTTAAAGTAATATATTAAAAACCTTGGAAAAAAGGACATTTTCCTAATTTATGCTGGTATTAAAGGCTCATCAAAGATGTAATTTTTGATTACTTAAACATGAAAGACTTGCTAAATATTACCCGGAATTACATTTTCAATACAAGTATCAATTTTCTTTTATGTCGTAAATTTCATCTCCAGAATTCAATCCATCGACGAGTTTATGAGATTTCGTCTGTCGGGTAATTCGTAGTTATTACTTTGAGGATAGGATCACCATTAACTTTCGATATTTCTATTATTTTTGAAATGCATTTTCATTAAAAATCAACAAGATCCTAATCTCAACTAAAGCCTCAAAATGTAAATATTAGAGCTTAGAACTGTTGTAAATTTACCAAAATAAGAGTACCAAATTGAAGTTTTGTTATGACGTCCAAATAAAAATTTACGGTAATAAACATAATTTGTAAATGAGGAAAATATAATCTCTCAATCATGGGCAAGAATATAACTTGAGATCAACAACGGCATATATAGAGATTCGTAACCTTTAAAGGTAAATAATTGCTTTTCTATGTGGCTATTTGATACATTTATGTTATTAACATATTTATAAAATGGACATAATAATCAATTATTTTAATAGAACTGTTACTGTCTTCATAAATCGCTGACTAATGTATCGTAATTCAGGGGTAAAGTTTTTGAAAGATGAAATTATCGAATAAGGCTCTATCGAAGTATGTACCTTTGACATGAGTCTGAGTTGATTTTAGGGTTGCCTTTTATAATATGCATTAATATTCATAGAACGGGAAAGATATAATGTGAAGAAATAAAACTGAGACGGAGTAGATCTAAAATTTAGAGGGTTTGTTGAGGGAGGGTTGTGAATGAAGGAAGCCAAAGAATATACAGAGGAGACAGAAAAAATACAGAAAAGAGGTATCATACATAATGTAAATAGATGATAAATTATCAAGAGGTACATAAAATGGATCAAGTTAAAACTTTTAGGGCACGTAAAGTAACAAAAAGTTAGAAGATTCAAATAGGTAAAGAGATACACCAGGGAAATCTCTCAGTGTCTTTAGTGTCAAATTAATACGTGATGAAAGCAATGAGAAACACAATACTATAAAAATTAAATGCTAGAAATAACTTTCGGGCAACAATGACTTCTATTAGGGACAACAATAATTTCTAACTAATAATAGGTCACTTGAGAAGAATATGAAGTGAGAGCCATATCAAAAACGTATGTACTCTCTTGGAAGTAGATTTTGAATTTACCGCTCTCAGAAACCACCCCCCGAGCAGACAGCTTGACTTTCACCCAAGAGATAACAGCACTTGTACGTTTCCCGTGGACCCTATTCATCTCACCGTTTCGGCATTGCAGGCCTTTGGTTCCAGGGCTTCCAGCTACCGAACTCTTAAACGCAAATGCATCAAGGAAATCTAAAATATGCTATATTTTAATTTAGGAGCTTTTCTTGAATGTGTTTCGACAGCAAAGTTCATTCGTACCTTTTAAAGCATTTAAATGTGGGCCTCGACCAGGAATAGATCTCAGTAACCATTTAGAGGGCGTAAATAAACTTTTAATAATTTGAACGAAAAAGTCACAGTAAAGATGTATCGAAAGTTAAGGTAAATTAGGTGTCTAAGGTGTGGTAAATAAAGCATTTAACTCAAAGTGGATTTTATATTCATGATTTATGCTAACTGGTTATCCGGGGGCCATTATATTATTACTTTCTCCTTGTACGTAGTATAGAGAAAGTATTGTTTTCGCAAAAAATTCGACCTCCAGATTTCAACGGAAATAGACGTTTTGGGGCCCATAGAGTTCGTTTTCGCTATTTTCCCGAACATGTCTGTCTGTGGTAAAAACGTTTGTGGGCGCTCTATGTCTCTTTAAGAAGAGACTTTCTAGTCTCAATCTCGCCCGAATAAAGGCCATTTATTATTATTATGTTGAAAAGTAATTATCCGATCATTTCCAAAATTCATACTTAGTATTTTCCTAGCAATGCCAAGAGTTGATTAGTTTTTGATGAATACCGCTTAACCGGACGTTGCGGTTTATCCGGAACAAAATTTGTTTCTTAAATATCTCTGTCAGAATGCAATGTAGGTATATAATATTATGTACAAAAGTTATAGATAATGTACTTTACTACAACTTTTGTTTGAAATATTGTTTCCTAACACAGATTGTTTAGGAGTTATTCTTGAATAATGGTTAACCGGAAGTTGTTGTTTACCCAGAAATGTAAGTTTTTCATACATATCTCTGTCAGAATGCAATGTAGGTATATACAATTACAACCAAAAGTTATAGATAAGGTACATTACTACAAATTTTGTGTGAAACACTTTTTCGTTACACTGATTGTTTAGGAGTTATTAGTGAATACTCGTTAACCTTAAGTTGCTATTTATCCAAAAATTGTAGTTTTTCTTAAATATCTCTTACAGAATGTGATATATTTATATACAGTTGGTACAGAAGTTATAGATAATGTATTTTACTACAACTTTTGTTTGAAACATTTTTCTATATCATTCATTGTTTTGGAGTTATTTATATATTATCAGCATAGGCTTCTGTTTTCAATAAATATGGAGAAATTCATGCGTTGGCGACATAAGATTTTTTTGCACTGGCGCTCTTTTGAGTCAATACAGTTTTTCTCCAAATGTTTTTAGAGCGAACGAAAGTTAACAGTAGAATTAAAAAAAACTAAAAGTTAATTATTATTGAATAAGCTACATATAAAGTGCAGTGATCTTGATAGAAAAAACGTCTCAATTGATCTTAATGATTACGCCCAGAGACTTTTTTTTGTCTACGAACTGTCGAGCGAAATATTAATCTCATCTCAAAGTGGCGTAACGTTTGAAAACCTCGCCCTTTGCCGAAACCGTTGAATATCAGCCTTGCACCAACGCGTCGAAAGTCCGTGGTGCACGAAAATTATTAATGGAGTGGTTTGTGACATGGATAGGCTTCGGCACTCTCTCGATTAATCCAAAAACAATCCTTTCCTTCCCATTTAGCGATTAATGGAATCCTAGGCGGGAAATCTTCATTCTCAACTCCCCGATTGTCTCCAACAAAGCGAGTGCGAAGATTAGTTGTCCAGGCCGTTTGTTTTGCCGAACGGACGATGATAAGAAGAGAAAGGAGAGTTGGCGTTCGATGAAAGTCTCCTCCAATGCAATGGGAAATCGGAGATGATCAGTGGCCCACGCAATCCGCCCATACACACGCCACTCAAATGGAAGCCGTGAAAAGACGTCTAAACGCAGCCCTTTCTGCGAGAGCAACGCTTATGCAAGAGAGCGACTGCCTCTCCATACGGTCCCATATGGCATTCGGGAGAAAACAAATAGGTTTTTCTTTTCCATTGCGCGGTGTATAACTACTATAGTACCTAGTAGAGTTTTATAGTAGAGTTATACCAAGCAAATATGTTTGAGTTACTATATAGCTACTACTCATCATCGGGCGAATCATGAGCCAACATTGGACTCTTAAGGAAAGCGAGCCCACAAATTAAATTAGAGGAAAACAACCATAGAAAAGTAAGAAAAAAGGTTAGGGCTCGTTACAGATACGAGGAAAATTCTACTTTTGACCGTAATAATGGGCTCTCCAGACCACTGTGGGCCCCTACTCTTCGGCGGTAAGATATAGGGATGCAAGAAAGAACCTACCTAAGAACAAACCTACCGAATGAAAGACATGACGATATTCACCAAGCAGTATTTATCAGCAGTAAGAAGTAAAATTATTTTCCGCATATCTTAAACGAAGTAACACAAATTTATATATATGACAAGTCTTATAATTTTGGTATCTAGTTGTTTCTGATTTGGATCACGCAAATATTATAATACCGCATAGTAGAGAGCCTAAATTTTCGCGCATCTCCTCTTCGGAGGGGTATAACCCCACTCACGCGAACTCCCTACACCATGTACTCCACGAAACGACCTTCACTTCCTCGTGGTTGCCATATGTCGCTAATCGTTCTCTTGTTTTTCTTTGAAATATAAACATCGCGGATTGAAGTGTTACTCGGTGGAACTCTTTCATAATCAAAAAGTAAAACTCACTTAGCAGAATCCACAAAAATAACTTTTCATAAGAACAACCTAGGTTTCGTTGCTGTGTAAAACCATCAGATGAAATACATGTAATTTTTATATGGGCGCTTCATTCGATGGGGGGCGTCAACTCTTTAATATCAGATGGTGAAATGAACGCCACAAACTAACAATTAGTACAAAAATTGTTCTTGTTGTTGAAAGCTTGTAACAAAGAATTTGCTAAAATAATTGACCATGATAAATTAACGAAAATATAAATTGCGTAAAGAATAAATTAATAACCAGGCGTCGTAAAAAATCGCGAAAAGATACAATTGTAGTTTCTAAAATAAGGAGCCTAAGAACCAGAAATTGGAGACATCAATTATACTTACTAAGACTATTGCAGGAAATAGTATATTACCAATTATACCTAAGCACAAATTTGATCTTTGGTAAATTACTATAAATTAACAAGAGGGGATGTAGCTCAGTGGTAGAGTGTTCGCTTTGCCTGTGAAAGGTCCTGGGTTCGTTCCCCGGCATCTCCAGTCTTTTTGACGCTCTCCTAAGTAACCTAAGTAAGCCTTGACGGGTTCTTACAGCAAATGTATGAAATACCGAATTAAAAACCATAAATTTTGTTCTTCAGCAAATCATTACTTATCGGTTAATAGTCTTCTAATACTCTAACTGACTCGTTTTCTCACGGCTTACTCATAGTTTCAGAACGGACATTTGTATATAAAACTATGAATTTCATAAAGATGAAAAATCAAAAAGTAATAAAAACAGATTCATGGTGAAATGGACTCCCAAAGTCAACTGGTCAACATGTTCGATTTAGTGGAAGAGGTCCCTGGTTCGATTCCCGGTGAGATGCCATCTGTAAAACGACATAAGCTGTCGAAGCACTTTAAAGCAACGACAACGATTGGAGAGGTGCTGAATTGCATTTCAACGGATGAAATATTTAATTATTCGTCAATATGGCCGAATTAATAAAATACGAACAAAAAAACTTTTTCCAACGAATTTAGTAAAATTATCGACCATGATGGATAAATAAATCTAAATTTTAGAAGGGTCAAATCAAGCTGTAGCTGTCCTAAAAATGTAAAAAAATCAATTTCATTATCTAACGGTAATAGAAACCGACAAATCCAATAATGGAAAAACTAATGAAATATGTTTGTACACACATAATAAGATTAGTAAGGAGGTAAGTAAGAAAATTAGATTAATAAATTTTACTAACAGGTACTTCATAATTGTAAATATTAATTTTCATTTTAATATAACAGGGGATGTAGCTCAGTGGTAGAGCGTTCGCTTTACTTGTGAAAGGTCCCGGGATCGATCCCCGGCATTTATAGGGTTTTTGACGCTATTCTAAGCTTTCGACCGGACATGTTTTAGGGAAAAAACAAGGACTGCATCCTCAACAGGATGTGGAAATGTTTTTCTTCTTCAAATTTTTATTCGATTAATCTTCTTTTAATTGCTCGAACTGACTCATTCCTTCGCCGCTTGTTTCTAGTTTATTTATGAAGGACTTGTGTATCTAATGTAATGTAAACTTCGTTTGAGAAAAGATCATCTTTAATTACACCAAAAAAACGAATGTATAATGAAAGGCTTATGTAGTAACCAACTACACCCATTGGTGCCGCAAGATACTCTTTACTATTAATATTATAGACGAGTAAATACTCATATATTAAATCGTCAAAACATTAATAAGTAGCAAAATGCTTTACCACCCATAAAACAACGATAATAGCTGATCTCCACTCAACATGTACGACAACCCATATCTTCTTCATCCGCCAACCGTTTTGTTTGCAATCGAGAGCGAAATGTCGAGAGCGTCGACAAAATGGCCCCCGTGTGCAAACCTGTCTCCACTCACGGGATTACTCTCTCACCGCGACTCTAATCCTCCGAAAGGGCTTTCTTGTCTTTCGTGTCCACTTGTGTGTGTGTGCTCTCTTTTCATTCGCGAATCGTAAAAATAACTCCTCGTGTTCTTTCTCCTAGATACGGTTACCCTTCTTAAGTACGGTCGTTATTTCATCCACGTGGACTGGAACACGGGGTGTTCTGCCGTGAAGGCTTACAACAATGAGTCATCAGATAGAAACCTCACCGAGCAAATCCTTTGCTTCCTCTCTCATCTCATCGTTCCACTTCTTTTCCTCTCCTTCTTATTCTTTTACTCACTCTTTCTCCATCTTTCTAATTCCCTTCTTCCATTTTTTCTTTCCATCTTCAATTTTCCATCCCTACCTTATCCGCTGTCTTAATGAATGCATTTTAAATTTAAATTTATCTCTTATTGCTTATTATTTTGTTATCTCCCTTATGTCTTTTTAATTGGTTAGACTGTTTTTGATTAATTGTTTATTAATTAGACTATTTATCAGTCCATTTTTTACTTAGATGTAAATGTATAGCTATTTGTTCAATTTATTTATTCTTTTTTCGTTTTTGTATGATATTATTGGTTTGTCTTCTTGTCTTTTACATCTCATTTAATCTGATTTAATCACTAAATTTTGTTACTCTATCTGTAAGTTGCGCAGGTTTTTCATCACCCCCTTATTGAGGCTTTTTTCCGAAGGTGGAAAATTTTCCCTAAGCTCTTAGATTAGGTTTTCTTATTCACAGAGTAGTCTTCTTCTGTGTGTTTTTTTCAAGCTATCTCTTTTAAAAAATGTATATGACGAAGAGTTAAATGTAAGAAGAGATTTTATAGTTTCAATCTCGCCCTAAATAAAGACCTTTATTTTAATTTCCAGTTGGGTCGCAGCTACTTAACACAATTTACTCTCTATATTGGGAAACAATATTTCCTGGATGATCGCATGTCTAGTATATATTCGATGAATAGGCAATTTATGTCAATTTAATTACGAAATGCAGCCGCAAGTACAAGCACATCAAGTGAAAAGACTAATCGAAGCAAAGATGTAATTTATCGTATTACAATCTTTATTCGTGTCAACCAACCGAAATAAGCGTTGAAAACAATTATAGCATCACTAGTAAGATTCCTAACCTGGGATATCTAAGAAGAATGCAGGAAACTTGTCTAGGGGGTACGATGACTCCTAAGTGAAAGCATGTCATAAATATATTAATAATAATGTACAAATTACGTATAATTGATTTATAATTAAGATATAAACTTATGAATATATGGCGTAAATATTATATACATGTATTCCTTGTTGGAACTGTTTTTTCCTTAATTAATTTATTCCTTATTACAAAGAATAGGGGTAAGGAAGAATTTGCCTAAAACCGAACTGGAAGACAAGGGGAAACATTTTGAACCGCTCTGTTAAAGACTTACATCTCTCAAAAATCCCTTTTTAAAATTTGGAGGTTATATTAAAATATACAGGGATAGTTTATAGTTACAAAGAATGGAAAAATTACAATTTTCTGGAATAAAAAAGGACATTATAGATTTCTTATAATATTTCGATAAAGAATAAGATTTTTGGAAGATGAAAGAATTCTTACGACAGTCTTCGCAAGGAGAATCATAAAACTCATAAAAATCTTTGACACAAATGAAACTTAACTTCAAATCAAAATTTAAATATAAGTGTGCGATGTTATCAGTTTTCAGCATTATAGAAATCTTAGACTTTTATGTAATGCATATATTCATTTTTGTAAGAAACCAAATCGAAAATATAAGTGCTAAACCATTTTGTAATTTATTTTACCAATCTCTAATTTAATTTATCTGATATGGTAACGAATTTCTAAAGGAGCTACGGAACGAAACTCCGAAAAACTCATCAACAAATACTTTTATGAGTTTTGTACAGAGCCTTATACAGAGATGCACATTATATGCGTTTTGTAATATTGATCTATATTTCTGCAAGAAAAAATTGGCTCATATTTCTTCGGTTTTAATTCTTGAGCTCCTTCTAAAACAAAATGGAATTTACATAGTACAGTCTATACTTCAGGTTCGTTCACTAGTATGAAACGATTCATTGTAAATATACTAAGTCTTTAAATCTAACGCTGGAGCATCGAGTTAGGTAAAAGTGTCCCTTATTATTTTCTATAGATATAGCGAAATTCCTTCTGCACTACTTATCCTTGTATTTATACTATGTACATATATATTTTACATTGCAAGTTCGTTCATTATTTACCGAATTTTTTAAAATCTATAGGGGAATAAAACCTATTACTGGAGCTTAAAGCATGAAGTGACTAAGGTAAAGATTGATCTTATTCTTCTTTAAAGATGTCGCAAATATCTGTGTGCATTATTTATCCCCTTTCGTGGACACCTTCTATCGCCAGTGACTAAACAGCTTCTGTTACATAATTAGACTCTGGAAATCGAATAACAGGAGCCAAAATGTAAATTAATGAAACTATAGGAGATTTCCATCCTCTCCTTCCTTCTTATCCCTGCTCCTTCTCTTAAAAAAACGCCAGACTCCAATGACCACGCCCCCCTGGTTCACCCGGTAGCCTTATACCGTCTTAATACGCGCATCCGGCTTAAGAGATCCTTCGAAGCATTAAGCAGCATTATTGCGGCTGGGGAATTAATTCGCCTTCTTTTATTCCCAAGGGATAGGGTTTCGTGTCCTAGCTACCACGCAAGTAAATAAGCTTTGGCGCGGATTACGAACGGGGAGAAGGACTATTACGGCACTTCTCCGAGTCTCCCGTTTCGTCTCCACGAAAGAAATGAACGAGGCAGAATGCGAATACATTGAGAGTGGCTGAGAAACAATTTGCATAGCTTTCAGTCAACTCCAAGATCATAACTCCAGCTGCTAACAGCTACGCTTTTATAAAAACGGGTGATGATTTTGTGCACAAGAAGCTCAACATTTTATCTTTCCCTTTGTTTACGAGCGCGATCATATATTATGTCTCTATAAAAGGAATTATTTTGAAAATGATTAGTCACTTCAATACTTCAATGGATCATCTGTAGATTAAATTACTTTTTCAAAAGAATTAATATTAGTATATTTAACTCTACAAATAGGTATGATAATGGAAGGCCGCTGATGGTTGAAATGTATAATGAACGAAGCACCAAAATCCATCAAAAACGTAAATGATGATTTTTGGTGCTTCGTTCATTCTATACTACAAATAGGTAATAAACCAGGAGGCAGTGCTTGGCGTAGGTCCTGGAAAATTATTACCATGAAAAAGTTCATGGACAATTATTACAATTATATAAACAAACGATTTAGAATGGGACTTTCTTGACAAAAATGGTACGACTGGAAACCTCCTATTAAATCCAACACTATGCTCGTCAACATTAGCTTCCTGCTGCAACATACTCACTAAAGAATTGATTTGAAGACTTGATAAGAAAATATTGACGAAACAATTATTTACATAAGGGGACGTAGCTCAGTGGTAGAGCGTTCGCTTTGCATGTGAAAGGTCCCGGGTTCGATCCCCGGCGTCTCCAGTTTATCTTTTATAATTCCTTATTTTGTGCTTATAGGAATTTCTAGATGAATTCTGGAAAGAAATGCGAGACCCAATTATTAGCCCATCCTCTTTATTATCTCAGGATTTTATTCACTACTCATTTTCTTCTCTCCCGTCTTTTTTTATTACAAATTACATTCGAAATATTTTGATAATTTGTTGTTTACTTTTCTATTTTGTTGTCGATCAACTTTAACTTATCATCAATAATTTTAACTTTGGATTTTTTATTATTAGGTCTCACAAATCTCCTTTCTTACAATTTCAAACTTAGCTTAACTACCAGTAGGTATCTCAGGTTTGTCACTCCCCCCCTTCTTGCGGGTGTTTTCCTATATATATATATATATATATATATATATATATATATATATAATATATATTTTTTCTTAAGCCAAACCTTAAGTTGTTACACCCGAAATGTAGTTTTATTCAGTTTATTATCTTTTCAGCAATCCGTTTCTTTAAAATTTATAGGACGAAGTATTAGATGTAAGTAGAGTCTTAAAAGTCTCAATATCGCCCTAATAAAATACAATTATTATTATTTTTCTGTTTTTCTCTCCACTTATTCTGAGAATTTCCTTGGATCGCGTGATTTTTCTTAACATTGTTCTTCTAAATTTTAACAATAGTGCTAGATTCTTTATGATTTAATCTGTTTAAATTCTAGTATAATGTACGAGTACTCTGAATACGAAACAATAATGTTTCGGACATAAAATAGACATTCTAGAAAGAAAATATAGATAACGATGAAAAGTAAAACTTAAATGAATAGGATTGATGGATTTTGAATAGTATTATAATGTACCTGTTACGCGGCGAAAAATTTATCCGAGAACTTATGATGAAAATAAAGGTCTTCAAGAGCGATCACATGACCACTCTTTGAACAGCAGAGAGAGAAGGGGAAAACGACTTACGTCACATACATACGCACATCTAATTCCCAACTGTTTTCGAACGAGAAGCCAAGAGAACGCCGCAATTACTGATTCAGCTTCTCCCGACTTCTTTCTTCGCGACCCAACAATGTCCGTGGGTGAGGTGTTTATCTTGATGGCAGCCACCAGAGGCTTCTGCAGGGCTTCTTCTTAACACCAACAGCGCCCAAACGTACGCATTTTCCCGCACCTTCGCTCTCCATCTGCTTCCTCACCCTTTCTCCAATGGAATCAACCCCCCTCTTAACCCCAACTCCCGTAAACTTTTACAAAACATCAACCAACGCCCACTCATCCACACACCCCAGAACCGAGGAGTACCCTACCAAATAGAAGTTTGGTGATACGGCTTCTATACTCATGAAAAACGCGGTTTCCCACTGCCTCTGCACTCCACTTCACTGCAGAAAAATCTGTTGTTACAAAAGTTACAAACCTCTTTTAAAATTCGTTCGTAAATCTCATTATTTATTTCCTCAGGTTGGAATAGAGCTCCTAGATAATGTCTGTAGAGCAGATCTTTTATCTCATCTCTCTATATATAAAAGTTACAGTATTACGCTTCAAAGTCATATTCTGGATAGTATTTCTAAGGTTAACATTTAGGCCGTTACTCTTAGTTAGATATATATACTTCACAGTGAAAGCTTTTACTCTTCGTTACAAGTGTTTATTCTTCCTTTTTATTGTATTATCTCGTATATTTTTTTACAATGATATTTCTTTCTATTCTATTTAATCTTCAGTATTACTTTTTTCTCTATTTATATATTCCCTTTGGTAACTTATCTATATTAATTTGTAAATCTGAAGGATATGATTCATTGCTATATTTAACGGTAATTAAAACGGAATATTTATAAATAACCGGATAATTTTAATAACGGAGACTGGCAGCGATATCAGCCTGAATCAGAGAACGCTGCTCACTTTTACAAATCAATTATTAAATTTTAATCTTTGCCTTGCCAAGCATTTCCAGCCATTGCAAATCGTGTGGAAGAAAGAACAGGTCCAATTAAATTTTGTAAGTCATGGTAATTATATTTTGAAATAATCACACTCGCATTTATCAGTTCTACAACCAAAAATCAGTTCTACAACCAACTCTCAAAATCAAGTGTGTAAGTAAGTCCTGCAATCTTACCTCATTTTCTACTATAACATGGATATTGGTGAATGTATAATAAAAATTCATTCGGAGGAGAGTGAATCGTGGAAGCGTTGGGTTTTGTTTCTCTTCTTTCGGTTCTCTCTTTCTTCAAATCCTTTCACTCGTCTCGAAGTGAAACTTTTCTCAGCTTTGACAGGTCTCCTGAAAATACCTCTCCGTACTTTGTAACCCTTAAATCGAATCCAGTCATTTATTTTCGCCTCGCTATTACACATCGCCTGCTCGCCGTAAGCTGTTTTCGCGCGTCGCAGTGGCGTGTGGGAGGACAGCGCAATCCGCTGTTCATTTGTATGGATTCGATAGCTCCACGTGTTTCAACGATGTCACTCTGTTACATTAGTACCCTTTCATGTCGAGGGCGAATAAGGGGAAGAAAGAGGTCGAATCGTGACGCCTTAGTAGTATCTCATTCGATGAAGAAGCAGTTTCATCCTTCGTAACGTGGAACTCCAAACCGCGGCCCGCGAGCCGCATGCGGCCATCTTCTGAGAACTCATATTCTACTTGTTTACATACAAATGACGTCACTATAGGCATCTATGCGACTATTTGCATTATGTATGTATCCTAGGTTCTTTTACTTGAAATTTTTATTATTACATATATATTTGTGAAGAATTGTTTTGATATTGTAAATACATTTATGTAAGGTGTAATACATTGCCTACGGATGGTTTTTTTCTCCCTCAAATGCCAGCCAATCTCTTAACTAAAATGTCATGCTACCTTCCAACGTTGCCAAAGACCCGTTTCTTAGTTATTTCAGAATAATAAAAATGATTAAATGAAAAATAAATCATAGTTAAACTGAAAGGGTTAATAATAGGGTGCAATTAAGATCTAACAAATAATAAAATATTCCTCAGTACGTCCTACCGTTATCATCATTCACGTAAACGGTTTGTTGATGTTTTTAATAAAAACTTAAGCTTAAAAATGAAACAATCTTTACTTTAAATCGATTATTTTATAAACCTCTCAAACTATTTTGCTAATTATTGGGCAAGTACTAGGAATGTTTTTCTCTGGTCAAGATAAAATTTTCATCGAAAAAAATGGCCTTTATTTAAATAATATAAACAATCGAAATATTCCTCGAAAATGAAGGGGGAAGGGTAAATTATTTTCAGTTTGTAATAATAATGACTACCTTAATAAGCGAATTTCGTTCTTGAAAGACTACTATTTCGATTAATCTTTTACAAGAACTTAAGGACACAAAAACTCAAAAACCCATACCTTAACCTGGTATCAAACTCGAAATGTCGGCGTTGCAAGGCCATCATTTTGTGGGTAATTACCATTATTATTGAAAATATTATTTCCTCTTTGATGACTGGTAATATCTTTTATTTAGATGTTTACTTTTAGATGGATAGTCTATCCTTAAGTCATTATCACACAGGTTAGAAACATTTTATTTAATTAGGAAAATCAAATAATCGATGTAACTTGCCGTTGCAAATAATGTCAAAATATGCGACCAATGGCAAAGCTGAAGTAGCTTACGTCAGCGTTAGCAGATCTTGCTTTTTCGAGACGGCCTTCCTACATCTTCCTCGGCAAAACAAAGGAATTTATGAAGTAAGCACGACAAAAGTGTGTTACAAGACTAAGGGAATCTTAAAAGGTTTGGGAAACCTTACCGAAGTAAGGCCTGGCCAAAGCAAAGAAGGTAGGGATTCGTCCTTCTAAAGAAATGGATTTCCACCAAGAAGCCCCGCCCTCGGAGATATTTTTTTGCTTTATTTGCTTGATTATTTTTTTGCTTAGCTATTCTTCGGCGCCAACGTCAAGCGAAGCCAAAGAAAGCTGGGGATCACACGTGAACGAGAAATGGACAATAGACTATGTTATATCGGAAGAAATGGTTGACGATAGATAGATTTAAGGTTGAATATAGTTAGTTGAATTTATTTTTAATAATGGATAATAACAATAGTTGATATTCCTTGTCGGCTTTGAAGATGCCCCCATTGGGAGCGAAATATGCATATCGCCATATCATTTAGGCCAATCGATGGTTTTTGGTGATTCGTTCATTCTATATTTCAACAATCAGCTGCCTCCCATTATTATTCCATCATTATTTATTATTATATTATTTTATCTATTACTATTCCATTATTATATCATGAATTCCTGTTAGATATTATTAAACAGGTTCTTTCGCGTGCTTTCATTTTTATTTGGTAATGGGTGGAATAAGACCTAATTTTCATTTCTTTCAGGCTCGTTATGTTAAATATGCTAATGAGGTATGAGTGATGTTGCATTATTTCGTTATGAAAATATTTTATACCAGAGATCCACTAGAGAACAGAATTATCACTCAGTCAATTGAATACTAAATTCATTAGCGAAAGTCACAAAATCATTCATAATCATTCGGTAGAAACTTATAGTGACTAGAATAGATTGAAATGTGTGAAATAAGTAGGATTTCCAAGAGTTTTTACTTTAAGTAGACTACGAGAGTGAAAATTATACAACTTGGTAGCGGAGTAGATATTAGATTAATATGGCAAATCAAATTCTCAATATCAATTAGCAAAAATTGTGATTGAACATAAATACAAAGTATGAAAAATAACACGTAAAAGTAAGCATAAAATATAGAAAATGAAATATGATGAACCATTCACTTTCATGTTTATACGTTCAATCGAACGCTTTGTGATTTAATAATGAAATTTTAAACTTTTTTCCTTTTATTTTTTTAGGTAACTTATGTATAGGAGACCTAAAAGAATGCATTAATTGTCTTCAGAAGCATTACTTGGTATTAATTGGAACAGTGATCATAAATAACTGCCCTTTCACAGTGATCAAATTCATTAACTTTTAAAAATTCCTCAGCAAATTCGCTATAATGATAAATGCTAAAATTAAACAAAATGTTCAAGTAATATTTTTAATCTTTCGGAAAAAAGAATCACAGCACTTGTATTTCCACTTCCTGTAAAGGTATCCCAATCAATTGGCTTGCAATTGAATAGCCTACCCCTATACAGCCTATTATCCTTCCTAAATCAGCTCTAAAGGGCCTTTATTTATTTTCTATTCCTTCATGAATTTTCTATAACAACCAATTTAAAAAAATAGCCAACTTCCGCTACGAAAAAAGGAAGTCGGATCTCCATTGTCCAATTCGTAATTTGCCAAATCGTCCAATTCGTCTTCTTCTAAGTTCACGATAGACAAAAAACCCTAAGGGTTGGGCTGTTTCCGGAGAAAAAGGGTGGATACCTTCAGAAATCTCCCCACACGAAAATATTAGATTACTTCGAACACCCGCAACACACCCGTAGGAGGAAATAAAGAGTTCTTTCTTTTTCATTGACTTTCTCGTGCACTCCGTAACTTCCTCTTCTTTCTATAAATAGGGACATAGGAGAGGGACCCTCCCTCTATTATACCCACAATGCGCTCCTTCTTCCGACGCGGGAGAATCCGTCGGTGGTAGATAACTACGACGGTCCGCTTACAAACATCTGTCAGAAAATTTATATATAAATACGAGGCCGAGGTATCCGAAGAGAAATCCTGCCACCTTAAACCTATCCGATCTATAAGCGCGCATTCCCATGTTTACAAAGGGTAAGGAAGGGGTGAAAAGAAGAATCCTATAGAAATCGGCACGGAAGTGAGGCAGAAAGGAGTCCCTTAGTTCTAAGGGAGGAATCCTAAAAAAGGGTCGGGGTTAATGAAAGGGCGGCGTTCGGAGGGCGTAGAAAGGGTGGGCAAAGGCGATTGATTTGGGATGAATGGAATGTTCGGGAGGGATGCCGCAAGGCATCTGTGTAGGACCGCACACGTTCCACAAAAAATAAGAGAGTTTCCCATTAGCTCGTGATCTTTGATGAGCTCTATGGTACTTTTACTTTCAGAGAAACTATATGATAATAACAATAATAATAAAGGACTTGATTGACGGCGAGACTGAGACTATAAAGTCTTTTCTTACATCTAACACTTCGTCCCATAAATTTAAAGAAAGAGCTTGAAAAAGAGTACACAGCAGAAAACTTCATCAAGGGCTTTAAAACCTCCCCGGTCCTCTACATTGCCTGAAAATCACTAATTCATAGCCGAAACCGGTCGTGTGTTTTATTAATTAACGTACGAAACTTTGATAAAGTGTTTTTATTATTTTATTAAGTGTTTTTATGATCCAGTTCCACAAAGTGACAGCTAATTCCATTGAATTTACTTAGGTAATATCTTAGGAAAATATTTCCACTTGTAAAACACCTTCAAGAAAGGGGTGTGAAAAACATGTAAAATCTGTGATAGGAAACTAAATTTAGTGGAGAAATCAAATTAAATGAAACATACAAGACAAGAAGACAAAGTGATAATATTATACAAAAACAAAAAAGGAAAGAAAATATACCTACATGTAAGTAGGTAAAAATACACTAGTATATAAAAAATAATAAAATACGTTATAAACAATTAAAATAACAAAAGGAAGAAAATATTAAATAAAATAAAAATCTATAGGAGGTAAAATATAGTTTATAATATATTCATTAAGACATTATTGCAATTTATATTTCTAGTATGAATTACCCTATCCGTCAAAATTGTCGTCAAAATTTTTCAAGGGGATTAATGATAAGACAAAATTGTGACGAAGTGATTGGGACTCGAACGTGGTTCTCTAACTTTCCGGGCAGGCATTCTAACCATTTTGGGTTCAATTCACTTCCTTGTCTCTAATTAATTGTATTTCACCATCTTGTAATAAGGATTTAGGATATTCATATTGTCCTTGCTGTCATTCATATACTATACGGTGGAGTTATGTCATTAATATAAACATTGAAATTATAAAAAAATATTTGAAAAGGGCATAGGGTGACTTGGCACATGCAAATGTGCGGAAATAATTAATTTCGATTTTAACTGGGAATTAAAAATATTGTCATATTTCACAGCAAAGTAATTGAGTATGATCCTCATAATGAAAAAAACAAAATAAAATCTCTGAAATTATTAATTATTCATTTAGATTAGTTACTTAGCCTAATATCTGCTTAGATATAAAATTTATCACAATTTATTCATTACTTTATATCTATGTGGTAGACACTTTCCGAGAACTTTTAAAATTAAAACAACAAATATACATTTTCTTTAGTCAGTACTTCTTTTTAGTGTTAAAGGTTACTAAGAAATAGGTGTACTTTTTGCGGTTCGAGATGAAGTAGTATGACACTGAATCATTTTCATCTCGTATTTAAATGATATAAAATTGAATTTTTGACATATTTCCACAAATTTAGAGTTAAAACCTCCCCATTAATAACGAACCATATTTATAGTAAAAATTCAGTAGTGCGATCTTTACGTCACAATGATCGAGGTAACTCTTCCTTTGGAAGAATTGATTTGCGGCACCTTTTCTTTGGTAAACACATGCTACTTCCCTCTTAACCTTCCATCGTCACCATCATTCCTCCATTCCAACAGTAAGAATGCTCCGAAGTCTTTAAGGACCATACGAATCCTGTCGACGCCCTTAAATTTCTATAGGCGCACTGAATGGGTTAGTGGAATACCTGACGCCTATAAAGGACTTCGAGGGAACAATATGGAGAAGTAGACATTTAGATGAGATTTGAAAGAACGCTTAGGTATAAATGCTGAGAGAGAAAAGAGGAACAAGATTTTATATCGTTCTTGTCTTCAAGAGCAGATCATACAGCCACTCTTATATGGGTAATTTTTATTTGGGATTAACAGACTCTTGCTTACCTTGGATTGCATATTTTTCAGTCTCATTAACTCATGTAAACAAGGTACCAAAACCCAAACACATTTTTATATAGATAATCTTAGGACAGTCCCATATGTATCGGTCATATTTGAAATTTTATTGAATGCACTTGTAAATTCATGGAAGAATTCACGAAGGTGTTTATATATAAAATCTCTGTTCACAAACCAATTGCAAAAAACAGCCAAAACATTTATTAGCAGCTTAAATTGCATTTAACAGAGTAAATCGACAATGATGTATCTTTGAGCAGTGTTCGAGGAAGAAGCTACTACTACAATTGTGATTCTGAATTATATTATCTTATGTCACATTTTTAAGTTTGCTTGTATAATATCGATCGTGTGAGCCTTGACTTATTGTTAGCGATGTTTCATGAAAAACACAATAAGAATGATTAATTAATCCACAAAATCAACTAGCAGTACTAACTAATTTTCAGATGTAATGCATTATAAACAGGTGTTGATGACATGGCATAAATAAATTTATTTTTATGCGTTCAGGGAGAATTAAATCATCTTAAGCCAGCGTAGGAAACATTCAGGTAAGCGTTATTTCGATAAACGGAATGTTTACGAGACAATATGAGTGAAAAATGTGCTAAATAACTCATTTACCTCACTTAGCATCGGAATAATGTTAATAGGGGATCGATTCCAATGAAAGCATAAATGACCAAGTCTTTAATCCTTAAGTGTTCATATGCCTTATGAACTGAAGGTAAGCATTTAAATGAATTTATCTTCTGCGTATTTCACAGTGTACTCGTATGATGGAATTGAAGGCAGAGATACCATTTTGATATTAATTAGGTATTTAAAGTAATAATAAAAAAATCAGTTATCAACATCCTTCCTTCTACCAATATAGATATCCATATGGCGACCGCTTGAATATCTTTTACTCTTGTGTAAATTGTGATCATTTTCCTTCAGCCACTTCTGAAATATAATCAATAGAGGAGGTTTTAACTAGGTGGAACACCATCAGATGAAAAGAAAAAAATGACTAAGATTCAATTCTACCATTTATGACATTTCGGGCGCGTGTACCTGTACAAATACTTCTAAAAACATTCCTTACCCAAGTCCAAAAAACAGCACCTTCATCGGCCGAAGAATTTTCTCTCGAGATAATGCTGTATTGGATCATGTAGAGGTACTAGATCAAGGATTCCGAAAAACCCATCAGGAGAACCGAGCGGATATGTCAAAGGAAGGAGATGGAATAAAAGTGTTAAGTTTCCCTTAGCTAGACGCGCCTCAAACGTTCTCAAGCCCACTTTACCTTTTCTTCGATCCCCTCCCACCCTTACCATGAGCCATGGAGGAACGCGCCCGAAGAATAAACGGGGAGAGGGTTCTGGAGGAAAAAATTGACCCACTGGAAGATGGATCCGCACCACCATAAACCACTGCCTCTTTCGCTGTCACCTCCACCGATTGAAAGATGTTGGAGGACGTCGGCAATCCTCAAAGGAGGCGTTCGATGAAAAGGAATTTCCCCCAAGGAAGTGGGACGGGATGCAGAAAGAGGTGAGGGAGGAGAAAGGCCTTCATTGTTCTATCCTCGCGGGAGTTGGTTTTAAAGAAAGGGATTCCTTTCTTTTTTTACGGAGTATTTCCTGTGGGCCCTCGATTTTTAAAGAGGTGAGAAGGAGGATCAGCCAAAGGGATGCGACAATGCTCTCGAGGAGGCTACCAAATTGCTCCTAAATACCTAATGGGTAGTCTTTTATATCCTCTTCGTGTTTAAAAGGAGCAGTGGGGATTTTCCTTGAAGACGTTGTCCAAGGTCCATAGAAAACCGATAGTTGGCTTCATTCTGCAAGGAGTGCCGCCGAAGAGGCTCGCTTATCAGATCTTTGCGTAAGTGGTCATCAAATAGTGCAGAAACCGCAAAGGACGCCCCATTTCGAAACTTGAGGAAACAGGTATTCATGTGTCGTATGCGGTGTGCGATAGAAGGTTATAACATGTAAGATAATAATTTGATGAATGGGGCATATTCAAACTGCCAAGTTATTTGTATAAAGTCTTAACATTCACTTATGCTACAAGACAAATTTTAAATACAAGAATAGAGAAGCCTACAACGAATTTCTCCACGAAGTCATTAATGAATGATGGATTCAATAGTCTCCCTGAATGGTTCCACAGAGTCGGTAATGAAAGAACATTTAGAAGGGAATGTTTCAGTATTGTAAAAAGAATGAAGAAATAATAGAAATATATATGAATATGTAATATTTTCTTGTGATATTGTTCCTTGATCATATCTTTATTGATTATTTGGTGTATCTGTACATTTTATAATATCGATGACTTATTGAATTTTTTACTTATAATTATACTTATTATCATTTTTCTAAATGATACATAATATGCTTGATAACCTTTTCTTTGTATATTTTTCATTGTTGGTTATTGTACTGTTATATTTTAAATTGTATTGAACAAAAAACTATTGTAATAAACTTTTACTATTAATACTACGACTAACTGAGACAGTATTTTAGACAAATTTATGAATTTTTTTCATAGCATTTCTTCCTAAGTAAATTGATGAGTATTCAGGGGTGGATATGTTTTTCTGCGTTTCTACAAACAATGCAAGCGTATTTCTGTAACCAAGGCGAATATACAATCGTGTAATTTTAAGATTGTGTAGTGTTAGCATTAAGTTATGATATTGATGATATATTAGCCTTGTTGTTTATACTGTTGTTGGCATCACTTATTGGCGGCATTAACAACAGCTTAAAATACGAGAGGGGAATATTCTGTAAGATTATTTTTATGATTATGTTGCCAATGTAAAACGTATTACTTAATTGCATTTATTCGAGAATTACTGCAACGACTTACTCTCATTGCTGTTGGTATATAGCAAAAAATATTGTCTAGAAATGGAAAATAGCTTTAATTCTTTAACTTATGACTTATATACTTATAACAAAATTTCCAAAGATATATCGTCCTCCTTATATTACCTCATCTAATAAATATGGTTTATATTGCCTATAAATGTGCAAATATCAGTCAATAAAACTGATCCGTCACTAGCTTAATAAATTACTTGTCACTAAAGTTCGAGTTATCACCTCTAAATCTCTCGATAGTCACTAAAACACATTCATGGAGAACCACCTTTCAATCCAAATAGGTAGACTACGTTAAGCGTAAGAATCTATTCCATCACATTTGGTAACAGTAACTTTCAAGTTCATCAATAAACTTCACAGATTCAGGCGAGGTATCGTGGAAATCCATAATGGAAATTTCCTTCCCCAAGAAAACCCTTCCTTTAAGTTAAACGATCATGGTGTTGATAATTTGATATTATTAATTTATTAATGCAAATTCTAATATGCAATTTTCGTACTCTCAATTTTGCAAGCGAGATAAAGCATGCAAAATTACAATTACAAAGACTTAGAGTATAAAGTAGTACCGCTGAAGCAAACCACTTCCCCCGAAGCAATTTTAACGGCTGTGGAATAAGCCGGCTGAATTTTTTGGGAAAACGACCAAAGATGTTCTCCGAGATATAACCACCGCTTACACCTGAAGATCTCCCTAAAAGGTGGAGATTTTAACGCGCGGGAGAAAGGAGATGCACAGTTAGACCCTTCGACAGATGTTGCGCTCTCCGGTCAAGAGGAATAGCAGAAGAGGGCAATCGCTCTCAAAGGATTAAATGGAGGGGAATAGATAGTGGTGGAGCGGAGGGTGATGTCGTGGGACGCGTGCACCGCAGGAGTGGTTGCTGTTGGTTGGTGTAGAGGTATTGTGTAGGAGGCAATGGTACAGACAATGTGAAAAAGGAGCTCCGTCACATTATGAAGAAAAAGTTCCTTGTGGACGCCGCCGCTTGTAGATAAGGATCTTGCGGCTGAAATTCCATTTTGCGACAGACCCGTTGCGCTTTTATGTTGCAGCGCTAGGTCCTTGAACATATTGCCCCATTGCCCCATTGAGTTTTGCAATGTATGGCCTGTCACAGTCAGGGGAACTGACAATGAGTGTTACCAAAAGGCCATAAATAAAGGTCAGAATTGCCACCCTATTACTGGGTTCGAAAAATCTTTTTTAATGAGCCGATCGCCAGGTTGTTGAAAAATTGCAGCTTCGAATACGCAATGAAAAATATGACACGCTTACATATAAATATAAAATGATTACTTACACTAGATGGAGGTACTTCTTTCACAAACACAGAAAGCTTCAAAAAAAAAATAAGTGAAGAAACTAAACAATTCAATTTATATTTTACCAAAAGAGAAACATCACATACACGACCTAGTGTGGCGTATATTTCGATCCCTAGCGTCATTATCAGGTGTTAGGAGTCAAAACCCGGTTTGTGTATGTGGATGTTTCTCTTGTGGCGAAATATAAATTAAAGTGTGCAGTTTCTTCACTCGTTTATTTTCTTTGATAATGGAATACCACCAAACTAAGGCCAAAATCATCAGATCTACAGCTTCCTATATACCCATATAGTTTCAAACGGCTGGATTCCTTTAAGTATGTACCATTTATGTACATACATTCTTATTCACAAAGTGACATAATTTTTTTCACTTCCTCGTTTTGAATTTTACTACGCTAAGATGGCAAATATAGCGACTTTTTTGGCATTTCATTGAAAATAAAGTGAAAGTAGAAACCAATGAAAATGTAATTAAATAATTTGAATTTGTCCTATCCATGGCTAGAAAATGATTAGAAAGTTCTAAAACTCTCGTGTTTTGTAAAGTAAACATTGTCTCAAGGAATTTAATACCTTGTCTTTACTGTACCCAATTCTTTTCGGGTTATAAGAAAATGATTTAATTTCTTTTCAAAGGCATATGCTTTTCTTTTCGCTAAACTTTAGTGTGATAACAAGGAATTAGGTACCTTACCTTAGACATGGGTCTATGAAGTTTATCTTGAGAATGTGAACAAAAGTTACCTTCTGATGCATCGCATTACTTTAATTTCGACCAGCCACAAGGTTAAGAGATGACAAAACTTCTTTCAGAGATAAATCCAAACCTCCGTCTTTAGGAACAAATAGTAGATGCATACCCTTATGAAAAATAATCAATTAAATTGAGATTAATTTTGTTTTCTTTCGCTTCAAGTAAATTGCCTTGGCTATAAACTATTCTTTAACGCATTTTAACACCAAACCGTTTGTTCCCTCCATCGAACCAAGTCTGTGACGATTAAGAAAATCGCTGATGAAATAGTTACACTAGCCTGATTTCAGTGGAAATTTTACGTTCGCTAAAATCCATTATTTACCGCCAGCAGAGAGGATCTGGTTTTGGAGAAAAACTAAGTAGTGGGTTAAATCGAAAAGATGAGGATTACTATTTAATGCATTGACCGGCGTATTCATCGAAGCACTTAAAAAGTACATATATCCTCCTTGGAAAAAAAACAGACTTGCGGGTAGTTGGTATTATAATACAATATATAATAGTATACTAAAGGCTTAGACTGAGCTTTGAGATACTTCCATGTCACAGGAAATAAGAGGGAGACGTTGTCAAAGTTAATTTTTCCTCATTTGATCATCGCCGTCAGTTAGCGTAGGTTCTCATATTTCCCGAGATAACCACTAATGAAACTTTTGGATTCTAATTCGATGAGCGATAGCAGAACGAAGTGCCGACAACGCTGATTTATCAGATGGAAATACGGTCGGGTTTCGATCAATCCCAGCAAATAGAGATATCGCCGTTGATAGACGTGGGCCCGTTATTAGCCCCAAACCTCGCAAACATTTCAATGGGCCGAAACGGAGGGCCAAGAGAGGGGGCGGCGGCCAAACATTTGGCCAACTGGAGGGAAAAAGAGGGTCCGTTGGGATACGGTGGCTGCAGTAACACGAGTGCATAATGAATAGCTAAGAGGGAGGGATGGGAGCGAACGGGCATAAATAGCGAGATTTGTCTTCGAATTTGTACAAACCCCCTTCTGTATCTCCCGCATAGCACTTTTGTGCACAAACCGATCCCTCCCACACTGCGAGGGCATCCGAGTGCATGCATTTTCCGGCAGCAGCTTGCCACAACATGCGCCTCCCCTCTGCATTTCTTGCAATGAATGGCCGAGTGGGGGTCGCAGCTGCGGTTTTGCGGATGGGGGAAAGTGTCTCGCAGATATTTGGCAAGGAGAGCGAAGTAAGGAGTATGAAGTGAATATGAGCAGAGCTGCATATAAGATATGGACTCATAGTCTGGGGATTATAATTAGTTGTATTACGCGTTTGCGGAAGGCCTCGTCCAAAGAATAGTAGTATATAATGTATAGGAGCTTAAATAACTCGTTGCATAACACAAATCTCCGCATGTAACGTAAGATTTATCCGTATAAACTGTAACCGAAATAAATATCACTTACTGACAAACATTTTGATTTCCTCAACATAATGAAACGATCTGATTTTATTTGAAATGAGTTTATACGTAATTTATGGCGAAAAACCTTCACATTTTTACTTTGATAGTTTCGAATGGTCGACAACGGTCTGCTCTTTCCATCTCGCAGCTATATTATTGAAATACGGTATTCTATTATCTAATAGTATACAAAAGTTGGTAGTAACTGATAAATGATGGAGGAAAAAAATGAAAAAAACCGTTCTATGGAGTACGCCCTTTTTGCCTTTTCCTCACCTACAATGTCATCCTATAATCTATCGATTCGGCCGAGATGTTGTGGAAAGACATAATTGAAAATAGATTTCTACTATTCCACAAAGGAAAAGTAGAAATCTATTTTCAATGTCATCCTACTATAGGCAAAATATCGTATTCCACTCACAGTAATTTATATAATTTACTATGAGTATTATGTAAAAATAACACATAACACAACACTCAGATCTTCATCGTCCCGTCACCAAGTAGAAGAGGTTTGGCGAGCATCCCATTCACCCTTTCTGTATTTGCAAATTGATAAAATGCAGCAATACAACAGAATAGCTTGATACAAACATATATTAGATATATATTTTTAAAATATAACAATTTTATTTTTAATTTGGGTTCCCTTCAGATATCCGCCGCTTTTCTAACTTTTATTTTCCACAATATTCATGTAATATCAAGTCTAACTGCCTACTTCCACACATAAGAGTCTGTATCGGATATTATGCCTAAATAAATCAGCCTTGTAAAAGAATAACATCGTTTTTATACGTAATTTCCTCATAAGTATTAGTGTCAACAGTTGAATATTTTATTCGTAAAAGAAAATTGTTGCCTCAGATCCCGACTATAAACATTGGACTATGTCTGTATGTTTTCTTTCGCTATTCTACCTCTTTCTACTATTCAATTGAAAGCAAATTTCTTACTTCTAGTTTTCCAAATATACACTTCTCCCAATATTATTACTCCAGTGAATCAAATAGCTGAAAATATATAATTCTGCCAATATAATTACATTAGTGAATTGAGTCGCTAAAAAGGTGGTTCACATAATTTCTAACGGTTTCGTGTTACTATTTTAAATTAGTTAGTGCGCATTTTGTTAACTTGATAAATTTTCGTATTCATTCACATTATTTCATCAAAAATATGTGAATATACCTTAATCTAGTGTCCCATTATATGAATGAACATAAACCGGTTCTTCTGGTAGCAACGCTTTAGAAATTTTTAATGACTTTTTATCTCAAGAACCAAATATAATAGAATCTATCGAATGCTCCAAGATGATCTGCTTAACAGTTTACCTCCACCATACTGATTCCATCGAGCATATCAGCTACATGATAGGATGATAATTCACCCCACGTACAGCGAGAATATTTTTGTTACCGTTATCGAAGCGTTATGAGTTTATGTTTATCGACTCTCTCTCCGCGGTTATCTCAATGCCCTGCCATCGCAGTTTTGTGGTGCAAATAGAGCGAGTCGGGATTCGGGAAACATGAGATGGGGGCGATACAAAGAGTGGGGGCGAATGAATGGAAATGTTAAATGGAGGGGAAGCGATTGCGGACATTTTCAAATCCCGCCCCCGATTAGCATTGTTGCGTTACGCCCCAAAGCGTCATGCGAGGAGGGAGCCTTGTTTATATAATATTGCCGCCTATCTGCACCTCACACTCCTGCCGTTTATTCTTCAGAGGCAATATTCTGCAGAAATGATGGTAATTATTAATTTTGTGCATAGCCTCAGATGATTGGGATAAGTGTAGAGGATTGGTGAGCAACGAGGGAATATTGGAGATACCTTCAAGTTCAGTTAGATTAATTTAAGAGCGATATCTAGCTTTATGAATATATCGTAGTTCGTCCATAAATAATTGGAATTAGGTGATTTGAAATCTGCTCCAATATACTAAATCAAAATAAAAAATACTGCACGATAGATACCACTACCATTTACAAATATGTAAGAAAGGACATATCCATTCTGTATTGGTTACTAATAAATTTATTACTGATGGCTGGATCATCTGTTCTCATTTCGATGTTTATCTTTCGCTCCTAACATTGCCTTACTTTAGTGTATTATAACGGCCTACATTTAATTTTTATTTTGGAACAGAAAGTTTTCCACACGTAGTAACCAGGCTTACAAAAAGGTAAGCGACAAGCTACATCGCTCCAAGTCTTATTTAATAAGTCTCATTCCCTCTCCAAAGCTATTGGAAGCAAATGATACAGATTCGATATCTTTCCTCACTGCATACTCGTGCATTAAAGACACACACAAATTCGTTAGAAAATTATCGCGTTTTGCCGTTGTGACCAGCGCAATAAACAAATTAATTTAACACTCTCACATTCTTCTCGGAAAAATCTTCCTCGACATTTGAAATAAACTTTTTTGAAAATCTCTCACAAATATTTCCGCATTTTTTTCAAGTTCACAAGCTTTCGTTAGCTTTTCCTCTGAGAGAATACATAAGAGGACATGACCGAAAATCCTGCCAGGATTCCCGGACCCGGAAATGAATTCGATATTTTCTCCGCTCTTTTTCTCCTACAGTAACATATTTTATCCGGTAAAAGGTTCGGTCTGCCACACGATACCGGCAATTCCAATTTTTAGGGATTTTCCTCTCTCGTGAAAGGACCCTAAAACCGCCATCTTTGGCTCAGAATCTGTCATCCCCGCGGGCGCCTCTCTTGTTGCACTTTGTTCGCCTCTATTTATCCAAAACCTCGCTCTGAATGAAAGAGAAACAAGTTCGGTTACCGCAAAAAGCCGCAAAGGCCAGCCGCAGACTCGGGATTAGGACCGCCACCAGATATCTTCCTCTGAGGAACATTCAATTTTTTACCCAACGACTCTAGTCGCGTATTATTCCTCTTCCTAATCCAATTCATCCCTCCATTGTGTCACTCCGCGTTGCTTCCAATTGTAGGAATAAACTTCGTGCGCGCGTAACCAAAAAGCACCATTGACGCACTGGGAGGGTGCCGGAGGCCCCCTTTGTGGCACTGTTGCAGTAATAGGAGACCGAGCAATGTAGTCTAACAGTGTTTTGTGGGTGGAGTCGGACCGCTGGGGGTTGTTGGAGGGAAGAGGGTTCCTGGAATCTGCCTAACAGGCCCTCTCCCGCGCCGGTTTCGTGTTTCGCGGGGGGCGAAGCATCATCTCCGGACACATCCCAGAACTCGGAGAAAGGGCAGCGAACCGCCCATTTGCGTCCGAGCATCTTTGGGGACCATAGTCTTCCATTGATTGGCCTCCGGTGCCATTCGGTCCCATTGTCCGGCTCGAATACCACTCCGTTCCGGAAGAATGAAAAAATTAGTTTCCCATCGAGGTGCGGTCTCAATTGATCCGAATTTTTTTCTTCTCCCTTTTAAAATCGCCGCGGTGTTCCGCCTCTCTCTCCATGGGAGTGCTTTTTCGAGTGTCGAGTGACTCATCCAGATGGCAAAATTTCGGTTTTCCTCCTAAAATCCACAATGATTCCAAAAATCGAGAGTTCCGCAGGGGTTCATTCTGTCCCCCTTGAATTTGATAATTTTCTTTCTCCTTACTTCTTCCAATTGGCCTATTCTTTTCTGGGAGCTTACGACCGTTTCTTTCCGACTTCCCCATCATGGGTGCACAGAATAGCACACGAGTGCTAGGCTTTATAAAACTCGTATACATCAATATGGTCCAAATATATGGTTAAGGTTTGTGTAAGGTTTACATCAGGACTATTCAAATAACGTCCCACAGGCTAGCAAATACATTTTATTTTCACGAGTTTACAGAGTTACATAGTTACTTTTTTCATAAATTTATCTCCATAGACAATAGAATAAACATTGGAAATTTCGCGACGGCCGTAAGTTCCTTATAAATTTTCAACTTCCGTTACTCAATTTACGATGGCTAGTGGTTCTATTAGCTCAAATTTTGGCACAGTGAAAGATCTTGCATTCACTTCTCTACACAGAAAATGCAGTATATTTTATTTCACTACGTATTACGTAACGGATGTTTGAAAATTTATCACGAACTTACCAACGCCACAAAATTACCAATTTTTAACTTTGTTTCGTCTAAGACATCAAAGTTTTTCACTCTGAATGCTTCGTTAACTAATAAATATATAGTTTTAATGATATATTTGGATGTTCGTTTAAGTACTCCTGTTGTTTGGCATCCGTACCGTATTCTAAAGTCTTCTTTAGGTGTAGTAGGTTACCATTCTTTTTTGAGAATACATTTCCTAGATAAAGACTTCAGAAAAGTAACACTTACCTGAAAATATTTTATAATTTTCGTCTGCGTGAAGATCAGGTAAACCCAGAGAAAAATTCCTCAGATTTAATCGAAGCTAACTGAGACTTTAAAAGAGCTATCGTGAAGTATTAAAATCGGGATCAATCTGAAAAAAGGGCATATTTTTTACCTAATGGGTCACAAATAGCATATGAGCTTGAAAAAAAAACTTAACGTGCCCCTAACCTGCCCTGATTGGTTTAACTATCCAAACATAATTAATACATTATCAATTTATACGTTAAATATAAAATATTGTCTTTTTATGGAGAAAGTGACATTGAATTAAGGCTGTATGCCAGGATCTTCATGATTTTGAAAGATAATTTATAACGATAAACATGCAACATTTTTACAGCACAAAATTAATAATATATCGATCTGAGGCAAGTCATTAATTGGTGTAAGTTTAATTAATGAGTAATTATAATAACTAAACAAAAATATCAAAGAGATTGTTGCAATTACAGAGTTTCCGAATACTTCCGTTCGCTTTCGGTGCCAGCACTTTAACAAAGTTGAAGATACCTTAATCAGTAGGTTCTGATATCGGATATTCGTCAGTCCTAGAGAGGGAGTATAGTAAACGAGATCGTTCAAATATTATTCAACATATCGGCGAATTTAAGCGAAAACTTGCCTCTTAATTGAAGTATGTCTTCACCTATAAATTGTTTGTACGTTCGATTGCAAGAAAATTCACATGTTGGCCAAGTATTTTTACGTACTGTATATGTTTACTCACATATCAATCACGCTTTCCCCTTTGAGCTACGATATAAGCCAAGTTTATTAATAATTCACTCCTTAATTTATTGCTTTTGTGTCAGACAGAGCCTTGCATCCTTTCACAAATTCCGTTTCCTTCTTTCAGCTAAGCACATTTCCTTTGAATATTCGCGAGTAAATGCAAAAGATAAAAGTGAATTCAACATCCCTTGTTAAGAATTTTAATATTCAGTTCATGAAATGAACCTAATTTAATTTATTGAAAATAGATTTCTACTTTCCACAAAGGTAATTTTCCACCTTTGTGGAAAATTAGAAATCTATTTTCAATTATGTCTTTCCACAACATCTCGGCCGAATCGATTGATTATATCTAATTAAATTTAGTTTTAAAATAATTTCCTTCTCCACCAAATTCTTGGTCAATACAAACCAGCAAATTAAATAACTTCGAGTAGAAAAGTTATTTAGTTTGTTTGACTCTTTATTGGCGAGGTTAGATCCATGTGGGTTTCTCTATCATCTAACCTCGTATATCGATATGATATGCACACTTAGATTTTAATTTTAAAAGAAAGTGTGCAACGTGGGAAAACATCTGTGCAACTGGAGGATGACAAAGAAAAAACCCACAGTAAAGAGGGGTGAAACACTTGCGAAAACACAGATAAATAAGCATTACCCAATACTAATACTACAGTAATTACAGTAACAATTACCTATTACAAAGATAACTAAGAAAACGAAAGGCGGATACAGAATCATCATGGTTATCTTATCACAGCCGAAGTTTAGTTAGTACTACATGTTTCACGGATAGAAAACCTTCTAAGTAAACGGCGAAAGCGAGATCGCCTCCCATACTTCTGCAATGGGCTGAACTCCTTTGCTCATTTCTCAACCTAGTTATCGACCGTGGTGCTCAATCGAGCAGCAGCACCTCACCACCCCTGTTATGATTCCATTTGGCGCTTTGTCGGTCAATAGCCCTTTTGGCGGGGGCGCACGTTGAAAGAGGAATGTCCAGCCCACTTAGAAGGGCCGAGGGGGAGGGTATCTTCAAAGGCTGCCGCTTCTTCAAGAACGCCACTCCATTATCGGTGGCACCTTTTTCCCAGAAAAAAGGAAAATCTTGACCATAGTCCGGTTCATTCATCCCCCGGACCTCCCTTCACGCTGCGCCACCTCCGGAGAATGGGGGTGAAGATGTTTGGTCCACGCTTTTTTCACAATTCCTTCGAATTCCTGCTCAATAAGGCCCGAGGACTTAAAGCCGAGAATCTTGTTAGCTTCCAAACACATTGAATCGGGCGCTGCTCACAGGTGGACCCTCCGAGTGGAGTGTTTGCTTTGAATTTCCTCCAACGCTTATTAGATTAGGGAATTTCGAAGAATCAAAATCTCGAGTTCCCTAATGACGGCTGAGCCTTGGCTGAATGAGGATTTCGCCACTCGACCCCGAGAGCTGAAGGTGCTTTTCTCTGGTAATTTTACGTTGGGAGAAGAAAAATAACAGAAAGATAACTGGATCACAGAAAAGATAAAAGAGCAAGGTAAGCTGGTTGCCAAGTGTGGGTTTTGACAAATCGGAAAACTCGTTCACATTGTCAGCCTATTTTGGTCGTTCTTTTTACCTTGCTGAAAATTTAATACTTTTGCTCTTTTTTATAATTTTGATTAATATTGTCTTTCCATTTACTATGTCTCGATAAATGGAGTGTTTTCCATCCATGTTTTGTGGCAATTCTACTTTTAAGTTTTTATCGCCACCTTGTTTTTGACTGTGATGAAATTGAAGATGCTAGACTATGAATGATATTGAATGATGTCATTCATTTTGAAATAATAGTGGAAATAACTAAGATAAATTTTCCACCATTTCATAATCACACGATTATTTCCATATTGCAGTTTCACCAAGTAACGGCTTCTTCAATCAATTAATTTTAGTTTCAATGCTTTAAAAAGTGTATGTGGGGTCATTCAAAGGGATGTTTTCCACTTATAACATTCTGACTAAGCGAATAAATCTCCAAATGAAGAACTATCCGACTCCGAAGAAACTCCGACTTTTTTTGCTCCAGAAAACTTTATGGCATACCGCTATGTAGCTTGCTAGGTGCAAACATTATTACTGTCAAATTTTATAAAATAACTGCATTGCAGTGTTCCTGAATCCCAACTGAAGACACTGTCCTTTCAGGAACATTCAGTTCCACCGAACACTGTTGTCGTATGGTTTTAGCGCCCAGTGAAGAATACAATAATTTTATCAATTGAGCATATAAGAAAAATTTCTCAAGTTTGGTTTAAAAATTTAAAATATTAATATTACAACACATTTTCAACGGCCACTGTATTTGTATTAAGTGACTGGATGGACAATTAAAAAATCTTGTTGTATCGGAACGAATTCGCCGTTTCTGAGGGATAACAAGTATGAAAAGCAACATAGCTCTCATAGATGAAGCACCTAATTACAAATCTGCGATTAATCTAGATAGAAAGAGTTAACAAACCTCATGGCCATTTTGTTAAGACAGGATAATAAAATCGTTAATTTCAAAACATGCACGAAGCATACTACTCATTAGGTGGTAATATTTGTGGTAACAAGTTCGATAGGTCTAAAATAGGTTTTATGTATGAATAATACTTGTATAATCTACCAACATGATAAATTACATGTTGCCACTCATCTATGAGGTAAGCATAAACAATGAGATTTTGAAGGTTACTATGTTGTTAGTACTTATAGGAAATTGTGTTATACGATCTTCTTGAGTGTAAATGTAATCAACTGTAATTTTGCATTGTTAATGCAACGTAAATGTCTTAATACTTATGTGTATAGGGGGTCTTACACGTTGTAGTTACTCGCGGAAAATATATATTAAAAATGTTATGAATCGAGAGATTCTTGAGGCCAATATACCATTACCATCATCTTTAAAAACACTGCAGATAGGTGCAGGCCCTGGTAAAAATGGATACAATAATGTTAAAAGAATATCTAACGTTACAATGAGACAATTACTGATAAAAAGAAAGAAATGAGAATCAATAATTATCTGCAAATTATCGCTGCTAAGAAGAATAGAAGGAATGAAAAAAATAGACTAAATATATTTTTGAGCTAATTGTAACCTTTTAGTGAGCAGTTTCCACAAATCCCATTCATTTTCATAATTAAGCGCCCACTTTGTCTTGGTTTTGACGTTATTTCCTTTCGAGGCATTTCCTCCCAAAAACAGATGCCCATATGTGGTGTTCGTGACCCTATTCCGTGTCCATTTGGTCCAACTCACTCCTTAAGAGTGAGGCACACGCTTGTCTGACACGGAGGCCATCCTTCATCCACTTGCACGCGCTTTCCCATCTCTCACACCCCTTTCCCATGCATTTTTTCTCTCCACATTCTCCACTTCCGCCATGGCTAATCCTCCAAGAGAAGTCCTTCGCCGGAAGGGATGTCGAGCGAATTAATTTCGACTTTGAGAGACTGGGAAATGGATGTCCACTTGGTTGCGAGGGCTTCTGCCGGAGAAGAGCGTGGTCTTTTTAAAGTCTTCTCGGACTGCGGTATTAGTTAATGGAAACGTCGCTAGATAAATGTTCAAATTCGTTAATTTCAACTTCGCTTCATGGATGGCTGATTTGATGGAAGAAGTCTTTCCCGTTTCAATCATCCCTTAATACGGGATTTATACAATTTTTTTTCTTCTTTCCTATTTTTAAATCTCAGACGCCAACGTAAGTGAATTTTCATGTTGCTACTATTATTATTATTAATTAATTTTATTTATATAATAATTTAAACGCTGCAAGTTGGTATTAATACCAGGTGGCAACGGTGAATTATGCAAATTAGCTGCAAGTTGTCAAAATCCAGGTGGAAACATTTACATATTATTTACGACACAAGAAACATAAAAATAATATATGATAAATCTTGAGAGATTATTATTAAATCTCGCTACTCTACACATGCAATAACACTTACAGCTATTAGTCTACAACGATGCAAAATAAAGTTTAATGAAAGAATTTATGAGCTGTGGAATAATGTTCGCAGCTTATAATTTTGCCTTATTTTTAACTATTTTCCCCTTAAAACTTGATATATATTACGCGTTAGTAACGATGCTTTGAGTAAAATATTCTCTTCTTTAAAATCAAAATTACCATGGTGAATTAGGCCTTTATTGTTTGAATAACCAGCGATATTAATTAGTTGTATTTCTCTCCTTTTTCACCTCGTTTACATTACAGTTTTTGAAGCTTAAGATTAGGAAACTGGAATCTTAATAACAGTGAAAAGTTACATTAAGGTCGACAAGTTTCAAAAATATATGCCAATTATTTTCTGTACACCAAATTAGCTCTTTAAAGGAGTAAAATTTTCGAAGGAAACTTATTATGATGAATCAAGTTTGGTAATCGTTTGTAGTGATGTCTTTCATTACACCAGGATCACCATAAGCCTAAGATGATTTCAAATTTTCAATTTTTTTATAAAATGGGAAAAAACTATTACTAATTTTGTTTATTAAGAATACCATCATAACGATATAGAAAAATACAGAAGAAGAAGACAGAGAATAGCTTTTTTGTTGGTTATTTTTCTTCGGAAAGGCAGTTATTCAAAGAGACAAAAAATTATAAATTACAAGATAAACATAACAGAAAATTAAATATTGGAATTTATAGTTGTAGAAGTATAAAAACTTGTAGACAGAACTTCCGGTATAACTTGTTTTTGCAAGAACAAGATATAGTATATAAAAAAATCATGACCCAAGTTTCAACAAATACCTACCCGAGAAAGCAAGCTTACTCTGTTGAATTAATTATAAAATTGTATAAGAACCTATCTAGATATTGTTAGTTTAAGGTTTTCTGTCGGTAGGCTTTCTAGCTGATTATTTAACATGCTAATACATTCTAGAACATTTCTTATAATAAAGAAAGCTGATTATTAATTTTCAGACTACATTTATTTGGAAATTATTTACAATATTGGAAAATAAATTTAATGTGGAAATCAAAAAGCTGCTTTCTTTAGTTTATAGCTTTACACAAAATTACGTCTTCTCAAATCAATTTTATGGAACATTTCTATTAATAATATGCTACGGAATCTAATGAATGTTTTATCTCAGTAGTTATGGAGTCCCACCCAAGAACATCTCAAAATAAAACGTTTGCCTTAAATGCATGTTGTGGAGGATTTTGCGGTATTTTCATGAAAAGCGACGGCTCTATATTTTTAATTCATGCATAAGCCTTGCAAACGGAAGTGGTTGCTAAAAGAGGATACGGTAATACGATGATGATAAAAGAAATATGGAGAAAGGGCATTAAGGAATAACGATAAATTCAAAGGATAAGGAGATATATTGAGGGAGGAACGGAAGGAAAATATTAACGGGAATGTAGGCGAAGGGTACAAGAGGCGCAAGAACTCAGTGGAGAGGAAATAAAGCGATAAACAGAACAAGAAAACCCACTAAGAACAGAATGGAGCTAAGAAAACTATTTGGACTAACCCGTTGAGTCTTAACCGTTTTGACTTAGAAATTCCGAGCCCCTAACGTTTTCTGTAACAGAGGAGGAACACGTGTTTTTAATCCGTTGCCATGCATTCCTGTCCAAAATGAAAACCCCGAAAAAAGTACGGAAGTATAAAAGAACAGCGTTGGCTACATGCAAGAAGATTTGCATTTACGAATGTGGGTACTCTTGAGGAAAATATTTCATTCAGGAAAGGCTTACATAAAAATTATGAAAGGATTGATGAATCAAGATGGAGCGGAGTTGGTTTAAAACTTTTTCAATAAAGGGAAATGATTCCTAGGGAAAGAAATGAAGAAAAAAGAGATTGTTGGAGTTTGAGGTAAATTGGAATGCTGTTGGATAAAAGGTTTCATTTGGATTGCGAATTATGGTGGCGACATAGTATGTTTTATCTGGGATTTCAATGAAATAATGAATAATTCAGAAAATCGTTTCTTATAATAAAAACACATTCCAGAAAAATGTATAAGAAAATTACTGATGATAAAATTTAGTATTTGAATTAAAAATATTACTGTATCAAGACCAAATTATATCGAATATTTGAATTAAAATTTTCAAAACAGCACATTTTATTCCATTCCTTTGTCGGAAGGACAGAGGGCAAGGGATGATTCAGAGTCAGTCGCAGATGAGTCTTACGATTGTCTATGATGCGTTGTCTTGCACTGACCCTGGCATCCCTCACCCTACAATGTTTTGGTGGTGCCCTTTGGACTTTCCGAAAACAGTTATAAGCAAGGCACAACTTCAGTGCCTTCAGCCCACCGATGCCGTAACGTATGTATCTAATCTCCGCGACCGTCCGATCCTCAATCGGTCGGTCATGATCGCCATCGTCAGCCTCCTAGTCTTTACGGTATAATTGTTGTAAGTATCGTTTTGAGAATAAACGCGCTCGGCAAACCTTATGTAATGTTTTATTCCCAGTGTCACCACGACACCTTCGTAGAGTTTAATGTCACACTTACAAAACAGAAAAAGATTAATTTTGCTTATTGACTAATCATTTTCATACTGCATCGACTCCACGTTAAACATATTTCTTTCTTTCTTCAAACTTCGAGCAAACATGAGTTTGACTGTTACCTAACGGTAGAACATCAGCAAAAATCATTCGTCATTGTGTTCATCGCATCATAAGCATTTTTTATGGATTCACTAAATTCGTCACTAATTATGGCTTCATTTAGCATATTATCATTGCTATGTGCTATGGTTAGTTCTATATTTTTGAGACCTGTAATTTGATGAGTGTGATTTCATTTAGATTACTTTGTACTGACTGTAGAGGTTTACTCTATTATTTTTATTTACTATGTTATTATTTGATTTTATAATTATTTTACGTATTATTTATTATTTGAATATATTATGACCCAACTTTGTGGGGTGCCTGTTTGTGTTTAATAAATAAATTAGTACATTTTTCAATTTTGGTTGAAGGAGCTACCATAATAGGTAATAAATGTATTTGCTTACTGCCTGAAGTCTACTCGCTTGTTTATTCCAATCCATGGTTTGAACTCGTGTTTTGTCTAACGCGTAGACACGAAGAGTAAGGTGAAGGATATGGCAAGAGGAGTAAGATAAGCTTTCCGGTACTTGCCATCGAAGTTCACCAGCATTAATTCTACCACCTCAAAGAGAGCAGTGTAGGTGTGGAAGCAGAATCTATTCCTTGGAATATGTTCGTGAGTCGGAAAGAATGGTCGGCGGCATCTTTGAGTCGAAGGTAATGAGGTGCTGGCTCACGGCTTTTGAGCTATGGATTATGACAGGAAAGTGCAGGTGTCTTTTGGAAAAGCCTCTGTCTACAGCGCGAGGGCCTTATTGAAAGTGGTGGACAAAGGAACAGACGAGGACCTCAACAAAACAATAACGAGGCGCGAAACAGAGAAGGGATGGACGTGTTTGGATGCCGTCCTCTGTGCTGGACGTTCGCTTCGGCGACCCTGAAGACGGACCACCAGAGAGCAACCACGGATTGGAAAATTATTAAAAAGCGGCAATGATTGTTTTTTTAAAGGGAACATGCTCCGATGCGGCCTGAAATTTCGTTCAAACATGAATATATCCCATTTCTTGTGCACGTCCTAAATCTTATCCGTATGTATCTATATTTAAGTATTCAATTATAAATTTATTTGATAATGAATTTATTTAATAATGAATTTAATTAGTTATGAATTCATTTAAATATGAATTTATTTAAGTATTAATTACGCATACATTTAGGTGTTGATTAATATATTAATTTATATACTTATTTGTATACTTATAAGTATACTTTCTCAAGTGTTCATTAACTTATTACTTAATTTATTTACTAAAGTATTTATTCAGATATACGATTAAAAAATTTTAAGTGTATATTGAGTAATGCTATGCTGGAATTATGAGTTTGAAGAAGGTTTAGATATATAGGAGGAGTTAGCTATAATAGCTAGCATATTACTGCTAGAAAAAAATTCATGAGATGACTGCTGTGAATAATGAGAAAATAAAAGATATACTCGAAAGAATCTTAACCAAATGTGAAACTTCTGAATAGACTTCTTGAAAGGTAAGATTTCGAGCAAATGCTTGGAAGATCAACCAAGAATATTTTATTTAAAAGTCTTAATCAGTTGCACGGGATGTAGTAATACACAGATAACTACAGATTGCCGTAATCCATTTTTACGGTAAAAATTTTGGCCTGGAAAATTTAGGCGATTGAGTTCTATGCTGAATAACCACGAGCAAAGAGATCATCGTAATGTAGAGCACTGATTGATTTTCATTACGAAAGCTGGAAATGATACAAAGTTTTACCCTAATTAGGATATACTATTTTATTTTGTAATCATGGCTTAGACGCTCCACTTAATAATCAGCAAGCATATCAGGTGTCAGGAAACCATGGCCTCAAAATAGAATAAATCCTAACACGTAAATTTTTGTATCAATCCAGTCAACAAATATTGGAGTCACTACCACAAATTCCTGCTAGAAGGAATAAAAAGCATTCATTATTGGGAGATTAATTAACATTTATTGGTAGATATTGGAAGCCGAGAAATAGAAAAATCACTCCTAGAGAAGGACAATGATGATAATCATCCTCATTCATAAATTATGATATAGAACAGGAACAGATGGAAGAGTAATTATTTTAGGCAAACAATTCTACACTCCAAAACAGAAAATGTCAACATTCGAAAATATACTGAACTCTGGAAGCATAGACAGTTGGAATCACCCTCTCAAACTAAATATAGGTAAATATATCTCCTGAGGAAATCCCTATCTACAAACAGCGTGTTTTGTCTCGTCCTGATCCTCAGGAGACGGGCGAAAGTTCACCAGCATCTCATAATCCCTTTTGGTCCATTCATCTTTCATCCCGGAAGAGGAGGGCCTGGGTCGAAATCCTTCGAAGAACAAAATGCGACGAAGTTATGCGACTTTTCTTCGAAAGAAAGAGTGGGAACATTTGGTCGGAAGGGAGGAAATATCGGTCTCATTTCCTCGAAGAACAAGGGAATTGGAGATGGAGATAAGGGCGCGGGTGGAAACGTGTTCCAAATGGAGACTGACTCCGTTCGATAATCCCGTTTACATCCGGGGATTATGGACGCAAGCCCAAAATATTTATGCGTCTGTCGAGGAAAAAATGTTCTGTCGCTGGAGCACTTCCGGATACGACTATTAGGGGAAGAAGGGTGGCGTGTGTCGGGGAAGAGTTAGGGAGCGGAAAACATTAGGCGTTATATTGTTTGAATACAATCGATGTCAACAAAATTCACTTCCTAATGAACGCTTGATTGAGGAAAATGGAATTCGGTGATACAGCTAATGTAAATAAAAATTAATTTATGAGAAATTTAATAAACCATAGGGTTTATTATCACCGAAAACTTCGAAAGAATTAGTGATAATCCAATAAAAAATGCCTCCCCGGCGGGAAATCGAACCCCGGTCTCCCGCGTGACAGGCGGGGATACTGACCACTATACTACCGAGGACATTAATAAATCTTTTGTCTCAATAAAGCTAAATACAAATTATTTCGGTAACGAAAGTATCGCTATTATTGATTAAACTTATTGACTTTAATATGCCATTAAAATATTCTGCCCAAGGGTTGATTTGAATCTCATCCCCTCTGAAAGTAATTATCACGGAGTGAGGGAGAATGAGTATTGACCATTGATTCCCTCATCATGGTATAGTAATCGGAATGGATCAAGCAAAGGACAATGGCTCTATGAGTAACACTTTTAATAGCAGTCTATAATGAAAGACCTTAATCAGTGACATAATTCAACATCACTTATACCTCGGTAGCTTTCACGTCATCAAAATAACATTTACATAAGGTAAGAACTATGTAAGAAAACTCCAACAAATCACATTCGTCAATGTAAATGTTCCAATTATTATAAACAATACTATAGTCAATGGTTATAAGATTCTAGTTAAGATAACGCGGATTTTTGTCACATAGTAACAATAATTTTCATAATAAGGAAAACAATTGCAGCGTAATATTCCCTGCGTGAGAAATGTTATATATATTCTAAGGAAGACTACCCAGATATCTCAGTCATGGTAAATTTTAGTCAGTATATTCCCTTCCATCAATATTGAACATAGTAAATTTATACATAAAAGAAGAACCTTGACCATAAAGTAAAAATGAGATTCAATAATTATCTAAAAAATATATATTAGCTATGGTATGAAATTTACAAGTAATTACCACAGTATATGTATGTGTATCATTCACATCTGTAGAATAAAAAATCTTAACTTTAATTTCATGCTTTGGCTTACTATTTTTTGGCCGAGGATGGACTTCTTAGTTGAAGAATATTTTTATGGATGAGCATGAAATTCTGCGTCGGAAACAATATTAGAGCGGCTAAGATGCATTTTTATCATTTCTAAATGAAATTAAAAGTGTTAATGTCATTAAAATATTATTATATATTTTTTGGCCGTACTAATACGTATATTATGATTAGGGAATTTATGAAAAACAGAATTAAGCTCACACAAATGTTTGCTAATAAACATAAAATCTTTAGCGAATCATCTTACCTATTACTGCATATCAATAACTATATAATTTTATGGATACACTGTATGTATATGTATGTACTTCTATGACTATGCATATCTCTTAGCAAGAACAGAAGACGACTACAAGTATGTTGCACATCACTTGGTGTATCAGAAATCTCTGACAAATACTAGAACAGAGGTAGGAAACCTGTGGCCTTAAGGACACATTTGGATTTCTTTAGCCTTCATTGCGCCCTCTGAGTCTCTTCCACAAATTTTCAATCTTTATAATGACGCTGAGTGACAAAAAGAGTGTAAATAGTCTCTTTCAGTGTACTTACAATTAGTGAATGATTTTAATGACAAGTTTTGTGGTTTCACTTGCGGTCTTTCTTATGAGATCGAACGCTTAATGTGGCGTTTTCAAAGAAAGGGCTTCTCCATCCCTGTCCTTGAACATTTTCTTGCTTCGCTGCTTACTTGGTCGTTTTAGAAATTCAGTATAGATCCTCATATTGCAATTCTACTTATCAATAAGTAATGCAATTCCGTATGGCGACAGCTGACATCACTGATCCCTCTAGAAAATGTTATTTTTAGGAATTAACGGAAAATATTTATTAGGGTGATCAGAGACTACAATGAAGGAGATCAAAATGAAATGAAAATCTCAGTTTTCTTTGGGCTTCCTTGACGAACCGTCTCTTTTAAAGCAATCTAAAACACATTCAATAGCAATTAGGTATGATATATTCCGATAATTTCTACAAAAACCCTGGAACTACGTATAAATAAGATTCTTCGAAACTATACGGAAAATAATCAATGCTTATTCGCTCAAGCGACCAAAACGAACTCTCCTTTTAATATATATGTAATAATAAATTTTAATTTATTGCAGATAATAATGCAATCAGGTTTAATCCTCTTCGAATAGCGTTAAGTTAAGATTATGCAATACATAATTTTAAATTTAATTTCAAACGGTTGTGTTATTGTTATATTTCGAATGAGGAGAGTTGAGAACATTGCTGCAATGTTAATTTAATTCAAATCTAATGCAAAATCGATTGAATTGATCGAAGCCATTACTAGGTGAATCTGCATTATGGTGGAAATAACCAAGAAATATCTTCACAAAATTTTTCTGTTTAGTGATACTATTAATAGTTATCATCATTATCCTTCAACCATTACTTGAAACATGGTCGGTCGCATTGAGTAAAATGAAATTGAGCAGATTTTTCTTATTTATTTCCACCACAAAATCCAAAGACTGAAATCACTATCATTCGTTTACTTATTGCTGTCATTGTAAGCCTTGAAAGAGCTCTTTACGACCGTAGGGGATTGTGCATCCCTCGTAAAGAAACATAGGTTGTCCTATTTAACCCTGTTATCATACAATATACGGAAACTGAGCCACCTTAAGCGAACCTTCTCACCTTCTGTTTCCACAAGGAAGAAGAATACAACTCGAGAAAACATCCAGCAAAAATAATTTCGGCCGAAGAAAAACCCCTCCTGTCCCAGAAGTCAATTTACGCCTTGGACAAGAAAAAAGGCTCCATCGAAAATCTCTTACAGTTTTCACTCAAGCTAAGAAAAAACAGTTCCTCGAACGACAACTCCGGCAGAGGATAACTTTTGTGGTGTCAATCCCATGAGCAGTGGAGGAGAAAAAAGATCTCCGGCCGAAAACACACTCCCATCTCGGCCTATCTCTTGGGTCCGGGCGACACCGAACGAAATGGAACGCATATTGAAGTTTTCCGGGCCACGGAACACGTGTGTGACACCCGATAGATGCGGCGACCCCCGCGGATACTCCCACAGAAGTCTATAAGGGCTTAACGGGGATTACCGTCCCTTCCCTTGGCGTTGTCCACGGAAGGCCTGACTGCACCCAATGGCTTGTGTCTCCGGCCGACGGCGGGGAAAACACGGTGATTGCATCCTCAAAGGTACTGTGTGGAGAGAAACACGGGGAGGGTTTTGAGTCAACACTTCTGACACCTTCCGGAGGGTGGTTGGTGGTGGTCGTGGTCTCGGGATGAATTTGCGAGGGAGATTTGACAATTGTGTGGCAGGCGTCACGAGGTCCGGTGGATCCGAGGAAGGTTAAAAGCGATTTTATCGGACCCAATGAGGATAGAGTGAGGGCAAACAGTCGGTCCTTTTGTCAATACGTGCGTTTGGATTGTAAAATGTGTCGGATATAGTGGCTTACGGAGAATGAGATTGACTCCTGGGGAGTTGGAAGATACGGGTGAGATTGAAAGTGAGGAGATGGAGAAAGGGTTTAAAACTGTTTCCATTACGGGAAGATGAGGTTCGGAGAGGATAAAAGGACGGATTTTGAAAGGGGTAATTGTCTGGCGATTGTTCAGACCGCTGTAGGGAAACTTCAATTTCCTTTTAGAGCGTTTTACATTTAGCATCCCGAGAAGATTTTTACGGTCGAAGTATCGTATTTATTGATAATATCTCGGAAGAGGATTTGGAAAGGTGTCTCTCGGTAGCGGTTTCTTTATAAATAAATGGAGAACTTAATGATTCTGCCCCTTAACTTCGTTTCCCACAATAGTAATAAATGATGAAATTTGCTCATTATCACCGAATTTATTCTGACACACCTTCGTATGTGTATGAGTAGTACCTTAGAATTAATTCCCAACAGCTACATTTTCATTCGAATAAAAATAAAGTTTAAATATTTTTTCAAGAGCACCTTTACATAGATGGGCTATAAATCGTAAACATCAAAAGCATTGGAGATTACCAAATCTTGTCTTAAATATTGAAAAGGAAAATTGTAGGGTTTCAATTTGTAAGGAAAATATTTTCATTTTGCAATGATGCAGGGATTGTGCAATCTACCACAAAGCGATAAATTCTTTGAGGCAAAAATTCTCAAATAAAATCTCGGTACTATACCCTCACAGATGGTTTACTCTTCCAAAGATGATGTTTGATCAATGATGATTTTTCTAAATGGTTTTGAAACTACTAAAAAATCCCTAAAATCTTGAGAAAATTACTATCAATCCTAATGAGGATTTAATTAAGGAATAAAATTAACACACGGTGAAAGAGTTACCATCTACAATGAGATATTGTACCACCATATTCAGTTATCAATTTCCAAATTGGAAAAGATCCCCAAATTATGGGAAATAAAGATAAATATCAAAGGAAAAGAAGCAAGACTATAAGACCTAAATACGAGAATCATGATTACGATGTTTAACTGTTAGGTCATATCATTTAAATTTATTGCACAAATATTTCTATACTAAACCATTATTCAACAAAATATGTAACTACCTACTTAAAGTTTGCACACATTAATTTCACTAGAAGTGTAATTATTTCAGTTTCGAAGATGGGCCATTTATAGACTATATATGCCTAAATTTAAATTATTTCCGTAGCTCATTGTAATATGTAGTCGCTTATCGAATTATAATGCTATTAGTGAAGTTAACCGTTCATACGAACAACAGAGAGTTTGCGAGAGTCATACTTAAAATAATCCTCACAAAAAATATTTTTAATATTGTGATTGTACGCATAAAAATAGGAAAAATTATATTTTTTAATCTAATTTGAATAAATTTCGGAAGGCTTTTCAAAAAACAAAAATTATTTTTGAATTGTATGAATTCAAATTGGTAGATGCGTACGCTGTAAGTTACTTGATCACTATCCCGCAAATTTTCATTCAAATCTGTGTCACCTTGGTTTGTCTTCATCAGTGACTCCATAAATTTAACACTTAGCCACCCCATTGGCTTGAAAAGCTTAGATTCATGGTGCAGCTGCCTGCGTAGGACCGATGCATTTCTAAGCGACTTTTACGTGCTCAGTGTATTGACTCAAACGCCCATTTATGCCATTTTCACAGCACAACGAACACGCTATTGATTAACCCAGGGACTTCCCCAATTTTCTAATGACACCCTTTCAATATTATGGGTCACCCTGAGAATTATATCTAGGGCCATTTTATCATGTTTAGAACATATATGAATCCGTAAAAACATTTCTTAAAACATAACCGGGTTCCATAGATTATGAACAATCATAACTTATCATAACTATAATACATTTAATCAATTGAATTAGTTGCCACCGATTGTAACTCCATAACAGAGAGGAGGAAGAGTAATGTCATCTTAATTCCGCAAAATAGTTTTATTGAACGACCAGTTTCGACTAAGTTCTAGGCAACTTCTTTTGGCTTGAAGATGACTAAACCTTAGTTGTAATCGGTCATTCATCAAAACTATTTTGTGGAACTAGGACGAGGTTATTCTTTCCTCCTCATCTAAAATAAATTTTTTAGCTCTGGATCTTCGAGGGACAGACAGTTAAGTCCTAGTGTATCTACATCGGTTCCCATGGGGTGTCTCCAGTTTCAAACTTCCTTCTGGTTTCTTTAGCCAACGATCCTCCTCCATATGTTCATTTTTATATTTTCAACTACGTGCATGTCCTCCGCTCCTAATCCTCGCATAATTCGATGAATCTGATAAGTCCAAATCGGATTATCTGGTATCTTGTTCCCTTTCGCCATGTGGCCACCGAGGACTTCCTTTCGCTAAACAGGAAGGACCACAAAGCCCTCTTGGACCACCACCTACCCAAGGAGGGAAGAAAGAAAAATCTGCTCCATGCTGCATGCTTTGATAACTCCTTTGTATCGACTCTTTTAATTTCTTGAATCGCTCTTAACTCTTCCGTTTCTAATCCACTTACCTCCTCAATCGCCTTGTACAGTCCTGTACGCTATTCTTGTCTGCATTCATGCTGCTACCTTGCGGTCAAAGGCGGAGACAATTCCCCTGAAAGGGGGTTTACCGCTCTTTTCCAGTCACTCTTCTCAAAATAATTCTGAAAGAACGGAGTAGCGGTCTTGCAGTTGTATAATAGGCTACAGAATTCTTTCTGCTGCTTATCTTTCGTATTATGTGCATAACGTGCCATCCATTGCTGGGTAACTGCACGAAAATCTTTTCCTTCTAAAGAAACTCTGGTTATCTGGCTCATAGAAGGACATACAAGCATTTGGCTGACCATCGAGGACAGATTGTGCGTGTTAAGACCATTGAATAGAGAAAAGAAAATTCCCACAATTCTTGTTCCGACTGGGCAAGTATGAACCGGAAACGGTTCAATATCTCACGTCTATGGACAATGAACCTTAACTACTAGAAAATATGCGTTCACGAGAAACAAATAAGATAATAATGTTAGCTAAATAAGATCATGTAAAGTTAACGAGCAATGCATAAGACAAAGTATAACGTTAACGTAAAAATGTGGATATCTGCTCTAGTTTTATAATTAGTTTGGTCTTCACAATGGAATATTTAGGAGAGACCATAATAAATCCAGCTTTGATGACGAAGAAGTCCATCGTCGAAACAAATGATATCGTACAAACTTCTTTTATTGGAAATTTTTGTTTCAGATTAAAAAAATTCCCTTTATAAGAACTATATCCTCACCAATTGTTGTGTAGGAGAGATTTCTTAACATCTCGCAAAATGAATTTTCTATCAAGCTAGCTGGAATATTTGATGATAAGGAAACTTCAGCAATCGTCTGGCCTTTTATGATATTTGCACTTTCACTGTTTCTCTGTGCCTTTCTTTGTGTAATATTTATGGCAATCTGCTTCTTAAATTAAGTTTTTTTTTATTATTGCTTGATTTTTTATGATATATTTTTATTATAATTTATTATTATTATTGATTTTTATTAGTATTGATATTAGTTCTTTAATATTTATAAATTATTATAACACATTTGATTTGTAATTTTCCTATGCGTGTCAAATAAATAATTATCATTTGATATATATAATTTGTTGCAGATTTTATTGTTTCTCGAGTGAAAATAAATATTTCGTTGGGCTAGGAGAGAAGATTAAGCATATAAGAGTTCGATAACAGGAAACAAAAAGGATAAACTACGGAGAATAAGCCTGACGATAATCAGACAATCAACTACAAGCACAGTTCCAATTTCCTAGACTTCCAGCTATTGCTAGCAATTCTTTCTTCCGATTTCAAAATCGTCTTTTTTTACCTACTTTCATGGATTTATTCCATGTTAAATGAATTTATGGACTTTATGGATTTATTCCATTCCTACTTTCATGGATTTATTCCATTTTGTAAGACACTGAAGTGTCTTACAAAAGCTTACTGTGCCATTATGTTTCTTAGACCGTCCGCTGTTGGCTAAATTCTATTCATCGATGAAGGGTTCGGTTCCAACTCCATGCATTTGAATTGCGTCACATCATTTTAGAGAACGATTAGCATGAATAAGTATGAAATCGTAGGATTCAATTTTCCCGCTCCTCTCCAAAGCAATCTGAAGATTCTTTATGGAATTTCACGAAGAAATGATGCCCCATTTTCTACATTTTAAATTCATATACAAATACATATACATAATATCATACCCTTGACTATGCATTTTGAAATAGCTACGTCTCTGCTTGGAAACTAGCTGAGTCTATCATAATTTTTTCTTTGCATCGAGGGCAGAGGACGAGGGTAATCCGATTACGTTTCTTCCCGTCCACCCTTTTCGTGCGAGGGATAAAAAAATGTTTACAAGACCACATGTCGTGAATTAAACTTCTTATCTCTTTCAATGGAAGCGGTTAAAGAATAATTGAACTTGTTTCGGAGAGTGAAAAGGGTGTTGGAGAGCATGATATGCGAACGTTTCACACCAAGTAATGCTCTGGCGGCGAAAACGATTCTTCGTTACCTGACTGAAGGAGCAAACGATGAATTGAACGAAAGAATACGTGTCTTATCGCAACTCCTTAAGAGAAAAAAACTGGACGAACCCGTTCAACTGCAAGTCAACACTAGATGTGAGAAGTTCGAAATTGCACTTACATAATTTGCTTTAGGGAATGGAAAAAAGTGTTGTTATTTAAAGTAAAGGTATTTGCCTTATTAAAAACACTGTTCTTAGTAATTCGTGATAGTAGTTAAGATACTGAAAAAGTTTTAAACCAACAAAGGATATATAAAGATATGTTTCTAACTGATTCGTGAGCTTAAATTAATACAGTTTGAATATTGCGAAAGAAAAGGCAAAGTATTGTACCGTAGAATAATACATAAACAAATGGAGGAAAATTGTCAACTATTAGAGGAAATAATAATCTATACAATCTGATCTGACTTTGTGGAACGCAATTTACTAGTAATTAATGAAAAGACAAAGTTGGCTTTTTTCATTTTGAATGATGAGCGATGGAAGTATAATGGAAAATGAATTCAGAATAGCATTTCATTCCATGATCCTCAGTTTAAGGAAACGCGTAGATTTTAAATAAATCCATTTAAGCCGCATCATTTTGAGTGTATGACCACCCAAGTAACCATTCTGCATCTCCTCATTCGAATCTTGCTCCAAATAAATTTATTCAAACCTCAGTAAAGCCCTGCAATAAACAGTTAGGTCTTGAACTTTATCCTCAATTTGCATCTTGCTTTTATATATTTCGTGAAGGAGCAATTATTATGCTTAGATATTTAAATTCTCAAAACTTAGACCAACAAGTCCTCGGTAGTACAGTGGTCAGTATCCCCGCCTGTCACGCGGGAGACCGGGATTCGATTCCCCGCCGGGGAGTTATTTTTAATTTTGCCATACTATTTATATACAATTGAACCCAAAAATTCTATTTTCTATAAGTAGTTTTAGTACCAGGTGATTGGGTTATACTTATCTCCTCATTACAGCTTGAGGACGCTTAGAACTCTATTTTAAATTCATTATGTCGAATTCTGTGACCACACCCCCAGCCAGTTGCCGAAAGGCCGCTTTTAAGGTGATAATTTTGATGAGAATATCAAACAATTTACAATTACGTAACGATATATGTATAGCTACGAACAAAAAGTCGGTGGAGATAAAAAAGATTCTCCCCGGCGGGGAATCGAACCCCGGTCTCCCGCGTGACAGGCGGGGATACTGACCACTATACTACCGAGGACTTGTAAACAAACCTAGCTCAATAAAGTTAAATACAAAAGCATTTCGGTAGCTATCGTATCGCTATTATCCGATCAAACTTACTGATTTCAATATGCCTTTTAAATATTCTGCAAAGGTCGGTTTGAATCTCATCCCCTCTAAAAGTAACTATCAAGGAGTGATGAGCAATGAGTATTGAGGTAGTATGCCCTTGCTTCCCTCACCAAGCCAGTATGCTACAATCGGAATGGATCAAGCGAAGGACAATGGCTCTATGAGTAACACTTTTAACACCAGTCTATAAGAAGAGACCTTATAAATCAGTGCCATGATTCAACTCACTTATAACCCAATGGCTTTCACGTCATCACATCAATAAGACTATGACCAAAATCAACGAAAGATATATTTTTATATGTTCTGAACTACAAGGCAAAGGAGAAAGGAACTACGCTATCTCCTTATCATCCGTTTCGAATTTATTCCCGATTATTTCGTGAATTTTGAAATTTCTTAGTATATTATTCCCATTTTACAATGTATTTACTATTAATTCACACCCTTTTACACAATATCTTCATACATTGCTTTCCTTTGTCTTCGGGTATTTACGTGTTTAACTGTTATACGATCAATGGGCAAATAGACTCTCGAACTTACTTTACTTACAGTCATTTGAAAGATATGCTATTGCTAAAATATTATCAAATCCTAGCACCTACTGACAAACCCATAATTAGACTTAGCAGGACCTAAATTATGAGTGCTCAGCAATTTTGCGATGATACAGTTATATGTCATACAGAGATGCATCTTCTTCTAGATAATTACAGTGGTTTTAAAGCCATGAACTTAACTTTCATGTAATATATCTACGTATTTTCTTATTTAAATTATCATGATACTTGTATTATTATACACCTATATTATGTATTTTATTGTCTATTTATCTTGTGTTCATTACAACAGTATAAATCAATATAATATATTTTTTGGATATTTGTAATCGATACTAATTGATGCATAAACTATTGTACATGGTACTATTATATATGATTTTGGTGTTTTATGTTACACATAATATTTCAGATAAATAATTTGTATGTACCTTCAAAATTTTAGAATTTTATGTCAATCCGCGAGTACCTGAATTCGTTATTCACGAGCTCGTGAGGAAGTTAAGAAACGGACACAACAAAATGGAACCGGTAGCCATTCCTCTTGAGCAGTCGATGACAGAACGATATTCAAGAGTCCGTCTCTCAGAATTTATCGAAGGAAATTCTCACCAATCGTACGAGTAATCCCCGAAATCATCCACATGATCGCTCCTCCGATGAAGTGTGAGTGAACGTCACTTTGGGCGTGAAAGAGCGAGTTCCGGCTTACTTAAAGTGGGCCATTCTGCAAACCATTCTTCCCTAATGCTCTCGAAATATTTCCCTCGCGCCCCAGCGCGCCTCCGAAGGTGTATCCGACTGCGAATGGATCTTTTGCTTTTGGAATAACGCCTACGGTCCAAATTCCCAGCGATTTGTGTAAGAGGATTGGCGTGACAATACGACAGTTTTGAATCTTGAGGATATAACGGATGCCTCATCGTCTTCCCTGAAGCGAGACGAGTGGTTTCCTTGAAAACGCGAATAGAAAAAAGGAAAGTTGCGAAAATGTTTGCTTTTCGCCTCTCGGTCACCTGGATCCATTCAGAGCCATCGTCTGCGAAATCTTTCTTCCGGCTACTCTGAGACCGTGTTAACGCGATTACGGGAAAGGAAGTGCATTGGGCAAAGGGATTTCGGGGAAAGGGTTGGAAGCTGCGAGGGATGGAGTGACCCGACAACTCAGAGTACGACAACTCATCGGACCCGACAACTCACCGTGCGACAACTGACCGGACGACAGCTCATTGCGCGAACAACGGATTGCTACGACAATTGAAACAATATCAAATTTATACTAGCTAGTTTTATTAATAAATTATCAATTGAGCGGTAGTATTTTTATCGATTAATGATTTAACTATTCAATAAGTTATTAATACATCCTAATGTCGAGGAGACATGCAGGCTATTAAAAACTTGCTTTAAAGAGCACAAAAGAGAGACTGAAAACAAGCAGTTCAATCTATCTGCCATCACAGAACACGCATGGAGCGAATACAGGTATAAATTAAACTTCGAGGAGGCGAAAATAATATCAAAAGAAAACCATTATTTACCACGTATAATAAGGGAATTGATAGAAATATTTAAACAACGAATACCATTAATTGAGAAGAGGGATATTTTTTCAAAATTCTTGGAAGGGAGATAAATTAACCAATCCCATGACAACATTACTAAATGGTACTATATAACGAGGACCAAAAGGCTATATAATTCATCTTCGATCTGACAAAGCCTACTAAATATCGTCGCTTCAAGCAATTAGCATCGCGTTGCAACCCGAAATCACCATGCATAGAACAAGTTATGAATAATATGTTTAATAATAAATCAATCGCGCGATGAGCTGTCGCCCTGTCAGTTGTCGCACTCCGAGTTGTCTCACACTGAGTTGTCGCACTCTGAGTTGTCACGGAAACGAGGGAAGGTCCTCTCGTCCAGAAATCCGGTCACATGGGAAGCGTGCGCGTGCAGCTTTGCCCGTGATCCCACGCGAAAGATCGAGACCTCAGTGGGATTCAAGGAAATCGTATGATCGCATTGGAAGCATGTAATAGATTCTATCTAATACTCACAATGGGAAATTTAATAGGGAGTCTGACCATGTAACCAACGCTTGTTAGGGGACCCCAGTATATTCTCCCAGGAAGGGTTACCGAGGGTTTTAAATCCCATCTTTACCGATGGAAAATAAATTGGCAATCTAAGTAATCTTCTTACGGCATCTAATTCGTTGGAGATTATCATCTATTGTCCCTCCCCTTTGTAGTGTGATTGCCCGGGCATCTTTCGCGGTGAATAATGGATGATAAATCAGGAGTAAGAACTCGGTTGTTAATCGGTAAAAAGCCAATCAAAAATATACGGTAATATTTACTGTTGTATGCATACGCTGTCACCGAAAAGGTGCATGGCTGGAGAAAATGAAAATACAAATTATGATAGTAATGTGTTTACTTTTCTGTACACAAGGGTAGTTGAAGAATAAATTAAGTACTAAATTAGTTTGCTGTTCCTATGAGACTATCGCAATAAACATCGTTTACTTCTAGGAATCTTCAGCAACGAAGGTAGAAAGCACAATTCGGTTCACCACAGAAAAATAAGGATTAAACAACGAATGATGATGACCTAAAAAGAAAATGAACAATTTCGAATTCTTCTAAAAGCTAAGTCTCACGTCAGTAAATACCACTATCCTAAGTAAGGAAATATTACTATTCTCTCTGCAGACACTTAGAGAGGTAAGATGGATATATTTATCATCCTAAGAATAAGCTTTGGTTTGTCCTGAAACCAATTCATAAAAGTAAAAGCAACATTCGCGTAAGTGAATCCGTTACGAATACATTCAAGTATTTTATCTGAGGAAAATATTTATTTTTGCTTGTCCCAGAATATATATTTATGTGAAAAAGGAGACTGCGAACGATTGAAGAGCTATATAAATGTAAATCTTTAAGACGCGCGAAATTATATGCTGCAGCTTATTCGTTCACATAGTTCTTAAAACGAAGAAAATTAAAAGATATTAAAAACTAACTCAGTAATAATGAATTTTGAGCTACACAAGCTAAGTAGACCGAACACACAATTCTTAGCTTCTTAAAATTTTCAACTGGAATATTAAATAAATCTGTGATAAAAATAATAATAAATAATAAACCATACCTAGGTGATATTATTTTCCTTTTGTCCATATATTTTCAAATCCTTGCCTGCCCTCTGCCAAAATCTAATATATTCCAACGTCTTTTGACTATTATATGATTTTCATCTTAAATGTCCTCAAATATATTCTTTCCATAGAAACTATTAATAGGATACATAGCTACAAAAATATAGCACTAATCAAAATTGCTTGCTTTCACTTTTGAATGAAAGAAGCACGATACGGAAACGTGTGATAGAAAATGCAGTTAATTGGAATCTAAATTATAATAACTAAATCATAATATTTTTGGCTTTATTTAAATGTAGCTATTCATTTTGGACAGGTATTTGTAATATTTTTTCCTCGGAGCATTGGGGAAATCAATAGTGATTAGAATTAATCACATGTCACTGGATACTTACGGGCCAATATATAAATGCAAGAAAAATGTAATCTATAGGTATCTATCTAGTTCTTCGTATTATCTAGTTAAGTTAGTATAACTTTTAATGAGTTGAGGAAATGTTTTGAGAAGCTTTTTTTTACAATTTTGTAGATGACAACTCTAGAAATTCATGTTTAAGAGAATCTTTCCCATCTTTCTCTTCCTCTTTGATATGAATTTTCATAATCTGTGTTCCTATTTTTCCCGTTTCAACCGTATTTGGCACGCGGCGAACGAAATAGGATTCCTACACCGGTCACACTTTTCTATCCGGAAATCTGGTATCGAATTACCAAAGAGGGCATTTCGAAGTCGAATCGAATGTTTTCGAAATTCCAAATATTTGTTTCGCAAGCGACCGGTTTATAAGCTGTCTCCAATATTTTGGATTGGAAAAGATTAAACTCCAATCAAGAATCCTTGGAATTCCGTGGTGAACAGAATGGCTGTTCAAGTTTCTTATTTGTAATACGGTATTATTCTTCGAGTTGAGTTCCTTTCCGAATTTTTTGTAACGCCTTTAAAATCTCCCTGAACATACTTTCTGTAATTTATCAAAATATCCTTCCGCATGTGATTCCCTTTCTAAAAGTTTTTTTTTTTAACGACTCTTGAACTTATACCTTCAATATTCCAAATATCAATCAGCTTTGGAATCTGTATCTGTAGAGCGAAAAATCTCCCTAGATTATACTTATTTATTCCATTAAATCGCTGCAATTTAGTAGAGTACCAGGTGGGAACGGTAGAGGTAATGTAACAAATTAATAGTAACTAATTCCGAGATGCCCCACCGGAAGAGACGCCCCAGTCATAGTATTTTTAAGGAAAACTACAATATTACTCTACGGACGGTGTTCGTCAGTTAATTGTAATGCACCTGTCTATCTGCAAGAGTTTCACGGCGATTAATTCTTTTTACGCAATTTTATAGCATCATTTCAAGTAGGTACTGTTTTATTCCGCCCTGTTATAAGGTAGAGTTAGAGGTTTCTGGTTGGCATCAGTTTAAATATTTGAATATTTTGAATTAAAGGGCGAAAACTTGTAACTTTCTGGCTGCAAGGGCATCTCTCCCGTACTGAAAGGATAGATGCCCCACCTCTTCTCGGTATAGATGCCCCAGTGCTATCTTTAGGTATATGTGCCCTATTAGTATCAATTTAGCTTTAAGGTGGTACTGATTAAGACTGTTTTCAAGAAAACGTTTGTAATCTACATTTTAATTTAAATACAAATTTAAATCCACGATCGAATGCATTTTATGCACGATCAAAAATGAGGTATTGTTCAGTAAGCACTAGGGAGAAGCGTTTTGCCACTTTATCTGATCTACATGTGATACCCGGCAAAAGTGGTTCACCCACATGGACATTGCAAATATATTTTTTTTTCGAAATAAAAATAACATCAAAATTTTCATGATTTTTTTTAGGTTTAAAACGAGAATATTTTGTGTTTCTTCTAGCCCCCATTCATACCAATTATAAATTTTATTATAATTTTAAATGTATATTGTTCTCTAAATGTACTACACTTTTTGGCTAAATTTTTGCAAATGAAACTTCTAAATCGGTTTTTAATTCAACTTAAATATTTAGTTATATCCTAATTTCAAGTTAAATTTAACAATTTTGTTATATAGCATGCGCTTTCCAGATTAAATTTAGTTTAAGCTAATGGGGCGTCCCTCCCACAGAGGTCTCTCCAGTACAACCGGGAGAGATGGATAAATGCAGGGATGCATAAAAAGTTTAATATTTTGGGTGAAAATGTTTTTAAACAAAATTTGTTTATATACTGTCAATAACCAATAAATGTTGTATTTTATCATGCAGTATCACATTCTTGTTATTATTGAAATCATTGTTATGGAGTCTTTTTCTTAGGTGGGACATCTCAACCGGAATTACCTTATAATCTGTCCGGCATTCGCCCAAAGACTGAAGGGAAAACTCTTCAAAACCTGTCGTGGACAGTAAGTATAGTGGACAATATATCCTTGCAAGGGGAATCTTATTTTAGGTACAATTTATATTGCAAGTTGATGATGAGCTAGGTAAATACATTTCATTTTTATTACAGGTGGAGACAATCATAATCTTGAAAAATCAATTCGTTCGCTGAAATTGATATTATGTAAGAGGTTGACTAACCGATTTATTGAAGACTTTCGACTAGAGGATGAAGAAAGATACCAAAGGCAAAGAAATTTTCAAAAAATTTAAAGTCAAGAAACTCAACGGAGGCCTAAAACGAAATGAAAAATGCTGTCTAAATCATGATTTGCGGGAAGCACACATCTAAGAGAGGAAAATATCAAGGCTTCTATATTGATTGAATTATTTTTTGAACGCATTTACCTCAAGGAGATTGTTTTGTTTAAGATAAGAGGAGTTATAAAATGATATGGCTTAAAAAAGTTGCGATAGTTCACTCAATTCCTTCAAAATTTAAATATAAGGGGTGCACTGATTTCTCTCTCGAGGCGCTCAATAGCTTTCAACCTAGCCTGCAGACGGTGCATGGGATGAAAGACAAACATAAAAGAACAAGAGAAAATGGGAAGATGGAAAATCGTCTTTGAAGATCTTAGGGGTTAGAATGACAAGTGCATTTGCGAACGAACCAATATATAACTTATGTAGTCGAGAAAGGACTGTGATGGTCAGTTATCGGTACCTAAATCTTTCATTCTGTTAGCTACTCTTTAAAGTTTTTTCACAAAATTATACAGGAAAGTAACCAGTTTTCCATCGGTGATGTGCCGATGGACGGCATGCAAGGTTTCAGTATACCTACTTGAGGTATTCAACTAGACAGATTTCTGAACGGAAAAATGTTTCATACTAAAATCCAATTTATTTATCAACTTAGTATCCTTTTAGCTCAATACATTTTCTTCCAACGATTTTCTAATAATTTTAAGTATTTCAAATTCTACAATTTTTGGAGATCTACAGAATAGTAGTTTTTTCGGCCATTTTCTGTTCATTCGACGTCTATTTTCTCATGCCAAGCCATTTCCTCAAGTTTGCGAACATAGAGCAGTCGTAAAAGAGACCATCTGTTCTCGCTATAATCTGGCAAATCGTTTTGCTGTCTGGCTGCGAAAATCACGCTCCCAGAGAATTGGATTGACCTCGCGTAACTGGACGTGTAAATCACTGTTTAAAAATTGCCTATACTCAGTTTTTCTATTCTTAAGCGATTCCATTAGCCAAATATGGACTCTTCTTCACCAATTTTGCACCACTTCTCTGAGCATATAAACTATGTTAAAAAAGAGCCATGTCTCGCCTGGGGATGCTATACAGATATACCGACATCAGGGATCCAGTCTCTCTTCGCACCTACTTCTCAAGCTGCGCTCTTCTCCAATATGGACCATGTCTTCCGATTTTAACCTCTCCACTCTCAATCATGTCTTAAACTTCTTTTTAAAAATAGTGTTTTCGAGCGCCATCTTGCAAAAACATACCTAAAGCACTTCTTCTAAATCACCTCAATCTTCCTACTATCAAAGCCTCTCATACTTCCTCCGACTTCTCCTTCCTGTATAATGTAATTAACTGCAAAATCAATTCTCCTTTCCTAGTCTCTCTTTTCTCTTTCCGAGTCCCTTCGAGAACAACTCGCCTATCTGATACCTTCTCTCTGAGCACTCCTCGTCTATCAACTGTAAAACGATCACTCTTTTTCCTCATTCCTCCAATTTTCAACTCCCTTTCTTCCATCGTTCACTTCGATAATTCTTCTATTCTCTTAAATCCATCCAAAATATGGTTGCAAGTGATTGACATTTTATAATTTTATTCCTTATTTAAATTAATTTTATGTTGTTGATTTGCTGTTTTATTTTGTTCTCACTGATTGTTGGTTTTTCTTTGCTTCTTGTTATTTCGTCACCTGCAATTGGTCTCGTGCTCTTTGTTGATACTTACTGATAAATTAATAAATTAATTCCTTCCTAACTCCAATAAAAAAGAGATAATAGGTTATTCTTTCCCTCTTTTCCAGGCAGCCAATAAATACTCGAAGAATTATAAATATATAAGGAAATAAACGGTACGATTCATGCAGCCTCTGCCACGTAGTAAAGCGGATCACAGAGCATTTACGAAGGTATTTTTCATATTATATTTAGATTCAAGGGAGATTAACGTCATTATGTTTGAGCTGCCTACATTGACATGTATTTCAATTTTGAATCCAAGTCGTTGAGATCGTATTAGGTGCAAGAAATTTGTACCTTGACTATTTCAAATTTAAAGGATCTCAATTTTAGGAAGCTTAAACCGCTCAGTTACTGAGTAACTTCTCATTCATTATTAAAGGGGAATGAAAAATTAATTTTGGTAAGCTAATATGATAAATAAGGGATTTTTAAATTAGTAGCGGATTTTGACTTCATGAATTCTTGTTAAGTAACTTAGTTTTTACGTGTAAATGTGCTATTTGTAAAGGAAATAACTGTATTGAAATACTGTTTTGAGAGACAGCTGTATAATAATAATATATTGCTGTAAGTTGAAGATAATTGTATTGCAATAGTGAGATGTTGAACCTAGAAGATAACTGTATAGTAATATTGTATTGTTGCAGATATATGCGTTCTAAAATAGCAAGAAAAGTTACATTTTATGATTACTATTTTGCATAGTATGGAAATGCGTTGATGTAAAGTAGTATTTTTATAACGTTAACACCATACTTTCACTCCGTTTGCCACAAATTAATCAGTAATAATAAAAATGTTTGAGATCCACTAAAAGACATACTGCTCTTCATGAGCAGACATCCACGCTGATTTGGTACAGAAACAGTTTACCCACAACCACCCCCGACCTACCCAACCCACCGAGATCCCTGCAGGTCTGAGTTTACGCGGCCTTAGGGCATGGAGCGCAGAAGGGGTTGGATGGGGAGGAAAAGGGTTAGGAGCAGAACTCGCGGGAGGTCCCGGGAGGGGTAACAATTGGATCCCGAGGGAAGGGGTTCTGGCTGACAGGAGGCGAGGACATTGTTGCCGAACAGCCCGATACAATGGCTGGACCCGGTAGGTGGGCCACGACTGCTAATTCCTGTTTCTTCTCCTCTCCCCCATCCATTGCAGATTATAATACCCTCTTACTTACCTCTTCCGCCAACCCTTTCCTCTTCAAACTCTCCACCATCTCGTTATCAACAATAGAGGCATCGGCAGTAAATTTTCGCCCAAACAAAGTTGAGTGTTGCTCTCATTCTTATTGAGGGATATATTTTTTCCCCTCCATGGGGGTTACTCTTTCGCCAATCCTGTGTTCCTATTATAAATATATATATCCAGTCCTAACCCTTTTTAGAACGGCACGCCCGGATATCTCGAACCCTTTCTTCTATCCCGTTAGCGGTGTGAATTTGTTTCCTTCCGGCTATCCTAGTGTCCGACCCGTACCGATCAACATTGATCCGTCTACCGTTTGATCCCATTCAAAGAGATTATAGGGTGTTGGACGAACCAATTACTTCATTTGTTTGCTTCTTGGTGATTTCCAAATTCGGTCATTCCCCGAGGTGACATGTATTCTCTATTTTTCATAGCAGTTGGTAAATATTCCATCAGGAGTTGGCCTCTTATACTATAAACAAATAATGCATACAGGAGCGTATCTTCTACCAGGAATTTTGATAGGATGAAATCGAGTAAATAGTTTCCCATCTTCCCTCCCTTTTCCTCTCTTCATTTTCCAGTTTATTCTGTATAAATTGAAGCCAAGTATTGATGTACTGTAAAGGAAAAGCTGCCTGGTGTTGCTAGTCCGCTAGCGAAACATGCCGCGTCAATATATTCTGTGGGAGTGTAATAAATAATTCTTTTCCAGTAGTTGTTGCTAACGATACATAGTAAACCACGTGCGTTGTCCGTTATCTAGTAGTTATGGTCTCTTTCTCTCTTTGATAATTCCATTATAATGATGTACGATATTGTTGTTCATAGTTGTTTGGATAAGTCGAAGGAATGCATAATAAAATTCGTAGTCCTAAAGAATTAAATTTAAAATACTTACTTCTATAAAGTCAAATTAAAAATTTGTTGAGGAAACTAGAATTACAAGCTTAATTTTGGATAAAATTTCACGAGCCACGACGAAGGCATATTAATTACATTCGTTCTCTTATCCTAAATAATTATCTTCGTGTCTTATTTTGTCTCAATAGCCTGTAAACCCATCATTTAATTAAAATACCCTGAAACGATCGAGTGTTTTCGTGGGTTTTTGGGTTTTCGATTCCTGCCTGTCCCAGCGCTTAAATTTAAATGGTATGTACATGGTAGATGTACACTCCTGGCCAAAATTAATGCAACACCTCCCTAGCGATCCTTACGGCAGGTGCTGCGTTAATTTTGGACTGTACTTATGGTACTATAAAATTCCATAGTATTAAATTCAATGTTAAAGCGCATACAGTTTTTTATTTACATTTACGCCATACACCGCTGCAGTCGAGTAAAATAACTATCAAAAGTTACACCGTCAAATGAATAAATGTTTTATTTTAATCAAATCCATTTTGTTTCTGTTATTGGCGAACTTATGTTGAGAGCTCGAGTATGACTTTTTCGGAATGAAAGGTTAATATCTTTGAGTAATGACTTTAATATAATATGTTTTGTTATAGAACAGCAAGATAAAATCGCGGGACAACAATTCAATCTTGGAATGGCTGATAAATTTATTGCTTAAAATTCTGTTTGATTCGGATATTTGTAATTGCATTTTTTGTTATTTTAATTACAAAATAGCAAGGTTATCCTGAACAGAGCATGATAACAATTTAATTGTAATGAAAACTAAAATAACAAATAATTTTAGAGAGAAAGACTGAAATGAACACTTTATAGTTACTGGAAATTTTCTGCCATCAAAGCTGGTACTTGTAATTGACATAGTACAAAGGTGTAAATCAGACTATTTTACGCACGCACATTAAAAGGCTTCGTACCAAAATTTTTTGCTCGCGAACATCCAGATGTTACCGTTGTACATCATCAGTTGAGAGCATTTTGCTGTATGGAACGTAGAACTTAAGAAAAAGAGGAAAACAAAATATTGGAATACTTCGAGATGTGGTTGTGGCGCTGAATGGAAAAAGTACAGTTGGGTTGATGAAAGAGCAAATAGAGAGGTGCTACAGATGGTTGGGGGGAGAGGGCTCTAATTGAAGTAATTACTCATCGACAGAGGAAATGGGTGGAAGGGAAGCATTGAGAGGAGAAGGGCTGCTAAATAAAGCAATTAAGGGTAAATTGCAAGGGAAAATACAGGGGGAAGACAATGGTAATATATATTAGACGAAAAAGTGGGTGGGGTAAGTAACCGAAAAGCGAAAGAAACGGCATTAAATACTGAATATTGAGGCACATGAACCGGGTAGCACATTTGTGTATGTATCAATTATTGAAATAAGTTTTTTCTACCAAGGTTCTACTTTGGAATACTACATGGAAGGTTATGGAAAAAATAACACAGTAAACTTACACACTGTTGAATTTATTTTCGACCGGTTTCGGCGGTTTGTAATTTTGATACCCTTGTAATTTTTTTCATTTTTCCCTTTCCGCTAAGTAATTGCTATTTTTCTTTCAATTAATAATTTTCTAGTTATTCTGTTGTTTTATTAATTTGTAACTTTATATTTGTAATTCTCCATATTGTTCCTTAATTTTTATTCTGTTCTCGCGTTTTTCACCAACCTACTCTGTTGGTATTTTCCTGCAAGGTGGCTTTTTTCTTCGTCAACCTTCATCGGCAAAGAATTTTTCCCACACCGTACTCTTTCTTTTTGTTTTATATTCTGAGTGTACATATTCCATCGAGATACGAGGTTAGGTGGGAGAGGAGCCACATGGGCTTAACCTCTCCAATAAAGGGTCAAACTAACTAACTTTAGGACATAAGAGAGCCTCAGTAAAAATTTCAAAAGTAGCTTCGATGAACACACTCATGTCCAGAATTTCAATGAAAGTGTTACCCGGGTGCCACGTCGCTGGCATAATGACTAAATTAATGATTATCATAAATTCAAAACTCTCGATTTTCTTTATGAAAGGCTTCGGTATGAACCCGTGACAATGAAGCTATTTTTCCATCTCGAAGCAGCGGAAGTAACAATGAGAGTCGATTGTTGTCCATCCTGCCTAAGATGAGACTCAACTCCTTCAATACCTTCGGTGGATCAAAGAGGACCCCACTGAAGGGAGTCGCGTTTTAACAAATGTCTCCTAACGGCCAAAGATCATTCCCACCCATTAGAATAAAAATCAGTAAACCCCGAAGGCCATCCATCAACAAGAGTCTCACTCGAGCGTCCCTCGATAGATGTCCTTCCGCTCGACAACGATGAATGAGACGGACATCAATGTTAGATACGCCTTCCTACCGGAGGTAGAGGAAGGATGCTCACAAGGGGTCCAGAGGAAAGATGGAGTGATAATGATTGGAATAGAGATTTGAACGAAGGGAAAGGAAGTAAAAATTGTGATAACAGGAAGGAGTCGAGAAAACTTTACGAAAGAAGATATACGTATTTCTCTGAAGAACTATTTTTACCTATTATTGGAGCCAAAAATGCATTTTTATAAGCAGAATAAACTATAAGCTTACATTCCATTAAAAAATTAACAGTGTCCTTTTTGAAAGTAGTAGTTGGTAATTATATCATTGTTTATCAACGATTTATACAGATGTATGTACAAATTTTGTATAACTGTATATATAATAAATTTAAATCAATCGTATGAGCTGTTACTTTGTGGGACTCCATAACTAAACGCAAGGAAATGAAATAACTTAGCCAAACTTCCAAAACTTTAACAAAGTTTTTCCTTGTGTTTAGTATCTATAATAATATATCTTTAAAATTAGATGTTAACCATATTGGATTATCATTCAAATAAATTCAAATTAGTTGAATTTCAGGGTCCTTGACGATAGCAGCTATTATGATCTACGCTCAGTGGAATTTAATTCTTTGTTCTATTAAGGAAATCAACACGGTAAACATTAAGATGCAGGAATGTTTCTTTAGTTTGAAATATTGACAAGCGACAAGTTTATTGGCAATTCTGAACTTCGGATACCACTCTCATCTTTCTCGTTGTTCCACATTTCCGTAATCCAGATTATGTTACCAGTATCCAGAAATTCCCGAAAAAATAAGTATGCCTAGGCCTTGCAGTATCTGAAGCAATGCTTACGAAATGACATTCCTTTACCGTCACACTAATCTATCCGGAAATCCCCTATTAAATTACAAAGGAATTTCCGAATAACATATTTCCTAAACAGATTTTCGTAATTCTAAGTATTCCATTCGCAAGAGACCGGTTTATTCTCGATATTTATAATCCTTTCGTTAATATAATAATCATTTCGTTCTTAATTCATTCTATCGAAAAGCACCAAAGATTACAATTCCTGTAATATCAAACGTAACCTATATCTCAATCTAAAATTTAAATAAATGATCAAAGTTAAAAAGATGGCAGCGAGCGATAGCAACCTTTCTACATTTAAACGAGGGTACTTAATAAAGATAGCAAACCTGATAAAAGTTCTCATAAACCGTTAAAAAGTGCACGAGAAAAATACATAGTGATACAATTATATACATGGAGAGCAGTGCCTTTTGCTCTCAAAGTGAAATGTAATAGGGAAAATTTTATTTAATGTTTTTCTTAGCATCTTTTTAACTGATGCTAGCATCTTAATCTGTGAATGAAACGGTCAATATCGGTAACATGATCGGTGCGGGAAGGATCAATTCAGCATCCCTTTCGTGTGGCGCCTGATAAGGCTGTATCACTGCCACAAAAATGCATAATATAGCAGTATTTATATTTATTTATACGTAGTACAGAATGAGATACTTTACCAAATAAGGCCATAGAGAGAATTCTCCATAACTTAAGTTAACTTAACTTAAGGGCCCTCTACTGTAAACGTATACCGATATGTTGAACAACGATATTTTATTGGTAACTTGGTCAAACAGAATTGGTATTTGGTATTTATCTACATAAAAATCATGTGCATCTATGATACGTAAATTAGCGAGCTTTGAGATTCGATTCGATTATGGATTGGCGGTAAATTGAATTCTTATGAAATGTGAGGGGCGATTCATACAAGTAGAAAAAGCACCAAGACTGGCCTTATAATTGCAATAGAAGCCACGAATCCGGTCCTCATGGATACGAAGCGCCTTAAACACCGCTTCAAAACTCTCTTTTCATTTCTACTCGTATTTGAGGAAATCACATTCTTATCGAAACTAAAAGCACTCTACAAGAAGGAAGAAAATACAGCATTAAAAAAAATCAAATTTCAATCAAAAAGTGTGCTTGCATTAAACATACAAAATTCTTCATTCCTAGTAAAATAAAAAACTTGCTCCAGGTGAGGCTCGAACTCACAACCCCGGCATAGCTCGGACACTGTCGTATAAGTACCGTGCGCTAACCAATTGCGCCACTGGAGCGTTGAAAACTTACTTCAATTTCTAAAATCTTCCTTGGAATTAAGCTTCTCTCCTGATATCGAGATATAGCATATAATATAGCTTCAATAAGGGTAATGGAGAAGTAACCAATATTATACATTTTTATGATAATATAGAATAAAAAAGTGATTCAGAAAAACGCCACATATACTCTAGGAGGAGGTAATTCAGCAGAAGAGATGTATAACTCGCTTAAGGTGCTTCCTAACAATTTTGGCCTGTTTAAAAAGAAGTCGCATATGAATTCCAGCAAGAATAATAATAACTAGTGAAGTCTAACCTCGCTAGTAAAGTGCTAAAAGTAAATTAATGTGAAACGTACGATATGCATATTTGTTATGTTTATGTTTTTATGTGTAAGACAGTAAAAGAAAAATGTCATCCCATTAGCATCAATTATATTATAATTTATACAAAAAGTTAGCTTCATGTCATTAATATCAATTCGAAATCGAATTGCGACTTCGCGTTCGCGTTCGCGAAAACAAAATTCGCGTTTTGCCGGTTAATCAAACAAACCAATGCATATTTGAATTGCGACTGCCTATTTGATTCTACCAAATTTTGCAGGTTAATAAAACAACCCTATGCATGTTTGGAGCTCGTGCGGTAAGGTTTCTGACGTCAAAAACCTCTTACGACATCGACCATTGACAGATGAATTCTGGCCGCTCACCTTGGCTATACTGTGACTGGAGTCACTAGATTTTGGATCACATTTTATAGCGTTGAGTATGAAAACCAAACCGATCGAGTTATTCGCAAAAAATCATAAACGCTTTCGGAAACCAGTTCTAGGCCGAGATTAGCTCTGTTTGTTGTATCAATCGAACCCATGCAGCAAGGAAACCCGCCGCATATTCCATTGTGTGCCGAGGCTACTAATTCGGAGATGGATCGTTAACTTCCATTGAGTTGTCCGAGAGGCCGAATGACTCATCACGAAGAGAGAAGAAAAAAGTCTTTTTTTAATGTTACCTGCGTGTAGCTGATGGCTCTATTCCCCGTGATACCATCGAGGTAATATTCCTTCGTTCTTTTGGAAATGTTTGTACAAAAGGGCATCATTTGATGCGCTAAGATTGTCATTCGCGTGATGGATGCATTCTGTAAAAAGCTGCGGAGGAATTGTGACCAGATGCCGTCGTTCTCCGAGTTGCAAGTCACTGTAAATATTGCCGTTCTCTATGGGGTACACGGAGTCCATTACTGAACTCATCGGAGGATTCTCGGAGGGGTCCAATGTGGAAGAGTGACAATCAGATCTATTCTCTCGCGCAATTACTACGTGGTGAGCAATTATGCAGACATGACCCCGTGATTACCTGCTACGATTCCTCAGAATACATATTCAATACGGCTCATTAAATTCTGCATGATGGATTAGATCTTGCAAGAGCAATGCTTGTTTTAATCTTTGTTTTATTGCCTTCCACCAGGCTTGTGGCCTATCTGCAATGATTTCTTGTAATAAAAAATTGCTCATCTCGAAGTCTGTTGAAGTCTCCTTTTACGGATCTTTGCCTTAGTCTGTTCATGCTGTGGAAGGCTGGATGTGGTATATGCATGCGCCCTTATTACTAGTAGTATTAGAAATATGTGTTCGCCGTCTCTTTCCATTTTTTCAATAAAATATAATAGATTTTCTTCGAACTCAGCTTGGTACTTATTGAACCACTTTTTGCCTGGAAGAAAAAAAATTCCTTAGGCTAATATGGAAAGCTAGCATTAAAAAATAATAACTAATTTAGTTTACTTTAATTTATAAACGCAAACGTTTTTATTCAGTACTGCTTTCTTTAACTACCGGAAATATAAATTCTCCGTACCATTAAAAATCTTTACATTCCTCTACTTCACAATATTCACTCTGAAATTCATCAGATATTCCCTTCTCACTTATTAATCTTATTGCATCTCTTCACTTAATGATCTCAAAAATATTTTTATCTATTGTTGGCGAGTAACTAACATTTATCCCCTGATGTACGATTCATCGCAAGTTATTTAATTCAAGTGCTCAGTAGCACATTCATTTATTTCCTGATTTTTTCAGATTTTATTCATTCCAAGCGAAATATTTCGTTTCAATACTAATTTATCTCCAAAGTTATAATAACCACATATATATCAACAATTTTTGCTAAAAGCGATTTTAGAATAATTGCTATATTTGGTTCGAATGAACATTTTATTTTTGGTAAGGTGTTATTTTACTTATCAGAAGTAAAAACCTTTTCCCCAAAGGTAAGTATAAGCAATTCTCCCAAAACCAAAGAGTTATACCTTATTACATAAAGGTAAGGGGGAAAAATTACTTTTCCAGTAAATATAAAATATACATAACATTTATTAAATAGCTTATCGTATTATCCAAATAGCAAGTACTTCACATCAAAGACTTCACCGACAGTAACTTCGGTAATTAGGAAAATATTATGATTCAAATTCTTGCTCTAGTCTTGCGTCAAAAGGCGAGAGCTTAAGTTTGTAACATCGAAAGCGTTTCTAAATTCCTCATTAAAACTCCATTTCCAAGTGATATAATTCCAGAAAGAAAGGCCACGAAATGTAACAGCGACAGTATATTCCAAATAGCCTTATTTCATCTGAAACCGGCGGGAGATACAAACGACTGGAATAGAAAGAAAACACCAGTCCCTTTAATTCCATATCTCGTGTTTATCTCCTAAACTGGCACCCAAAGGAGGCAGAGAAGTCCATGGAAGAACATCTTTCTCCATTTTCTTCCACACAGATCTCTGGTGAAATACTACCTCTTAAAAAATCTCGTAATCCCACCGAATTCTTTCCTACACCTCCCGTAGAACTTTGTCACCCGTGGAGATCCTTCTTGATGGCACCCAGTCACGTATGAAGAAAGATTGAGGTTGAGGCGGGAATAATGTCGATATAAAATCCCACAAGCGGCGAACCGCATAAGAGCCTCTCGGGAAGATTATGTTTTCGAGAGGCCGTTGGACGTTAAAAAAGGTGTCCCTAATTCTCTGCGATACTCTTTCGGGGATCCGGGAAGCGGGCAACATTGTGACGGGCAAAACCAGTCATATTTCATCTACGAATCATTAATTCCGACAGGGCGCGGGTAGGAGACCCCTTTGATGTGGGCCTCCGTGTCCCCCTACGCCGACCCCTTCGAGGTGCTGGAGGAGGACGAGTTGCCCTTAAGTGGTAGGCGCGGATTCAAAGGATTGCTTAAAAAGATACTCCCGTATAATTATGGCGAATGGGGTGGGGAAATATCCTACTGAGATACCTTTTCCACTAGGCTTGGTAGGATGGTGGCAGTAACTGCGTTCGGAAGCAATCGCCTCAAGACAGCAATCAATTGGGCGTCAATACTTGAGCATTAGGAAATGAGAAAATTGCCAGTGATGCACTCAAGAAACAGAAAAAGAGTACTATGCTCTCCTTCAAAAACATCGGAGACTTTCTTGGCTCATAATTTAATATTTAAGTATGCTATTTACTTAAATTTCATGTCTACGTAAGAATATTCACTAGATTTCCTTATGCTCTGGTATTAGTGACTATCAGACACTTAAATGTCCACTTACGTTTTCTTATATTTAAACAATTTTGGATTATTTATCTTTGAAAGACCTCGATACCACTCGGTAACGATATTTAGACACACTAATTAATACAAAAGGAAGATTACCTAAGATCGTAGACATAATCATATTTTTTTCAGGTACACGTCCGCTTGGGTTTAGTTTAGTTCGACCCTTTATTGGCAAGGTTAGGCCCATGTGAATCTCTCTTCCACCTAACCTCGTATGTCGTTGAAATATATACATATATAAATGAAAACAAAAAGACTGAGTTGAGAGTGGAGAAAAATCTTTGCAATTGAAGGTTGACAAAGAAAAAACCCGCATCGCGGGTAAACACCCACAGAGAAGGGGGGTGAAAAAAACCGCAAAAAACAGTAAAAATAACAATAAATTATTTACAAATTCAAAATTTTGAAAGTTACATATACATAAATGAATAAATTTATAAAAGCATAAGTACATTATTAATTACAAGAGAAAAAGAAAATAACATTTACTAATAATGTATAATACTAACTTAAGTGGGAAAATAAAAGTGAAGAAGAAAATAAGCTTTAGATGATTAGTGTAAAGAAAAACAATTAACAATTGAGTCCGTGATACATAATAATAGTCACCGACGTTGGGTTTATAAGCGAGTAAAAAGATATAAAGGTCGGAATTAAGAAGGTTAACAGAAGTCCTTGTAATATATTACTCTATCAAAGTAAACGGCACAATAGCATGCAAAAGTCAAGTACTCCGGGATAAGAAAAAGAGTATATGGGCCTTTAAGAGTGTTTCAAAGAGGAGAAATATGTTCCCTCCTCTGCTATAAACATTATGGAATATCAACTATAACACCGAACTAATAAAAATACCAGTCTCAATTATTACGAAAACCTAGGTAAATTAATTCTGCTAATATGAAATTTCAATGTTACTCGGCTTACTTAAATAGAAATGTTATCAGCCCAATAAAGTCCTGATATCTCCTCTCTTGGCCTAATAGTTCTTTTCATGATTATAATAATTCTTTCATAAGAAGTTCTACCATTCTTTCCATCATGGAATTTAAAATAAAACGCTTTCCGACTTTTATTTTAAGTGGCTCAGTAGTTTCTCAGTAGCTTCTCAGCTTCAAAATTAGGGAACTAATTCTCTATGGACAAACTAAATTCTGAATTAAGCAACATATTTAGAAAGTCAAAGAGAAGCAGAATGTATATTCAAGGCACGTTAACGCATGATAGATTCCGTCAAAGATTATGAGGATTTATTTTGATGAAAAGCCTTTATAGAGCGATTTGTAACGGTTTAGATGAATGTTTTGGGACTGGTTGTCACATATTAGATGAAATATATTTAGAAAGCGATTTCCAGATAATCCTTCAATCAAACTAGGTCGAGCCGTTGCCTTCCCTCCCAGAAATACTGCTAATTATCTCGAAAGGCGTCTCCAAAAATAAAAAACGGAATCAACTTATGCGGGAGAAAGTTGTGACTTGATGAAATGGAACCCAAAAATTAGACTTGAATTAGTAGTAACAGAATCTTAAATCGCAAGCAAGATATTCCAAAAACACCGATTTGCCTCGCTGTTGAATATTATAATGTCCTAAGGAAACTTGTAAAAAAATTCGGATTGCAGGACTGTATAACTCATGAAAGTAAATAAGAGCCCAAAGCTTAACTCTGTGAAGAGAAACGTCATTTATGAGAAGTACGCACTAATGGAAATTAACTATACAGTTGGATTATTAGGATTATGCTACAATTTAAGAATCTTACAATGATATTCCCAGACAGAAGTGTTGTTATTGATACTAATCGTAAGTTATAGCATAAGCTTCTTTATAGCAATAGAAAATGGTAGAGCAATTCAACTCTTTAAGTTTATTGCAGAAGATAGTTTAGCTCTAAATGTCATAATTTTCTTCCTTAGCCATTGTCGTTAATTTTCCTCGTAGCTTGAGCTATTTTTGTATTCGTTAATTTTTAAATTCAATCAATATATCTGAAATTTCACTAATTCAGTATGAGTCATAGACTAACAGGAGAAAATATCCCTTGTCGTTTTGCCACAAAGAGAATATTTTCTGAATCGTGCATACGTTTTGAAGAAATGATTAGATATAAGATTTTAACTTGGATAGTGTGTACGATTATACTTTTGTTTGTGTATATTTTGCTTGTATGCGCTGAATAAGTATTTGCTAGAGGGAAATTATTCTGCAAACAAAGAAAAATGTAAGCTATAGTAGGTGCGTTCGATGAAAGAAGCGGTTTCATCGAGGCATTTCAGGCTAGTATAACCCTGAAAACGCTCGGATGAAACGAGTATAATGAATGGAAATGGGGAGTAAGGGTGCCATAAGTTTGGAAGCTGAGAATCAAAACTGCGAGTGAAGTCACATCTGCTTTCTTTCCTGGGCGCGGTGGGGGAAGTGTCGAGAGGAAAAATTACAGCTCCCAAAACGAACTCCTTTGCTCAAATCACAATAGTAACAAACCATTCCGACATTCGCTTGTTGCGTGGAAACAAAATACTTTCGAGTCAAACGGAGGGAGAAGTGGATGCACATTTTTCAAAAAAGGGGTTGTCCGGGAAAGCCGTGTGTGGAACCTGGGCCATTTTCCAACGCCTTTCTCACCCTTTGAATCCATCCATGTATAAAGGGTGGGCGTAGAGGCGGAGGAACGGTACCACGCAAGCGTGTTGGCCTAACGACTCAATTTTTCAAGCGGGGCACACCCCCGGAGGCAACGTAAGACAAGTTGCAACAAAGTTCGAGCAAATGAAGACTAATGTGACCGCTTTTTCGGAGACCGTCCCCACCTAGCCTTGGCCTCCCATCAAAGGCCCTCATTCGCATGCGTGGCCTTCTCATCTTACAGCATCGGCCCACTCTGTATTCCGCACCATTTCTCCTCTCCATCCCCGCATCGAGTCCTCGATCGCTCCGCCGATGCTGAGCGTTGAAGTCTCCCGAAAAGTGTCTCCTGTTTTATTTTACTTCGCATTCATCGGCTTGCAAATATAAAGCGGAGATGTTTCCGATAAAGAGTGCATGCTTTCCTCGATATCTCGGAGGAGTTGAAATATGTTTGGCATTATTCCGCCTGACTACTATGGTGAAAGTGCAGCTGCTTATCTCTAAGCTGTTTTTTTGAAACGCGAAAGTTCTCGTGATATCTTTTACGATCGCCTTATTTCATTAATAAATTACATCTTTATCAGTATACATACCGAATCGTGCCAGCCTTGTTAACCGAAGCCAACTTTACTAAATAAACAACAGAAACAATCGCCTGAGGTTGCTGCAGACAAAAGTGCAACGATATCAAAAATTCGTAAATTAATATGAATCCCTCAAATTAGATAAAATAAACTGATAGATGACGTTGAATTTGGGATCAATTACAATAGGCTTAGTAATAATGTAATGACTGAAACTGCAGCCGGTTTTTCTCGGCTAACTCGTATTCTGCAGTACTTTCAGGAATTTTTGCTAACAAGAGTTCATCTTCGATTATACAATTTTCTAAGATAGAAGAGATGAATTTGAATTTTATTTAATCTTGCTGGATTCTAAATTTGGAGTTTAAAAAGATTTCCATTATCGAATTTTCTTAACACAAATACCGATGCCATAGAAATTTAAAAATCATCAAGCCTAATTTTAATGTTTTTTTTTTTTGAATGGACGTTTAATATATGCTTTCCATTTTCATGTTGATTTTAATTGTAAATAAGGCTCGGGAAATATAGTTCTCTCGAAAGATTACCGCAATATGTAATTCATTTTAAGAAAAAATTAATAAGAAATATTACATTAATATGAATTAAAATTTATCCCTGAAAACATTATTCTTAAAAAAGTAATTATATCAGAGCATTTGTTTCACGCTATAAAAGGATCAGCCATATACAACCAAACATAAATATTTTAAAATTAAAATTACAAACTTCTGAGATGGTACTGTAAGATAAATTCTTCGACTCCAAGATCAAAATAGAAGTATCTCCTAGTTCAAATGCTTTGCTTGAGTAAAATCATAGGAGACCTCTATCTTCATTATTTCGAGAGCTAAGGGTGACTTTTAATGGACTTCATGGCAGTAAAAACAAGCGTAACTAAATCGACACAAAAACATATGAAAACCAACCCAGCCATCGGTCGCCCACCAAACATCACGTCAAAGAATTAAATGTTTTCTATTTTTTTCTCGGTCAGTGAGCAAGCGAACCCACATTGGACTCAACCGACGGACATAAACTTTAAGCGCTCTCCACTGCGACAAGGCGACTCTGTTAATTCGCAAACAGCCAAAAGGGTCGAGAAATAAAAATTTACCGCATTAATCTCGTTAAAGCGGGCATATACGTCTGGGCACGGGGATGAGGGGGGATGCTATTCCCTAACTAACTGCGTTGGACCAACCAGTAACCTAAATCCAATTTGACTGCAGGGCTCCGCGACTCCATCGCTCACCCCAACTGCACCCTATTCAAGTCCCGGCTATTGTTGCGTCCCGACCAATTGAAGTGGTCCTCGGCTTACCCTTTTGCGCCCAATTATTCATCGAGCGAATGAGAAGGGAAGAAGGGTTACGGGAAGGGGGTACTGCCACTCTGATGGTACGACCCACCCCGGGAGGACTTGCCTCCCCAAATGGTTGGTTACACTTTGTACCCCCAACTCACTCCCACCGTTAAACCGATGCTAACACTTCCCTTCCCTGGCGATATCGCCACGCTCAACCCCTTCCCGAATCCTCCCGATCCGGAGGCAAAAAATGAGATTTTGAAGTGTTGGGAAAAAAAGGGCGCAGATATCTCTGCTCTTTCGATGAGTGTGGGATCAAAGAGGCCGACCCACTTCAGGTAACCATGGGTGACGATTGTTCCTCCGTGTCCCCGCTCTTAAGCGACGCTCCGAGCCTGTGGCGAGATTATTATTTATACGGCTGACCGGGGAGTGGACTGGCTGGCGTATTAATCAAGGCGAGGGGGTGAAAAAGACGCATGCGTTGGAGTCTCTCCCATTTCTCTTTTCGGGACCGAGTGTGCACAATGAAGGGCAATCGATCAAGGACTGGAAGGCAGAGGTCGAGGGCTCCCCCTCCCGGTGCTCCGTCTTTTTGGTCAACCTCTTCTTATACCCTCCGACTACGACCTTATGCATATATAAATGCAAGTCTAATTGCGGGTTAGGGGCCTTTTCGGTTGTTGGAGCCTATGCATATCTCTGGAGGCTGTCAACAACTGGAGGACTCCATTTGCGGCTTGGTGTCGCAGTGAGGGACTGCCTTTCAGCCTGGATTCCGGGATATGTCTTTGCTGATGAAAGAAGTTGAAGACGCGATTGAGCGAAAATGTGTTGCCTCGAGGTCGGAATGGAAATGGAACAAATTATGCGGCGGTTTTATCGCTCCGAGAATTTCCGACGTATGAAGAGTCCAGTTCCATGTATTTTATCATCTTGAAGATGGAGTGGAAGAAAATCCTTAAGGGAGCTTATATTAAGCAGCTGTTCAACTATTGCTTAGAGGGAATTTAAATGATATTTTTGTGATTTTCTTGCTCGAAAAAAAAAGAGATGAATCATATGATATACATATGGAATTCACATTGAGATGAATAATAAAGAATTTTGCGAAGAATATTGAAAACAAGAGCTGAGAGCTTTCAAAAGATCTGGCCTAATAACGTCGCTTGGCATAGAATAATACTCCAAAATGTCGGCTGAGAGACAGTTATTTATAAGCACTACGAGGTCTTCAATGTCCAGAGGGAGCACTAATCGAAATGATAATGTCGATTCTCGAATTACTTTTTTTTAATGCTCGACGGTTGAATAAAGTCGTACAAACATGAGTAATTTTTACCTTTCGGTAGGTTCCAGTGCTTCAAAATTAAAATTTAAAAATCCCTATTCATCCCTTCTTCACTTCCTTGTAGCTTACTCCACTCTTTTAATCGTTCAACATCTTTAGACTTAAGAAAGTTGTTAATGGTTTATATTATCACGTAATTCTTTCGGATTATAATTTAAAAGATAATACCAGCCGTATGAGTTTATTGATGTCCACGTGCAATAAATCTGAGTTCATTAAATATTCTTTATAACCGAATGGGTATTTCATAACATGCTTCGAAGTATAGAATTCCCACGTACACTCCTATGCAAATATATATACTTCCACTTAATGTTTATGTTTCCATTTATTCATCTATACTGTCACACATTTCAAGTCAAGTATTTCTTTTATGACAAAAAATTTAGAAATGCATTTTACTACAAATCTCTACAGTCTTTTAAAGATTTTATCAAATTATCAGTTTTTGCACGCTATACTCCAGTCGACGTAATATTATTTCAATTCATAACAACTAAGATATTGTTGATTCAATATTTGAATGATTAGTATATACAATTCTCGCCATCATCAGTAGAAAACTTGCAGATCGATGGTAGATAGCTGTGTGAAGAGGAAATGACATACAGGTAAATATAAGCATGATATTTTCTGTGATTATTAAGATAAACTCTGCAATATGTGTCATATTCACAGCAACGGTAATACTCTGAGCAGATATTCCTTCTGAGAAAACCGCCCATCAAATTATTTCAAATCAAATAAGTGTTTTTCATAAAGCAGATATCATAGGAAAAATGTCCTCTGCTAGTACGTTAGCGGGTGTTTTTATGGGCTATCCTTCAATCTATTCAGTATTTACCTGATGATTTGCTAATCAGATATAAAGTAATGCGATCGCACAAACTATTTTCCGAACAAATCGAACTCAAAAAAATACTAAAGGCAGATGATAGTGGAAGCGCGTCGGATATAAGAACCTCCATTTATATTTCCCGCATTTGTCAACGGCTGACAGCAGTGATTTCATTTCGCCGTGAAAGATATTTTGAACATTGACAAATATCACTCGGAGATTGGTTGCTTTATGAAAGGTAATAGGCAAAACAAGTCCGGCATTAATTATCGGGAATAGCTCATAGGCGTTATAAAATTTGTTTGGCGTCAAAAGTTCTCCTGATGTCATTCATCAACGCCGTCGGGGCACTGGAAAAGGTATGTATCACATATAAGCACATCACCGTTTTCATTTCCTTTCGTGGTGACTTATCAAATTAGCTCTACCGTACGGAGTATTTTTCATTTTCCGAAACGAATGACGTGGCGGAGTTTCTGCCTCATTTAATCGCCATCTCTCCTTGTATTACCATTAAATCATCGTTAGGAATCGCGCACTAATGCTGGTTTCGCTTGCATGAGTCATTTTTATACTCTTTTTCAGCGGTGGAGAAATTAAGCTCATTTTTATCGCTTAAACTCAACTTCTATTTATTGGCGTCCGCGAAGCCTACAGAGAAAATATAGCGCTGGCGGTGCGAATTAAATTTGCATTTCATAAAGGTAGCCCATTAACCAAGCATACTTGCTATTTTTGTGTATAATCTTCTATTTATATTTTACTAAGCAAACTTTACATATACGGACGAAATGAAATGAATAAAATACATACTATTTGCAAATATCCTTCTGAATGGATATCGATACTTAAACTTTAAAGATTTACATACAGAATTCTTTATCTCTTGTCCGATCCTTTCTTTTCAATATGTATACCATTCCGTTTAATTTTTAACTAACAAATTAAAGGTAGTTTGCCTTTCAGAAACAGTAATATATTCTTTGGTAGAATGAGATATGTTTACCTTTCAAGATCCGTTTGCGAATGACAAGAAGAACTTCCTTTCCTATGATAGTAATCGGAACAGTTATCCATGTCTACTTCTGGAGACTTCAACTCTTGATGAAGGTTGTGCAGGTATTGTTAAATATAATCGTAAGGATTTTAAATGACTCCTTTAGCACTCCTACTAAAATGTATGCTAATATCTGGGAATAAAGGACAAAGCAATACGGTATAGCGATATCAAGATGGAATTTAAATGAGTAGTTGCGATGATCGAATCGGCATTGCATATCTTTATATTAGACCCAAATGCTTGTCAGTCACATAATCCTAGTGAAGAAAACATTATCATTAATTTCAATAAACTTTTCACCACGCTTGAGGTGGTCGAAGGCAAATTTATTGAGGTCGAACCTAGAGGACTAGTATATATATACATATGTAGTGAGTGTAGTGTGTAGGAGAGTAGATACATGTATTCGCATTATTTTTTTGCTATTACTGATAAATGGATGTTAATTCTTCGGATAAAAGTTAAATAAATTTGCCACAATCTTGTTTATTTTGAAGATGAAACACATTAGTTCAAGCGTTTTTATGTAATCGGTTTGAAAATCGACGATTAGATTAACTTGCAAAATTATATTATGCGTTGTACTATTTTGAGTAGAAGTATACAGCCGTAAATTTGGATTTTCGTTGAAGTAATTGAGCGAATAAATTGTGCACCTTTAATAAACTCAACACCAATAGAAAACTTTTCAATTTTCATGGAGCCTTGCAATATCATAAATTAATCATATATTCACGTTTTCCTAAAGCATTAGTAATACGTTTCAAGCAACTTTTTTAATGAAATTTGGGCACTATATGTAAATGATTAAATCGTGTCTAAGGATATGACGATCTGAATTAATAATTAGGCAGAAAAGTTTCAGCAACGAATCTGGATTTAGTGCTACATTCCTCGATATCCCTGCAAAATGATGAGCCAGTAATCTGATGAGAAAATCAGTCAAAGCAGAAGTTAAAAGCTGTTTACCTCCCCTGTCAGTAGGAAATTTAAGTTCGCGTTTAAGTTTTCTTTTTACAAACAAAATAATGCATATATGTCAATAAAGCATTATATACAAACGACTCTTAAATAAGACAAATTTATTGTTCGTATCAACTTTTATAATTTGAAAGAAAAATCGATAATATTAATTAAGTAAATTAATGGTCCATACATGCAAAGGAGATATCTGTGAAATATTCGAAAATTGGAAGTAATCAACTAATTCTGTTTGGTTGTAAGAGACTGTAAGTTTTGTATCTGTAAGTTTTGGCATGAACAAGGTATATGTATCAATCAAAATATGAGCATATTTGTAGTAATGTTGTAATATTTAGTGTAGAGTTGAAATACTTATGAGATGTTTGGTGTATGTTAATCGACCAAATGAATGTATAATTGTTTTATCTTTCATAAGGTAAATATTACTATGACGAGACATCTGTTCACGTTCAGTGTTTTTGTCTGAATGTAACTGTGAACGTTTTTCGTCAATAAAATACCATTACCATTACTGAAATATTTCTCACGATTCACTTACATAGTTAGTTGGAGCTATAACTTTAACTAGGAGAAACACCCACAATCCCTATCTGTTCCTCCGAAAGGAAAACCAAAATACTCATAGTCGACGAATTTTCCATGCCACTCAGAAACGCCTGAATACGATTATACCCGCTGAGCGTTACAAAATCGGATAAAGTTGTAAGAATCATAATGATTCCGTGCCTTATTCCTCGACTTATTAATGCTCACTCGGAACAAACGATACCAATTATCACCGCTCCTTTCCGAAATCAAGCATTAAACGTAATTGGTCGAAAGAGGTACTTTCTCTTCAGCGAACTAACGTGGATTAATGGGCCGAGCAAAGAGCAATAATTTTTGAAGTGGAAATTTCCAATACCCGAGCAAATAAATCATACACACGTGAAATATGGTATCACATGCGGTTTCATGCAGGAAAGACAAGTGATTTAGAGTATGCAATGTTAATTATCAGACGGAGATTGCTCAAAATAATGAAAAGAAACAAACCACTTCTAATTTCGGGAGATAAATCTTCGTTTAGTAACGAGGAGAACTAAAGTATATTTGGCAGTTTATGTTTGGTCATAGCCACAAGAAATATGTATTTTTTATCCTTGCTCAAGCCATCTTTGCGCTAATACTTAGGGAAAAAAAGCATTATGTATTTCAATAATAATAATAATAATAATAAATGGACTTTATGAATGGACTTTAACAATAAGGTAATAATCGATCAAAGTACTCTCATTTTTAAATTCCTTGATATTATTCACTTAAAAGCTTATATTCAGATTTTTTATGTTTGATTTGAATGATTTCGGACATCTTCAGCGCCATAATTAAATCTTTGTCATATATGATATCATAGAAAAAAATATTGAACTTCCGTTTATGTAAAAGAGGAAAAGTTTGAACATTTCTGATACATAATTTCAATCATTATAAAGTATAGCATATCAGTGATGAAAAGTCGTGGATAACTATTTGCAAGAATTTTGAAAAAAAATAAATTTCAAATTAGCTATTGCTTTATACTTTCACCATACTTGACTCAAGTTCTCTTACCGGAACTTTTAAACTTTATTGTGTCTATTAGCAATAAAAATGTTTCCTTTTTTATCTTTCTGTAGAAATTATAGCTTTATATTAGGATTTTTAAGCATAAACGACGGGTTGGGTGGGAATGAAAATTGCTTTCCTAGTCTCAATCTTTTCTCAAAATTTTCATTGATTTTTTAAATTACCTAAGAACCTGATGGCGATGGTTTGCGGAAAATTGCAAAACACTCCTTTTTTCCTCGACCGTGGTTTAACATCTAAAGTCTTCCTTTTAGACTAAAAAAAAATTCATCCCCCTTTGTATTACGATTAGAGAGCACAACGGATGTTCATCGAATAGAAATTTCTTTCGATAACATCTCAAAATCAATACTTTCTGTCTCAAATTCCAAGCCTGACTTATTAGGAAATGCGAGCTACTTAATCCTATATCCTATCATACAATTATATTATTTAAGGTTTACACACAAAACCCTCGGGCCAACGCCTATTCTAAATCATCAAAGACTTCCGACCGGGAATGAAAATTCACTGAAACCTTATGGCGGAGGCCCCGAAGACGGCTATCCTTCAAAACACCTCGCATCCTTATGAGGAGAGAGAAGAAAATTGAGGATGGAGGATGAAGAAAACAGGACGGAAATGATCTCGATAGTGTATTCGTCCGAATAAGAAATCGATTCTGGGTGCGATGCGGCCGACAATGGGCCGATCTATCACCGGATTCTCCACGGCTTCAAATCAAAGAACTGGATGCGACAACATTAGGGAGCAAAACGCGGCTTTCCTTTATCCCTCAATACAAGCCATCCGTTTAGGCACAGCTTGCGTCTTGGGGAACCTGCCTACTTAATAAAAATTTTGTTTATCTTATTATTCGCGGCTACACGAGTCGAAGTTTGCTGAGCAAATTTTATTTGCAATTCACAACGAGAAAAGTAGTGTTATCACTGATATTGAACTTTGGTGAGTAGAATTTTCGAATAAATGAACCCGGTAATTTGAATCCAGTATTGATGGAGCGAATCGCATTAAACAACTATTAGAACGAATTTCCTTTAAACTTCTTTCATAAGAAAACTTCTGGTTCCTATGGTCAATTGCAAACGATATAAGAGGTGATGAAAATTGAGTCCTTGATTTTCCGACATTTGGTTGGCCGACAGTACGCCGACTAATTTTCACCAACAACTTTTCACCGACAACTGTTTTAGCTAACTGCTCCGGTTTCTGTTTCAATTCCCTACAATACAAGCACTAAGTTTTTAAAAATGTCAGTCAGCATCAATGCGTACCTTGATGAGATGTATTGGGTGGAGACCAAATGGTAGTGTCCAGTTACCACAATAAGTTACACTAAGACTATAGAGGGAACAGTATCTTCTGGATAATAAGAAATACTCAAGAAATAGGACGTAGGCTAACTTCGAAGGGAGTGTGTGAACCAAGGAAAAAAGAACCTGAATGAAATCCGACTTCTTCCCTTCTGTCATATTTTTCCCATTGTGTCCTATTTCTATTTGAATCATAATTACTCTTGCTTTTAAATTCAGCTGATTCTTTTAGATTTAAATATTCTGGAAGACTGAGGCTACTCTTTTTATAATTCATATTAAAGATAATTTTAAATAAATTTGTAGTAAGTTCAACGAACAATTTTTAAATTAATTTTTGAAATTATTCCGTAAATAATGTACTTTCTAATTGCTACAACAGAGCTAAAAGAGCAACATCGCCTTTAATGAATCCCAGAAATTAGAAAATATTAGGGCTATTTTCCGAATAAGAATCTCAATTTAGAAAATGTTTAAAACTTTGATAATTAAGACAATTTTTGATAAGTTCGGTTATGGAAGCCAACCTTCGAAGTAAAAATTTATAACGTTACCAAAAATTTACAATAAATATGAAAAGATAGGAAATGCATGCGATCAGAGGAGGAAAAAGCATTTTCTGGCTAAACAGCTCAATTCCTTCGAATTACAACTCTTTGTGTTTGCCAATGAATTCAAAACACAGGTTCCCTGGTAACAGCAATCGATTCCAGCTCGGAAAACAGACAGGGAAAAAAGGATGGGTAAGATTTCGAAGAAGTGATCTTCGGTATGGATCTTCCAAACAGCGGTCGGAAAACATTCTGCCGTGAAACACCTGGCGCGATCCGCTCTATTTGGAATCGAGGATTCCCACGCGCATCCAGAATTCGAATCGCGTTATTAGTCAACTGTTTTAGTGCCTCACTTCCCACGAGAATAATATTCACAAAGGGAATCGTTCTTTGATCTTATTATCGAACTCCCTGCTTACTTCTGCCTCATTCACGTAGTTCGTCAATATTTAACGTGTCATAAGCGAATGTTGTCGAAGTAGAAGAAGCCAAAAGTATGATTTTCTATTACAGACGATTCCCAGAATGTTAGTTCGAATGTTTCCATTCAGAATGTTAAGAAACATTATGAGTTTAGATCAAACGCTTTACAGAAAGTGTTGCGTATTTTATCGGTAGGATTGCAATGAATCTTGAACCTCTCAATTGGACCAAAAAACGTAATGCTTTCTACTTATCGCTCTTTTATTCACAGAAAAACTTTTGCCTTGATATTTGATTGCTTTCTACCTTTAATCAGTATTTTTTCAATATTTCATCCCCTCTCGATATTTTACCCACCAGTTTCTTCAGCCATCAGCTTTATTTCTTTCATCGGTTAATATCCCAAAAATGTAGGGGACAATATCCCACGTTTTCAAATTCACTGAGTTCTTGCTGATTGAAAATTCAGCATCTCCTTATTTTATATGAATATAAGTAAAATTTTATACGTCGGGAGAAGTGGTTGTTGGCTTCAAAAAGAACTCATCAATCTTTAGGTTATTATCTTCGTCAAAAATGTTACTCCATTGAAATTATGAGGAATTTCTTTTGTGATTGTCGTGGCATTACGTATACGAGCACGTCGTAGAACTGCGAATGTCCAGTTTCAACGTGATACACATTTATACACCTGGTCATGGAGAACTATATTTTTTTCATAGACATCACAGCAGGTTTGTACTAGATATTGTTATGGACCTAAAATCGCAGGCCTCTGGGATTACGTATCTGTTGATAAAATTGTTAAAACAGATGTAAAAATGTTACTATTAATGTAACTGATGTAACTACTACATACCATGATATAAAAATCATTACAATACTATTTTACACCCATACACATGTTATAAAATAAGGATAAAATATTACAATTTTTTACTAGAGGATAATAATAAAAATAAGATAATAAGCAGATAAAATGGGTGGCTTTCGTTTTATATTAAAATAAAAGTTCTCCCTGAATTTCTCGACCTAAATTATAAATAATATTTAATTCTTAAAAGAATGCCTGTATATAGATTCTTGTAAATAATTTTCTGTTTAGATCGTTTTCGGTTATTTTTGTTTGGGTTGTTTCTTTTTTTATTTCGGGCAATCATCTATATTTAATTTAAATATGTTATATTCTTTATGACGGCGCTTAATAGAGATTTTTGAGTATACATGAACCTACCGAAAGGTAGAACATTCATGAATGAATATTCTAAAATTGTTGCTTGTATTCACTGTAAAATGCTGTCAAAACTGTATGAGAATCTTTGAGTAATCAAAGAAATAAATAAATCACTCGAAGTGAAAAATTTGCTTGGTAGTAGTAGCATTATTTCTTACGTTCCCTGTGAAACTCAAATCTCTTCTCTTGTAGCATTCCTTCGTCTTAACATTCTGAAAAACGATTCTTCCTGCACCACTTCGGTTATTCCTCCGGAGCGTTCTTCTAAACGACGCGTTCAAATCTCTAGTGCGACGCCCGGCTTGCGTTCATATTTAACACCAAAAGACCCAAGTGCACTTCAGACGCAGTCGCGACGCCCGTATCGGACGCCCTCGCTCAGCGGGTGTCGGGGCAACGCGCCAACAATGGAGGAATGGACTAACAACAAGCGCCTTCCTCGCGTATACATATTATTTCAATGGAAAAAAGCGTCCCATGAGATCCATATGAGTGATAAGGGACGGATGGTGGAAAACATCCATGGACCCGTATATATTTGGAACACCGGCGATCTTGGAGATAAGACTCTTCTGGGCGTGCTGCTTATATCGCTCGGTGCCTATTGCACTTTTGACGGCTGTTCCGTATTGGATTACTCGCACGACTGCTTTTTTCGCGAGGATGGCTATTTCCCGTTGGGAGATCCAGTTCTTGGGGATTTCGGAAAGTGTCACGATAGCATTTGGGAGAGAGTTGTGCATACTTTGGATACTTGGCTGGATTTCCGGGTTCGGGACAATATTCTTCAGCGGTGTCCTGCGATTTTATCGTAGCAGTCCTTGATATTCGCTCTTAAATTTGGGGAATATGTTCTTTCTTAGATCATATTTTGCTGCGACATGTAAATTTTTCATGCGACACTTAGCTCTAGACTCTTTTCTAATAAGCATAAAAATTTTAGAAATGAGTATTCAATTTGCAAACCTTACCTATGTTATTTTGCAGTTATTTTCGAGTAATTCCATGAGCCTTGAATGGAAACATCGATACATGGGGCCAGGACTCTTGAAACTTCGAGGGTCTAAAAAAGAGGCAGAAGAAGTGATAAGAATAAAAGAAAAGAACATTTAATTTTCAAAGAGTAAAATCTTTAATTTATAAAAATTCACAATGGAATGCTCATAGTGAGTACGATCGCGAGGACATTCATCCCCGTATTTTTAAATCTAAAAATTAAGCATATATTATTTAACCTATCAAATACCATCTTTTTTATTGATTTTTACCGTTTTACAATAAAACTTAAATATATTAAAAATATTCAGAGGCGCTTAACTAAAAGTGTCGACATTAATAGATATTATTATATTTTTAGTAACTTACTACCTTCTACTTTTACCTATTACTTCTACTCTGTATTTTCATTGTTCGTTGTTAATTTTCCAAGCCTAATGTCACTTATTTCTTTTTTCTTTTTCGTGCATGCACATCATAAATTTACTTTTAGGGGTTTTTGTACCCAGAGTGCACTAATTAAGTATATTATATCATTAAGAGGGCTTCTGAATACGTAACTGAAAGTAGTGTTTTCTAATTTCAAAAAACAGACTGAGAAATAATGTAAATTTTCGGTAATAATCACTACCTGCTAATAAAAAAGATTCCTTTATATATGAGAGCGAAGGAGAGTCATGTTGATCTCTACTAGCTCTATGAAAAATAAGTTTGCTGAGGGGCTGTGACGGTGTCATACATTCATAGTAGTAGAGCATTCAGAATAAGCAATTCAGGTCGACGCCAATCGTTACTCCAGCCTCTTATTGTGCTCAGAGCTTTGCTTGGACGTTTTTATTAATCAAACACAATCCACCCCGTGAAAACTGGAATGGATGATAGCGACATCGCGCATATTACTACAAAACGCCCCATTCTCCGCTGAGAGGGTCCATAGGCAAATGCGCGTCCACCCGAACCATCCGATAGCACATGCAGATAAGAGGGAGAAATGGAAAACTGAGACCGCAAACATATTTTCGAAGGGAAAGAGGATGTTGGGACAACTGCAGCTATACTCTTATCTCCGTGCCATTTCGCTGCCCTTCCTCCGTTGGCACCACTGCAATCTGAGCAGTGTCTTTTTTTCGATGGTTTTGTGCTCGACTTACTTTTGAGGACGCAATGAGCTAGGGGGGACTACCGGGAGGGTGGGATGGTTCGTAGGGGATGAATAGGGTAACGAGAAGGGGTATGAAAGGTGGCAGTCTAGGAGATAGCATCAGGGCGGAGTATTTGGATTTCAGCCCAAAAGATTGGGCGCTCGGATAAGGGGATGAATAAAACAGGGCGGAGCGAGTGGATAACGACCGATAGAGGGAGTCGTAATCGGCGAGAATAAAAGCGTGAGGCAGTTTATCCGGGAGCCGTGCATACGGAGGCTGAGGAAAGGAAGAATGCAGGATGAGCCAAGAGAAATAAAATTGCGAGGTGCGGAAGCGCAAAGGCGTTAGAAGTAGAAATCGACGAGGTTTTTTCGCTCACTAAGGGATAGTCACCTATGATGTATTATTGAAAGACAAAAAATCTTTTCCCCAGGAAACTAATTCCTATTTTAATAACTTTCCAATATACACACAAGGGAAAGAACGCACGACTAGGTTCGATGCATGAGCATCATCTTCTAGTCAGATGATATTCATGATGCTCATACATCTCAACTAGTAGTATGTTCTTTCCCTTCCGTGTATATTGCAAAGCTATTAAAATAGGAATTAGTTTCCTGTGGAAATGTTCTTCCTGTTTAACGTCTTTCATTGCTATGGAATACCACAAAAGTACTAATTAGTTGGTTTTATGATGCATTGCATGTTTGAAGCGGTACTTTTAATTCACAGAAAAATTAAAAATGCATTTCTTACCTCATGTACAATCAAATACATTCAAGAATACAGATTCTTTCACACATAAAATAAGTTACCGATGAAATATGGAGTGCGCATTTTCAATGTTTATTGAAATAGTTAAAATCACATTATCATAATTTCTGGCGCATCATAATATTTTGTATGGCGCATCTGAAAATAATGAAATAATCTACGCACGAATCATAAAAGGTACACTGAACTATTATAAACTGCGCTTACCCTCCAGAAGTGTGGTTTGTATTAAACTTTTCTCTTTGAGGCTCGAACTTATGTCCGTTCCGAAAATGTTGTTATTTCTAAATCGCATGGTTGAATTTATTTTGTAATAACTATTCCAAGAAACTTCTTCGTTTCTTCTCCTATTCTATGATAGACTGAATACTTTTGGATTGGATCTTATTGCCGCCATGTTTTTCCCTCTGAGGCTGTACGAATGATCATTCGAAATTGACTTTCGAGGAAGATAAATATAAAAAACGTGTACTTAATGCACTAGCTTCTGAAAATTCAATAATATCTCTATTTCATAATTCTATCTAAATCATTCGCCAAGATAAATTTATCTTCCACGCTTTCAAATAAGCGTAGAAGATAGTTTTCCTCGGAAGAATTTTTTATAAGATTTCCTTGAAATCATCGTGTCGCCCGCATATATCCCAACTTTACTAATAATCCAATTATTAAGCTGGTTAATGCAAATATAAAAAGCAACGATCCGATCACGCTACTCTGACTATAGTTTAGAGGTCACAGTTATGAGAATGCACAATAGCCAATCAAAAACGAATCAGTGATCCTCTAAAATGACCACCATATAAAACCGAAAATTTGCCGAAAGAAAAATATCTACAGTGATATTTATGATTAATTTTCGCATTCTTATATGAATTTTTGTCTTCAATTTAAAGATCTTACTTATGGTTAGCTCGCAAATCTAGATATCTATGGTATGAAACCCTCAAAATTGGAACGGTATTACGAAATAAATTGAAATAGGTTTTATAAAGTTAATTCTCCTTCTCCTCCTTTAATACGTGCTATTATAAGTTTAACATTCTTAATATCTAAATTTATACATTATAGTGCTCTATATATGTTCTAATTGCTCTACACAGGTACCTCATAAAAGGCTTCGCAGTCCCATAATGCAGGTTGGCACATCGGTTTTTTCGTGGGGGATCTATATTATTAGTTGCGGGGAGTTCCCAAGATTTACCATCACACCATTCGCTGTATCTGATATTCATATAAAATATATAATCCCTTCTCTAGAAATTCTCTTCTCCTTTTGTCATATATTTACATTAATTATTCCCGAAGAAACATCTGAAAATTTTAAATAAATCATTGGCGGATCTAGTATTGCCTTTGGATCTGTCGAGGAGTTTAAATTAAATTATAATCGTGGAGTTTTTCCCCATATTTCCATCATAAATCACCATATACTTCATTTATCACCAAGAAAAGACATGTAAAAAATTAATTGGAGATGAGTACTTTACATTCATTCATTTATTTCATCTTTTATTCATCATGAAGTTCCACCAGATCTCTCTGGACAGTATTCATTTTAAAGTGAGAATTGCATTGAATCTTCCCATCCCCAATCAAGTCCACCCCCTTTCCTTTGGAGAGTTTCTAGATCCTTCCCAGAAATAAATGAAAAATGAGTTCGCGATGGATCTAATACTGACAATAGCACCGTATTTTCAAATGTAAGCGACTCTTTCCCATCTCCAAGAAGTGTGAACGTTCATTCGAAAAAGTTTCCGAGAAAAACGTAATCCTCGATCTTAAGACCCCGAGAAGTAGAAACAGTGGTCTCCATATTTGTCAACTTCGCCACGTTTTCGCAAACTCAGCCGTAAAATCCATCTCTCTTGCGGAATATCGACGTGTTTTCGGTTATTTTCCTCTTCGTTGAGCCCTCTTCGTGGAAAACAAACCCTGAGGATCTTTCCCGGTGCATCAGATAAAACCCCTCTCTCCTTCTACACCTTCGGCGTCCCTCGCCCAGTATTTTCCCCTGTACGCGCAAACTTACATGGTCCCCAAATCGTCTAGATTGCGAGCAGCGATAAAGTCCTCCCTTTGGAGTCCTTTCTGAGCCCCCGCAAAACGGTTGACCCGAAAGAGATAAATGAAACGTCGATACCGTGTGAAGAGGACTTTGCCTGAGATTTAGTTTCGACTCTTTGTCGGATCTCCTGGTTACCGGATCGTTTCGGATGGGTGCAGACCCTATTTAGCGGAGGAATTTGCGATTCTATATAGAGAAGAATGACCCAATTCCGCGCAGAATGGTGCATATCGAAAATCTCTGTCTATGGAGAGTTAAATCTGAATGAGATACTTGATGATGAAGACGTTTGTGCTCCAGAAAAATCAAGCAATCTTTACTAACGTAGGTAATACAATAGTCAAAATGTATAATTTTTCAAGTTGCATACCTAAATCTTCAATTATAATAACTTCAGGGGAGGGGGTTTCCGGAGCTAGCCATTCATAGAGTTGATCTAAGGGTCGAAGAAAGTATTTTTAAGGTGAAGGACTGCGACGTGTACTAATTCATTCATCGAGTGGTGCGTTGTTCGACCTCTATCCAACTGATAGTTAAAAGATGGGAAAATGTCCTATGATGGAACTGTCACAGGGCCGCAAGCATCTTTTTGGTTGGCTCCCTATCCTACACAAAATTGTCCGAAGTTGAGAAGAAAATTTATGTCCATTTGCCTATATCCACACTTCCCTAAATATTTGACTACATCGTAATTAAAATACTCATGATATTTAAATAAACGGTATAACGGTTTCCAGAAATATTGAGCTTAATTTTCACTTTATTCATCAGTCAAACTTCATACTCCTTCCAGCCGCTTGTTTGAATCTCCAAAAAGTTTAGAATCTGGAATGCTTTTTTCGGAAGTTGCTATTGATACATTTAATTTTATACCTGTATTTTCAACGCAAAGTTTAACGATGTCTATCGATTGAGTGGTACATCATTTTTGCTCTTTCGAAATAATAGCCAATAATGGGAAATGCTTTTATGAAGATGTTTCAGGCCGCGGGCGAATCGCGAGAAATTAATTGCCTCCGTACTCCACACTAAATTATCATTAAAGACGAGAAAAATGTACAGCCATCTAGAACAGGTTTCCCTAAAATAATTCACTATAACCGGTAAATTTTATAAAAACTTCATCAAAAACCCGAGACATTTAGAAAAACGGGTTTTTAAATTAAATTTTGATTTGTATCTCCCGTGTCTCGTCGGAACGCCTATAATATGTGATATCCAACAGAGCGATTGGAACCATAGTCTCATGTTAACTGTTACAACTGTTACATCAAACCAAAATTAATTTTAATTCAGAATATTGTGAAGTAATAAAATAAAAGAAATAGGAGGAAATATAATATTCTTTTATTGATTTCTAAACATGTTAAAACATTTTTAAAGGCCGATCTTTCCTCATCCGTGTTGACTCCACAAAATTATTTTTTCAAATTTTGAAATTAGGAAAAATTCAATAGTTCAACAATTGCAGAGATAAAATCAATATGGAAATGATCGAGGAAGCCGTCAATTGGCAAAACTCCATTATTGAAACAACAGTGGGAATAACTAAGATGTAATTTCATAAAATTATCTATGTTCTTATGTATTTCTACCGTTATTTTAAAATCAATATGATCAAACGTCACTTTTTGGAATTTCAGACAAATCTTAACAGAAGTTTTACGCTGCTTAAAGTTCCTTTTTTAGAATTTTAGTATTCAGAAAAAAAGAGCATAAATAACTCATTCCGGAAGAGAGTAGTTAAGGAAATACTCTAAATGAACTCCTAAGGCAATTTTATGGACACATCTCTACTGATCCTAATTTTAATTTAGCATCACTCCGATGGCGTGCTTCAAACATTGCTTCATAATCGAGGCATTGCAATCGCGAGCGGCTCCTTGACCGGTTGCGCCATCAACATCATTAACCGCCTTATTTTCCTACGCAAAAGCCGATCAGCGGAATGCTTGCTTGGTATCGGATCCAGTGAACCGTCCATCGCTTCAAAGCACAGTCTCGATACGTAACAGACCAAAACCCTTTCTCTCCAAAGCAGCCTCCGTCGCTTGTGCAAGGGTTAGTTAGCGGCAATAACCCCCCGAAGAATCCCATGATGCACCACTGTTTGCACACCGGGAAAAATCGCGGAAAAACTCCCCGTCGACTCCAATCATATCTTCAGCCAAGCGTGAGAGATGCTCCGGCATTCCCCCTCCAAATAAAGGACTCGTGGGAATCATTCTAAGAGAGAGCAGATGAAAAAATATTCCTAGACGAAAACTTATCCAAAATAATTCCCCCCGTATTGAATCCGGTTCCTCAACAGACATTCTTCCGCGCTAAGTGCGTAACTAGGGTTGAGTGGTGTGTTTCCAATAAGACCCCCTCTCGGGGTTGATTCCTGTTGCATCCCTAAAAAGGGTGGGATGGTGCCACGCATCAGCACGAGTATGGAGAGGAAATACCTCCCCGAGCTAAAACGGCAATGGATGAAACTTTCCCATTGGTCACCACCCGTCCCATTGTCCATTCCTTCTTATTTAGCATGTCCAGTTTCCATGCGGGACCATTCCTCATTCGTCATATCCGTTCAGAAGGAGAGCCATCTCGTTCCATATCCACTCCGACCCATTATTGCCCTTTCTTGTCTTTCGCCAATCACGTGCGCGGACAATCGAGGGTGCATTTCTGCAACACGGGGCCACATCACGGTACGTCGCTCCCGTGAAACGTAGCGTCGCCAATAAAGATAGATGAAGCGGAAGGACGGTAACACGAGGTGCAAAGTCACCGGCGGATCAGAGAGGATGGGCTCTCGCTGTCCGATTTAATGGGATCGTAATGGCGCGGCAATTACCTAGGTGACGGATGAAACGGGCTCTGAAGAGAGTGCTGTCAGCCGGTTGCCGTGACAACTGTCAAATCATTCGCGATAAGACCATTACGCGAGTGGATTGTGTTTTCCGGGAACCATTTCTCCGGCGAGTAATGGAAAGTAGGATGGCTTTGTTATTTAAGGGTGCATTAACCCTTTCGCGCATCTAGAATTTCTTTAGTGAATGAGTTACTTTAGTTTCTTTTATTATCATGCTAAACAACATGCACAAGGAAGACACATGAGGAAGCCTTACGAAGCCTATTTAAAGAGAACCTACGCTTGAAAATCTCCAAAAAAAGTTTGTACAGTACTAAGAAAAGAACTACTTTCCCTTAAATAAAGGACTTTCAAAAATAATACTTTAAGCATTTTACATTTTACGCTGAGAAGAGAGCTCAGTAATGTCCACCATGATAAGGAGAACTCGTATAAAGAATTACTGTTGAGTTTCCGTGATTTTTTTTAATAAGACTTAAAAGAATCAGGGTCTGAAAGAAGTACAAGTAAAATATTGTGGGGGAAAAGTATGACGGCCATACTTTTGACAAAGTGCGAACCTACATAAACCCCTCAAGAAAAAGAACACTCATGTGAAAAATTCTTCTTCGAATGCATTTTCTGTTTTGATGAAATAAAATACACTCTATTTTAAACAACCATTCTCTTCAGCTCATAATCGAATATAACAGTTTCTCTTTAAAATATTCTCATATTTTTAAAATTTGAGCATAATATTTTCTTCTGAATTATAAACTCAACCTTCTCAACATATACCTTCCGTATAAATTCTTCTCAGCAGAATAATTCATCTACCTTGAAATGAATCGAATGCATTTACTTAAAATGCTACAAATACATAACATAATAATAATAATCGACTTCATTTGGACGGGAATGAGTCTAAAAGTCTCTTTTTCCATCCAACCCATCGTCATTAATTGTAGAATAATTAAATTAAAGAGAATAGAATGAGAAAAACTTAGAGTTATTGTGGTATAGTATTTAATTTAATAGGGGAATGATATATAGTATGAGGAGAAATAAAAATACCTATGTAGAGGAAAACGGCCAAAATTTTCCATACTACATTAACATTATTCTCAATAACGAAACCTTTTCGTGTACTCAATTGCAGATGCCGTCACTTGGTGAAAACCCATAGATGGGACAAAGTTATTTTTTCGCCATTTCTGAGATCTCAGAAATGGCGAAAATAACTTTGTCCTTAAAAGTAACCTTTTTAGAAACTAAATAAAGTTATTTTGTTGCCATTACCGAAAATCTCTCGATTCTTAGTGCATACATCCCCCGCCATCCTCGAAACTGGTCCGTCGTTATAAAAACAACATTACGGATCACTTAAATTCCATTTCGGACCCCATCTCATGTTATCTCGTCGAAGAGGAGGGGGAAAACATTCGCGAGAAAAGTTAAGCAACAGTAAAGAACCTTTCTGAGGGGAAAAGGGGAAGATGAAAGCTCTTTCGGATACGTAATGGCATAAAAAGGAGGAACGCCCATCTTCGACCTATCTCTCCTCAACGGGATGCCGGTCGGTTATGGCATTGTTCCACGGCGCTGCTCTTGTTTGACTGACAGGATGGCCGATGCAACTTGTTTCCTCCATTGTTCCCGCGCATTGTGGACCGGCGTACGCGAAATGGTCCGTGTTTTTTCTCCCCGACTTCCGTGTTTACCCAGAGATGATGCGCGGCATTCCTGTGCGAGACCCTTCAATACGAATATCATTATTATAAGGTCCGCTTTCTTCCCTTTTCCTTCGCTGTGACGCGGAAATTTGTATGAGCGGAGGCTTTGGCGTAAGCCGGTACCGCCTCGGGGGCTCGCGCCCCACGTCGGATTTGTTATCCGAGCGATATGCGACTCATCTCCAACGTCGGAAAACGATTTTCCTTATTTTTTCAAGATATTGGCTTCATAGAAATGTTCCCGGAAATAATTCCGTGGTAATTCTTTCCTTTGTCCAATATCCCGCTAAAAGACCTCCTTAGGAATTGCGGAATGGATTCCAGGAGATGTATTCTTGTATATTAGGTGCTATTTTTTCAAATTTCTGCCAAACTGCATCATCTGCCGCTGAGCTTGCCAAATGGGAGGAATTATCCTTCTTTGGTATTTCGGAACGGGTTTTAGAAGATGCATTCTTGTATATCGCGTGCTATTTTTTCGAATTGCTGAAGAACTGTATCATCTGCTGCTGAGCTTGCCAAATGGGAAAAGTTCTATACCCCAAAAAATGTAGGTAGTAATAAAGAATTGCATGCTAAATCCAGAAGAATAAAAGAAGGATACTAGAAGTGGGTGTAAAGAATTGCAAAAATGTTCCTTTAAATTCACAGAAATACATTCTTAAACGCATGAAAGGCTAAAAAGTCCAGCATTTCCAAAATCAATTAAAAATATTCATTGTTGTAAAGAATAGAAGTAAAATAGACATACGTTAAATCCAACATTCGGAAGGATTTTTTAAAATTAGATATTAAATATACTCGATATACTCATATTTAATACAATTTTTGGAGGATGTGGTACATGGCATCTATCTTTTAGCAACATTGGTCGACCATATATTAGAAAGAAGCAATAGGCTAGAAGTTGCGGCTATTCACACCAAAAATTATTTTTCTCGGTAAGCTATACGCGACCGTGATAGACTAGAGAACTAAACATGTGGTGCTGGCACTCTTTGCCATTCGACAATTTTTGGATAACGGACTACATGTTATGTATTTATGTAGTTGTAAAGTATCGAAAACGCTTACGCTTCGAATTTTGAGACCGCTTTATCGATCAAGTAAGCACTTGAATAGGTATTCCATTTCTTAGAAAATTCAAATACCCGCACATATTTTTCAGTCACCGAACGATTCCACCTCCAAACCCACCTGCCACATTTGAAACCCTACCCCATATACGCCACCCACATCATCAGGAAAGAGCGTCTCGGATCCTCTGGAGCGATCGACCCAAAACCGCAACTCGCGCCGCAAAATCCGTTGAGCAAACCGTCCTGATTAGCCTCGCCGTGCGGCTATTAACGTCATCTCCGGGAACGTTTCGGAAGAGAATACGGCAACCACAAGAGGGCATAAATAGCGCCTTCCATGGCCCTCGACGTCTGAATGGACCGCACCACGCTGTGAGTGCACCAAAACTGAAAAAGGGCAATCGTCCGTGAGGGAAGAAATAAGGGGCCTCTTCCCGCGACTCTTACCATCGTCTTCGAGGATATCTAAGATTCCTTTTTAACCATCCTCCGTTGAATAAAGGACGGCTGAAGAAATAGCTCGCGAGGAAAGGTAAGTTAAAAGCACTTCTCTCTGCGGATGGCTCTGCAACCGACGTGTGCAGAAATGCAAGGAGAAAGAATGGGAGTTAAAATGCTTCGAGGCGTAAAGAACCACGGGGAACTTTCCTTCGAGAGCAGGGATAAGCACTGAAAGGCGTGGAAACTGAAAACTGGATTTTTGTTGAGAAAAATATGAGGGTTTGGAGTCCGTGAAGGAAAATAGCAGCTTCACCCCTTGTTTCATCACCTTAGTAGAAAGAATGGAGGAATGCGAACGATGATGGGAGAGTAGCGGTCTTGAAATACTGACGGATATTATCCCATGGGCTACCTCCTGTTAACCAAGAGACTAAGTCTAAATTGGAGAAAAGAAATGGGACTCTATAGCAGTCCATACCGATTTTTTTTTCTCGCTTAATTTTCTTACCCCCTTAATCTTCGCGGCGCAGTTAAACTTACGTTTTCCTAACCATGCCTTCATTCTTGTCTCAAATGGGCCAAAAAGACAGCACTAATTGTGCAATAAATGTTTCAAATAACTTCAAACTGGATATCACTGAACTGAAAAAACTGATTACATAAAACGTAAATGTAATGAAAAATTGGACGCTTATAATATTCTTGGGAATAGAGCGGAACTCTGGTTGGGAAGACAGTATGGGCATTTAATCAGAAAATTTTGGATATTAAGGCGTCGATTCCGGGTTAAAATGGGAACTAATGAATTTGAGAAAGAGGTTAATGTTAAACCTCTGATTCACTTATTTGCATAAGAAGAAACTAAACTATAGTAAAAAATGTCCTTATTTTTACTCAAACGTACAGAGATCTCGTTAATATGGTGATTAGGAATTTACCACGAAAATAACCGTGGGTGGACAGATCTTTTATTGTAGTGATGCATTTCAAGTGACGTTAAGGTTTCTAAAAATTTTATTTAATTATCTGACTGGCCTTATATTTAAAATTTCGGTTCCATCAAATTGGCAGGAAAGTTATAAATATATTCCATTCCTTTTTGTACATTTTCAGCAATGTTTGTTGAATGAAAATAGTTTGAATCGGAGGCAAAATTATTTTTTCAGAGTAAAAGTTATCCTACTTACAAATATACATTAATTTCATAGATGAAATAGGTATATTCCGTATCTAATCGTAAAATTATATTTTCTATCGTCATTTTTATAAGGGGGTCCCAACCGGTGAACCTTATGCTCTTGGTAGGTCCGATAATATATATCGTAGAACCAATTAGTCCGAAATTTAACATACATACTAGCTCCTGATAGAATATTGCTGTTTCAAGAAATCTGTTGGTATTTTATCGTTAAATGGACGCTGGAAATAAAATTTTAAAAATCTCCCTAGGATGAATTTGATTTTGGATTGATATCAACAAAAACGCAACAAAATTTGAATAAAATTGTCGGCGATAATAGAGAAAAAGTAGTTTGGAAGCATTATAACTATCCAGTTATACTTATCATATGTCTCACACTTTTTATAGCTTGATGTGATATTCAAATTTAACCCATCCGGAGATAGCATTTTATGTGACAAGATTCTAAGAATTAGTAAGAACCCCTATCTTGAAAGTGGGAGATTAAAGTTTGATTCCCAATCTCGACAGACTATCCCACTTCCGTTTATATCACAGGTTAAATTTGGTATATAAGTAAATTTCTGTCTTTTCCTTCTTTCAAATATCTGTTCATATTCCCAATTTTGCACCCATCAATGGGTTCTCTGAAAACTTTCTCAAATCCAACTATCTTTTCGGTTATTTCCAGATCGAAGGCAAGTAAATTTAAAGTTTACTACCCTTCCATTCCTCCAAATTTCTATCCATACTCCCAATACTACGGCTTACAATTTTCCTCATCTAAGCCAATTTTCAACCAAATCCGCTGGCAAAAATTTCATCTGGAACTCACCGTGTAATGTAGCGAGGAAGAAGAGGAATGCAATGATTCGGAGAAAGAAATCAGTTGAGCGCAGTAAGTTGGAGGAATGGATGGACGGAAGGTGGTAGAAAGGGAACTTTACAAAGATCCCGAAAAGGCAAAGAGATGAAGATGGGCGAAGAATGGGAAAGTGGATCCGCGGAGGGGAGAATGTGTTCTTAAAGCGAAAAAAATAACCCTCCTCGCCATTCTTCACGAGGGCAAAGAGGTCCATTATCCACGCTAAGCCGCCCTCCAATCGCATGGAATCTGGGTTAGCGGAGGCTAAGGTAACAGTCGGGGTATGAGGCGGATTTCTGGAGAAAAGGATGGCACTCATCCCTTTCTTCTCGTTTTATCTGGGCACCCATCTCCGAGAGGGCCCTCCGGGGAAGTCGAGTGGTTGCGATGGCCCCTTCGCTGCAACCATTGGCGCACTTTGCAGAATGAAAACCCTCTCTCTCCCCCTTTCGCAGATAGGAGAACCCCTGAGTGCCGAATATGTTTATTCTGCCTCTTAAAACTCCTTGTTTTTCTTTTAGGGCGGCGGAGCGCATGAGATCCCCAAACCCTTTTAATTCTTCGACCCTTCCTTCCTGCCGTTTCATCCGTGGTTCTTGATTCACACAAGGTGGAGGAATCATTTTCCCGCGGTGATCCTAATGGGACCGTTCTTTCTCACGTACAATACGTTTTACAATACTGTACACTCCTGGCCAAAATTAACGCAGCACCTCCCTAGCGATTCTTACGGCGGGTGCTGCGTTAATTTTGGCCAGGAGTGTACGTTGCAATAATTGATGGATCCGAATGGTTGCTTCATCGCTACTTACTTTCGAATTATGGATTTGTTACTTACGCATACAATATGCATTGAAATCCCGATCTAAGGATTCTCATTCCTAACGTTTTTCCGAGTCGTAGGTTGAAATTTTGTGGTTTTTAATTACAACAACTACACCTTTTTTTTCGCATCTTACATCGTTCCGAATCTAGAGTGGATTTACCTTGGTCCTGTAAAAAAACTTTAAATCGAGATTTCGCTGTATACCCTTGTATACAATTCATCGAATAAATGGATTATTAATAAATCCTTTTCGAAGATATTGAACTAAGTGAGAAATCGGAAAATTTAACATAACTTCTTCCCCAGTAATAGACCCGGCTCTCTTTTTAATAAAGCTTTAAAGATACCAACTTATTTTTTAGTTATATTTGTGATTTTGATGTTTTATAACTTCCTCCGAATACCCCAACCGTATTAAGTAGGAAATTATCTCACCTATTCTAATATTTTACTTGATACATTGCTACAGGTTGGCTGAAGCCAGAATGTTGTTTAAGCCCCATTCTATCTTAATAAGTGGTCATACTTTATCTAAATTTGACTGCAGTATCGAATTCGTAAAACCTTACTTATTAATTACATCCATATATCAGTATAAATTCCGTGAAATATTATTTTTTACACCATATACTGTGAAACTATGTGCAATGCCTATTGCTCTCTCTTATGAAGACTCCAACTGTACATTCTAATATGAGAATATTTACATACAGTCCTATGGCCAGTAATCGACATTCACTCATCATTAAGATTCACTTAACTTACAATATTCAATTATTGCTTTGATGAATTAATATGCAAATGCAAACGCAAAACTACTATTCCCTTATCGAAGAAAGAAGTTGCGAGTAAATTTTATTTACAACACCTTCAATAACTTATTTACATTAGAATATGTATCAATGCAGGACGCTTGCACGGGTTTGACAATGTTTTTGAAGGATTTATTTTTGTAGCAAAAATATCATCTCCCATTCCTCATAAAAGGAAAAAACTCATTACACTCACGTTTACTCAATCAAAAATGACCTTACATTTCGTTACTAAATTAAATTTAATTTAACATGATACTTTCGAAGGAATATTTCAGTAGCTAGTCTTAGATGAAAATCATTATATGAAACAATTAACATTTGGCTAAGCTGATCTGTGATATTTTTCAATGCCTTTAGTTCTGCACATAATTGTTGCAATAATTTTCTACTTGTGCTATTCTTAGAAGAGAAATGCTTACATACCACAACCCATATTCCTACGTGGAAGGCAAATATACGTATCAATTTTTAACTGCAATTATAAGGGTTACCATTTGGTTATATATTTTGTTTCTTCTTTTCATTCACTAAGGATCACAGTATCTATATTAAACAGTTTTAATTTATTAAATTATATTAAAATCAATTGATGGAGCTTTGACTTCGTGTAACTCCATCCTGGTAGCTGGGAAGCAACTTCTTAGCAACATTCCACAGTACAAACACATAGTTGCACTTTGTCGTACTGTATTCCACAGTACACACAGTGGTTCTGTGGAACTTTGCTAATTTATTCTTTCCCAACTACCAGGATTATATTAGATGGAATAAAAGCTCTATCTATTCAGCCCTCGGGCCAAGGATAGGCCACAAACTCCCCCGATTGAGTTCTTTCATCAAGGATGCTATTCTGCCAGGAACGAAAATAAAGAACAGATTGTTAGGGATGCTGGAGCGTTGAGGACCAGTAGTGCCCAGAGGCTGCGTGTCTAAGCGTATGCTTCCCTGTTTTGGCTGCTATGAGAGGTTGATGGAGTAAAAATTAGAAGTATCCCTATCGTACCCTGACGATGGGAGAGACAATGGATAGAGAAGGGCCACGCGTTTGACCAACGTTCGAAATCCCGGAGACCCTCAAGTGGGGAAGGACGACCCTCTGGTCCACTGTTTACTCTCCGGGATGCACCGCATCGGTTCCCATGAAATATTCTCCACGCCCTAATTTCAATATGACGGGAGCAGCTGAGCCTTCCTTACTAATTTTTCCGATGAGAAATCGAGAGAGAATTGAAGATGAAATATTGATGGCATAATAAGTGTCTGAGATAGTGGTTTTTATGTTCACGAGCGTTAGTTAATCTGATGAGAATTATCAATTGAATTTAACTCGACTCAGAATGTATAGCGACGGTAACCGATATACCAACATGATCATCAGTATATCATTGTTACTTTATAATTTTTTTCTATCTCTCTTAGAAAGAAAATGAAACAGCATCTATACATGTATAAATATGTACAAATGTATAAAGCACATGTATGGAATAATTAAGTATCAAATCCTGTATATAAGATAATTTTCATTCATAATGTGAAATTAATAACTACTTGCAAAATTGCACCGTTCTATAATGCATCATTTTGCTATCTTGATGCATGCATAAGATAAATTATTAAGGATAAATTTATTAAATAAGTTCAGAGAAATTACGTTCTCAGATTATGTAAGCGATATAATGAGACCCCCCCTGTTATATGGGCCGTTCTGATACAGCCAGAAAGATTAGGGAAATAGATTCTAAAACGAATCGTTACAAAAATTCATTTTTTCCGCGAAAGCAACCGTTTAAGAAAATAGAGTCAAGGTGCCAGCACCCCCTGCCGTACGCCGAAAGGTGGCTTGCACGGTTCTTACATAGACATAGACGTCTTAGTGACATCTGATGGAACTCTTGATACATAAATTTAAATATATTGTGGAAGAGCACTTAAAGAACAAAAAATAATTCCAATATAAATATATTAAGCATTTTTTCCTAAATAGTATATCTTTAAAATCGTAATTTTATGTGTACATATTTGTAGCTCTTTATACTTATGCACTAACTGTTTGTAGAATACCTTAGTTTTTACGATTTCGACAATCCAATGAATATAATCTATAAATATATTCAATGAATATATCTATAATCTTTAAATAGGAATGCATGACTTATGAAATACATAATTACTACCAATGGTTCGCGTTGATCACCGTCTAAGTATGGTATTTGCTGTAAATATCACAGAGAACTGCTTAAAATTATCTGACCAAGAACGATCCTCTGAATTACGAATTGATCACTCTGCACAATTCTGAACATTCTCCTCGTTAACTGTGTGTTTTCCCAGTTCTTAGATGAATGATTTTTGTCTGCAATCCTTGCGAAATGTTAATGAAATTTTGATGGATAACCAGCAATCTAAACACTGTTAACAATATGAGTGACAACCCTTGGTAAGAACGAGCAAAGTATAAGCAGTTTTTATCGCCAATAATTATGACGCAATATTCCACAGATAGCCGGGATACTTGTTCTGTATATTTAATGCAGAAAAAAAACACCACGCGTTTCTGCGTGCTGTGGAAGCCATCCCGCAAACTCACTAATCCTCATGACAGCGAATACGATACTTTACACACACATCATGTCCGCAACGGCAAGCGAGGTGATTCGCCAACATACGAGAGGTTCGTTACTTCCCATAACACACCGGGACACACTTGCAAAAAAATGCAAATCTAGCTTCTAAGGCTGCGGATGAATGCGAAGGACCCATTCCACGGAGGATCATCCCTGCGATACGTTCGCTTCCCATTATATTGTCACTCTTTGACAACGAATGGTGTACGCAACATGCACCTTTACCTAGGACGAATTTTTCGTTTTCCCGCTCGGTAATTTATGGCTTATCTCTAAACACAGCTGTCTGCAAAGGGAAGCGAAATGCAAGTCGACCATCTATCAAAACTTTTCAACTCTCGATGGCGTGCAAGATGCGATGATATATTCCGTTTTATCTTTCCTCGCTCATCAGCATATCTCAATTGCTGGCGCAAATACTTGCTTCGCGTTGGCTCGAAATTCGCATAACAAGCTGAATGATCATTAAGTCGTATTGTCTATTGGTATCTCGAATGACGGAAACAGGAATTGTAGAGAGATAATCCATATTCTAAAAAGATTGGATTGTCAGTGGGTCTCTCAAGGTTTGACTAGAGGTCTCAAGAGTGTAGCGAAGCTCATCTGGGTGAAAGAAGAAAATCTTCGGATGAAAATCGATATTTATTTTATTCGGAATTAAATTTTTGATAGCATTAAAAAAAATAAAGTCAGAATAGTAGGTATGCTAAACTCATAATATGGGAATTACTACGGTCCTAAGTTCGATGGAGGAAAATTACGTAAATAAACAATCAACAAACAATTTGAATATACATCAAACCAAACTCGGCTGCAGCACCATGTTTTCTACGAAGCTACAGATTAGCAATATGACTAAGTATTTCGATTAACTCATTAAAAAAGATTTTTTGTACGGTATAAATTATTATATAGAACAATATCAGCTTATCTGAAAGCCTACACCAACCATATTTAGTTTCATCACAGCCTTCTATCACTGGACTTATCTAACATGAAATAAACTTTGAATAATTTTAATGTTAAAACTATTTTTATTTTCACAAATTACACTTCCACAAGATGGAGACTTTCTAAACTTATTGAGTTTTTTTGTCTTGTGGAAGTGTACTGATTTTATAGTTTACATTTTAATTCGTGAAAATAAAAATAATTTCATCATCGATATGAACTTCCACCAAGTCAAGCCTGAACTTATTGAGCTTGAATAATTTGATTTTACGATAGTTTTTAAAAAGCATCAAAGAGCAAAAACGAGAACCTTTCATCAACTTCCAGAAAAAAAATTAGTCACCATTAAAGCCTATTGTTTTTGAAGGAAGAGTGCAGTATCCCAATTTCGCGTACATTGAAACAAACGATCTTTAAAGTGGCAAAATTCGATACGGAACGATGACGCTAATTAGGTGAACACTCGCGATCACTCCAATTAACGGATAGAATGGAACGTGCGGGAGAACCAAAATAAATAAAAATAGAGAAACGCAATAACGTGGCGCCATTCATAATCTCGCCTCGCGTGGACGGCGAGTTAAACAACAAACCGTTAAACGCGACGCATTCCCCGACGAAAAAGAGTACATGTGTAACGGCGATAAATAACGAAAGAGAATCGCCGCCCATTAAAATTCCCCCATTTTTCTCTCCCATTGTGAAATTACACGAAGCGTGTCTTTGGAGTGTCACACTCATTCACTCCACAACACGGCACAAACAAGCCGACATTCCTTGAATTCGAGCTAATCGAGATCCGGGGAGGCTGCTTCGGGAGGCGACCGATAGATGGTGCCACTTAAGGGTCGGTGAGGGGATTAGCATTAGCGTACCACTATGCTTTTTCCCCTTGCGAGATCGGAGATCCGACGAAAACGCTGAGCAACTGATACAAATATTTCTATAATAAGTTTCTTAACTTTTCACCTTTTGTCTTATTTTGCTTCTAATTTGCCTCCAGGATGATGATCAAGTTTGCAATGGACAGCACGAAAATTGCCATATTTAATAGCTTACACAAGGCCACCAACTTCATTGTTAATGAGACACACACCAAATAGCGAAGTTAAACCTCTTTTCTACTATTGTATTTCAGTTCTCATCTTCACTCGCTGGTCAGTCTTATTCCTACCAAATCAATGCTTCACCCGCCTGGCATTTATACATACAAATTCCATCCATATATACGTATAAATCCTATATACACATAAATCATTTACTACAATCTGGGATTTCGACCTAAAAACAACAATAATTAAATATCGACGTCCTAAATCTGCCCTAAATGATTGAGCCCATAACCTAACTTCAAACCGAACCAGGTGTTCCTTCCTACATATTGATCTCAAACAAAAAAAACAAAAAGAACAAATAGTTTCACGTTAAAATTTAAGTAGGTAAAAAAGTAAAATCGCTTCGGCAATTTTATGTGTGAATGTAAAAGACAAGTGATAAATGGGAGAAGGGATATACTAAGCTAAATTTCGCCCAAGAAAGACAATATATATACTGAATGTATAATGAAAGCTAGAATATGTTGGTAAATCGTAACTTATATAAGTTACCGTTGAATATCAAGATGGGGATGTAGCTCAGTGGTAGAGCGTTCGCTTTGCATGTGAAAGGCCCCGGGTTCGATCCCCGGCATCTCCAGGTTTTTTGACGCTTTTCTAAGCGTTTTACTTGACGGGCATAATGGAAATAAAATGGAATGAAGGAAATGAATATGAAAAGAAACACTGTAAATTTACCACACTATTGGTGTGGAATAGTGTGGAAAATTTACAGTGTTTCTTTTCATTTTCAAATGGCTTTCCACAAAGTAACGCCTGAACATCTTGATTTCATTCAAGGAAATGAATGATTTTACTGAAAGAGGAAACGAAGAAAATAACTCGTACCATTCCATCATTATTATTATTATGGTCTTGTACGAAGTGACGCCTTCAGGTATTGAGTTTAAAAGACGAAATATTTTTCTGTATCAAATTATAACTCAATAATGGCCTTCAAATTAGAAACTAGATTATAAAACTATTGCTAGAAACGCCTCATACAGTCTACATTCTTTTTAAAGGCTGTATCTATTTTACATATTGTGTATCAGGCGACGTTTAAATTTAAGATAAGACTTCCCAGTAGATATTTAGCTCAATAAAGACGTTTTTATGTATGTAATATAAATCTTATCCAAGTTTATTTATCTTCTGTCATAACCTTACATCTGAAGGCAATGGTAAAACCGTCTCTTTTTATTGCCTAAAATGTCTTAATTTATTTCCAAATTAATCTACCATTCCTTCTGATGTCTAAATTAAGAGATTAAAACGAATATATATCTGTAATATTACTCAAATGTAATTATTACTGCTACAAGTTTGTTTATCTTCTCTCATAGACCCACATCTGAATCCAATGGTAAAACCGCCTCTCTTTATTGCCAAAAATGGCTTAATTTTCTTTCCAAATTAATCTCCCATTTCTTCTGATGTCTAAATTAACAGATTCAAACGAATATATATTAAAAGAAAACGTATCCGATTTTTTCTTTACCAAAAGTGCTCCATTAAAAGCCGCACGGGTGGCAGAGCTAGAGGTCATCCGCCGTCGCGGGCGACGCAATTCGTTCTCTCGCTCTGTCGTCGTCATTTTTTATATTATTTTCCCCGCCCGTCCATTTGGGGCGGCTTCCTTTGATATCCTTTCGGATCGCCACCATCTTCGTCCACTTCATCTTCGACTACTCCCGCATCTCTGCTGATGACGCTCGTAATTCACTGCCCTCGAGAATGCTGGTAATTTCCACCCATCTCTCTCTCCTTTCTCTTCCTAATCAACGGACGTATCCTTCACTCTCATCCTCCGAGGACCCTCGAAGAGGATTCGCCACGCTCAGCAGATGGGCGAACATTTTGGACCGTCTTTTACATAAAGGTGTACGTGGAAAGTGCCCAAGAGGTCGATTAAGGATACGCGTTGTCTGCACAAATGATAACCAAAAGATTCGGATCCTGGTATAGCACAATAAAAAGCGAATTCGAGTGGAATAATAACCCGAATTGAACTCTGTTTTAACTATCGCATACATTCAAAAAATATAGGAGTATATTATTGTCACGTAATGGCACATTACAGGCAAACCATCATTGCTATTATCGCTCCTTTTTCATTTCATATCTTGATTATCTGAACATTTTTCATTTGTCATCTGGTCGAGGATGAGGTTGGGAGGATGTTGAGGAATCTTGAAGAATGCATCTTTCTCTTACTTTAATTAATTATTACGTTGCGATTTAGCCTTCTGACCAGGTGGAAACCCTGGAGGAGAGTTTAAAAAACTTATTTTCGAAGATACATGTGGGAAAATATAATCACAGAGACTGTTTTAGCATCCACATATATTTCCATTTTCTCTGGTGGATTTAATTCCTGGTGAGATCTGATTACTGATGGAAGATTTCCGAAAAATTCATCGGCTAAAATTTTTGGACGAAGTATACGACATTGTAATCCCAGTAAATATTGAACGCACGACTACTTTACCCTATATACATACCAGACCAAGTGTTAGTCTTTACTGTGGGAGGAGGGAAAAATAAAATATAAAATGCCTGGCATCCACCCAAGTAGGAAGGAAAATCCCTTGAAAACCTGAAGAAAAAATTGGAGGCGCCGGGCATCGATCCCGGTACCTCTCGCATGCTAAGCGAGCGCTCTACCATCTGAGCTACGCCCCCATTATATTCAGCTCCTGGAATTCTCCATTTATTCTCTCAAAGCTTATTAATTGCTACACACGTCATACCTAAAGAAATAACAGTTCTACACACACTTATAGTATGTACATCGAAATAAAAATCTTTTTTATTTCAGTTCAAGAAATCTTATTTTGGAAAATTGTCTAAATTATGAAGTCAGAAGAGGTCTTTTTGGACAATCAAAAACGTTCCACGAAAAAGTTTTTAAAATAAAAATGGCTATTTATTGATATTTTATAGTTAAAAGTAAAAATTAAACGGAGATGTAAATGTCAACTTAACGAAATATCGTTTATATTGTTAATTCTTAGACGATGATACCTTGAATGAAAATTAAAAAGCTTGAGGTGAAACTCGTATGCTGTAATTGACCCTTACATCAAGCGGATGTCATCTTAAATGTCATATAAAATATATTTTCGCCGAATAAAGTCCCTTTATAATAATAATATACAACATGTAGGTATAAAGCAAGCTTTTGGACTGTATTCTACTATGTTTAATGTACCCTTTCACGGTGTCTATATCTTCCTATATAACGTACCGTGCTTTTTAGTACAACTTTCTTGTGAAAAAATTAGTATTAACTCTGTGTATAAATGTTAGTCTTCTGGCTTTCATTATGGCGTATTCCAATACCAGCTCCTTTTTCAACATCGGAAATCGTACGTATCTCACGATCGATTTACGTGTTCTATATAACATTCCCTGTATCTCTCGAATCCCAGTCTTTACCTTACTTCTTTTAATGATATAAATGAGAGTTAACTTAGGTATTCCTTTAGTTAGCAAAATTTGGTTCTCTTCTATCTCTTTGTCACCTTGTTACTATAAAACACATTTCATGAAAATTTCCGTCCTTACTTTTAAGATGAATACTAAATATTACTTGCTAAAAATATAGCAAAATTAGCAGTGAGTGAGTGAATTTTGTTCACCATGTGGCATTTAAAAATTTTTATTTTCTTTACCAAGTGCCTCTATGGACTTCATAACGACACGATGACTCGACCTTGTCAGTACTTGGGATTCTGTCAATTTAAAGCCGTTCTTGACTTAGTTATGTTATATTTTTGCATTTAATTTACGCAATGACCTTCTAATCCGCCAGTGGCGTATGACAATGGGTGTAAAACACCTACATCCCTTACTATAATTCTCGTTAACTTCTCTAATGCTCCGCGGAAAGAAGAACCAGAAGGAACTATCCGTCTTTGCAATTATTTTCTTAGTATACCGTTTCCTAGTTTTCTGTTGGTGTTCGCGAAAGTTACTGTAAGTAACTGGAGTAATAAAATCATTAATATTGTCAATGAGATCTGAATTGATAAAATTTTCTAATCACTTCTGTTGGTAATCAAATATTTTATCTGCAACCCAAGGGACTCTCATCTAAACCAAGGGATTCCACATCTTATGCAGTAAGGTAGCGACTTTACATTGGCACCCGCTCCACCAATGCAGAACTGCAGTAGAACCATCAACTTCTCAGTCACTCACGTGTCCAGCATAAATTACCGCATTCTTGTTTACCAACGACTACACCCAATCAACACCGCATAATCCCGCCGTTGCTCCTAAAATATTTTCGTCTTTCCGCGATGACTTCGCTTTTAATCAACTCCTCCGAGACCGCCGAGGAATTCTTCTGGTAGTGCAGTGAGACCGCCATTTCCCGCGACGGATGCCGAAGTGCAAGTCACACCCTTAGCGGGCAATCGGGCGGTCGGTGATTACACACTGCCACGGAAGCGAAGGGCCTGTTGTCGTGGAATCATGATGCGGGCGCATGGACCCCGAAGTGACACCGGCGGAACGCGGACAAACTCCCACAAAGGGCTCTAAACAGGCCGCGCGGAGAGGCGATTAAAAAAGTCAATTCCCATGAAACGCGCCGCGCCCTGTTATTAGTGTTTAAAAGCCCGACGGAATAACATTGCGGCAGTCTCTTGTTTCCCCCCTTTCACTCGGCGCAATTGCCGGGGAGAGGAGATGTTGATTGCCTTTGATGATATTGGGCTCGGAATTAATTTCCGCTTCCAGATAAAGGGAATTTAAGACGCAGTGACTCGCGCTATATCGACCCCAACCCTTTGTGAGAAGTTAGAACAAGATTTAGGAGTAATAGAATAATGCTTTATCTAGGATTCATTTTAACGATATTTATCATAAAAGATGTATCTTCAGGAGAAATTCATGATAGTTAAATAGAAAGGAAAATCAGGAAAAACTTTTCAAACGGAACTAAAGCATAGTTTTTTTAATTTTCCAAATACCACACTGAAATTGGCAATAATAGGAAAAGGGTTAAGTTAGCTTTTCGCAAAAGGACGAGCCCCCAGGAAAATTCCAACAGAAGCATTTTTCAAGTCCAGATTTCCTGGGCAAAAAAACATTTGAAGATGAAGCTAGGGTTTTTTTGTCAATGTGAGTGTAGTATTTTTCAAATTATGAACAAAAATAGAATTTAGCTTCGTTCGAGAAGTTTTTTCTATTTCTCATTGCGATGTAATTGGATACCATAAAGTTACTCACCGGTTAGTTGATTTAATTAATTATAGTTATTTATTCGTTTGTTTGTCACGGATATTAATTGACAAGACCTGATGGTAGTCATTATTGATCATTGTAATTCTATCTTATTTTGTATATATTTTTCACTTAAATACATAGGAGATAGATTTACCAGAAGTGTTTGGGAATTTATTTTAAAATTAAAAGAGGAAACTGAACTATGGGCCGTATTTATAGTCGACTTCCAGGAGTTCCGCAGCGCCTAGCAGTCCCCTAAGGCCAAAAACGGTATTTATAGTTCTCTTTCTCCCCCTTACAACCCCCTTAGAGACTCGCAAGCCGTGAAAAGCTGGGTAACCGAGATAGGTGATCCAACGAACCCCTAAGGCGTGATACCGGTGGTGGCAAAACTGCGGACTAATTTTGTAAATAACAAACATGGCGGACAATCTGTTCGAATCGTTCGATTAGATTCAACAATTGATGAATAAAATTAAATAGTGGACTGTCAAATCCTCAAAGTTTCTATGAATTAGTGTACAAATCAGCAGAATATTTTCGGTAGATATTTATTTTATCCTAGTGCATTAATAAACTATCTAACAGATGTTTTCAAACCTCAGTTTCGGCAGTCGTTAGGATATGTGAAGTTATTAGTTTTATTACGTAAAATATTTATTTCCTTGAAATTGAATTTACGAAAGGCAACAATTTTTATCTTTATAGGTTGGTAGTATGTATTGTTATGAAGTTGATTTTGTTTTATATTGTCGTCTGGATAGAGGGACACTTGTTGAAATAAAGTATGTTCGCTGAGAATCTTCAACAAGAGTAGACGTTGCTTTTTTACCTTCTTCAAGATAACATGCTCGGTAAATGTCTACTTTAATATACCACCTGCTCTAGCCGATTATCAATCGTGCATCCAGACACTCTTGATTGCTGATTCTTTGTGGCCTTTCGTAGTCAAAGTCGTCATATATAGACGGAGATGGAAAACTTTGGCGAGTTTGCTCTTCGTTGCTACAGACGAGCTGATCGGAGGGTGAGGATGCAGAAGCGATACATCCGCGACGCACAAAACCCAATAGATTTTTTTAGGGATGCGGAATTTGTGCAGCGATATCGCTTCCCTAAAGAAATTGTGATGGGGCAGTTGTTGGAGATAGTTCAACCTCAACTGATGAAGTACTCCGGGAGAGGGCTTCCGATACCTCCAGTTATAATGCTTCTTGTAGCATTAAGATTTTATTCTACTGGCAGCTATCAGGTAAGTTACATTGTTCTGACAAAGTTTTTAATATTCATAACTCTTGGAGAGCTCTCTGAAATACAATTGCGACCGTGCTTAAACATTTGTACCTTTTCCCTATCAATCAAATACGTGAAGGTCGTTTGTGGTGATCTGCATGGAGTAAGTCAGGCGAGTGTATCCCTCGCAGTCACAAAAATATCTAAGATCTTTGGGAGGCAGATACCAAATTTTGTAAAAATGCCCACGTCTGCTGCTGAAATTGCAGCAGTTGCCCTGCAATTTTATGAACTGTCTGGTTTCCCTGGGGTGCTTGGGGCTATAGATGGTACCCACATAAGAATAAAAAATCCAGGAGGACCAAATGCAGAAGTATACCGGAATAGGAAAGGATACTTTTCTATTAATGTTCAGGTATTTCCATGTTGTAGTAATTCAGAATTAAATCCAACATTAATGATATTATCTCTCTATGATTACTGGATAACATAACTTTTCTGTTATACTTTTGTATCTCCTAGATCATATCAGATGCTAACCTGAGATTATTGGACATTGTTGTAAGAAGACCTGGCTCCTGCCACGATGCTCGGATGTTTGACAACTCAAGCATTCGAGCAAAACTGGAAGAACGTCATCTGCAAGGAATATTGCTGGGAGATAGTGGCTATCCCTGCAGAGAGTATCTCTTTACTCCTTTGTTAAGACCAGCAACTAGGGCCGAGGAGAAATACAATAGAGCCCACATCAAGGCAAGGAATGTGGTCGAAAGAGCAATTGGTGTATGGAAGCAGAGATTCCCTTGCCTCAGGAGGGGTCTTGGGAATAAGTTGGAGACAACAGCTGCAGTAGTGTGTGCAGTAGCAGTACTGCATAATATTGCATTGGATAGGAATATCCCAGAGCCAGAAGAAGCTGCAGAGGTGGAGGAAGATGTTGGCAACGAATTGCTACCTCTCCAAAGAGGGAATGCAATGAATGCAAGGCAGACATTTATATATAATCATTTTCTATAATTTAAATGGTAATCACTTCATATGATAAGAGTGAAAATAAATTATTTAAAATTTCCCAAAATGTCCTTCTTCAAAAATCTTGTGAATTATAATCACCCTCACCTTATAACCAATTTACAGGACACAAATTTAACTTTCATGTAACATGGAACCACAATACTCAAAAAGTAACAGAAGAATACTGTTAATGCAGCACAGTATAATATCAATGGCTAATAAGTTATTCTGAAGTTTCTGGAAAGAAGGTTAGGGGAGTAAGTTATTTGATTTTGATCTTTTTCTTTCTCTATGTAATTAACTGATGACAAGTAAGCTAAATTTAAAATCAGTAGATGGTGAATGATTTGGACTCAGAAGTATTTTTCTTCAAATACTATATATTTCCATAAAATAAAGGTATAGGGATGTGGTTGAATTAGGGGAACATCATCCTAATAAGAAAAACAATACATATATTTTCTTCATACCACCCCTTTAACAAAGAATAGTTATTATGCCATTCTTGTAACAGATTGTGCAAATTAAAAAAAAATTGGATTCATTCTCTCAGAAAGTGCGACAATTATAAAGCTCTGTCCAGACTTTAAGACAAGAAAACCCTCAAGGGAATGCAATGTGCAAATCAGAGGATCTAATAAATGGCATCCGTTACATGGCAATAAAGAATAACAAAAATAAATAAACAGTCTCATGATTTGTAACAAAGAAACAGCTATCCATACAAAGAAAAAAATATGGATAAGCAAATAGAAGATTAAAATTAGGAAGTGGAGGGGATTATGCGGTATGCACTCCTTGCATGAATTTATCTATCTTAGCTTCCTCAAATTTAAGTTTTTTCAGCATGTACTGCTGTTTTATTTCAGCTGTCTTCTCTTTTATCCTCAAGAGATTCAGCTCCCCCTCATATATTTTCTTTTTCAATTCTCTCTCTTCCTCTAAAATTGATAACCTGGCTTGCAATTCTTCATCAAACATTGCTGGCAAAGCTTTAACTGCAATGGGAAAGAAAGGGGAAATTAGTTACAGCCACCTGTCCATATAGATTTGCATACATGATTCTCATGATAATTAAAAGAAATGACAAGGTTTCATTATCATCTATTAATCCCACCAAGTAATGTAGAGGGAAGCTTTTCACACCAACCATACAAGAGCATTCTTCTTACCCTTTGGTTTACCTACCTCTTTTTCGAGATGGGATGCTTCCCTTGCTAGAACTAGGTTGTTCCTGGTCTCCCCTGAGATTCCCTTCTGGCACTGTGGATTGGAAGATTAAATTGTAATCTGTTACTTTCACATAGTATCAAATAGTTAAGTTCTTTTACTGTGCAGGTATGTAATCAATCAGCTTCAATGATGAATAACTTACATCTTTTCTGAGATGGGATGCTCTCTTTGGCATAAGTACTGGGGGTGGCCTCGACTTCATCAGGTGTAACTCCAGGCAGTGATGATGGCATTGTGCGTTGGGAAAGGTAGAAGGGATTGATAGGGGATACGTTCCCTGAGGACTGGTTGGAAGGAGAGGAAGTTGGTGGATAGGAACCGGGAGGAGAAGGAACTTTATTAAGGGAGGAAAGATGGTGGTAGTCACTGTCGAGACTAACTGCAATTTCCTCATCAATATATGGCACAATCGTCTCTATTTGGGCAGTAAATGGGTCTTCCACCTGCTTCATATATGGACCTCCCCCAGTGCCCATCCTCTGCCTCACCTCTTTTGTCTTCTCCTTCTTGAGGGAAGTCTTCATTTTCTCCCAACATCTATGTCAAAAATAACTTCATATTTATACATGCCTATCTACTTTATCTAAATCATGAATTAAAACCTTACCTTTTTAATTGCTTCTCATCCCTCGTCGTTACTTCTCTATTACAGTTAAATTCCTTCGTCAAATCTCTCCATGCCGCCCTCTTCCTTTCGCATGTTGCTGCATCCGTCCTTTTATTTTCTACAATTCCTTTAAACTTCTCCACTAGATCAATTAGAATTTTTTTTTCCGCCAATGAAAATGCCACCGATCTTGAAGACATCGTGTCTATTAGCAATGATATCACAAAAACACAACGTTTGCGTGTGAAGTGGAAAAAACTGAATAGCGAAACCGGTTAGCCTCAATCTCGCCCAAAGAAAGGCTATTATAATCATTTTAATTAATAATATCTCATAGATAGTATCAGTTGAAATTAATGGTGCGAGTGAAAATGTATTAATTCAGGATTCATCTCTGATTTATCTGTGACCGTGTAGAAAGTTGGTGAAAAGTCTCCTATATATTGTCTTATGAAGTCAATATTTCTATTGTTTGTGTCACAAGTTTCGGTATCTGCTTCATACACCAAATGCTCCCGAGGCAACATTTACTCTTGATTTCTTATTTAATCGACTTAAAGTTGACACAACCGGCGTTGATACGTTCCGTTATGCTAACTGAGACATCGGTGTAGGTAATTTTTAAATTCAAAGTTATGACACGAGAACTCGGTTCGTGGAAGGTTTAAAATTTCACAAAATGTCCTTCTTCAAAAGCCTTCTAAAGTGTAATCACCTCTTCCCTCACTTTTTAAAAAATTACCAAAAGGACGCAAATTAAACATTAATGAACAGTTGGAAATATCATACCAGATACAATAAAGTAATTACAACCTCACAAACGTTAACCTGCCATTTCTATCTTGATTATAGTAATACAGTTTCAACAACGGCTGCCTTAGTAAATTGTTGATACTTTATAATAAATTTAATAGTTTTGTTATAAATTGTAGATATTTTTTATTTATATACATTTCCTTTCTTGGACTGTTGTAAATGTCAATGACAGGAACATTGAGCTCAACAGAACCTTGGTTTAAACATGAAAATAAATACAGGTAGAGCTGAAAATGGAAGAGGAAAGACATGACTCTGATTTTTACTGTCATGCAGAGCTTAAATGTTATTAGAATTTACAGTACCTATTCAAACTTTGCCATCAATACAAGATTTCATCTGAACCAAAACAAATTAGCAGAAAGGAATATTAAAAAAAACTGAATAACGAAACTGTTTTTTGGGAACGCTGTTGCCAAATGTATCACGAGTTCGTCTCCTCGTCAGATGACTGCGGGGAGTCGTTCATAAATACCAATAGGTACCGCTCGCCTGGCAGCTTACTCATGAGGGGTTCGTTAGGTGTAGGGGAAGGAATCGACTATAAATACGGCCCTATGACTCGTACAATAGCGCTTATGAAAAATATGATATGAAGATTGAGTGAGTCCACTCCTGTACCAGAAAGTTTCTAAGCATCCCTTAAATACCTAATTAATTTGTGAAATTAACTCTTTGATTAATGTTTTATACTCTGGAATGAGGAATATGACTTCCTTGATTGTATAATTGCTAGTGCGCTAGCTTAGCTCGGCAAGCGTAAGACCCTGGGCTCTATTCCTGGTTTAATTAATTAATAGAATTAATATCTTGAGAATTCCGCTGACGGCTGTGAATGAGGAAAGAGTCACAGAATACTCCAAACACCATCAACAATGAGATCAACCGATGTACATTTCGCTGTCTGACAAACAGTATTATCAAGGTAACACAGGTGATAATGATGTTACTTTAGTATACTTTGACTCTTTCCCAATAGAATGAATGGTAATAGTATTAATTTAACAGTGGTCACTCTCTTTTCCCAATTAAGGTGTGATCTTTTTCTCAACTGAACATGTGTATGACTGATAATGATTGGATGAAGAAAATTACATTCGAATTATTTGCAGTCTCCATATTCTGAAGTTGTAAATCGATTATGCTCAAGATATCGGGTCACACGAATTAAAAAAAAGAAAGAGAGGCAAATTTGCAAATAAACTGTTGGTGTCTTCACAGAAGCTTTCAACGTTAAATAGCTCATCCTACTTCATAGATATTAATTTGTTGTCGGCTTGGGATTGATAGTCTTCATCACGCCGGTAAAAACAAAAGGAAGAAAAAGTGTGGAGATACCGGGGATCGAACCCGTGACCTTTCACATGCAAAGCGAACGCTCTACCACTGAGCTACATCCCCTCGTTATTTTAGAGATAATTTGAAAATTTGACAATCTATGGAGCGCTGCCAATAATATTTTTTATCCTCCAAGTCTGGCGGAAGGCGTTTTCCTTACGGATAGAATTTACCAATTAATAGATAGCGGGAAGGCTAGTGAAAATTTCTGTTTATCGAAGCAACTACTTTCATTTCTAAATTTGATGTTGGTTTAACGGGCATTTTATGATTAGTTAAATATGCTGAAAGAGGGTCCAAAGAGAGAGAAAATACTTTGGGAAACACTGGTGGCATCAAAGGGAGGATGAAGTAGATGATTGCCTTTAATCGTTCTGCAATCCGGAAATTACAATGGTTGTCGAACTGAGAAAACAACAGCTAAGTATTTCCATCATGACTTCATATATATGGATATATGTGGAATCTTAGCTTACAAGTCAATATGGCATTATAGGTATCAGTTAATGGGTGGAAGTTATGGCAGATACATCGCAGTCGTTTAAATATTGGGCTGCAAGATATTACGCAAATCCACCCCGGGCAAATTTCTAGGTACGCCCCTGATTGGAAGCTTCGAGAAATGACGCAATTCGGAAATACCGAGAAGGAAAGCTTGTATGTCAAAAGTGGTGAGGAATCAAACAGAAGACAGTAATCAACATGCTTCGGTAGTGCCTTGAATCTCCAGATGTCATAGGCCGAATCTGATCGATGGAAGAACATAATCACGACTTAAATTGTACAATATACCGAATGTGGCATACGTTTTGCCATCGCCTCTTCTCTCAGAGGCTGCTGCTAATTGGCACCTCCCATATCCCTCCCCTCTCCAGCCTCCTTTAAATGCCGCACGGTGGCAGATTAATGGCGGTTCGCCCTTCCCGAGCACACCACTCTCTCACAGTAGTCGGATCCCAGAGACAAAAGAGGGTCGTTTTGGAGACATTTCGCCGTGTCCCACACCCGGCCCGGAGTCATTCTTCTTGTCGTCTTCCGAAAGCGCCTCGAGAGAATGCGCACGGCTTTTGTTTCTGCCCTTTTTCCCATCCGAAGTCATATTAATCGATCTCGGCCTAAGAGGACTCTCGTTTATTTTGCGACGACGTGAGAAATGCTGTGCGTTTTTCTGCCCATTCGTCTTTTCGACTGGAAGCGCTCGTTCCTGGCGCCTGCAGGTGATTTCGACGCGAGAATTCGCTTTTGAAAGGTGCATAATACAGATGAGGGCTTTCCCTTTGACAGTTTTGCGCATGGGTCGAGAACTTTCTTACATGTTCCACCGCGAGAAAGGGCGGGCATAGAAACTTGTCCAAGAGGGGGGCAGTTTTGGATTGTTTTCTTACATACTAACCATCTGAGAGACATCGATGTAAAGTTACAAGGAAGTAATCGGTAAAACATAGAGTGGCTTCTGGTCGTTTTATCAAAGGCCAAAGAGATCCACAGAGATGCCAAAAGGATAGATTAAACAAGGATGATGATGTTAATGCAGCCCATGCCACTATCAGTTTGCGTGGGATATATTTAAAAATCTACATACATATAATGTAATTTAATTGCAATAACCGTAAATATTAATTTGTAACTCGATTTAAAATTTAACTTAATAATTTTATGATACCTAATAATAAGCAAATAAACAAGTGCATCAAACATTTTCTTTAAGAGAAGGAGTAAGGACCTCTAAATGGTGATAGATCGATGAAATATCAAAATGTCTCAGCAGAAGTGATATGCTTAGGTGTAACGAGGAGCTTATTATATTAATATATATTTATAATTATAATTAAAATTAAATTGTGAAGTATTTCCATGATATCTATACATGTACTGTATTTACTACGAATAAAACCATTTTTAAAGTTATTTGGAGATTTGTTCACAAGGAAATCGTCTTAAATCGCCCCTTGAGTTTCTATAGCCACCTCTCACTCAAACTCAACGTGCTAAAAGTTTCGTTTGCTAATTTCTTCGGATTTTGAGAAAGAAAGTTTTGCATAAGATTTACACATAAAATGAATAGAATAAATATTCAATGAGGGTTCTGACCAAATTGATGTATCATCGCTCTGTAAACCTTCTTATCGAATTTCCCCACATTTATCTTTGTAAAACCGAGAATATGGATTGGTTTGCCTTAGATAAATTAGCTATTTAAGATATCCAATATCCGTTTTCGGAAATATGTCAAGACATTGTTACTCTATAAATTGGTTTTCCCTGAAGCAGTTATCTCACTGCCTGAAGATCTGACAATCAGAATTTAAATTATCATTTAATCAGTGCACCAATTTAAATGAAAGATTTTCAATTTATTCGTTTGTAATGTACACGTATGATGCAAAGACCAAATAATCAACACTTCATTGATGGTTTTTCGCTGAGGCAGTTGAATCTCTTGCTTACTGTCTAACCTGAGATTTAGCTCCCTTTTCCAGCTACCCTCAAGATTTTAATCTCGAATCCTTATCTGTTCAGCTTCTATTATTTAAGATTCGTTGATATCAAGTCATCAAACCATGGCATTTTAAGCCCTTTTCTGCTTGCTATATATCTTTCTACCCTTCCTTTTTACGACAGACCACCAAACTAGCCCGTTCTAACAGATATGCGGTAGGTTGCAGGTGTCCCGCATTATTCCATGTTCAAATACTTTAAACATTGCATTCCTTATATCCCTAAATTTGTGGGGTATCATATCGTTGAACGGAGGTTTCAATCAGCTCTTTTAGTTCGCCATTTTGGGTTGGATTCTTTTCAAACTTGAATGGATATTAAAATATAAGATAATATAGCTTTTTGCATCTATAAGCTTTTTTGAAACCCAAATTTTTCGTTCAGGAAAAATAGCCCTCAGAGATCAAGGTAATGGGGATTATCGATCACGGTTATAATGATTGCTCTACATGACCGACTTATTTGCTTTGGGGCCTCAGTTTCGTTACTATATCTTGACATATCATCATGAATTCTCATTTAATTGAGCATTTATTGTGCCCGATCCCAGTGTTTAGCCTCTTTGACGTAACAGTTTCTTTACTTCATTCCTTTCAAATTCTACCACTCAGCTTCAATTCTCTCAATTTGGAATTCTGCCAGTCTAAAAAATAATAAAATACCTACATCGATGATTCAACATTCTTACAAAATTAAAGTTAATGCATTAATGTAGAGATATCGGTAAAAAAATAGTGATAGTGGCTTACCAAAAATGTTATGCATTGTGCTTGCAAAGCGACTGCTTCTGAACGTTAATGAACCCTCTCATTGTCCAGCAAGAGTTCAGGAGGTTCTATTCAATGCCTGAACTAAGAATAAATTACAATATCGAATTAGTATTCTATCATAAACTAGTAACTTAGCTCTCAAAAAGTAAGACCAGAACACATTCTCTAGCTTGTTCGGAAAGAACCTGAATTTTTAAAATTTTTAGCAATCAGGCACTCTTCGTGATCTATGAATACGACTATACCGACGTCCTTTAGATCACTGCGCCCTGGTGTTGTTGCACCACTTGGATAGTACCTGAACTCCTGTACCCACCGTTACGATTTTCCCACTCTACTATCTCTCTTCGCACTCGAGGCTCTAATTAAATCGCGGATGGCTCGAGGTCCGAGATCCCTCAAAATTTCGCACATTATCGACACCCGTGCATCAGAATGGAGACGAGAGGAGCACCTCTTCCACTGCGACATTCGGCACTTGGGGGCGTAAATCAGCGTGACGTCACGAGGAGAGGTCGCGAACATCAATGCAATATCCCTTGTATCTCCGACCGTCCTTCCGAACACACGCGTTGACAGCTTCGCCTACCGTTTTCAGCCCAATTCTCCTTCGAAAGGGTATGTCGTGGAGAATTCGGAAAAATGGAGGGCCACCCACGAGAGGCAGAGCGTGGGTGGGTGCGGAAAGGTGATAAAGGGGAGGCGTGGGATAGGACGATCAGTGGAAAGGGGAGCATTGTGCGGGATATCGAATGTTGGGAAACGTCTTTCGGTAGGGAACGCAGGGTTGAGCGAAGATGAAAGCAAATAGAACACTTGCCGCAGGGCTGTTCGAGCATTGGCTTTCAGCACCAAATAAAGCCTTTGCCTTTCGAGGATAATGTATTACTGAATTTACACACTTTTTTCACTACATCACATTTCACTCATACACATACACACTACTTTTTCGCCTCGCCCGAGATCCGCGATTGGCAATCGCATGATAGTCCCCAAAACGAAAATGACCGTTTTCAATAAGTGTTCAATAATTCGAGGCCATAAACGTTAATAACAAGCCTTGGACTTGTGCGAGTGCTACGAGCTTCAAGGCGAGGAACTAGGCGAATGACGAGTGAACCAACTACATATATGCTCTCTCATTCGCCTTGCGATTCGGCTCGCTTAATTCGTAAGTACAGATTAAGTAATTCGCTGTATTTTAATATAATAGTGAGTAATCGAAATTCTCTTCTGAGATGAAGTAACTTAATGGAAAGCCATATACTATATAAGGCAATTGCCACACTAAAATTATTAGGCACGACCGGTTTCATTTTCGTGGAATAATTTATTAATCAAAATTAGTGAGTTATATGGTTTTATCACTGAAAGTGAATCTAATGTTTCAGTGTATGTTTAGGGCATATTTGCCTGAAAATCGTCCTCTTTCCTAAGTCAGTTTTCGGGGTAGAAGACTGCAAAAGAGACTCCGTAGGACATATTTTCCTCTCAGAATTCATAGGTACTACTCGTATAATACATACTATATATAGATACGAAAAACTCTATTTCCTCACTCATTCAAATCCATTCTAAATAAGTTTTATGACTACTTCCTAAGGGAGGTTTTCTGATAGGTTACCCTTCCTTCTAGGGCATATGCAAGGTAGAAGAGCGTTCCAATCATTACAAGTAACTATTCTGATTGAAATTGTATGTAATTTTGTCTATATACATAACGTAATTATTATCTAAATTTTAACCACTGCCACCAGGCCCTTCATCTACCCGAAGTGCAATGTGAATAATAATAATACTAGGGAAAGCAATTAAGTATAAGATGCCTATTTCAAACATTTAAATAGCGTCTCGTGACTGATAGTGAAAAGTTGTTTCGACTTCATAAACAGAACCTGATTTATAACGCAGTGGATGGTTGTTATCGCTGATAAAAAATTTCCACTAGTTTGCAGCCCACACACAAAACAGTCCTCCAAACAAAATAAGCCAGAAAAAAACCCTTTTCTGTCAATTCTCCAAGTAATCCGAAGTCGTTCAGATATTGCTACAGCACCACCCGCTTCCTGTATGGGAAAAAGCTTCCGGGGAAGGCATCTCGTGGGCCGCTTGGAATCGCCGGGAGGGAGAGAAATGGGAGGAAGGGATGACGAGCTGTCATAAGTGGTAAGCCTTTGGTGTTGACCATTAGCCACCGATGGCCCCTGGGGGACACCCGAGTTCTCGGAGGAAGGAGCGTGGGATACCCACAGTGGCTCTCCAACTGCGGATCGGCAAACAAGAGAAACGCGGAAATCGCACTGCTAATACCGGGAAAAAGAATGCGTGCTTGCTCTCCCAGAAAATCCCTAAAAACAACAAAGCGAATTACATTCCGTGTTTCAGTCCTTCAGCTGTAAGGCAGACATGAGAACAGGTTGTGATATTCTTATTGTTCTTTCGTGAAATCTCAAGGAAAATATATGACGGGAAGACACAAGGGAACATAGGTGGAATTCACATTCAAAGTTTTGTATTGTCTGAAGAAGTCTTGTGGAAAAGTGTTGTAAAATATCGCAGGAACACCACTAATCGTTTCATTCACTTGGAAGGTTCAGAGTCTCTGTTAGGATATTTATCAGATCTTTTGTTCAACGTTATTGAGTGTGCCCGTTTTTCTTGGTTTTCGAGAATCGCTGTCTTTAGAGACTATGATTCAAATTATCACTGTATAATCGAATTTTCATATACCAAACGACTGTAGTCCCGTGATTTAATGATATTTAAAAAAGTCTGAATACGGTTTAACTGTACAGATGAATCTCAATTTTATATTTATTATACAGATTGACATATAGTGATCTCATTATTTTAAAGTATACTCAACACAATAAAATATAACAAATTTACCGTTTCATTTCCTCTAGTAAGTAATTACTGATGACTTTATCGAGAAAAAATCTTATTTATTTTTCTGCAACAAGAGAGTCACTACAAGTTTTCTCGATGCAGTGTTACTCTATCTGACGATTGAAATATGAATTATAGCTTAACATTAGAAGATTTTGAAGTGTAATTTTCTTCTATCAAACTGACTACGAAAACTAGAACTCAGTATAGAAACAAATTAACAGTAAAGTAATCAACAATATATTGAATGAGTTCAGAGTTAAATCCATTTGATGTTACGTATGTATGCACATTAATACTGGGACAAGCATTCCTTTAAGTGTGAGTCATGTAACAGTCTGGAGAGAGGTTGGGAGTTCAGCAGTGATATGTCTATTGAATCGAGTAAATATACATTACGTAGTATTCTCAAGGAATAATAAAAGTAACGGAGGGAGTTCTCCTTCGGATACGTCTTTATAAAGTAGCGAAAGGTAAGAATGTTTATATTTGCACGTACTTCAGCTTTTCCTCACGCTATACAAAATATGAGCAGCCTAGTTTATACCTCCGTATTTCGCGAATTTACAACCATTAGCCATTTTTAAATTCTCATTACCGGCATTCATTGTAACACCTCTTTCTTCAGCAACACAAAAACGAGCGTATACCTCCACCCAGTTGGAGAATGAGTCACAACGATAGTTCACATTGGGGTAAAGCGACCGTGCGCGCCTTTATGAAAACCCCATGGAAGTAACTCACGGCGATTCGGAATGTAAATTACGATCGAAGGAAAGAAATGGCCCGTCGTAAAGAACGCCGTGGATCCAAACTAACACGGTGTTCGTCGTAAATAAACCTTAAATTTAAGATTCGGGGAGGAAAAAAGTTAACCGCCGGACGATAAAAACGTCAAAGCAAGCAAAGGATGGGATTCGTTATAGTTTATATTGGTCCCTCACCTGTACTCCCGTTTTCATTATTGGTTTCCCTTTTCTTCTATCGATCCTTTGAGGCCCTTTGAACGCCCCTCCGCTGCTGCCCCCAGCCGATTTTATGCTGTCGATACTGCTCTATGACACACGCATGAGCGTGGAAACGGTCGTTTACGGAACGGAGGTTTGTGAAAATGTTGTTGCCATGAAAGTCGCATGCCGAAGCATACCGGGCTAAATCGATTGCGGATATTTTCTGCTCGCAAATAAGGGCAGCGCCTTGTTATCGATGCGATTTCAATAAGGCGAATTTCCCCTTCCAGGAGGTTATTTACCATCATATCACAAAGTAGTTTTCCTCTCTTTACATTTTTCGAGCGATCTCTTTCCTTTGAATGTTTAATGAGGAAGAAAGAGACTCATTAGTTTCATTTTCGCACAAGTAAAAGTCGCTTTATCACTATTATTATCGCACAATACGGATTTTCTGTCAAAAAATTGAGTTATTTGAATAAAATTGGTAAAAATTACGTATTTTTCAGATATCAGCAACATTGATCTGCTATGTGATTCCCTCGTATTTTTTTAATTAAAAATTTATTCTAATTTGTAAATGTAACTTAGTAAACTTCTTTGTAATACAGGTAGTCTTAGTGATTTTATTTTTCCCTTTATGTTTTCCGAATTGTGTATATATATGAGTAAATATTTTCTTTTACTATATCTATCGTCTGCAAATGTTTGCGATCAATAAAATATTATTATCATATTTTCGGTATCGTTAATAACAGGCAATGGAAATAAAGCTAGAAATGACGTTACAGAAATTCACTCATGCATTTTCCGCGAGAATGATATAACTTCAATACTATCATCTCTACCTAAGACACTATCTAATCATTAACGCTCACATATTACAGTTTATAGTTCCAATTCCGCATTAATAGTTACACATGTGACTGAGAGCGTGTAAAAGGAGTCGTATTAATTCAGAAATCCCTAAGTAGATTAAAAATCGGCTGGCTTCTTTAACTCTGCGCGAAATAACTATGACAGAGGCAACTATATGTCCTTGTAATTATTTTCTTTAACGCTCGATTTCTCATGAAGTTTGCAAATGTTACTAACTGGAAATGGTAAGTGCCTTACTTTGTCAACGAGTTCTGAAGGTTTGAATGTTTCGAAATGCAAAATGAATTTCGAAATTTTTGTTTGTAGAATTTTATTATTTCCTTAAAAGTCACGAACATTTTCTAGCACATTCCGAAAGCCACAGAAAAGAAAAAATGAAATACGTAATACGCACTCTTCCATATCTAGAAGATAGGAAATAGTTTTCAATTGATCAATATCCTTAATACCTTATCTTGAAAACTCATGCATTTTCATTTACGACGAGGAATAAAAAAACAGTTCCATGAGTACTATAAAAATCGCTTATTCCCTCTAGTCAAAGGATTATTCCCTGCAGTGGCATTTAATCGATGCAACATACATAGCAGTATCCTCAAGTAAACCCTGTGCAACTTGCATACGGAGAACCACATCGCCAAATATTATCACAGCGGATAGAATGCGAACTGGAAAACGGAAACCGTTGATTCGCCTCTCCAAAGAAGTCATTCCGCATAGCTTCGCAGGTATGAGGATGCCCATATGTGCACGGGAATTATACAACTCTCGAGTATATATTTTTTACTCGTGCTGGATCGATTCGTTATCCTCCGGCGCCATTCAAAAGGCGATATCGCGTTTCGCAACTGCGAAAGTATGCGACAACCGTGAATTCCCCCGCCCCGTGACCCCTGCCGTATCTTCCCCACAAAGCGGATCTTTCTGCACGATGGAGCTTCCTCAACAATGACCCTTCGCCATCTCATGATTCGCTCCGTACCGAAACTCTCGCCCGCTTTTTTCGCCTGCCAAACTCGCAAATCTTCTTCCATAATGCACGTGCAGTTTGAATGCATGGGCGGTTTCTTTTCTGTTCGAGATGCACGTTGGGTGAATCTTGACCGGGGGAAAAATGCTTCTGAAATACATTCCTATCGTATTTTGGCAGATGAAACGACTGTTTTTACCTGAAAATTCCCAAAAGCTTATGATTGAGCACCGTTGGGCTATGATCCCATTAACAGCCTTACACTGAATTCATCTTGAAATGTTTATGACTGACGTTTGCGAAAATACTAAGGAGATTCTATCCGCTTGGTAGAGACACCGTTTATTTCTTGTTTCTGAAAAATTGAATCAATTATAAACGTTTGTAGATGCCTTGATTCTTTTAGAAATAAATTTTTATGGAGGAAATATTTTTCTTCTCATGTTTTCTAGTTGTGAATGAATCATTTGTTAACCAAAATATACATTATGGATACATTTGCAAAAAGCCTAGCTATACTCAACCTATGTATTAAACTCACAGTTAACTTACTAATAGCAAAAATTAATTAATTGAAAAACGTCGGTGTTCCTTTATTCCTTTTGGATATAATATTCTTTACCTCTAATTTTTTTATGTGAATCTATTTGTGAATGAAATATCAATGCAGTTCTTATCAGAAACATTGGATGACTAGACACATGGAGAGTCATCCTATCAAAGCCGTTAACCACAACCATCTCATTTAATGCAGTATATTTATTATTATAGTATAGTTTTATACTATTGATGCCTTATACGGAATTGGAAGGAAGGTACGGAAACATATCGTTACCGTACCTTCATCCAGTGTATATGTGGCAAAACCAGTGTCACGAGAAAGATTAAAATGTTGAAGATAACATATGCTTGTTTGCAATTATAAAAAATTGTAAATGGAGCTTTTGCGTTTTAGAGACACAATCTGGCCAGAAGGCCAAATGGAAAACTAAAGATAAATAAATACAAGCATTGCAGTTTCCAATTTTTTAAGAACATATTATATGAGAACGTAAAATTTAGTTCGAAAGAAATGAAAACAACGTCCACCAGCTGTTTTACATTGTAACCACCCTCAAGAATAAAAAAAACTTAGTAGTACGGTGTAGAAACCGTGGAATAAATATTAACTATGTTAATCTTAAAATGAAAATTTCTCTATTACAAAGTCGTTTTCGTTTGGGCCTAATTATATATTTGTACCAATGACTTCTATTCTGAGAAACACATCATAAATTGCACCGTTTGTTAAAAAAAGTTTCCTTTCATGTTTTTCAATCTTATCTATTTCTCTACACCATGTAAACGATCGTACATTGCATCTAGGGAGACATTAACGACGCCATTACGGCGCTGTTACCTAATTGCTGCCACTTTAACGATCCCATCTGCAATTTAAAAGTGCACCCTTTATCCAATTCCGGAGTCTGCAAGGGGGTTGGGGCCCCTATGGCAGCCTTGAATGCAACAGCGACCGCCGGAGGGACTTGAGGCGGGGCCCAACCCGCACGGGGGACCACCGAAAGCGGCCTCAATAGAGATATCAAATCCCACTTTTTTCGCACTTTATTTACGAGACAACTCCGCAATAACTCATTCAACACCTCTTCTTCGGCGACCGTTCCGCAGTTCACGCCAAGGGGAAAGGTTGGGAAAGAAACGGAGTGTGCACATTTCAATGCTTCGCTACAGATATTCCAGGGAGGTCAGGGATGGGGTAAAGTGCACAAGCCATGGATGGAGGGGGCATTCGGGAAGGAACGGACGCATTGGGTGGAGCAGGATATTATCAAGAGTTACATTGGTATTTAACGATGACTTTATCGGCCATGAAAAATATATGGGTTAACGAATCAACTGTATTTCCGGACATGAAACTTATCATTTATAAGATGAACCCTAGTTTTGGTTACTTAATAAAATACTTTAAAAAATTGTATACTCTTTCATTTATGAGACGAAAATGTTTACCGTTAAATAACAAGCGATCTTTTACCGAAGGACTTTACCATACATGGTATAAAATTCACAGAATCGGGCGAGATATGGTGGAAATTCATCATGCAAAATGGAGGAGATAAATTGGTACTTTTCCCACAAAATTTACCAATTTATCTCCTTCATTTTGTACCATACATAGATTGATCAAGGCTAAAATCTGGTAATTTCAAATTATTTATTATCAATTAAAATTTAATACACCTTTCGAGTACGCATGGTTTAAACACATTTATTTCCCACAGGTATCGGCATGGTTTTTGTGTTTTCTTAATAGCTCCATGGCACGCTACCACTTCTCTGTCGACGTTTAGCACTAGTTAGTTTCCGAGTGCGCGACTTTTTTCACTGATAAGACAAAAATCCTAGCTTAATCTTTCAAGTCTCCATTAGTGAATGATTAGAAAAATTTTCCATCCTCCTCTAATCCAACCCCATCCCTCTATAACTCTATGAGTGCTGCTCAACATCCCATCGTCGCATATTGCTAATATCTATCCTCAAATATACGCGCTCTTTATTTCATTTGCCATTAACTGAAAAATATCTTTATTTAACCTTAATCATACTCTAATAGGCATACAATTCATATTTAAATATTTCTCCTTTGCATTTCGATAATAAGCTATTGGCCTTCATGGCGGAAATAGAAAAATAAATATACAGATCAGTACGCACATTAAAAGAGAAGACAAATAAATTTAAAAAAATAAACGGATAAATGCCCGAAATATTTACAATGTGTTTATTTACTATAAGTAAATAAAAGTCACGATTCAGTTAGGCCTTGTGGCGCAACGGATAACGCGTCTGACTACGGATCAGAAGATTCCAGGTTCGAATCCTGGCAAGGTCGTTATTTTTTAATGTTGTAAAAACGAATTTTTCTAACTCAGTCTCTTAAGAACGACGTCAGTTCACAAATACATGAACTTAAATTACCAGTTCAACTATCGATTGTAATTCAAATTGTTTGAATAAGACTTCTGAAAAGTTTACCTACAGGTATGCTGTAATTCCCGGCAATTTGTTTTGCTTCTTTTTAAAAATGAGTGTATAGAATTATGTACTGTATAGAATAAAAAAACAAGGGATTTATTGTGCGACTTAATAAGTGAGTTGAGGGAGACAAATGATTGGGAAAATCAGCCCTAACCTACTATAATACCATAAATTCCATGCGAGTTACGATCCGCTCTCCGTCACACTACCGTCGAATCTGATGTAATAGAGTGAATAGGGCGAAACTACATGAGAAATCCCGGAAGGTCACCGGGAGACGACCTTAATGGCGAAGGGGTGAAGCCATGGGTGCGTGGGGTGGTCTACAGAAAGAGGGCATAAAAAATATATGGGAACTGTGGCACAACAGCGGCGTTCTTTCGGGGCAATAAAATACCGCCGCCCTGACTCGGAGAATGCACGGGGCGGGTCGTAACGAATGTGATTCAGTTCTATTTAGGCCGATATTTTTTCCCTTCTTCGCCTTTCATGATTTTCCCCTTTGGCTGAGCACCTTCCCATAGCGCGACGAAACCTTTAATATCATCCTAACCTCATAAGAGTCCCCACCTCGAATTTTTTTCGGGCTCCCAAAATTCGAAATAAATCGAGGAAAAATTTAGGTGACTCCTGGCTTTACGGAATGGACGAAGAAAAGCATTTTAGTCGTTAAAAATCTTAATGGTTTATTCCAGGAGGGAGCTACTGGAAGGTTACAGCTTGATTTTCAAACGCATGCCCCTCGTCTCCGTTCGCGTTTTACTGCCTTATATAAAATCTCGTGAGAATCCGCACTTAAACGCTTTTACTGCTCCATGTTTTCTAGAGGTTGCACCTTAAGTAACCAGCGCAGTTAAACATCCATCGCTTTCAATGCTCGCCGGCGTTTACAGTTCGTGGCAGGCGTGACTTGCAGCGAACAAATATATTTATTTTGATCTTTAAACGTCGGGTGGTGATAAAGTAAGGGACATTCGAGCAGAGGTATTAGGTTCGTAAATTTTCGTAAAATGTTGCAATCCTTTGTTGCTTTAACGGGTATCTTTCATGTTTCACGCCCATGTCGCATTGAAGTATAGGACCCTGGCTTTGAGAAACCTACCATCACCTGAGCTTTAGACGAGTAAAGTTTTCTCCTGTAGGTTGTATTTGAGTCATAACATATGTCAGTGGTGTACAAACTATGTGCCACGGAAAAAATCCGGGTCGCTTCTTACTTTCAATTGAAAGATATTGAATTACCTTCAATCATAAGTATCATTGAACTATTAGGAACTAGATGGATTGATCTATTACCCATGATACCTTAATATTTATCCTTTAACTCTATTCAGAATAATGCTTATCAGAGAGATAAGCCATCATAAGTTGATTGAGAGAATCCACAAAGTATATTATTTCCTTGAAATGTTTCCTTTCAGTTTTGTTTGAATTTTATCATGATATCGCTTTTGAATATTTTTCAAAAAGTAATCAAAATTGTTCACAAAGATCAATCCCGGAATTTCGATTTCCGCTTCTTCCATATATTTAGATCACTTAGTGGTAAATTTTACTTCCATTGACAATATAGTCTAATATTTTAGCCTTTGATATCACCTAGGTTCATAGTTTCATCATTAAAAATATTTTGTCTTGTAATAGTCTACATTTAATAGTGTTTTGGTGAATTTGTTAATATTTTTTTTATTTAAAATAATCGATGTATCATACCAGTGTTGTTGGCTTCACAAAGAAATAAATAATTATAAAAATAATTATGCCACTCCTGTGCAAATAATCTATAAACATGGATGTGTTTCAAGAAGAATGGATTCTTCAAGTATCAGCTTATTTCATTGATAATTTTGAGAAATGATTATTACTTATCATGTTTTTTTAAGAATTGAAATCACAACTATATTATGCTACGCTATCCTATATTCAAAGAGAAGGGTATTATACCCTAAGATTTTCTTTAAATTCTAGAACTTGAGGAGAATTTTTTACTTTGAAGAACTATATGGTAAAGATTTGTTGATACTTCTGTTGAACCAGAAAACTTGAAGTTGAGTTATTATTTAAACATAAAATTCGTGACTAACTACTTGTTAGGTAAGAACACCTTGAATGTATAGCTACGTATGCTCGTCAATATCATAAGTTAGCTTTTGAATTTACATTGGAAAGCATCTGTTAAATTGAAGTCTGTTATTTTATTCCTCAACAAATCCTCACTGTACGCTATCGAAATCCGTTATTACTCTAGGATTATTCCATCCACGTCCGTAAATTTGTAAATCTCCAGCGTAGAAATTGATTGGTCGCTGAGCGAAGCGTAGCTTATGAGAATGTATCTTCCCAGCGATCTGTTTTCAGCACATCCATTCTCAGGACGTTATCTTTCATCCTCAGGTGAGTCAGAGGAAAGAATGTATTCCGTTACTGTTCATGTATGAATGCCGGATTCCTCTCCCGGAGAACCGAGATCCTTTAGCATGGAAATTGATATGTTTTAGCTGCGGCTGCCATTGTTGGGAAAGTCTTAAGAAAGGAAAGAGGCATCGCAGAGACCACCCAGCAAACAGCGCCTCCAACGCGCGGTGGTCCGATCCCGAACTACCCTGCCAATCATCTCACGATGCGATGTTTTGAGATTAGCATTCTTCCTGGTCGTTTGGATATTTTTCATTCCAGGTAAAGTGAAAGTCGTTGATTCTTTTCTCGGATCATTCCTGAGCTTGCTTATATTATGTATTCGTGACAGGAATGAGGAAGTGGCTGGAACCGAGTCAGAGGAAGGTAATGGTGTGAAGTATATAAAGATGGATTATAACTCCAATCATTCTTTCGACTCAAAACCCATAGTAGTTTTTAAAATTTCATTACTGATGATTTCATACAATCTGCAAGACGATTTCAACACAAAATGTTATTCACTTACTCAGACAAGCATTTCTACGCTGAATTGAAAATGTCAGTCAATTTAAAAGGGAAATGTTAAAAATTATAGTAAATTGATGAAATCATCGAATTATATTGGCAAGTCTGTCCAACTCTTCCTGCCAGTTCTTCCTACAGATCTTTAATTTATATCTTAGCTTTCATTGTCTTTCTCTGAGAATCTTCATAAAAATAGCATACCTATACGTTCTGTGGTCTCCAGTATTTCATCTCTGTGCCAAAGACTAGCCGCCAAATTAAACCTTTTCCTCCAGAACTTACCGGAATTACGCCCTGTGTATTCTATTAAAACCTCTCTTGATCTTTGCAGAAAACTTGATGATATTCAGCTTCCACCGAACGCAAAACTAGTTTCTTTTGATGTGTAGAACCTATTCACGAATGTGAAAGAAACTTTAAACATTTTGGACAATTTACTAAACAGTGCCGGACTTGATCCCCTATTAAAAAGTGACGTCTCTTTCCTTACAAAATTGTGTACTGACCAGAATTATTTCTTGTTTAACGGTGAATTTTACCAACAAAACGAAGGTCTTTTTATGGGTTCTCCACTATTTAGCGGACATATTTTAGCGGATATTTTTATGAATCATACTGAATGTAAATTATTCAGTTCTTCCTTGGCATATTCTCAAATTTAAAAAGTTGGTATGGATATGTGGATGACATTTTGCGTATCTGGTGCGGAACTGTTCGACAACTTGACCAATATTTATCCCTCATCAATTCCCTCAATCCCTCAATCAATTTCACCCTCGAATTGGAAAAAAACATACTATAAACTTTCTGGATCTTACCATCTCTATCCAAAACCAGAAGTTATATTTCTCTATTTTTCGCAAACCTTCCTACACAGACCACCTTATCCCGTTCAATTCAAATCACCGTTTATCAGAGAAATTGTCCTCGTTCCATTCCTTCATTAATCGTCAGGTCACCATCCCCTTTTCCAAAGAAAATTTCAATAAGGAACTCTAAATAATTAAATTGATCGCTTTCAACAACGGCTATCCCACTTCCCTCATCGACAAACTTTTGACTCGTAAACGTAGAAGTTTAACTATAAATAAAATATTTAATGCTCCCAATGGCAATGGTGATTCTCCCAAATGGTGCAAAATAACTTATATCAATAATATTTCCCAAACCATTGCCAATCATTTCCCCAAAAACACTATCAGACATTTCAAATCCTCTTTGAATTTGGGAAATATATTTTGTAATGGGAAAGACCTTCATCCTTCAAGACAACCTTCATTCCAAGGCTGGGATTTACAGACTTAGGTGCTAGGGGTGTGACGCTGTATAAATCGGGCAGATTTCCCGCTGTTTCTCCATCAGAACAAAAGAGCATGAAAGATCCTTTGAAAATAATTCAAAGAAGTCCCATTTCGCAAAGCATCTCCTAGAATCCAGCCATTCTGCCGATTTCACTCCCGATATTCTGCACATTTGTAATAAACGCCATCGCCTAAAACTTCTTGGAACAACTAGAAATCCTTTCCCATAAAAATTCCCCTGATTTTTCCGTGCTTAACGAGTTCCTTTACCCTTTTCATTCACCGCTGATCCGTCCTTTCCTCCCCCCCCACTGATAATGTCCCTTTACCCTTAAGTGTTACTCCCGCGCACACCCTCCTGATCTTCCCCATGTGCACTTACTTCACCCTCTCCTCCACTCCCCTCTTCCCCTCTCCTACCTTTCCTGGTTTGGATATATATTTGTTTGATTTTTATAAATTGTACCTGAAGATGACGGTCCTCCGTTGAAACCGGTAGTACTCTTAAAAATTTTTGTGAAAAAGTACCAATCTATTCCTTCATTTCGCATAATGGATTTCTACCAAATCTCGCCCGATTCTGTGAAATTTACTCTATAACTTTGTTGTTTCAATTGTATACTTCCATAAATGCCAACTTTAGAATCATTTCTAAATAAACTGCAGCTACTGTATCTTTCCATATTATGCACGTAAATAATTGAAAATGGAACAATTAATACGTTACTTATAATGAAAAGGATGTTATAATGAATGGGCTGTGTGTTGTGTTAATTTAATGCAAATATCTGTCTTTATTATGATTTTATTATCGAACTAAAAACAGTTCATTTACCTAAAACTATGATGATGATTATTCTGTTGACATTATCTATTTCACATATTGACGTCTATATTATCATCTCCAAAACAAACGTGTCCATAGGAATTCAATGGTATTATGAGTCCCTTTACATGCATATTTCTCAATAACTTAATTGTACTGACATGCATATTAAATATAAAGTAATCACGCCTAATATCTGCAGCAATAGAATCGACCTAAGAAAATTTAATGTGAAACCTTCCTCTCATTTTGTTCACATCCTTGCATATTCCCACATGTATGAAAGTGGCTGAAGGAGTGTCTACAAATACACCTCTCAAGCCACTTGTGGTCTGGGGAGGTTCATGGACGGTATTGTAATTCTAGTCGATTGTCTACCAGCCGGCTGTCTAATATCTTGTCGGGTATCGTTAGTGGAAAATGTGAATTTTGGAAACTATTAGTGGTTGAATCTATTTACTGATACGAGTGTACGCAAGGATAAGGAATAATTCAAATAAAACTTCTCATACAATTCCGTTGAAGGTTAAATATAGTGACATTTTTTGCCAGCGAAGTAGTATCATCAGACAAGTAAAAGAAATGATATAATCCCATTATTATGGACTTCCACGAGGTAACGCCTTTGCATATTGGCTGTAAGAATAAGAATAATTATTAAAAAACGAAAAAGAAAACAGTATTACTATAGTAATAGATCTATTTCTTTTTTATTTGAAGTTAATATGGACTTCTTCATGGACTTCAAGGCCGCATTGGTTGAATTAATAAAAAGAATTGAATTAACAAAGGAAATAACCCACAGAATCTCAAAAACAGTAATTCTTTTTAAGGGATTAGCGTGATTGATATTAACCATCTACATGTCCTTCAACCATCCCTTTTAAGTAGAGACAAAAATCTTAAATCCCACTTCAAAGGTGTAAGTACCTCAACTTCCGATAACTGTAAACGCTAATTCACCGCCTTCACCTGGGAAATACCCAATTTCCCAATACCCACCCCTCGCATTCCACCCCGAAGCACTCGAAAATCTCCCCAGTGAAAGAGGAGAGCAAAACCCGGGAATCCCCGTGTCCCTCGCCGAGACTCCCACACCGAGAGATATCCCATATAATGGAGACCTTTGTGGTGTGGGAGAATGGTTCCATGTTGGCACCCTGCGGGAAGGGGTGAAAGATGCGCTCTCCCCGGGTGGCTCCCACCGGGCCCATTCAACAATGGCCCCCCATTCAACATCGAACGCCCTCTGCAAAAGGGTTCTCTGGGGTGACGTCCCCATATCCTCCCCGGATGAAAACGTGTGGCTGAAAAGACCATGGGCTTATCCCATCATCCGAGGTTTAACACAAATGTTTGGGGTAAACAGGAGAGGGAGAGGCTGGGAAAATATTATGCTACGGGGGAGGATTTTTCGTGTGGGAGGCTGGGCGCCTTTTCACGTGCAGACTGCGGAAGGACCCGCGATTGGCTCCACCGAAAGGGTTGTCGAAGGGGTTGCGATATTAGTGCAGGTGGTCGCCTAAATTGTGTTTTGAGTTCGCCGTTAGATAAAGGGATGGGGAATAAATGAGTATCGAAAGTGTTTACATCTGGCTAATTCCTGTTTTCTGCCATCTGAATGGCTGGTCCATCGTGAGAGGGACATCGACGCATTATTCTGCCTCGTGACGACGCATGGGAAACCGAATTTGCTACCGTTTCGAGTGTTTTGGAAGCCTGAGGCTATTTTCTTAGCGATGGAGTTCGCGTGGATTTGTTATTTCCCATCGTCTTCACTATTATAATAGAGTCTTTCCATGTGAGAAAGGTTGCAAGTTTGGGGAAGAGCTTCTTTGCATCACTTTACAAAGGATCTGTATCTGAAAAACATTACCTTAGGGTACTAAATACTTCGGAAGCAGAACCTATTTATCCATCCGCGATTTCTAGTTTATCCCAGGTTTTACTCCTGTTAATAGGAAACCAAAAATCTCGGTTCACTGCTTCCGGATGTCACCATCGAACTGGTTAAAAGGATACATATGCGACAACTGTTAAGGTGCTGGTTCATTACGTTTAAATTTTTTACGTTTTGCAGCTTTTATGCGCTGCATTGCACTTTCTAAATATATTACTTCTTCTACATAATATGGAAAGTATATTAGGGAGTAAAAATTTAGCTCCTTGAGGAGAAAGAAGAAATTATCGAAAGATGTGCAACAGAAAAATCTATAAATAGACTCAGTTGTCTTGAGAAAGTTGAAATCTCCATATTTTATCATATATGTCTAACAAATTGCTCATTTTGCTAAAATATCGTGGCCTTTCTAAAGTTGTTCATATTTTTAATGTCGATGTGATAAGATTACGAATTTCTGTTATAACTAACTTTGATTGGAGCATCATTACTTTACAGCGACTTTAATTATTTCATTCTAATTTAATGATGAAGTTGTAGTATAGAGCCTCATATATTTATACAACAAAGACGATGCCATTCAAATATTTTAAGAGTAAATTTTCAAATAACCAGCACAAACTTTCCAATTTCCACTTTGTCTGGCTGTTGCGAATATCTCAATCGGGAGGTAATTTATTATTTTAATTTTGATCTTAGAAAACTTGTAAGAGCACTTTACTTAATGGTCTTCTTCTTATTCCCACATATTCGGAGTCTTTCTTCACTTATCAGTATCCTCAGCATCTGTTATGCAGATTAGATGTCTTTCCATGCGTCTAGTTAGTAGATTTTCAATTACTTGACGTGTCACGTGTCCTTTTGCTATTTTGCAAAATACGGGGACACTAGACATACAATATAAGGATGCATTATTTTAGGACGGACGCACCGGAAAAGCGGTTTGTAGTGTGTACGCGCATGGCTGGTTTTATTTAGAATACGGACAGACACGTGTTACTGCACGCGTTATATCAGGGGGGACGTGTCCTTCATCCCCATACACTTCATGGACGCTTATCGCTCACCTCTGTGCAACATGCGGTTCACAAAGTATGGTTTAAGTACGAAGAAACTTCTACTGGGTGTAACTATTATATAATAATAATAAAAAGCCTTTATTCGGGCGAGATTGAGACTAGGAAGTCTCTTATTACATCGAACCCATCGTCATATGAGAAACAGAAAGAAAGAGATAGTTTGCAGAAGTACACGAAGAAAACTAATTTGTGGATTTGAGAAAACCTAAGATGAGGGCTCAGGAAAAACTTCCCACAGCAGGAAAACACTCACAAGAAGGGGAGTGTGAAAAACCTGCGAAAACTAGAGATAGAAAACTATATTTTGTGATAAAGGAGAATGAAAAGAGTTATGAAAGACAAGCAGAGAATAGATAAAAATTATGCAAAAAAGACAAGGAAAAAATACATATTCACTTCAAGCAATAAAATCAAATAAAAAATCTTCATAAATTACACTAATTATAGATGAATTTAAAATAAACATTAACAATAGGAGATATATCTCTATGAAGGAAATTAAATTACAATCACAAACACATACAAACACATACAAATGGAAGATTAAACCGGTCGTGGTGGCCTGAGTGGTTAGCGTGCTAGCGCGTTAACGCTCCAACCTCAAGGTTCCGGGTTCGAATCCCGGCTGAATTAATTGAAAACATTTAAAAAATCAAAAATGTTTTAAAAAAACGCTTTCAAGATATACGAACAAAAACACTAAAACGTTAGCGGCTATTACATGGGAAGTTATCGAACGTATGTATATTTTTTTCCTCGATTTCAAAAAGCATTCGATAGAGTCCCCCACTTCAAACTAATTTACAAACTAAAATTAGCGGATATTAACAAGGAAGTAGTCGACTGTGTTAAGGATTTTCTCTACGAGAGGGAACAACAAGTTGTACTGGATGGCGTTAGCTCAAATAGAGTCAAAGTTACCTCTGGCGTACCTCTTCTTTTCCTGATTTATATCAATGACTTGAGTGACAAGATAGTTAGCAATGTCATGATATTTGCGGATGACTCGGTTATATATAGGGAAATAACAAACGAGGAAGACCGAACATCTCTCTCAAATGATTTAGTCCTCATCCAAAGGTAGTGCGAAAAGTAGAAATTAGATATTAACGTAGGTAAATGCTCCGTAGTTAATTTCTTCGAAAAGAAAAAAAATGCTTCCAAATCACCCGTACAAAATTAATGGAATTAATATAAAAGTAGTAGATTCAGTTGAATATCTCGGGATCAACATTACTAATAACTTAAATTGGAGCACGCATATTCGAAAAATCTGCGGCAAAGCAAGTAAAAGGCTTGACTTTGTAAAATTGTAGGTAAATGTGATTAAAAGGCAGAGAGCGATGTTATTTTACCTTGGTCAGACCCCTTCTGGAATATGCGGCAAGTATATGGGATCCGGCAGATGAAACGTGTACTCGCGAACTCGAGAAAGTGCAGCGTAAAGCGGTTCGTTTTGTTAAGAAATGCTACGATAAAAAAGCAAGTGTTAGAAAAATGCTCTCAGACGTAGGTTGGAAATCCTTGAAAGAAAGGAGATCGGAAGCTAGGCTGCGATTGCTTAATAAATTCAGGGAAACTACATTTTCGGAAGATACAATCGGTATCATGCAACCCCCCTGCTACGTCGGTCGATCCGATAATGACCGTAAGTTAAGAGAAATAGATGCTAGGACGAATCGTTTTAAAAATTCGTTCTTTCCGCGAACGATACGCGACAATAGCCGAATAAGGAAGTAGTTTAGATTCAACTGGTGTTTGCACCCCCTGCCACACGCCGAAAGGCGGCTTACAGGGTATTAATGTAGATGTAGATGTATATAGATGCGAATTCTCTAATGCATTAAAAATTCATTTCTCCTCTTTATTTTTCATGCGATATAATTTAGTCTTTAAATTCTGCATGACGAAATTATTATCACATTTCTATGCGGGAATCTTGTACCCAAAATTAAGCAACATGAATGAAATCATATATCAAACTATCGTATTTACTTGAAATTGAGAATTTCGAAAATTTACCGTATAAATGCAACCAAATTGTATTATTATATTATAGATTTTCAATACTATGTATTATATATTAATGTCTTATTATTAGTTGTATTGATGTACTTAACATTTTTATAATCGATTGTAAAATTAAGAAACCGTCCTTCGAACTATCTAATTGAAAATCTGTCTACTGGGAACTTTAATGTTGCAATTTGAAAAAAAACCTTACCTTAGATACAAGATTTAAAATAATTTTTTTCGGATGTGAAAATTCATTGTAAAGATGGACCTTTTAAAACTGTCCAATAATAATTCTGGAATTCAATACGGAAGAATAAGAATAATAAATGGAAACAATAGAGTAAATATAGAAACATAGTGCTAGTTCAATGAAAAGCTCGAAGTTTTTTTTTCCCTGAACGAATTGTATAGACTTTTTGCGTAAAGAGTATGTACAGTCCTGGCCAAAATTCATGCAGCACTAGCCGTAAGGATCGCTAGGGAGGTGCTGCGTTAATTTTGGCAAGGAGTGTACAATCGACTCAAATCTGAATCTATATAATATCCATTTTTCCATATAGAAGATGTTTTTTTTAGCACTTTGAGGTAATCGAAATGTTTAGAGTTACAGGCTTAATTTTCTATGAGAAGAAGAAAGAGAAGTTATTGCGCTACTTTTCTAAATAAATGTACCCAAAATTTCGATTTCAATACTCATTCTTTAAAATATGTTATCCTTTTTTGTTTTCAAATCAATTATGAGTTCCTTTTTAGAGGGATAAGTTAATTCATTTTTCATTTTCATTTCATTTGAAAACTCAGCGATAGAATTTAATTGCCAAATATTTACTGCTGACGAACATCAGCTGCTGCTGCTAACGCAGGAAAATGCCGAGTAGAATCACAGTTTAATTAATAAAGATTATTTTTACATGTTTCTCCTTAAATTTTCTCAACCAGATTACGGTGTATTCATACCATCATCATCAGGCGGCCAATTTGTAATTTATCAATTTAATGGCCAATAAGGCAATTTGCGGAATAGAACAAATAACAGTTATTCACTTTACTGCAAAGATGGAGTTCCAAAAAATTTTACTTCATAGCATTAACATTGAAAATATTGCACAATCCTCGAATAAAAAAGATTCCATCCCACCATCGACCGCCATGTTTCAACACAGCGCGTCATCTAAGGGACTTCACCGGACCCGGAATTCGCCACCCCGCAAAACCCTTCCCTATCCCTCGGCGAGCCGAATTGATTCTCCCCCATATAAGAGACACTCTTTAATAAGCCAACCGCGATAGGCAGATAGATAGTTTGAGAAATGCGGAGGAGGTGCATCCATCGCGGTTCGGTGACAGGCGGCAATAACCCGCGAGGAGAGCCTCTGCCGCCGAGAGATTCACCAACCCCGAACTCGCATTCATACCCCGATCTCGACTCCCTTGTTTCCCGTCCCGGCCTCGAACCGACGCTCCCGAGGCTGGGGCGACACACCCCTTTCGCACTTTTTAATTTCCCTCAAAAATAGCGAGGAATTGAACCCTATTCGGTGTCCCCGTTGACCAGGCGTTAAGAACGCGTGAAGAGTATTCGGAGGACACTTGGATATTCAAATGAATTTCTCGCCACCGTAATCAATAATGTCCTCGGCGCTTCTCTTAAAAACAAAGAGCGGGAGCACACTTGGTAAAATTGGCTACTTCTCCCGCGCACCCTGTCGGCGGCGGGACGAAGCGCAGACAGTCGAGGAGCGGGGAGCGTTAAAAAGCGAGGGAAAAAGTATTGCGTCTATGTTCCCCGTTCCACTCGTGGAATCCTAGATGAGCCGCCTAGGAAAGTGGAAGATATTCTATTCTCTCTAGGAAGCAGGCTGCTATAAGGAGGTAGGAGCCCACTCTTCGCCTAGACAAGTTTCCCATTGCGCGCCAAGTGGGATGCAGTACTCGCCTACTTGTACTAAGCAATAGAGCGTGCAGTAACTTTGATTGTACTTCGAATACTCCGAGTGCCTAGGAGTACTTACCTATCCTAGGCGGCGGCCCGGCGTCTATAACTTCCCAAGAGTAGTTGTACTTCACGCGCAATGTGCCGACTCCCCGAATATACTTCAAGTACCCCCCGGGCGATTCACTCGCGAGTACACCGCGGTCATACTAGGACGTACTTAGGACTCGCAATTAGGATTCCGGGATCTATGATAGCAAAAGTACTTTGCCTATCTTTTCGCGTTGCCAGGAGACAAGAATCTCTGAGGAGTGTCCCGTGCATGGGAGCGCTATTTGGGCAACTCGTGAAAAATATCGGAACCGGCGCGGGAGAGACGGGAAGTTGCCGTCCTTTCCGGTGGGTGGGGCGTCGGTGTGGGGTGGCGGGAGGCCCCACCCTCCTCCTCCGCACCCACCTTGCGCCCACCCGCGCCCGCGGGAGAGGCCGCCCTCCCCGAAAATCTCACCGCCGCGCCGCAAAGGGCAAAACCTCTGGTTAAAAAGGGTCAAAGGAGAGATTGGAAACATATAGGCATAATAGACGGAAGTGGTGAGGTGCTCACCGGTGGGATTCTTCCACACGAGTTCACAAGAGGCGCCGACGGATTCCCTTTCTTCCGAGTGGTTTGGTCCGTGCGCGTCCCGCGGTGTCTTCAAAACGGCGGAGGGGGGAGGAGCAGGTGGAAGGCCTCCGGTGGACGTGGTCAACTGGGTTCCGCAAGATTAATGATCGACCTGCAAGTCCCGCCCATTTTCTGAAGGAGGCGACCTCCTCCGTAACTCACCGCCCTCTTGTTTCCCCCCTCCTCGAAGGAAAGCTGACTTTTGCCTAAAACATCTTCATCCGCCTCTGAAGTTTGCCCGGCGCCGATCGTCTCTCCTTCGGGTGCCTCTGTCCCATTACCGCTTCGCTTTCAATTTCCACAGCTTTATTTTCGGTGGTTAACTCAAGTCTGGACGAATTGAATTTTTTTTCGAATTTGTGTTCCCTCCATTCAAAGTGAAATTAATCGTTGAATGCTCATACCTCTACCAAATACTATACACAAAATATTCGAGCTATTTTAGATTGTTAATCATTGAATACAACTTATAAAACGAATATTTATTCCTTCAATATGGAGCAGCTGGAATGGGCGGTACCACAACATCGCATCAATAGCATTCTTTTGAATCGATAAAGCATTTAAAATAATAAAATATATTATAAAATGATATTCATCATCAGAATTTTGAATGGTTTGATTTTGAAATAGTTTGCTAACTTCTAATTTGAATTTAAGTGCCCAATAAGAGCTATACAATCCCCATCTTATTGCGTGGTTAAAATGTTTTGAGAGATCCGCTAAAGGACATAAATTAAGATGGACTGATCAATTTTTCCTCAATTAAGAGAATAAGCATGGAAAGGAGAGCGTTTAGGTTATCCCAAATAAGCGAGTAATTCATCCACTTCGCCTGTCAGTAATGAGATAGGATAAGTAGAAGTGTTATCCATGCGGACACGCGAATATTAACTCCAATGCACGAAAAGTGCAAAAATGGTTTATTTAGAGACCATATTTGACTCGACATCCCTATTATGGAGACCAAAGTTAAAAAGAGTTTGTAATATATGAATACTATTTTACTATGTAGTGCTATGAGAATCATTAAAAAAATTGATTTCTCTGATGTAGGAATCTTTGGAGACGTTGCAAAGCTCAAATTTATGTTTTCATGATGTACTCGTATAAGAATAAATTGGAATTTGTTGTTGTTTGATAATATTTTCCCTAAAAATCGTGTTAACGAATAATCTACAATGGAAAGCGTCGATAGCTTCGTATTCCTTCCAGTAATCCATAAAAATGTCGATGATAATACATAATTTGAAATATAAAAATATAAGGTGTAATGTATTATAGAGTATTCCGAGCTACAAAGTTCGAAGGTCGCGAAACATGTGTGACTAAAATTCATTTAAAGTAACACAGTGTTCATTTACTGAGCGATTTACTTATGGCAGCTAGTCAGTTATCTAGAGTATCAGAACTAAGTGATTTTGGGAGATATGATTCTCATTCACAGGTAAGAAAGTTAAGTCCCACTTCTGAAACTTCTCTGCGCACAAAAGACTCGATATTGAACATTAACAATACTTACACAATTTTTTTCGTCCGTTTCTCTCTCATATTGCAGTTTACAATTCTGGTGGTGCATTCCACTAATTTGTGTGTAAAATATTAAAATACTAGGAAAATTTCTGCATTGCAGTATATACAGCAATTACAGTTATTATAACAATGCTGACCTATTTTTACTTTCACTTTTACAGCTATTTATTTCTCTCAGGTGATTTTTTCCGGTCATATTTTATTGTGACATATTTTCTTAGAAATTTTTTCCTGTATTCAGAAAGTATGTCATGAGAAATGTTACTACTGCCGATATGCTTGAATTTTAAGCGTGAATTCATTGGAGATAACTACTTCCGCATCCAAGAAGTATCGATGGATTTTCTCACTGCCCAACAGCAATCGAAGTCGAAATTGTTTCGAAACAGACTCAACAATCAAGACAGCATTTGTCCTCGGTTGACTACGCATCTAAAAGGCGGCACTGGAAGCATTCGTTGCTGCAAAAACCTCGTTCGAAATCCAGGTCACCCTGAGCACGCATTTAGCTTCCTTTCTAACGTACATATTTTTGTTTGTATGCTCAAATGAGCGCCTCCACAAAAGGCTATTTCCGCAGCCTCCGCCATGTTGCTAGCATCCACACACACGGGGAACGAGAACCTCGGAGAGAACAATGTGGGAGGAGACTGGGCGAAAATCAGAGGTAGAGAAAAGGAAAGGAATGGGAATCCAAAGGCGCGGTCCTGCAACACTTAACCCGCACACATCAAAAAGACACTGCGAAAAGGGAGACAAGATAAATGTTCCGGCGGGAACGAAAAACCCGTGGGCATGGGTTTCGGACAATACGCCCAATGATTTTCAATGGACCATAAATACATCATGGGGGGGTATGGTTTTTTTCGGCGTGGGGAGAGAGAGAGGGGAGGGTTTTTAAGATGTGGAACATGGTCGGGAGGGCAGAGGGGGTGGGCAGGGAGAGGCGGGGAGGACTGTGAGTTTCGGCAGAGGCAAAGAAATTTTGATGTTTATGGTAACATCTCAATACACGTGAGGGGGACAGGGAGACGGAAGCCGAAAAGGCGGTTGGGACGGTGGTTTTGGACGGCAAAGGGGAAGTGGAAGAAGAAGTTGGAGATATGCGTGGAATTAAGAGGATGTCGGTTGCGGCGGGACTCATTTGCTGGAGATTGTTTGAATTGGGACGGCCGTCGATTGATGATGGATCTACTCCTCGGTCCGAAGCGATGGAGGGCGAATACCCCACGTCGATGTCTTTGATACTTATAAATGCCGATGAACGAATAGAAATATTGTGTTACCTTGCTAGCGATGAAACCTCGTTCCGAATTATATTTTTTCCCCCGAATTCTATCTTCTTCTGAACTGCATTTAAGTATTTCTAGTCTGCACGGTAGATGAAAATCGTATTTGGAGGGTAAACATGAAACAGTTTTATGACCGCGATTGTGATCATTGTATATTGTATGCCGGCCACGGTGACGTAGTGGTGAGGTCCTGGGGGGATTCGAAACCTGGTTAGGGCTTGGTTGTTTGTGTTTGTTAAAAAATGTGGTTCATCCTAAGAATGGTCAGGTTTGACTAAAATACGCCCATCAACATAGACGAAATTATTATTATTATAAATACGTTAAGAGGGAATGTTTACAGCATTTCGGAATTATTTGGGAATCGAGAGTTACAGAACTAATATGACCTAATATTTTGACAGATTGTTTATAATTCCTAACTATGCTTCTGCAAGTATATATCTGTATTACATTATGCGACAATATTCTGCAAATCCATCTCCTACAAGGCGATCAGGCTGGAGAAAAAGGTCGATAGTGATGCACAGGAAAAGCTTTTTGGTCATTATTTCTGATGAAGCTAACTATGATATGAGGATATATTATGAACCGAATCCTTCTCCATATAATATGAATATGAGTTTTATCTGACACTGTTATTTAAGTTTGTTACCATGCAGATGAACCTGCTGAATGCAGACGAGTATGTTTATACATTCCAGTAAATCGTGGACATGTGCCAGCGTTTTCAATCACTCTTCTCGTATTATTCAGTTCAAATTATGATTCCATTATTCTCAAAAAAGATAAATATTGAGAAGATGCGTTTATAAATAGAAATGATTACCCACTGATTATAATCCTAAAATATTTTACACTCCGTACTTACAAGTGGTATAGAGAGGGATATCAAAATCACCAGGGTAGATTGCTAGCTGTTTGCTTGTATAGTAACACAATTCATATCAAGCATCACGTTGCTTTTGCATCAGAATCACCTCAACTGTCACGGGCTAAATGAAGACGTTGAAATATAAAGCTTGAAAGACAATGGTGGCAACAAGTTAATTAAACGGCCATATAATGGTCTCCTTCGTTTACACGGAGAGTTGCCAACTCTTGATATAGACGTCACCGTCGCCATGTCCTCGCATGTCTCTTGGATTTCTCTACTCTTTTGTATTCCTAAGAGCTAAGCTTGGGCGTCCCACGCCGCGCTAAACACAAATTTACTGTTGCCTCATAATTCCGTCAGTCTTTTACCTATAAAGTTATCACTTCTACTTGCCTCGCAGGAGCTTTCGTTCTCTGCGTTAGATTTGATGGGAGTATGTTAGCCCAAAAATCCCAGATTGCATCCTTGTTTCCAAAACTTCATGGTGATCAATACAATCGGCAAATATATTTGAAATAATCCGGTTAATTGCTGTGGAAAAACCAATACTATTACGAATACGTTTCTTAATCAGGGAAACTGTTTACAAAAAATAACGGACATCTGGATTTTTTAGAACCTTTCATTTACTCTTCAAGCTGAATATCAGTGTCGTTAAGCGGGTGTCAAAAGTGTTCAAAGTTCATAGTTCCAAAAATTTTAGGTAATTGCTGAAAAATTTCTAGTGTTATTTCAACTCTCACATTATTCTTTGGAGTTTTTGAAGTCTCGTATCATCTTCCTATAATAACTGGAGAGAAACTTAAAATAATATAGATGCTATAGTTATCATGGAGAGAGAAAAATTTATTGAAAATTACCTCTTCTATTCACCAACTGAGCTTCTGAGAAGATTTAACTCTAACTTGAACTTTATCTACTTATTTTTATTTTAATTAATGTAAGATTATGGGATAGAATTTTTCCGTAGCATAAAATTTCATTCTGGAACTAGCAAAAAATTAATAAAAGAAGATACTGATGACTTTCCACTTTGTGGAATTCTTCCATTAACGTAAAAGAGGAATTTACCTAACAATTGGAATAATTATTTTATTTATTTATCTATTGATAAAAATCAACATACAGCACGAAGCCAATTACTGCTGATGATTAACAATAATAATAAAGGACAAAATGACAATAAAATCGTGACAAAACAACAAATTAAACTTATAATAAAATAACAAATGAATATGGGCAAACAAACAAAAAAATCGTAGAAAACTGTATTTTTCCACGTCAAACTCGCGGAATCATATTCTGGATAGATTTTGGAGATAAGAAGAAAGGATCAAAATGAGTATCGGAGGAAAGGGAGTTGAAAATTGAAGGAATGCGAAAGAAGAGTGATCGTTTTACTATTGATAGACGAGGAGTAATCAAAGAGAAGGTATCGGATAGGCGTGTTGTTCTTGAGGGAACTCGGAAAGAGAAAAGAGAGAGTAAGAACGGGGAATCAACTTTGCTATTTATTATATTATATAAGAAAGAAATGTCGGAGAATGTATGAGAGGCTTTGATTGGGAAGAGATTAAAGTGATTGAGAAGTTGATCTTTTGGCATATTTCTATAAGATGGGACTCGAAATTTAGACTATTTTTAGAAAGAAATTTAAGATGCGATTGAGAGAAGAGAGGTTTGATTCGGATGACGTGGTCCATATGGGAGAACACTAAGTAAGAAGAGGAAGAACATAGCTGGAGAAATAAGTGCGAAGAGAGACTGGATCCCTGATGTCTGTGAATCTATAGAGCATTCCCAGTCGAGAAATTGCTCTTTTTTGACAAATTTCACATGTTCCGAAAAATTTAATTTATCATCGATGATGACGCCAAGATCTTTGCAAGAGGAGACTCTGGGGATACATTCGTCGTTGATTTGGTAGTCATTACAGATTTTATTCTTTTTTAAAGTAATTGACATTACGCAGCACTTTTCGGGGTTTAGTTTAAGTTTCCATGAAGAAGACCACGCTGAGACTGCGTTGATTGAACCCTGAAGATCTGAACAATCACTGAAGCTTTTTAAAAATCTTGCAGTCGTCTGCGAAAAGTAGTATATTGTTTCCATCTAAGAGGAATCTCCCAACTTAATTTTGTAAAATAAAATCTACATGTATCTAAAACTTTGGCATCGCAATTTCTATTTTAAAAAACTGAAAGAGATTACACGCGAAGAGTAAAATATACACGTTTTAAGGAAGTAAATAAAGTAAATATTTAAAAGATGTTACAATTTAGTGTTCGGAATCAAGGAGACCGGTTCGTCGCAGGCAGACCGAGCGCAACCGGGACAACCGAAATTTATGTATTCATTCATTGAGCAGTAACGAAAACCGAAACGAGAAAAACTACAGTACGATATCCTATGAGAAAAAATACAAACTTCGTCAGCGGAAAAATTAGTAAGCGGGGTCACTCGTTAGCCGAGGTATTACGGCAGATCCTTCCTAAGGTAAGCGGAAGGAATTCTGCATTCCGCCCAAGTTCATCGTAACGGGTCATTGCATTGCTTTCCTTCTGTTTCGTTCTTCCTCATTTAATCTTCCACGCGAAATCAACAGGCGCCTGCACCCTCCGCCGTTTTTCATCCCCTACTGCCATACAAGTCGGTGTCCTTTGCGGCCAATGTCTCTTCTCTTTTGTGGTTTGCCCTTTTCCCGACTCCTAGACCTTTCCTCCGGGAAGACGTCTCACTCACGAGAGACACACGAGAAAAACGTCCTTTTCCCAGTTGACTCTATTCCCGTGTCACCCTCTATCTCACGAACCTTCTCTGTACTCAAACTAAGTGCCGCGGTATTCATATCTCTCATTCCAGTTCTTATTTTCTGCTATACTTTAGCGGAAATTTGTATGTCTGCCCTTGTTTTGTGAAGGAAGATTATTATATTTTCAACAAGCGCATGCAGTTATAACCCGGAATTCTTCAACATAGTTCTAAATATACCATGAATAGTACCAATACAACCGGCTGTTACTTATGGTGAGGAGACATAGACCATGAAGAGTTCAGATGAAAATTCCTTCAGAATATTCGTATGACGGATATTAAGAATGATATATGATATAGATAATTATTAATATTATTATAAGATATAGATTATTATTATTATGGGGTCGTGAAAGTAAATGGAGAATATGTCATAATGTAGAGTTTATCATTAAATCGGAGGCCAGGATATTGTCCTATTTGTGAAATCGTGGAGATTGGAGAGGTTAAGCCATATAGAAAGAATGGCAGAAGAAGAATGTCCAAAAGAATATTGAAAGAAAAGTTGCACCACACAAAAAGAAATGGTACATCAATACTCAGATGGTTCGAAGAGGTGACTACAAATCTGCAGTAATGAAGGGAATCTTTTCCACATCACTTCCCCAGCGATCATATGATCAAGCTTGACGTTTACGTGAGTCCTATCACGAATAAAAAAATAATCCATTAATTAACAAACAAATTAATAATGCCTTTGTTTAAGGTGAACTTTGAGGCTCTAAAGTCTTCCATTTTAGTTTACGGAGAGCAATTGGTGTTTTGGTTTACAACAAGCAGTATTCGCATCAAAAATTGTTGAAAGGAAATCGGAAAGTCGGAACAGAAAATTCGGCTATTGACGGACATGAAGGAACTTAAATTCCTCAACGTGGTCACAATTCAACCGGCCTTATAATAATGTATTCCCATTCAATCGAGACGATAGAACTGAGTTAATATCCATACACAACTCCAAGTTTCCTGTCGTTCTTACATGCTGACACTGGATTTAAAACCGTTGCAGCAGAATAAGCGTATACAACCCCAGTAAAGAGAGCTACATCGGGCGGCAAACCCATTCGGCTAATCGGAAAGGGAAATAAACGCTTGTAACAAACGTTGTGGGATTTGGTACTCGTCTCGACTCGCCATTAAAAAGGCACACAAAAACTCCCTTTGGAAGAAAAATGACACTAACACATGTCAATGCATTCTCATTATTGCTTCACCATTTAGAACGGAGGTGGGTACAAGGGTATAATGACCCTGGCACTTCCTTTTTTCCCCTTTTCGACAGCGAGATTAAGCGGTTTCCATCAATTACGCTGCCCGACTTGGATGACCCTCGACCTTCACCGAAGACGACTTTTCTTTGCGACTGCATTTTCGAGCGTAACCTCGGCCTGCGGTTTCCTCGGCGAACCGCTCGCGAACACTCGCATGCACTTGGCCGAGTGTGCGGCGGGGACGCGTGCCGTGACTCGTGAATAAAGTATGGATAGATCACGAATAAACCTATAGGATAGACCTAACGCGTTTATTGGATCTTGATGTAAAGAAATGTCACTTAGATATGATCAGATTACATGCACTTTTTCCTTAGTATTATTTTAAATTCTTAGAAACGCCTAATCACCAATTCAGGCATCAAGGTAATAGAATCAAGAGAATGGGCGAATTCAAACATGATTTTTACTATTCATTAATCGATCACCAATTTAATGTGGAAATCATCAACTAAATTTTGGCCTTAAAACTGTTACGCCAGGTTTTCCCATTTTTTTAAATTTGCATATCATGTTTATTTAATCTAAATATCGGTATAATTATAATTGTAGATACATACTGTAGTGAAGTGACTCCAATCCTGAAGGATCTCAAGTCTGATTTTTTATATGTTCAAGAGGCAAATTCCGCCAATATGCGAAACTTTTTTTTAATGAATAAAGATTTTTCCCCTGTAACTATGCATATAACACTTTGCTCAATGTAGTTTTCTTTATTTCTAATAATGACTTGATTTGCACAGAAACTGGTAAACGTGTATATTCATCTTATGGATTTTGTACAAGGGTTGTCAGTAAAGATTCATCTAAATGAGGTAAGTATTTTACGAATACTTAATTTTCGACGAATTTAAGTGAAACTTTCTTGCGATATTTCACCAACGAAGCAAACTTTTAGAGAAATAGAAATTGAAAACAAATCGAATAGAGCGTAATCTTTTTGCTTCCACCAAAATAGATTCGGAAGTCTCACTGGAGTTACGGGTACCACCACACCATAGTAAATTCCTTGTTCTAGATATTTTGGTCTATATAAACGAAAAGACTTATAACTTGCTAAGCGAACGGTTCTTTCTATACAGAAATCTAACATACCGATTAATTCTTTACTCCAAGGCGTCATTTCGAATCACGCGTGGAGGAAACGTCGTTCAGAAGAATGAGAGACTTCCCCGCAGCACCCATAAGATGAATAGGAAATATATGAATCCAGTTTGATGGCTTCGTACTTTTCATCGCAAGGCCAGGAACGACAAGCGAACGAGAAGAACGAAGAAAAGGTTCGCTTTTCCTCCAAATTTACCGCGTACATAAATAACGAAAAATTCCTTCTCGCCAGGTGCTGAAAGTGGGAAGAATCGAGCCCGAGCTTTAACTCGATAAACTTTTCCGTGTCGTATTTTACGACTCATTAGTTGATCAAGTTTTCAAGCGCAGGAAAATCTAGAAGTGAACGAGGAATGCAAAGTGCGTCGCCATGGAGATGAAATAGTGGTGACGCTAATGTTCGCCGGTCCCGAAATTTACGACGCCTTGATCCGTGGATTTGTTGCTTTTCGGGCGCTCTTCTTTCATCAACAAATAATCCGAACTAGTTTCGAGATAATTACCAACGGTCCCTTTCTGTATCACTGAGAAAGTGACTAAATTATGTCTCCCCCATACGAGGTGAGGATAAAAAACAACTGGAGATCTTAAAGCGGTATCTAATGGGCGATAATGTAACCGTATTTTAACGTGATATCTTGCATGTTCTGGTGTTTTGATATTTCTCACCCTCGCTATTCTTATTCTAAGATAACTGATTACTTACGACTCTTCTGGGAGGTAAATTCATTTATTGTAATAAGTATCTACGTTTGCTATTGAATAGCTATTTGTTTCTCATTCGACATGGTTGTCAAATTTATAGCCCGACCGTTAAATCGATTCTGTAGGGTTTAATAGTAGATTATAATCGGAGTTTTCGAAAAATTATTTATCCCAAAGTAATAACTAATAGACAAATAACTGAAATAGAAAAGGGTTACTTTTGTAGTAAATTAACTAACCTAAAGCAAGAAGCACTAGGCTCACTTGAAATATCATTTATATTTATCGGTATACGTACAGATTTGAGATTGATTAACATAAGAAAAAATTCAACGAAAATGTATGTAGGAATTATTTTGAGCCCGCCAATAATTCATAAGAGCTAATGCGATTCGCTGGGTTAAAAAGATTTTATAGTCGTTATTCACGGTATCTATAGTAATATTGAAAGATACAGAAAGAACTAAATTCTGAATTAATTTATAAATTATTACTCTTAAAACCTGATCGCAAATGGTTATAATTCTTATTGCTTAGCTCAGGAATTCACCAGCAAAACTGAAAATCGGAAATACTTCATTAACAAATCTTCAGTATACTCGTGTTGCTTCCTACGCGTTTCGTAAGGCTTAAATCCAGAATAACCAAATTTACGAAAAATATATTGCACCAGCCTGGGTGAAATGGTCGATGTTTTCAAATGACATCGATTTATATAAAGACTATTCATGGCCATGTATTCTTGCATCACAATAAATATTAAGCTTGTTGTAATAGCAAATATGGAATTTAGAATATCTATACAAAAATCTAAAATATGTGTATCTTGAATAGTATTTGTCTCGAATGCGTGACGCACTTATTCCCGTTAACCTAGGATCTGCAAATTTATAGATGAAAATCGGCCCCTCTAGGAAATCATGTCTTACCAATCATCGTCCAGGGAACAAACATCCGTAACGCAACACATAGACGCCATCCATCAATTTCGGCATAAGAATAAACATATCTTTGTGAACATCTGTATTTGAACCTATCCTAAATCTTATCTAATGTATGTATAATTAAACCGGGTAATAATTGAAAATCACAGATGTTACCGCAACCATTTCACGTTGAATGCTATATTACGAAGAAAACCTTTTGTGTTTCTATGTGAAAACAGATGCAGATAAGAAATGCCCAATGTAATGTTAAGCTTTGATAGCTGCACCATTCCTTATAATCGTTGGTATATGCGAGTAATCAAAGTTTGTATAAAAATAATAATTGAAAATAACAGATTTAACGCAACCTTTTCATGCTGGATGTATCACGAAGAATATATTTTGCGGTTCAATGTGGAAATAGATGCAGATGAGAAACGATAAAATACGCCAAGTGTAATGTCAAGCTTTAATAGTTGTACCGTTCCTTATAATAGTTGAAACGGATAATTATCTCTCTTGATACGGAAGATACAGGATTTCATATGCCTCACGTGTGGCAATATGCAAGGATTAAGTAGGAGAACGAAGACCTATGGAAATCTGATACCAAATCAATAAAATGATTACCACTTCTCCTGATTATATCCGCTTAAGTGGAACCTACATCTTACGACAAATCGGCTGTCCACACGTGTGGGAATACGTGAATGATATCCCAATATGCATCTCTAAGCATAAAAATTAAATTAATAGTTCCGCAACACAGTTCGAATGGCAAATCTCTCATCTCTCGGAAGACATTACCCCGTCCTTAGTTTCAGAATTATGCGTGACCGAGTAAAATACGACGATGAAGATCTCGCCTCCATAACAGTCAAAGAGCACGTGAGAGGGAGACCATCAATTCCGCCGACTCTCATCCCAAACCTGGCTTTGATTTCCTCTAAAGGGTTGTAATTTTAATTCGTTCCCATTTGTCAACGAGAGACGCATCGGAACCCTTGAGGAGGATAATCGTCGTGTCGCTTTGAATAAAAAAAGCGAGCCACACTTAGCGCACGCATTAGCGCGTACGTTTTACGCATTTAAAGCCTTTAATAGTCCCAACGGACCGATTGCCTCCCTCTAGAACCCCTTTTCGAACAATAACCTCACGGCGAACTATCGCTTGCTATCTTTCGCGACCATAAATCTTTATTTCTCTCGCCGATTCGGGTAGCAAAGGGGGACCGAGGCATTGGAGTGTAAAAGTCGCCAAGGTAAATGGGTGCTGTGGCGGTGTGCGGTCGGCTAGCATCCGAATTATGTTTTTTCCCGGGTGAGGAATGAGGTGGGAGATGGGAAGATGCAATGGGTAAAGCGGGGATGGAGGTTTTGGAAATGGAATATGCGAGTTCCGTCAAGCAAGACGATGCAATGGAGCGAGGATGACAATTGGTGAACATATATACAAGGTCCATCTTCTACGGATCGCATTAGATTAATCCACACGTTGGAAATCGACCTATCGCTTTCCTCATTTAATTTCCGAGAGTTATTTCCATCGATTGTCCTTGAATAGCTTTAATTACAGTTTTCCGTCTGAGGTTAAAGTGTATGATATGAATTATTACGCAACGAATGAAATGGAACTTCAATATATAGAATTGAAAGGCATTGATTTATCATTTGAATTGAAATAATTTAAATGTAGAAATATAATGTATAACATTCTGCGATACTTGGTGGAATTTCATTTTTTTTTAGCTTTTACCAACAAAAACGTATGTAGTTTGAGGGAGATAATACGCAAGTATTACTTCAGTCAGGAACGAACCAACTAAAAATTTTAAATCAAACGAGGGTAGTTCGAATCTAATACAATGAGAGTAATTCGAATCAAAAAATAATGAAAATCAACTGCATGATGTATATCAATTGACCAACATTTCACATTTACCATCATAAATATCGATTTTAAGGCATAACTTTATTTGGTCATTGAAGCAATTAAAATATAATTATTAGGAAATTATCTATTCTGTTGATCAATACATATTTTATTATTTCAGGCCTTGTGAAACACACGTCGAAATGCTGTTTGCAGGGTATTAATGTAGATATAGAAATAAAAAACTATAGAAGAAGGCCCAGATTGGAATATATGAGGCCAATAATGGAAGATATGTAATGTAGCAGTTATTTAGAATCAGAGAATAGATAGTTATAGAAAACTGTCATCAATCAATCCTGAGGGGTTGGTATACAGAAGAGTGATATGAAAAAAACATTGATTTTGCTCATAGTATGATGGTGCTCCACGTGGTCCAGCCAAATCATATAAATTTTATATTCAACGACATGAAAAACGGATGGAATAAACCAAGATTGATAAAATGAACAGATCGCTTACCTTGGATTAACCTCCGGCATGATTTGAGAACAAAATGGCCCCAGCCAGCGAAAATCAGCGCCGCACATTACTGTTGTATGTCCCATCTGCATGAAAGTTTATGAAGACTCCTAAAAAGGCAATAGATCGAGTAAACAGCTGTCTGTCTAAAGCAAATAAAATATCTATAATAAACAACATAGGAATAATCACAGCTTAATTTCAAGTAAAAAATTTAGAGGAATACATTGAAATATAATTTTTATCACCGCATTGGGTCTATATTTTACATATGAAGCAAAAATTTAAGACAAAGCTTCGGAAATCCGGCTTATCGGGGTTGGATTTGAAGCTATTCTTTATTGAAACTTCATCTTCTAAACAAATAATACAAAGGACGCAAAACAGGGGAACACTCGGAAAAATTATACAATTAATATATTTATTCCGAGAACCAAATGGGATGGTGATAGAATAAGGTCGGCCAATTGCTAGAGGCTAGCAAACAGCACCTTTTCCTCAGAAGAAATATTTCCTATAGGCGATACCAACCACGTTAGGTCTGAGGATACTTTAATTTGGAATTGTGCAGCAACAAATTAAGCGTACCATTCAAGCCATTTTACAAAACCGAAACCCATAGCGGTCGGGAAAAACTCGCAGCGTCATCTCTCTTTTCCATTTTGTCGGAAAAAGGTAAAACGAATAATCGGACGCCTTGCTTTGGAGTCGCACAAAGCTTTCGCATCGTAGTGGTTAGGCCACTCCCGGCATTCTGATCTATATGTCATCGGGGGGGAAAACCTTGGGTATGGGGAGGGAGTTCTGTCGGTAATGGTGAGAGATGAAAGGTGAAAATTAGTCACGCGGATTTAGAGCAGGACGAGCGTCTGACATTTCGCTGCGAGGAGCAATCACAGTGCTCTAGCAGTCGGCCAAACAGAGTGAAAAAGAACACAATGGGGTACGGGGAGATATTAAAAGGTCACCCAATCTCTACAAATACACTTCCGCCGAACCCCCTCTCTCCCGGGGTTGGAAATGAATGGAATATCGCAGAAAACCATTATTTGACGTCTTTATCTGCTAAACCTTAACATGGATTCACGACTTAGTTTCCATAGAAACAGAGAGGGGATTTTTCCGTCACGTCCGCGAGAGCGAGGATATGAAAGCAGGGAACGGTCTCATTCTTCTCTTTGACCGTAAAAAATGAAAATTCTCAGGTTTTTTTTACCATTGTGTTGGAGGATGATACGGAGGATTTCCGAGATGAGATTGACTCTATAAGCCGGGCGATGTTTCATTAACACGTCCGTGGAATTAAAATTCGGGTTTTGACGGAAATCCTGATGCCGAACGCTTTCCGGGCCAAACTTCCCGATTGGTCGCGCTCTATTCCCGAATTTTCGCTTCGGAGAAGCAGATGCTTCGTGTTCGACTCAGTTGTTTTGAATAGTTACATATAAAAGTGCTCGGTATCCTCTCCCAAACTTTGAGCTGTGTGTGCGACCATAGAGCGATTTATATCATCAAAGATAAAGATAAATTCAGTGCAACTAGGTACGAATTGATAATCCAAAGATGAATCCATGTCTCTCCTACCTCTTATATGCTTAAGTGATGGAGTATATGGTTGTTAGGTTACTCATGTAGTTTTTAGATGGAAAGCGTTTCTTAGGTGGCTATCAAAAAGGCTTTCGAAAGTCCCGATTATGCAGAAATCAACTTGCACCATTCGGTCAACCTGTTTCCATTCGTTCAACAAGTCTGCCCAGAGTAAAATAAGTATTAGTATTTTTTGAGAGTTCAGTGCGTTGTATTTTAATATTGCATTGATCAATTTGAATTTTCCACTTGAGATTCAACGGAAAGCTGAGCTAATCATATATAATGAATAGCTATACTATAACTATCTTCTTCATCATTAATGGTATCTATGTAACTACTGTTACAAACTTTTCAAAATAATATAGAAAGCAATTGTCAGTATATTTATTCCTTTGTCTGTATTATGATTTTTTTATTTAATTAATTAGTCGGACATAAAAAACCATTTCTCACAAATCATAAAAATATGTTTTCATATTAATTCTGATTTAATTTATCTAAAAATAATCTTCATATAATTAAAAACGGTTAAACATTCATAATACTAATTACAAGAATAAAAAATTCAAAAAGATGAGGATGGAAACTAACTTTTTCACAGAAATATTTTTATCAGGAGAACCCGAGAAAAATGTTTGTGGAAAATCATACCTCCACTCTAGCCTCAGTCAACTCCGTGGATTTCATAATAACCATTGTATAGTGATCACCAACCTGCAATCTTGCCATTCAATGGCATATATTCTTCAAAAACATCTTCATCATCCTAAAAAAATGTCAACCAATGCCACTTTCTTCAGTCATTGATAACCCACCCCTCCCTTTATTCCACCCGACAACTTAAAACATAAATAAACATGACACGCGCAAATTTAGGAAAAAAATCACCGGGCGCGATTTCAGAAAACAAATTTGGACGGCTATAATTTACGCAATCAGCCAAACTTTTCGTCCATCTTGTCGCACCGCCAGCAAAAAAATGACCGCGCCATTAAGAACCATTATCGTGGGGAAATAAATGATCGCGGCGAGTAAAAAAAATCATGAAAATAAGACTTTAATCCGATAAGAAATAACCCCTTTAATTCCGCAAAGAAAGCAACGGACCTGCTCGTGAGCGCTGAGAATAAATCGGGAAACCTCCTCCGCTTTATTGCCAAGGATGGAGAAGAATGAGAGGTAAAAAATTTATAAAAAGCCCATCAAACACCTCAACGCCATCAAACGTTCAGTGTTATTCTTTACTTTTCGATCTTATAGAAGCTTTATTTTCAAATAATGTTATATAATATATGCGTACTCTCATTGATGAGTAGTTATTCTTTATATGTATGCCTGTTTTTATTTTTTATTGTGCATGTTATATCAACTTAAAGTTTAAGATCATATATCCAGAATTTTTCGCCCATGACCATTCATAAAACTGCTGATAAACTCTATACCGATCCAATATAATATTCTGTTTTTATCCTCGGTTGTTCTTTGTATTATTAACACGAATAAAAGCCATATAACTGAGAAAGGAAAACGCGTGTTGTATAGTCCACAAAGTAAGTGACAATAGGTAACAAAATAAGTGAATTATTTTGTGGACTCTACAAAGTTAGTGTTTTTTCCTCTGTGATATGGTTATAATGATACAAAAATCAACCGAGTCATACCTCAATCCGTCATATTAACAAACCACACGCTACTTAGTCAAGAAAAACTATGACATAGCGAAAAAAATTGTTTAAGTAGGGCGCAACCTTAAAGAAATTTGTTCGTGCAGTCCAATTTATGTGTTGCCTAAACCTTTTTTATTTCTTAGGTGACAAAGGACCTTTTGCTAGTGAAACTGAGATGAGTGTTGAAATTTTCACTAATAGTTGGTTTTGTGTCGATATATTTAATAGAACTTCAATGATTAATTTATAAATGGGATTCAAAAGCATCCGTAGGTGGCCTATTACTTTGAATCATAACATTCATATCAATTATCAGCGTAAACCTTACAAATTTAAACAAAAACATAACAATACAAATAATGCATTAGTTATTTAACAGACAAAGTTAGATTTAAGAAAAGAAGAGGAAAAACAGATCAAATAAATGAAATAGGAAAAATAGGAATTGCTTTTTATTTTCGAGTGCGAATACACCTCATCGGGGTTAAAGGGGCTAAAAAAGAGGAAGACGAACTCTCAAGAGGAACGAAAACAACCATATTCCCTTTCTCCTTTTTCCCAAAGAGTTCACGGAGTTCAAGCGTTGTAGTACAAGATTTTAGCCCCGTCATTAACATTGTTTCCATATTTATATTTTTTTCCGTTCCTCTCACATATATTCACACCGCCGCTATTCACCGATGGCCACACATTCCCTCCACCATTTTTACGCCACAAAGGAGCACAATCAGACCGCTTTGAAGCGCGGGGAGGGACGCGTCGGGGGCGGCGGGTAAGTTATACGCGACAGGCATCGGCGTCACCAACAACTATCCCCTTTTGCCTCGTAAAAGACTATTAATCAAAGGAGCGACAAACACGGGTGTGAGAGCAGAGTGGGAGTTGAGGTAAGAAAGATCTTCACGCTTCTAAATGTCGCCCATAAACATCTGCCACGCGGAGAGTCTAAAAGATTTGCTTCATGAAAGCAATAAAGATTGCGGCGAAGGTGTGGTGTGTGGAAGGCGGTGGGATGGGGAAGTCGAAGGGATTGAGCAGAAGACAAAGATGGAAGGTTTAATTTATGCCATTTTATCACGCTGGGATGTACGGAAATGTAAAGATGTGTTTCCGACTTCAAAGCATATTGACTTGCTCCTATGATGCCCGCAGGCCACTGTTTTCTCGAACTTTTCCCTGACAAATCAATCGGCCATTTCAGAAATTTAACTCGTTACCTCGAAAATTTGGTAGCGTGGATGGATAATCATAATGTGTAATAATATATGATTCTAGTTGATATAATAACCGGAAAATGGATCTTTCAGAATCTTTGTCCTAAAAAAGTTAAAATTAATCCAAACAAAATACCAATAAACCACAATCATTTAATATTATTTGGATAAAAAACACTACGGACCGAGGAAAACGTTTGAATTGTATCAGTTAGAATCATACTACTTATGGGAAAATGGAAAAAAATCGGGAATGTTATATTTGACTACCAAAGCAGACCTACTGAATATTTGGTATAGTAGACAAAATCATAAAATTACGGACCTCCTCATTAAATATTTTCAATTAGAATATCTATTTCAAAGGAGAAGTTGACGAATACTTCTTTTGATCCAGGACTGACTTCATTCGGTAAATAAATGCTGTGTCAAGAATAGAATATTGGAGGATTGCAGGAACGCCTTTACGAGCAAACAAACCGATACGTTTCCCTGTTAGTGAAAAGTAGTTTTATTGATACGAGAACAACATTAGGTTCTAACTCTTCTTACTTATACTTCTTCAAAGCAAGTCCATAATAATATTATTTAAAGAATAATTCATCTATTGTGATATAATCCACATTTAAAAAAAACTTACAGTGAATACAGTGACTAGAAATTGTACCCCAATGATGAATTTAGATACAATATGCGTACGAGCACAAAGGTAGTATAAAAGATGGAGATGCCGGGGATCGAAACCAGGGCCTTTCAAATGCATAGCGAACGCTCCACCACTGAGCTACATCCCGTAACTGTCCCGTACGCCTGGCCATTACATTTTTTTCGCAATTATTATTTGTATGAAATTTAACAAACGGACCAAGGGTACGCGATTCGTAAAATTTTTGCATGGAATATCGCTTTTTGTGCCTTTTTCTGTTTTTAATTAAAATTGCAGTGCAACCCATTTTCTTAGATTATGTATTGGATGATTTATTGATAGAGTGATCGCTGTAAATTTAAAGGAATTCTGACAGCTGAGGTCATTAGTACGTGGACCCCGGGAGGAGATCGAACTCGGGTTCGCTCTCATCTATAGCAATCGCGATTCCCACTTAACTGTCCGGAGTACTACACTTTGTTTGGACAATAATGGTATTTCCATGCTTCTAAGTTATTAATAATATTGCTTTTAAACTGTGTTCGATTAATCATGACTACATGTTTACAATGTGAAGGTGGGTTCTGCCATAAAAGTAGATTTGAACAGCAAAGAAGGAGACCACAGACGATACAGGGAGGGGAAATCAAGACTTAGTAGAGAAATAACATGAAGTAGTTATATATACAGTGGAAGCTATATTATTTCGTCATTTCTTAATGTTCACAAAATATGTATTATAAGAACATACATATACAATCTCTTGAAAATTGTTCCTAAAAATTATGTATGGATAGTGTGACAAGAGCCGTAAAATTGTAAGGGGTTGTAGCTCAGTGGTAGAGCGTTAGTTTGGAATGTAAAAGGCCCCTAGTTAGATCCCCGGCATCTCCATAGTTTTGTTTATTTCACTTGTTAGTTTTGGTAAATTAAGACATAGTAGTCAAATCATTTATATCTGGATAATTCGTGGCCCAGACTTCGTCACCACCTCAGTTTTTCTTAGTTTAACAATTTCTGGGCTGACTTTTCTGGAAGAATGTTTAATGACCGAGCTGAATTCATACATATTTTAGGGCGAAAAATCCTATTTTTGTAACATTCATTAAAAGAAACAACATTCATTAGAAGAAAATTTCTATGTAAACAAGTGCACAAACTTTATTAAATATCAGACCATTTTCCTCGCTAGTGATAGGACTAATTATTTTATACCTAGGCAACATTATCCTTGTTTATATTGTGTGCAACAAACAAAAGGACAGCCAATAACTAATGATAAAGTTAATTTGAATAACTCCAACCCAGGGCTTTGGAAGCACCGACTCGTCTGCTTACTAACTCCGATTCTTACCGCTCTCTTTATTCATCTTTGACTTGTTAGAAAAGTTGTCTGAGTGTATAGTTATGGCTATAACAGAATTACAAGTTCAGTTAACTTGAAATTTCTTTTGAATTATATAAAGAAATAAATTTGTAAAATCGATTTATTAGGTAGTCAGTCCATTACATATATGTATTAGGATTTGAAGTTAAACTTACTCCGCACAAGGTCTATCCACCTCCGACTGCATACCTAAGTGACGGGGTATTCCTAAAGATCTTTTGCCAGTATTGTTAAAATATTCAAGATATTACTATCATCTCAGAATAGTCTCTTAAACCTACACTTTGATAGGGATCAGTTTTCTGCATATTTTATATATTTTATCCGAAATTGTTTATATAAAAATTCAAATATGCAATTATATGTCTTCAATAGGCTGAGGCAATATGACTAGTGAATTCCCCAAAATTCCGTTTCTTTAAAAAAAATAGGCCCCGGGGAGATTCGAACTCCCGATCTCCTGTTTACTAGACAGGCGCTTTAACCAACTAAGCCACGGCGCCGTGGAAACAATCGATAGTAACTTTGCAAATTAAATTAAAAGTACCCATACGTATTAAACCACGAATATCAATATTACACAATGAATCGCTGTGATGTACTTATATGGGTATTTTCTTTCAAAAGAATTCTAGATAAGAGAGGTAATAGAAGAAAAATTACTCGTTCTTCTTCTAGCCAAATAAATCTTATTGCTTCCCTTATTTTTGGCAGCTGCTGATAAAGACAGTCAAGCCTGGTTTCAATGGAGAAGTGTACATCTATAACATAAATAATTTTGTACTTAACTGCATTTCGTAAATATATTTCTTACATTTATTATTTGTCATTTAAAAAAAAATTGTTACTGTTGATTGGATAGTTAATATAGCACATGACTTTATGTATACCTGTTAATGAAGTCTTGTTATTCTGAATTCACTACAGAATTGTGTCATCAATGTATGTGAAACTCTTAAATGAAAAAATATCTACTTTTCACACATAAATACGTTTCGATACGCACAAACTACTCAACTCACACGGTCGAGTAAACTCTGACCTGGCAGAGTGTATAAGACTCTCATCGGGAGGAGTAATGCACGACGGACAGTAGTTCGACCGTTGGTTCTCACTTAGTCGAGTACTCGGCTGTAGTGTTCGTTGGTCCTGCACTCGACCCCTTGATAACCCGGTTTAGTTCAGACCAACCAACCTTTAGTTAGGACTTTCCCCTGCCACACGCCGAAAGGCGGCTTGCTGGGTTCTTACGTAGACATAGACAACACTGAACATACTGCAAAACCAGGAGTAAGTAGTTGACTAATTTATTCAGAGCACGTGCATCCAAGTGCGAGTGGGATTGGGGCGAAAGGATGAACGATTCCAACTCACGTTCTGGTAAACACACCCACTTCTATTGCATCTGTACAAGGGCGAATCCTATTAAGCCACGAAAAATGATTCCGCATTAGCGACGCCGGATTCGAGATTCGGGGAAAGGAAAAACGTAATGACATAAAATGCAGCTGTCTGCGGATCGAGGGGATATCGGATAAAAAACGGAGACTGCTGTTTTCTCTACTTAACACGAGTTCGGAAGCGATTTAATAAGCGTTCGCCTCATTCCCTTTTTTGGCTGCCAAGGGCTCTTTATAAATGATGTTTGGGAGAGCGCTAAGTGAACAAGTGTGTTTGGGGGATGAAAAGAAATGGGGTGTGGGCATAATATATGTAAGGAGCCATTGCCGTGACAAGAGCAAGACGAGGCAGCCATTCTCCGCAAATGCTCGCTGCTAAAAAGGAGTGCCGCAAGAAGGATTGGCGATTCTAAATATTGACGAGGCAAAAATTGCTGCAACCGGGGAGATTTTTCGTTTGTTTCTGCTTTAAAAAAATCTGACACCAGAAACGGAATGAGTGCATAAGTACAACAGTTGTCAATTGTAATTATAATTAACCAATATCAAATAGTACAATAACAAAAATTTTAGTTTAAAGGAATCCTTGTGATTTGCTGAAGCGAAAAATATGTGTTAATATCTCTTCTTATTAGTAATAACTATAGTGGGATTAGAACCCTGGTTATGTTTCGATTACATTCAACTTTGGGTTCAAAGGAGCCGGCTTCCTCGTTCAATGTTGAACGTAATTATAGTACAATATAAACTATTGAGATTTTATGCTTCAATATTCTTGTAGACATGACAAGAATTGGCGGAGCTGATTAGCAAAATAATACAATAATGTGGAACATTTTCGCTAACTGCGATATTTATTTTTCACGTATGAAAGCGTTTCGCGGTCAATATATGTCGATTACAGATAGAACTATCATTTTCGAAAATACCTTATAGAATGATTTTGTTTCGATGAATATATCCATGTGGTCACTTTAGTACAACTGCAATACAACCAATTGCTAATTGTCAATTGATAAAAAATGCTCCGATAACTCAATTAAGCTCAATAAGTTCAGTGGAGATAAATTGAGCGCATCAATTTATCTCCACTGAATTCGCTTAAGCAGTGAAGAAATCGAGCTAAATTACCAAACAACTTGTTGTACCTTGGAAGTGAAAATCGCCGAGTGCATATTTCATACAATATCTGAGGCTTTTATTTACATAAGGGAACATTTCCATTATAAAGCTGAGCATGATAACGAAATTCAAAAAATATTACATGTAAAAGCTAATCGCTGCGCAGTGAAAATAAAACTATTGACATTACAAGGTATTTACTATGTATCAACAAATAAAAAACTAAATAGCAAGTAATTCATTTATCAAAAAATGAAGCATTAAAGGTAAAAAATAAAAATTAGCAGAGCAAAACAAAAATGCAAATCTGCGAAATTAAACAATGAAGCATGGGAATAACTAGGACAACGGTGCAGAAATTAGACCCATAAATCTTCCTTGAAACGCACCTTAACGCTCGAGGACTCTAAAAGCACGCGCTCGTGGAGAACAAAGCCCTCATCGCATTGCAGAACGAGTAAACAAGAAAAACGGACAAAAAACTAAAGCGACTCGCTTTGAGATTAACCGGACAAAACGGCGTAAGTAAGACAAGACAAGGAAGAGAGAAAAACTGAAGATGGAGGGGGAGAGAAAGGAAGGAAAAGGCAGTCGCCGAAGGAAAATACCGCGGAGGAGCGGTCGGCGAGAGTCATTTGTTCAATCAATCAACGCTCTTGGTCCGACCATTCGTTTCGCTCGAAGGAAGGATAAGAAAGAGTGAGGACACGCCGCGGGTGGCGACTTAAGTCTTCGGGGAGGATGGGAGGAATACGACACCAACAGGAATGCGACTTCCGCCTCTCGGAAGAAAAAATTAAATAAACATTCCCGCAAAAAAAGCGCGACCTCCTTCGACTCGGAGGCGAAATACACATATTTTGATTCCCGGAGTGTCGTTCGGGGGACCTCGGGATTTCCTTTCCATTCCCCCCCATTCTCTGCGATGGATGACCGCGGAGGATTATGGTAATAAGCGGATTGGAGGGCGATAATGCCTCGATTACTTCTCCCTCGACAAAGAAAGCAGGTGGACATTCCGGAGCCAGCGCCGCGACGGACCGTCTCCGAACTAAACGGGGAGATTTTTCTCGCACGTCGTCACGTGCGAGGATGCGAATTTAAGCTGGAAAAAAAGGATGGTCTTAAAGGCGGAGTAAGTAATGAAATTTATGATGACCTTCACAAAAGCCCGCGTTGTATTTGGGATTTTGCATACATTTGGTAGGGTTTTTAACTGCGGAGTTTACTGATTACGGACTCGGGAAAAAGTGGGATAGTGAGCAGATTAGGGTAGATAAGGAGATTAGCGTCGCGTGGATAAGGAGAGATGGCACCTATGTGACCATTGCTGGTTTTAGCATTATGATGTTATCATAATAAAGAGATTTTCAACAGACTATCGCTCCTCGTTGCTGCGATGAATGCTACTTCTAAGTAACAGATTGCATCATCGTATTCTTATGTCAAGAAAAATCGTGAGGACTTTACAATAGGATTAATTACTAAGCGATAATAATAATGAGGAATTTGCGCAAGATTTAATTCCTCGTGTGGTATAAATAGTTCTATTCCATTTGAAGGTAAAACTTTATGATCAACAGGTTCACAAAATTATATTTTCTTAGCTTGGAAATATTATTTACAAAGGCTTTTACAATTACATTTTTAAACCAACCTTTCATATTTAATCAATAATTATTGGTTGGGCATCTTGGAAAACCCTAATTAAATATAAGAAGAAAACAGTAATTTCGTCAAGATAAAATTCAAACAACCTGATGATGGCTTCATGCCTAAACTGATCGTTGTAATGAAGAATCGTGAAAGTTAAAAATTGTTTTCCCTCTTCTTTATCTATCAAGCCTTTTACACTTTTATGTAGCCAAAAATGCTCTTATGTTTTTCCAATAGTTATTTCTCCAATTATTTGCTACTAATGGAAGCTGTTTGCAGTGAAAATGCGTTCGATAGAATAGCAGACTTTCCCGTTGCAAGCTCCTCTGAATCTCTTCGGTTAAAGACAGAGATCTAATGAAATACAATTATTCACACAAGTTTAGTGCAATGAAGGTATTCTTCAGAAATAAAGCAAAATGTTGCTAGGTTGAGCTTTGTTCTCTTCAAACTTAAATATTAACATCGTATCTATGGATAATAGAAACATAATATCATAACATGAAATTTCTGTGCAGAAAGTATACAATTACAGAGCTTAGACACTTGTGCATTCTTAACTGTATAAATCTTTAACTAAATAATTAGAAAAATCAAAACTTCACAAAAAGCGGATTTATATTGTGGTTTGTATTTTATTTTTCATTTGTCCATGTCAAAGCACTGAGGTACTACAATCATAAAGTTTTAAAACATTCTCTCTGTAAGAAATTGACTAGATAACAATTCTGGTTTTATTCTCATTCTTCCTCTAATCCAAAACATTTGGTATTCAAATGTACTTTTACTTATTCTCCTCCTTCGTTTTCGCTGTAAGTAATTGCAGGAAAGATTTCCATATTGGGTGCAGATATGGCACGGTACAGGAATTCACTTGGAACGCTAAAGGCTGCTTGCGCATAGCAAGAGTGCGTCATAGTCAAAGGATTGTGAGATTGAATTCCTTCTTATGCATCGACGTGCAAACACGATTTGCTTTCTATGCCGTTGCCTCCTTTGCCGTGGCCGTAGAAGGTAAATAACGGACATACTTAAAGTGCATTCTACATTTAACATCTCAATGTTTTACCATGAATAAAACAACATTCTCAAAATATCCTTTTTTAAATTTAAATGTGAAAAACATCAAAACCCTGTATTTCCCAGCAATTTTTTTATAAAACGAAGAGAATTATAGTTAATATTTCAACTCTAATATTCATCTTATGACTTTGTATCTAAATTTTTACATGCTTCAAAAATAAATTTGATTTCGCGACTGGTCTCGTAAGCGTGCTCATATTCTCAGGCCTGAAGAAGTAAGCACGCTTCGTTTTCAAGTAAATTTTACATTTATATCGTCTATTTCTTAATCTTTGGTATCTAAAAAACTTGGCTTCCTAAGATATACTTTGAGAAATATTTTATTGTGACCTTTACGGTATCATCTTTGTTTGCCATGTAACTTATGAGTGTTTTCATGAATATAACTTAAAAATATAATTTTGATTATATAAACGGGATTGCTTGCAAGGTCGATTTTATCGACTATTGCGTCACAATTAATTTAGAATTCTGCAAATATCAACCATGTGTCAAGTAAGACGAAAACGACAAGTACCGTTTATCAAATTAATTAGCCACGATGCTCGTTTAGCAAACAGAGCCGGCTGACATTAACACTTTCCTAACAAGCTTCGGGACTAAAGAATATTAAGCAGTGAACTTTTATTTGCATAGTTCGTCCTTTCATATTGGCACATATATTGCTACATAACTAATAAATCGCAGACGATTGATTTCGAATCAGAAGAGGAATTATAAACGTGGCAACAAGCTCTGACAAGTTGTGGTTTTACTCAATAATTAGATTATTGTATTGAAATTAAACTAACAATTAAAATTTTGATGGTTAAGACATCAAAATAGACACAAAGACATTTGGTTACGGACGACAACAATGTTGAGCATTTTGAAACATAAAAATACGGAACGAAAAGCTGTCGGAAATTTCCTGCAGCGAGCACGTGCGACCAATGAAAAAAATTCCACACCCATGTCAAACACAAATAGGATGCCTTAGAAAACCTCTGGGAGTAACTCTTACCATTAAATTACTCTCAACATCTCTTAAAGCCTAAAAAAGGACAATTATATATAAATATTTAAATGTGTAAAGGCTCACATTTTATTCATTTTCGCAATCATCAAAGCCTTTCAAAAAAAATCCTCTTAACGCATGTATAGTGTGCGTGTATCCCAAGAAGGAGTCCGATACAAGTCCCTCCGACCCCCTACCGTCTGTATACTTTGTAACTTGTCTAAGTTGTCCCTCTCCATAAAGGTGGAACGTCTCTTTCTTGCGACCAAGTGGGAGATTTTCCAGCTCCTCATTCCGGAGGATTAAATGCTGCGGCCGATATGGCGATGAAGAATTTTTCAGAGGCGAGCGTGAGCTCATTTATGTGATCAGGGGAAAATGCAGACGTGTGCCGTAAAAAATAAGGAGTGGGAGATTGATTTCCTCAAAGAGCGAGTGCTATTACCCTTGAGGTAAGGAAAGGGAAGGGCTTAAGCTGAGGATGAAGATCATTTTATAACCGAAAGCCGCGTAAGAAACTGTCAGGCCGCGATTGAGTCACGTGTTGCCTATATTTACGATATCCGTACAATAATATCGAGTTTCGTATATTGATTCGTATCATTCTAAACTAAAAGAAAGTAAAAGGGATGTACATGTATGGCCGTGTGATAAATTTGGTATATCGAATTGAATACTGCCTTGACTAATTTAAATATGAAGCATGGAAGTAAAATCACTTAGCAAAGTTTCACTTGAAATTCTTCAATACGACCGGTTCATCAATTACAAGTTCATCATCAGGCCAAAACAACATACAAGCAAACCCTTAATATGTTAAAATCAGCCAAACAGCAACACCATGCTTCATTAACGGAGTTCCACAAAATCAAGGATTCTTCGATTGACTTTAACTAAAATGTATACCCCACGAGTTTCAAGCAGGGTACACCAACAGCCCTTCCTACTCTGTTAACCTTCCACAGTTAGCTTATACTCTGCGGAAAGAACGTCTAGAGGTAACCATTGGTTTCAGAGATTCCTTCAGTGTAAAATTCTTTTTCGGAGATTACAGTATAGTTTTATTGCACTAACATTTCACTTAATTCGTCTTAAATTCTGAACTAGTGAATTTTCAAAAAGCTTCTGTCCGTGATAATACCTTCTCTCCTGGAGAAAATTCAACCTGTGGGATTTTGTCATAACCATAACGCTACAATAGTAAGCGTCTTCAAAATTCCATCAATCAAACCTCATGAGGTCTCATTTCAGAAGAAGTGTAATACAGTTGATTGTAATGGGCAGTTTTTCTTCAGTAAGCAGTTTCATAGAAGTTAAAAAATTCCATTCGAAAGTAGTAATTTAGAATTATTATCATAAGGAATCAACAACACTGATCAAATCGAAACAGCTAAATGCTGTTCATACATAACCTGCTCCAGAATAGAATATAATTCATTGTCGGATAGAATAAAATCTATGAAATGATTATAAAAGATCGCAGAATGACTGGTTATTCCTTATTGTCACAGTATTATATGGATCGGGGCAAAGAAGTACAGCAATTTACAAAACTCAACTAGTATCTATTCGTGATATAAAGTAGAAAAGTAAAGTCTTGATGTATAAATTCATACGGAATTATTGCACCTAGAATGGCTCATTCAATTGTGCATGCTGTGAAAATTATCCTAAATTGACTCTATAAATTATTAAAGATAGTGTTTGGCTGGGAACACATTCACCGGTTTCCCCCGGCCGGCAAACCATAGCCGGTTTTTAAGCTGGGTCACAAGGGTAGTAAGCAGTAGAAGTAAATGGAGCCTTTTACAGTAGCCGAGAATAGATTATAGACCTCGGGGTCGCCGGATAACAGCCGACCCAACGATTTAGCTCAGAAATGAGAAATCCTTATAATGGGAAAGCTCCTCATTTTTCTAAGTGAAACTTAAATAAGTATACTGAGGGTATATGATTCGATAAATAAAAAAAATCGATGGTGATGAATTACAGGACAACAATTTCAATTTTATTTTCATGTGCATACGAATGCCGGCGTTGGATTAGGTAGAAGAAGGCCGCATTGAACGCCAGAATAGATCAGAGATTCCCCACATCTCCGAGTTACAAAAATGTCAAAGGAATAAGCTCACGGATGGAGTTGATTCGTAGAAAAGCGAAGGAAATAACACTTTAAATCCCTTTCTTTCGCTCGAAGATGGATATTTTGATTCGAGACTCCTCGGATTAATGGATGTCTCCTTCCAATGGCGCGCCATAAATATCTCCGGCTTACCATAATGTTTAGGTTAGATTCCTAGACGCGTCGGAAAATTTAGTGCGTGTTTTGAAAGGAAAATATTCTATCGGAGTTTTTCCTGTGGAGTTGATAGTGGAAATTGATCTTCGCCGTTGTTGTTCGGAGAGGGAATTGATGAGACCACTCCCACTTTCCTAGCACAATGTTTGGATTATGCGACTCTAACACTTGTCTAAGGTCAATGGACGCGGGATATCTATTGAAAAATCTGTCGTCTTTCTTTTTAAATAGAACCTAGCACTGCCAGTTAAACGACGAATGTAAGCTGAATTCGATATTTTATATTTGAGGGAATAATCTCGCTATTCTAATACGTACGATTCTAAATTAAGAACAGAGACCTAGGTGAATCCAAGGGAATCGATTCTTAGGATAGAAATAGCTTGAGTCCTGAGTTTGTCTTCTATAGGTGTATAGCGTGGAACATGTGGAATGAATATATAAAAAGGATTGCGATAAAATATTGCGAATTTGGCGGGATATGCAAAGAGTAAAAAGGAGTTTGGAATGCAATGCAAAAGAGCTAGCAACTATAATTGGCTAAATCTTTTCTCCGTTGCTCATATTTCTATTTATAGACTTAAATGAAATTCAAATTATTTTTCATATGTGGGATACATTCCTTCTTGTAAATTCCAACACAATCTACTATTATTAAGTAGCAAATTCTCCTCGGTATCTCATCAATTGTCATAGGTATACAAATATTATATTTATGATTACGATTAAACATTAAAAAATACAAGTAATTTATAATAATAATAAATTCTCATAATTTCCTTCTGAATGAATGTCTCTTTTTGTGACTCTTTATTCATCCTACCTATGTTCACTACTCAATTAACAGTTGCAAACCTATAGTGAGTAACAAATCTTTCAACATTACAGATACCTATCGATATGAAAAATACATATACCCATCAATACATATCCTTATATTATAGTTGCCAATTAATCAGAAGCAGTTGTGTCCACATACGACACAGTTCGCTATTCTGAAACAATACAGAAAAAGATAGCAAACATACCCGATATATAGTTAATAAAACAATTAGTTCAAAAGTCACTTTCTTGAAAGAAATTTCTCGACTACTACCTTATCGCGGGAAATGTAGGGATATCGACAGTAAAAATATACGACCTTGCCAGGATTTGAACCTGGAATCTTCTGATCCGTAGTCAGACGCGTTATCCGTTGCGCCACAAGGCCTTAGTTTGGTGTGAATTTATGATAGATTTTATTCCTAAAGAAACTTATATACTCTATATTAGTAGCATTATTCAATTTCTGAAAGTTGTTAAAATAGGCATACAAACAATTGTGAATTATTTAACATATAGCGTATCGATTCCCGGTCCCTTCAGACTTTTTTCAAGTCTGTTTCTCCTCGGGAGGTTTTCCTGGATGCACCCCTTTTCCTTATTTAGCGTATGGTCGCAATCAGGGCAGGCTATCAATGGAGTAACTGCCCATCTATGTTAAGCTATCCTCCTGTAGATAACATAGCTTCTAAAAATTGAGAATAGTGGTTATTAGATGAATGGATAGAAATCGTGGAGAGGCTTTCATATTGAGAGGTTAGTTTACATCAAATAAAAGAGAAGACAATTCTTAGGGAAAATAAGGGGAACATGAAGCATACGAGAGGCATAAGGCTTATTGGAAAATTAATTTTGTGATACGGAGCTAATATTAGTTCGTCGATAGATTGGCGCTACCAAGTATCGTTACTGGCTTTGGTAGATGTCGTACTAGAGGTATTTGATGAAGTTATTCGTTATGAATAATAAGATAAAAAACTTGCGAACGTTGGGCATGTCATTTGAAATAACTTCCATTTTACAGATAATTTGGTAATGTATTCTATACATTATTATTTCGGATAAATTTTACAGAAATCTTATTCCCGAAACTTTAATCAATACACATCGTATACTGTATGCACAACCAAATCGACATAATGGTAAATACCTATTAAAATCTTAAGGTACATTTATTTACTTCCATATTGGATAAATGCTATAGAATTCTTATCCCCGAAAAATTGAATCAATATATACAGTATATGCATATAACTAAATCAGCATAAAGAAAAATATATAACTAAACTTTCAGATTTATCCCAAAATAAGCATGTAAGCTATAGTTTTATCGGTAGTATTTCAATTCATTGGAGCTGATAATACGAAACTAACTTAACATCTTAACAGGTTTCCCTCTGCAACCACGTAAGTGTATCTTTGCCCTTAAATTTTACCGTAAACCCACTTTCTTTTGCGACAACGAACATGATGTATTGACAATATTACGTGTGATTCCGAGGAGGGACATAAATCATTCAATTAATACATTTTTTAATATATACTTAATTCTTTCCATCTCAGAGGAAACTAAAGTGTTTCCTGTTTTCGCCATCAAGTGCTACGTGGATCTAAAAATTAAATCGCTCAAGATTGTATCAGATTCTTCACTGTTTCGGGAAACATTCTTCCTTCAATCGAGACCAGCATTTGTACGACATCCACAGTAATAGCCACACGAAAAAAGAGCACTGATAATCGAAAAAGTCAACTCATCGGCATGTGCCTCTTTGGGCAACACGTCGTAGGCGCACGCTTCGTCAAACCACGTGCACCTTTCAAATCCTCCTCCATAACTTTACATAAGGACCTCTGATTTGAACCACCGGACAACGGCAGGTGAACCACAAGCAGACTTGCTCCAGAACATCGACACCTCCCCTTCCCAAAACCATTCTTCGCAATCACCCGATGACACCTGGAGCAACGGAGTCGACGAGCGCGGAGACATCAACGACTACAAGTCACTCAGCGCGTGCCCATTCAAGCCGCTGGGCATCTGCCGCGAGAAGAATCCCGTGCGGCGGAGACGAAGAATGGCGACGTCACGCCGAGGCCAGTTGCATCACGCCCGGAAAAAGAGAGTAATAGGGACATTCCGTCGTTTTTGACCCCCTTGTCTCCGGGACGTCAACGCTTCCGCGGCCCTCCTAAGAACCCCGTCTCCCGTCGCGATCATCCGTGAGCGGGAATCGGTCCGAGCTAAAAATTTCCCTGCCATTGTTGAAAACATTAAGGAGAGCGCACTTAGTCCTCTGGTGCGTCCCCCATCCCCCGGCTTTTCGAGAGCTCTCCGGAGACTTTAACGGATGGTGTCGGGACGAAAGAGATGTTTCCGAGAAACCAGGCAAGAAAAATCATCCTGCTCTTTTTGCAGGAAGGAGAGAGGGATGAAGACAATGAGGACTGTGCCGCTCAGCGGGGCGTAGTTAGAGGGAAGGTCGAGAGAAAGAAGCTGGAGGAGGCAATTGTGGAGTAGTTACCGGTACTGCGGGTCATCGACGTCCTGCTCTTTCGGGGAGGAGGCGTGGGGGTGTGAGGTGGACCGGGAGCAGCAGCTGTCTTTTTTTAACAGAAGTTCGGGAGCGGCGGGTGGACAATGGGAGGAAGATCTGGAGGAGCGAGGGGTTTGTCAGAGGTTCACGAACCCGGAGCACGCAAAGGGTCGCTGGGAACAATTGGTTTTCTGCGGAGCGTGCGTGTCATAAAACACGGGAGGAAACTCGGAACGAGGCTAATGGTGGAGGGAGTACTTGGGTCATTCTGGGGCATCCATAACAGTAGAAGAGTGTTAAGAAACAGGGCATAGATCAGGTTAATGACATTTTCAGTTGGAAGGAAGGTGCGCAAAACATTTTCGTTCGGGGCGGACAGGGTGTACACATGATTGTTACAGACATCTTAACTACGATGCTTTTATGCTTTGTATGAAAAAAATCCTCCCAGAGGCAACACTACCTTAATTTTTTCGAATGGTGTATACTGATTCTATATATAAACTTATATACGTGTATACTTTTCTCAAATAATGTACTCGTGCACACAATCGTCGAGAGGGCTCACGTAAATAGCGGACATAAATGCAGGATATTAACGAAAATTTAGATGTCTACATGATCAAGTCACACTCATTCAAGTCAATATCTCCCTGAATGAAGTTCTTTTATTATTATTAAATGTGTAACTATATTGATTAAAAGAAGATACTATGAACCTAAATTTGTCGGAACATTTAAAACGTTACTGAGGTATTAGAATTTAGCACGCTCCTAATAAAAAACCCGAACTTATTACGATAAAATTATCAATATTTTTCAACTGCACGATTACTAAACATATAGATATAATACTCACAAAGAGTAAGTAAAGTAGATTAGTTATTTTGGTCAGATATAAATGCTGATGAAGATGCAGTAAATTGCTGTATAAATATTTTATTATAATTCTTAGCAAATCTACCTCACTAACCACTCAATTTACGATAAATTTACGGCTACGATGGTAAAATATTTGGTCTACGTAAGGCACGCTTTACTATCGCAGTGAGAATCAGACATACTTGTGGATCCAAATCAACAGTATATTTTTTTATGTACAAGTCCTCGGTAGTATAGTGGTCAGTATCCCCGCCTGTCACGCGGGAGACCGGGGTTCGATTCCCCGCCGGGGAGGATATTTTTTTAAACAAGATTTGCAAAATGTATGCGTACAATTTCTCATCCGAAATTTTACCTATTGTCGCTGAATATGAAATCTTTTGAAAATATTGTAGCAGTTGATATTGCTAATTTGCTAATTTCTTGCTAGATTTTCCACAATCCTCCAAATCCTCTAAATTATAGCATTTGCTAACATCAAGCGGAGAAGACCGGATAAGAAGACCAACACACTTCCGCAAATTCCTCTCTCAATTCTAACTTAAAAAAAGATAATCACCGACTGCGAATTGAACTCAAATTTAGTATCAGAATGAACTACTATTCCGCAAAAAATATACAGCAAAACCTAGCGAATATGAAACCTGAAATGAGAAATACACCTCAATCTAGCATATCACTTCGTGGGCAAAGAGCTCAACGGCACACCAGTTAGGAAGCACGGAATTGTAATTCGGCTTTAGATGTAGGTATAGCTTGCGTGAGAGGAAATCAATGCAACTGACATCTCTTGCGACAGATTATGCTAAGCAATAGGAAGTTGGCAGATGATACATAAATAAGATGTAATGTTAATGTAAAGGTAGATAATTAGGAACTTTGGTGTACCCCTGCCATACGTTATAGAACGGTTCACGGGGTATTAATGTAAACCTGAAAATGAGATCTTATCATAAGCGCGCTTCTACCTCTATGGTTGGACCTGACCTAAGTATGCTTCATCATGGCGTAACCCATACATTCTTAATCGGCGATGCTGTGAGACAGGCGCCATTTTAGTAAGCGCCAATGCGAAGTGATTGGCCATTGTGTGCCTCTCCCTTCCCTCCCACTCCATTGTTCTCCCAACTCCACCCCGTATCCCAACTCGTGTTGCTGCAACAATCCGATTTTCCGGGGAATAATGAGGGAGTTCCTCCTGCTGTTTAACGGGCCAAAGGGAACGTTAGGAGAGGTGGCGTAAATCTCTCCCCGAAGACACTTCTCGGATGGAAGGAAAGGGGGTGAAGGGTTTATGGCTGCAGAAGAGAGGGGTGCGAGAACATACGGAGATTTCAAGGAATTTGCAAGAATTGTCGATGGAGTATGATCTCAAGATAAAAATCGAACGGTAAATGTTAATGATGTCAAGATTTTTAGAAAATACTTTTAAGGGCATGTACGATTTTTATTATAATTATGATGGAAAATAATTATACTCATTTGCTGGAACGATAGTTCATTTGGTTTCTATGTCATAAATTCAATATGAATCTCAATCAAGCTCAAATGATAGTTGGAAGTTAGAGAAAATAGAAGTCCCTCTCCACCCTAAAATCGGAATACAAAACAAACATAAATTTCCTGATTTTCCGTTTGTTTTTTACTTGATCATGACTGATTCCTCCAGTATTAAATAAATTATTCGATTTGTTTTATGCGGCGTCCAATGGAATAAGACCGTAATACCTGGAGGGAATGCAATTAAATGATAATAATCCCTAATAGTTGTCAATAGAAAGGAATTAAATCTCTTATTTTGTTTGATGTATTGGGTAATACGAGTGTAATGTTGACTAAAGAGAGATATTTTATGTCCAAAGGTTCGAAAAATACTAATAAACGTGTTTAAGTCACCATCACAGTCACAATCACCTGGAAACATCCAATAAATAGCCCAATGTTTTCTAAAATTTTAGATTTGCATTTATGATACAGTCTCTATAATTAAACATTTATAAATTCTCCCATAAATTGAGGCTGGTAGTGTATGTAATAATTTAACGTTAGGTATCTAAATAAATATTATGAAAACCCTTTAACAAATGTTGGCGACGCTGGAATGGCTGTATCTTCTAGATTGAAAATGCGCCAAAATTCACAAAATTATTACCCTTCACTTTGTATGATCGATATATTTCTTTAATTTAATGCAGAGAAGAATATTGATTAATTGCGTGATTCCATTTCACCTTTAAAATGGAAATTTTACCCCCATATATAATTGTAATTTAAATAGTTTTAGTGACATTTTCCGTTCTACTTATTCATTTATTTTATCAGGTGCAACTGGGGAATTTTACCTGTTTGCGAAGTATAAATAATAATTTTTCTGAAAGCACTCTACACAAGGAATTTCATACATACCAGATTTATTCAAAGGTTCGTTTTTATCTACGGTACGCACATACTACCTATTCTTTAAATTAAAATCCTCTTAAGATGAAAAACTTATGTTTTTTGTTTAAATATTAATGCACATCTTTGATCAGAAATAGATAATACGGTAATTCGATACATTTCAGGGATGGATTTTTAATACGAAGTTTGAACGAAGAATGATGAATATCAGAAAACAAGTCCCAACGAAGCTCCGTTGCGAAATCGAAGGTGTTATTGAAATCTGGGATTCCCCAATATTTTGAAAACAAAGAGCGGAAAGACAATGTAGGCGGAAAAACAATCCCTCTGTTGAGAGAGCTCCCGTGGAAAGCTTTTGAGGGATAAGCCTCCGCAGTAATCCCACCTTAGCCACACCAGCAGCACCGAGAACATGCGAATAATGAGTTTATGGCCTTCCACTTGTTCTGAACAGAAAGACCATTTCTTCCACCCTTTTCTTAACCCTCTTTCTCCCCTCATCTTCAAAAACTTTCTAATTCCTTTACCTACTTCTCCACTTTACGTGGGCCACCCATGAAACCTCTTAAGAATTTTTCTCGACATGAGTTCCTTATTATGTCGAAAGCTATTGCCTGTAATCTTCCATCTAAAATTGCCAATAGAGGAGCTAGTGCATCTGGGCGCTTGACTACCGAGATTCACAATGATTTGAGTTTTATACCTGACTATCATTTCCTCGCCTCTTTTATCTACAAAAGTAAGATCCTCAAATCATCAGTCATAATAATCTCCTTCGTGTATATTATTAACTCCATAATAAATTTCCACTAAGTAACCCTTAGTTAAAACTTGAATAAACAATTAATGAATACCACCGTTAGATGTAGAAATAGTCCTCGGTAGCATATTTGTCAGTATCTCCGCCTGAGACGCGAGAGACCGTGGTTCGATTCCCCGCCGGGGAGGATTATTTTAAGTAGAATTTGCGAAATGAATGCGCACAATTTCGGCAAATTTCATAATTAATTCAGGTGTAATCGATTTTTCGTTCAATTCAGGTTTCCTTTTTTTCGTAAAATTTAATTTGTAATACTCAAGCAAGAAACCGGGAAAATACCATAGTAAAAATATTATAATGCAGGACTTGTGTGGAATATATGACATTCTTTTTATTGTATAAATAGCGGAAACTGATGAAATGCGCCGATTTGTCGTAGAATCGATTAAGTAAATTCGGTAATTGTTCACGCTGCTCTTTGTAAAAATCTAGGTTGTTTAAGGGGCTGTTCCGACGCCTTCTCAATTCCAGAGTAAATGCAATCTGTCTATGACTCGGAAAATATAGTTACAATTACCAAAACGAATACTAGAGAAATAAATAATATTCGATAAATGACAAATTATTTTCGACCGCAAATTCAAGAAAACGAAAAAAGTATGAAGCAGTGAATGATTAAATTGTGATGGAAATGCATTCTTGTTTGTGGGTTTCAATGATTAAAAAATAAAGGATTAGAAAACTAAAAACCTCGAAAGATCTCTACAAATTATCTAACCGGAATATTAGGAGAAAATACAGCACTTTATGATTCGAACTTGCGTATTTCTAAAGATAGCAAATACTTTGCTGGGCGTTTAGCAATTTTCGAATCTAACTCATACTTTAGAATGTTACTATAAAACATATAAAAAATATTATTTTGAAATTTCAAATATATATATTTCATATTCATATATGAAAACAAAATGTAATAAAATGTATGTAATGCATTAAAATAGGCATTATTATGTACTACAACGTTACATAGGATGTTATGTCTGCCAAAAATATACTTACCGTCAACTTTAGTATATTACCAATTCAGATTTAAATTTGGCATTACAAGATACGTTTTGTTAAATTAGAGTGCAGATTGTATGCGTTATGAAATATCATACTGGAGTAGGTAAACCACAATCTCAAATCTGTGCTTAGACTGAAAAGACATGTATGATAGAGAGGGTAGGCGAAGCTGGTCGACAGTAATACAAATTATCAAAGAATTATTAATTTGTGAATTAATAAGTGAACCTCTTCATCAATTGAAAAAAGTCTTATTATTTTACTATCAATTTTCAAGATGAACCATAGATTAGGGATGCTGTGTGATGGCCGGTTTTGGGGTTACTTTAAAACGAAGAAAGCGGTGAATTCGTGAACAACGTCATCCTCCTGGAATCTATTTACAGCGCCCCACCTCATCTACGACTGCTTGCGGTAGGTTGGTCACTGCCAAACTGCTACCGCCAAAAAAAGGAAATGGAAACAAGAAAATAACAGGTTGTGAACGGAAAGGTTTCCGTTAATTTGGAAAAGATTGAGACTTTCTAACAGACTCGGGGGTAGGAATCGTTTAAGTTCCTGTGAAAGAAGGGAAGTAGAGGAATGACAAGAAACATGTTTTTTTTCTTCCTGCCACTATTTGAATGCTCTATTTTGTATATAGATGTGGATGGGAGTGCCGTAGGAAAGGAAAGCAGCACGCCGCGAATGGTCGGATCTGACCGTAAGTCAAGAAAAAGAAGGGAAACTTAATCATCTGCTGGCAGCCGTGCAAAATACCACATCCTCCCCTATTTTCTTCTGCTCTTGACCACTTCATAGCAAGATCTGCTTCTCTGCGAAGACTCAAACTCTCTTTGACAAAGAGATATCCGTATATAATTACAATTAATATCATAAGGTGTCCTTTATCAGGGTAATATTGAGAATATTAGGAGCCTTCTTACATCGAACCTTTCGTCGTATAAATTTTAAAGAAAGCGATAGCTTGAATAAACGTACGCAGAAGAAAACTACATTGCGGGCTTAAAAACCTGAGGCTGCACATTCCCCTACTTGTGGAAAACCTACAAAGCCTAAGGATAGTTAAAGCAGTTATTATAAAAAAGTAGGTGAAAAAAGATCTGAAAGCCAAAAATTACAATACAGATATATATTCATCAAATATTCTACTGCTATTCAAGAATGGGACTATTAATGTATTTGTCCTTTTTTTAACAAAAAATTCAGATAAATTTAAAATTAATGAAATGTTTTTAAATATCCTATTTTTCAATTCCTTTCGCCTCAAAAGGTAATCGTATAAATTTAGGATGGTTTTGAGATCTCCGTACGAAGGCTTAACTTCATGAGAAGCCATTACTGAAATTATATGCTTCGTTTTTTCCACGAGTTTTATTGCGACCGGTTTCGCAAGCATACTTGGATCTTCAGGAAAGAGTTCAATTTATTTCAATAAATTTCGCTTATAGCTTTCTCATTTATCGCTATATAATAATACAGGAAGTACATAACGCTTTCACCATCATGTAATCGCATTTGATGGTAGAGTATTCCATTTAAATAAAAATTCAACATCAGTACTTTACGAAAACTTAAATTATTATGCTCTCGGATAGCCGTGTGGGCAGCGCATACGGTGAAAGTGGTCCTGGGTTCGATTCCTGGTGGGAACCCATGTACAAAATAACCGATTTTGCCGAAGCACTTTTAACAATGCCACTGAAATATTTTAGTGAGACGTATCATTATAGCGGATAATTTTATCAACTGAAACTTGATAAACTACATCCAACACCACCATATTTTATTGTAGTACCAATGAAGTACGTTCTGTTCCCATAATATTCATCCGAAGAAAGTAAACATTTTTTTGGAATTAGAAGATATCTGATATTTCCGTTTTCTTCCATGATACATGGAGGGATTAGTAAGGGTTTTGGTGGAAGCATAAAATAAGTAAAACATGGAGATAACCGGGATCGAACCTGAGATCTTACACATGCAAAGCAAACGCTCTACCACTGAGCTACATCCCTGAGTGTTACACGTATCTCATTTTTGGTGAAATCCCACTGTATGTGGTAATTACATCAGTAAATACCCTATATTTTCGTAGATAAGACGATGGCTGAGTCATAAAAGAGGCGTTTTATTGGTCAGATAAAACAAAAATAAGTGTGAATGTCTGCAGTAATTGCTAGGCAGTGCTGCCTGATGCAATAAAATAAAATTTGTTAATTCGGAAAATTACTAATAGGACATAATTCCTTATACGCTATACAGTATTTCTATTCATATTATTCATATTCATAGTTTACATTCATTCATATTCATGAATGAATGTAAACTAAATTCATAGGCCGTGGATAGTAGGGATAACCTTGTAAGACAGATACATGCTAAAACGATTACATTTTGACGAAAATTCATACCTCGTCTTATCTGAAGGTCGACTTTTCTGCAGATTTATGCAGTAATCTAAATCACTAAACGATCCACCCAGGTATTTTTTATGACCCAATGACTCTAAGGGATATTCTGATTAAATTCTATCACATTCTGCCGTACTTCGTGGAACGACAATCTAAACGGAAAGATAAAGAACTCTGTTTCTGAATATGTTGAAACAATAAGCCTTAGATGTTCTCTGAAAGTGGTTTCATTACTAAGTTTTATCCTCTACTTCAACGAAGAGAATAGGAGTCTGAACAGGAGCGCAGACGTCTCTCTGACCGCTGTGTGGTCTCTCGGGTGCAATTTCCCGGCTGTCACTCACCCCTTAATGAAGAAGACTCATCACTTCTCCCCAAATTGCCCCCTTTCTTCTCTTTTTAATACTTCACTCGTGTCCTCTGCGCTTTTGAAGTCCCCGAAAAGAACAGATTCTCCTTAGCGACCGCTTTTATTCGGAGGACGAGTGTCATTTCTTTCGAGACGAGTAGACAGGGGAGTTAAGATTCATACAACGGGCACAAAGAGAAGCGGCTTGTTTCTAAAGGAGACTCTCTCCATGTCTTCGGATTGGAGATGCGACCTCTTGCCTTAGGATTTGATATACTCGAGCAAAGAGTCAATTGAAGAAGAAATGAACATTCGAAGGGTGGTCACAAATATGGTGACTTTTTAAAGAAAGGTATTTACTAAGGGCATGTTACGGAATTTAAACTGAAAATTATGGTAGTGTTTCTGCATTAACCTTAGTATATGTGATTTCAAAAAATAGCATTAAATTTCAAAATTAATTGGAGATGATTTGGACGCTCATGTTGACAGTATTAATTAAGATGGCAATGTAAGGAACTGTCTTAATCCCCCTTATTTCTGCCTTGAGTATAATCTATACGCTTAATAAAAGACCAGGTTGAGAAAAAATCTAACTAATTAACTCTTCTTAATAAAATAATGCTAAAAATAAAGATATAAATTACTAAATAAATATGATGAGGCGTGAATTCTTGTAGATAAAATATTTAAAACTTTTTAAAAATATTTCCACAGATTTATTTTGTCGAAAATTACCAAAAATATCCACGTTACGTTACAAAGTAGTACACTCTCTTCTCCATGTAAATTAATAATTACATAATGTAACATAAAACTAACTAACTAACTTTAACTTTTCCAACGCAATTTTGTTGTAAATATTGAAATAATTTTGTTTTTTTAGACACGTTCAATACGTTTAGGGAAAATCAATTTGATAAAATTTATTATGAAAACCGATAATTAATATTAAATAATTACATCAGTTATTATATCATTAAATATTTACCTTATTAAACTAGGCAATTCAATTTTTTTTCTTACATTGCTAAGCGAAGCGTGATTTCAATGTTAGGCTGACTGCAGTAATGTTTGTTTGAAGGTTCAATATTTTACCGAGTGGTATGAACGAGCGGCAATTAAGGCTCGCCATCCCACAATTAGGTCCTTATGTCGATCTCATTTGCTTAATTCCTTGAAATTAAGTTAATGTTATCATACCTATCACATGAATTACTGTTCTAGAGTACTAACTCTGTACTAACTATACTGTACTAACAAAATACTCCGAATTAAACCGATAATTCGGCTTTTCCACCGAAAGATGTAGCGGACTTCGCCATATCTTTGCGGAAAAGATTCTTATTGAGCTGATTGAGGTAAGCCTAGCAGATAATTATCGAAATAGAATAAACAGACCTGGCTCAGTAGAAATCACACTGATTTTCTTATTCAGCGCTGATTTTATCCTAAAAAAGTTTTAGATTACAAATTATATCACGAATAATGGTCCTAAATCAAAGTTAAAAAATCCACCTCCCCGGCGGGGAATCGAACCCCGGTCTCCCGCGTGACAGGCGGGGATACTGACCACTATACTACCGAGGACTTGTATGATATAATTCATAAGGTTATTAAAACGGTAATTAATAGGTTATTAAAATTTTTAGAAAATTAAATATCGTAGCAGACCTGAATTCCTTCACCATACACATCTTATAACTAATTCCTGCTGATATAACCTAAAATTGTCATATCAATTTTTCATTTTTGGCAGTCTTTCAAGTAATAGGGAATATAGGGCGGAGTTTGATAGAACCCAAAGTTTTAAGAAGAGCAAATATTTCAATATATAATACTGCGTATTAAAAATCTATATATATAATAGATGTGGCAGGTGAGAAACATCATTTAAGAACTATCGAAAATGAACGACGAAACCTTTAAAACCCTCAAACGAAGTTGAGTGCGTGGAAAATTCAGATTTAACAAGAATCCAAGAAAGTTCGAAGAATAAAATGTATAAAAGTAAATTTTTCGTAGTTATTAATTTTAATTCTAAATATGGAAGCTAAAGTAATGTTTATTTGTGACCGCAATTTTGAAATTTCTTTGATTGATTAATAACAATAAGAGGGTTTATTAAATTATGGAAGAAGTTGCTCGGTAGATTGGATGCCTTGATTTCTAATCAGAATGCGAAATATATTGGTTATACGTCCATTAAAATGTAAACGATAATTGAGAAACATATCTCGCTGTAAAGAGAGCTATAAAAATATATTACCCGCGGAATAAAATAACACCAAGCCACTAATTAAATGGGGTAATTGAACGCTTCCTGCCTCCATGGAATGGACGAGGCAACTACAGGGGAATTGCAACTTTATCTGGTTAATTTTCAACGGCAATAAAACGTCCACTATTCTCTGAGATTACTTTCTACCCTTCTTCCATTACTTTAGATAGAAGAAGGAATGGAGAAAATAACCCCAGGTGGGTGAATGGCCATCTATGCCGTGTAAGAAACTTTGTATATTATTATCAAAAGTCCGCAACATATCAGCATAAGACCATTTCTCCAAGTAGCAAATGCGAAAATGATTCGCTCAACCGTATCATAGCCGCATGCTGGCTATCAATTATTCAAAGAAATTTCCTCTGCCGCTTGCAGCAAATGAGTTAGGTCATCCGAGCGTGTGATAGCCCTTACGAAAGTCCACTGCATTATGAGGATTGTAATGGTTTTGGGTTATTATGTTCTCTCATCTAGAATTTCAATTCAGTGGCTATCGGAGAGATCGGGTGGATGTGAGCAGGTGGTGGACGATAAGCGAAAAAATCCGATTCGAGCATTTTCTTGATGATACGAGCTACCTTCACGCGATCCCTTTACTAGCTCATAAAGAGAAGAAAGGTGAAAGACAGTGATTCCCAGCTAATGAGCAGTAATACCACGGATATGGACACTTTTGATGTATAAAATTATATCTGGAAATGCCATATGCTTTTAATTTTACATTATCTGTGCTCTTTAACCTGTGTCTTATGTTTTCGTTGAGTTGCAAAAGTATTACAATTATATTTTACACTCAACGTTCTATTATTGCAGTCTAATTGCAGAATAACCGAAAAACGTATTGTTTAGAACAGAAGAGTGTGCAGGTTTTAGATGTCCATTATATACTACATCCATGCTGAAGCATACTTAATACAGTAATACTACGTCCATGCAGAATTAAATATCTTTTAAAACAATTTTGATAAAAAGCAAAAGAGTAGTACGTGGTAATGTTTTATAGTAATTTTAAAGTGTTGAAAATAAAAGTCGAAAGTTTAAAAAATATAGTTCTTCGATCAATATATAAATTGAATTCAGTGGGCTTAATCGCCTTCAGTAAACGTGAATAAATGAATGTAATAGAAACAAATGGGGAATAAACAGATCGGGGGTAATGAGTTTGTATCTACGTATGTAAATCCTTTGGTAAATATATAATAGTAAACGGTTTCGTTTGGTAGGAGGGGTAAATTAATATAGTAAATGAGCATTTACAATAAACTTCAAATATGTTGGCTAAATACGTTAGGTATGTAATATATAAGAAATGTAAATATATTGTAATGTTACATATTTGATGTAAACTGTTTGAGACTTTCACCTGATTATTGTCAAAGTGTGGAAAATAGATTTAATTTTAGATATATACCACGCAAACCGCCAGAGGCGTATGGCAGGGGGTGTCATAACACCATCATCACCATAGCCGTGAAGCTGCTATCGAACCTGAAATCCCTTCTAACGAAACGAGCTGCTATACTCTAGACCATCTTCAAATCTGAGACTAAACCTACTTCATACGGATCCCAAATCGCGCAGCAGGATTTTAGAGTTGATCGAATAAGAGAAAATAAGCTAATAAAACTTGAGAATAGAACTACTACAAAGTCGAGGCCGAATGAGCTGATTCTAGAAAACGAGCAATTCTTTTTACTCACGATGAGTATCCCCTTAATGTTCTACGAGTTAATGTTTACATTCCATTCGATTTTTCCTATCGAATCTCGAATGTTTTCTTTAAAAGATCTTAATGTAGAAAAGTGCTCGGTAGTTAACTTCTTCGAAAGAAAATCTATAATAAATGATTATTCTTATAGCCTCCGAGGGGTAAACCTAATGACAGTAGAATCGGTAAAGTATCTTGGAGTAACTCTCACGAATAATCTAACATGGAGTGCCCATATCCGAAATAAATGTGGAAAAGCACTTAAAAAACTCGGCTTCGTTAAAAGAATAGTCGGTAGGAGTGAAGAAAAAGTTCGCGAGCGATGTTACTTAGCGTTAGTTAGGCCTCACCTTGAGTATGAATGTAGTGTATGGGACATGTCATATTCGGGATTTAGAAAAAGTACAACGAATGGCGATACGATTTGTAAAGAATTGCTACGATAAATAGCGAGTGTCACTCAGATGTTACAGGAAGCGGGATGGGAATCATTAGAAGATAGAGGAAAATTCAAAGGATAAATTTATTAAATAAGTTCAGAGAAATTACGTTCTCAGATGATGTAACCGATATAATGCGATCCCCATGTTATATGGGCCGTTCTGATACTGCCAGAAAGATTAGGGAAATTAATGCTAGAACGAATCGCTTCAAATATTCATTTTTTCCGCGAACTATACGCGAAAGCGGTCGTTTAGGAAAATAGAGTCAAGGTGCTTGCGCCCCCTGCCACACGCCGAAAGGCGGCTTGCAGGGTTCTTACATAGACATAGACATTAAAAGATAAACTACTATATAATATGGATTTATTAATAGATAAGGAAATAAGCAATTAAGCTGAGGGATTTCCTGTGAAGATTCTCGCATTGCTCTCAATGAAACATATACTAGGGGTGCTAAAAGTGAAATCTGATCCAGATGAAGAGAGATATTGGCATCACTGTTGACGGGACTTAGGAAGACGTCAGCGGAGGTGTGGGAGGGTAAAAGACTTTCACTTTCGGGTCCCTTTTCGGCCGACAGATGGAATTAGCTCCGCTCTCTGACAGTTGTTCGCCAATGGCAAGTGAAAATGGCGTCCAGGGATCGCCCAACAATGAGAATTAGGAAGAAGACCACCGGTGTAGACTCTGGCTGATATTGGACGTCGAATAAAGGAAAGCAGGAATGAAGTTTTAGCACGCCTCGGGCTGCTGACGTTTCCAGCAGATTAGTTTTGAAAAGGTTCCAACCGGCTCGATGTCAATAAGAAAGTATCTGCAGGAGGATTTGAGGGAGAGAAGGGATGTTTGAGGGAAAAAAGAAATTGAGGTTTCTCGAGCGAAATAAACTGCGGGAATGTTTTCGAAATATTTGAAAAAAGGCTTTTCTATTAACAGAATTTCCTCACACTGCCCGGCTTTACTACCGTGGGTGGCATTCCCATTATGCCGTGAGAAAATCCAATATTCTCCTGAAATGGATGCCATTATTTTGTAAAGTCAACCGTGGCTTGGATTGTGAGATATTAGTGCTTAAAAAGAGGAGGGTTTGAAAGAAAAAAGTAGTCTCCCTTTATACATACATCCTGTAGGAATTCCGAGAATTCGTGAGCAACTTTGCGATGCTGCCACAGCTGTAATTTTTATGATAGAATCATAACTTTTGCAGTGCACATAATGATTCCAAAGTATCAAAAATGATAGTATGGAAGAGGATTATAAAATTCAATTTTTAACCTTGATTGTGACGGTTATCATGGGGGACGAATTGAAATTTTTATTTTCAATTTTTGTTCTGGCTGTACATACATTCAAAACGTGAATACTAATCTATAAGGGCTTCGATGTGAAAACGGTTAATAAAAATCATTTTATAGTAATCCTCTGAAAATTTTAATACTAAGAGAAAATATTCAGCTGAGGATGTTTTCAATACCTGTATTAAAATCAATTAACAACTAACCCGCTAGCAACCCCTGAAATGAGATTTTCTAGAGAGGATTTATTTAAAGTCAAAAGTGGTCGGCATCCGTTTTTTTAATTATGTTTGACATAAATATAGGCAATCGGAATTTTTTATCAAGTTGATGATGGCCATACTAGATTTTTTATAGTCACCCTGTAACAACAACAGCGTGTTGATTTGAGCGTTTATTTCGAAATCAGAATAAAAATTTTGTGAAATGAAGCACTCCGGATCCTTTGATAAGTTTCAGGGAGCGAGTTGTTGGTTCTGATTTAGAGTAATCCTTATAATCTATAGTATGAAATGCATTAGTTTAGTATGTAGAAGAGCATACTTATTTGTATCTCTCAGTCGTATGTAAGGAAACGAATTATAAGCATGACCAAAAATAACAAAGCAACGTATGAATATGAGGTGATAATAAGGCTCTGGCCATGTATGAAACGGGTGTTTTTCGATGAATGGGATTATGTTCGAACAGTTAAATGGAAACAGATGGACTCAGACGGTGAATTAAAAAATGTGAATGTTACTAATGAGAAAGGTATACATAGAAAAACTGATTCAATTAGGCAAACAAAATGTTGAGGGGTAGGAACGTATGTGCAGTGTACACAGCTTGAATAATAGAAAAATCCAGGAGAGGAATTGAACAGTCTTAAACCCTTGTTTAAATGGCCATCTAAAGTCCTCTAAAAGAGAAAATATCATAGATAGATTAAAAAAGCAATTGCTACGAAAGAAATACATGAAAATGCAAACCACAGATTTTTTAAATATTGCTACATTCCGAAAAGAGTAGCAAATAGTAAATTATGAATAAATAATTTTTGCAAGATTCCCTTTGTCTATGTCTATGTAAGAACCCTGCAAGCCGCCGTTCGGCGTATGGCAGAGGGTGCCAGACCTTGACTCTATTTTCCTAAACGGTTGCTTTGATTTGCTTGCTTGCTTGCATTTGAAAAAATGAATTTTTGAAATGATTCATCAGTGAGAATGAATCTAAGATGACTCATCTTCCATGTTGAAAGTAATGATAATTATTGTGATCGCTAGCGCATAGAAATGGAAAAATCGACGTAGAATAGCAAAATCTGGGTTATGATGCATTTAATAAAAATCTAGGAACTTTCGAGGCACTTTTCGGACGAGACCCACAGCTAGCTCATAATTATGAATCCGACCCTGAAAATCGTGAATTGAAAAGAAGTGTTGATGTATCGGGAATGAAAGATGCATACAAAGACCCTGGGACCCTGCCGACCACGGTGATATTCGGGATTTAAAAAAGTACAACGGAAGGCGATACGATTTGTAAAGAATTGCTACGATAAAACAGTGAGTGCTACTCAGATGATACTTAACGCGGGATGGGAATTATTGGAGGAAAGAAGACTCAATTAAAGGATAAACTCACTATATAAGTTGAGAAAAATTAAGTTCTCAGATAATGTAACTGATATAATGCGACCCCCCTGTTATGTGGGCCGTTCTGATACTGCGAGGAAGATTAGGGAAATAGATGCTAGAACGAATAGTTTCAAGAATTCATTTTTTCCGCGAAAGCAATCGATTAGGAAAATAAAGTCAAGGTGCAGGCACCCCCTGCCACACCTCGAAAGGCGGATTGCGGGGTTCTTACGTAGACATAGTCAAAGATAAGAAAATATGGAGAATCACTGGGAATATACGTAACGAACAAAGTGCTTAACCCAAAAGGGAATATGTAAATGGTACCGAGGGATTCATATGAAAGCACGTAATTCCAATCCCAGGAGTATCTTGAATGCCACTCAGAGAAATTGAGAGGAATTCATGAATTTTAAAATATTTATACGCTTTCAAATTATATCTATTCACATAATGCTTGAAATCTTTCATTTTCGAGCTTTTTAAGATATTGTTCATTTTGAAATAAGATTGGCTATGCAAATACTCCTACAAATAAAATGTAAACTTATGCAGATCCAATTGAATGCAATGCATATCCAATTTCACCTTTATATTTATGTATAGTCAATAATTTTGAATTAGCAATAATATTGTGATATACATAAAGTCACTACTATGGATTTCTTACTCAAACAATTTTACAACAATATAGCATTTATCATGTTTGCGATTATTGTAATCAGCGATTTCATTATTATAATAATATTTTAAGACCAAGAAAAATAAACCTCACCGCGAAAAATCAAAATTTACTACTGATATCAGATATCATTTTTTAAACAATTAATCACAGTAAATAAGAAACTGGAATTCGTACTTTCCTCAATATTTTCATCGGATTGATTAAAGTTAACTGGAAACTAAATTGTTTTGAAAAAAAAGAAGTTCAGTAGTTATTTATTAATTGGCGTTTCATGAAAACAGGTCAACTTATATGAAATAAATTGTTTAAACTTCAATGGCTATTTTATCTCTATATTTATTTTTTAAATGTTTGATTCCGTTCAAGGAAATTGACATTTTATCAAAATATAAACAAAATTAACATTTTATTACAGTATAACTAACGAACAGGTTTTAGAAGAATATAATTAAATGTCATCTCTATATTTACACAATCGAATTTGGTAATAAGTGAGCAAAGAGCAACTGCAGAACCCATAATAATTTTGCTTGAGACTTTAATCCTTTAATTTATAGCAGACATCGGTGACGAAATTGCAACATGTCATTGCTGTTTTATTTTCTACTGGGGAAGCGTTCGTCAAATTTGCAGCAATTTAGAAGTCGCTCTGCAGCTACGATGATATTTTTATGGGTAAGCATGCTATTTATATACTGAGTTGAGCATCACTGTTAAATACGTAAATAAAATTTCCTTCGATGGCTTACCAGAGCAGTCCATAAAGAATATCGTTAATTTGGTAAACCAAAGAGTTGAACTTGGAGAATACCTGATGGAGAATACACGCTTATTGGCAATACGGGTTTTATATTCCGCAAAATCAACTTGAGGTCTTTGAATGAAGGCCGTAAAGTATCAGCAACCGATTATTTGTCATCCGGTAAATAAACTGTGCAGCGCTGTTTTTATCACGCACTAAAATGAGCCAATCCTCGGTCACTCCTCAAGGCCTCTTCCGATTCACTTTCCCCTTCTTTACTGCACCTAACGCATCCACCGCTCAGTCCCAAAACAAACAATAACTTTAAATATGGTTATGGCGCCCCCATAAAATCCTCCAGGGTCAACATTTGATTCTTCACAGCGCACCCGCAGCGTTCCACTACACTTCGTTGGAGGTCTCCCTAAAGCCCAAGTGCAACCCCCGTTTTATTGCACTTGCCGTCTTGAACAGGTCCGAGTGCAGACCTTCGCCAACACCACCCAGCACGCGTGCTGGAGTGCTTGACCGGCCTCGAAGGGTCAGTGACTGAGGTGGTAAAAACGCACGCGGGGTGAAGGTTAGGCGAGTTCAAACTTTAGAGAAACGGTTTTCAAGGAGTATTGCTCCCAGAAAAATAGCGGGAACATTGGGCGACCCGGACGGGAATAATGGTGTAGAGGACCCTGGCCAAGGGTCAAGCTCCTCGTTCGTCCTCCAAGAGAGGACCGCATGAGGTTATATTGCACGTCCCACCCCCGCACGAGTTGGAAAACCCCATCCGTAAGTACTGTTTGGGTACTCGGCCTCGGCGGGTGGCTTCCGAAATCTTGGAATTGTCTCCGGCTCTATACCCGGAATGTTTTCCAAAGATCGGGGCGTCGAAGGAGACCCGATCTTTGGAGTGCCTTCGGCCCCGTGCGTGCTCGATTGCAGTGGCTGTAAATAAACGTTTTCCGATGGAGGGAAAAAGGGAAGGGCGGTCCGTTATGAAACTTTGCGTTGGTGGTCTTGGGAACAGGAAGTTGAGGAAGGTTGTGTTTTTAATGTCAAGCTGACATATTCGGGAAATATGGCGTTGTAAACGAAGTTGGTGGCGAAGTCCGGTATTAATTGATGGCCAAATATGCGGGATAGAGTTTTAAAATGTTATGTTTCACTAGATTTTAAAGACCTCCCTGAATAAAAAGCTAGTGTGCTGAAGGACGAGTCTATACTAGGGAACTGGCATCTGTGTTGCCCATGGAAATTATGATGAAGAAAAATGTCAGGAGGGATATCCCTGATTTTTACGGATAACGGCGTTGATTTGTGGGTCTATAAACTACCCTAACATATTGATCATCAGCAATGAACTTCGGCCAACTCCGTAGTTTAACGAGAGCAGACCGTAAAATTTCTTTAATCTTTTGGTGGAAGAATGCTTAGTATGAGTTGTTTGAATTAATGTCGAGCTGTTATCTCCTAAAAGTAAAATAAACGGAAAATAAAAAAATCTATTGAATCGACCTAAGATCTTATAATGAAATATTATGCATCAAATGAAAGGGAGTTACGAAAATTTCTAAGGAGAGCTCAAGAAAACAATTGATGTTAAAATAATCTTTGGCCGCCCATACATTAAGGTTGAAAGGAACTCTAAATATGGTTAAAGCTGAAATCGTTGTAAGTAATATATTTCACTGGATTTATCACTTTGTCTATTATAAAATTCATGTAAAATTATGGTTGTATATTGTTCAAATCAAAATCTTGATAAAAAATAATATTTTCTTTTCGTAAAAACTATTTATAAATCTGGAGATTTGGCTAATATATCCTCTTTTATGGGAAATATTTATACATATATTTCATGTTACTAAAATGTTTAAAACACTGACTTGTAAAACCGTAGTTTTATTTGATGAACAATAATATCAGACTCTGAAAGAAACCTTTACACTTTTCTAGTAAATAACCCAGCAGATTCGTTGAGAACTACGTAATACGTACGTGAAATTTCGTATAAATTGTTATAATCAATTTTGCAGATTAAAAATCAAATACTACCTGCATTCATCACCTAATTATTTGCAATGTGATGGCTAAAAGCTCATCTATAAAGCAGGACAACGAACTCCCATGCTGACCTTTGTCTGATAAACAAGCGATGAATATAATTTACCTCATAAATACATTGAAAGAGGATATTTTTACAGAAACGGTAATCCTGATTGCTTCTGAAATAATTCAGGACGTAAAGAAATCCGTACATTATGATGAAATCAAATTTTTAAAACATTTTTCTCCTAGCACACATTTGGGATTAAACGTTATTAGTTAAAAACTGAAACTTGTACATAAATATGACAGCAAAAGTTCCCAGGACTTCCTCATTAAATATAATTTTAACATTTCTGATGATCCTGATAGAATATTGTCATCCGGGCGGTATAAAGGGATTTATTATTAGCAAGATTTTGTACCATGAAATAGTATTCTCATTGGGAATTTTTGAGATAGCAAAATTAATAGAACGCTGTGGACTTTAAAAACCTGGGGTCAAATTAAAATAATATATCAAAGATCTACATGGAAAAAGTTAAGGGAAAGTGTCCAGAGTACTTTAGTTATACGATTCTAATTTTCTAATCATGCCGTAAAGGGTTCTTTACGGATTCTGAACGAAAGAATTGAGGGAAAAATCAAAGGACAAATCGGGAAAGACTCGTTGGGAAATGATCAACCAAGTCATTCGCGAGAATTTTAAATGCCAGTCCCTCTATCATGTCACAGTATTAGCCATTATAAATTATTCTTCGAGGAAACTGCATTATGTTTGAATTCAATGTATGAAATCACTGAAGGATATTTACAGTAGTATCACTCTAGAATCTTGCAATTCTTAGAGATGTTATTTTAGCTTTAATATTGTCACATATTGCATCTGTAACACGTTCATCTGTGAACCCATCTAAAAATACCTAATTTTAGGATGCAGTTCAGTACCTCTTAATAATTATAATGTTGGAATTTCAAGGAGTACTTTTCTGTTTTAATGGCATATATTTAAACATATTTTGCATGCAACACGTCCTTCTGAGAAGATGCCTAAACAAAGTCGTGATTTATGCAAATATTTAAAAGCTTCTTTCTTCCTGTGCAGTAAAGCACCAAAAAGCTTCACACTTGTTGTAGTAGGAAAAACTCTCTGGAGAAAGGAAGGGCCCTTCTCTTGGAATTGGCGCTGTATATCACTTTGTTTTGATGGATCGTCCACCTAAAAGGGAACTCTCGAAGAAGGGTCTTTTACAACTCGCTTTCGCTGTCAACCGTCCCGTCTCGGCTACCTGACACTTCCTAAGGACACTTCCCTTTCACGCAACGGGATTGCCGGCGACTAATTGATCCTCATGCGTGGAAGAGCGCAACTGTTCGCGGAATGCCGTTGTTGTTTACGTGAGCTCATAAAGGAGATCAGTTTGGCTTCCAAAAGCGAGTCATGCAAAAATAATCCTATTCAACTATACTAACTCAATGAACAATGAAATAAAATTTCGACGGTATTTCCAATGCAAGTTTTATAGATTACTTTTAGATTTAAGGAAATGGTTCTTTTTAACTGAAAAATTGGAATATATTTTGTAAATACACACATTTTGTTCTTCTTCATAGTTCCAATAAGATTATTCTATGAAAATATTCCCTAATTGTAAATTTTTTGGCTGCACGTTATGATATATTTTGAGGCAACCAGGAAACAAGTTTTTCCTCTGGGCTACCTAAATTCTTCCTTGTTTTTCTTGTCTTCTGCTTTGGTTTATTTCTTGTATATATTATTATGGTTAAAACAATATATGCTGTATTAATTGGGTAAAAGACTGGAAAAACCCAATATTGATATTACTATTTCTGGTGGTGTATCTTATGATGGCTGCAAGGCCAAAACAGGTCAAAGATTGAAAAAATTCATGTAAAAATTAAAGAGTCCAGTTTCAATTAATTAAATGCCATTCCTTGAAGTATGGTAAACCCGTATAAATTAGAATAAAGGATTTGGGTCTTTCAGTTCTTAATATTAAGTTACGTTAGAAATTCATGCAGCATCTACTTAACTATCCCAATGGACGAGGAAATACATTTCGTCCGCATTCCTGGTGCTGTATCTGATGATGACTGCAATGCCGAAACCGGACGTTAAAAAAAAAATATTCTGGAAAATACTAAGCATAATTTTAATTCATTTTATTGCATTCCACGAAGTTAGACCCAGTCATATTGATTGCAATGAAAGGACTTGATCTTAAATCTCCTAATTGAACGTTGAGCCAATGAGATACCCAGGACGGAAAAGAGGGGTCAAGGGGCGAACTTCTCTCTTCCATATGGAGCTAACAATTTGCCTAGGATACAGCGAAGTATGGATTAAAATCCCATCTTTGCTTTTTCTGGGATAATTACGTCTACTGCATGTATGAATAAGAATCCTTAGGAAAAATATGAGTGGCAGAATAAATTGCAATAAATTCAGTCTCACCTGGCTTGAACGAAGCGGTAAACTGTTTCGGCGCATTAGGATAATTCCGCTCCTTAAGTATGAAAAACTACCTCCTTGGAAGACACAGTGGATGTCATGGGATCCACGCACTAATTTGGTCTGCAGCATTAGTTTGATAGGACAAGGAAAATCTACATCATATTTCCGCAAACCATGTACGAATTTTTTCTACGAGAGGAATACATAGAAAAGCGCAGCGGTGGGAAGGCGATCCACGGCATATAATTTGCGTTAGAAAGGTAAATTGAACTTACTTAGTGATAAAAAGACAATCCCCGAACTTTTAAATCTAAACAGCATTTGCGAAACCAACCGCAAATAATTTGGTTGTTTATCAATGGATGGACTTATTGAAAGACGAAATGGAATGGTTAAGAAATTAAATGAAGATGAAGCAAGAGGTAAAGGGGAAAACAAAGAAAGATTTTGGATGATAGAAAGGGACGAATTATTTATTTAAAAGTAAAGATAGTGATTTTCATTGGAAATTTTTTTAACAATGTCGTGTTATTACTCAGATTGGTACTAATAGACTGAATATATATGCGAAATTCCTTCTTATAGAACAAATTTACACGCATCTTTCACGCAGTAACCTTATACCTTCAAAAGAATTACTTTTTTTTTACAGATGATGTAAATGAAGAATGACTTAGCATAGGAAAGCGTGCAAAAATAGACCTTGCCAGGATTTGCACCTTTATCATTCACGCAGACGCGTTAACCGTCGAACCTCAGGACTTTTCTTAGTTAAATAAAAATTATTTCCGAAAAAGTCTGAATTTACAAGAAATTTTCTTGTTAATAGAGGTAACGTATTTAATTAATACATATTTCATAAGTAATTATATTTTTAAATTTGGCGTTTAAGTCTTGTTGTTTTAGACGAAGAAAAATTCTCGGCTATGATACACTACACCGCCTTAGGCACTACGGGCGCTAAAAATTGTATTTATATTAATATTCTGTACTTTACTTGCACGATAAATCTTTCTTACAGAAAGCAGGAAATGATATTAGAGTTATTTTTAATATTCTGTTTGCAAACATCTACCTCCTCAAGTACTTTTAGTGGCTCAATACCTTGATTGGTTTTCGTATTTTCTTTAAGAAAGAAAGCTATGCTGGTGGAGTAAGGCTGCATAATGTGTCTATAAAACATCAAACAATATGCATATATGTAATATCTAATCTCATTATCATTCATTGCAATTGATGAAAATACAAGTAATATTTCAATTTTAAATAAGATTTTATCTTGCCGCATTATTGTGATTATTTAAACCAAGAAAGTTCAAGAAAACACTATATTTTTAATTTATACACACCACAATGTATTCTAATTATATGTATAGTTTTTATAGAATACAATCAGAATTTATTCTGTGGTCTGTATAAATTAAAAATATTTTGTTGCTTGAGCCGCCTTGGTTTTAGTGATGGAATACCATCAAGGCCGAGACAATCTCGATTATTGTAATTATCTTCTATGTCTTTCCAAATGTTCCTATGTTCAATGCTTGTATGCATGTGCATGTCATTCTACGAGTTTACAAAAATAGTTTTTTTTCTTCATTCCGATGATTTGTAGTGGGAGCCTATTTCTGATTCTTGCGCTTTGTTCTTCTGATAGCCCAAACCCGTGGAATGTCTTTGCGAAAAGAGGCCAACACTGCGACACTTATTAATTGCCGCTTTTTTAGGTCCAGGAAAACCCAGTTAAAGTCCGATGACCCCGTCCATCAGCGACCCGTTCATTAGCATTGTATCTCCGGAGACACTTCCTCTGCAGTCAACTCGTTCATTTTTCTCCCTTTGTCCCCCGAAGACGGCCTCCCGCTGTACGGGAGCTGCTCTTTCCTTCCTCGGTGTCACACCCTCTGGCACGTACACGGGCTTTACCGCTCCTCCCCATATTTACAGCCCTCTTCTGGGGACTTGCCCTTCCCAGAGGACCCTTGAAAACAGAAGGATCTTTTTGCATCGAAAGACAATAAACCAGTGGGCGGTATACGCGGAATCTGCCGGGCCACGCGCTGGGGTTCCTACGCCTCCTTGGAAAGATCCTCCACGGTGCATTGTGGACGACTGCTTCCAATGAGGAGCCCCTTTCGGTATTCGCCACGGGTGAACGGGGAATCTCGAGAGTGAAAGCAAACAGAGGGATCAATTGGTACTGGATGAGCATTATGAAAAGAGGGATATGGAAATTCCCAACGGGCTGGTCAATGACCGGAAGGCGGGAGGATGAACAGGTGCCGCTAATTTGCCAGAAGAGATTAGGATAGTCAAATACAAAATCCACTGAAAGTAAGTAAGACAAATGAATTTATCTGGCGGCAAGGGGAAATCCCTAATACCCAAAGCCCAAGTAATTAGCAAGGAGTGTGAAAGTTTGCTTATATTCTCCGAGGGATTACGGGAAAACTCCATGATCTTTCCAAAATATAATTGGTCAAAATATTGATCAAAATTGTTGAGACAATATTGATATGATCTCAATAGCTTTCAAAATTACAGCTGAAGATAGTTCTCAATGGTTGATTGGTACGAAATTGTTGGATATGCCATTATATTTGAAATTCAGACGGATAACGTGAATCTATAGCCTCGCAATTATCGATGAACGTTGTTTAAAAAAAATCAAAGATATTTTATTCGCTGTTATTCTTTTAACGGTTAATGGTGGTGAATACTTTTTTTTGATACTTCAATACTGATTTTTTGCCAAATATTCTAAAATATGACGATAGCTTCTGGTGGGTGATTAACATTCATTTTGAAACTAAGAATGGTTACGGATGATGAAATAAAAATTTGAAGACAATGAAATCGATTATTAGGATTCCATAGCAAAGTGTTTCTTTGGACATTAAGGCGATTCAATCGAGCTGGGCTCAGTGAGTTCGCTTGTTTTAACCATACCAGTTCCATATAATTCGGAGGGTGTCTTACTTTTACTCATATAAAATCGGGGACTCTTTCAGATTTTGTTCATTTGTGAAGTATGACGTTTACGTCAACAGATATGGAATGCTGAAATTTTATCAACAACTAATTTTGACTTCAGAAACAGTAGTGTTGGAGAAAAATTTCCTATTTGACATTTAAAAATATAAATCAATTTTTCAACTATCCTTTCAATATTTTAAAATTAAGATATTAACCGGTTTTTTCAGGATAATGTAGGTTGGATTTACGAATTAAAAATATACGTATTATTGCATCTCTAGAAACTTGATTTGGATTCCTTTATCGGCCACCATTCAGTCTAAGATCATTTTGACCATCCTTCACCGATTTTAACTAATATTAGCTGGCATTCTGATTTTCTTCAATCACATCTTTCACATCATTCATACAAAAATGAGTGTTCTACCCTTTGGTGGGTTAATTTGCAATAAAAGTTGTCATAAAAATCATCTCCTTCACTTCCTGGCAGTTTAAAATATCCAAGATCATTGTATCAGTCTTTGTGTCGGGGTATATTTTTATCCCAGTCACCATGACCCTAACTTCAGATCTGAGTTTCGATAATAAAGAACATCTAATGGACAAGTAGATGTGGCCTTGTGGCGCAACGGATAACGCGTCTGACTACGGATCAGAAGATTCCAGGTTCGAATCCTGGCAAGGTCGATAATTTTTTCTCGACTCAATCGTTGGGTATCATTAGATACCTAAGGCATTCTAAAATAGGTTACTAGCCGAAATACTTTCTTTTTGGCTTAACACTTACAAGGCCTAAAATTTCTTTTGTCTTAGCACTTTCACTGAATATTTGATTTGAAAGTAATGAGCACCTTATCGATTTGAGACGATTATCACCCTAAAATTTTTCAAAGTTAAAACGCTAAATTCGTAGCATCGAATCCCATGTTAAGTAAGTGGAAAAAAATAAAACGTGCTATCTCACTTTAAATTAACGAGGACAACTTCTTATCAACTATAATTGATATGAGTTGATCTTTCTCCTTGGAGTAAGTCTCCATTTAATATTCCGTCAACCAGTTGGCATAGTTGGCAAGTATTTGGAGATAAGTGATTGTAGAAGCAGATAATGATCTAAGTAAGACTTACCAGTAATTTATGCAAACTTAGAATTGGGTCTTACGAGATAAGAAAGAAATCAGACGGATAACAGGTAATAAATGTAATTCGAAGGAAGAGAAATTGTAACTCGTTTATTATCGCTTATCCTCGGTGGAATGTCGATCCTTCAATTGCCTTAAACAATTTATGTACTCTATATAAATAAGTGGTTTTAACCGGGGATACGAGCCCCCTTGGGGGTTTAAGGGAGCATTTCTAGGGGTTGGAGAGAAGTTTTAATGATAAGCAAAAACGTCGTAGCCATTAAAAATATAGATATTCTTTAATATGTAATAAAATAGTATTTATTGTAAATTTAATTTAAATTTGTTTATGCAATAAATAAATCATACGGCGATAGAGGTCTTTTCCTAATTAAAAAATACAAACATATATTTCAAGAGGGTGAGAGAGCTTACTTTCAGAATCTAGGGGGTGCTGACTGTTAAAAATAGGTATAGACGATTGACAATTTTTCTGTCTCCATTGTCCATTAAATCCCTTTTCAATTAAAATCCTTTTCCCTTCCGCCGATGGCCTTTCTTACTTTTCTTCCACTATCCATACTAGTTTTTCCCTTGCACGCCACACTCAACCCCTTCAGAACTCTTAAAGAACATTTAAATACATAGAGAGAATGGAAAAAATGAGGATTCTGGGACAAGTCACTACGGAACTTCCAGGAAAGCGAAAATAGAAACAGAAATAAAGTAGCATTTTCTTCCCATCACATTTCTCCGGAAGACAGGTTAGGGAAAGCAAAGGTAAAGAGAGTTAGGAGAAAGGGTGAGAGGTGAAAGCAGAAAACATGAAAGCACAGGGGATATACTTTCGCAGGAGCGCACGTTTTTAGCGGGAGCAAGGTGAACCGTGGCAAACCATTGGCATCCTCTTCAGTTTGGGAGGTATATGGCTTCTCACGCAAATAATCCGTTCCGGCCCCACCCTCTCTCCCCGCCATCGTAAATATGTCTTCCGGAGCACCTCGTTACCCACCCCTCCGACTCTCTACCACGAACTGCATCGATAAGCTTCGCTACCGCACGGCGGCCATTGTTGGATTCGACTGGGTCAAATGGGGCGCGACTAACGCTCATTGTCGTCGGGACGCGCGGCCCTCATTGGCCATTCATCGGCTGTAAAATCTTGATTCGATCCAATCCCTGAGTAGCTTCCGAGAAGGAGGCAAAGACCGGGAGATTAAGGAGCGAGTAACGATTTTGGAGAAGGATTCACTGTGTCTTTGGGGAGAACGACTTGCTCTCGTGTTCCCGGAAAGTCCGAAAAAAGCCGGACAGGCGAATCTAAGGGAGATGAACGTGGAGATACCCGGTAGCGGAGCTCGTTACACGGGCTGTGACCAATAAGGGAAGGTTATTTCGACGAATAATGCATGTTAACTACGCTTCTCGAATCCTAAGATTCCTTTCTAAGAGGAGAAACTTTTATCCTGAGACAAATAATCCTTTCATTCTTTAATGATATGTTCATGGATGGATTTATAATTTATCTCCAATTGCTATCTGAAGGTCTCATCCATAATGGATCTTCACTAGGAAAGTGATAATGAAACTTCGAAAAACATACTTTATTAATTGATTGTAGATACGTTGCAGGTTTACGGGCGCCTGATTGTTTTCTTTTAGAAAGAATTTCCTAAATAATGATTAATTCCATATAATTCCTACAGATTTTATTCATTATTTAAGTTATATCTCTATATAATTAAAATGCTGTAAATTACTCAATATTAATTGATATTAATGCCGCTCAGAACAATTACTTCATTCTTAACGCGTTGAATAAAATGGATTTTCTACTTCAATATATTTTATAGCAAAGGAGGGATTTTTGTTTCTGATTTTTCAAGTGGAAATTTTGATATTTGGATTGACCGGCCCCTAACAGCCTTAATTCCACACCTATACATATCATGAACATCTGTTCATATTTTAAAGATGGAAGAAGGATAGAAAATCAGCACAATAATGGAACAATCGAGAAAATAACATCTCACTCCATGAATTAATTTTCAGGGACTCTCTCATAACTCTAAAGTTTTTTTTTCAATTGAATTTCATACGCTTAAAAACTAATGTAAAGCTTCGTGAATCATTATAATTGAACGGTAACAACTTTTAAAGATACATTTAAGGATCATAAATCATCATCTTTAATCCATATGATTAGACAGGAGGGAAGAAATTAGATTGACTAGTGAGCGAGGAAATTTCAGCGGTAACCTCTGATTTAACTAACGACATCATCATTACCAACTCCTCTTCCCTCCTTGCCTTGCTCTCAAAACTTGCATTTATTCCCTGTGTAATTCTTATGCGTACCTGATGATACCTTCATGGCCGACACCGGCCGATCATTAAAAAATCTGGAAAATACGAAATTCGGTTTTTTCCTTATTAAATATCAAATTTTACTCCCATGTAAACTATGAAAAATTTATTTCCGGTTGCTTAGATTTGCTCGAAGAAGATTATGATCTAACGTTTCAATTGAAGATCCTTTCATTCACTGCTTTCACAAAAATGTTTACATGCAATTGTCGGATAAATTGCCGACCGCGTAGGTGGAATAGTTAAAATGATAGGCCTTGAAAAATCCAGGATTGAATCCTCAGCAATGCATTCTTTTGCTGGATTTGGCATGGGTAATTGTAGTCGCACAATGTTGTATTCCATGCTCAATCTCAATAAGGACGAAATATTATATTTATAATCATTGTTGCCGTTTAATTTTCTCTTGAAGCTTTCCTTTAACTTTTCTTTACAAATTAATGCATGTCAGTGAGTTAATCGGTTAAACTCACTCAAGCGATAACATTACACTAGATTGATTATTGGGTAGAAGAATTTATCGTAAATGATCATGTACCTTAATTTAACAGCGATTCTAGGTCATGTAATAATTTACAACACATTACAAAGCGTCTTTATCGAGCGAAATTGTGACTTGTAAGTCTCATCTTCGGTTTAACCCTTGTCTAAAGCATAACTACTCATATAAGCAAAACTTAGCGGTAATATATAGAATTTGTTATCAAATAATGCGGAAATGGAGAGAAAATATGGAAAGAAAGAATATTTTTGTGGAGAAAATAAAAAATTGCGGTTATTTTAATCATAGAAAAATATATCAACTATAGGAAAACACCCACAAAGAGAAGAGGAAGCGCAAAACCAGCGAAGTGTGGGGGAAAGGTCGAAAGAGAGAAATAGTTTGCAATATAAAAGATAATTCACATTTTAAAGGTATGTACGGATAAAACAAATAGCAGATTAGTACTGTTTTCGTCATAGCGAGATCAATATAAATTTTTAATGGAATAAACAGCAGATTTGCAGTCATAAATATTCTACATTTAATGTAACAAATAATCAAAATCATAAAGTTAATGATTAGTTTGTCATTTACTTGATTTTGAGATGATTCGTCCATGATTTACTGATTTTCATTAACTAAATCTGTTATTAAGTGTTTTTTAAGGAAAAAGCACCTAAGTCTCTGTTAATTTCTAAGGGCCACATAGCGATGGTTGCTTTCTGGGAAAATTTTACATTTTCGGCATTTTGGAAAGTTAGCCGAAGAAAGGCAAATGAAAGAAAGGAGAGAGAAAATCCAAACAAAAAACATTAAGGAGAGAATCCGGACATCTCGCCAACAAATGATCTCTTTAGGGCCTTTACGACGAGCTTCTAGGAAGTGTTTGAGAAAGCTTTCTCCTTGTGTTTCCTCAAACGGGAGAAAAGAGGGTACTGAGGTAGCGAGGGACGGAAAGGAAACAGTGCAAGAAACGGGAGTCATGCAGTGAAGGTCTCGATGGATATATGCCACTTAAGGTGCCTTCCGGAAAAAAGGTACGACAACATTCACTCCTAAGTTCGGTTCCTGTTTTCCAATAACTGTTTAGAATACAAGGCAAATAACCTCTACTGTTGTGAATATAACGAGTACCATTAATGTCTTTCCCATTGGTTTTACTAATTACATGAACATGAATTACATGTCTCCATGTGTTAAATAATAGATTAACTTTTAATCCTCCTTCAAAGCGGCGGGGTCTTAGAGACTTACAGCGCGTTAATTATTGACCGTATTATTTTATTGTAGAGAAATAAATCATTTTTTATTAACTATATAGATAAATACTCATAAAATGATCATTAGAATGTATCGTATTTTATATCGTATTTTGCATTGCCAAGTTCTAATATGGTATTTGTGAAAACCTAACATAATATAGAATGTCTCTCCTAACGCCATTATAAGCGCAATTTAAAGTCAGTATTGCGAAGTGTACTAATGATTAATTTTTCACGACCTTTGTTATGTTGTTATTGAATTTAGATTGTCAATCTATTTTTATAGTTCTTTTTATATATTACCTTTTAAAATATATGATTTTTATTTCCTTACACATAACAAAATTAATAAATATAATTTTGTTTCATTAATAAAACCTATTGGAATAGCCATGAAACCACTCCTTTCCTTTTTTATTTAGTAAAAAATGACCAAATAATAATAACCCAATTTCTATACTATCTCGGAAGTTTTATAGGCCTAAGAAAAAAATTATTCTTGTTCAAGAAACTTAATGAAACAGCTCACAGGTTAAAAAAATCGATGATTATCTTTCCACTATTGAGTACGTTCATAATTAAAGTTCATCTTAAAGTCTTAAGAAGGTAAAGGAGAAAACGATGGCAATATGTCGAAAAGAAAGAATTAAAAATTCATTAGATATTTAGGAAGTGTATACGAAACTTAAGTTCATAGATAGGAAGTTAACAAAGTTTCTTTGAAGTTTAAAATACTCATAAAAAGGCAACTGCTAATGTATGCCATTAAATTTTTCATTTATATACAGTCATCATAATTTGCAATCACAGAAATAGGAATTTAAACATTAAGTTCTCATTTTGTCATAGTCTAATTATGAAATCTTGAGATAGTGAAGACACAATGCGGACAGTTTGTATTTTCACACCGAGGGAAAAATTCCCCGATTTTATTACCCAAAAAAGTACAGATATTGACGATTCGCGATTAAAAATAATGGCCCCATCATCAGCAATAATTAACTTTTCCCATGTCATATTTTACAACTGATGATTTATTTTTTTATCTTACGTTTCGCAGATTTTAGATCCTTATATTCAATACCGAATCCTTTCAAATTCTATATTAATTCCTCATTTTGTTATAATTTCCTCAGAAACGTCCTTCATGTTTTCCATAAAATCTCAAAAACGTACAGAGACTTTGCGGACAGCCTGCATTTCCACGCTTCAGCGGCACTAATTCTCTTACTTCGCAACGCTCTCCGTCATTTCTTACTTCCTTTCCGAGCCTAACGGACAACCGGCAAATACGCATCCGAGAGCATTCATCACCCGCCGCTTCATTAGCAGTCCCTCCCGAACAAAACCCTCCACACAGACACCTAAATAATCCCGCAACTGCTCCCCCTACCTGGAGACTCGATAATCACGCACACACACGAGCCAACCAATCACATCCACGGGGAAATGGTGCCGTGCGGTTTTTCCCTTTGCGATTTGAGATGTTTCTAGACACGCGTGATCTATTCTCGTGGCGGTGGGAAAACAAAAGAGCCACTTCCGGTCGCAGATTACTTTCCGAGGAGTGCTAAATTGAGATATCGCGATTGGGGATTCATTCGTCAAGTAAAGGAGGCGTTTTCACTGATTCATGGATCTATTGTTTGCCTGCCGCCGACACAACACCTTTTTTTTCTCCCACACTTGACGTCATCCCCCAAAGATGGCGTTCTTGCGTGACAATGCAAGGAGGCGTGATCGTAAAGACTCGCTAAAATGGAGACAACACACTCTCCTCTTTTATCCCCTGCAGTTTGCTGAGTGGTTTGGGTCGTAATAGTTTATCAGAAGCGCAATAACAACATATCAACAAAGCAGATTGCTGGTGATAAAAATGGATAGCAATCAAATCCTAATGAAATTCATTTCGCTTTGCGGGGGCACATGAATAAACAGCTCAAAACGTGGTGAAATAAGTAATACTGGTTTGAGTCGTTATGGTTTATTACAAGCGATATAGCAAAACACCAACTACTAGCTAAACTGATGATGAAAAATTGAATAACCATCTAACTCCAATGAAATTAATTTCACTTCGAGAGGTATTCAAAATGAACAACCAAAAATGTAGTTAGGAAAAGTAACAGAGCAGCTTATTTGGAATCAGCAATAGATTGTCTTGGAAGATTCTCATATAAGTACACAAAAATGACATTGAGAATATTTTAAGACACATTCCGATTAACAAGGATTTCCTATTTGGCTGTGTATATGTGAATTTCAACGATTTGAATCCTTATAAGAAATAGAATTTCGGTTAAAGAGAGATATCCCAGAACGATATAATTTTTATTTACTAGGAGTCGATGGATTTTCTCAGAGTTCAAGTTTCCATTCATAGAGCGAAAAGCAAACTGATTTCAGCATTAAGAAGCTTGAAATAATATGAATATTGCTTCACTTTAGCAAATTTGCCAGAATGATCATAATTTGAATTATAAGAAATGACACTACGACCTGGCAACTTTCGCAAACCAGGAACGTTTGCCATATTTTTAATTCCTTAATACGTTTCAGCCGTTGTCATTGAAACAATTATAATTTCATTTCGTAATGTTCGATATATTAGATAATCATTGCATGAATCATATCAGGCCGGTCACGTACTAGACGAAAAGCAATGAAGTCTTGAACTTGAATTATGGCTGTTAGTTTATATTTGTAAAACGTTCATTTAAAAAGTGGTTTCATTTGGCTAACATCACCCCGATTATGACGTTTTTATAATTGTTGTTATTTTGTACATTATTCATACAGGTAGATGATTGCACAACCACCAAATACTGTATATTCTCAAATAACAGTCCACAATTTCAGTTCATTGTTTAAGGCTGAATTTAAAAAGTCGTCTTTTAAGTGTATCCTAATATTTCATGGGCGAAACTCAAATCTGATATGAGTCGAATATTTTGAATATCAATGTCAAAATATGCAACTTAATGTATAAATTATTACGGAAAAAATACACGTACGATAAACGAAAAGAAGATATGCTATTGAAAATACAGATCCTCCGATAACAACAACAACGTGTTGCGATACGTTCCAGCTCGGTAGACTAAACTAAAAGAGTAAAACATTTTCAGGTCAATAATTTTTCTCCTCATCTTTCAATAGAGATAAGTTTTCCTACAGTTTGGGTGCTGCCTGAAAGTATAAGGAAAGTTGTGCATACATACAATATGCTATATCTGGCTCAGATATGTTAAGAATAAGAAATATCTAAGGTCGACTTTTATTCGAGAGGTGTACATAAAAAATTCTGGATTTTCTGGGCACATCTCAGGGGGTTGAATATTAACTGAGATCGAGTATCACTCTATAATATGTTTGTCGAGTCCGGAAAACAGCAAAATGATGTGTACTCTGTTGGGGTAACTCGTTTGCCAAGATATCGCTGTAGTACTTCAGTCGTGCCTTTCATTCCGCCTTTCAAACGAGGAATGCATTACAAGGAAATTTTCCCTTAACGGTACTTGAACAGTGAAACAACGGATAAACACATCCTGTGGAGTCGCGGAAGAGAATTGGCGTACGCGGACAACCTCGTTGACTCTTGGCCTCATGGCAGATGGCTGCGGACCTACAAACACTCGAGAGAGAGGTTTTTGCAAAACATTCCTAACCTGTCCTCGCGTTCACTGACCAGGGAAAAAAAGGGTTTGCCCGAGGACAGGCAGCTTCCTGTGGCTCCCCATGGAGAGGCCACGTTGTGTTTGATTGATGGCTGGCAATGAGGGAGTGGAAGAATCGGTCAAAGAGAAGGGTGCCGACACGGAAAACGACCTCTCGAGTCCCTCCACCCACACCTCTCTGTTTCTATACCCCAACACTCTCTCTAATAAACGCATATCTATTGAATATGTTTCCAGGATATCGCTAATTCTATCATTTAAATAGATAGCTTAGGCATATCCTATACTTGCATAAGATGATACAATGGCTTTATTCCACAATTATTTTTAGGAACGCGGTAAGGTGGATTTTTTTATATCTTTACGGAGAAGCGATGTCTCAGAAATAAAATGTCCCGAATAAAAGAATATCTTATTTATCTTGTCTGTGTTATAATGAAGTTCCACCAGGTAAAGACCGAAGTGATTGCGTTTATGTCCTATGCTATTTAACACTAATCGCCTTCCAAATGAAAGATAATAATGATGTAAAATATATTGGTAAAGTTTGATAGATATGTAACCGTAAAATTTTATAGTAGAGAAAAGATGAAAGAAAGATGATAAAAGTGTATTGAAATTATAGTTATAATATATTGTAATTATAATCAAATGAATATTGTGTAATTTTAGAGTAATTTTGTTACTACAAAATAAACGAATTGTATAAAATAAAACACGGGGATGTAGCTCAGTGGTAGAGCGTTCGCTTTGCATGTGAAAGGTCCCGGGTTCGATCCCCGGCATCTCCATATTTTATACTACTTTTGTGATCGTATAAACTTCATGTCTAACCATCTCGAAATAAATAAATTTTGTAGCTTCCACAATATGCCAGATGATGATAATACTTAGACGAAACCGGTCGCAGGTTATACATATTGTGGAAGCTATAAAGTGTATTTATTTCAAGATGGTTTAATCACTTTTCCACGAAGTGAAGATTGAGCATATTAATTTTAACTTCATTTCTATATTCTCCTTGTGTTTCAATTCACAAATTCACAAGAGCTCACCTACTTTAACCATTTAAAGGATTTAATACACCCATGTAAGCCACAGCCTGTTACTATTTTTATGAAGTTTTGATATTTCTTTGGATAGTGAAGGATTATCTTCAATTAATACAGTGAATGAATACCTTCCTCAATCACAGTCAGCTCCTCACTCCACCATTATTTATTTTATAACTGATTTTACGAGTGAAAAATATATTTAACTCGGTAGCATGTAATATCATTATTGATTAAATGGTGCCTTGTGAAAGATTAATTTTTTACCCTACCTTTTTTACCCTACCCTACCTTACCCTCATGAAACATTACCACAAAGTTGAAATCAAACCATCGGATTCATTATTGTAACTGCTATGGTAAATACCTTACTCTTCGTCATTTTATTATTCAATTAACGTTAGTGACTTCAATTAAATTCAAATAACGTTAAATAACGTCAAATTCAATTAACGTTAGTTAGTATCAATTAGAAGCATGCGTGTTATTAGTACTAAACACTACAGGCCGTGGTGACGAAGTGGTTAGTCTGATACCTAGCTCTAACACAATGTCCAGCTTCGAATCCCGGAAAACCGGATTTTTCGGAATAAGTAATAATAAGTCTTATGTGTTCGTCTATTTTGTTAATGCCCCTCCTGTAATTGCCCATAAGTGGATGATTCTAGAGCACCAACTAAATAAAAAACATAATATAAATACTTTGAAAGAGGAAATTAATTATAGGACGACGAATCTGTTCGACAGAAGAATCCACAAGTAAATCAATCGTGAGATATTTGACCTCCCAGGACACTGGCAGATGCCATCGAAAAGAAATCAAGAAAACGAAAACACAGTTGGCAGGCCATTAAAAAATAAACTAATGCCACACGCCGTAAAACTCACCTTCACTCCCACACACGCTGCCCCGAATATAAACGTGGAAAACAAACCTCCACAAATTAAAAAAAGAATCCCTCCTTTAGGAAAGGGAGAAATTCCAAAAAAAGTTTTCCCCGACCTGGGAGAAGTCTTTTTTCCCTTCCCTTTGGACCGCTCCGCAAGTCTTTGGCCCGAGTGGAAGAAAGGAAGAAACATTACTCTTCCAGTTGACCTGTTGGTGAGACCAGAAGCACAGACAAGACCGCCTTCCCAATGAAGACGCCAATCTCCCATCCGAGAGATAGAGGTGCCGACGTTCTTTCGGAGGAGCATCGCAGATGGGTGAAAGGACACCGACAGAGGGAAGAAAAGAATACCAATGCGTTTCCTTTGGTGCCTTCCGATGCACTTATTTCTCTAATGTCCGTAGAGGCGGACTTGTCGTTCAGGAAGCCCCAAAGTTGGCTTCGGAACATGAAGACATAATTTAGCGGTTGCACGGACTTTCCAAATTTTGTGGCTCCGGAAGCAAGCTTTTTGAACAAGTGCAAAATGGCGCTTGGTTCTAAGCTGTGACTACTAATGCATATGTGATTTACACCACACCTCGGCGCCGAGTGGATACGAGAGCTTTCTATAAAAATATTAACCTTCTAGTTATTGAATAGGTTAGTAGCCTATACTGCGTTTCAGTTCCCTGTCAGTAACGAAACATTATGGGGGTATCAAATTCAATATACTCTTTGAGAATCCAAAAATAGTCTCATCCCAGTTCACTTACATGCTTTTATACTCTACAGAATTATATTCACTGCATATAAAGCATAAGTTATATAGCTTTTAAAAATCTGACTAATTTCAATTCCTTCGATGACAAATACCTGTATACTAATCCAAGATAACTATAGAAAAAAGCGATAAGAGTTCATCCTGTAATCTACCTTCGGAAAGCATTCCTGAATAAGAAAACAGTATTGTTTACAAGTAGTCTCTGTCATCACCTCTAAACACAAATGGCACCGTTAAATAGATTTAAAATAAGAAAAGTTTAGATTAACGTCCCTAGGGGAGTTGGAGCAATCTGAACGGGCGCTTGATGCGTCATAACTTTATCCCACTGACCACTCTCTTCCTTAATTACTTCTTCTTCAACTGAACTTAACTGAATACTTGATAGTAATAAACCTTGGAAATTTATAGCATAGTGATTTGAAAGCGGTTATTACAATTGCAGCTCTTATGTTACTCTTTAATATCGATCAGTCGGTAAAATAGATAATAATTTTCATATGTGACGATTGGGTATTCACTGCAAATTCTCATAGCTTTTCACTTTCAACCGAGACATTTTAAAAGTTTTCAGAGAACGAGTGCTTCCTCTTCGAATATATCCTTCCGCTTTGAATATATTGTCAGACTATTCTACACTTATAGTTTTGACTTTATTTTTGATTCCTGCAATAAAATATTGATTTCCCTGTAACCAAAATATCAGTTTTGACCCAAAGATAATTTTTCTCTCCCAAATGAGCTTATAGATAGAGGCATTGGGTGAAGCCCGTGGAGTCGGCAAACTCGGGTTGGGGGCGGTGATGTTCTATCAAGGGAACAGTTGCATCAAAAAGTTGGGGAAAGAATGCATTGGACAACATGTTTGAATTAAAATCAGCTAAATACGAGAGTAATAAGAATCACTGAAACATCGACACGTCATTTGGCGATATTATAAATCACGTCTCAAGATAATCACGCGATGTCCATTGAGGAGATAATTAGGACCGGCTCATTTACCACCCATAAATTCAACCTTTAGACATATATCGTAACGCAACAAAGCGAATAAATCTCTTTCACGGGCCCATTTTCGGGACACTTCAACACCGGCGTATTCAATTTTAGGAAGAAAGAAAGCTTGATTCGATCCAAATGGAGTCCTCACCTCCTTCACTCGATCCATCTCTTCACCCCCCTTAACCAACCTCATGAAGTCTCAATTTAGCCTTAATCAAGCCTTTTATCTCCACTTTTTTTCCCATTCCTTCATTATACCTCTTCCTCCTAATTCTCCCATTCATTTTTACCTCCAGTTTCCCTTTGCTCGCGAGCCGCATCCCATTTCTCTTCCTTTCTCCTCTCACGGAGGAAATTAACGGCCCCGTGGGACGCTGGTCCTTCCGCAGTTATTCACGCTGATGTATGGCGTGGGTGTACTCGAGGGCGGGCGGACTTTTTGAAGGCTTTTTCAAGGGTCCGCGTCAGGATGGAGATGTATCTTCTCTCCACCAGGGGGCGTATCCCCGTCCACCTTAAAAGGTAAGCGACGGCATGGGCATAGTCGCCTCCTCCTCGTGAAAACAGTCTAAAATAAAGAGAGGCCTTCCCACCGTTTTCTCTAAAAAGGGAAACCTTTTTCGGCTTCTCGCATTTTTGTTTCGGGGATGCAACTTTTTCCCGCCCACGGAATGGATACAGCCGACCGTTTGTCATTGGGAAAGGAGGGTCGACGAGAACGGTTTTGAAAATATCAAGACTTTTGGGAGTAAAACAGATCAACTTCATTCCGCCGACGCCGCAATTTTTCCCCGGTTGAGGAATCCCCGTTTTTTTCATCTGTTTCGGCGTTCTTCTTTCAGGACCATTTCCGAAGGTTTCAGGAATGTGGCGTTAAATGTTTGGAACACAACGGTACGAGGATGCGACCCTGAGGAGTGTTATTTATTTTACGCATTCTTCGGCTGGTGATTTGCATTTTTTGAGAGGGATCCGAAATTACTCGGGGTGTTATGTTGACGACCCCTTAGACTTATTTACCTGATTTTGACTTTGTTTGCTAACGAAGAGTTAATTCTTATGAACAGAGAAATGATCATAAAATACCTCGAAGTTCACTTTGTAACTGTTGAAAGCCAATTCTGATGGTTTGCGTGCATATTTTCTGGATTCAAATATCTACATACGTCGTAGAGTTTTGAAAATATACCGAGGAAAATGCATTAAGAATCAAATTATCCTTACCAGAGAATTAAACTAATAAAGATATAGTTCAAAGTTTGCTTTGCAAGGATGCACGTAAGTTATTTCTGAAGAAAATTTTCTCAACGAATAATCTCTCGAAAAACGTTTCATCGACAATCGACACTGTATTTAGAGGAAAACTAGTCGGATAAAAGCAATTATTACACTCTACTTATTTGAAATCAACATTCTACAACACAAGGAGACCCTGAGAAGCCTTATTTATTTTTCACATTCTTCGGCTTGTGATTTACATTTTTAAGAGGGAACGAAATTCCTTGAGGGTGTTAAGTTGATGGTCCCTTAGACTTATTTGCCTAATTTGGACTTTGTTTGCTGGCGATTGCTTAATGCTTATGGCCAAAGAAATAATCATAAAATATCATGAAGTTCACTATGTAATTGTTGAAAGCGAAATCTGATGGCTCACTTGCATACTTTGTCATAGAAATTGTGCTTCTGAAAACTTTGGGAATTCTAATTTGAAGAGTTAATGTCTTATGAATAACCAAATAATCATAAAAATCTCTTAAGTTCACTTCGTTACAGTTGAAAGCATATTCTGATGGTTTACCTGCATATTTTTCTACAGTATTATGTCTGGAACTAAAGATTTTTAAATGACTTAAGGGGAACAAGAACCCTATTACATAAATTTAAATTAGGAGCGAAAACGTTTCTGTTGCAAACTTGTCTAGTTTATGTTCATTTAATGGAAACATTATTGAATTCGTTTTATTCACATGCAACAAATTATCAATAAAACAATAAAATTGATTTTAAAAAATTGATTTTTTTAAGCTCCTGTAATTAATGATCTTAATGATCACAATACATACATATATTTTATGTTCTGGAGAAACGGATGCGTACCATAACGCCCTTATTATCAATTAGTAAATTGAGCTATTTAAAAATTAGATGCTTTAAAATAAGATATAACAAAAATATACAGATAAGTCACCTGGACGAGTGAATAATGAAATAACTTCTTAGATAAGTACGTTACATTCTACATTAATTATTTACATTAATTTCCTAAATCGGTCATTTGTTACGTATAAGTTCATTTGATTTCTATAGAGTTTGTTGAGTAACAAAACTTTTCGTGTTCATACTTCGTAATGGGAACCGTGTACAACACATATTCCCGCGTTCGCAACAAACAGGAAGGCACACAATCGCACACTTTTCTGGAAAAACACGACTGGTAGAAACCGAGTGTAAATCCGGATCGGCCATTCAAGATCGGCATCCACCTATATCTATGTATTAGAAAACTCTTTTCAGAACGCGTAACAATACGATCGCTTATTGAGCCTGCGAGTGCACGCGCAACTTGTTTGTCGATTGTCACCCATTATTGCTGAAAAAGCCGCGGACACATGTACGATGACGAAGCAATGGTTGTTTTTCGGACCTCGATACCATTTGCGACGGAGTTTTCTCCGGCAAACAACTCGTCGGGGGAAAGAACCATTAATAATAACCGGGCAGAGGAGGGGTTTTTCTCTCGTAACTGTTCGATGTATTCATTGGGGCAGCAGCAGCACGCTGTGTTCGTTTAGCGGAATCAACATGAGAGAGGTTAATTAGCATAATCGCGTTCGGAAGTCTTAAATCATGCGCTCGCTTTGCGTCCGTTTCGCCGCCTTTGAATTTCTCCGCCGATTTTGGTCGCTTAAAGAAACGAGGCCTTTGTGCGAAAAGCGTCCATTTCCGCTCGCGAAAATTATGCACACTCATTTGCGTGCTCTTGAAGGGGGAATTCCGGAGCAATTGAGAAGAGCGAGTCAAGAAACGGCAACAGCAATTCAGAGAACGATCATAGAATACCCTGTGGCTCAAAAGGGGAAGTATCAAAATAGTAAGTGGAGATAATGACAGAAATTTGAATATTCTTTTCGTGTAATGTAAGGTAACTTTAGAAGGCATTCCTTTGTAGATGGGATTATGAACCAGATAATCATTTACTATTAACCTCGTTTGAGTAAACGCAGACTTGAGGGGTTAACTGTAGAAAATATAAAAGAATTAACAATCATAGTGTTATGATTCATTATTAATGATTTGATAGTTGATTTTAGATTACTTCCTGTGGTCTATCCGAGGATATACTTTGTGAATGATTAGATAAAATTCACAATGAGTTCATAGTCACATTACACAATTAGTTGAGCCGCTGAGTCTTGATCTCTGCCCCGCCCATGAGGTATTTCTGGGGGATGAGGACAGTAGCGAATGGTATGTCCGGATTTCGGGCGGGAAGCCTCAAAATCCGTACAGCGTTGCATTTACAGATGTCAGTTCGTCCTCCGTGTTGGTCGTGACTGATTTGGTGCTTGCTTCGCCGCAATTCTCGCTTCCGTATATAGGTAAATTCTTCGTTTTCAAGTGTAGGTCGGTTCTTAATCTTATATTCCTTTTCTTTCTAGTTAACTTTATTGGTTATTTAAGTAATTACGTCTTTATTGCGTGAAGTGATTTATTTTGTATTTTAAGTTTTCTTACTTTGATGTTTTACATTGTCTCACTTTTAGTAGATTTTTTTCATTCTTTTAGTCCTACTATAGATTAATTTTTCTATAATACCTATTTATTTATACTTACTTACTTACTTATTTAGCTTCGATATTATTCTAATTTTGCTTTATTCATATTAGATTTAAATATTTGGTGGATAATTTAAATTCGGTAAATCATTACGATAAAATGAGCGATAAGAAGAGTGAATCAAACCGTGAGGGAGAATCGAGGCGTAAACATGTTCTTGGTATTGACTACACGAGAGATGGTTTTCAATCTAAGAAGCTATTTTGAGGAGGAGAGAAACAATAATGCGTCTCTTTTGCCATCGGAGAAAGTACTTGAAAGGACTGCTGCAACTTTGAAAATTGGTAACAGACAATCGCTCTTAGGTTTCTTTCTCTACCGGTTGGGGAATGTATTCCCGGAAAACATTCTAAAACATTAAGGCTGGGTTTTCCACACCCATTATCATCAAAATACTGAGGAAAATTTTCTTGGAAGAAATGCAATGGATTACAGTGGTGGCTATGAACTTAAGGTCCACTGAATACAATAGGGACTTCCTTCTCAGTAGGGGGTATACGGGTATGCCCAACTATGCTTTCCATGTATTGGAGGTTATGCGACTTGTAGCTGAGGTACCTGAGTATCAATGTCGCCACCTTGACCTCATAGGAGAAAGAGAGATTTTTGCTTTCCCTAAAATTGGGATAAAGTTGAATTTGCAATTGCTTTTTTATTTATTTAATACGTCTACGAAACTGATATTAATCAAATAGAGCACGATTGAGACACGGTACCTCAAAATCTCCTATTCCTTCCAACCTCATTAAATATAACTGTACCTGATAGCCAATATCAGGTAGATGATGCTGATAGATAATTTTTCAATAGGATTTTACGAAGTGTTTATTCAAATTTCGTGATATTACGCTATTTGTTATTACGCTTATCGTTTTCTTAATTAGATTTTTTCTTTCAGGCGACTGTATGAGACAGTCAGCTGCAGTTAATAATGAAGTAGGAGTTGCTTATTTATGAGCCTGTCATTTAAATTTTTAATTATATGTATACCGATTATGTTTCAATAAGTTAAGTTATACGTTACTCACTTCAAATTTCAAATAAATGTATAACAGAAACTGAAATTCCTTTGGTCAACAGACGACTACATGGACTACATTATAATTTGTGAAATATGTCTGTTGATTTACATAAGGTACTGGAGTTAGTAAAAAACATATTTTTAAGCAATAAAGTATAGCCAACTTGTACATATTCATCTAATTTAAATTATTCAAGTAAATATCAGAATACTACCCAAGCAAAGAGTTTTCTACGCGTTCCACCCGAGGATGGGCTTAGCGGGCAGTTGAAGCTATTATAAACTACCATAACTCAAGCCTCGATTAAGATATTGGGATGAAACTTTCATTAAAAATATATTTCATATTTACATAACATTTTTGTGTAATTATCATGGAGATTATTTAAATAGAACGTAATTTAGCTAGAGACTACTTTTTTCACTACGTCGACTAGATAATTTGTGGTCTTCTAGTATAAAACATTTATTATCTCTACAACATACCAACGTATGTTTAAATAATAAATTACGTTTGAAAGCTATAAGAACGAAAAATATATTTTAATTTTTTCAACTTCGTTAGATGAACCATTTCTCTAAAATGGCTTTAGGAATGAAACTAAAAAATAAGCCGCATACTTCAGAAAATTCGAATAAAGTATTTTTTGAGGATTAACTATTAGCACTACAACAAAACAATTCAGGGAAGATATTCTCCTTTTATTGACATATTTTTTATTTTAGTCAATGTTCGATTATCTGAAAAAGTCAAATTTGGCAACACCGCTTCCCCCACCACTAGCACCGAAAAAGTACCGCAGAGCTCAAGACTCAACGGCTCAACTATAGTAATTATTCAGCAAAGTATACGAGTGCTGACAAAAGGAAAGTACAGCCATTTTCTATATATCTTTCTATCACATGCTGCAAGTAATGATCAATTCTGAAAATAAATCAGTATCATTTTAAAACTAATATTCTCCTCTCTCCTATTTGAAAACTACAATAAAGATGTAGGCAATTACCTAACAACGTAAAATAGCCGTGAAAAATGAAAAAAATACTTGATAAATCCAATCGTTACTCCACATCAGTCGCAGATGTTACATCAAAATATTTACCTATGAACGATATCAAACACATACTTTTCTCTTTTTAGTGCGATAAAAATGCAGCATAGATAGCAATAGAAAATTCCGAAAATAACAGCTTAATAACTAACGCTGGACTAGATAGCACGAGATCTTTAATAACGCTGGACTACAATTCCATACATTTCAATAGGCAATAGAAAAAATATTACCGTGTAAGATATTTGAAAAAACTACGAAAACATGGATTTCAAGTTTGTTAAAAAAGTTAATTAAATTTTTAATTCATCCTAACTCTGTGAGAAAGGCGATAATTCTAGAAGAATTCATCTTATCCTCATTCTGAATTGCCCTGGTAATAAGGGAATATGCTTAGAGTAAAAAAAATATGTGTACGTAACTTGACAAGAATTACATCTGATCATGTTTTCAAAACTACATAAATATGCTCACAGAATGAGTATTTAAAGTTACTGCGTAAAAGAAAGAAACGTTTTGCATACATATAATAAACTTTCGAGCCGCCTTTTGGCACGTGTTAGAGGGGTTGTACACAATTACGAGTACATTAATTTTAGGATGTTTAATTGATTGAAATATTAGTCCCAATGTTAGACAAAGAAATGACAGAGTGGATGAGAAATGAGTGGAAAATAAATATTACCAAATAGTTATTTATGAAAGCCTTGTAAGAAATATAATATACCTAAAACATTTTAATATACCCTCCTGTATTACTTGTATATCTCTTAGAATAAAATGACGTTCAACCAGATTTCACTGCAGATTATTAATTAAGCTTTTTATGAGCCTGAAACTATCAAAACCATGGCAGGCAATCTTAACTTAAATATTAGTGTTTCCTCAGTGGATGAAAAGTTTTGAAACATTATGAAACCAACCAATAGCAGGCAATTCATTCGATTTTCTTAACTTAGGAACATTATTTACGAAAGTGCATACTCATATACCTTAACTTTAATTCCAAGAGCGTATTAGTAGTAGTAGTATTGTTAAAAGTGCTTCGACAGCTTAGGTCATTTCGCACATTGGCTCCCACCGGGATTCGAACCCGGGACCGCTTTCACCAAAGGCAAACGCGCTGTCCACATGACTATCCGGGAGCCTCCCAAGAGCGTATTATACCATGTGTATATTATTGTATGATTTATTAAAAAAAGTTAAAATATTAAGATAAAAAATATGTAAATCAAGGAAACAGCAAGGATTTACGATATATCATTTCTGCTACTGCCGTGAATCATCAGTGAATGATTAATCTGAGAAGCGGCTGGTTTTAGTTTTCATTTTTCGTATAGCATATTACCTGCCTATGTAACAAGGGGGAAACAAAATCTACTTCTTAACCGAGAACCTGCTAACGCTGACTTTAAGTTGCAATTGTAGCCTAAAAGTTAGTATTCTTTCTTTCAGCGATATCCAACCTATGTCAAAGAACATAGATGAACCCGATACCTACTTGGCAAGACTTTCTGAATAAAACTTAGGAATATACGCTAGACCTTACTTAATTTGCGAGTGTAACGTATCTTAACAACCTCTTATGTATACTGCAGGTATACTCTAGATGTGTGTTTCCTCAATTTTTCATGCTATTACCTTAATTCTACACCAAGCATCCTCCAACTAGCGTCTACAAAAATTATTTTATGAATGACCAAATCCAAAACTTAATAAAAAGCGAATAATACTGCATTTTCAGGATATCTACCAAGTCACTGAGTGGCGAATTTATTATATTTTCTTGTTGCCCAGAAATCACTTTATTCGATTACGAAAGATGGATGATCGACAGCTACATAATTATCTTACGTCAAGGGTCCCCCTGGTTAAGTTAAGGGCCTTAGGGGGCGGTGTTCCCCAGTATGGGTTTGACTGCTGTAGACATAGCCGTCCAAAGAGATGGCGAGCAGGGCGGCAATCGAGGCGCCGAGGTTTTACGAGATGCGGTTAATCAAGATCGTTCGTAGAAGTTTCGGTGATGCGCAGATATTTCGGCAGGAGACTAGGTAGTAGAAAATTTATTTAAGGATCACACACTTTTATAGGAGCTCATAAATTAGTTTCAAAGTAAGTAGAGAACAACTCATGAAAACGGTGCACTCGAGGAAGTATCTGAAAGGGGTGATCAAAGTGTCAAGAAAAATAATTTCCGAATACAATATTTACGAATCACTCGATGAAATAGATATTAATCATCGACCCTTGCAGTGTATTCTCATACAGTTCACCTATAACTTTTGTGTAATTGTTACAATAGCTAGTGCGATTAAACAGTTATTTGCTCGCCTCCCACAATTCAACTTTTAACCTAGTTACTCATTAATGGTAAATATTATCATTGAAAAATACAGAAAATCGTATAAGAATGAATTTTAAAGAATGGGAGAAGCTCCAAAATGATTCCATGTCGCAGTTTATTCTCTTGCAGCTGATACATCAAGTTGGTTGATTTTTGACGATATCCTGAAAATACGCAATGCGTAATACGTATCGTATAAAAATTCCTTCACCGGATTCGAGTTTTTATATTTTGCCTACTCACCAGTAAACATCATTGCAGGAAAACTAATCAAATCAAACAAAATTGATCTATACGTAGGAGGGACTCGTATGACTCCATGTCTGAGGCTCCAATACATTTCGTCACCTGCCTCTAACAATAGGTAAGACCTCGATAAAACAATACCGCGCCCATGCAAACAGTTTCACGGAAGGATGGCATGCCCTCTTCCCTTCCAACATTTCACTATCAAGCAGCGGATTCCCTCCACCGCCGGCCGACTCATGCAGACTACTCCCACGTCCCTCCCCCTTTCCGGCGAGTCGCGTGGGGCGTGCCCCTCGACCGCTATGTCAAAGAGAAGAGGGAAGCTTTCCCATTGGCCGGCGCCTCGGTGGGTGGGCAACGCAGATACGCCCATTAGTTGCCGCGGCGCCGGAAGGAAAAGAAAGAACAAAACGCTCACCGAGGATGGCGCCGTCGCCAGCATCCCTCTGCTCTTCTAGTTGCGCCGGATGGTGCATCGCACCTCTCGGCGGGTCCAGGGGGCGTCTTGGCTCCCGAGGAGACGGGATGCTGGCGAGAAAATGAGACAAGATTGATGTGGATAGGCGAAAGAAACCAGAGCGCGCATAAATTAACCACGCCATGGGAAAAATCGTCCCCTATTCAAGGGCTAATTCAAAGCACCATCTCCCGTCGAAATTACCGGCGATAGGCTTGCTATCACGTAGCAATTTTTTCGTCTTCCGAATGTAATTAAACCTTCTAAATAAAGGAGAATTCCATGCGGTCGTTATTAACATATTCCATATTAGTTGCTTAATTAATGCAGATTACGGTGGGTTGCTAAATTCTTAAATAAACAGGATTACTTTCCTTAGCAGCATCGCGATACAGAAGAAAAGGTGCGAACGACAAACAAATTAGGTTTTTCGGAATTATACAAATGTAAATGTATGAAATTCTTTCCATGGAGACACCCACGAAATGGAAAAAATTGGTATCAAGTTTTGATTCAGTGTATTAATGGCATGCTCTCGAAACAAATATTCATGTTTCTTCAAGGGCAGAAAATTTGAATACCATCACTCACTATTTTAATTAGAGTAGAAATATTCCAAATTAAAGTTAAAACTGATGCATTTTAGTATCAGACATAGGGAAGCCGAGCAAATCATTTCCATTAATGTTTCTAGATTTATGTTTTCGAATTTTCCATGATCTGCTACTTAAAGCTATTCATAATCGTGAAGTGGAAGAAAAATAAGAATTGTGAATAAGAAAATGAAGGATCATTTGGAACTGATTCAAATCAAATTTTAAAAAATAGCAGCACTGAAAACGCAGTTAAGTTATGAGATTCGGCTCTTCAAATGTATTAATTATTAAAATTTTCCAATGACGTGTCAATTTTTTAGCTCGTTAATTATTTTTGAAAAATTAAATTAGAAAGATATCGATAGAGAGAGCATTGCTTAGAACTTTAAAACGATGAAATGTGCGATAATTCTAAGTGAGATAAATAAGCGCAGCTTTTTATGACGACAACATATACTGCGAAAATAAGTAGGCAGTATTACTTAAGCAAAGTAGGTCTGAATACACGAAACGACTTCGGCGCGAACTTAAATGCATTCGGAAAGCTCGCTCCATCGCTCCAGACATCAAAATATTCCGCGGTTCCCATCTCGGCCTAGGACCCAAGGCCGCCCGCTAGAGGCTAGATCGGCTAGAGCATTAGATACATGCTTCCACTGCCTGCACACTCATGCTCCCCTGATACTAGAAATAGGAAAGGATAGTCTTTGAAAGTGAACAACAAAACTAAAGTTAACAATTTCGCTAGTTTTGGGAGGCCCTCCTTAAAATCCCTCGGGTTGCGAATGGTTGGACACATCTAGACGAGTTTCTCATTAATTTAATCTTAAGCACACGGGATTCAGAGACGCAAGAATCGGCTGTTGTGGAAGAAACATTTCATAATTATGATTATAAACAATTAATCATACTTTCTAATCTTCGTTCGTCTTAAAGTTTTTCAAATGTAGTTTGAAAAAAGTAAGTCGAAATGGAAATCGTATCGTATCGAATAAGCTCGAACCCAACCGCCTCTATTTAGTTCCGGCAGCATAGCATTCGCATACGGGAGCATAAACTATTCCAATGTTGAATTTCCCTCCATATTTGGGACGAGCTTCAACAATTTCGCGCCATTTCATAACTAATACTCCATCCTAAAAGGTACGCATGTGGGTGAGGCGAACGCATAGTTGCCCGGTAACTAATGCTGCGTTAGTGACTCGTTTAGTACACATGATTCTATGCTGCAGCACTAATTCCGCATAGCATGTGTGCATCGTGCACATATCTAAGCTGGGGAACATAAAAAAAGTGCCCGAGTTGCACCAAAAAAAGTCACGGGGAATATTTAAAAACCTTCCGTGATCGATAACTATCACGACATGTGCACTCTAGAAGTCCTCTCGAAGCCCTCCTATAGTAACGCGGGGAACTAGTTGTAGCGTTATCAAAGGCACGACTATACCTCCTGAAAACCTATATATCCCTACTATCCAACTTTGAAGTTATGCTAGGAATTGGTATTTCTAAGCTTTTGCAACGATGTAGAATGTCCATAGAAATCGAACCGGCTGGATACTATTGCTGAAACTAACTTCATGTAAAGGCCTCGCTTGTAAAATGAGGGGTAAATTGGAAGGGGCAGTGGAGGACTGGGCGCAGAGCGAGTGGCGGGAGGGGCGCACGGCCTTGCCGAGAGATTCTAAGCATAGGAGCTTCGCATAGATAGATATGCGGCGCGTGCCTGGGAATCTATGCTGCGCTCAGCCACGTTACTCTGTTAGAATCACGGTACACAATTGTACTACATGTATCTCTGCAGTAAAAGGTACTTTTTTTGCTTAGTATCAATTCCATTTCGAATAGTAACGCACGCACAGTATCCCATTCACTCGAAATGATTAGAAAAAGAGAAATGTCTCGCTTTAAATTCTCTTTCGATTCTGAGAAATTCCGGTTTTCATTCACCGCCTTTTATCCTTGTATTTACTTACATTTTTCTGTTTTACTCGTCCTAATGGGCATTAAATTCGGTTCGTCCATCCTAAAATAATCCATCGAGAGTTAGGAAGGGCTAAAATGGACACAGCGAATTGATTCGCTGTTTTACTCGTGGATTTCAGCCGTAAGAATGTAGCTTTACATTGATTCGATCACGGTAATAAATATAGCTATCATATTCCCTTCTTATTTCTTCTCTATTGATTCTTACTTTCATCTATTCACTTCCACGCTGGATGAAATTAAATAAGTCAATAGATAAATAAATAAATTGTATTTATTGTTGTCAATATTGTGACTTCAAAATCTCCTCTTCCATCTTAGGGGTGTAATTAGTGAATAATATTAGAAAGATTTTAATTAATAGAGAATAGGAAAATTAGGCTGTGGATATAAAAGTACCCTAAGGGTACTCTAGAAAAAAATATCCACAGCTAGAAAATGCCCGCAAAGGAGGATGTTTTGAAAAAACACAAACATACCGAGAGTTAAAAAAATAGATGCCCTCACATGACCTAAAAATAATAAAAACGTACTATATACAAAGCAAATAGAATGACTGCCAATGTAATTCACAAAATACACTATTAAAGTAAAAAAGAATAACTCAATATGGTAAGTAAATGTAGAAAAAATTATAATGAACAATATAAATGAAATTCGACATATTAGTACGGCAATTAATAAAGACACTTCGCGTAGTGACAAAGACTGAGCAAAGGTTAAAAATTAACACGTAATGTGTTAATGTGTCAATTAATACGTAAGTAGAGCTCCTTAACTCCTTAACTTCACTGATGGAAAGGTTTAGCTTACAGGATATTTTCTTAATCTTTGAAGGAATTCGATTTGTTTATGTTTAGTGTTTTCTATGACAACAACAAAAATTAAGCTCTGCTGGGTTGAAAGGGATATGCTCACGAATATCTAAAGTGTAAGGATTTAATGAGATATCATCTTCATTCATCATCACATATTAGCCCATTAGCTAATACATGTGGAATCTTAATGTAAAATATAGTGAGTTTTCCCAAAATCGATTTGATTTGAAAATTTAGTATACACTACATATAAAGCTAAACGATTCACATAATGAATGAAGAATATCGAACTTTGTAGTAACCTTTATATTCTCTCAAAAGATCAAATACGTATTTTTGTTTGCGTGGCGACTTCCTGTATCTTGTACATACACACCATAATGGTGTCACAAAACAGTAATTGTAACGTAGTAATTTCTCATTTAACTTTAATAAGTTACAAAAACTAAATTACATAGTTTTTAATTTTCTATTGATTACTTATACTTCGAAAACCGGAGTTGTTCAGTAGTTTGCGATGGACAAAACAAATCCCAGCATTTGGTTCTGGAATCAATACAAAAATAAAATAAAATTCATTGAAAACTATTTCCTAGTTTTTCTATTATGGCTTCACTAAAAATTTATTAAATAAAAATCGAGGCTGGTTAAATTGGAAATTCCATTAGGATATTTGGTAGTGATAAGCCCAATGATTGATTAGATTTATTTTACTCATATGTTTTAGTATTGCTTAATTTATTTGTTATTCAACTTAAGGTAAGGTTAGCAAACATCGAGCATTCATGTATTTATGCATGAATGAATGTATATCTTAAAAAACATACAGTCAATGTTAGTAAACCTTATCTATCCACAGATTTTTGTATTATTTCCTGACCTAGATGTTATTATTCATTGTATGTACACTCCTGGCCAAAATTAACGCAGCACCTCCCTAGCGATTCTAACGGCCGGTGCTGCGTTAATTTTGGCCAGGAGTGTACATATTCTGCGATGACTATCAATTATTCTCTTTTATAGAATAACACGAAACATACCATGCTTAATGATCATACATGAATCAAATAAACCTATGAAGATAACGTAATTTTTCTAATTTAGAGACCAGAATCCATTCTTGAGTAGCAATTAAATTATAAGTTCTTTCTCCGCGGAAATTTAATGATTACTTCAATTCACTTAACTCTAAGTATGTTAAAGAAAAGTAAGCATATAAGATCCTTTTAATACTAACGGCACTCTTTTTATAAAGAAATGATTCATGATATTTTCTAATTGATATAAATCGAGGATAGCCTCATCTTCCATTGTGTGCCATCTTCGTCGGCCATTGTGTTCTCATCACTTCGTACAGATCGGTTACGCCCACTCAACTAATAGCCTTTCATTTGTCTTATACGTCCTCAGTTCCACCGTTAATAACTGTTACAAGTTTGGTGGAAGAATCACGGTGATCTTTAGAAGTGTTTTTTTATGTGCCGTCATTAGAGAATCTCTAGCAATAAACATGTATGACTATCCGGAACGAATTCAGAAAGTAAGCAGGTAGGCTCAAATACCTCAAGGCACAGCCATCGATGGTAGGTTAGTACTTGCACGGTAGACATTTCTATGAACGGCTCCGATTAAAAACGGAAATTAGAACTCCTCAACGCTCGTAACGAGACAGGAAGATGGTAATTGAAGTAATTATTAGCCAATTATTTCGTATAATCCTTGATAATGCAGATCCTTTGATGAAGAAATAACGAACAACAATGGATAGTGGTAAGTGATGTAAGAAAGCGTAATAACTGACACCGACGGTAATCATATAAGAGTCAAATAATACAGTTAACAAAAACGAAAGGGTCAATTGCTACCTGTTGTATTATCACTTGATACAAATTATTATTATTTACGATAATGGCGAGGATTATCTCATTAATTTTACAAAGTTATCGTTCATTCTACTATTGAAAAAAGTGATCATTTAAATTTCTTAACGAACTGAGCATTATGTTGACTATATTCAAAAATCATGATTTGCAGTTTCTGTTTCATGTTCATTATTTTTTTCTTACAATACTAACTCTGTTAATATCTAAAATTTCAGTATTATTTTGTGCTTTATATCATGTTCTTCCTGCCATCTTAAAAGTGTCATTATAATGCAAATGATGCATTTATACACAGCTGAACTCAGCAACGCTTATTTATTTACATCTTCACAAACTTTAATTTCTAATTAATCGGTCTGTGTAATATTCTTTCGGATAAATGTTTTCGAGTATGTATCGATTTATATGATGCCTCAAGGTATGGAAACAATTGTTTTAGGATGCAAAGGCTATGGAATTATTATAGATTGTCTCGGGCACCGATGGCCTTGTATTTGCAGTGAAAATGCGAAAGTTACTTATTTGCAGTTAACTAATAGTAATATTTTAACATCCACAATATGTTCGCAGGAATAACGTTTGAAAGATATCGTTTATTTTGCAGGTGAATTTTCAACCTAATCGAATAATGCTTATTTAAACATGTTCACGCATGGAATATTTAAAAATAAGCAAAGGATTAACCTGAAAAGAATCTTCTCAATCAGAGATACTTTCTGTTACGAGTAACTTTTCCCCAAAGGATAAAAATTATTGAAATTCCAAAAATATTCGACATTTTTTACACTGAAAGACTGAAAAATGGATGAATGAAAAACATGGCATTTTAACATTTCACGGTTGAGAATAAAAGCATCGAGACAAATGTTATTTCAGGATGAGTAAATAAGGAAGCAGTCTTTATCCGTTCCCTAAATCTTTTTGGATAATTTCTTGATCCGATCTTGACGCCCCTTAAAATAAGGGATACCGTATCTATAAACTGATAACCAACAGAGCAGCTATTCCATTATTAGTTTCGTACTGCAAAATAATTAAATTATGAGTAACATAAAAAGACTCGATCTTTCAACGTCATACCAGCAGAAAAAAGAGCATCTACATCACCTCTGCCATGGCGACCCCAATCTTAATAAGAACATATCAGTCGATTCCCGAAGAGTAGATGGCGGGAAATAGAAATATATATCGCATACACATAAAGGGGTGACTAAGCGAGTTTTATACGTAAACCTCGCCCCACTCACCCATCCCGTCAGAAGAGGTGAGAAGATACTCCTCGGACAAAGAAAAGGTGGCTCATAATGGTAGAGCAGTGGGAGTCTCACTCCGAGGAGGAACATTACGTCTGTCACAAGCGAAAAGCCTTAGCGGAACAACCCTTTCCCTCCGGAGGGATTGGCTGCTATTCGGTACCGCTGATGACTCCCTTTTGCTCGCGGTAACAAAAGAAGAGCGTCCTGCGACGCCTAAATGAGACGCCGCTTCGTGATGATGCCGACAGCGTGTTGTTCTCACACTTAATAACCCAAGGCGGCGTTATGAAAGGGCATTTTAACTCATCTCCGTTTGGGAGTTAACAGGTGCGGGGAGGGAAAGGGCGCTCGTTTGCGACGCAGTTTTGGTGCTTTCGAGGCTGTTTAGGTGCACGCGATTCCGTGGGAGATCGGGTTGGGTCATAGCAATCAACACTATGACGAGGGTATGACCTCGTCATAGTGTTGATATATCAGAATATATGAATCCGGTTCGATACCTCTTAAATTAAAAGTTAAATAGCTCTTACCAAAAAAGTAATTGGTGGAATTTGTATCTTAATGAAACTTTCTTTAGTTTGGGACCCACAATAATGGTTTTTACCCATCAACAAATTTCCAATTTATAAATATTTACTTTCTTTACACGTGCAATTATTGCTCAGCATTTAGGAGTGTGATGACTCTCTTATTCTATTAAACTCATCCTAAATTATATTATGCTCTCTTAAAATAAGAATAAATAGGAACAGTAAAAGAGAAAATTTAAAGTTGTGTTTACGAAAGTATTAAGAATAGAGCTTAGCAAAAAGCTACTGCATCCAGGACAGTAATAATTAAAACATGTAAAGAAAATTCGTGCAATATTAAGTCGGATTACAGAAAATCCAAAAATAAAAAAATATAAAAAATTACTTTGACTTGATGATTCATGTTACTTCAATAGTAATGCCACCACATAAAATCAATAGTAGTAGGAATTTCAAAATCGGAAAAAAATAAACACGTAGGAAATTGTATTTGGACAGTTGAGATCAAGCATGCCTTCTGTAAAAACTCATTTATCCTACCAATTACCACCATAAATTAATTTTATATCCATTTTAGCAGGTACCATGCTTAATTTAAAATCCTTAACTCTGTAACTAAAGATTCTCGCAGGAAACTTCACGTTTTATGCGACGTTGTTATACTTTTAATATGTGAAGTATAATCCTTGTGTAGTGTATTCATTTCTGCAAAAATAGTTCTAAGTGTTCATTTAAAAGCATTCCGGAAGACCATGCTTAATCCTGATGGCCGAATTGAAGCAAGCAAGTCCCGCCAACGGATCGCATTCGTCCCTCGAGAAGAGACGCATGCAATATGTAAAGGTTAGGTAACTAAAAAGTAAAAAAAATTCTGAGCCAATCAGAACGTCCTCCATAGCCATTGACGTTTACTATAAATTCTATTTAATCCAACAAATAATTTCGTAATCCATAAATTCGTACGTACCGAGTAAACCATTAGAGTAAAACATAAAAAAACTCTAACAAGATTTTTCGAAGCTATACGTTATGAAAATAATTATTTTGTAAACTGCATTTACAACGAATTTGGTGCTCTGCAATGGAAAAATACGACCTTGCCAGGATTCGAACCTGGAATCTTCTGATCCGTAGTCAGACGCGTTATCCGTTGCGCCACAAGGCCCTTGTTAGAATATCGTAAAATTAAATATTTTTCACGGAAGGTTAAATAACTAAACGTATTAAAACAGACTAAACAATAGAAAACAGACCAATGAGTACATTTATCCTAATCCGTCGTTCCTTCTTTCCCTTCCCACCATAGTCTTTACAAGAGATATGGAATTTTAGCACAGCAATTTACAATCGATTGAAGTTCTAACATAATTGTGACTTCGAGAAGAGTTTGCTAAGTAATAATTCAGAACTACTCCCTCCCCTAATTAAGTTTCTGTAGTCTCCCTTGTCCTAGGGAATATGCTTGTGAAGGTTCACACGAAGTTTTTTTAGTAGTATAGTGAAATGAAGAATACAAGAAAAGAATACATGAATATATAAATTAGATTGAAAATCAGGGATGAATTGAGTGATGATTATAGCATAGGTACTTACATCCATTCATTACCTATTTTTAGAGGTAAAAAACATTTATCAATCATTTTTGATGCTACAGAGATTTTATAGACTAAGAATAATCATTTCCCAAAAAGCGTTCTTGCCCCACTTATGATGATGCCAAGGTACGTCTCTGTTGGACGCTGCACTATTTTTCCTTCGTTTGCCTATGAAGTCGTTTCCTATCCTTATCTTTCGACTCAGCTAAAGATAGCAAATTACGTAAACAGGACGTTGTTATCAATAGCGATAGAAACGAAGTGCAGCTGATGCGCTTCACGCTAGAGAGCAACTGGTTTCTATGGCAAAACCTTGTGCTTGGGCTCGAAAGAGAGTAAAAAACTATTCTATCACGTATTTGAATGAAAAACATATTTTGGAAGATGTAACCTTCAATATCGAAACCCATAGGGAACCAGGGAAATCTAAAAACTTGTAAAAAATAAATATTTGTCACAAATTATTGTGGAATTCAATTTCATATTTTTCATAATAATGGATTCACTTTTTTTTCTGATTAGAGTAGTGAGGTAATAATAATTCCTAAAATACTAATATCCAAAATAAGATGTTTCTAAAAGAAATGAGTAGAAATGGCACCATATCTGCATTAACAAAGTAATGATGAAGAAGAGAATCGTTGTACTTTTACCACAGTGTTTATAAAAAATAATAACAAATTCACTACTAGTTTTCTAGTCGTGAATTTTGCCACCTCAAGACTTGAGGATTACGACCAAACGCTGAAACTAGTCTTGAATTTGTTATTATTTATTTTAATAAAAACTATTAAAAAAGCACATCGATTCTCTTCTTCATAATGACGTATTTCCACAGGACAGCGCCATAGACAGTGGATTTTACTTAGTAACAAAGTATTTTACGTGCATATGCTTGCGAAAATATGTCCTGCCTCAATGTTAACATTTCTTAATGTAAGAATAATACTTAAGGATATGGATTTATGAGAGCAGTAACTACATGATAGATTTTCACTATTTTTCTATGAACTGGCTAATTAGGTAGGTTCAGCTTTCTTTCAATCACGCTGTGCTTTGTATTTTATATATCTGTATTTTTAATATTTTGATATTTTTGTTAGGTTAGGTGCATTAAAGGCCCACATGGTTTCAAACTCACCGATTAAAGATTCATATAATAATAAAATTATCAATCTGTCTAAACCTTACCAAATCTTTTTGAAATATATTTCTCTGCGTTAAGAAATGAATTCCAACTAGCGCGTCCTTGATGAATTGCAAATGAATGAGAATATAGATTGTTTTTAAGTTGAGCTGCGCGGTTTCACTCATAGACTCGTGGCTCCTAGGAGAGTGCACTAGACGGAAGCGAACAAGAGAGGCGCGCAATGCATTCGCAAAGAGGATCTCCCATCGCATTCCCAGAGCGTCGTTCATTCACCCCTCACGATGCATGCACTCACAGTCACGAGCATCTCGGTAAACAACTGTGGAAGAGAGGGGAAGGGAGATGAAAGCGAACCGTTCAATAACAAAAATAGCTACTGAAGAGGATATTTGTTGTCGTCAACAAGGTGTAGGCGCTTACTGTGCATAAGTGATATCAGAATAAAAATAACCTATTTACGTTGGCACCTATGCTAAAACCTGATATCGCTAACGAAGATTTTTCCCCGATTTTCTGAATAGGAAAACGGGTACCGCATCGGGAATTGTATTTTTGGAGGATACTCGTGTATGAATGCGCCAGGGCCGGCCTTGAAAAAGTTCCAAAATGACTCAGATCTTGAAATCTGAAAGTTTTGCGTACGTCTCAAACAAAGAGAAATGTTAATTTAGAACTGTGGGCCATTCTTCATTCTTTTTCATTTTTTGAAATGACAATATCTTCCTTAGCAATATATTATATATAGATATATAATACATCAAACACATTACTTATTTGCTGTTTAAGCTTCTTAGCCATCAGAACGGAAACAAATATTTTTTGTCATCCAACCTTTTGTGCCTTACTTAAATGTTTAAAAACTATGATTGGATATTTCAGAATGGGAAATTCTTTCTAAAGGCACACGATTAATTACAGTTTTTCATAATATCGTGTTGGACATTAGATATGTACCGCATATTTCCACAAATAAGACGAGTTAAATAGCAAAATCATAAAAAGACCCCTAAAATACGGGGTCGTCTTATAGGGACAGATACAAGAAAAACGGATTGAAATTTATGTAAAGTAAAACCATTATAAAATAAAAGAAATCATTCGCCAATCTATTTTAAACTATATAGGTATGTAAAAATACTAAAACAAAATAAATATTGAAAGTTGTTTATTAAGCTACTGATAGTCACCCTAATGCGCTATTCAGTAGGAATATTTGCAGCAATCGCTAGGCAGTGATGCCAGATGCAAGAATATAAAATTTGTTCCTTCGAAAAATTATAAAATAGGATATAATTTCATATACGCTGTACAGTGTAACTACCCAGATGATGATCAGTGATGTAGACTAAATTCATAGGCCGTTGATAGGGGAACACCTTGTAGGACAGATATGTGATAAAACTATAAGACTTCGATAAAATTTATTCCTATCTTATCTTGTGGGTCATCTTTTCTATGGAAATATGTTGTATTTATGAGTTAGTACATTTTATTTATTTATTGGTGGCGTAATGGTTAGAGTTCTAGTATAAGAACGGCATTTTCCTCTATTCGAGTACCGGTTGGTCGGGTTTTTCCTGATCAGGGTATGTCTATGTCTATGTAAGAACCCTGCAAGCCGCCTTTCGGTGTGTGGCAGGGGGTGCAAGCACCTTGATTCTGATATGATCAAGCTCTATTTTGTGGAAGGGAGCCATACTAAATAAACGAAAGATATTTAGTAACACACTTGATTCTGTTTTTCTAAATGGAGATCCATGTTTATGATTGTCCATATTTCTGGATAAATTGTACAAATTGCTGCATAATATGAAATCCTGTTTAGATAAATAAATTACAGAGACGGTCTGGAGCAGAAAAACACTCAACTTTCTCGCTCATGTTATATAAGTTTGTTCCTAAACCTGATGTATATATGACTGCGGTTTACACAGCTTTTAAACGGCATAGGACAACTGGAGTTGAATGAGATGAACGGCCATGACTTCTAACGCCGGTTTTACTATTCCATTAGAGCGAGCAAAATATCCAGCGAAAGTGAAAGGATTACCCAACAGAACGCAGTGGGCAAAGGGGTGATTTATGGCCGAATTCTCAAACTCGATGAGTCCGCTCAAGGAATGGCCCCCATTCTTCCACTGTCCTTGGAGATGCGAATGGTCGGAACCAAGGTTAGAAAGCGTCACCCAAATTTGAAAATATTTTCCTGCGGAGAACCTTCGGAATCCTACGATCCACCAATAAGTTCTGTGAAGAGCAAACATGCTTTTCTGCGAGAACAGCTGAGAGATCTGTTTCCGCTCATTTATTTTAGTAATCTCGGCTTATAAGTGATCTAAAGTGAAGGTTGCGTACTTCTCAATCTTCCACTCCAGAATGACGTATGGGATCGCTTTATGGGGAAACTTCCCACATTGGAAAAATATTTTCATAATTCAAAAAAGAGTAATGGGAATCGTGGCTAAAGCTCCCAGTAGAGAATCATGCAAACAATTATTCCAGGAATGGGGAATATTGACTATGCCTTCAGCATACGTTTACGCCTAGGCGGTCTACATACACAATAATGTAGATAAATAAAGTAAAAAAGAAGATCATCATGATCATCTCACAAGAAGAAGAGGCAATTTGAGGACTCCATCTCATAGACTTAGTTTAACTGGGAGAGGTTTTGAGGTGATGGCACTAAATATACATAACAAACTACCTGTTTCTATAAAAAATAATGAGAATGTAAAATTTTGTAAAGTTTTAAGTGAATTCCTCATCATAAAAGCTTATTATAAGGTAAATGATTTCTTGAGTGAGAAAAATGTATGATTTGTATTTATACATATTAATGTACTTATAAATATTAATATTTGTGATTTATATTGTAAATAATATGCCTATGTTACTGTAGATATTTTAATTATGTAATATATTTGGTGAAGATTTAAATACTTGACGTTTCCTATAGATACCTATGTATGTCCTTGGACTAATAAAGTTATTATGATTATTATAAACATGGTGTTTATTCTTGGAAAATCTACTTTGAGATATTTTAATGAACAGATGTTAGGACGATTCGCTTCAAACTTTAATTTTCCCGCTATTAGTCCGAGAGTAATCGAATGGGAAAGAATAGGCGATCCTTGCCGCACGCCGAATGGCTGCTTGCAGGGTACATAAGTAGATGCAGATAAAGGAATTGCAACTCCTTGGTCCTCTGAAGACTCGGCTTCCAGTGATGAGCGAGGCACCCGCTTCAGACAGATGTAATCTGTGGTGTCGTCATTAAATATCAATATATCCACCGGCTAAGACAAATTGTAAGTGCGGAACTGTTCATAATGCAACTACAATGGTATGGTAAATAAAGCCAACCTCGGTAATCAATATGATAAAGCAATCAGTTATGCTTGTCACTAATATTAGCTAACAGAAATAATAACCGTAACTATTTTGTTCAATTGTATTCTATTTTTCAAAGAATTCGAACACAAGAAGGAGAATAAGATTTAAAAACCATATATTCATCAATAAAAATATCTAATAATTATAATTTTGATCTATCATTCTCTCTAAATAATAATAGAAATTTAAAGAAAAGTAACCCTTTTAAAATTAGAAGAGTATGGATGGATGCGCAGTGGAATATTTTTGAAATGGGACTTAAGTGAAATTGAACCCAGTATGAACGAGGGAAGGCTCAAAGACAATGTCATGGTTAATGATCAAGTTTCTTATAAATTAAAATAATTCAATGTGTTAATTATTAATTGCCAACATTGAATTTTTTTCACCGAAGTGCAGGTTTATAAACGGAATATATGGGAGGAAAAGGAGTCAAATAAAAAGATTTATGGGAATAGGCGAAACGAAGGAAGGAGATAAGAAGGTAGAGGAATTAAAGTAAGTGCTTCATGTACAATGAATTGTGGAGTTGAAACCAATATTTCCTAAATTCCTTGAATTTCATATAATAGTAGTCGAGCAAAACGAAATGACGTATAAGATAGAAAGCCGTACGGAATTAACCGATATGGAATCCAATCTCGCCATATATCCGGTACCTATGTTATCAGAATATCCGGTATCCTATAATTATAATTAATACATCCACATCACCAACCGTAGAGCCCTAATTAACTGGGACTGTCAGTGGTTATATACATAGAAAATACAAAAAATATATATTATTTTTAAGATAAAATATATTATACATTTAGAGAGAATATTATGGTAGGTAGTTATAGCTAGAACTTAAGGCCTTGTGGCGCAACGGATAACGCGTCTGACTACGGATCAGAAGATTCCAGGTTCGAATCCTGGCAAGGTCGATATTTTTCCATCGCAAAAGCGTCGAAATCATTGAAAATCGCAATTTTCATAATAATGGTTTTCAAGACATGTAATTTTGAAAACATTTTTAGATTTTTTATAATAATTCGGAAATATTCCAACAACAACCATTATTGTCAAATCAATTTTCTGAGGATAGTGTAAATACATTACAGAAAAATTCTTGATTTGACTGGTATTCGGTAAAGGCAGATAAGTGTGATCAGGATAAGAATGATTAAAAACTCCTGTAGCAATTATTTTAGGTTATATCATCATCAGTTCATCATAGAGGAAATAAATCGATTTTAAAACACCTCGACTATCCATACTAAGACTACGAGTAGTAGCATTGGCGCATTCGTGGTAAAAGAAAAAGGACAATTTAAAATAAGCTCCGAAAAGATAGATTTATGTCCAATAAAATATACGATTATTGCGAACATAATATATACATTATATTATATGCGAACAACTATCTTACTTCCGTTCTTATAAACATGCAACATATCTTTCTCAGAAAATTTGTAGAGCTTCATACGAATAAAAATTAATTTATCAAATCGAAATCTTTAGTAGCTTCCCTTGCTCCCTAACCAGGATATGCATACTCAAAAACGAAAGTTTTTCTCTACGACAACTTTATACGGTATTGATGGTGGCACCTTATACATACTCGTATGTAAGCCGTGCGTTCAGCAATGTTTTTTTGTGCTGAAAAAGCCCACTTCGGCTTATACGATTGAGGATCTCACTTATTTGTTCTCCAGTGGTAAAATTCGGCAGTAGCAGGGATTCGGCTTGTAAATGTCTCACATAATTAAAAATTCTTAGTCGATTTTATCCTACTGATTACTGATGCCTCAATTACTTTAATTTCATGATATCTATTTTTATTTTGAAATTTACCATCACCTGCTGCGTTTCCCAACCTAGACTTATACTCGAGTCAATAAGTGTTTACAGTTTTTTTTGTGATAAAATTAGGTGCCTCGGCTTATATTTGGGTCGGCTTAGACTCTAGTACATACGGCATACGATTATTTACATCTACATTTATGATTCCAGCCAACAGCTATATTACTTCCGGTCTTATAGATGTATAATAAACCCTTCTTAGAAAATTTCCACAGTTTCATCATTTTAAAATCCGTAATAGCTTTCATTACTGCATAACCAGGATATGCATACTCGAAAACAATTTCCTAGTGCCCCTCTAAAACGTCTTCTTAATACGGCAATGAGGGTTGTAATTGTTTTTGAAAAAATTCAAAACACATAACAAACCGAAAATCATCAATAAATCCAATCTAATCTGAACACAGTTGTTTCCCCGGCAAGGGAATTCTTACGGAGGGAAAATCCCGAGACGAATAATGGAAAGCGAGAAAGCATTACCCAATTACCCGCGCACTTCTCGAGCAGCGAGCGCACTTTCGCAGCGCGAGAAGATAACGACGCCTCCCGAGAAAAACCCCTCCCGCCTTAATCTATAGCAGACGGGAGAAAAGGGAGCGCCGGGGAAGAAGGGACTCCTGGGAAGGGGGAAAGAAAAGGGAACGCGTGACGTCAGAATGGGAACCTCCTAGTCCGGAGAGGAAGCGGAGGTCAGGCGCGAAGATACCGGAGGGGGCAAGGTCGTTCACCCCCCTTCCCATTCTCTATCCTAGGGAGCGCCTAGACCAAAAGATAGACAAAGCCGTGGGGTTCGCTACGAGGAGAGAAGGCAAGCGAAGAGGTAGGTTTAGAGGAGTGAGTGAGTCTGGGAGATATGAGGTGGAGGAGGTGGGGACGGTGGCTGTTGAGGCTCGGCCGCTTGCGGGAGGCCATGCGATGGAAGGAGGACGCCCTCTCGTGAGGAGGGTCGCCACCCACTCCTCAGCGACGCAACGACGCTCGCTTATTGAGCAACGCCCGAGGAGGAGGGACATTGCGAAAGGGATGTCTATTTATACCCACTAGCTGCCTCCCAAGGAATTGCGCTTAAAGGGGTAATCCAAGAGGTATGACCACGAAGGGAATTGCATACAAAGTGCTTAAAAATTAAAAACCGCATCGAAATGGGGTTACCGATACCGATTTATGGATATTTAAGGAATGGTGTGCAAGGATCATGAGATGCGAAAGGGATGTGCATTTATACCCAAGGAATTGCGCTTAAACAGGTAATCCGAGAGGTATGAACACGTAGCGAATTGCATGCAAATGAAAACCCTATCTAATTGGGGTTACCGATACCAATTTGTGTTTATTTAAAAGAAATGGTACGCACAGGTAGTGAGATATGTTGACTGAGATGTGGTACACGAAGAAGATTTATCGCTTTTCCTCGGTGAGAGTGCTGCGGTTGAGGTATCGATTCCGTCTGCCTCGCAGAAAGTGATGTCTGGGAGCTCTGAGATGTGTTTCAATCTTCCAGCATCGATTCGTTCGTTTCCAAGGCTCACCTCCGATGGATTTGCTCTTTTTCTAGGTTTGCCGATTCCTCTGTGGCCACGTTGCCTACGGTTATTATGAGCGAGTACGCTTTCTTTTTACTATATACGTAAGTGAAATTCGCATGTATACTCAATGTCAACGTTGCTCGTACATTAGTAAATGCCAGTATATAAGGCATTGATCATAGATAGATGTAAGTAAAGAAAGTACTAATGAATCAATTATTATCTATTTTTAAACCACCTTTGAATTGGAATGTCTAGTTTGATGTGCCTTATCTAGCTGTTAGGGGTGATTTTGAATAATAGTAGTCAAGCAATTTTGCTAATAGAGCTACATAGTAATATATGTACTTTCTATTTGACTATGATAAATTTAACGGGGATTAAATTTTCTAGTAGGAATCGTTCCAGGATGAAATACATCGCCATCTCACTCCTCTATTCTAGAAAAAAGGCGACTTAAGTACGAATTATAATTCAAAATTTATTGAACCATTGGTTACTCTAGGATTAAATTAGATAATGGCACAGAAGCTAAGATTTTTTTCAAGAAGGCAATATAATGGACTATAATATCAATTTAATTCAAAATTAATTTTTTCTCCTTTTTCTGAAACTGACCTAGTTCTTATCTATTCTCCTATCCATCCTCGGTCTTCATATTCTACTCCTATTCTACCACCAATCGCAAATTTTGCAATAGTATAGTAGCAAAGAATTATCTCAAAAAATAGAAAATAACTCGGGGAATTATACCTGTATAATTAAAAATTCTTTTTTTCTAGTATAATGGCCTAGTTGTAATCCGTTCCCCTATATATCGTTCGCCTTCACAATCTCTTCCCATTCTACTATCGCAGTTTCATTCCTAACATTCCGTTTTTCCTACTCTCTCTTATTCTCCTTATTCACAGCTCTGCTTAAAATAGCCTTCCGCTTCCCTTAGTTTACCCAGCCCCTCTCTCGACCCCGCTTCTCTTATCCACTCCCTTTTATCCCATTATCTTTCCTCTCTAGGAGAAGAGTATCTCTCATTTCCCTTTGATCCTTTCTCCATCCTTTTTCAACCATCCTCCTCTTTTGGACCCCACCTCCATCGCCCTCTTTTTCATCTCTTCCTCCATCTCTCCTTTAACTCATCGATCTCCGGGCGCCTTCCTCTCTCTCCTTTCCTCGATTCCCTCCTCACCTCTGCCGGTCCTCGTTATTTCCTTCCACTCATTTCCTCTCCTCAACAAGTTCTCCCCTCTTCTCTCCGAAACCAGGAAACGAATCGTTAGGGACGGAAAACAGTCGAACATCGATCCCCGCATCGATCCGCCATAGATGCGAATTAATAATAAATTTCCCCGTTTATGTGCGGGCGAGGGAACTTCCGAAGCGTAGACATGTCTGGCAGAGCGAATGGGAGTGTCTACCCGGACTAGCAGACGAGAGCTTCCGAGAAATCGATTCGCTATTCGGGGACCCCGAAATTCGCCGATGACGCAACGCGTCTCGCCCATGCCGTAGATCAGGGTTCCCTAGGCCACTTCAGGGGCGGAGCGCGTAGGTTAGATGGAGAGTGCTAGGTTCTAGCAAGTGTCAGCGTTATAGCTGTATTATGGGAAAGTGTCTATCTATCTATTTACTTTACTAGGTATACCTATTTTTTGCAAACTAAAAAAACACCGCAGCAGCAAATAGTATCACATACAAAATAATAATAAGACTTAAAGTGTATGAGATATTACAAATAATAGGAAATAAATATATGAAATAAATAAAAATGTAGAATTAATAATTAGGATAATTATTGTTAAAATACTTGTTGAACCCCTGTCTAGTCACAATGTTTCCATAGATTAAATAACAATGTCTAAATAAATTCAAAATAATAAATATTACATAATTAAGAAATTAAAATTAGTAGAGCAAGTTATGTAAAATAAAACAGAATAATATAATTAAATTAAATTAACCATTTATATAAATTTTCATAAGGACATTTATATAATTTATAGCATCAAAATGAATTGTTACTAATTAAGATTAATCAATATTTATAGTATCAACAGGATCACTCTTTATAATTCTCAATTGCTAACCGCATCCTGCTTAAACATTAATAAGAAAGAAATTCACGTTTACAAGAATTTATAGCATATAAACATTAAAATATATTTTCAACATTTACTACATAAAAACATGAAAAGCCTCATGATATTATGAGTACAGTATGATTATTTTATGATTGTACGAGTGTTTTTACTAATGCAGATGGATTCTTTGTACAGAATGATGATCTGTATACTTTATGTAGGTGGTTATTAATTTGCCACGCAAAGAGCGCTAAATTACATGTTTAACGTTCAATGATATGACTATATATAATTATATGAATAATATGACAAAGTTGGCACCAAGCTTTCGCTTACTTGAAACGTGTGGAATGATAATAATTGTATAAGTATAATAGTTATAGTTAGATTTTTCATAGATACATAGTTGCATAGATAGTTGCCATAGATAAGCCACTCACAGCTATATTTAACAACAACAAATATTCACTGAAACAAAAAAAGGCGGGTCGTATTCCAGCTCGATCCCTCAGCCAGAGCGGGAGCACACCCGAAATTCGGCTTGCGCCTAAAATGTATGCCTCAAGCGCCCGGGCAATGCGGAAGTGAGCAACGGGTTGAGGATGGGAGAGCGGATGAAAGAATGGAATGAGTTGCACGGCGTGTGATAGCGTGAATCATGCCAGCCTTCCTCGAGAGGTAACAGGCGTTCGTGAGCGAGCAGGAGGTGCTCTTTTCCACGAGCTATGGAACTCCGTGTTTTGTGGAAACGTCGGGCGTTTAGGAGAGGTCTTTCGACTGACTATCTCCCATCCGACGGAGGAAAGAGGGTGTTACATAGGAAATGAGATAGACCCGAAATTTGTGGTTCCTTTCCTCATTATCCGCCATTTTTCGTTGAAGGGTGGGGGAATCTCGTTGCTCTCTGTGCATTTCTAAACATGGACGTGCTACCAACGGAGATATGTATATGCATTTGCATCTATAGATTACTTATCGTTCTTTTTAATAACTTTCTTGATTTTCCTGATACATAGGGTGGTAAAGCATTTTCAGAATAGTTGAAGATCAATAATATGATAGTAAAATTCCGCTTAACGACCTAGCGAAGGCAGGGTAAATGCGGTACAGGCTTGGTCAACTTCTTATTTTAAAATCATCAAGAGAGAGTCGAACACTTAAATGTCGGTCTTAAAACGTTTATTTACCATTTTTTCGCTTCGAAATTCATTAACAGTATTTTTATGCGGCGGAGAATAGACAAAAATAAACTCCAATTACTGGCATAAGCACTGCCCCCTATGTTTTTCTTTCATACTCTGGTTGGCATTATAAAATGACTGTACATCTATAACACGACCGTTAGAAAATGGACTAATTTTTCATATTCATTGCATTTCTTTAAATGACACGTATCTATAATAGAAACATGTCGGAGGAGAAATCGGTGAGTTATATTCTGTCAGTGGAGAGGTGAAGAGTGTTGCTGTTAGAAGGCAAATACAAGCAATTTAATACTTCGAAAATTAACAAATACTTTGTTTTTAAACCAACAGCAATATGAAGCACACGACTAAAATATACTGTATGCAATGACGTATTGCAGGGGGAACCATGGCGGAAAATCTGGAAAACTTGAATATGAAAAGTCGTAAATACATATATTTTACCTATTCTGAAAAAATCTTAAAACTACCCATCTAAATTTACTATAGCAAACAATGTAAAATTTTACTTTTTTTTAAATGTAAATCGCATATTTTCTCTGAATCTTGCCAATACCGATTAATAATAGTCAAGCCAGTATTTTAGAAACGAATTGAAAAGGCTGCATGGTTTGCAATGAAAAATTAGGTAATAACTAGGGTAAAAACCACTTGGCATATGTATAACTGATTTATTGTACAGTTAAAATTTACATTAAAAATTTACAGTAAACGAGAATATAAGAAAAAAATGTTCTCTCTCAAAGAAGATATTATTCCATAATTCGAAGATTTACCTCAGCAATATTTCTCAAATAATGATATGCTTTGTTCTTTACTAAATTTAAATAATTTCGTTTTTAATGTTAATTCATAATAATGATAGTGAACAATTTATTACAAATTGAATTATATTTTATAAGTACTTTACCGAAGCTATGAAATAAGGGTCTAGAGATTACGCTAATTATAGTATCTATTATTGTGCGTACCCCAGTCAAAGATTTAGGCCAAATTAGCACATTTAAAAATTATCTACTGCTCTGCAGCCCATTTTTCTTGGTAGAGTTACAAATTATCGCTATTACAACTGCAATGCAATAGAACGAAGATCCAGAACTTTCGGATATAGTGTATGCCGACTCTAAGAATACCAACTATCAAATGTTCCCATATGAAATGAGAACAACATACTATTAAAATATACGAAATGAAATTAACTACATAGCAACAATTAGCAGTATATAGATGACGCAACCAGAAATACGAAAATTATAATCAAATAATATGAGAAACAGTACCTTTACCGAAGTTAAGGCTCGCTATTTCAATGTATAGTTATAATTGAATTTGATTGTTATTTTCAATCTAACTCTTACAAAGTTTGTTTTAATCTATATCTGAACCTTCACAAGTTAGTATAAAAATGATCAGCGTAAGTATTAAACATAACCAGACTGGGACCAAGTATTATAATGTCCATTCAAATCGGTTTATCGAGTATTCTGAAGACTACACACATCTACAACTTAGCGGTATGGACTGTATCATGATTGAACATTATTTAAGATATAGAACTCACTAAATGAACTCAACTTTGGTACTTACGTTAACCATAATTTTAAATACCGGTGAAGGTTTAACCATCGATCCTTATGCCGTCTGTTGAAGCTAAATTGAAGATTGCTGTTGAACTACATTTTATGCACAATAATACCGGGCCAACCTATTTAATTTTCCGTAACCATGCCTCACATTATTTCGAAAAATATCATTATGTTTCGTAATTTACGAAGATAATATATAGATAATATATTCGAGCATAACAAGCGAACCTTCGAATTCTCCGGCTCTTTTGACAAACCAATCTCTCGAGCGTAGTATTTTTCTCCGATAGCAATTTCCTGTCGAACGCCGGACGAAAACCTCAGACCGAAGACGCGGCCGATTACTCGAGGAAACCACCACCGCAGAGAGGCGCAATTTTCAGCCTGTTACTGGAATCGGATGGGCGTCACAGACGGGAACCGCAAGGTCCTCGACGGTATCCGCAAAAGCACCACAAAGGCGGTCGGGGAGGAAGTGAGCGCGCGAGGAGTGAATGGCGGGTGGATGGGCGTGCATTTCCCGCCAGATAGAGGCGTCACGTTGCGGGACATGTGTCGAAGTGAATATAATTCGTGCCGGAATATGTTGTGAGGGGCGGGGACGAGTAGAATGAAGAGGTCGCTTGGTGTACAGTTTCCTTTCACGTCTGCAACATTGGGTCGGATACATTGAATGCGGGCCTTCCGCAAGGAAAACATACAATTATGCCCGGCGAGCGGTCCCTTCGAGATTTTTTCCTCAAAAGGAAGCCGACCTTTATTTCCGGAAGTTTGGAGGTATCGCGCGTTCCCATGAGAGATGGCTTTCGGGGAAAATGAATGGCTTTCTCCCCGGAAAGGACCTTTCATTCCAAAAGCACAGGTTCCTCGTATATTTTGGGTCTTTTCGCGTGAATGTATATCGGAATGGAGGGCGTTTTTCCAAGACTCCGGAAGCGATAGCGAAATGACAGGATATCCTGTTTTGATATTTTCGGCCAGGCGGTTTTTCTCTCTTGTTACATTTACGGGGGAATTGTATCATTGCCTATGTAAAGAGAATGCAAGCCGCCTTTCGGCGTGTGGCAGGGGATGCAAGCACTTTCACTCTATTATCCTAATCTATTGTTTCGCGTATCGTTCGCGGAAAAAGTGATTTCTTGAAACTATTCGTTTTATCATCTACCTATTTTCTTGATCTTTCTCGCATTATCAGAACGGCCCATATAACAGGGGGTCGCATTATATCGGTTACATCAGCTGAGAACGTAATTTCTCTGAACTTATTTAATAAAATTATCCTTTGAATTAGTCTTCTATCTTCTAATGATTCCCATCCCGCGTACTGTATAACCTGAGTAACACTCGCTGTTTATCGTAGTCATTCTTTACAAATCGTACCGCCTTTCGTTGTAGCTTTTCCAATTCCCGAATATGACATTTGTCGGCAGGGTCCCATACACTACATGCATAACCAAGGTGAGACCTAACTAACGCTAAGTAGCATCGCTCGCGAACTTTTTCTTCGCTCCTACTGACTATTCTCTTAACGAATCCGAACTTCTTAAGTGCTTTTCCACATATATTACGGATGTGGGTAAATACTGTGGTATTCCAGTCCATTTTTGAAGGCAGTTGAATCTGAGCAGTAGTGGTTGTACCGAACGAACCTGACGTTACAATTTTATTACGCCATAGCAAATATCAGTTTAACCTCAGGACTCACCTATTGGTTGGAGAAACGAATCGTTCCCTCTTCATAGGCTTACCATATGTCCAGTATCGACAAGGAATGCCACGAGTTAGGGGAATAATCCAGATAGGTTTTTGTCTTTTGCCGATTTTAATTAAAAACAATAACTAAGAAAACACAGTACTTTTAAAGGTATAAAGGAAAAAGGGTAAGAAGATGAAAATGGTGACTATTGTTAATAAGAGATGAAGTATTAAAGGAGTCAACAGAAGAAGAGCATACTGGTGTTCCTAAGCCTAAGAATGGCAATCGCTGATAGATGGCTAAATGGAAGGAGAAGTCTGAAAATATTTCAGCTATTACCTCTATGAAACCTTCACTAAACCTAGTACGCAAGAATGGTTCACTATGAGTTCTTATAGTAAAAGTAAGAGATCACACAAGATGTCGTGGAAAGGTCATCGTGAGCATTGTGGAATATCTATGTTCCAAAGTATTTTATCATGGAAGATTCACTTGCACAATACATACAGACTAACTGATAACTTAACATGGTATTCTTAGTTTATAATTTCGAAAAATAATCAAAATTAGCATCCCTTGTATCCTTAATCTTCATCGACATAGGGTAAACTGAGTAAATCTAAGGTTCATTACACATAGCATTATTCACTCATGAAAATTCACTTAATAATAATATTCAATTAAAATACAACAACTTATTTGCAACAAAAATAGTATGGAACATACTTCAAGTATAATGGAAATTTTAAATGAAGGCAACTCATTTGAATTCCATAATGAAGATTTCAAATAAAATTTAATATGATAATCCATGTACTCTAACAGGGGATGTAGCTCAGTGGTAGAGCGTTCGCTTTGCATGTGAAAGGTCCCGGGTTCGATCCCCGGCATCTCCACATTTTGAATTGAATTCGATAATGGTAAGATATTTTATTAGAAGATTTCTATGAATGTGCCTGCGTATACAACTATATTATTCCCCCAGATTTCTCAATAAATTTATTTAATTCGATATATTTCTACAGACGAATATTATATTCAATTGAGTTTGTAATCTACATCTACAAACCACTATCTACAAACAGGGTATAGTTAATTGATAAAATTGCATGAACACATAGGTATTGCCTTTGAAACATTCTTAATTATTTATTATTTTATTTATTTGTATTTGAATTTGTTACTCCACCAATGGAATAGGCCCTTACGTGATATAAAAAAAGACATTGGTCAGGCCATAATTCTCTTTCTCCTACAAAAGTGGGGTTTCCAAAAAATAAACATTAACCTGGCCGTATTTTCTTACAGAGAATTAGAATGGCTGATAGAGTAAAGTTAGATCGGGATGTATAAGATAATGCACCCCTGTCAAAAGCCAATTATCGCGGATATTAAGTAAATTTTAATGAAAATTCTTGGGGATTTTCAAAATTGCTAGACTTATTCTTATATTCCCGCTTTTAAAATAAAAATAAATTATCGCTTCTTGAGACCATAAATTGAAAACAATATAAATATCTCATGGTGAGAATTATGTTTCTTGTGATTTGCAGTGCTGTAATGAGTATTGTGACGTTTCGCTGGCTCTACCGTCAGCTTCTTCAGGTAGAAGATCCCCACTACAAAGCTGCGAATCCCGATAATTATAATTCTAGCCATGAAATTCCAACACAGCGAAAGCCTTAGATTCAATATAGATATCTATTTAACATTCCCACAAGTGCCTCAATGATTTCGAACCATCTTTTTCGACATTAACCCGCAGTTGAACGTCTCCCTTCAACCGCACGTGAGTGAAAACCGTGACCACATTCGGTCCACCAGTTCAATCATTCAATTGCAACGAGACTATTCTTGGACCGTACTGGAAGGAGCACCCCGAGTGGCGTATCACTCTCAAACCAAAAAGCCTGTCTGAGAGAAACGAAGACGCAATGGGGCGACACTCCTCAACGAGACAAAATGGCTGTGCGACCGGCGGTCGGAGGATCCGTCACGTATCTCTCGCAGTGACTCATTCGCAAGGAATGAATAAATGATAATCACCTGCTCATCCTCCTTCTGCTCTCTGCGCGTGGCAATCATCTTGGAGACCAAGGGGATCCTGTTGACTTCTATGAAACGCGAAACAAATGACGACCGCGACACGCACGTGATCTGCCCCCTGAGGAAGAAAGAGCATTACGACCCATTAGTTCACCGCATTCCTAGAGTTCAGCAAAGCGTCTGCCCGCCCATCAACTTACGTTCCCCTTATGGCAATCGTATCTAATAAGTGAGGCGTCTCTTCTTTCATAAGTTCAATACGTGAAGCTATTACGGTAGCATATGCGAGAACTTCTTCAAGGAGAAACATTACATTATTTTCCGAAAGTTTTCATTTGATTAAGATTAAGTTTTTTACTTAGTGCTAGATGGATCTTATATTAGATAAATCAATTCGATAATCGCAATTCAAATCCAAAATATGAAACGTTCGTTTTTAGTAAAAATCAATCGAATTAGCTGTCACTTCGTGGAACTGCATCATAAAAAGAAAAACTTAATAAAATAATAAAAACACTTTGTGTGCAACTTTGACAAAGTGCTTTTTTAATTTTTTTATTAAGTGTTCGTTTTTAGATTAACGCCCTGGTAGACATAACGTTATCAAAAACATTCATCGTGAATGATGCTACAGAAATCAATACAAAGCGATGTTACGCTGGATTGCTTAACAAAGTCAAGTAAAGTCAACATATCTTGAGCTACTTGATCAAATAATGTGTATGTAACAATAATCTTAATAATTTGCAAGTTATAGTATAGTATATTTTTTCAATCTTTGAATTCGTCAGTAAAAGTTAAGGGAAGGAGAAAGAAAAGAAGGCCACGTCTGCAGTTTCTGAGTCAGATAGTGAAGGATGGATGTAAAAGCTATGCAGAAATTAAAAGGATGGCAGATAACGAGAATAATTGAGAGTTGCTGCAAATCAATCAAATAAACACAGAAGAAGAAGAATTCATCTGAGGAAACTGGTAAAATTATCTCTATACTGAAAATTTAATTTATATCGAAGTATTTCAATAATATTTAGTCATATCGGCTGGATTTCCCGAATCGATATTCAAAGTCTTCAAGCAGTATATTTTCAGTTTATCTCTCATGTAAAAACACTTTACTTTACCAATATGTAGTATAAGCACTAAGAAATCCGTTTTTCCGCTTACTGGTAACCGGAGTCGATATGTGTAAGTAATTTTCCTACGTTATGAACTGAAGCCCACATAGAAGAGGCTGTTATAAATTTGTCGTCGACAGAAACCGAATTTACGTGATCACCGGTAGTTGTGATTGATTTGTTGCAGTTTTCCGATATTCTGAAACAAGTGGAAACTTAAACATCTTTTTCATTATTAAGTCGATCGAATGAGCCGTTACTCTGTGGAACTCCATAACTAAATACAAGGCAATAAAACAACCTTGTTAAATTTCCTAAACTTTTCCAACACTAAAAGATGTGGAACTTTGACAAAGTTATTTACTACCTAGTGTATGATTATTTCATCGACAGCAGAAAACCCTCCGAAAGCATGCCGAGCATGAGCAGCATGATTGTTCAATATCCCTAATTTTGAATTAATGTAGAAATACTCAATGCACGTTAATTCTAAGCACCTCATCAACGAGACAATTAATTAGCCACTGCATCGGTGAATTTACGGCATATGCCTGATTAAAAGATGAATCTACAGTTGGGACGGGAGCTTATAGGAAAAAATGACCAAGCGGGCCTTGTTTGGTGAAGGCGCATGGGATTCGGGGCAGGTGGCGCTAGCACGCATCTCCGACAAACAGGACACGTGACGAGAGGTGGGGTCCTATTATTCCAGTTTCTCCTCCACACAACCCTTTAACCTTCCCTTCTCCCTAGGCATTCCTCCCAATGATAGAGGTCGCCCCAATTCGAAAAAAAAAACGCCACGGACTTCGTCTCCGGTCGTCCATGGAGAGTTATATACGAGGCTAATGGAATAATGACCGGCAGCGCTTTCTTAAAATATGCGTTGCCTTCCCGGAGGGACCCGTGGCTCCACCTAGGAAAGGGGTGACAAAAAAGCGGTGAATAATTTAATTCAAGCTGGACGTATCCAAGGGTTGAAATAAGCGTAATTGATGGGTTGCGAAATGCTGCGAAAGTTTTGAAGGGCGGATTTTTTTCGCGAAAATCTGTACAACGGGTGGCCGAATCTGAAGGATATCGCGAAAGAAATTCTGCAAGTCTGACCCGGTGTCTCCCAAGCTCGCTTCTTATTCAGAGTTTGTCCGTCTCATAATAGGTTTACTTTATATAACTGGATTCGGTTAGAATTCGAATTTATAAAAAGAAGAGATAGATGCGTTTAATGAAAGGTATTAAAATGTTTGCAGCCGAATTGAGCTGATCTATGGAGTATCTCAGGAATTAAAGCTGCTATCCAAATTAAAATTAGAGAAATATATATTCAGTATCTGTATATGTCATCAATGCATTGTGACAGAGATATTTTTTGACGGACTGAACTAAGAATTCGGATATACCTCACCAGATCGCAATAAAAATTTAAAATTATAATCCTCCAGTAAATGGTTCTTTTAAAATTAGGATAAAATCAATATTGATGAGAATATTGATCTTCCTGCTGTGCATGAAATTGTATCACGAATCTATTGAGGAAACTAGTTATTTAAAAAAAACACCTTGAATTTTTCAACGTGACTATTATTAAATTCTGTCTAATTAACGGGGATGTAGCTCAGTGGTAGAGCGTTCGCTTTGCATGTGAAAGGTCCCGGGTTCGATCCCCGGTATCTCCATGTTTTTGCCATTTAATCCAGTCATTGGCTGTATTGTGATTATTCTCTCAAAACATTATCACTTGTCTGAGTTGCACTGTTTTCAAACATCATAGTAAATTTAACGTAGGTGTTTTCCATTAGTTTTCAGTACCTATATGTTTTTAATATTAGGTGTAAGGATAAACCTACGATTTCATTGGATAATTAGAACACAATCTGGCGCAATGAAGGATCCTGCAGAAAGCGGCGTATAAGGACGCCGAGAAAGATTAAAAATGGAAAAATACAAAACTATATAATGAGAGAAAATTAATCTAATTTATCTATATGGAATTTTTAGGACATTTATAAGACTGTTATCACGCGATTGGAATGAGCTTCAAAACAGAGAGACTAGGAGAGGGATAAATAATATGTGTATGCTGTTACGAGTGATTAGATATGTGAGAACACTTGGACCAGTAAATGGATTTATATTTAAGATATAGAACTTCTTCAAGTGAGCATGTAATGTTGATCATGTTCGAAATATCATTAATGAGCAAGCAATAATTGATTGGAATATAACATGTACAGAAAAGTTGGGTGATTAGCTGCAATCGAGAAATTAGCCATTTGAGCTTACACCGGGCTTGTTGGCTGAGTGGTTAGCGTGCTAGCGCGTTAATGCTCCAACTTAATGGACCCAGGTTTGAATCCCGGCTAATCGGTTTTTTTCCGGTAAGGGAATATTTTTCTCTGTTTGATGTGTATATTAATAAAGGAAAATTGCAAAAAAATAATAAAATAATTAACCAATTGGAAGAATGGTCTTTTAAAGGCTTCAATTTTCCCATAAAAAAGACGGCTTCATTATCTTTGCTTAAATTAACCGAAGATTTTTATTTATTTATTATCAATAGATAAAATTTCCTTTATCTCTGATATATTTTCACAACTCGAAGTGAATCACATGACCTGTTTCCAAACTCTAGACAGATGTCCGAGCTAACGGTCAGTATCGCGGGAAGGTAAAATAATTACCATAAGACAAAGCAGCCCTTTATGAATGCATACTTCCTTCACCCTTAGTGGACAATTGCTTGGTTACGGATTGGTTCATTCATTGGTTAATTGATATACGAGATAAAAGCTGCTGTCCAAATAGTGGGAAAATGGAGAGCTTGACCATCGGAGGAGATCCATTTAGGCGAAGCTCTAATTTGGAGGATCGAAATTATGAGGGCAATCGTTATAGGCACCAAGATTGACGGGAGCGCTCCTAAGGAAACCATAATTTGAAAGAGGTCTCCAATTTATGTCGAGCGATTTGCATTTAATTGATGGTGCGGCCGATTAAGAGTTTAGAAGCTTGGATCCAATGATTGGAATGGTTTTATCGCCTTCCTCATCGAACGGTGACTTCTACGAAGCAGATGATCAAAATGAATTAATAAAGATATAAATGCCTCGTGGCCAATTTTAATGTATTATAGAAAAACGAAATTTTACAAGAATCCTTAATGGTCAACTATTCCCTATTCGAAAAAAATACGCTGCGATACATTTATAATATAATTTAAATTTTATCTTGTACTCTTTAATTCAGTATGCATCTTATTACGCGATTCCCTTTACCGTAGACACTGTTACCGAAGAACTAATGAATATAAAGTATACTGAATGTATTGCAGAATGAATTGATAGGACTGGAAAATGTTTAAACTGAAGATGGCCTTGAAGAAGCCACTAAAAAATCTCCTTAGCAAAACACCTGTACCAATAGAAGAGTACATGCAACCGCCATCAAAGGAAGTATATCTTGAAATTGACTTCATCTATCATGAATTTATTTGCTCATTTCCATTGTCTTATGAAAATGAAGTTTAAGAATGTTCATGTCTATCTATTTGAGATATTTCATAGAGGTGCAGCCCTTGGGGGTTTATTGGATAATATTTTACATACTTATATTAAGATTATGACAACAGCAGTACCTTAATATATTCTAATTAAATATTTTAAAATAAAATTATCTTGAAAAATATAATAGATGTAAAAATATTGTAGAAAGACGTTGGATGGTAGAAGGCTTAATATACTTGTCTTTATCCATAATGAAAAGTAGCTTCCATTAGACTGTTTATGTAGCTATGCTCTGAAACCTGTCGTTTTGGGTACTTTATTGTGGTTAAGTAAAAATATATCTTTTATATTTTATTTAATGTTAAAAGAAACATTTTTATATTAATTTTTAGTCTAAGCTCTTTTTCAATCCTTATGGAAAAGATTTGATTTGCAAAACTATCAACGGAGTTACTGCTCTCCTCTGAAACCGTCGATGATTTTACTGTGAACTAATCAACATACTTCACGAAGACAAGATACTGAACTAAGCTGTATAGTATGTAGTAAAACATTTGAGTTATAAATTATTAACGCCGATAGGAGGGTAGGTTAGATACCCATTCACCCAACGATATTACAACAAATGCAAAGAGGAAACATACATAAACCTAAGAATATACCAACGACGAAATAGCTGAAATATGACTCGAGGAATAAAAAGACAGCAATGTAGCCAAATGATGTCTCCCCAGGGCCGCCACAAATCACAAACCGGTACCGCTACAAGGAACAATCGATCTAAACTGCAAGACAAGCCTCAATTCTCCGGTTGCTACCAACTGAGCGCTTCCGGACTCTTTGCCAGCCTCATATGTTTACACATTCATCCTGTTCGGACGAGGAATTCATACTCAGAAAGGGTAATCGGCCTCCGGGAAAATTGTCGCCTCCCAACTTTGAAGAGTCCCCTATTCCTCTTAACTCAATGTCCTTTCCCCGTTTCCTCGGCACGTGAGGCGAATACCAAAAGGTCGGGCGAATTCGAAGAAGCCGTCGCTTTAAACCGATGGCTTTTTAAGCGCAGACAAAGGTCATGGAGGGAATTAAAGGCCACCGCTGCTTATTTTGCATAAACGCCGAGGGAGACGTGAAAAAATGAGGGATAGAATAAACTAAGCCATTAGGTTGCGAAAATTACCCTTTGGAAGTGATAGGAGCAACAGGACCTGGCGCCGTTCGAATCACCCTAATCGACTGAGTCGTAAATATGAGAGGACCCGTCATCTGCGGAAGGATTACGTATGCTCTTTGTCTCTTTACATCATTCGGTGTTGCCGCACCTACTACTTGTACTTAATCCATTGTTACTGGTAAATTGGCCATTATTCTTTACTCCGTCATTGTTGGCGATGTTCTTTGCCAACCGAAAAATGGTTTCCATACTGTACTTAAAACATGACTACATATTAGAGAAATTGAACTTTTTAGTCTGATAAATTTTCTTATTTTTTCGTTAATTAATGACGAATTCTGCACTTAGTTAAGCTGACATGACTTTATGCAAGATTTTAAGAAAATATTTTTGTACTTAATTTTAAAATTAAATATTTATTGCATTTCAGACATGCGTTGGTGTTTTTTTTGAATTTTGTTGGAAGCTCCGATTGGCAAAACATTTCTTTCCTCCACTTCAGTTCCTTGGATGTAATTTTTCTGTGTTAGAGAATTACTGGACAAGTAATAGTCCCCCAGACGAATAGATTGCTAGTCAGATAAACATCCTCATTTATTTTAAATGCAATAGTGGAAATTATTTCTAAACTTCGTTACTGTGACAGTACGAAAGCAATCGAGGCATGTGTGCTGGCGTGAGCATTTCATCGCGGTTGCTCCTGGTTGAATGCAATAAAAAGTATAACTCATAGGTCCAACTTAGCTGCATGATCATTTTCCTCCATCATATCAATCGTAAATGTATTAGCTGCCAATTGCAATGATTCTTTTAAAGAAAAATTCTTAGTTCGCCACCAATCTGCGTTTATTCTCGAATCATTGTCGACTGAAATCACTCATCAATATGAGTTCCTTGATAATGTGATTTATTCTGTCGTATTGTAGATATAATATCAAATAATAAGTATCCATTCAATATTTAATAACCAAAGGTACGCACCCATGTAGAATTCCATAAGTTGAAAAATAAAAAAAACACTTCTTATAAATTCCACAATTTTAGAAATCTCAGACTCATAATCCTGTTTAACTTTTACACATATTTTTTATTTATTCTTGTAATATATACACCGTATATTTCCACAGATAAGTCGACCTTCAGATAAATGGAGTCATGGATTTTCGTCAAAGTGTAATCGTTTTAGCACATATATGTTCTACAAGACGACCTCCAAACTATCAGCGGCCTATAAATTAAGTTTACGATCCATCAGCGATCATCATCTGAATAGTATTACGGAATTATATAGTAATATGGAATTATATCCTATTTGTAATTTTTCGAATGAACAAAATTTATTTCTTTGCATTTGGCAGACAGCCTTGCGATTGCTGCAAAAATTCGCACTATTTTTTTCTGTATCTGTCCTATGGGACAACCCCTGATTTTGGGAACCAATTTATGATTCAACTATCGTTTTGCCTGCGGAAAAATACGGTATATTTTAAAAATGTATTCTTATATTATTTTCTTACGGATTAACTGCCCAGTATAAATGCTCCAAACAACAATTTTGTGAATTTTATGCCGGTTAAAATAAAAAAATTACAGAGTATTATCAATACATTTTCTGCTTATTTGCGGAAATATACGGTACTTGGACACCTCTTCTGCGATCATTCTACTTCAAGTATGACCAACTTCGGGAACCGAACATTCAACAGTCGGCAACCCTACATCGGTCACCCTTTATTATAGACGCCTTGGGTGTCGAGGAACGCAACCTTGGAACTTATTAATCAATTTTTTCCAAACTGTACCATCCTGATGTCATCCTCGTCGGACGGATCGTGAGGTCACCACAGGTCACGTATAGTTCGGAAGAAAACGAATGCGGCGGGGTAAGACGAGATGAGTCTGAGAGCAGGCGGCTCCCGTACCGCAATTATGACCACTAGTATGTACGTCACGCACTCTGAAGGGTACTCCTCGCCTTCATTTGTTTCAACTCCGGTACGCAAAGCAGTCCTTGGCTAGCGCACGCGTGTTCCACGACCTTATAGCACCCCTATCATTAGAACCCCTTATTTCTTTTTTTTTAAAGAAGGGTCAGCGACTTGTAAGCAGAGGATGATGTACGAAAGGGGACGACGCGGAAGTTGGCCGTCTCCTTGGATACGATTACTTTTATTTATAACGCTGCCGAGGCGGAAGGACTAATTCGCCCGCATTTAAAAAAGGGAGGAAAAGGATTGGGCCTTATTATGCTGATTAAGATTGTGTCAAATATGCATGACAGCTCGGAGGACCTGTTAACACGTAAATTCGGGAGCTGCTTTGTCTTCCGGGCCGATGATTGGCTTAAGATGACCACGTGAAATTGCAGATGCCTGGGTTTTGAAATTTTCTCTCCTTTCAGCTCCTTTGTAATGTATTCAGGGATGATTTGCATAATGTATTATGCACTCGGTAGCCTCCCCGGAATGTTAATCCGATGCATTCTGCGGTGAAAAATTCGACGGGAAAGAATTTCCGATTCAGCGATAGGGTATCGATTTAATCGTCTAACTACGTGAATTTAAATTGAGCATGTTTATACAAACGGAAGAAAATATTTTCTTTAGATTGAATTCCAACCTTCTCATATAAATATAGATATTTTACTACCGATGTGCAGTGATAAAAATGTGTTTTCATTTGAGCAACCAAGATGATTGGAGTTAAGAAAGGAAAGTAATAAGTTTTAAATACTCTGCTCACAACGAAGACCATTTCCTCCAACATGATGATATAAATAAAAATACGTCTTTATTTAGGCGAGATTGAAATTAAAAGTCTTCTCTTTTATCTAAGCTATAGCAATGTAATGATCATAAATTAATTTGAAGTGATGTTATTAAAAAATTGAGAGAATTCTGGGTACAAAAAACTTGAGGGATCCTTAGAGAAAATATCATTCTCTGCTGGAAAACAAACACTAAAAAGGAGAATGTGAAATATCTGCGAATAACTTAACGAACATGGTTGCTACGTAATCATAAGGAACTTCGCAAAGATATAATCACACGATCAAACAGTAGTTGAATGTAGTACATAAATAAACATAGTCAATGAAACCATTAAGTTACTATAGGCAATGCGCATGAAAATACATGTGGGAATAAATAACATAGAAAACGAATGTAACTTAGTACTTTATTGTACAAAAAATAAAAATAAATACGAAAACAGACAATGATAATCAGTCTATCCTTTCTTAATAAATATCCAAATGAAAATTAATGTAGATATAATAATAGAAACACAAATATTGCCGTATATTTGGAAATAAGAGAATATGCTCTATTTCTTATCATTAGTTTCCAGATTTACAGTTAAAGTTTCCTAATGTTATACATTCCATACACTCTTCTGACCTACTCCCACGTGGAAGACTATATTTCGAGAACACCGTTTGACTGACAAGTCTTTCCGTAAATACACTTGTAGAAAACATAATAGATACTACGCGATCTCTCAGTTATTCTGGCCAATCCGACAATGAGCGTATAGAAGAGAATAAAAAAACCGAGAAAAAATAGAATTAGAACTCATTCTTTTCACGAAAAATCTGCGATAGCAAGGAGAAAAAGAATTCAATGGCTTCTTTTTCTTTCACCTCATGCCGAAAAGCTGCAGGCGGCTTGTAGGGAGATAAATATAAATGTAGATGTAGACCATCTTAAATTTTGATTTTTATGTAAGCCGATGGGGCAGAAGACATTTTATATAGCTCTAATTTATGTGATAACCTATCTAGATTTTGTTTTTGTGGAATTTGTGACGGAAGAAGCCAAAAAAAGGGAGGCCTTGGACTAATTAGAGAGTCCTATGATAGAGGGAGCAGGTGTGACTCCCTAGATGGCGCTAATGGCTCTCGCTTCCGTTTCCATCGATTGGTAAACAGTCTCGAATAGCCCGCAATAAATGTTTATTGCTTTTAATGCGCGTGTTTAATTATTCCAGATCACTTCGGGAGGCAATATTTTTGTTTTGGGGTAAGAGTGGATGACTGATAATGATCATTTTGTGCTGTCCGATCCCATTACTTCAAATTAGATTTAATTAGATATTGAGTGGACCCATTTAAGATGTAATTTGACGAAAAATATCAGCATATTAACAACGAAGGTAAGAAATCTTAGCCAGAATGTAAGAAACTTTAGCTTTTAACAAGCAAATATTTCATACAATCTTAAACCCACGTAGATACACTACTTATACCTTATCCACTTTCACAAGTTTGGTATGCAACTGATAAAAATGAAGCTGCTGTATTAGTTCCAAATTGAAAGGCCACATTTCTGGCTAAATAAAAATATAAAAAATGCTGTTCATATGTCTAGGATAGGCTTTGCGTTACAATTACGGACGGTTAATATCCACATCCTACCCTAAATGAAAATACAATAGGCTAACTCTCGGTTTGAAACTAAAAAACACGACCCTGCCAGGATTCGAACCTGGAATCTTCTGATCCGTAGTCAGACGCGTTATCCGTTGCGCCACAGGGCCGGTGATTTAAGACTCTTTTATAAATTGGAATGTGAATGAAAAAGCATTGTTTTTTCAATTTTCAGAAAGAATACAAACAGAAAATTTTCAACATCGGAATTTTAATGCTGCATTTTATTCCCAGGTGCCTCCTCAAGCGCCCAAAGGAAAGCAATAGAAATCAGATACGAGATTTAAACGGGAGAGGATTTAGTTTAGTTATTTACTACTTTATTGATGTAGACTGAAAATAGCAGAGAGCATTTGCAAATTGAAAGAATTGAATTGAGGAGACATCCACATTAGATTTAATATATAATAGGATAGCCGAGCAATAAAATTTTCCACACTAGATTCATTTTTTTTTAATATTAGTTTTTTTGGAAAGTGTATTCCTGGAGAAAAAATCTTATCTCCGCATCTTAAAGAATGAAATAAATTTATCATTTCCTTCCTTTTCGTAATTGTTCATGGCTGTGATAACTATAAAGGTCATGAATAATGCCGAAAAGGACATTCATTTTGGTAACATATTATCGAATGCTACGAAAACCTTTTACCATATAACCATAAGCCACAAGGAAGTGGCTCGCTAGTTCAGTGGTCAGAACCCCTACTCGGAATATGGGAGACCTGGGTTCGTGTCCCAGCCAAGTCTCACCTTTTTCACTTCTTGAACAACCTTAATATTTGTGTTGATTTTGTGTAAACTTTTCTTACCCTTAACCATATGGCAGTGTATGTTTGCAGGCGAATCAGCCTCTCGGGCTATTATCGCCATAACCATATGGCAGAGTGAGAAAAGTGTAGTTAAGTACCTCAAAGTCCACTGGTACCTCAAAGTACACTAGTACCTCAAAGTCACTATCTAGGCCCTATTTATTTAACAAAAATATAGGTAGCTAATAGCAGGGAGATGGAAGTCAAACCCTCCTTCGTGTTGAGTACTCCACGGACAGAACGGTAAAATCCCCCATACAGATACCAACGCTTCCTAAAAAATTTGCATTCCTAGAGAGACCGAAAAGAAAAACCAACCACTCTTCCCAGCACGACTCACGCCGCTAATATTCCTTTCGGATCTCCGTCATTTTTCCAAACGAGGGGCAGACCCGAAAGCAAAAAAAGAATACAGGAACGATTCCCGAGCGTGGGATAGGGTTTCATCCTGATGAGGTTTGACAATTGTTTTTCCTCGGGAAGTACACCGGGCAGGACATATCAAAGAGAGAGGGGCAAAGTGTTCCGATCAACGTCGGCGCCCTTTCATGTCTGCAGCTGAAGGAGGAGGCCGCCTTTACCTTCCGATTGACAGGCAGAAAGAGGCTCGGTAACGGATACTCAATTTACGATAGGCCGAGAGATAAGGCGAGGAGAAGGGGTTGATGGGAAAGGAAGAGTAACAACACCTCTCTCTCTTTTTCACCGACGACGCCTGTCCGATGAGAGCTGCTCTTAAGAGTCCTCTGCGATAATCGAATTAGAGCCGTCGCGGTGTGCAGCCAAGGCGCACGCAATTAGGGCTGTTTGTCCCCGTAATGAAAAGGTTTGTTCCCTTAAAAACCCTCAGGATCTGGAATGCTGCTGTTTTTTAGATAAAAGATCTACCCCAGTGTCTTTGGTTGGGTTTCTTGAAAACCGTGAAAAAGATGAGCTTCAGATCTTTCAACAGCCTTTCAGTCAAGGTTAACCTTCGAAGATGAAGAGTTTCAATTTGGTAGAGGCATTCATAAGGGTAGTTTTTGGCATAAAGGTAAAAGCAAGGTAGAAAAAAAATGATTGTTCTTATTGGTCTTAACTCAAAGAATTAACCCTATGACTACTATACATTCATGCTTCTTTCTATGAGATAAGCTATTTTTGAGGAAGACTTATAAAAGTTTATTGCTATTTTAATTTTAAAAGCGAAAACAACTTCTCGTTGGCAGAAACAGACTGCATTTAGTGAAAATGGAGCTTTACCATGTTATCATTTAACAAAGAATGTACTTGAAATAGAAAATGCATTCAGCAGTTAAAAGGTCATTTAATTACTAATACAGTGGAAATCCATTAACACTAAATTTGGGATACCAGGCTGAAATTTTCACATACGCACGATTTCGGAAATCCCCCGGTTTAGGTTAGAATGAAATAATTACTCTTTTATATTAAAATAAATTATGAGTCTACGAATAGATTATTAAATAAAAATAATAATCCCACATCTATTTGTAAAATAATTGTATAATTCATTAATTATTAAATTAATTTATTTGAACTAAATGTCAAAGGTGACTGAGATGGTTAATGCTGTACTCCAAGTTTGTATATCTTTATCGCGTAGACCAGTTCTTGTATTCAAATACAAGACATTCTGTCGATGCAAAATATTACATCGGTCTTTCCGATTCGAAAATTTAAAAAAATATCCTCTCATAAATTTATTTCAAAAAGTTTTGAATTAATAATATGCGCCTAATCCTTAAGAGTGGAATAATTTCTTTGAACTTCCCGAGAAAAATTACGTTTCAACACTTTTCATAAAAAAGTCAACATCATATCATCGGAAACGAAATTATTACCGCATTTTTCATCGCTTTTGAATGCGTAACCATTTGTTTAGCTCTCCATGCATTCGAATCGCCTCAAGGTTTTTTTTTACCCCTTCCTCCACTTCCAGAGAAAGGAAGCGACCATTAGGGAAATGAGAGGGAATGAATAGACTTGACGTGCACGGGAGAATAATAGAGGAATTAAAAAAGAAAAAAGCCCCTTTTAATCCTTTTATCGCGAGAGCTCTTCACTTTTTTCTTCTTCCGGCAGAGATAGCGAGGCCTGATGTTTCCTTTTCCTCAAACACGGATAAGGTGACAGAAGGGTTTAAAAGTTTTCAAAAATCGTTGGGAAACAAAAGGGCTGAGCTTGGGATGAAAGGGTAATTGTTCTTATGATTTTTCATCGCGATCACAACCATCCCTTCTCGGAGCAATTACGTGGTTATACATATACTCGATGCGTTATCGCTGTTATAATAGCCGTGTCCTTGTCCATCATCGCCATTCAAAGGAGATCGCAGCATTAGCGTGCGGTTAGGTTTTTTCGAAGGAGGCGCACTGCCCTGGGGAAGTGTTTAATCCCTTGTTAATGCCGACTAATGCCCGGTGCGATTACAAAGCATATTCGTTTGGAACTCGAAGAAAGGGTCGCGTAACTGCGAAGGAAATTCACGACAAGGAAAAGAATAAAAAAGGTTGCAATATAATACTAATTAACAGTAATGTTGATGACCACAACTTGTATGAGATGAAGCTATGCCCTCCAGCAACAGAGCTACACAATTACTTACTAACATAGGTATTAAGTTATGTTTATAAGCGAGGTAGTATCTTCGTCAGTCTTTATATCTTCTAATGATCATCCTTTTTCATATAGACATAATTTATTCCGACTCCAAACTAAAAACTCCTTGGTCATATACTACAGAAATAATTATGGCAGAATATTGTGATATTATGGAGTAAAACTTTTCGCTATTGGAGGCTTTTGTTGAAAAATATTATTTTTGCTGCCCAAATTCATTTTAAATTGAAACAGAGCAAATGAAATTATGGTATTTAACAGGTTAAATAGTAAGATTAAATTCTCCTAAATAAATCTTGCAACCATACCTTTCTTCCTTAGCATAAGTACATCCTCCAGGGATAACAATAATTCAGATCGATTTTGTTAAATTTTACCGATATGAACACTATAGCGTTTTATATACGATTTTTAATGCTTAAGTAATATATCCTTAGCATTTTAAAATTCCGTTCTTATACTCTTTAAGGAGAATTATATTCTACAGAATAATGTTAAGTAGCTTGAAGGCTGGTTGAACCTCATCTATTCTTGAAGGAACTACAATCGATTCTGGAGAGGGAATGAGGAGTAGCAGTTAAGGTGAGGATTGAAGTAGTTTCTTGAATTACCTGCTTAGTCGTAACATAATAATGGGACGATTATACGTCACATGAACTCCAAGAAGATCTACCAACATGAATGAATTAACCAACGTCATTCATATCTCAATAGCTTTCTCGTTATCACAGCATTTAATAGGATGGAGACAAAGCAAATGAAATATAGTATATTTTATATTCTTTGAAAATTGCAATTAGAATATTCCATTCGTCAATATAGGGCAATACTTCGAATTCTAAAGAATTATCAATCATATTCTTTCGTTAAGAGCGGTTACTAAATTCGGTTTTCGTGCTCTAGTGCAAGCATCGTATTATGGGAACCCATCAGCACATAAAGGCATAAGATATAGAAGTCGATCAAGTAGCAGAAGAGAGAGAGAGAGAGCGAAGAAAGAGGCAACAAAAAAAGAACTTCAGAACGAAAATCGCTGAAAGCTTTTCAGAATCCCTCGCTCCAAGACACCTCGCGTGACCGCGTCACGCTGCCGTGAGCGCATCACGGACGGCAAAAAAGCATCGAGCAATGAAAGAAATACTGCGAAAGAAGGACAGTAAAAGAATACGTACAGTGAGGTAGTCCGGGATAAATAAAAGAACTTAAGAGAGATTAGAGATGAAAGGGGTTTGAGATAGGAGGAATAAGAAAGATTGAATATTACTTTCCGAGAGCAACGCACCCGCTCGAAACCACTTCAATTAAGCCACACGTCCAATTGAGAAGAAATAATATGTAAAAGGATTGCGGAGGTAACTCGTCCGCTTTTAAAAGGAAAAAGGTGAGAAGCGTTCGGCGCAATTTACCAGGCGTAATAGTTTTGTTATTATTCTCGGTAGGATCGGTATGTCGACTGATGGAGAATGGCAGACGGTCAAGATGGCGTAACTCAAGACAGAGAAAGTGTGTTGAGAGTTTTCCGTTGCCATGAGATACTTTATAAGGTCTCGAGCCTGATTATAATTTAATTAGGACAAAAATTTGTAATAACACCAGCTAGGCTACTTGTCAAGTTCCCACTTATTGGTCCAGGTGGATATGTAATTGTTGGTAAATATATAAGAAGCAACAATTCTAGTGAACAGTATATGAGATGAACGTATGTCAAATTATGTATGTATAGATTCCTTAAATGCATTTATTATATCTTAAGTTTCTGATTTATTGATAAAGCTTGATTTTATATTCGCTCTTTATAGATGACATTACACTGCATTACGTGTAAAGTTTCCATTTATTGTGCAAGCTGGGCAGAGTTGATATGTAATTGTTTATAAAAATATGCATAGCAACAATTCGAGTGAAAAGAATTAATAAATATACTCCTTATTTTGTTTATTATATTAGTTTTTGATTTATTATAAAAACTTGATTTTATTTTCACTATTTATACTTGGCATTACAATGCATTCCATGTAAAGTTCCCATTTATTTTTCAAGCTAGGCTGGGTTGTTATGTACTTGTTCATAAATATATGCATAACGACAATTCGAGTGAAGAGAATTATTATATATTCCTTCTTTGTATTTATAATATATTTATATTTGACTGCTGCAGAAAGGCAGACGGCGAAGATGCATACGTCAGTTGGTGAGAGCGTGTTCTACGTTTTCCGTTGCTAAGAGATATCTTCTAACACCCTGAGCCTAATTATATTAGACAACATTTTAATTAGGACGAAAATTTCTCTCCGGAAGGAAACTGCTTCGTATTAGAGGCGTGGATGGAGGTCGTTTGGTGGACTGGTTGATTGATTTCCCTTTTAATAGGCGAGATTAAGCCACACGAGTGTTCTCCATTATAAAGTATAGATTTGTCAAGGAGAGAGCGATAAGAGATTTGCCCTGCCGAAAACATTGGCGTGTTACTTACTACATGATGACTTAGTATGATTTTGACTCATCCATGAAAGTTGCAAGAGCTGAATATTAAACTGTGCTTAACATATTCAAATTTAATTTATAATAGAAACCGACTGTTATAACATTTGAGAGATGTGATCTTTTTATTAAAATTGAAAAATACAGTAATGTTAAAATAAAATATAAAATTTTCTTCATAAAATCTTTCGGAAAAATAACAACGCAATCCTTTGGGATTTACATTTTGATTTATTGGCACCACAGGCCTTGTGGCGCAACGGATAACGCGTCTGACTACGGATCAGAAGATTCCAGGTTCGAATCCTGGCAAGGTCGTTTCTTTTAGTTTTAAAACCGAGATTTAAAGGTTGGATTTGGATGAAGGATAGAGTATAGATAAAGATATAACCATTCGTAAGCGCAATACAAAGCCTATTCTGAAATTTAGAACTTCTTTTTTGATTCTTATTTTGTCTGAAATAGAGCTTTTCAATTCTGAAGCAATACCAAATTTAAAATTTTTATCAGTTGCATACCAAACTTGTAAAAGTTGAGTTATTATCAACTAGTGTAGACTATTCCTCTAATAGGTTGTAAAAGTGTGTGTAAAATTTTCTTGTTAAACGATTTACTGGCGATATCCATGGTCGTTTTTTTGTGATCTATAATCAGATAAATTAATTGTGATACATTCCTTATATTATCGAAAATTAGCCAACAAAATTTGAGCTGAAGGATAAAACATAATTAATAATTTATTTGGTGACAAGAAATTTAGTGAAAAATACCGAATATGCTGAGTCATCCAAATTTTGCCTAGTTCTTATGTTCTATAAATTTATTTGGTCACATTTTGCTTATCATACACGTACGTAATGACAGCGGCGATTAATTTGCCACGATTTGGTATTTTAAGATATAACGACTAAATCAGGTCAAAACCTTATTGGTGGACATTGTGGAAGTTCAATTCCAAAGGAATACAACAGCTGACTGCTTTCACAGCTAAAATATATTTTCACCAATAAGACAACAGTTTTCTAGGTTTCTTCCTTATCTATAGGTAGTAATTTGACGGTTACCAGAGAAGTACTTCCGCTTTGTTTACCGCCTATTTATTATTGGTCATTGCAATAATTATATTAATATTATGGATTATAACAATTTATCTTAAAATGATAATCCTCACACCATTCATTATAGTTGAGCCTCAACTATGCTCCTTATATTTGAGATAAGTCTATTTCGTCTTAGATATAGGAATTTTATTCATTTAAATACTTAAAGAAATAAGATCTGGGAGAAAAAATAATTCTGCTGACTTCCAATTGATATCTCCTTGTCTAATAAGTAACCGTTACCAGAACCAAATCAAAGATCACGGTGAGAATACGGCGTATGAAAGCGGAGATCAACGGAATAACGGCGTAATAAATAGGTCTACGAACTAGTATCTAGGAGAAGTAATAAAACTGGCAGTTTGTTCGCAAAAGAATACAAAAACACAAAAAATAGACATAAATGTTAGTAAACGCTTAGGGTCAAATATTACTAATAAGCAACGGAGCAACTGAATTTAAACGCAGAGAACTCCCCCTAATCGTTGTAGCCCTCTAATCTAGGAGAAATAATAGAAATCGCAATTTGTTGCTAAAGAATACAAAAACACAAAGATACACATAATTATTAGTAAACCATTGGCCTTAAACAATTCTCATATGAAACGGCGTAACTGAATTTCAACGCGGAGGACCCCCTTTATCGTTGTAGTCCCCAATTCTGCATTCAAACCCTTCGGAAAGCCCGCCGTTGCCCGAGTCCAAAAATTCCCCCCGCACTCGCAGCGCGCCGAAAAAATGCGCCCTTTCCCAGGGACACACCCTCTTCGGTGCTGCTCATCCCGTCGAGGACCTCTCTCTCGCACACCGCTCTTGACACGGGTCACTTAGGGTGCTTCTATTTAGGGGTGAGAGGGTCAGGGGGAAGCTGGCCTACAGAGGCCCCGCTGTGCTCCGGACTCTGGCGTATCCGGAGGGCATAAGGCGACGCGGTTAACGCAGCACCTCGCGCATCCAGCTCACCCCCGCTGCTCATCGACCCACACCCCCACCGCTCATGGTATCCGCGTCTCTGGGAAATCTGGTGGCGCCACGTCATGGAGAGGCGCTTCTCTCTCGGCCAATGGGGAGCGAGGCAGAGAGGAAGTGCGGCAACGCCTGGGCGGCGCTTGCGGGGGCGTCGATCTCAACAGCGCGTGGCGTCGCGAGGGGTTTTTTGTGTATCCCCTTGGGCGGGGGGTCCTGCCTCGTGTATGTTTAAGGGTGGAATGGCATTGGACGCTCAAGGTTGCGCTGTGCGCCGTCGCCTGCGAGAAAATGCATGCGAGGTATTCGAGGGAAGATAATATGTGTAATAATGCATCTACTATATCTTCTGTTATTGATCTATTACAAAAGCTTCATGTTATACCCATTCTTTACGCATGGACAAACACAAGCTACACTACATGTGAAGTTCCCGTTTATTATGCAAGCTGCTATGCAATTGTTGATAAACGCATGCATAGCAACGATTTTATGTTTGAGCACATTTATGTATGCAGCCACTGAAGTATTTCTGGGAGAGAATATGCTCCATTTAAAGGCAAAGAAAGATACGGCTTTACGTCTCTCATATTTTAAATAAAAGCTGTTTCAATTCTGTTGTTATGAAAACTATAATTCTTCCAAATCCATCGTTGCGGTATGCAAAATAAAGAAGAAATTCATCTAACACAGTGAAGGTATTGTATGTTCTATCGAGTACAGTTTGCCTTCATTTTACGTGATATTTAGAGAAATATTCAGCCTGGAACATCTTTTTGGATTGTATTTATTATTCAATATCTACAAAGAAGTGGAAATACCGTTTGTTGAAGAAAACTTTAAGACGAGGTCCTTGCTGGGTTATAATCCTGATATTATCAACTACTTAGAAGACTAATTTCTTACTAAAGGCTTCATTTTGAAGAATTTTCTCTACAGATGTAGTCAGTAATCTTACGTTTAACAGCATGGGTGAAGGATAGAATTTCCCCTGCGATGTTTACCCGCATGGGAGGGCAATTAAGTAATTCCGTAATTATTTAATTACTTCTGTTGGTGCTGTCGGAAACACATGCCTGGGTCGTTTCTAATTTCATAGGGGTGATTTAAATGGAACATTGTAATGGTTCATGAAGGCACCTAAGAGAAAATATAAACGATTTATAAGGTTAAGAATTTAATGATATGTTTATAAAAAGGATGTGTCTATGGCAAGTCTGAGGAATGAGGATATAAATGCATAGCTTTATACAAAACAGTAAAAGATCAACCTCGCGAAGACGAACGAAAACACCTTCAATTATGCTTCTTTGAAAGCATACAAAATCATACAATAATGTGAGCTTGATACTACAGAAGTTTCAACGCGCTCAGCAACTGAATCGAATCCAGGATTTTCTAAACTTTTCTTCTGACGAAATTTTAAAACTATTTCAGTATTTTAACACCCGGATCATTTAATAAAGTCGGTTTTGAGTTTTGTGACCGAATAATCCACTCGGCAAGTGTGGAGTCACTTCGAAGAGGAATTTTGCATATTTTTCATATTAATCCAGTGTTGCAAATCTTCGGAGTCATATCAGATGTAAATTGAGATAAATAATTTCCTATGGAACACCAGAGGATGCTTTTGGTCTAAAGTTAATCGCATTGCTTTTGTAATCTCAAAATAAGCCACAAGATTATTATTATAGACAGGAGTCTTTTTGTGGCAATAATTTAGATAATTATGAATACATCTCTTATGTCAACATGGCTAATATTTAATCTACTTACCATTCATACAAGTTATATACATATCAGTTATAAACATATCATGAAAATTAATAATATCTTTTGGGAGTTATTTGAATAACAAAAACTTCATCCTTTTTATCAACATAACAAATGCCTACTTGTTACGTCGTTAATACCCTCATTTACTTATTTTTCAAGTTTTATCCTTTGTTAACTTAATTTCTGGATACAAAAATCTTGTTATCCCTTACATAAACACTGCCACAGTCACACCGCAGCATAATAATGAATAAATTCTGTCGAAGAAGCCTTAACTTGGTGGAACTAAAGCGTGACACTAAGCGTCTTTCATTAGGGCCAGATTGAAACTAATAAGTATCTTCACACATCCAACCGTTCGACATATAAATTTATTTTTATAAAGAAAGATAGAGCTTGAAAGAAAGTACAAACACAGAGGAATACCTGCTACCAAGTAAACCGTGAAATAAGAATATCCCATATTTAACCTACAATTTAGCTTCGCTGTTTACGCGGACCACCTCTAAATCTTTCCATTATAAATTTCCCCCTGTTGCACCCGCACCTTTTTGGAACGTCCGCGAACCGTCACGTTGAAGGGGTCTCTTTATCTAGTCGATCTCACAGCACGCGACACGCATCCCGCTTCGTCGCCCAAGGAACCTCTGGCGTGCACGAAAAGGGTCACGGACACTTGGCGTGCGCCGCTGGGCTCTTTCCCACGGGGAAATAATGCACGGGCGATATCCCACGATCAAGGAAACGGATATGTATCGGAAAACAAACCTCAATTAAGAGCGATGTTGCACGCGACAGCAACAAGCGACAATAAAAACGTGTGCCCGGGGTCTTTCTGCCTTTTTGGAGAGCGGCATGGAGGAGTAAGATAAGCGAGGTATCATTATCCGATGAACGCCAGGTGCATTGCTTTGTCTAAAGGAAGGCGCTCTGGATGATACGCTTGGACTTCCGATGGCCAGTAAATATACCGACTGACCAAAGGAATGGAATTATGTAGATTGATTAACTGAGAGGTGCCCAGCGGGGCTCTTTTTCAAAGGAAGAGAAAAAAGAAGTGTACATAATATATTTCACGATTTCAAAAGCTATTGTGTAATAATTTGTACATGTTGGAGCGCGTACTTGGTCGATTTGAAAGAACTCATTCGTCAAATTACAAGATTCGGAAATGAGCAATCTTTAGGAAAAAATTGGGTCAGACAAAAAGGCTAAATAAATCTTCGAAATCATACATGCGCTTGCATCTTCAGGATGTTGCATCTGCTTGGATCTTATATCTTGCACTCTGAAGATGCAAGCGCGCTTTTAAAACCGGTCGTAATAAAGTTTCCTGAGGAAAAATAGTCTTCCTTATTGATGAAAATAAATCGGGCTACAGTTTTAGAATGTTTCTGCCTGGACATTTTCCATTAATGGTTGTTATGATTGAGCATTATAATTGAAAGGAGTACTACGTATGCGACAATGATATATAAATGGCACAAGAGGATAATAGTGCAAAAGTAAAAATAACAGATACTTTTAATATTTTTGCTGTGTTGCCTAGAGCTTAGTCCCTATATTCTTTGATTGCACTCTCAATGCTGATACATAATGATGTCCTAGAATTTGTATGGTGTTTTTATATGAAAACTGAATTTTTTGAATTGGTTGAAATATCACAAAAAAAGGAAGATGCTTTAATATTAATGGTTTTCATATTGAAGAAAATGTGATGAACTTCACTATTTGAAACAAGGAAAGGTTATAGTGACTTTTCACGATAAGGTCGTGCACCTAGGAAAGTAGGTAGTCCTAGTTTTGTCGGACTTTCCACATGTCTACTGTGGCTTTCGACAAAGCCCCCCACTATCGATTTCCCAATCTGTATTAGTTACAAACTTTATCTAACGAATGCATGTATTTTAATCTGTTTTGGACAGGGAAAAAGTCCAGTATGCATCCTTCAATCAAATATATTATGAATATTATACCATTATGTAAAACATAAATAATAGGAAAAACTTCTACCGTACCACTAAACTTAATATATTAAATTATTAAATTAAGGTTAGTGGTACGGTAGAAGTGTTTCCTATTATTTATGTTTTACACAATGAAGGACTACCACAAAGTCGAGGCCAGAGTAGTAAATTTTAAATAATATTATACCAGTTAAAATAAAATAAAAATTCACGGCGTGTATCCCATATTGGAGCACTCCAGTAAGTATGACCTTTAAAGTTATGGAAGCAATACCTTTCTTCTTTATATGAAAATGTTGCGACAGGGCCCTTCTTTGTATGAAAACAATCAAAAACGTCAGCTTTCAAGGAGAACTGCCCCCGAGCAAACAAAGCGTTCAAGATGAAGATCAGCTTCCGAGAACCGAAAATTCGTTGACCAATTAATGCGATCGGTGAGGAGTAAAGGTCAGTGTTTAAGGCAATCCCATCACTCTTCGATGAGACTGCAATCGGAAGTGGACGGAGCAGATGAAGGGTCAGAAGGGCCGTGAATACCGTAATTAAGGTCCCATCCTTCCGGCCGGACAGGAAGGCGACCCCGTCTCCCTGTTTTTCATCCCAATCCACGACGATTTTTATAATGAGGGGTTTTCATTGAGAAAAATTACGGGCATTGAATCTAATTGCCGTCGCGATAAAACAGCTTGTTGTTGGACTTATTCGACAGTGTTTACCTGGATGATAAATTTCACTTCCGTCGCAAAAACCGTTCCACTTTCTTTATCGGTCTCCTGTTTTAATTCGAGCTCTTTCATTACTTAATCTCTCTATATGTTTGGGAGCGCGGAATATCACCGTAATTTGCTCGGGCAATCCGCGAAGGTACTAATTAACCTCTTTTTTTAAAAACTTATCTGAAAAGGACAAACGAGCTTGCTTATAAACGGGTTATCCCATTATCTAAGACTGTATTTTTCCGGCGTTTACTTAGCGGGTCGAATGCTAATTTGCACCGCAGCGCCGAAAACATTAGTCTGCATCACATGTATTATGATTTAATGCTTGGTTTCCTCTCCTTCGGTTTCTAATCGATTTGGATCATCGACGATCAAACCATTCGCGTGTTCTTAGATGCGAATCTTAATATTTTTCAGTGTAAGACAACAATACATCATTATTCAGTGTTGAAAGCGTGTTATTACTAAAATCCACAGTTTTTTCCGGTCGTAAGAACGAACGTTCAAATTAAGGAAGAGCTGAATGAGGAAAAGAGCTTCAATATTTAGAAATACGTTAAAGAGAATTTACATGGAAATCGAATCATACGAATTGAAACATATGTATTATTGGTTAGATGAATTTTCTTGCAATTACCACGATCTACTAATTGAACTTTTAACTTCGTTTAATTATTTTAACCATCGCTAACTGGTTTAAAACTCAAGCACAGACCGATTTTCTATAGAGCGTCATAATACCTATATTGGTTAATTAAGACATATTAGATTACTTTCTAGGAAATTATTTATTTTATCATGGTTCTTCGCAGAATACTATTTCTATATATATCTATACAGAATACTATTTCTATATCGATCTTTCAGGGTATTTCAATCGATCGCGACTTTTCACAGGCACCACAAAACTACTCTTTTAGTTTAATTACGGCAGTATTTTAGCTTTGTAACACAGGTTTTGTTCTCACAATTTTCATTTTTCACATATTGATTTATTAGATATTTATCTATTATAATGTCGGAAGGACAGAGGGCAAGGGATGATTCAGAGTCAGTGGGAGATGAGTCTTACGATTATCTATGATGCGTTGTATGACTCTGTCATCCCTCACCCTCCAATGTTTTGGGGGTGCCCTTTGGTCCTTCCGAAAGAGTTATAAGCAAGGTTCAACTTAAGCTCGGTGCCTTCAGCCCGCCGATAGCAGTTTGTACGCACGCTCGTCTGACCGATCCTCAATCGGTCAGCCATGATGGCCTCCTAGATCAGTAATTTGTATTTATTACTTTAATAATAAATAACTTCGGCCAACCATTAGTATAATTTCCCTAATGTCACGACGACATTAAATGGTGTCAGGTGTAAAAATCGGTAGCTCCCAGTATACGTTTTAATTTTCTCCCGATCGGAAAATTCTGTTTTTAATTCCATTTTCGTTTCGCGTATCGTATTGTCATGGATTCTGTCCCTTTTGCTAATTCTTCCGCTAATATACAGCTTTTTCCCAAGCCATATGCACATTCAAGTCCTTCTCCAAGCCTTATAGATTCACCGAACGACTTCATTGGTGATAAGTCGTCGATTAACTCTCACGCTGACCCTTTGCAGCCGAATAGTTGCGCTTTTGCCTTCCCAAACGACGTAGGAAATTTAATTCATGTAATACCATGTTTCAGTGACGGGAAAAACATTTCAATTGAAAAATTTCTTGACTGCATTCATTTAACCAGCTCTCTTGCTTCTTGGACTGAACAGCAAACGTTGTGCGTGGCGCGACTACGTTTGAGAGGATCTGCGGCGGATTACGTTTTATACAACCCGCATATTTTGGAATCCTTCGAGAAGTTTTCAAAATTTTTAAAGTTAAGGTTCGTTCCTAAAATCTCCTTAGTCATTCTAGAGCGGATATTTGTTGATTGCGTTCAGAGTCCCGAGGAATCTGTGCTTGAGTACTCTACGAGACTTCGAAGACTCGCCATTCAGCTCCAAGAAGCATATCATGGATTATCTCTTGGTGCAGTTAAATACTCGATAGAAAATCGAATTTTGCGGCAATTCCTTTTAGGCCTGAGGGAGGAAATAGGGCGATTCGTTTTAGTGCGCAACCCTCAAAATTTAGTGGAGGCAGAGGAATTTGCTTTAATGGAGGAGGCAAATGTGAGAAATTACAAAAGCAATTTTATAGATAGTCCAGATTTTCTTCCGCAAGAAAATTCGCAGATCGATTTTTTCTCCTCCATAAGTAGTACATCTGCAATCTCGAAACCTTTCGACCAAGTAAATTTAGTAGAGCCTCAATCACAGAAATCGTGCTTTTTGAAAACAAAATCTTCCAAAGGATCCTATCACCGCAGAAGCTCAAGGAAATTTACCCCCACCAACCATATTTACGCTAAAAGCTGTTTCAATTGTAGGAAACTAGGACATTTTCAGAAAGATTGCCCGCTAGTTTTACGGGAAACTCGCAAAGATAGAAGCTGTAGGTCCTTCAGTTGCCCCGCAGAAGAGAAGAATCATTGTGCGAAAAGCAAGGATAGGTCCGTTCTCAAAGTCGAAGACTGTAAAAACCGCATCTCAACGAGCAGCGCCCCCTCAAATCAGAGATTCTCCGCAAGAGATGAGCCGTCGACGAGAGCCAAACCACGGGGACACCTTCCAACGAGTGTGGTTGGCAAGGGAGAGGCCAAGGTGTTAACGCAGTCTGGAGGAGGAGCAGACCGTCACATCGAAGAGAGTTTTTCACGAGAAAAACCTGCGATGGTGGAGGATGGAGTACGACCAGAGACGCTGGACGGCAGCGACCCGGTGCAGCCAACGCGGACAAAGGCACCCACATGCTCGAAACAACGGTTGCCACTGCCTTATCTTCCACGTAAGCGGGGAAGCAGATCGGCGCGGGGGACTAGAGACGGTTTGATCGGAGAAGAAGGCTATTACGGAAAAGGGGAGAAGACGAGACCTTTGGAAAAATTTGCGGATGGCATGGAAGGATTGAGGGCGTCATCCGGTACTTCCACATCTATGGATTCCAACACAGCGACGCCGGCGCCTCAGCAGAGCCCGAAGAGGAAAGAGGACCGCGCGCCAAAGGAAAAGCCATCACGAACCAACCCAATCAACGTGGAAGGCGACAGCGGCGGAGAATCAAACGGGTCCAACAGGAAGTTTTCATCCACCAGAGAGCTGAGACAATTGGCTGCTGAGGAGATACAACTTCCATACGCGGACTGTAAGCCATTAATTAGCGTAATCCTTCATGTGCTGAGAGCTCTGGACGAGGTGAGTCTCCCCAAGAGAACGAAGGAACAGGTATGCAGTATCCAAAGCACCATTTCATCTCCGGCGCAGCACGAATTAATGGTGAGGAGGAGTGCTAAGGCAGCAAATTGAAAGTGTTTGACGTGATTTCAAGATGCGGCACTGCAAGGAGAATTTTTCACTGAGGAGAAGAAAACAGTTGCTCGAAGCAAAAGATAAGTAATAGTATGAAGCGCCCATAATTTTGTGATCGTAATTGAATTTTATGGCTTTGATTGAGAAGTGAATTTGATACCTCATTGTGCTCAAAAGGACCCCATGGAAAAACTGAAAAGTGGAAGGTGATGAAGCTAAAAAGTGGAACTTGGCGCATAGATTTGTGAAAACCCGTTTTTATCTGATGACTAAGTGACTCTGAAGTGTTTAGCTGAATTTGTCGATTTTTAAGTGAACATTTTCTGCTCCTTACTGTTTTTAAAAGCTTATGCACAGATGTTTCTTTTCCATTTTAGTTGTTGTAAAGTTTTTGCAATATTTTTTGTTGTGCTGTTTTCATGCTTACAATTAACTGCGGTGTTCAGTGTTATTTGAGACTTTAGTCATCTCGTGATTGAAAGGCGTCAAAAAGAACTATTAATGTATAAAGAATAAGAAAGGACCTGCATATAAGATAAATTAGCTAGGAGAGACTTTTTCGTTCGATGTGTTTTTGCTTTTTTCGAATTGTTTCCTGTGATTTATTTTGCAAGAGGAAGTGTAGTGCAATGTTTCTAATCTTTTATGGGGGGTTTTGATGTATTTCGTATTCTGTTTTAATATGTGTTTTTTTATGTTCAAGGAGGCTTTTCCACCCCCGGGATTTTATTTGCCAACGGGGTGATGTCGGAAGGACAGAGGGCAAGGGATGATTCAGAGTCAGTGGGAGATGAGTCTTACGATTATCTATGATGCGTTGTATGACTCTGTCATCCCTCACCCTCCAATGTTTTGGGGGTGCCCTTTGGTCCTTCCGAAAGAGTTATAAGCAAGGTTCAACTTAAGCTCGGTGCCTTCAGCCCGCCGATAGCAGTTTGTACGCACGCTCGTCTGACCGATCCTCAATCGGTCAGCCATGATGGCCTCCTAGATCAGTAATTTGTATTTATTACTTTAATAATAAATAACTTCGGCCAACCATTAGTATAATTTCCCTAATGTCACGACGACAATAACAACCTGCATAACTTCTCTCTCTTTTAGTGTTAAATCTATTCAGATGCGACGTGAGATGTATGGGCTGTTATTACGTCACAACTGCAAAATATCTTTAATATTCTTATTGTCCCTCATTAGTGATAGTGTATTTTATTATCGCTGTGATTTGGCGTTTTTTCCTTTCATGTGCAGGCCTTTTCCCTCAACGTGGTTGATTTTTATGAACCTTCAGGAGTTTTTCTTCACAACTCAAATATTTCTGTTTCTTTTATGTAATGCCATTATTTTACTAAATGCAACCTAATTGTATCCAAATTGTTTCTAAAAAAATGCAATTAATCATGGTGTAACTTAGTAGTTAAGATAGAATAGAGGTAATTTTTCCATTTGTTTTGCCTCGCCGGAGGAGTATAATAATTTTGGTGGTAAATAAAATCGATAAGAGAGCTTCTGAAAAATCCAATGGCAGAATGTTGGTCAAAAATATGATTTCGCAATTTAAAGTCTTCTGAATGTTTACTAATCAACATGCTGGAGATTATCAATTTCATGTAACTTTTTACGGTGTTGTTTTTCTTCTTCCATTTTTTTGTGTAACTTTTGTATCCATCGTAATTGGATATTTATTTCTCTACATAGAAATGAATTTAAATTGTACTTTTTCCACAAAAAAATGTTATTAATTTCTACGGATTGGATTTCCATAAGATGTGGTTTGAGACTGTGAATTTCATTTCCCTACTTATGCTACATTTTTTCTCGTTAGATCATCGATCTCCAATTTTTTATCATTTTTCTTTCAATCTTTTTCTCTTGTCTAGATTACTCTAAAGTTTTCGTTTCCTTAACTTCTCCTCGTCGATAACTATTTTCAACTCTATAGATTACGCAAGATCACTGGCAACAGCGTCTATATATATATAAGAATAGTATTCCAATCTCGGCCATGTTATACATTGTAAAAGACCATACAATTACATAATTACTATTTTAATCATTGCATATTTGGTACATGCTCAATCTAAGTCGATTCAATTATCATTGGCGTCGAAGAGCTATGCTTGATTCCAAACACGACTTCTCATGACGTAACCGCACTCGACAAAGCTAATTCTGTCCCTCCCAAAACCGAACATTGCTCGAAATGAACGAGTCCGATCCCTTTGTGGCTTCCACCCAACAATGAGCCCGAGTGTCTCCAACGCGTCACTAATGCAGATGGCGATGGGACCATTTGACGGCCGTACACGTGTCCACCTATCGCAGCTGCCGCGCCCTACCGCCTTATTAAGGAACTAAGGAAGAAAAATTGGACAACTCGATAAAAAAAACTCTACGCGGTCCGAGCGTTTTATAAGCCTCCCTTCTCTGGGACCACAAAAAGCCATCCAACGACCTAATCACGTGGGATTCACCAACCGCTGGGGAAAGCACGCGAGCATCTCGTTTGAGGTGTTGAGAGAAGCCCGGTTCGGATGGAGTCAATATCTTCGGGGCCGTTCCACATCAAGGGGATGCCGAAACGGTCATAAAATCGGTTTTAAGAGGAAGGAATTCTGGAGTAAACGAGGCGGAAGAGATGCGGAGGCACAATGCTCTTCGGCAGATGCTCGCTTTCCTCCTTGGTCGGTTTTATTTCCGATTCTAGTTTTTTCGTTTTTTTTAAATGGGGGTTAAAGGTTGAAAGAGGGAGAGATGATCTCGCTGACGTACACACGGAAAAGGAAGACGTTTCGCCTATTCTTTCCCCCCTCGCTCGTTAAATGGGGTAAAGGGATTGAAGAAACACGGATTTTTAGGTGCCTTGAATTTATGTGAGAATAAGAGCCACGCATAATTTTCGTGTAACTTTGGAGGGGATATTGAAAATGGTCGAACCTACCTCGATAAATTGCCGTGAATGTCGGAGCAAATACTATTTGGAGGCTATATAATTGACGCAGAGAGTGGCAATATGTTTAAAGAATATCATATCAACGAGCATCCCAACAATATCTCATCGAAAAATTCCTGTCTGTAAAGTATTCAGCTCGAAGGCCGGTTGGTGCTTAACCATCTCTGATATAAGCTACTAATATGTACTGTATTCGATCTCTTTAGGCAATAGGTACAGACTGGTGCTTTAAAACTTTAAATCTAAGGCGTATGTGATGATATAAATATATTTTAATTCTACTGACTTCAGTCCCCTAAGAAGCCGCGTCCGGGCTATATTACCCGAGTGGTATTTTGAAATTTTTAACAAAATCGACACTCCTTGAGTTTCATAAATTATCAAAATATGATATAGCATTTAAATTGTTTATTTCGATAAGCGTTATTAAAGACGCGATTTCATAGTTATAATTTTGCGAAGCAGCTAATTCAGTAACCACATTTCACGCAGCTATTATCAAGCGGATCAACAAGGATTCCGAAATCCAAGGAAAACCCATTTGCTGAATCATCACGAAAAGTTAAAGATTTGGATTCGAATCCCTCTATTGTGTACTATCTGTTTCTCTTTCCTTAATTCATAGAGTGATATATTAAAAATTAATTTAATTTAGCAGAGTTATAATTATTACTTCTGTGTTAAAAGGGCACCTGCTGACAAGCCATTTTAGGCTTAGCAGGACATACAATGCTAATTTTTTTCTTTAATTGTATTTAACTATTGCGTATAATCAATATGTCCTAGATGTACTTCGTGGAACGACATCTTAAGTTGAAAGAAAAGACTTCGTAATTTCCACAATATTGCCGAAACCGGTCGAATAAATCAAAATTTATTGTGGAAATTACGAAGTCTTTTCTTTCAACTTAACTATTGCGTAATTTTTATAATTCTATATGCAATCTGTTTCCATATGACTTGTTGATTATAAAGTGAAAGTTATATTTTTGTCAGAAGGTTAATCATATTGTATATATAGTATTGTAAAACTTATTCATTTAATAAAATTTATAATCTTAGTCTCTGTCAAAAGTTCTTTTTGGCATATCCCAATCTTATTTATGTAAAATTCTGTAGCAAATACCAAGAAATCTGATAGCAGAATTCCTCTCAATCTCATTGATTTCACTCTCAAGGTAACGTCTTTTCTGTACCATTGGTCACCAGAATTACCTACCCGATAGCATAATTAATTAAAAAAGTATAGCTTATAATTTAATTTATAGAGAATTGACGATGACGGGTTAAAACATGTACATGCATGCAATAATATGTGTTCATAGCAACAATTCATCATATGACCGGGTCGGTAAAATACTTTTTTTTACTGGAATCTATATTAACAATTGTATCACTTCTACTATAAAAAAGCTTCACAAAGGTATTCCATCCACTTTATCTCGCTTTCAAATAATAAGTAAGCACTAAGTCAAAAAACACATTCATTCACTTTCATCAGTGAACATGAGAAATAAATATGAACGAGGATGTACAAAGCACTTCTCCAGCATCGCCAACGCATTCGATTCCTCTCAACACATCTGACAAGAGGGAAGACATCTTTGCTAATAAAGCACGCGTCACAAAAGCCCTTCGTTGTCGGAGGAATTAAACTGCCCCCATCGTGACTAATCCACAAAGTTTCTACACAATAAGGAACAGCACACTTAAGTTCCGATCGATACAATACCGAACCCGGAGTCGACATGCTTCGCGGAGCACTTGACCCATAATAAGCCATCCACATTATCAACGCCTCTGGAAACCCATCTCTCCCACACACACATGTATGTATCTGCCGTCCCACGCGTCCCTTGGAGATCCATGGTCCCGATTGAGATGCTGGACTTCCCGTGGGAGGGGATGAGATATGAGAATGAGGATATTTAGTTCCTCTCCCTCTAATCCCGTATCCTATCGGGAGCCTTGATTTCTTAGCCACCCGTGCTGCCAGCAACAGTAGCCCTGGTTACGGAGAAGTACACTTTTGGCTTAATACATAGAAAAAGAAATTCTTTGCACGAGTAAGAACATTCTAGGTGCGAGTACTTTTTCCTAAGCTTCACCTAGTTTTTTTCTAATTCGCAACTAAATTTTTGTATACACTAATAATTTAGATGGGATTTCACTCTTATTTACCAATTAACGTACATTTCCGCAAATGAGACGACTTTTATATAAGATGAGGAATACATTTCCGTCAAAGCTTTACAGTTTTAGCTTATATCTATCCTACAATATGATCCCCAATATCAACTAACTATCATCGGCCAATGAATTTAGTTTAGATAAGCGATCTTTATCTGGATGGTGACATTGTAAAGCGTATACGGAATAATATCCTACTCGTAATATTTCGAATGAACTAATGTTATTTTCTTACATCTGGAAATCTATTCTTTTCTTATCAATTCCGTAAGGGAGGTGTAAAAGCTAACAATGCAAAGTGATGAAGAGTTATAAATTAACGACCAAACGATTAATTTTCTAACATTCTGTATCCTCGAAGCCTTTCAATTCCACAAGAAAATTATGTCTTCCTTAGTTGAATCACAGAATGCTTGTGATAGAATGGTAATTAGTCGTTTACGCCACAGTTTCGCCGCTTCTAGAACTATATTTGCACTAGTTTCGTCTTGGTAAAGGAGGTAACTCAATGGACCGTTTCGATCGGACATAAAAATTAAATTTTGTGATCGTCATCCATCATGCACTATCGTTAATTTTTTGTAGCATAGATTGATAACATTTTCTATGATTTAGACAAATTATAACTCTATCATACTGTGCATTAATCCGGTATTGTCTAGTGGTTAGGATATCCGGCTCTCACCCGGAAGGCCCGGGTTCGATTCCCGGTAGCGGAAGCAGTTTTTTTATTACCGCTTTCTATTCATATTATTATAATTTATTATTATGGCTACATATTAAATTTCGTGACCATTCCATATTTATCTATTTCATGTAATTTACCTAATTACGAACCGAGGGCCACACCATATACCGCCCATTGATATAATTTTCTGAGAAACATAAAATTTGACCTTTCAAATCTTGTTATTGTTAAATATATAAGATGAAGTTTAACTTTATAAATTCTTTCATCTAAAAATATACTTCGATTATTCCTATTAATGGAGAATATAAGAGAGTTAGCAGGATATACCTACAAAAGGTCCTATAGGTCCTACATGTCCCATCGAATGCGTTCTAACAAACATTTTGAATTCATTCATGCGCCTCGCGTGTCAAAATTTTGAGTAACCCAGATTAAAATACAATGCAAAACATCTCTACTGCGCCAAATTGAGACTGTAAAGTCCCATCTTCTATTTCGCCCTTCTCATAATCTGATAGTGAAACCGAATAGGTTCATTTAACACATAAAATTGACAGACTGGCGAGTTACTTTGCGGAATTTCACGACGGTACGAATATAAAACATGATTATTTTCTAGAGGTAATTAAATCCAGTTTTAATATAAAGAAATACTTTGGTTAATGCGTGTGTGGTATTTTTGCAAAGTTTTTATTTATATTAAAATAGGATCCAGTTTCCTATAGAAAGGAAGGTACCTGTTTTATTTTCCAATTTAGCAATTAGCTGCCTTTAAACGCACACTTTTAACCGCGCGCAATCGTTTCAGAGGAAAGAGCGTGGGATTGACGATGCGCAAAACTATTTCATTTAGAGATAAAATAGCGCAGTAAAATAGACTGGGATGGGGTGCAGGCCTATTGTAAGAAAAAACGGAATCTAAGGGAACAAGATCTAGGTGGGGGGTGGCGAACCTATGGCACGCGTCCCAAAAGTGGCACGCGAGAGAATTTTTTCGGCACGCCAAACTCCGAAATTTTCTTTTTTGCTTTATCCACTTGAAAAATGATGCTCCACAGTAAATAAATGTGGATTCTGTTTATTACTAGTGAAAACTAACGAACGTTTAAGTCTTATAAAAGATCTTAATCGCATCGTTGACATCGAAAAAATAATAATATCACCATCTCACTGTATGGTTCGGCACCACGTTGCCACGCAATCCTTTGATATTCATCAAATATGGCACTCTTGCCGCAAAAAGTTCGTCAACCCTGATCTAGGTCTTAGGAGGCTGATGAAGGACTTAGCACCAACGTTTGCCCAATTCCAAACGTAGCAGAGGGCAATGAGAACAAGCTATGCCGTAGATTGCTGGGAGGGGGGAAGGGATGCGTCGCTTCCCTGGAGAGGCCTTCACTAACCCTCACCTCATCCGTATCGAAAGGGGCAATCCAACCCTGCTCGCCCCATCCACCAACCCATTCACATTCACAAAACGTCGCTTCACGCATTCGATTCGACAGACGCACTCGACTTTTGTGGCCGCGTGCTGCCGTGGGGTGGCTCCCCTTTAACACTTCATGGTAACATCTATATATATATATCTATGCCCCCGAGAGACCACCTTCCGCTACTTACCCCCTCCGACACCCGCCTCCTCTCCAAACATCTCCTACGCTTTGAATCAGTGAGAATTCGCTCCCGCAGATGCGGTTGCAGGGGAGAACAAAAAAGAAGCGAAATGTAATCTTTTTTATTTGCCCGTGGCGGTGCTGAGGCAGTAAAGCTTTCCTCGGCTGAAACGGGCTAATTAAGGCTCCTGATGGGGATCAGGGGGGATTTTGGAGAGAGCGGGGAATAATGGGATTTCTCGTGCCTTGATGAGTTTGAATAGAAGAAGAAAATAGACTTATTCCGCGTATTCCCCCAAAAAGATAAGTTTTCTGTTTGGGAAGGAGGAAAAGCCGAATCATCCACTCATTGGTCTTTAATACATAGAGAAGTTTGTTGAGAAAAAATGGAATGAATCGAAATTTAGATAATACTATCCTTCGGTCATTCCTGCTGCTATATCGAGACAATGATTAATATTTATAGTTATAATTAATGACTTAATAATGCTGTTAAATTTTGACTAAGTAACTATTCATAAATATTTAAGGACAGGAAAGGCCTGTTTCACATGCAAGGGTAATGAAGACTTGAATTTGTATATAGTATAAACTGTGCGTTAATTAAATGCGTATGTGGTATTTACATATCATAAATTATGTTTAAGAGCAAAGTGATTAAGACTGGAGCCTGTTATTTGCCATATGTTATGCTGCTGTAAGATTCATAGACAAATGACAATAAATAGGTAAGGAAATGGGATATTTTTCATTTGTTTTATGCTGATGATAGAGAAAAAAACGTATGTTCCAATTACTTATTTCTCAGTGCTGTTCAAGATTGTGATGATGCGAAAACTACTGATGCTGAATTTAATTATGCAACTGTACTCTGTTTCTACTCATTCTAAATTACTCATAGTGCATTCTATTTTGTCACTCATCATCAAATGGAATGAAAAATGAAAGTCGATGCTCAAACAAACTTTCAAACAATCTAATAAACTTTCTTTTTCAATGATACGTATCATTTATTAACTTAAACAATACCAAGATTATGAACAGTAACATTGTAAATTTTCTTACAGATATGGTCGGAGTAATTCAGTTTAGAAAATCATCCCTTATTCCTCTTCCATATTTCCTCTCCTTTCCCGAAAAATGGTCCGATCATAACTGGCCAAACCAATTGCATTTGCCTACTATACGTATAATTTTTAGTACCTTATGCCCTCCATATCGTTGCTACTATCAGCTCCATCTACTCTTGGTGTCCCTTCCACATTGCTTGAAATCGCTTTGCACTGCTTAACATCGCATTTCTATGTTTCACGACTATAAAACTTTAGTAATACAAAATCTTTCGTAAAAATCAAATCAGAATACTTTCGTCTTCAAACGTTATCTTTTTCGGCTCGTGAAGACAAGCTACTTCAAATATGTTCGAAATATAATTTGAGAATATCCGTTGGAAACAAATTCCAAACCCATCTTGGGTGAACAACAACTAAAATATTAAATGAGCTACGTTTACGTGTACTTATTACATTAATAGCATTTCGGCTCACAGAGGAAAGGAATGGCAAGCTACCTTGATCCTCATCTGGTTAGTCTTTTAACCTCAGTCCTCGTCTTTTCTCTTTAGTTTTTTTATGGATACTAATAGAGGGCTTAAAGGTTCATGTGTCTTTTAGGCTTATGACTGTACTAATTGATCAGGCATTCTTAGAAAAAAGTATATGGAATAATACTTTGCTTAGTTCTAATCATCTTGTAATCCTGGTATTCATTTGAACTTGAGAATATTGTCGGTTTATTTCGTTATGAGTTCAGTCACAATCCATAGGTTTGAACAAAAGTTAGCCCAGGTTCTTTATATTTATTTAAATATTTATATTTACATCCTGAACAATCATGGTACTCAAATCGACCTTGGGTAAAATAAGATCGTACTCACAAGTCGGGAGTTGTTCACAAATTAATAATTTCTATATCTTATGCTTGAGAATTTATTTTAAATTTAACATTTTTCCTATAGTATCTAAGAAAGCCGAAACCTTAGAGTTCTCAATGAAAGGACCAGAAGTAAAATTGTTCATCCGTGGAAATAAAATAAAGGCCTGCGGTCTAAAATTTTCAAAAGAGGGTGAATAAACAATCTTTAATGTTTGTTCACGTGTTCTAGCGTATCCAGCTGCGCAAATAATATACGCAGCATAGCTTTCATCAGCAACGGAAACTGTTCAGTTAAATGAATCAACCTATTCTTTAATCGGGCGAAGTTGCGACTAAGTAAGATTTGCTAAAATATAAAGGACATCCAGGAAAATTAGATAGAGGTAATTTTTTTGAAAATTCTTCATTTTTGGAAGATCTTTTGTTAAACCAATGCTTTCAGGATTGCTTCTCATGTGAGTCCTACGAACAATGTTACATGCATCAACGCATTTCAAACCGGTTTCATTCGACCAGTGTGATTTAACTGCTGGAAGAAGAGTGAGCTAATAACTCGAAGAGTCAAGGATCCAGCGATCCTCTTCAGAATCCCACAGGGGGTTTAAAACATCGGTTACTCTCCCTCCCAACCCTTAAACCCTTTTCTTTATTTCTATTTCAGCAGTCCCACCCCTCGCATCAACCGTGCACTCCTATCAACCATCCATCATCCTCCCCCATTTGGAGAAGAAGCAGTTAAAAAAATATCGCATCCCCTCCCACGCTACAACTAGACCTATTCCGCCGAGTGTACTTTTGTCTAAACAAGAGGAACCCTTCGGCTCGCCACCTACGTTGTTTCTTTCGATTCCCTCCGAGTGTGATTCCATCATGTTTATTCATCGACCCTGGCAACCCCCTGCGTCCGAACCAAAGGGGTACGTCGTGCGGTGATGAATTGGTCCACGGAGAGAGAGAGGTGTGACGTTGTTTGAAAGATGTCTCTATCAAGTTACGCACGGATGATGGCCGGGGTTAATTGTCGAGCTGTTGAGTAAACTCCCCATTGCACTCGGAATTAGCGTGAGAGAAAGTTTTAAGCTGTGAAGAAAAATGGATCACGGGACGATTTACAAGGGGCCGAAAGGAAATTGCTACCAGATACATCCCTCTGATTTGTATGCCAGTTTTAATTGGAAAGCAGTTTTGAGTACCCAGATATCTCATGTCTGAAATGCATCAAAGAGAAAATGTAGTCGAAGCTTTGTTGTATGTACTTGAAACCTTTACTAAGAAATCCACGCCTAACGGCATTATTTGATAAAGGAGGATATGGTCTGCATCAAAACTTAAATTTCTCGGTAAGAACATTAAAATGATCGTTACATTATAAACTGATCGCGTTAGGAGAGCGTTTAAAAAGAGCAATTTTCATTGCTCCATCAAATACTGTTATTTTCATGGGGGAATCGTGTTCATTTTAAAATTACTTCGCGAAGAAAAAACGTTCTAGCTTTAATGCCTTATCAACTATATGGGGTCCAGAAAAGGAGGAGTAAATTTTGTTTCGATTTCTGTGGCATAATATCTTTCATTTATGAATATTACAGATGACGAGTATCTATTTCTATCTAAATTTACATGTACAAGTATATCCTGCAAGCAGTATTCTGCCTGTGGAAGTGGATATATGAATCATAACTCTCTCTCTCTCATCTCTCAAATAAGACGACCATCACGATCGAATTTAATTCGAGAAGCGAGGTTCCACCATGTTTGTTAATGGAACCACCAGCTATCGATGTATAGGTTAGCCGAACGATTGGATATAGTCCATATTCCTGCTTTGACGAAAAAATAAATGAAAATCTATTTCCGTATTTTCAATTGATTATAAGGGAAAATATTTTACAGCGGAATACTATACAGCTATTTTCATACTCTTAAGATAATAACGTAGTTCCACAAGTACGCATTTGGTAATTAACATTATAAATTGATGTTTTCCTACCGGATTGTCTTTTCCTTAGTAAAAACGTAGGTTTTTAAACCCACAAAGTAGTTTAACATTCTGTAACTTTTTCAATCTCTTTTTTATAAATTTTAAACGAGTTTTATATGCAGAAGGAAACTCTCTCGATTTCGCCTTCGTAAAAGACGCTTTATAATTATTATAAATCCCGTAGGACGCATGATAACTTAGACTTTTAGGTCTTTGTTTACATTAAGTTCCTCCTCCTTTCTGCGTATGGCAGTAGATGCAAGCATCTTGACTCTATTTTCCAAGTCGATTGCTTTCGAGTATCGTTCTCGGAAAAAATAAATTCTTGAAATGATTCGTTGTACCTTCTATTTCCTTGATCTTCCTCGTAGTATCAGAACGGCCTATATAACGTGTTGGTCGCATTATATCTGTTACATCTTCCGTGAATGTAATTTCTTTGAACTTATTTAGTAAGTTTATCATTTGAATTAGTCTTCTATCTTCTAACGATTCCCATCCCGCGTACTGTATCTAAGTAACACTCACTGTTTTATAAATGCAAGTATCAGTTTAATGGCGACGTAATTACAACATTTTCACAAGTAAATATCAGTGTTTGTCTGGCATTATTCTCTCCATTTTCAACCGGAAATTTTTTCCTCGTTTTTCCGCCCCACGCGAATTCGCCTCTTCCTCTCCCTACCTCTTCACCCCCCTCTTCTTCCGGTCCGATGGTCATCCTCGGGGGCAGCAGCCGCCCTCTTCACCAACATCTCTAACACCGCGAACTTTTATTTTCCCTCAAGTACTGGAAACCGCACATCCCCTCGAAAAATCAGGTCACGCCCTCTTCACCGAAAAATAAAAAGAACCTTCCACACCACCGGTGAGGACGCGCTCCGGTCCGAGCCAACGACCAATCAAAAAATACCATTTTCTGCGTATTATTCGCAAATATATATTTTTTGGCGCGACCGTCGCTCGGGTTTTTAGCGCTCTCTAGTAGTTTGCTCCCGAGGACCGTTGGGAACGAATAAAAAATGGAGCAAAACATTTTCGATCGAGAGCTAATAACGAAGAAGGGCCCTTCCACAGTACTTTGGTATTTTTATACGTGGCGGAAAAATGAAGTAACCCTGTTTTTATTTCAGCATTTGATGGACCGGAAAAAGAGTGCTTGAATAAAAACAAGCGAGGAGCGGATAGCGGCTTGAGAGCCCTTTATTCCCAGACGCTCGTTTATTTTTCGAATTAACGAAGGCGTGTTAATTACTTTCGCTCCCGCAGAATATAAATAGCCCGGCAATGCGCGCTTGTTTAAAATAATGCGCCTTAAACAATTTTCTAATCTTGGTAGCTCGAACTTATTAACACCTGAGTTAACAACTTTGAGACCAATTACATCAGCGCGAATTCATTACGAAGCCTTTTTTTACGAGCGAACAACGTTTCTAATCATTAATTTATGATAATTGAAGCTGCAGCGCAGGTGTTGGATCGGTTGCGAGAGATATTGGCTGCAGCATAATGGCGTCCATTATTATTTTTAGGAATAGGTGATCTTCCAAGGTTATCGGAGCTTTAGACCAATAGAGTACAAATAAATGGCGCTTGTAAAATGATTGTACTGCAGTTTTCTACGAGAATCATCAGAAACTAGAAATCCGCTCCCAATGAAAAGGAATTGAATGAATGTTGAAGAATTGTTATGAATTTATGAAAAAGGTCAACCTCCAGATTTTTCGGTCAAATTTCAGGTAAATCACTAAAATTAGGACGTTGCCTTTCCATACAATATAAATATTCGTGATATTACAATGGCACAGGAAAAAAATGAGGAATGAATAAGTGTTACGATGAGCAGTTTAATGAAAGAATACATGGGAAACGTTCATGAAATGGAGAGCTTTAATCTGGCACGAAAATAAAATTGGAGGAATCCGAGGAAGGGCGGAAATGTGCCAGAAATCCATAATACTGGTTACGTGTTTCACTAATGCACTTTCCCTGAATTAATCAAGTAAACCCGGCCTAGCTTCCAATCTCCTTTCTTTTATAGATTCCTAAATTGCGTATGAGAGTATTTTCATAATACTTGCACAGCATCAGGTACGATAAAATCTATTGTGTGAGGCTTAACCTGGTGATAATCCATAGCAATAGAAGCAAGCGGACAATGAATAAATTTATTTATAGAAATAGACCACAACGACCACAACTTGTTGCGGCGAATTAGCATAAATAAATTTATATTTTCAGCTTGCTTCTGTTATCAGGTACACTTATGTTAACAGGTCTTATTCTGGATTAAATCTGCAATTTAGTAAAATATATCGATAAGATGTTTATCGTGAAGCAATAGTAACCAGTTTCTGATCTTGTGCACGTAGGGAGACTGAGGTAATGTTGGTCAAGGGGTATTTGTGGTTACTATGATTTTTCGTAAAATTGGAAACGCAGGTTGCAAAAAATTGGTGCAGACACTGCGCAACTCTCTCTACACTTAACTCAACTTATACACCAGAGCTCGCCATTTCGGCGGTTGTTGTTTAGCCGTTGAGCGAGATAAAGTTTTTAAGCAAGTGTGCGTTGTATCATTTAAAAATCCCCATATTCCTATTTGTGTAGTCAGTAAATAATCACAACACCGCCGACCAACATTACCCCGGGGTCGGGGTAATACCGGTCAAAGCTGATATTTTACTTTCTTTGTCATTAAAAATTAATTATTTCGTTTTAATTTAATATTAAGTGATTAGTTCTTAGGAAAGAGTATAATTATAATAGGCGTTGGGTGACCACCATTACCCCAGTCTCCCCAAATTAAACTAGTTTGAATTTTACATAGTAATTCTACAGTAGTTACATTGAATCAAATTTTAGGATAGAGAAGGCTAATACGTTCACTTTTCTGCATAAAATACCCCATTTATTGTATTTCACTGTAACTTGCATAGCGGATATTTGAAAATATATCACTAGCTCACAAATGTCAACACTAATTAAGGTTTGCCCTATTCACTGGATCCTTAATGACCGAAATGCTGTTGATGGTCAGCCAAGATCTCAATTTATCAACGCAGAGTAGGAAGAAAGATTTTGGGAAATGTTCCAGTGCACTATGACTTATGACATCCACATCGTGAAAAGGGCACGCGCTGCGAAGTCTAAAACTGTTCAAATTTCGGGTCCCCGCTTCCATCAGCTGCCGCGTTTCCCTAATTTAAAATTCAAATCCATTTTTTCTCTCGGCTCGCGCGCCGTGCGCATCCGATCAGGTATTCGTCACGCGGGCCTCCGAAATAATGACTTTTTTAATTCGACGCATTAATTTCGAGAAAAAAATGAACCAAATTCGTTCGAGCGATTCCGCCGCTCAACCGTCCCGAAAAAGTTTGCTTTGACAATATCTCGCGCTGACACTTCCATCGTTTGGCGTCATTTGCCAGACTTGATGGATGACAGGGGAGACGATGAGTCAAAATAAAGCGGGAGCTAACGATACTTGCGAATTCAGAAAAAAAATCTGGATGCATTTTAGGTTGTTACTGTACTTTCTCAAGTTAAATTTTGAACGAAACGAATTATATGAAGCTAAGGAATCTCTCCATAATGTAATAAAATTAAGTTACAAAATTTGTCAATTCCATTTTGGAATTATCCATAACAATTTTTAACTGTAAAATTTTATATCTTAATTTTATTAAATTAAATTTTGAAGGTTGATCTTGCCATTGCGAACAAAGATGATTTATACCTTAATTAATTACCAACCGCTCATTCATTTATAGACTTCCCCATGCGTAGGACGATCATCGATTCTTAGTTTCAACTACAGGTATATTTCTGTAGCATGCATTTTTCTCTACATGTTTTTCTTCATGATAAAGTATATTTGTACTTGTTGATTTTTACATTTATTTAAGTGTTATTCTATATATTTTAAAGGCAATTTGATCGTTTTGTATTTCTTTCAATAAATAAATAATTTAATTATTCATACAACTAGGAAAGTTACTTTCAACGTCGTAATACTATAAGGATCTAAATCGGGGTGTTAAAAATTAACGCTGTCCCTCTTTCAACTCATACGTTACAACATCATTGAATAGGAATGTGTTGAATAATTAATATTCCAAGGAGATTTAAAAGGACAAAGCAAGGATTTATTTTTGTAAAATTCGCAGTAAGAATATATATATTACAAGCAGATATAGATAACTCTAATCAATAAAAAAGCAGTTGATCCCGCTGGAATCTATCGAGCTATGCATCACGGAAAGAAAGATACGGAACTCTTAAAGTGTGTTTATTCAGGAATTTTACAATTAAATTACATAAGCGTTCTTAGAACAGTTAGAAATCTTGTAATATATGACGTAATGTGGGTGTTGTATTCATTTACATTGATAGGAATATATTTCCGTACATGCTGGTTTGTAAGTATATATAGCCAAAAATACTCGTCCATCCACTCATAACTAGCGTAAATATACAAAACGTTTACCCACATTATATTCATGGGCGAATGAATTATCTCGTCAAGTCAAAGCGTATATCATTCAATTAAGCCACTGCGAGGTCAGAAGCAGCAAACTGACATTTACAGCATCCAGAGTCGCATTAGACATGCATGACCGTAATGTGACAACTCAGTTCCATTTGTAAGTGGGATCGACGGAGATGAAATTGAGACTGGTGTCCGAATCTTTCGGATGATGGTCACTGCAGCTGCTGGATGAGGGCCAACGATGACCCCGCTCGTGTCCACTCTACCGGTAAAGATGCGGTTGGTCTCGCTTTGCTTCCCTCCGTGGTCGCGCGGGGTCTAACCTTCTCAGTAAGCATATAACATCAGTTATGCTAACAATTCGATTAAGAATGCCTAAAAGGCAGTTCCGGGTCACCGTGGCGCTGAACCGGACCCCACAGCGATTCCGAAAAACATTTACTTTCCAAAATTAGCGATATCGTATGTATGACCGAAAATCTCTGGATACCTTTCTAACGTGTTCAACCTTTCTGTAGGTTTATGGGCATCAAAATTCAAAAATCCCTAATCAGCGCCGTTTCCTTTACTTCCTGATAGTTTGCCCCACCCTTTTAATCATCCAACATCTTTGTATTCCCCTCCGTTTTCCCCCTGAATTCTATTCTCAATTACTTTCTTTATCATCCACTCTCCTCTCAATATTTGACCCACCCATTTCCTCTGTCGAAGCTCAACCTATAGATTCTATATCTAAATACATACAGTGACTTTATGGTTTAAGCAACTCGAAGGTTTGCAGCAACTTTACACGCTGTTTTCAATAATATAGCTCAAACTAGGTGACTAGTCCTTAATCGAAGGTGATGCGAAATATTTTGGATTTCTATGTGAACACAAAACGTACTGTATATATATATCGGTTTCAACAACACAGGATAACCTTAGTCGACACGTAAAGCTCTAATACCTGATAAAACTATGTAAATTATATTGTATTAATTTTGTATCCAATATTTAGAGCAAATATATTCATTCATTCATATGGCGGTTAAATCATTATGAAAGTAAATGCTCCGTAATCAACTTCGATGAAATGGAACAATTGTGTACACATGCATAACTCATAGACGCGTCAATAACAGACCATAGAATTAGTTAGGAGGCTAGGTGTTTACACCCCCTGCCATGCATCATAAGTCGGATTGTAGAGTATTAATAAATATGCAGATGAAACTGGCAGAAAAAGGTGTCCGCAATTTGGCTACCAGAATGTTCAAAGGCTCAGCTAAAAGCGCGAAACCTATGTCAAAATTAAAGATAACTATATCATAACAGCATGGAGCATTTTCATACAAAATATATCTGCAAAAGCATCGTCGGATTTGAATTTTTCTCCTAAAATTTTGTAAATATCCTTTCCAGTAAAACTACATCAAGTTTGTCCTTGTGTATCTTTTTAAGTAAAGATATCCATAAATAAGATGCTAGGGATGGTTGTGAAAGGCCGACTAAGATCATAGCTGATATAATCAAGCGTCAACAGTGGGAATGAGTGGGTAAAATATTCAGAGGAGAGGAAATGAGATAGAGTGTAATTAATTGTAGAATGTAAAGGAAAAGACAAAGGCAACAGACGTTGGTGACATAAAGGGTGGATTGAGTTACCAAGAAGCGAAAGAAATGGCATTGCATAGGAAACACTGAAGCAAATGAACCTACTGAAGAACTAAGTCGAGTACTCATTAATATATGTATCAATAAAAAAGACTCACAACAACATTTGTTGGTCTTTTGTGCAGATTTTCAAAACCATCACTCTAAGCAACAATTTAGTAACATCTGTTGGTGTTTTGTTAATTTCTGTGCAAGTTCAAACAAATCAGCCATTTCTGGCCTATGGGCCATCTTTTTCGACTTAATCCCACTGCGCGTAGGCTCAAATCCCCAACAGAACTCCCACCAAAATCCCGCTTTTCGTAAAACAACCTTTTCCCTCTTTGCAGAGCTCACAGTTTAGTAAACGCATGAGCGTGAAGACATTCATTACAGGCGCTGCGGGCACCCGACTGCTAAACACAAAAGCATCCGAATCTATGAGATTGTCACGGTGCGACTCTACCCCTATCCCGAAACTCTAAGCCAAAACCACCCCCGATCATTGTTTTTCCATCCTCCATCGTGGGCACGAGTTTTTTTCCTGACGAGAACGCTTCTGTATCAGCGTAGTTTTTTCACCCGGCATCGAAGCGTATTTCAATAGGTCCCATTGTCGGGGACGGGACAATATTTTTAATCGCGAATCTTTTGTTTGTTTGATCATCCAAAAGGGGAGGCGCAACTAATGCGGAGGGTGAGAGGTAAAATAAAGGAACTGTGTCAAATTTCTCGCATCTTCCTCAGCGGGAGAAAAGAGCGGGCTATATAAATTACGGTGCGCATGCGCGATACGGTCCGTTTGACTCGGAAAAAAAGCGTTTGTATTGAGATTTATTCAGTGCGGTGGGACATGGGGTAGAGGGAGGTTTGGTCTCCGTATGCAACACGGTGCGTTTTTTTGTCTTTGGAAAAACTTCGTTATGTCGCACGCTTCATTATCGGAGATCGGAGGTGCTTGTTTTTTTCCTTCGGTTAAAAAATGGGTGTATTGTTGCGTCGAAGCTTTCAGAGCCAATAGACTGTGTTGGTTTATATCTTACTACGTTAGGGAGAGGCGTGAGAAGATTTTATAAGACGATTACTCATACAGAAATATTAAGCTGTGGCAATAAATTAACTCTGACATGCGTATCATAACAATCAATTATCAATTGTCCGGAAAAATCCGTTGGTCGATTATTCAAATTTTTCTAAAGAAGAAAAGGCAACAAGAGGAGGATCGCTCAAAAGAACTAACTCTTTTTGTTTTTATAAGTGGAAAGCTAATCATGGAAAATATTGAAAAATTCTGGAAGATGACTCTTAATAGGTTAATTAATTATTGAAATCGGTTTCATAATTTAAATGTCTGGTAAGATGTAGATGCCCCAGTTGTTATTTCCCATGGTGATATCCTTTCTTTCATTTTTTATATAAAAAAAGTTTGTTATTATGTTGGATGATTCAGATCACTATAAGTTTAACCATAAATGTAAAATAAAATCTACAGAAGGAGGCGCCGTTTTATGGAACTTCATTACGAAAAAAAAGAAAGAGTACTATGCTATTTCCTTTTTCTTTTTGTAGTAAATATAAAGAATCTTATGTTTTTGTATTAAATATAAAGAATTTTATTTTTAAAAGTTGTTGATCTGGACCTGAAGATTATTTTAAGCCTTTCTCTACTTGTAACAAAAATAAAGGTTTTTAAGTTTAAAAGTTGTTTGATTTCAACTAAAAATGATTTTAAACCATTAAATAGTTGAATATTAATATCCCAGATATAACTAGGTTTTCATACATCAATGTTCATACGAAGTATCCATATTAATGCAAATATGCATACAAGAATTAAGTCGATCATAGGAGCAATTTGGGAAGAATACGGGATAGCAAATTATGTACGGTTAAGAGCTAAGATACGTGAACATCTTGCTTGAAAACTATTAGAGAACCCATATAATAGAAAACGAGTTAAAAATGTAGTCAATCTCCTCAAAAATCAACACACACATTTAACATCTGTTGATAGAAAGTAGTAAAACTTTTAGAGAGTAAACGACAGCTATTTGAAGCACAAACTCTTATACAACCAATGATTATCCTAAACGTTGCTGATAATGAAAGTGAAAATTCACTTCACATTATGTTACCGTCTAGAAGTCGTGAGAGGTAAATATTTGCTTGAATAAATGGTCTTAAGAAACAAAAAATTCTAACGTGGTCAAAAAACTAAAAGCTGGTCATTTGTAAACTCTAGCTAGTCTTTTATTGACTCTCATTAGAGAGAGGAAAAAAATTGAGACTCACAATGTTTACTACACCTTGAAAAGAACACCGCATTTCCTAAACACATTTCACCTATGACGCCACCCAAAAAAAGTTAACGATCTTCCTACTCTATGAGAGAAAGCACTCGATTGGCGGCAGCTGCAGATGCCTGTAATTCCTCATCCTCGATAAAAAAAATGCCCCCTCGATAAACGGACGGACGTTTATGTTAGGGTCCAGGGTGGCGTAGAGGCTCCATGTAGAAAAAAAGGAGGGTAAATATTAGCCTCAAATTCGTGACCAACCTCACGCAACAATCGTCTATGTCTTCACTGTTGACCTCTTCATCAGTCGCGTTAAAACATCCTCGGCGTCAAAAATAGTATCCTAATGCTGATTGTTGCAAGCCATCTGTTTTATTTTTTTGACTAATTCGCTTCCCGTTCGAATTGAAACAATCTCAGTCCTAACCATTGTTAGGCAATGCTATACCAGGGCCAGCTCCAGGTATATTGCCGCCCCGACCAGAGTCACTCATAGGAACACCTTATATTTAGATATTCTTATAAATTAAAATCGTTAACAATTTGTTTAATTATCAGCTGTGATGTTATCCTATATTAAGATAAAATCTAAATATCATGAAGTCGATATGGCCAGGCGTTACTTTCCGGAAGGCGAAAGCTTAGAAGAATGTTTTTTGTAAACTATGACACGATGATTTTATATCAACAGGTTTCATTTTCAGAGTAGCATCATCAGGAACAATATGAGGAAATATATATACGCTTTTCCTTGCTATAAATAGTTATATATTAATCCAGTAGTAAAACTGATCCAAAAAATCGTGGGGAAATTTAATGTTTCTTTCTTCTGTGAATCCACAAATCATATTTATCGAGGCAGCTTCATTATTATTGCTTTAATTACTTTTACTATGACTCAAAAGTTAACAAAATCAATTCTACAGCAGTTCGCGAATACACCCGAGAATCGATTATTAATATCCATTTCTCACTATTGACTTTTAAAAACTTTTATCATAGATTAAATTACACAATTTACCCACAATATCTTCCTGGTATGCACCATTTTCGCGATTGATCGGCAACTTAAATTGGAAATTGAATATTGATTTCTAAACAGGTTGTGACCGATAAACTATCGTCTATCTATCTCTTGCCGATATTTTTTCCATCACCGTTGTTTCAACGAAGATTCAACATTAGCAATACCTTCAAAACCTCCACGCCCCGGCTGGGCACCCGGCTTGCCCTTGTCATGGGCCGGCTCTTTGCTTATTTATTCTCAACAATCATAGGTTTCTAGTAACTTAATTTTTCTACGTGAACGATAAATATCTGATACTTATCTTAAAGCAGAGTTTAATCTGGCATTGCGAATAAGCATACACTTTCTATCATTAAGTTCGTGGTATATGCATAGCAAATTATAATATTGGTACAGTAGCTACTTTTTTCAAATTTGCGGCTTCACTCTATCTCAGTTTAGTATAGATTTACTATCCCTAATAATGCTGAAAAACGTATTTATATGGATGGCAAACAGGTTTTCTATGCCTATCTACGAAAATATTCGATTTATAAATAAAGAATCCTATTCCGAGGAAATTCACCAACCGCGGTGGAGTCTGTAACTGATTAACTGTGATAAGCTAGGGACTGCTGTATATTGGTACTCCATTGACCGCTGTACCCTAAGGACACCACTCTTGCTCGCTATATGAAGCCATCCGTGGGTGTACGAGGATTGCGTGTCATAGGGGAGGGAAAGGGGATGGTCGACGAGGGATTGATTGGTCGAAATTATCCCGAAATTCGCCAGATAAGCGGTGAACTATAGAAAAAGGGGTTAAGGGAGTGTGTGGGAAATAGAGGAGGTTCACACCAGCATTGATGTTTCGTGCAGAAAGGGGTGTGTGCTGGAGAAATTAGAGGGATGTAAGTCCACTGTAATGACGGCCTTCGGTTGGCAATTGTGGCGGAAGGGGGACAATGGAGCAGGAGGCCTTGTGGGTACGAACCACTTTAGGACAGAGTGGGTTAGTGGAGAGGTGAAGTTAAGAGGTGGAAGGATTGGCAAGGATAATGGACACAGGCGTTGGTGTGGAATAGGAGCAAAAAGGAAAGAATGTTGTAATGAGATTAGGAGGAATCGCGGAAGTGGAAAATGTTTGGGAGAGCCTTTTGGTTGAAAGCGAAGTGGAGGGAGATTGGTACTTTGAAAAACAAGAAGTGAAAATGATTTGAGAAACAAAGAACATTGGTCGATCGATTGCAGTTATTCGTATACCTACCGACGCCAACTTATTTGAAACACATTATTTCAACTATTAAAAGCCATTAGTGCAAATAAAGAATAATTCTTTGCTATGTAACTGCCATTATTTCATACTCTCCTTTGCTGTGAAATAGCTTTAACTTTCTAAATCGACGAAACACTCAATTCCTATTTACTGAAATTTTACAAGTATTAAATATTCAGAGGAAGTAATAAAAATGCTTAATCTATTATCTTCAGGTCCGAAAATAATGACTAGCTAGAGTGGAAACCGGTCGGCAGTAACAATTAAGTGCGGAAAATACAAAGCATTTTCATTTCTCTCTCCTAGGCTTTCCACCAATGCAGGTTAAATCACTCTGATTATATCAAATATCTCATTTGCTCTATAATCATCCTTTGAATACGTTTAGTAGCACTCACTGTAGACATCTAAATAGTTTAAAACATTTCTTTATTATGGTAAGATTTCTCTGGGCTGTGCCAATGACACAATGGAGAACTTAAAAAACTGTTGTGCCGATATTATCCCGTTACGCCATTAGATCTAGACATAGCAATTCATTTTATACATTCACTTTATTGCTTAAAAGCCCCATAAATTTCTCATTAAGTATTTATGAATAACAATATATGCTTTGTGATAGAACATTTACGTTGAATGCCCGAAAAGCTAGCCGATTACATAGAGATATTCATGAAATTCCAAATACGTGTTAGTATTAGCATAAAATGTATTATATATAATGTATATAATAACAGCGTATAATATAAAAATTTGTAACCCAATGATGACTGTCATTAACTGAAACCGGTCTTGCTTTACATATAACTTGAAAAAGTTCCAATCCTCATTTTCTGCTGTTGCTAAACTATATTTTGTATGAAAATTTTATGGGAATGCCGATTTATTTCGAATTGTTTTCTGCAGCTTCTATAGGTTAGTTCAACTCACACTGTTTGCAAAAATTATGCTCTTTTTAATGCAAAAGCGCATGCACATCCGATAATACTGGCGATCGAGTGACCTATTTAATCCTCACCGTTAACAGAGTGCAGATGCATTTCCTCGTAAACGGAGTGACCCCGAAAAAACAGCAGGTTCGGAGCATCGCACGGGCAAACAGCTGCGAGGATATTGCATTGCACTGCCCATAACACGCATTCACTTACACTCACGTACTCCCCATGCACTTCTTCCTTATGACGACCATTTGAATAAACTCGCAATTAAAACAGACTCGGCGTCAAAACGACAGCTGCATCTCTCCCTTATAAAAAATTACGCTTTGGCTCGGAAGTGTATCTCTCTAAAACAAATAAGGAAGCGATTCCAAGTATTCGGGGGGGAGAGAGATCGCCCCGGAAATTTAATTAAATTTTACGGTGGCGCGTCTCCGTGGATTTTTTGACCAATTCCTCCGAAATTCTTTCTCCTTGTTTACGACTGCTCGACTTCTGCTTCCACTTCCAGGTTGTAAACCCCTCTTTAATTGCTGTCAAGTTAGCGAACGCTCGTGGCAACCCACCGCCATGCTTTGGGGGAAAAGGAAGAGGTTAGGGTACGGTGAGGATTGAGGGGACAGAAGGAAAGGGAAAACAATTTGGGGGAATGTTGAGGTTCATCTGAAGAAGGATGGACGAAACGATGTATTAAAGTGATGTAGGAAGATGATTAATTACATGGAGAAGGTTCATCTTTTAAATTATGATAAAATCAGATGAATATTGTACAAGAAGTGAAAAATTATGTCTTAAATGGGACTCGAACCCAAGAGTTCCCTGAACCCTGGGTTCGAGTCCCAGTCAAGTCAATGTTTTTTAATTCTTGTAGAACCTTTGGTTAAGACGTATACTTTCTTTAATACAGTTAAACTTTATTCCTGCCATCTGTTTAAGATAAATACTTTGTTTAGATTCAGCGAATAAAAATTCGAAAAGTTGAGGGAATCAGGATGACTTTGAAACTCAGATAAAGAGAAAGCTAAAAGAAAAACAAGAAGCTATCCAAAGAAGAATCAGTTTATCAATTCAATAAGCAAAGGAACTATTAAAGGTTTATTATAAACTTCCTGAAATATAATATTTAATATTTATAATTATATTTATAATACTAAGAAAGGCTGGCTTTAAAAGGTTGCTACATAGTTAAGTACAAACTAAAGAAAATTGCTATTATAAACATAAACACTGTGGGGAAACCTAATTTTAGCTTGGTTAAAGTTATTTTTTTTTAGTGAAGAGGAAACTGAAACTTTAGGATAAACATAAGAATCGGAAGGACTTAAGAAATATTTCAGAAATTTCAAGACTTTTTCGTCGTAGGCATTGGATAAATTAAATATGAGATTATTATCATTGGATTATACGTCTTGCGTAATTCTAAGGATCCAGAACCAAAGTCAAAACAGAATCAAAATGGATGTGTAAATTTTAGGCAGCAGAAATTTTATTGAGTTAGATACAGATATTATAAGGGTAGTGTTTTTGAGGGAAAACTAAGTCATCAAGACGTTATCTGTTAGAAATTAATGCAATGATGAACTGAGCATAATGAAAAATAAAGGCTATTAGGTTTATTACTATTGTGTTGGTAGGAGCATATCTGCTAATTTCCTACTGGGATTACATGACAAATAAATATGTACCCTACCATGTGTTTTGCGTGATGCAAGAAAGAATAGGAGTCGGATCAATTTTTGTGATGTGTTTTTCTGGAATATCGTCCGCGGAATAAGTCTGAAGCTGCTATGTTAACATATTCCCCTAATTTTTCTTATCACATTAGATCTACCAATGTAATAGAGTGGACTCCTATTATTACGAGTAATTTGCTCCCCCTTCCAAGATTTTATATTGTATTGTATCTCTTAAGTAGTTGAGCAGGTTAACCGAAAAATTAGTTTTGTTTGATCGAACGCTTCCCATTCTCAATGAGCATTATATTTAAATGAAATTCAAGAAGAGGATTTCATTATATAATTTTAAAACTTAAGGTTCACCTCATGAAAATATTCCTATAAATTGGCGGAAATTTTTACTGTTAAATTTTGAAAGTTAAAAAGTGTGTATGAACTGAGTATGGTCATTAGCTTCAAAAATGTTCGAACATGAATAGTCTAACAGACTCACCAGAGAAAGGCAATTCATATTTGATCTGCGCCGTATTTAGATACGAAGTCATGCCAAACGATCAGAGAGGAAAAGTAGAGTTAGAAACACAAAGCTAGGGGGATAGAGCCACGCGATAGAGAAGGGTTGATCATATGGCATCGTAGAGCCAGATGAGGAGTGGGATGAGAAAGGTAGATCAAGATTAAACTAGATATGCATACGAGGTAGGTTGGTGTGCGCCACCTTTCACCACGGGAACAAAACAATCGAATAATTAGACGCAGTCCTTACGCCCACGTTCACCGTCATTACCGGGAAAGGTGGCGGCGGTCAGCCATACAGGAAAATGGAAATTAAATTTCCTGAAATAAAAGTGATAAGATGGACAGACACCTATGTCCTCGCTGCCTTTCAAAGTCACGCTTCGCTGCACACGCGAAAATGTAGTCACTCGCTCTTCCTATTCAGACCTCGGAAACTTAAAATCAACACCGTTTTGTTGATTGTAGAGATCCTTTCTTTCTTTGACTGACTATGGAATAGAACTTAAATGATATACGTGAGCAAGCATTATTTTGATTATTTAAATAATCGAAATGTTCTAGATTGCAGTTGTCTAGAGATTATGTAGTAGTTAGAATAGAATATACAGAAAAATTATTTACATCTGCAATAATCCAACCTTCATTTTCATCACATCATGGCTTCAGAAGTTAGTTAGTTTCGAGCTAATATATTGCAATGCAAAAATATCTTTTTGAAAATAAAAATGAGGGTATGTTTAAGTAATATCATAATTCACATTGGGTGTACACAAAATATAACAAGTGAGAAAAATTAAAGTTTTATTTTAATCTACTTACTTCCCATGAGGAGATGTAGCTCTGTGGTAGAGCGCTCGCTTTGCATTTTTGCCAATTGAATACGTATAAAACCAAGTGATGAATCACAAATGACAAACGGTAGATGATCCTCCTACTAACTTAGAAGCAGTAACTTTAAGTTGATTTGAGTTAAATTTACAAAAGTATCATTTATTATGAAAGACTAATGATATTTTTCATTTACTTAAAGTGTTACGACAAGTGTTGAGGTGAAATGACACAGAAAAGGGGATGTAGCTCAGTGGTAGAGCGTTCGCTTTGCATGTGAAAGGTCCCGGGTTCGATCCCCGGCATCTCCATGATTAATTTTTATTCTGGATTCTCATACATCGTTGAACAGTTGTGTGGCCATTGCTTGTATCTGTGTTACATAATAACGTACCTGGGGGTGACGAATTGAACATATGCTCTTCTTTTAAATTTATGCAATAGAGGGATTTATTAGCTTGAGAATAATTAGATATCTCAATTCTGTTTTGGGTATCGTGTATGAATTATACACCCTTTCTCGAAATTAAGCTAATGAAAAGGCATACAAAATCTTTTCATACACTTATGAATATTCTGAAGTTTTTATTGAATTATATTTGAAGTTTATTTATGCACTCAAACCAAATTCTTATGTCAACCTTTATGTATGAGTGTTGATTATCGTTGAAAGATTGCTAAATTGACAAATATGCATAAATATGGGGATGTTTCTTTCCGAAGTAGAAATAGGGAAAGCGAGATTTCATGAAAAGCCATCTCCAATAAGAAAGAGTGTACTTTTCCACGGGAAATTTAATTACGACCGGTTTCACAAGCATGTTTGAATCTTCAAGTGATGACGTAAATTCATCTACAGACGTGAAGATGCAAGCACGCATGTGAAACCGGTCGTAATTAAATTTCCCGTGGAAAAGTACACTCTTTCTTACCGATGGTGCTAACTGATATTGAATTCGTTTTGGATATGAATAAAATCCCGGATTCGATCCCCGGCTCATCAAAGTAAAAGTGATGATTCGTATTATGATAATCCTCTCTTTAATTTATGCAGACATGTATCCCTTTGCTCCCTTGAATTATCACTTTTTCTTTAAATATTTTGAGGAAAGCCACAGCAAACTACCTCACTCCTCATCCTGCCTAGAAAACCTAATTCTACAAGCTTTTAGTAAATGTCAAATGGGTACCCGCCGGCTTTCGGGCTGAATACTTTACAGACAGTTTCAATATTTAATGTGCTGTAACGAATGATCTAAGTACAATAAAATTATTCTGAGTAATTCAAAAAATAATGTGAGATATAACTCCTGAGAAAATTATTCATAGAATTATTAATGCATGTCACATCATCAATATTTCAAATCTCCACCACTTAAGGAAGTGAAAACCAAGGCTCTTGTTTATAAAGTGAACTATCTGAAATAATACTCTGCAAAACTTGTACAAAAGTAATAAAAAGAATAAAAATCAGGCAAATGATGATGCTATGCATCGAAACCATGGTCGTATGTGTATGTTAGAGTGTCTCAAGACATAATGGAAATATTTTTTTACGAATTCAATTACGCATACCCTCTATTTTTTTCTATTTGGTCTTGTAAAATTACTTAGTAAACATTATTGCGATTGGATTATGGTAACCCGTGCCGACTTGATGTCAAACAATTTCGAGAAATTAAAATTTGTACGACAAGGGGGACACCAGGTTAGTGGGTAATTAACTAACGGATTCTCAGGAATCTTTCAGGGCACGTTCTCTGCTTAAAAATGGTGGACACGTGTCTAGGCGTTAAACTCAATGTGGTTTTTGTTTGTAAAACATTAGCAACTGAACATCGGAGTTAGGTAACCATGCCATACACCTTTATTACTATATAGATTGGAATTAATAGGAATTTATTTATAATATATACGCTGTGTGTGTCTTGTGATTTTGTATAAATTAAAATATTATATCTTTATCTTTTTCTATTATTTTTTACAATTTTTGCAGTTAAGACTATTTTTCAATATAAAATTCGACCAGGTAACGCGGAATCTTATTTATTGAATAACCTGATATTCTTTCATTACGAAATTTTCCTTTCCGTACCGCAATGTCACTGTCAAGAGACGCTGAGGCTCTAAGTGATGGGCGAAGTACTCAAGGGAATGGAAACTATACCTTTCGGATTGCATTCACTCCATCCAAAGAAAGGCTAGCGAAAGGTGGAAAGACCGCGCTTCTGAATCCTAAGTCGAACTTTCCGAGAACGCCATAGCTTCCGCGGAGGGCTGACAGTAGAGATGGGCGCCGCGCCGATTACGCCAGCCGCCGACAATATCGGGCACGCCGCCGCCGCCGAAGAAATAACTACGGCGCGCCGCCGCGCCGCCGCCGGAAATTTTATCGGCGGCGGCGCGGCGTGGCTTAGATTTAAAAACAAGGTCCCACAGTCGAAAATATGCTGACAAGTAGTTCGAAGAGATACGCTTTGAACTGATAGAATACATCTCTGGTTTTCCACGAGGGCGCTGAGTTATACGTGATATCGATACGTGTTACGATTAGGCCGTTTGCACACGTGCCGGCAAAATAGGTGCCGGTGTAGGAGTCGAGGAGCACTTAACGGGCAGGAGTCACTGTACAGTGAGTCCCACCAGAAAGTGGCGTTCACTTGACAAGTGTGCCTTGCCCGGGCGGGGTACATTTTACTCAGGCGGCTATCACTTAACGCATAGTTTTCCTCACATATTTGTAGTTTTTTGTCTTAGAATTTGCGGAAACTTGTTTCTAATTATCAGACAAGTTTTAAAGGAATTATAAATTATTATATCATATCTTATTAGTAAACAAAGTTATTAATTTTAAATAAATGAAAAAGCTATTTATTGCCGGTCTTTCCATTATAGTAACTTGAGTTTTGAGTTGAATAAAACTTAAACAAGAATGTCCACAGAAAAACAAGTTCTACCAAATTTTAGCTTGATACGAGTAAAGTGCTGCTTGCATTCCGCAAGCATGTTGTAAACTAAATAGCTGATGAATTGAAAATAGCTGATTAATTGAAAAAGTTTTTTAAGATACGTGACAAAAATTTTTTTTATTATGAATTTTTTTAAAATTGCCCTCAAAGATTTCGTCAAAGTTCGGAATTTTGAGAATTTAAGAATTTGAAATTTTATTTTGGCTAAACGGTATGAGTAAGGGTAAAAATATTCTCTTGTGAGTTACAACAACTATTTAGCATTTTTAGAGAAAACATTAAACAATGCATCTCAAATACTTACGTAACCATGACCACAAATGTCTGGAAAGTCATGGTTTTCTCAGAAAATACGAAAAAAATTCGTAGCTCGAAAACAAAAGAAGATCGGACAACAAAATGAATTGCAAACCTGTAATGTAATGCCCATGTAATGTTCTACCTCTGTGTTTCGTTTGGTCCATGACTTTTGGGACACCCTGAATAGATTACTGAATGTGTAATGCGTAACTATGTAATAGAAATTTTTTTGTTTTTATCTTTTTGGTACTTTATCGCAGTCAGAAATAAATAAGTTCCCGATATTTCACGCTCTAAAACAGACCGCTCAATTTTAAAATGATATCGCAAAAAATATTAATTTAATTAACACAAAATTTTAACATATTATTGCGGTATATATTTTGAATCAAAATTAAAAATAACTTTTTCTCAGCAATGAAAGTAGGTACGATTGCAAACTTGATTTCGTTACCAAGCTCTTGGTAGAATATTTCATAATAGGTATATATAATAATATATTTCATACGTAATATAATTCATAGAATACATTACGGAAGATGTAACTTCCGCAATGTATGTTCGTTTTCGAATGTTTATGATAGAAAATAGGGATTTAAAATAACACAAATAAAATTCAGTCTTTTCTCAGAATACTATTTCGCTGGATGTTTTTAATGAATGAAGTATAGCGAAAAGTAGTAGGCAACTACTTTTTTGAACGCATTTTTCTCAAACCTCTCGACATTCCCTTGAAAATTTTCAGATGTATTTTCCCAGAATATTTACCAGGAAATTTAAAAGTATCGGAAAAAGATCATAAAAGGAAGCAAATTATCAAGAATAAGAACTTCTTCGTTTCTGAAATGAGAGTGAGTATTAAAGAACAAGTACAAACAAATTCCCTACGATTAATTTTTCAATTAAATATTTTTCTTTTCTTATTTTTCCTTGTAAATATGATAATAATTAATTATAATTAAATTTCACTGAACAGCTTTCAATTACTTATCTCCATGTGGTATAATACATATTAAAATTAATTTAGGCTAACTTTCTCTTTCATCGCGTATATTTCTACTACGTGCATCAATCTCTCTTATGAACATGGGGCCGTTTGAGATACGTTGGGCTTTTTAGTAGTGGCAAGCAGGGCCGGCTTTATGGGAAGGCGAATAAGGCGGTCGCCTGGGGCCGCCAAATTTTGGCCAAATTATTACATTACAAGATTATTATTATTAATTGACTCTCAAATAACTCACAAAAAAATTAGATAGAAAGAATCTTAATAATTTAGTTTATTATTCAATGCAAAAGAGCTTGTTGTTATATTTTGTCAGGTTTACACCATTATTCAATTTGCAATATTACAAACGGGAGAGCCGCCAAATGCGTTTTGCCTGGGGCCGCCAATTGTCAAAAGCCGGCCCTGATGGCAAGCAATGTGTATTCATTACGTATCATAATTTATGTGAATACTTTGATAAAAACCATCTTGAACATATATGTAAACCAAAATGTTAACTCCAATAAGATAATTTTCTTCATAGGGTACAACAGTATTTTCCTGGATTAACTTCAATTCCTAATAATTGAGGCATCTTTTGATTTATAAAAAACGTCTAATCCAGAGTTCTTAAACATTATAATCGGTCTGAATATCTTCATTAGAGCATAATGTACTCCCGCAACCAGCACTCCCATTGAGAGGAGTTTTAGTATATGAGGGCTCACTCTCAACGATAAGAAAAGCAGACTAGAGCCACAGAGATAGAATAAAATGGTATTCATCCATGACAACTATGCGTTGTGCAATGATTTTGTTGACAGAGTGTAACCTACTGATGAATGTTATAAATATATTTATTTTAAACTCCTCTCATTCATTAATTTGCTAATTATTCTTTTAGTTTGTTTTAACTTAAATGTTTTGATTTGCGTTCATCATTTATAATTTTTTTATTTTCTGGAAATTTCAATTGAACGTCTATTCCTGGATTCCATACTTCAAAAATATGGCGCAAATGTGATGTTAAAACTAATTCACAACAATAGTACATCCATTGATCGACATTCTACTGGCTATTTGTGCCCAATTTGTGATACCACTCTTTAAACGTTCTTAAAGTAATGTAGCGTAATTATAAGAAGCATGCTTTTGTGAAAATAAGGAAAGCAACGTATTGCCAAATTAACCCCTTTACGGTGCAGAGCGAGCTAGAATCGAAAAATGCTAGCCAAGAATAAGGAAATATTTTTTTAGTGTGAACTTTGAAACTTCGCATTGCCATACCTCAATAAGTTCTTATATAATATTCCCAGACAGCGTCTTATGTGAGCTCGTTTTCCTTAAATTGGAGGGTCCGAGAGAGGATAAGAGAAAGAAATATAACTTAAAAGACATGTTGCATGAAGTGAGTATTTCACCAACAGAAGCTAGTTCAGAGATCTGATGGAAGTGATGCAATAATTCAAATATTCAACTGTGATCACTTAAAAAATCATAATTAAGCTTAAGGGTTGATTATTTAACACTGTATTGATTTTTCCCAATGATTCTGCTCATTTGGGTTTGGTTTGAGGCTGAAGAATTTTGCAGAAATCTAAACCTGGCATTATTCGTGAATTTTGGTCAATTTTCAACCTGTGGAATTTTAATAGGTAGAAATCAGCGTAAATAATTTGGTAGTAATAGGCAGGATTTATTCGAGAGTTGCCAGTACTAAAGTCCGCACTCAAGAAAAGGATTTTTTGCCAGTTTTTTTTCGATTCTAGCCCATTGTGCTGCGTATTCAAGATAGCTCTACCTTGTCTTTATTGGTATGATATAATTGTAATAATGTACTCTCAGATATTCGAGTTATTCGCCTTTTTTTCTGCCGCATACGAACGAAATTTTACACGCCGCCGGTTACGCCGCGCCGCCGCCGACGATTAAGCAGTCAGCGTTCACGCCGTTACGCCGCCGCCGCCGGCTTCATTTTCCCCCTACGCCGCCGCTGACAAAAATCATAACGGCGCCCATGTCTAGCTGACAGGCAATAACACCGAACATTACATCTCGGGACACGGATACGTCAACGACACAAAGGCGGAATGGCGAATAAAGCAGGAAAGAAACGGGAGGAAGGGGAAGAGTAACATTTTTTATCGCGGAGTCATCTACAAGCGGCAGTCGTCGCCCGTACACTTAAAAACCCCCTTCGAATCGACCCGTCCATGTACGGGTATCGGCGATCCGAAAAGTTTCGCTCCACGCTACCGCTTATAAAACCGTCAGATGGCGCTCTCTCTATGAAGCTTTTTTGTTTAGAATTCGGGAGAGATAGAAGGAGGATCTCCCGCCGGTGCCTAATTTGCCATGCCAACTAGTCATCCGCCTTCCCGTCCCACCTTCCCCCACGGCTCACCTAGGGCCCCCGACCACCTCCTACCGCCCCTGCGGCTGCGATACCATAACTCAAATCCTTTATCTCACACCATCTTAACCGCTGCCACGAGTCTTCCTCGATAAATTCTCCCCCTTTCCCCACGGCGATCGCCGGTTCGGAACGCTTGTGGTCAGCGCTGCGTTTCCGAGACCAGAAGGTCCGTCACACTACCACACGTTGAAGTCCCCACCCCATCGACTCCCCGCTGACAATTGTTATCATCCTCCTCTTGCTTTTAAACGCTTGCGTGTCATTGTACGCGACTCCCCCGCACGTATATTTTAATATTTTTTTATCGCCGCTGTTAATCCGACGGAAGAGATTGTGGCGGACAATTAGAGATGGAATTGAGGACATCTGGCGGTAATTTCTTCTCATGTTCCTCTTTTGATGACGGAATCGCGATTTTTTTTGTGGAGAAAGAGGTATAGTAGAGGTCTAAGCGATCAGGGTCTGGGCGTTTAGTGTTCAGGAGGGCTTTGGTAAGAACAGTTGTGGAAAGCACATACGTTTTAAAAAATTGATAGCAAACAATGCTGGGACCTAAAATCATAAAAAATTGGGTTTTGAAGGGTTAAACTCAAGAGCAAGAAGTAAAGCTGCACAAATATATTCTTGGATATTTACTTAATTGAAATTTTAGTCCTCGTATTAGTCACAGAAATGACGCAGTGAATGAGTTATGGATCGAAAATAAATTATTTTACTAAGCTAGTAATGGCAGCCTTGTAGGAAAACATCAAGAAATTGAAATACACTGTCCTGTACAATATATTTTAGCGAATTGTTTAGAATGAAATTCCACTAGATTCCACTGCTGACAATTTAACTTTTTAAGAGCCTGAAACTACTAAACCTATGGCAGGCAATCTAAACATAAATAACAGCGTTCCACCAGTGTTGGAGAGTTTAGAGACATTATGAAACTATTTTTTTGGGCCAATACCTAATAAGGATTCATTTGATTTTCTTAACCTTATTTTCTACTGACTTTCAGCATACTCATATACCGTAACTTTAATTTCATGGGGATATCATAGGATACATTAAAAAATTCAAACAATAAGATTTGAAAAAAGTATAAATCAATGAGTCCTCAAGGTGTTAAGACTTTAAAACAGCTACTTCGCTCTCAAAATCCGCCATCACAATGTATTACATAATTTTATAATGACACCTACGCACAACACGAGTTTTGTTGTACCATCTACAGACAGCAGATGACCAGTGGGTTAGATAATGACCTAAAGAGAATAAATTTTTTACTAGCCTGGTGTTATGGACCTTAACCGTTTACGGGGTGCCTTCGTTTACGCAACCCGGCCACTCGAACTACCTCAAGATCTCAATCTGACCATTGGGCATTCCCTCCGCGAGCTAAACAGCGACCGTTCAGCTCTTTTTTCGTGGTTTTGTTCCAGCCGATCCGCATCTCGCATTCTTCCCGAGGAGGACGGTTTTGGACTCGCCGCACGCTCTTTATCAACGAGAAGTAAATTACGAAACTAGATCGGAGAAAATTGAGAGCTCCTCGAGCCAAGCGTTTGACACTTTTAGAGGGACATAAAACTTTCGGAACGAGGACGGTTGTGGGGACGAGAAAGGGTTATTTCCGGTGCGACGATAATATCGTACAAACCGCTTAATTAAACGAGCGAAGGGATTCCATTCTCCGCTTAAATAAATGAACAGGAATCGCTCCTTGGAACGAGCTACCTTTTTCCACACATAACACATGTTCGCGATCGGACGTTTGAGTTTGATCCGTAAGGAATTCGCTTTGTTGCGTACGTGACGCGAACGATGGCATTTCGAGGCCTTAGAGCTGACTGGGAGTGCTTCCTCAATGATTATCTCCAAGTCTGACTTTCACCGTTGTTTAGAGGTGGTTATTATATAAGATTCTCCTGTACCGATCTTAAAATTAAAGATGATTAACAATAAAGGAGCGTGAACAGAAAAACGATGTGGTGAAATATTCTTTTATCAATAGAGGTATAAGAGAATGGAAAAGACCTGGAGAACTTCTCAATCCAATGCCGGTGAATGTTAAAAATTTTTAAAATAAGCATAGAAGATTGTAAAATTTAAATTGTTATACATTAATAATAATATTTTATATATTTATATTATAACAATTTAGCTTAACAAATGAATTTAATAAGAAAATAGTTCCACATGTAGTACAATTAAATATGTAAAAGCCGACTGTATCTGTGTTTGGTGGAGGCTTTTTTATATTGTTTATTTGACTTGATTGATTTATTGTACTAATTGGGCCTATTGCTATTGTTAAGATGTGTACTGTCCTCGGGCGGTTTTTGGAGGGGTTTCCCTCCCATCCTTGGACGAATGCCGGTCATATTATATTTTTGTATCCCCCTCAACCGTTGCCACTTGGTATTAATACCAACTTGCAGTGTTTAGATTAAATCAATAAATAAAATAAGGAAAAAATTGGTAACTTCCAGCATAAAATTTTTATTCGCTGTAGAAGCTACGAAGTATTCGTTTAAGATTTGTTCTTATCCATTCCGTAAAATTACTTTTGAATAGATCAATATTAAATCATCCTATTGTCGGGAGATATGACTTGATAATCCATGACGCAACGAGAGAAATATTTGCACCTCTCATGGGTGAGGTACTAGGAGCGAGATGCATGTGTCAAATGGTGTTAATCAGCAAACAGGACGTACAAATAGATGAGCAGATATTCATTTTGACGCACAGAGAAGTGTAGCACAGCGAGAACTATATATCAGTGACAATCAAGTGTGGAGCTATATAAAAGAAGAATTTCTCAAAAAGAATCCCATATTTTTTATTTTCTGAAACTCAGATGCTTCAACGAGATAGTAAAATCATTTATCTAAATAAACTCTAGACTCATTCTCTTACAAATAATGTAAATCTCTTCAAATATTTTTACCAATATAAATAAATAAAATTGATAAATGAATAAAAAATAAGTAAATAAAATAAATAATTTTTTTTCCTACAGTTACATGAAATTCGGAAGTTATTTCTAAAATTACAAAATATCACACATTTTAAGTGCCCTCTATTTACGTTTTATGCTTCTCGACCAATTTAACAAAAAATGGCTAAATAACTGAATTATTATAAAACAATTTACCTTTTGATTTTTGGGCGAAACAGCAAAATAGTTAGGAGGCGGCAATCTCATATTCTTCAGAATCATCATTGGTTTATTCTTGATGTGGGTCATATCTGAAACACAAAGGAGAAGATAACATTGACAAAACATTTCTCCATTGTTTTGTCTCCGTCTAGCTGTACCGGATGACTTTCCTGCATGTCAGACCGTTTGCGAGAGGTCTCTCAATTGAATTAGAAGCAATCGTGGCAGATGTTCCCTCACCAAAGTATACCCTTCGGTGCTACTGTACCTCTGGCGATTTCCACCACACCGTAACGCCATCGGCGTATCCCGTAAATGATCCCAGATGACTTCCTGTGTTTTGTACCAGTTCAAATCGACTAAATCAAAATGTTTGTTTCCATTTAATTGACTGCCTTACTTTTTTATAGAGTGCTGTGTGTGCAATATGGTTTAAGTGTATCACTTAAGATGCAATTTTTACAATTCCATTATACAAGAATACAGAAACGGGATAAGAAAAAGATATACAACAGAATATAAGATTTTGGATGCATCCCATATTCAAAATGGAAATTGATGTTATATCTTCATGATTTTCAATCAAAAATCAACAAAATATTTGAGTTTTTTAAGCTTTTTATTTCTCATACTGTAGCTCATTAGTAGTATTTAGGATTTATAAGTAATAATTTAATTTATTGACATGGTAATGGATGGTTGGTATATTGATACTAATTAATTTTACGAGGAAAGCTGTAAAGGTTCCGGGAGTCAAACTTCACCACTTCTCATAAAATAGCTAAGGGCCTTTACTGGGATTTTTTGCGCGACCGGTGTATTTTGCGAACTGAATTGGTACGTGGGCCTTGGTCGATCTTGTCCTTCTATCGATAACACTTTACTGGACGATTTTGAAATGTAACTCCGTTTCAGAAACCTGACCTCGGCTGGAACTTGGCTTGCGTAAAACAATCGACCGAAGATGCAGAAAAAACATTGCCTGTCTGTTACTTAAACAAAGACTGATTGAAATCTCAGTCCCTCTACCATTAGCGACAGATATATTTAGTACAAATAAATGACAAATTATTAGTTGTTATATATAAAGCAAATATGTAAAATTGTTACAAACGAATGTATATTCTTCAACATTTCATTTTGTTTCATCGTAAAACAGGACCATTTTATTGAAAACTCTAATCTCCATTTGTAGTCGAGCTTCCTCCTCCAGTCAGTCAGCAGAAGGAATGTTATCATTATTATATAAATAAGGCATAAGTATGCAAACAAAAGGTGGTGGTACCTCGTCACATAATTTATAATATATGATATTAAATATCACGTTCTATTGTCTTCCGGCATTTTGGATGCTCCGGGCAGCAAATCTACACAGTATAACCTACACTGAAGGTACATAACATTATCGTAATAATGCACAAACTTAACCATAACATCTGCTACTCTGCTAAACAGTAATCATATTCAACTAATTTCGTTCAAAGAAGATAAGGTATTTGACAAACTAGTAGTTTGTAAAAGCAAGCAAAAATGTGAATACATTCAAAACATTGCATCACAATTATGTAATGGAAAAGGCATAAACTGTATATGTATTTTCAATATGTTTGTGTTTATAAAATAATTTTGTAATAGATGTAATTAAACACAAGGATAAAATAAAAACTGTGTCTATATTCCACAGATTAAAATGAGTACGACTGGTTTCGACGTCTCACCGACATCATCTGGTACCACCGTGTTCATTTTAATCTGTGGAATATAGACTAAGTTTTTATTTTATCCTTGTGTTTTATTACATGCATCATGTTCCATGAAGTAAAGGCCGAAGTTATTGAATCAATTTTGTAATAGATCCAAATACTCTATGTACGAAAAAATTGTATTTAATTTTGGTTTGGTTGTATTATTAAAGTCGCTCACTGTGATTTACGTAAAACTGTCAAATCCGATTTTGTTTTAGGTGGCTTGCCACAAAACAATAAACTCTAGTATTATTATATTTAGTACAAGTGTTAATATTTGGTATGTACAATCAAGTAAATATAAACAACATGACAAACTATATAATGGTCGTTGAAAATGTAGAGATGAGTGACATACTCGTATTTGTCCCCATAGCAGTACAAGAGAATCCCTAATTTAGAGTTCGATCAATTCTGAAGATGAGATTTCCTGCCGTAACGGCGCTTCCCTCTCTTATCCCCAAAACCCTTGCGACAGAAGCGGATGCTCGCGAATAGGATTCTTCCGTAGGGCTTTAGATTTTCGCGGGGTCCCCTCTTCCGGAGGGAAGTGCATTGTGGGGGAAAAGTGAGATCATCAGGAAGATGTGCTTCGATGGACGCGTGCTGGGGTCTCCAAAAGAGAGAACATGCGGGCAACTCCGTATTGAGTTTCCACAACAACGTGTGCGCAGATACAAGATCTTATGTTTCCTTCCGAGGGCCCTCTATAACGTACTTCCATCCCTATGCGGAAATTCGTTGGATGAGTGTTTCGTAGGAAGGCTGCGAGAGGGCGCGTGCTTCTCTTCCATATTGTCCGGGGAGGGTTCAAGCTACTCTTGAAAAGTCTATCTTCGCTTTGTTTAAAATTAGAATAGGATTGTGAAAATTTATGGGGGAAATAGGAGATGCAAGGTGCTCCTTTATGGGAAGCATGGGAAATAACTAGGCAGAAATATTTTCATGCGACCGGTTTCGAAGTTATCAGTTCACTATCAGGCAAAGAGACAAGTAAACCGTTGTTTTAGTATATTAAAACCCTTAATATACTAAAACATTGTGCAACAATGCAATCAACAATGAGGAGAGAAAATGGGAGAAATTAACAATTGAATGTGCTCCTTTAAGGTGCGGTTTTTAACTAAGATGGTTAATTCGTTTAAGTTCAAGCATCATAAGATCCCTGTTTTACCAGTCACAGCTCCTCACGAAGGCGAGCAAGATTCTTAAAATGAGGTTCAACTGCGCTCTTTGTTAATGAATGAATTAATTTGACAATTTATATGTTCCTTCAAAAATTTAGCTGGGCTTGATTCACATATAGCAGAGGTCTACAACCCCAGTGTGCCAGGCACGTCGATGACATGTTATTAACAGGAAGTTTTTTTTAGCTTTAAGTGTTTTACATAATCTATAACAAATCAAGTACCGATCAAACCAAATGTTACTCTGTTTGCAATCTTAAAATGTTTAATGTTAATAGAGTAAACCGAAACTCGATCGTAAAAATAAAAACATTTGCGTAGAATAGGATGTATCATCTTTATTCATTTTACTGTGGGTATATCTCCTATCGAAGATAATATTTTCCGAAAAATCTTTTTCATAGGTTATGAGTGAATTTCTTGAGTGTTACCTAAGCCAAAAATATTTGAAAACCATAAATTCCTTTGCAAACAAGGATAGGAAATAACTAATTTGCTTTGGTAATTATTTTCAGCACACAGGAGAGAACATCATCCAAAATAAACAAATATATTTGTCAGTAAGCCGAGCCCGAAGAGAAGAAAAATTTCGTCAGTCTATAACTTCGCTAGTACGGCTACCAAAATTGGTTTAGTGAAGCAAGTCGTTCGACGACAAATAACTATACCCAGAGTCCTAGTTATCTACGGTATGGAGGGGAAACAGTATTAATTCCTAAGATTACAAACATCAATATTGCATCGTTATAAAGATGCCCTAGACCCGGGCGCCAAGTATCTCTATGACTGTATATACATCGAGGATTCGTTGTACATGCCTCTATTTATGCTTATAGTTTTGAGGTAGTAGGGTTGTGAGACATGTTGTGAGATGGAGATAAGAGTAGAAAGAAGAGGGAAGATGAGACGTGTTTTCAATGGTCTTTCAGTCTTCGCAGAATGGAGGCATATGAATCCTGCGGTTAGGGTCCCGAAGCAAGAGAAAAGTGGACTCTACTCAGGTTACAAAGCCTCTTGCTATTACTGCTGTTTACATCTCCCATACTATTCTCTGATACCCTCCCTTGATCCTTACCATCCTTTCCTATTTTTCTCCTATCCTCATTCATTCCCTTTCCTCTCATCAGTCTCTTGGAAACTTCCCGATAGGGGCGAATATTTGGTTTCCTAGTCTTATAATTGCAAATCAAAAAATAATCTCGAGATTCTTAAAATCCTACCAAATATCATTCTAATGCGATAAGTGCTACAAATGTAAATGTATATTACTTAGAGAAATACTCTACGTTTTTCGTTCGATATCCTCGTCAGTACTATTTTTATATAATAACATTGTACTAAATATAGATCATCCTATGAAAATTTTTATTGATACTATTCTTGTATATAATATATATTGTTTATAATAGTATTGATGTAGATCCTAAGAACATCGCTTACAGTAAGAAGTCATCAATAAAAATATTCCAAAAAGGACTTTGATTTTCCAAAAATTAACTCTTGCAAAAACAACGTTCTGCGCTATCTAACTAAGTATTAAATTTTCATTTTTAAAATGCAATGGTCTGGGTAACGCTAAAGAAACTCACAAGGCTTAAAGTTGGGACTCGATTAGCTAATCTCGTCTCTCTTATTGCTTTTCAATATATTCTCATCAATTAGTCGATATCAAAACATACCCATTGAAAAAATAAAATTTGCGACTTGCATTTTTTAGAAAATAAAATGTGAATACCTACACCGAGAGGAAGAAAACCGCTGAAATGAAACATTAATCTTCATATTTAGATTTAGATATGTACTCCACGAACCACCACTGACGTACGGGAAGGGAAGTAGTAACACCAACATCCCGATCTAATCTAACAAATTAGCTCCTCTAATAGACTGCAGAAACAACGGCTGGAGTTAACTATTCTTCATTGCGATCTCTTCCTTGAAACGTTTTGTTGATGCTTCTCGGAGATCTAGTTATTTCTTTACTGGAATTAAAATCTCGTTGACTTCGTCTAAAACTCTGACCTATTTTTGTGCGCTACGGAAAATGTTCTCTATTCCCGCCGTTGGTCTCTTGTTACCTGAATTCGTAGATCATGCAGCCGCAACTGAAAAGCGTCGAACGTTGTGAAATATGAATACCAAAACAGCGAGCATTTGCAGGAAAGAAGTAAAATAGATTGTGACAGATTCATCCTCTTCCATTCTCTGATATTCCGTCAGCATTTGTGTCCGTGTTTCTTCTCTGTCTCTTTATCCTCTTTGACCTCCTAAAACTGCGTATTCTGGTGCAATGTTTGTAATGTCCTCGTGGGATTTTTGGAGTATTGGAAGGAGGAGGTGTATTTTCTCCTTCCACTTGCCTTTTCCCTCTCCATTGTGTCCTCCTTGCAAAGAGGTATCGAATTGCCTCTTTTCTCTCTCTCTTTCCCATGGCCGTAGACCTCATCACTGTCAAAGCACGCGGCTGACATCCGAGACAGTGTAATGATTCGTAAGCTAAACAAACTTCGGGTCCAGCGTTGCGTTCAAGCGCCCGAACATAACCAAATCGGTTGGGTTTTTCTTTCAGTCAATTTCGTCGACGGTTAACTCCGTAAAGACTGCGTAAAATTGCTGCAACTTGGTATACTGTTACGTGTAGACCCTTCTAGCCCTCTTTTTAAGTATAGTAGGGAGTGTTTGTGCCATATAACCTATTTCCCTAGTCGGTTACTGTCGCGTACAACAAGGGATGAATTTTTTAAACCATTCATCTTACCAAATATTTCCTTGATATTTGTAGCAGCATTCGTTCGGTCTAAATATAAGTGCACGCACACTGGGAAATACGCTAAGACGTAACGTCTCTGACATTTATTTTGAGTAAGCCTAACTAAAGCTTCATCTTTCTTCAAAAGATTTCCCCTGTAACCATTCCGACTCCCAGATACGACTTCTTATCCTAGGTCTCACATACTGTCGTACTATTGCTTTCAAACGTTATCCTAGAATACGCTCGATACAATACGAATCTACTTCATACGAATAAATCGAAGGTAATAGCAAAATTTAAATGTGATAGGGAATAAATCATAATATACTAAAACGCAAAGATATGTGGTGCAAATATGACATTATCTCTTCCTGTGCTAATTCATTTCGTCGGAGGCAGGCTGCTTTAAGTCGTCCGAGGCTAGTTTTTGCACCAATTATCCTGGAAATTTAACTTTGATTTTATTGGTATGTAATGGAAATAAATAGTTGTTATCATTATAACACATCATAACACAACATACCAAATTACCGACGTTAATCCGTTTAAAATTCATGGAGGAGGCTGTTATTTTGTGATATTTCGACTCAACGGTAAATATGTTTAATAGAACAAAGTCATAATGCAAAAAGTATTTATGAAATTTCAAATTTATACAATTTTAAATAAAAATGTTTATTACGACAAAAGTTAGTTTTATTCAAAATTTTTCATCCCATTATTAGCAATCGACTATAGACAAAATTGGGATTTAATGAGATTAAATTAAATATTATTATATTTTCTATTCGTATTTTGCATTTTGATTGACCTATGTAAGACATCGGAAATATTAAGTTCATTTTAGCATACCTACAGTCATCTTAAGACGACAATCCAAGACGGAAAGGACAAAACAGAAATTTGCGTTAACCTACATTGCAAACTATTACGTTTTCGTGCTAAATTGATTCCACTGCAAGGAATGTTGTAAAACTAAGCATGTGAAGTATAACATAAAAAGATAACCCTGTTACCTGGGATTCGCTCATTCATCCTTCCAAAATGCTCGGCTATAATGAGAAAAAATCGATTTCATTTCGTAGTCACTATGTATCATCCTCTCTTGCCTTCCTTCTTATCCTCATCTTTCCCATCTTTCCTTCCCTTCCTTTGCAAGCCCTCGGATCGCCCCCATGCACTGAAGGAGCCCCTCGGCGTCGGTACAAAATGAAGAGCTACCTTTCCGACATTGTCCTCCTCGCACAATAGAAGGTACAACATGTCACACGTCTACAGCACATCTCCAATGCCTTCTTTCTTCCCCAAACATAAACTCGCCCTTATAAAACTATTTTGCTTCTTTTCGCTCTTTGTGTCGCGCACTCCATTTCTCTCTCTCCATTGCAACTGTTTCGTGTTTTTATTCGCATCAATGCGAGCACATCGTAAAGAAAGAGGAGATCATCTTTTATTACGGAAGCGTTGCACGTTTTATTCAATGCGCGGTTTTATGTTACTATCGAACTCCGTCTGTCTGTTAGTCGCGATTTCGCTGCTCCCGATGTAACAATTTCAATTACACTCTACCGAGGAAAGGAAGATTTTGCGTGACAGTGCTTGCGTGCGTAGTGCTACACCTTGAGAAGGACAGCTCTCAAGCAATGCGAGAACGGTAGCTGGCAATGCTCTTCACGCAATCTCTCCACGCGAAAATTTTATTTCTTAATTTGCTACGAGTGAATAATGTTAATTATCGACTCCTCTCCTCTGAAAAAATTCCAAGAGCAGGTTTCGAAAGAGTTGAGTCTCCATGAGTTTCTATTTTGAGCTTTCTTCTGCGGTCGGAAAGTTTTTCCTCTCTCCACTTCAGTTAGCTTTGGAAATCATCTTTCCCCCTATTCTCATTAGTTTAATGTTGAGATAACGAAATGAAAAACCAAATCGATTAAATCCTCCAGCGGACTTAAATACGTATACTGATGAATAACATCCACAAAATAATCGAACAGTAATGTAAATTCACAACCATTGAGGAAGATACAAGGGAAGTAGTGAGGTTGCTGAGAGAACAGAGTACTGACAGGCGAAAGTAAACTGAATTTTGAGATCTATAAATAAATTTTAATGGAGCAAAAGGAGCACCTATAAAACCGATTAAGGCAGGTTCTTCTAAGTGGAAATCTATATGTATGAATAAATTTCACAAAAAATATTTTCCGCATGTATAAGGAGCACCTTGTCTCAGGTAAAGAAGTACAAGTGAACCAAAGCAAAATATGACTAGTAATACACTACGTAGCAGATAAGGAGCCAGACACAGCGACGATCAAGAGTTGGAAAAGCAACGCATAATGGAAAGATCCAGGGAAAAGAATAAATACATCATCAAGATTTATTATACACTACATTGTAATTTTCATCAAACAAACGAGTTGACACATAATTACAATTATGAAGCAACATATCCCGAATGGAAGAAATAAGGTTGGTTTAAAAGGCAAGCGACAAAATAGAGCAAATAAAGGAATTTACCCTAATCTACTTAAACTATTTCTGTTTGAGCCAATACATTTTTAAAGGTCCTTCATACAGGACAAGGTCTACTATCACATGAGATCGGATTTTCTTAATATACTTACTAATTCTTTATCCATAGGAATACATGAACTGCTTTTTTATCAAAAACAAGAATTAATGTAGCTAGAATGAGTAAAGGACATTTTTACGTGGCGAGCGTGTTGGTTTTGTTACATTAGAACTGAAACGCATTGGTCATTCAAATACATTATCAAGATAATGCCGCAGTCAAATTTAAAATGAATTATGTGGATCTTATGTTAGCCTTAAGCTTTGTACTAAAATAACTTCAGAGAACTTCATTTCTTTATAACATATCTGAAAGCATTCTAGTAGGACGAAGTTCAAAATTAATTCGACAGATCTGTATTTTGGCAGAAACCAGTTAGACTTAAACTTTGGTGGAAGTAACGAAGAACTGTTGAATACATTTATAACATTGTGCATATTTTTAGTATGTGGCAAGAACAATGTAGTACTACTTAACGTGCAATCAACCTTCGAAATAGAGAAAAGCCAAAATTTTAACAATAAATAAGGATATTTTACGAATGAAATATCATATAAGACATAACTTCAAAACGTATTGAATAAATATGTAAATAAATAACCGAAAAATTTAAGCGTTTTAAAAATTCTTCACATAAATGATATTAGCGAATGCTTTTGAATTTTATCTCCATTTTATCCTACTTTCCAACCTGGTCTTGTTTCACAAACCAGAACGACCGGATGTGTGCCAAGTAATGGCTTTAGCATTTTAATGGTCCTTACATACATCGAAAAATTTCATTTTCCAGTTTGAATATGGATTAAATTTCATGAATTTTGAAAAATATTCCGGTATATGTTGGCCAAACAAATAAAAAAAGAATCAATTTTATAAAATGTATACTTAAACTGCGAAAGGAAATAAACAATCAAGATTTTTTAATATAAATAAAAAATATTCGACTGGATATATAATAATTCTTTCCATTTCTTGAGGCTGATAATGCCTCACTTCGTCTGTGATAAAGATATTTTTATTCTTGAGAATTAATAATTTCAATGATAATTTTGAATGTAATGTCCCTGCTGAACGGCTTATTTTTCATCCTTGTATAATGTGATGTTTTTTTTCACATCTTTCGGGGAAATTAAAGAAAGATAGAAGAATTTGGAAAGAATCAAAATCACAAGCATTAAAATGTCTTAAAACATTTTCGCTATATCTAATTAGTAAGAAATAAATTTAGTTAAGTCTTTTAAATTAGAATCAAAAAGCAATTCCATTAAATAAATATATTTATGCATTTTCATAAAGATTCCTAAAAGGTGTAAAAGGTCTTTACTATTTCCAGAAAATAACGAATGACAGTTAGAGATTGAATATATTTTAGCCAATCAGAATGTCTTTTATTAACTGAATTAATTTCATACTAGCAATTAATACTGTAAAGCATCCTTCTACTAGTATGTTCTACTATGTATCTACTATCCAACGTATATCAGTTTTATTTTGCTTGGGTATTCACGTTAATCTATTAGATTCATGCCTTGGATTTGATCGATCAAAACATTGGCCGAAGACTACAGATATTTCAGAAGAAATGGCAACAAAGTAATAATATATGGTTTCACAAAAATTAATTTTCTCAGAGTGGATAGTTATGAACTCATGGAGTCAGAAAAGAAACATAGAGAATAGAGTCATCATCAGGTTCTAAAAGCAAGGTCTTTACCACAAACTTAACAAAGTTACTTTGTTGCCATTCCTGAGATGGAGTTTCACCGAGACTTCAAGGCTTGCTTTTATTTCAAAACAATTTCAATTTTATTCTGCGCAGGCGGCAACACGAAAGCTATGATGGTACCCGCTCCGAGTGAGACATGCGAGGATGAGCCGGCGACCGGACAGTAATCCCTCCGGGTGTCCGTGCAGACACGTGGACGACCTCCCGAAGAGAGGGAACCGCCACCGATCTCTCCCCAGAGATCCCCAGATAACGGCGCTCTAAAACGCGACGGTTTGTAATGGAAGTCGGTTTGGAACCCGAGCGCCTATAATTTCATTCGACGTGTGGATAACATTAGAAAAAATATGTTAAAATATTCACTCCGGACCGCGTTTCCCTCGACTGGCAGGTTCGCTTGTGTTTTTCCCTCTTTCTGCTCGAAATTTATAATTTACAGCCACCTTTCCTTGTCTTTCGACCCGGCCGATTCCGGAGATGGTAGTTTAGGAAGATTTTCAATTAATTTTCCGACTCAGTGGTGTTGGAATCTTCGGCTACGAGACTAATTTATGTGAAGAGTGATACTAGCCTGTTGGGCCTCTATTTTTCTTGATCTAAATTCGGTTTTCGGAAAAAGACTTCTATCTGCGCCTGAGTCTAGGTCTAGTAAACTATGGAAACCTTAGCTTTTATTGCGGCGGTCCCCCAAAATGGTTCATTTTAATTGGTAGACCCAACGAATATATTTCGTGGTGATAACTGTCATCACGTTTAGCAGCAAGGGTTCAAAGTTCTATTTGTCGTACATGACACGTTTTTAAAACTTCTATCCCTATATGGGGTTCTAGAATTTACGATCCACCCTTTTGGAACAAGAGTAATTTCAACCTAATCCAATATGGTTCCACTTAATTTGAACGGTTCTCAGAAAAATCCTGTATGGCAGGACATCTGCCTGCGTCAAAAAGATTGTAAGTCAATAAAACTCTGAAATTCATTGCTGTACACTTCGTTTTTTTCATTATATTTATTTTCCAGAACTTTGAGTAGACAAAAGCTAGCCGAATGTTCAACATACTGGAATCAGTGTATTCAGTCGTATATTATAAGAGTAGGAAGACTGAGAAACATCATCACAGTAAATTAAACAAGAGTTCAACTATAATATTCGAGCTCTCAGAAATATCGAATAACTTTATTGACAGCGACCGATATCGTCCCTATAACTCCTATTTCAAGGCACGGAATTCAAATAAAAAAGACAATATATACGAAAAGTACTCGGATAGTAATTTCTATAGTTGATTTAAAATGGTGTGAGACTACGGTGAGTATTAAATTGAGTATTCGTTTCTCCTCCCGTATGCACTGCTTAGCGTTTCTGTTTCTAACAATTCATGTGTCTAGAGATTAAAATCATGTAAAATCATTAATAAAATAAATAATGGTAATTAGCCTATCACCTGGAGTCAGTGTAGTCGAAAGATAAAATAAAACCAAGTCAAAGGTAATAAAAACAAGTAAAGAATTAAATATAGATCGAATACTCAATTTAATTACTATAATGTTTTATTTATTTAATACCGCTGTAGTAACTCAATTGTCTGGGGGCAGCATTAAACCCTTTACATTAAATCTTTAACATAACAATATATTGACATACATGTATACCTGATATATTAAGTATTTTATATATACCTGATATATAAAGTATTAATTTAGCCAACATTTTAGTTTATGCTAAATACTAATTATTATAATCAAACCAAACATAACTATTTTGTATGTACATTTAATTTCAGAGTCAAATAAGTTCTTAAGGATCATTTTTTGCTAATGTTGCAATAAGTGATATTTAACTGGGCCCATCCGGAAACTATAACTCCACTATACACAACTCTGTGTACAATGCGAGATAGCATAATACTTGATCTAATTAAAAATTTTACCCATCAACTTTCAATTGTCGTTTCAACTTACATAAACATTCTAATTATCGCATTTAGTGAACAGCCTGTATCAGAATTGAACGCATGAGGCTGGTTTCAGTTCCTTCTTCCTCTCGCACCTATTCATTATAAGGCAGGAAAACTGTTTATCAAAGATCTCACTCGCTTCGATGCCTTTCAAAATGCTCGGTAAGGCGAGAGATTCAGAAAAAAATGAGGACTATTATGATAATATTTGATGAAAAATGGATACGAGTGTTTTAAATTACTATTATAAATTTTAATGATGAAACAACTCGGAAAATAAACACGGCCTTCGGTAATTCTCTTGGATTTGTGGGTTAGATGGCATCTAATAGCCGAGATTTTTCTGTAGGATAAGCTTTATGGCAAGAGCGGAAGATGAATGGAGCCATAAATTTAGCACATGCCATTATGGACAAATTAACTAAATTACGTAGCGTGAGATGGTTGGAGTTTTCTAACAGATAAATTTTGCTGCATGATGCACGATTACTGAATCTCAAAACTAAAATACATTTTCACACATTAGATAAAATAAAACTTTACATTATTCCACAAATAAGAAATGTATAAGTAAGTATAAAGTAAAGTTTTATTTTATCTTATGTGTCGAAATGAAGTTCCGCCAAATGAATGCCGAAGTTTTTGAATTTGTAATTAGAATATATGTACTAATTATTTGTTTTATAATGTAACCTAAAATTTACTCCCTTTTGATTACGAATAGAATCAGAAAATGATAATGCTCGTCACTTTTTTGGCATGACACCTTATGACCCTCTTATTGGCATGGACCGTAGTTAAAGCATAAACACGATGTCTTATATGTTATGTGTGAGATAAATTCTTAATGTCTTAAATTTTAATTCGACGTATCTCACTTTATTTATCACTATTTATTGAATTCTAGCATAATATTCATGAAGTAGATTTTTGTAAGTCAAAGAATAACTAAAATTTAAATACCAGATTCGAATGGAACATTATCTTAGATCTTCCCATTATCTTTTCTTTTGGTCTTCAGTAAAGTATTTAAACCAATGACCTAATTTAAATGGATTCCCATCATTAGCTGCAAGAAGCCCTGGAGAGGAAATAAGGTGACAAGGCCAAGTGAGGCGTGGGGTTATTTCCTCTTTGATTCCTCATTTCCTAATGTGATTCTTTCATTCTTTTATACACATTTCACAGGTTTTTCAGACCTCCATCTCTTTCTATGTGTGTTTTTTTTGTGGGTATATTAATTTATGAGATCGCAGTGTTATATTTGCTTCAAAAAACCATTCTTTCTCTCCATGTTTCGTTTATTTAGTCACTCTACATACCTACCGAAAAACTGTATGCATTGCAGTTTACATCATAGTTTAAAATCTGTATCCATTTATGCTTGTACTTAGCATTAAACAAGAGTTAAATGGAAGATAAGATTTCCTTGTACCAATATCACCCAATAAGGATGTTTGTATGTATGTTTTTGAAGTGAGCGGAGAAATTCTTCGTAAAAATAGAAAAACAACTACATTAATAGCCCCTATTATAGAATCTTAACGAGATACCCAAATGAATGCTATTATTCTACATCATCAACTCCTCAGTTAATGATAAACTCCTCAGTTAATGATAAACTCCTCACACTTTAATACTGTCAGAGCTATAAAACAAGACCGAAACAAAAGTATTGAAACTAACATTTATCTCTATCCTGTACAATGAGAAAATTAAAATATCCATCAAGATAGGTCGTTCGAAGTTAAATATTTAGCTAGAGGAATTCGATAATGCGGAGGCGATGAAAATATCCCGGTTTGGCAGAAGGATCTTCCGCAAGAAGCGAACATCAAAAAAGTCGCATGGAAATAAAAGCATCCGGCGCATTGGCTACCACGAACAGAAACAACTCTTTTATAATGCCGTTTTTTGTAAGATCTCATAACGCGATTCATACAGGTAAAGGTACGACCACCGATCGGATAAGAGGGCCATTGTTTCAAGGGAGCAACAGGGTGTTTCGGAGGAGTTATGGAAAAAAAAGAGGCGAAACGTCTTCTAATATCCCTCCGATAGAAATCTCACCGCGGAGGAAAACCAACCGTTCGGGAGGTAGAAAAAGCTGTTGTGGGAGCCGCCATAAGCCTCTTTCGGAACCTCCTTCCCCCGCGGCAAATTACACTAATCAGATATTTTATGATGGACGACCGCGAGGGGCCATTAGGAGGGAAGAATCCCATTTTTTACGCTCCCGGCCAACACGTATTCAATTTGAGAGTAACACCTCCGACTCTCAGCTTACACAAGGAGTCTAATTCCCTTAACTAGCTGAGGCGGTGTTCCGAGGATGAGGGTGAGATAAGGAAAATTCATTTCCGATATAAGACGATTATCCGATTCCTGTGATATTTTGAACGTTCCGATTCCTTTGAGAATGCAAATGCGATTTAAGACTTAATATGCAAAAATATTTGGTAAATGCCGTGCTATTCCCGTTTAGCTGGTTCATGCGATGGGATCAATTGAGTATGAATTTGGATCTAAAATCAGTTTAATACACCGATTGTTTTACTTTTACTAACGAACGATCGAGGAATTTGCTTGTGACTATAAATATATATTTTTCAGTGCATTTTATATGAGATGAAATGATTCTCTCTCTCAAGTTTCTTATGAGAAATTCATTCACTAAATACTGACAAGTTTTGTGCGGCTTGATAATAACTATTACTAGTTAAAACCGGTCCGGTCGCATTAAACAATAATATTTTTTTAAATCTGCTTAGTTATTTCCACCATTATTTCCATAACGCATCATCACCAAGTAACGGCTTTTTAAATAAGTTTTAGTGCTGATAATTTTCATTAAAAGTGAATATTTAAAAAATATTTTAATATTAAAGAAAAGTTATAAGTGAAAATTTGCATGTTTTATCATTATATCATAACTTCCCCATCAAGCATGACGAAAATTAATTAAAAATATTTATAACCATCCATACAAAAATATACATCTATTAAACCATTTATTTGGTCCTTCGAAGCATAAAGTCTTATAAGAGTTCGAAGTCAACAACTGCCTTAGTTGTCAAAGAGATAAGTTGTTTACAATCACAAAATATTCATGCATTTTAATAAAATGTCCACAACTTGGAGTCGATACCCGTCGACTTTAATAAGAATCCTCACTCAATTTACATTAATTTGATTCTTGTATCTATTTCGTACGAAAATTATACCTATCTTAATCTTGAAAAATAGAAGAATCAAGCAAGACATGAAGACGATTTTACGTGTGTTCTAATGAAAACATTTCGAACTTTCAGGAGTCAAACCTGTTGCTATTACATGAATGTAACCTTCACAGATTTATACTTGCGTCGCTGAGGTCGAGTACTCAAACGTTTTTGAAACCAAGGAATGGTGTAGGGTCTAGGAGGAAAGACAGTTTTGCGGATAGACAAGCGGACAGAGAGCCTACAGAAGTAAATAGATTATATAGGTTGAATAAGGATGATATAATATACAAAGAGACAATATGTAAGTCGGAATGATTTACTTGACCTATTTAGTTACTCTAAAGGCGAAACATTTATTAAGATTAATTTGCAATACATCTGCATGTAGAACTTATTTTCATTCTTGTGGAATATCTGAAATATCTGAATTGACTGTAACAAAATAGAAAAGGAACAAATGAAAAGATGAATTTTACCAGCCACTTACGTTTTTTCCAAAGTTTAAATCTTTTGATTTGCCCCTGATAGAGACTTACCACGAAGTCACGACCCAAGTAGCGGATACAGTAAAGATGGCAAACGATGGCGTATGATGATGTGGGAGTGTCTAATAGGAGATGAAGATGAAAATTGGAGTAGTAGTAGTAGTATTGTTAAAAGTGATTCGACAGCTGAGGTCATTTCGCACATTGGCTCCCACCGGGAATCGAACCCGGGACCGCTTTCACCAAAGGCGAACGCGCTGTCCACATGACTATCCGGGAGCCCAAAGATGAAAATTCTGACTGAATATTTTGAATGGGGTCCTAAAGAGGCGTACGTGTTGTACATGCGTCTTCATGTGATAAAATTTCGTAAGGGAATGGCGAGATTAGGATCAAGGTTTCCTATCGTATTAGGGAATGGAATGAAAACGAAAACGGAGATCAATTTGTTCCTAATTCTCTAATCCGGTCAGGTGAAGGATGTTAGTGGCTTCGGATAGTAAGAAAACTATAAGTGGACGAGTAAGATAGTAGTGGGATGGCTGTTGGTGAAGAGAGTAAGGAAAATTTCCCTCCCCGAGGCAGCGGTCACTCCGTTCCTGGAGGTGAAATATTGCTGCGATATATTTTTGGGTCCCAAACATCAGACCGCCCTATTAATCCACGTAAAAAAAACACAAGTGCTTTGCCGATATGAACCCGTTATTCAAGTTGATAAGGGAAAAATGGGTAAATTAAGCAAAACAAAAAATTGATGGAGGGGACGCTATGGAAATGAGGATCTACTCTATCTTCATTCAAGGTTTCTCAACCTATGAGCTGGAGCACACTGGTGCGAGGTTTGAAATCTTTTGGTGGGCCACATAATATCTAGGAGAATGATATGTTTTTAATTTTAGATCATGTGTGCTCCTAATTTTCTTTAATGCCATATAATAATAATAATTATAAAACGTCATTATTCGGGCGAGATTGAGACTAAAAGTCTATTCTTCCTATAACTTATTGTCATGGATTATACAATAATTAAATTAAAGAGATAATGTGAGAAAAATGCGAAGAATTGTGCATACGGTAAACCTAAGAGATTTTTAGGAGAAAATGTATCCACTGAAGGAAGAAGGGAAGTTCGAATAAACTTGCGTAAACCTACCGATAATAATAATTAAAAAATGTGAAGAATCATGACAAAATAAACAAATAAGTACATTTATGCGATACATCAATAAGTAGAGGCACGTTAAAATTTTGATAATTGTTATCAATATACCAAATCTGTCAATGGGTTTCCTTGCATACATATTTAAATTACATTCTACAAAACCTCGTTCTATTCTTGATCCGTCTGAAGTGGATTAGTTATTTTCATTTGTTTGGATTCGTCATTGTAGTACTACGTTAATATTTATGTGACTGAAAATATATTGTTAATATATTTTTCTAAATTTATGTTAACTGAAACGGCTTAATTGCCTAATTTATAGATCATTGAGAACCTAATTTCTTATAGGAATTAGGTTCTCAATGATCTATAAATTAGAGGATAACAGGGTTCTTGCATAGTAGATCGGCAATTCTGAGTCAATGCTTAAGGTGTTGAAGTGAGAAATCCTATGAAAAACAACTTACGTATCTTATAGCCATCTTAAGCTGATTGGGTTAGCTGGTCAATTGCGCATGTATTTAAGTGGGCGAATATCCTTCTAATCCAACTATGTAAATAATAATTCAGTTAGACGCGCATATAAGACAAAGCTAGTACCTACATGTGCACGTGAAACTGTTGAAAAATACTAGTCAATAAAGTGGTCCATAATAGGAATTTGGGGTGTAAAATGGTCATAAAATATATATACATTGAGAGTTTCACCAATGGAAAGCAAGCTAAGGCAGGAAGAAAAGTACAGTGATTGTAGAAAAACTGTATACAAACTCTAGAAAACGGATGAGCAAGGTGATGTAACAATGTGCAAGTTAACAAAAAAATAAATATTTTCAGAGTTTTTTAGATCACCACATTATTATAGAAGTAGTATTAGAAATTAGTAAGAAATAACAATAAGTACGAAGAGTATTATACGGTACAACAGAGAAATATTGGAAAATAAAAATATTTATTCAAGTTGAACTTACACATTATTAATTCCTCTTACTCCTTAGTATGGAGTCCCACAAAATCAATCTATTGAATATATTCCAACACTATGCATTTTAACTACAATTTGATTCATTTTAACTGAAATTTAACTCGTATAAGTTCTACACTCAACTCTCCATATGGAGAAGTTAAATACGATAATTTAAGTGCGCCTGATCGCAAACAGATGCATTCATCCTCATTTATATCCTATTGATTTGCATAAAACTGAGACGAGTTTCACCTGCAGATATCGAATGACCCGGTTTTTGAGGCGATTGATTCCGTCCGGAAAAATTCCCTCGGAAAATCTTTCGAATTCCAAGGAGTAGATTGGTGAAAGCGAATGGTTTAATTAGCATAACATTTGTTTCGATGGAGTGGAGTAACTTCTTTTAACATTTAATAATCTGTCGGCATAAGAGTAAGGTAGCAGTTCCTGCTTTCTTCTAACACAATAAGCTAGGACATTGTAATTTATCAGTGATATATTTTGATATATTAAACTATAAATGTATTATAGCTTCTAAACATACATTAGACGCTAAATATGTTCTGGAATGTATTTCAGCAGCAAAGGAATATAAAAAGACATATCTAAATAGGTTTAAATACTTAGTATAATCTAATTCTGTTGCTATGAACATTTTGTTTGTAAACAAAACAACAATATTCGTTACTAATTTTTTGAGATAATGCGTGATAAGAAAAAAAAATTCCATTCCATATGTTGAAGGGTTTAACTTGGAATAAAAACTTTACTAATAACTATTAGATAAATAATGACTATTTGATTTAACCTGTATTTTTTTAAATGGACTGGAAAATGTGAGACTACTCGATCTACTGAGAGCGTATCAAGTTTAATTGTACATTATGAGCAAGGTTACTTCAAGGTTCAATACTTTCCTTCTAGTCTTCAAAAAATAAAAGCCTCGCGTAAAAATTCTTTAATTTTCTCAACTGCATTCCAACAGCTTGGAGAGAATGGGATACCTACGGAAGCATGCTTCTTGAACCGTGACAATGTATTAATAACGTATAAAAGGCTTCACCAGATTTCTCATTACACACATATCTTCACTTACTTCGTAAGATATAATTTAATATCGTAATATTCAAATGCTTAAACTTTTTGATAATTTTTTAATCTGACGACTACTTATTAAAATATTTCATTCTCTAGATGAAATTAACTTGGCAGGCACTCCATCCAATGATAACTTTCCATGAAAATTGAATAGCTTAGATTGAAGCTATTTTATGATATGAATATACTCTCAAGGTTATTAACTTGGCCAGCTAAAGGTTCTTTCTACTGCTTTCAGAATATTCTCCATCATTGGGATTGAAATTTGTTGAAATCAATCTCCATTATCGATGAGAGAATAGTATATCATTAATTTTTAGCTGGGAATCAAAATTAAGCGACCTTTTACGGAGTTTTAATTCGAGCTTTTACTTAATTCAACTTTTGCAGACTTTTAATTCAACAAGCACAATCTTAGAAAAAAAATTCAACAAATTTCATGTGACCTATCGAGAATGTAGATTTATATAAAATTTTAAGCCAGATACAATCATCTAGTACTTTAAGTTCACGGAAGAAACGGTACATTTAGTTCGTATATGGACAATTCATTGTCATCTTATTTAATGTTTATGTTATTTCATGCAAGTCATGTCTATCAAACGAATCGATTTAACGGTATTCTCATTGCTCGTACACACCAAACAACAAGCTTTAAGAATCAATATTTTTTTAAAATTATCTATTTCCCAATTTCAGAGCGAATCTCGTCGAAATAGTTTAGAGAGCTTTTCCTTGAGAAGATACGGTTCACCATCACCTAACAAGTTTAACACTAGGATTTTCTATTAGCAACGGGAAATACGGGATAAGCTATTTACACCATTTTCTAAGAATGATTTAGTTGGTTCGATATAGATAATAATATGAAAAAAATAAGAGAAATTTCGTTGATCTTAATTTTAACTCAATCGGATAAAAATGTTCAATAGAATCGGTTAGCTCGAATACCTTCTGAATGAATAGCAAAATGTTAAAAGCTGTGAATAAAGATGGATCGTTTGAACTTGAACACAGAGCCATATTCAGGCCTCCTTCCTAGACTTATAGGCATATACAGACTCAATTGAGTTCTAAAACATACTCAATTTATAATACTATCCAAATTTTCTAAAGGTGAGAAATCGCAAATTTTAGTGTCTAAGGTCCATAGATATTAAATAAAAGTTCTTTGCCTCTGCTGCAGGCTCCACATCTCCAAAAGTTATCGCTTTTAATTATTATAAAAAGCGATACGACCGGAATATTTTAATCGAACATTTATATCACAGAGGGTTAAAACGCCTGCCATATTAGTTACTAACAGCCTTCACATATTATATCCAGGTGGAGCCACCTAACAACTCATATTTTCGAGTCCGCGGGACCATTTGGGTCCGTTGCCCGCCGAATCTTCCGGTGCGCGGCGGGGAGGCAAGTAAATGAGGGGAGAGGGAGTGATACATGTGAGATGATTCGAGTCATTCTCTTTAATTAGGCACAAATAAGGGAGCGGAGGGAAACGGTGGAGAGCACTAAAATAGGAAGAAAGAAAGCGTGAATGATAGCGAAATGAAATGGGAAAAGAAATCGTAAACGTCCGATGGGAATAAATTAGAAAGATGGAAATGCTAGATGAGCGGAGATGAGGATGGGATGTATAAAGCAGCGCCATATTTAATAATTCCGTTTTATTCTATCTTTGGGTCCTCTTATGGCTGAAAACTTATTTGACTCTCACCTTTGGCTTCGCTTTCGGATACATTTTTCTCTGCTTAGCGGAGCATTATAATGTGGCTATTTAAATCCAATGTTCGCGGAGAGTATTTTATAAAAATATGTGATAATATTGATGAGATATCACTACATCGGAGCATTTAAATGGCTTTTATCATCCTTGAATTCATAGGAAGAAAAAACTAAATAGAAAGGAGTACGCGAATCTCAATTCGCAAGAGTAAAAACAGTACCTAAAATGTTCTGTCCACTTGCGCTGATATATTTCCATGCCTCGTGTAACGTCGTGCTATTTTTTATTTAATTCTTAAATTGCATTGTTTTATGTGCCATTATTTTTTATTTTAATGCTATTTGTTTGTTTAATTAATTAATTATCTAGATTGTGTAGGTTTTGAAATGTTGAGGTGTTAACGTTTGTTGGTTGTCATGTTGTGTTGATAAATAAGTTATTGTTGAACGTTTTGGTAAGAAAAAGAGTATTGGAAAAGAAATGCGATGTGAGTGTTGAGGATACGGAAATAAAGAGTTTTCGGAAAGGAAAGACTTTATTTTAAGAAAAATCATCTCGCGACGGCACACATGTCATTGTCATTGACATTTGTAATGTTTTCTCTACTTTTATTTATTGAAGGAGTGTCTATAAATGTGTTTATGTAAAATAATGCTTTATATTTTATATACGTGTGAGCAAAATCGGGTGGTATACAATATATTTACTTACTTGTTAGTTCCTCTATAATCTCTTCACAAACTCATGATTTCCTTTTTAACCACATGAACGTAAATGTGCACATACCGAAATATTTCTACTTCGTATTTATATATTTACAACGTATAGGAAACATCAATAGAATCTCTGTTAGTCGCAAAATTCAAGAAACTCGCATAATTGGGATAATGGGGATCTTCCAAATCGAGTCTTAACTCTTAACATCAAGATATGTGGCTCTGTGGCGCAACGGATAACGCGTCTGACTACGGATCAGAAGATTCCAGGTTCGAATCCTGGCAGGGTCGTTTATTTTACGGTTGAACCGAAAAAAATTTCAATCTCGATGCCACTCCCATAAGAACGGTAACAAGTAAATACGGCCGTTTTTTTGGCGTTTTATTAAATTTTAGTATAGGTGCACCCTCACTTAAACATACTTTCACTCTTTTAATGGAAAGTTTTTGAGGGATTTCCCTCATAAATGCAAGAATTATTACAATCCTCTTTACTGTTTCCACCTGGTCTAACGACGAAATGGCGAAGCTATCCAAAATAAGTAAATTAATATGCGAAAAGCTCCATAGAAGAGCCTTTGTAATTCAAAATTACCACATCCTTTTTACAGTTGAATCCATTTCTTTATCAAGCATTCCAGAAAAACTATAAAAACTACCCTATTAAGAAGATAATATCTGACTCCATCAACCTTCCCTCAAAACTCCAGTTCAGCAATAATAACCTCAGACGTTATTCGCCTCTGATATTTCGGCTGGAAATTTCATCAAGAGATAAAGACATAATCCCGGGCTGACCCAATGCGAAATATGCATGGAAAACATATAAACTTCTTCAAATTTTCCCACGTTTTCACACCTCCGTCGTCAGAGGCGAATAAATATTCAAACGGAGCACTTGACGAGATCATTTCGTGTGCATCAAGAAGTCGAGTTTATGCGTTGCCGGACGTGTGACTGCTCTGGGGACCATTCAAAAGGCTAACGCGTACATGAATATTATAATAACATTTCGCGAGCAATGGCGGAGCTCTAAAATACGGGCTGTTACTTGCTGTAATCGTAAACAGCTCGTCACCTCGTGATCAGCGGACGGCTTCACTTAAAAAAAATACATAAATTCCTCGGTCAGAAACGTATTATATTTATTTTTGGGGTGCCTTCGATAGCCGGCTGGACTGCCTTTTCAGCTGTGCAAGTTAAGTTGTCCGAATTTCTTTGGACTCGTAAAAATAGATGGAAATTAACCGGTATCACTTGTGCTAAGCCGTTATGAGTTCCAAAGTGGTTCCGGCTCGTATATTTTCGTCTTATCGATAATGGATCGAAACTTTTTGGGATATGATTCAAATCACCAATAAAATGTCTTCAATGTAATGAGAAATGATTCGAAGCTTTCTGTAGCGCTTGAAAAGGGTTATAATAGAGGAGATGAAAACTTTATCGTTAAAGGTTATTGCCCTACGATCATTTCAGTATATCAGATGAAGGAAATACAAGAGAGGCATTAGATAGAGATCTTGGATCGACAGAAACTCCCTTCAAACTCTTTAATTTAAAGATTTAATTCCGAGGATTCAATTATAATGAAAAGGTTTATTCAAACATATTGGTTCGATTTTCTCTCTTCCTGAGACTACGTACCTAATTAAATTGGCTGAAAGGAGAACCATCAAACATACGCGTAGTTTTAAAACTTATTATATGTACCAATAGTTCGGAGGGGAGGGTAAGGAGAGGGGAGGGGTTGAGAAAGGTGATTTCATTGGTGGGATTTTCAGCACAAGTAATTTCAATGGTCTCAAATTAATCTAGAAAATGTTTCTAATACAGCTCTAACTTCTTCCTGTTAACCAATAATATAATTAGAACATCCATCGGTATTTCCATATCATTCACAGAATCAACTGATTTGTAGAATTAATGTGAATTTAATTTTCTAGGAAGAAGTTCGTACGGTCAGGAAAATCAATGCATGTAGATAGGGTCCTTTTAGTTTTGCTACAGCAACCATTGGATTCTGTTACTTTTGATCCATAAGTTATAAACAATAAAAGTTTCCATCCGGTACGTGAAATAATAAGGGCTCTTTCGAATTAGACAGAGATTGAACAACCAATGCTAAGCATTTCGGTAGATATCTCATTCCAAACGTAGCGTCTTAAGCACTCAATTATATTCTGAAGCATAATAAAACTGACGCACTATCCGACTATGTAATTGCAATGCGAATGCTCTATTATGGACAACTATTATATTCACTATCACTCATTTCAATAATTCCTACGTAGAGAAAATCCCATATTTTAATGGCCTTACCTGTATATTTCCTAATATTTCTGATGCTATATTCTACCATTTGGAACTTTAACTTACATTATATATCGTTATTTTCTCAGATACATCACAGTACGCGTAAAATTCTAACCCTTCTAAACCTCACTCATAATCTTGACCGCTATGTACGTACATTTTACGAACAGAAGAAAGAGGAAATAGTCCCCGAATGTATTCCGGCCTCTCTCTTCTTCCGTTGGCAGGGCGCCATCAACACCAACCACCTCAAGAGCGGGAAAGAGGAAAAAATCAACGAGCCGAAAAAAATTTAAAGCGAATCGAAGAAATGGAGTTGTGAGTGGAAAACTCGACTTCATCGAGATGTACGATCCATTCTCTCTGCCATCTTCACAACAAAAATAAAAAGGGGATTTTTAAGAGTTAAAGAGAAGAAAATCGTCGTTCTTTTTTTCTGATTGTTTCGCCACAGCAGCGCCCATATCCGTCTGACCGGCGAAACGGTGTCCCTCTATAAAGGAGGAGGTGAAAAAATTGAAGAGCGGTTACCGCATAATTCGGTCGCGGGGTAAGGTCGAGAAATTCTCTTTCGCTTCCCAGCGGGGTGCGAACGGATCTCAAAGGAAAAAAGAGGAATTTGGGGAGTGGAAGGACGTTAATAGGCTGAAGAAAGGGAGTGAGAAAGATGCCAGTTAAGGGTTGACAGTAAATGTATAGGGCGAATTTACAAGGTGATAAAGGGTGTATGAATAGCTGATGATTAACAAATTGGTTTCTAGTAAAAGATAGAGAAGAAGTGGTGCGGAAACATTTATCATATTAATCAATGGATATAGGCAGATTCTTCGAAAACGAAATTTTCGAAAGCAAATTCTTCGAACTATCATTTCTTCGAAAATAGACCACTCTATCAACTCATCCCAATCCTAATATTACATTTTAACATTTCATTTAATTCCATGACCATGGCATATAATAAGTAATAATATTGTAATTTTGAAATCTCAAATAATGGTTCATTTCAAATTCCACTATGCTTACTAACTTTAGATTTCCCGAAATTTACTGAATAGATATGCCGAGACAGTTCCATTACTTTTAATTTTGGATGGATTTAAGATTAGTTAGAGTGGTCAACTTTCGAAGAATTTCCTATTCCTTGTTGAATGATTTGATTGCTCCTCGAACAAAAACCAGAGGGTTGCCAAATGGGATGTATCCTCGTAATTTCGATGAACGCCAATACGATAAATCAATCGCTATTGAGCTTCCGGATAGCCACGTGGGCAACGAGTCCGGCTTTGGTGAAAGCGGTCCCCGGTTCGTTTCCCGATGGGGACCAGGTGCGAAATGACCAAAGCTATCGAAGCACTCATAACAAATCTGCCATTATTACTGCAATCAATCACTGGAAAATTCATGTGTTCATAGATAAGCCTCCAGGGGTACGCAGAAACTAAGTTTTTATTTGCATGTTTGAGAAAGGAAGAGTGTGAAATCATAATAAATGAGGAGAAATCACAAAAATAACCCACGGGATAACCAGACTTGAAACAAGTTCTCAAATACTGGATTTCCAACCAGAATATTCAACTTGCCGGGGGTAATCAAGAATTACCAATCAAGAATCATAAAAGGAATTGATTATTAATTGGTAAACCAGATAAAAACTCTCTTATGATTTGTCATTCACTCACGGTCATTTCGACCATCCTTATGATTCTTGATCAAAGATATATATTTGCCTTAAAATTTGATAGTTATTATGATGTTAAGTTGTTGAAAGTAGAGTAAATTTAGAAATCAGATAAGAAAACAATCAAAGGTAAGAATGGATACAACTGTGGGTATAGAAAAACATAATGGAAACTTCTTCTAGAAAGTTTCAATAACGAACTACTGTACATTAAGCAAACAATATTATTTTAGGGCTTAATATGTAGTTTTTGAATTTATTTACCCTTCTGTTGATTTTGTAATAACATTTCTATGTAATTAATACACTAGTCCCTATGCATAAGAAAATTCTACGAAATAGGAACCGGAGAGCAAATACAGTACAAAATAGTGGATGGCATATCGTTTAAAAGCTTCGATTTGAACTGCTTAAAATTTCCCAAAGTTTTGTCTTAGACTACGAGGCTCTGCACTGGATTTACCAATTCCGTTACAATTTATGGAATTACTGCATGTGTGATGAAGTAAGATGTACTCTTATTTCCTCCATTCCTGTTACTATTTCCTTGAATTTTTTTATAATCATTCAATTTCTTTTGTGCAGCAGTTGCAGCGCTAGATATTTATACGCCACGATTATTTAAAATATTTTAATATACTTAATAAATTTCTAAGTACTCATGAAAATACAAGTAAGATGAAGGAAGAATAGAAAATGTTTGGGTATTTACAGCAGAATGAAAACAAATATATGCGCCATACTGGGATGTATTTCGAAGATAAAATAACTAAATATGACATAAAACTGAAAGGAAAACTATTGGGAAAAGGAAAAACAAGATTAACGTTGATCGATTCAGAACGCAAACACGATCATTTTGTCGAAACGAGTTATTCAGCTCTCAAGTCATTTGCCTTGGAGAGACGTGGAGTGAGAAACTTTAGTATTAAAATTAATTACCTTCGCTTTTTCCTCCGATATCATTGGACCTGTTTCCGAGATTTATCGTTTCAGCCTTAGAAAGCGGTTTTCTCTCTACGATGGGGTTTCTTAAACTCTGGATTCATTGGATATTTCCTTTACCCTGCAAATATATGAGCATGATTTACATTTGTGACAACGAGCAGTTTATCAAACATTTTACGAAAACTTACCAATTTTCGGTTTTTAATTTGTCAGTTATGGGTTTTAAACAAATTATGATAATAAGATTCTTAAATAGCATAGTCTAACTTAAGTTTCTACCTTTCCAGAAAGAAAATGCAAGTAAACAAAAGAGGCGATTAGTGGAATGAAAGGAAACAGTGAAAATCAATAACATATGAAACAAGAAGAATTTATCGACAAAAAAGGTTGACGACTGGCGGTATTGAGGATATTTATTTGAATAATCTTTACCATACCTTAATGTTGAATGGAAGGTAAATTTGTAAATTTAAACATGGCTCAACATTAAACCATTGAACGTTGGTACTCCTAGATACACTAGGGTAACGCTTGGAATATGTTGCTGAGGGCCATGGGAAAGGTTTCATGTAACCTCTAACCAAGGCGTCTCTACCTTTGGTTAAAAAGTAATTTGGAGTGGAAAATAGTCATCGTTAAAATTCTAATATTTCCCCGCATCGCCTAGCATGAGAACGAGATATTTTTGGGATGGTCGCGGCATAAAAACGTCCGGCGCAAATTCAAGTCACCCTTTTTCTTCCGAAATCCTCATTCGTGAAAATAACTTATGTGTTTAGGCGACGATGAGGAAACGTCATCCACGAAAACTTCCCAGAGTGACGTAAGGCAACCAAGACGACGTCGATTTACACGCCTATCAAGCCTCGCCAAAAATTCGTCTGAACCAGTCTTAAACGACCGTGGCACGAACGGAAAAAATTAGGCAACGCGTCCGAAATTCACTCCAAATTCCTCAAAATCTAACTGGGCGTGACAAACACCGGAAAGTTTTTCCGGGAACCCGAAATTACGGCCTGAGCCTAAGAGGAAGGGCAGCGGGAGGTCTTGGGAGAATCCATCCGGAGGTGTTTGCTTTACTTCCTCCGGTTAAGGAGTTAAAGTGGATGCTGTTTTTGAGGAATCAAGTGAGGATATATGGCCGATATGAGGCAAGGACTTTTTTCTTTTCGGTCGAAAACCGTCTCGACGACTGAAACATCCCTATCCGAAGAAATTTACGTTGGTGCCTGGGAGTTGATGGAGACTTCAACGACTGATATTTTTATTCGCTTTCCAAAAAAAATTCCGTCTATTTTTCTTGCTCTCGCATAACTTTCCGAAAAGTTGTTTACTCTTGCCTTTCAGGAGGGAAAGCATCAGCAATTTATTTCCGAACCTCGGACAGCTTATTGATTATGTCTGGATCGTGAGAAATATGGTAGCCTCTTTACCAGGCCCACGAGGTTTTTAACCTTTAATTTCTTTTACGACATTATACGGAAATAAATAATCCTGGCTAGATTCATCTCTACTTCAGGAGGAAAAAAATTAAATTTGATATTAGTTGGTGTCAGTTTATTGCTTTGAATTCTCACTGTGTAACTGTGTTAATGAAAGTAGGAGCCGTAAAGGCGAAACTTTCATTCCCGTCTGAATAAACATTTAATATGAAAATTTAAAATTAACTGTAAACTATATAAATAATTTCCGTTTTCTATTTAATAAAAGATCACTTTCTAAACAGTTAAATATTAAGAGTTAGTGATTGAAGAACTTTATGAATCTTAAATTTTATAATGTGTATATTACACATAACAGGACTCGATGTGTACCGAGTAGAATAACGCGGGAGAATAGATAGAAAGCCTGCTCTTCGGAAAGCAATCAACATGGAATTGACAATATCTTGAATAATTCATGCTCAAGAAAATTTTCTCCGTAAGTACATTCATAACTAACTTCATCAACATTTGCGGGACTGTATGGAAAATGGAAACCTCAAGAATAATAAAAATGCATGTAATATGAATAACATGATTCCTCATATCTTCATAGTCTCAATTTCATTCTGTATGCACAATGAAGTAGTAGTACCCTTAAGATTGGACGTTTTAGATTAAATTTCACGAGTACTTATTTTTTGCTGTTCATAAAACATTTTATACCTATAAGCTTATATACCATGCTACAACCAATAATATCAAGATTTCATTTATTTTTAAACAAATTACCTTCCTCATCCTTCCTTCCAAACTATATTCCCTTTTTATTATAATTTTTGGAGCGTATAATGTCATTATTACTTATCGATGAACATTAAAAATGAATTATATGAACTAAAATATCTTATGAGGCGATATAAAAAAGCAATTAAATAGGCGACCTAATGAATACCCTCCAGCGATAATTGGTGGTATTTCACTATAAAAGAGATTTCTTGGGGATTTTGCACAAGTGTTGACAGCGAAGATTCTCCAGTTTTAAACCTTTTAAACTGCTTCACAATAAAATCAAGATGTTCAGGCCGAAAGTTGTGGAATCCCATAGCAAATAAATTTTAAAGGTTCTTCGTGTTTTCCACAATATTTATTCAAAGTGACCGGTTTCGATCTTTACAGTCATCAAATATTATAGAATATTACACATAACTTCTATTGCAACTACTAGAAAAAATGCTGATTAATAAAGTACCATATTTATCAATTCTGATTCAAAGATATACTTTACTGAGTAAGACCACAATATTTCATTCAAAACATGGATGCGGTGATTTGTAATCATTCTTTTAAATTGATCCATTGATACAGATTTATCGCCGTCGAAACCTGATAACCAATGAGTATATCAATGATGTTTATCAACTGCGGTTGGTGGGAGACCGCGATAACTAATTCATTCATCTTCCTAAATTAAATTAAAAAGAAACTGTGAAAAGCCCGATAGGTAAATAAATCCCGCTCGTCTTCGATAATGAAAAAATGGTAATTTAAGATTGCGTATTCCCATTGGGTTGAAATATATTGCGTGGATAACAGGTTTCAGAGAGGGGGATTTCGCCACTGTGATCAAACATTCAAAACATTGACGTTACCTTCTCTAGCACAATGAAGAGTCATCTACCAATTATAGAAATGTCAGACAATTCCATTCAGGACTTCTCAAAATTTATCCATTCTATTTGTCTTGTCGACGCTTTGATCAGGACAGCATTAGAAGACGCATAAATTGTGCAGCACGCGATGATTTTTGTCGTGAATAAATTAGATAGTTATTGTAAACACATCTATAAAATGGGAAACCATTTAAGCCTTCCGATCGGATTCAAATTAATTGTCGCTTTCACAACGTTGCCAGCTCGATAACAATATTTGAATTATAAGGTAATCGTATCAGAATGAATCCCATCGATCATTTTCACACCCTCCTGTTTATGAATGAGACAGTGTTAGCACATTCATTAATTACATTATACTGTGTGACAGGGAGTGTTTGAAGAACGGTTTGCGATATGCGTGGCAATGGAGCTGAAGTCGTGGAAGGTTGTGTATAAAAGTTTCCACGATGATATGTAAATAGTTCCTCACGAAGCAGATATGAGATCTATTAGAGCTGCTTTCAAAGAGTTGTATATCACCCTGCGAATCGGTAACAAGCTAATTTAAACCTATATAAAATCAATTGATTAGCGACTGTACAAAAAACTAAACCTTGAAGAAATGGAAGATGATCAACGTTGCACATACATGTTTGAGCTACGTAATAACCAATGGATAAATGAAGGAGAGAGGTCTAGCAAGACCAAGAATCGAACAATGGATCCTTCTTTTCCGAATAGGTAATCTTTGATATCTATCTGGAATACATTTTAACAAATATCAGGGAGAGATTAACGCAAAACCCTTGGTTTACCTACCCATAATCCGACAGATGCTCACCAAGGCATTACCCACCTAGCATTGTAGTACAAATACTATCTTGAGAGGTAATTTAGGTTCGAAGGCAAAGCCATCAATCCATTTAGATTGAGCTAAGCAACACCATCTTACACTTCCTAGGTATACAAATATCATAAAATAACAGATCTCTGCATAACCTTAAATAATTTAATCAAAAGATTCAACTTAAAACTAAAGCACATTCAAAATAGATCATTTTCCACAATCTGTGATTACGACTTTAAGGCATCAGCAATCAATAAATACCAAAGCCCAATAGTTGAGTTAAGTGAATAACTCCTTGACTTAAGCACCTTATCTTAAACCGAGCTAAATATTCTCCACCTACTTAGTTATCTTCAATAGAAAATGAACTTAAAAGTGCTAAGTGATGAAAAGTGAATTTTAAAGTAAAAGAAAACCATGCAGAAGACCCCTAGTCAGGAACCATGAATTAAAGTTTCACGGTAGGAAGTGAATTAAATAATTCGTACGGTATTAACCGATATGTCTTTGAAAAATAATCACATAGAAAATCAGCAAGACAATATCAAGCGTTCTCAGGTGGTCATGAAAACATGGTTGGATCATAAATTATTCTATGTTTAGGTCATTCGCTGACTCCCAAAACAATGGGAAAATTCTCTATACTATAATAGTATATAGTGTAATAACTATATGACTTTAGGTAAAGGTAACTATGCTACAATTATTCTATGTGTGGGAGAAGATGATGATGGGAGGAATAAAAGATCCTAGGATAGAAATGTCATCTAAAACATGTCCTCAGACACTTCCGTATTAATAAAGCGGACAAGGTATATAAAAAAAATATTCGTGGACACCTTTTTCCTGTATCAGAACGCTCTCTAACACAGCCCGTAGGGAAAGAAAAAAAGGAGCGGAGAGTCTATTATTTCCACGGCAACAAATTACGCATCTCAATAAGCTCTCGCGGGACAAAGCTGTTGGACGATATTTTATACACAGCCCACTAAAAACTTTCCCATTGTCAAAAAATCTAAAAGAAGAGGAGCCATATTCATATTTCACACTTTTAGTGGAAACAGAAATGTATTTCACGCGGGACGAGTGCCCGGTCTCCGACGAAAATAAAAATCCATTTCTCCCGGACGTAATCACACGCCGTATTTGCATCCCACGCCTCCAAGGGGAAAACATTTTACGACTCAAAACACGTACGAAATATTAATTCACGAGCGCTGGGGGACATTAAAAACGTTTATCCCGAAACGTTTTCCCGTACGCGTCAAACTTCCTGACGTTCCCAATGGCCGGGTTGAAAACGTACGACCGTCTTCGGCTCATCCTCGTGACGGCGTTTAAACAGCGTGGGACTCGGAGTCGTCGTTGGGAGTGGAGATGGGACGGGGTAAATAGGTTATTCCGCCTCGGAAATACTGTGGGAAGGCAGGAGTCTAACCATATTATGTTGTATGTTTACTGTCTTCGCGCTCACGGAACAACGAAGAAGACGCGGAACCCCGCTGACATATATTTGATAGGTCCATGGAGGCTATCAGACCGACGCAGAAGTTCTCCAGCGTATCCAACCTTTTGAGAGAATGTTTGTCAATGTATAGGAATTGTGACTTCATATCCTAAAATGGATTTCCCACAGAAAATTTGGTAAAATTTGCTTATTAATATAAACCAGGCTTAACCATTGCAAGGGGATGTAGCTCAGTGGTAGAGCGTTCGCTTTGCATGTGAAAGGTCCCGGGTTCGATCCCCGGCATCTCCAAATTTTGTCAATAGCAACCTTTTGGTTCAAGAGCTTAACTATCTCGTTTCCAGGACGAAAATATTTTAACCTTAATTAGAGAATAAGAGAGAACTAACTTGGGATTTATTTTGATGCGTGATCAGCACACAATAGATATAAAATGAAACCGCGAACAATGACATCTCAAGACAAAATCAGAAATAAGATAAGGAAGTCTTGCTGTTTTATTTTTAAATTAATTAATATTATTGCGAATAACGCGTCTGACTATTTATAACATGTTTCCAGGAAGAAACCATTTTTCTGGAATAATTTAAGATTACAGTTTAGTAATGGGATATGGAGATCCAGATTAAGTCCCAGTCCTGCCAGTGGTATAGCGCTCGCTTTGTATGTGAAATAATTCAATCCTCGGGATCTCCAATTTGAAAAATACAATCTGGTTAAACTGACATACCACTACTTTTTGGTGGAAAATACAATTGAATGATATCAGAATTATGATATAATGAACTAACTTAATAGCTCTTTAAGAAATTCTGTTTTTAACCTCCCAGTTTTTTTTAATATTTGTCGCTAAGTGCTCCTTAGGTTAATCTTTTAATATAATCTTTTCTCATCTAGTTAATTGTAATTTGCCGTATGAGACTTTTTCGCACAAGATAATAAATATATACATCACATATAATTTAATTTGTGGCTAACGTTTACTATTCGAGCATTATTTTAAAAGCAAATAGTGAGTAACCATTTTTTTATTGTCAGAAATGTCTTAATTTACACTCTGCTGCAAAAAATCTTTCCTTGTCTATTTTCTAAATTAAGTCATATCAAAACTGTTACTTCAAATTTTTGTATCTATCATTTCCATTGCAAAAATTTACAATAAATCATTAAATAAAAACTTGAGAAATACTTTATGCTTAATATATCGTATACAGGTATAGAGAGAGATTTATTTACAGCTAATATTATATAAATATTGTTTGATGCATAAATATCCTGATTATTATCATAAGTGTTCGGCTCGTCACTATGACGAAACTTTCGGTTCGTTAATTTTTGTTCGTAGGTAAACTTTTCTGTTTAAAACGTTAGCTAAATCAACTGTCGATCAAAAGTAACCATTATTAATAACTTTTCTTCGATAAAAATCTCAATACACGTATTCAATTCGATATGAACATTCTGAAAAAAAATAGTAGTTGGTACTAAAATGAGCGTTGAATCTAATAAAACACACTCGTTTTTTATTCTAACTGCAATTACATTCACAGTAAGAAAAAAACATTGTAAGAACTGACAAAGGTGACACTTTAAAACCTGAAGCATTGATTATCCATTCAACGGAATCGAAAGAATTTGTTTTTGCATTACTCTATTATCTTTCCACGTTTTAGCCTGATGCCAAGAAAAATGCATCCGGATTAGAAATTGCTTTTTCTTGCTTGCCTCATCGACAGTGGCATTAATTACTATCTAGAAAATCGATAGAATTCTTTCTGCAAGGCCAAAGAGTGAGAAATATTGCCTCTTAAGGGTTTTAATTAACCTACTTTTATGTCGTTAAGAAATAGAAATACAAACTTGGGTTTCAAAAGTCATCCATCACCACGTAGGGAAAGATTCGTTACCTGTTTTTGCTCTAATAAGGTGAAATTTATCAGAGGTTAAACAGTGTAGATATGTGATCCGTAATATGTTGAGTTTAAGATATATTCATGATTGAGACATTAATGGCTAAGACTTTCAACGAGATTTATTGTTGGAAAGTTTTTCATTGGTTTCTTCTCAGTTTTATAGAATTTCCTGGAAATTGCTCTAAAACCTGACCCGTTCGTTTAGTAACGGAAACAAAATGTTTTTTTATTCAAAATAAAAATATACGTAGAACTTCTCTCATATGTATTTCCCTTGCGATACTATGAGTACCTACACCGATTGCAAAAGCTCAATAAAAATATCTGTGATATGGATTTTTATAAATTTCAGACTTCTTGAGTGATCCGTATCTAACTCGTATCTTATATTGTACATGTAAATTTAAGTCCTAAAAATCTGAGGTTGGCGGATATCAACTCACTTGGGATTCATTTTGAAGTCAAACATCAAAAGAAAAAACATTATATGAATTCAAGCAGCGAGCCATGACACCTCAAGACGTAATCAGAAATGTGATGACAAAGTTTTTGTTTTATTTTTAAATTGATTAATATAAAGAAATATATTTTTAAACACAGATAGACAAATGAAGGAATTTCCGTTAAAGATTTTATCAATTTAATGAGATTTTAAAGTCTCCTTTTCCATTCAACCCATCGTTAATTATTGACATGGATATAACTAGGAAATAAGCGTAAACTTAATTTAGATTAACAGAGAATAGGACGACGAAACGAAAAACAGTAGTGAAGCTTAGAAAATAGTTATCAAAGCAGGAAAAAACATTAATAAAAATGAACAAATATTTTGAGAGTAATTACAGAAAAACTTAATTAATATTTTCTCCTTTTTCGAGATACGACCTTCTTCATTGAATGGGTTTAGGTGTTATATTCATCGTAGGAGAATAAAATTATACTCAATAATAGGGAGAAGAAATACTTAAGGTATTATGCACACACTTTTTTCCAAACGCGTAGAAAATACGAAGTACTTCATGTCCTTCTTACATTGACATTCAAAATAGTTACGCCTGAAAATATTAATTTTATTATACCGAATTTTGATTCAAAGTATCGATCAATTTCATTAACTCGCAGTCTACCACCGGAACGAAACTTAAATGAGCAACGCAGGCTCAACTTTGAGACCATCGAACGCTTCTCTACCTCTCTCTTCAATTTCTTCACATTAAAATAAACAGAACAAATCGAATCGGAATCCTCCGTAAAGGAGATCAAACCCCAACCGGACTACCTCTGCCTGCGAAAGCGCAGATTTTATCTCGCATTCCGTCGCCCTCGATTTATTAACCGAACACTCCGAATGAAAACACCTGAGCTGCCCATACAGAGGGGATAATCACCACATTCAAAGCGACCAGTTAAAACAAACTGCCTCTCTTTATAGCATCAATGCACCATCAGGATGAAAAATCGGACGAAAACGGAATTTCCCGCATGGGAATTCACTCTCCAACAACGGCAGCTTCCTGAGAATGCGAGACATGATTCTGTAACCAAGGGCGAAGGTGGAGTTCTGCATACAAGAAAAGCGAAACACCTTCCCTCCATCTCTGTTTACTCCCGAAGCGACACGGAATAGACACGGCGGACATAAAATCTCCCTCGTTTATGCGCGCATCTATATGCCTTTATCAACGATCTATTGGGGTGTATTCGCGCTCTCCGGCGACTCGTAAAAAAGGACGACCCGAGCATGTCTTCATAAGCGCAGCTCCTTGCGTACGCGACATTCGCGAGACACGGGATGATATACCGAATGCCCTGGAGAGAAATCCGCTCGCTTTATAGCAGCCCAATAAATTCGGAGGCCTTATCATATTTCTCTTCCAATCCGGGCGCGCTTGATTGCCATTATTTATCGAAAACGGCTCCGGTGATGAAGAAGGCGCCTTCCGAGATGTTCGCAGGGATGACAAGTACGCGACGCTGGGTGTTGCATGATCGCAGTGCCAACATACAGACGCCGCGTTTTGGAAGGCATAGGGTGGGAAAATGTACAGGAGGATATGTGTCGGACGTCCGATGGGGGAAACAGTTTCATTTACCAAAACCAGTTGCGATGGAATAGCTCCATATTTAAACCTCCACCCTTTATGCTGGACGTCCACTGAATTAGAAAAGAGGAGATACGTAGAGCATTGGCGGCTCCACTGGTGATGGTTTGGTAAAACCTCAAACTTTTACTCGGTAAGACATAGGTCTCATTCTATAATCAAAAGCAAAGTGTCTACTCGATACAATGCCATCTTTGGGACATTTCAGAACAATATGGGTTTTTAACCAATCATTGGTAAGAACTAAGGTACTGAAACTATTGTTACTTCAATCCTTTAGGGCTAAATATTTATTCACCAAGCTTTATTTTATCGAAATGTTCACATTCTTTCAAAGGAAGTTTCTCCTTTTGCTAAAACTCGATTTTAACCGATGAATAACCTATGAGAGGGTAACATATTTACCTTGAGCTTTTATCCCAATTTTATTTCTTAATAATATGATAATTTCCTAAAAAAAGAATCAATGCCTATTTTTTACGCAAAATGAAGGAGATAATTGGTACTTTTTCTACAAAAATTTTTGTGGAAAAAGTACCAATTATCTCCTTCATTTTGCATGATGGATTTCCACCATATCTCGCCCGATTCTGTGAATTTTATCCTATTTTTTACGGCAAATATATTTCGAATTCTGGTGAATAACTATAATACTGAGTGGTTGATTATTAATTACCCCAATGAAAGACATGAAAAGGATGAAATTAATGTAATAGGTTATTTGACTTTTCCTTAAGAAGAAAAACAACTGAAACAATTATTCCTTGATTGCGAAGCTAGGGCATAAGGAAATAGTTACCAAATCTTCTTTTGTATATATGGTCATATTAAAATGATTCTTTAATGTAAAGCATATTTTGAAACGCTTGATGCGAGAAAGTGGGCAAACGTTTTAATTTTACGTTTCAATTAAAACTAAAGAATCAAATTTAACGATTAACTTAATACAAAAATTGAACTTGAGTAAAATTGTAAGAATTAAACATTTACCTGGTATTATCGAGCTGTTTTAGAAAATTTTACGTAGCTGCAAGACAAAATTGAAAAAGAATCGTTTTATATTTATGCGTAAACGTTCATTATTCAAACAATTCAAGTGATCGTGATCGAAGTATGTTATGACATTCTGTTTCTGTTGAAACAAAATTGAAAGCCCCATCTAATTTTCTAGTTAAATATTCAAATTAAAACGTATTAACCGAAGAGAGTACTGTCGAATTACATTTTAATATGCTAAGTTATTTCAAAAGCAAATCTCCAATTGGTGTCTTGACCCTTTTTTCTGTAACCTGTTTCAGTTCTGTCGTGGATATCACCAAGGACGGAACGAAATCCTTTTCCATTTCATAAAAATTTAAAACTGTGCTAGGCAAATGTTTAGTCGATCTATTCGGATACCAAAAGGAAAATAACCTATAGGAAAACACAAGGTGATAACTTTTCCACTCGCCACATAATTTCCAAACCGACGTCAACCCCGGAGCGGTAAACACGCTCTCATGCACAAAGCCGAGGGATTAAAACGAATGGTCATCATCAGACAACTCCGCACGGATGCAAAAACAGAGCGGTTTTAAAAACGTGTCGATTCCGCCGCGTGTACCGCTTCTGTCCGGGACTTGTTTACCTGGATCCACCGAGTGGGAGAACTGCGAATCGCCCCTGGACATCGCGGAGACGGATTGCTAATAAATCCTCCCCGGCTCCCCATGGAAAGATACGCGGGGAATTTTTTCCCCAACCTCCGGGGAAGGCATTAATGAATGAAATATTGCGCTCTCGAATTGTTGGTGAAATCTGATGGATGCTATTGATTTAATCCGGTCGTTAACGTGTTGGGAGTCGTTATATCTCCCTCCCTTAAAGACATTTTCCGCTCGTTGTCAGGGTATTTGATTTCAAACAAATGGCTCCGGTAAGTGAAATACATCCGCGATGTGTAAGTAAAGCTGGGACAAATAGAGCATAAAAGATACACTTGGTGGACTTAAAACTTATATACACGAAGAATAACGTCTGTGTGGAATGTGTGTACCGTTATAATTCATTATTTATTTATTGAAATATGAACTGCATGTGTTTCTAAATAAATATTTACTCATCTATTTATTCTTATACAACGAGTACCGAATATTTATAGAAAGTATAACCTAAACCTGAATAATAGATACATACTGTAATCCGTTTCTAGGACAGATACAATATCAAAAATCAGACACCCATCGATTTTTGCTAATTCTTTGCTCCTCTACTGTAGTATTAGTAACCATTGTTGGAAACTTTCTTTTGGAACGAAAAAATTTCGCTCTTAAATTCCTATAAATATTATTCCGATCTGTGCCCCAGATTTGAATTGACTCCCCTTCGGACAAGGAGAAAGGTTTTAGATATTCTATTTCTACGTAACATACTTACTGGTTCCATTAATTCGGATTATCTCCTTATAAAGATCAATTTTAATGCCCCTTGCAAGAAGGTATAGGCGCTTCTTTTTCGTGAACCCTTTGGACGGGTTAATGCATGCCGTTTTGAACGTTCTCTCGAAAGATGAATGCGGTCAATGACATTCTGAAAAGAGACAATTTTATTGATTTATTTAATGGTTCTTTGCATTCGTTAAAGTGTAAATAGTACACCATACTTTCCTATTAATATTTGTGTTTTTCTTCTTTCTCTTTATTTCTATTTGTACCTATTTGTCTCCTTTTTTGTGTTTAATTTGATTTATTATCATTATTATGTCACATGTAATTGGGTAATTTCGCATCTGTTTGTGATTAATAAATGTTATTTTTATTATTACTTTTTCTCTCATATGCTCACCTATGAGTTGAGTCGTACTTCAGATCATTTTACACATTTCTAAATTTTCTTTGATAGCCTTTACATCAAGGGTTCATATAATATACTTTCTTTCTATACAAAAACCTATCCCATAGTTTCCCAACCTAAATTGGAAGAATATTGATGCAACTCAATACTTCCTATTCTTCTATTGCGGACGTCATGCAATTCAAGCCAGTGAAAATTCATGGAATTTAATTACTCTGTTCCAGTTCTGAACCATAATATTACAAAAAATTTATTTTATTCTTTATATTTTCTCCATGCAAACGCAAATTAAACTTGAAGAAATGTACTCGTATGATTAACCGGACAGAAAAGCTTAATAACAATGGTAAATGTACTGAGAAGGACAATAGAATAGGATGCACGGAACTAAATTATATTTTCATTTTCCCCATATATTATGGCGCCCGGTGAATCGGTCCGGGGGGAATTCGTACTCGGGGAAATCATCTCTGTTGTACGACCAACCCATCCCAACCCCCCGGTTAATTTAATTATAACATTAACCAATAATCAGGGCGTGTAGATTAACATAAGACTGAATAACAATAGTACAACATCAGCACGGGGGATCAATTCCCCGCGTACGAATTCTTCGCTTAAGAATTCTCCCCGGATCAATTCACAGGCCACGATTATTTATATCGAGGACTATATCTAGAAGCTGAGTTAGGCAAAGCAGTGAAGTATGTGATATAAGTGAGTTAAGAAAACACCGAGTAGCTGCATCACATTACAGATTTAGTACTGGCCCTACCCTGTTCTAATTAATATTCAATAATGTAATGAGGGTCCATCTCTCTTCTATCCCTTATTTCGTATCCCCACTTTCAAGGCTCGATGAAAATTAGTATGTCCTATTTTTCCACTTAAATAATCAAGGGCTAACATATATTTATTTATAGTACAAAACCGCCGCAGTTAGTTGCAAGGACTGTTGGCGACATTAAATTACATAAGTTAATTAAAAAATAATAAAATATTACTACGGGTACATACATAAATCGGACTAAATACAATATAGGTATGTATAAATAAAAAGTAATAGAAAATAAATATGCAGTACCAAAATGCATTATATATAAAAAAACTGCTGTGAATTTGCTAAGTAAGTACGAATTTGAAAGAACATTAATCAGCATTTACGGTACTTGTCTTGCTATTAATAATAATGAAAGTGTACGAGTGATTTCAATCATTACCTCCTCTTTTGGTAAAATTCCTTCATTGCCTTCCATTGTGCTCGCCTATTACGACGCTTAGAACAACGTCAAAAAGTCTTACGTTTTATCAAATGAATACTCGAGGAAAGAGCGATCCATTGTGCTATACACGGCACTGTATAGAGTAGATAGTGCACCCCTGCTCTGCATCAATACACATACCTGGAATAATATTAAAAAATGAATGATCGAATATATTCCACTTAGGGAGATGAAGACGAATTTCTTTATACAGGGCGCCAACGGTTAGACTTGTTATTTCGCGAAGAGAGTAGTGGTAGAAGGAGAAAGGCAAGGGAGAAAATTGGAGAGAATAAAAAATGTGAACGATGAAAGCCTTAAAAAAGTTCCATCTCGATGTTTTAGAAAATCGCCACGAAAACGAGCGGGAACGTAACCTTGGACCATCGTAAAAACGGCGGGAAGACGACGCTTCGTTGCCCGCGTTGCAATAAACATCTTCGCGGGCAAACTACCTCACGGGTGGAAGGGCAGCCGAGGAGGAAAATGAAGTTATTCCGAAAATAATGCCGTAATTTCTCCTTTATCGTGTACTTTTTACGCTCGCGATCCACCTCTTCTTCATCTTATGGTCTCTATCCTCTGCTCTCACCTTTTATGTTCCCTAATTCAGTCTCTCTTCCTATGTTGTTCAACCTTCAGCTCAGCTTCGTCCCTATCCTTATCTCCATGTTTCATCAAGTATGGTCATTTCAAGACACACTTCTCTAAAATCAGAGGAATATCGGAACGTGTCATTCGACTAGAATTAACTTAAACCAAATGAAGTATTTCTTACTCCGAATCCTTGTTTTTCTTCTAACAATTAAAATTTCATAAACTTGGAAATATTAATAATTACTTTTAATATATAGGGTGTCCGGGTTAAACATATAATAATACAAAATGTAATAGCTTGAGAAGTAATTGAGATATTTATTAGCGGTTTGCTTCCACTAATTTGGCAACTATAAATGTTTTTTATGTTTGCTTGCCGATGAGGCACCTTGCCATTATGCAATAATTGTGATTTCATGGATAATTAGCTCCCAGATTGCTTGATTGGCAGAAATAGTCCATCCATTGCTTGGCTCCCTAGAAACCCAGCCATGAGGCCACTTGATTTTTCCTGTAGGTGTTTATCAAGAATCAAGTGTACTAGTTACCAGTTCGTGATCTATCAGAACTGCGCAATCGAATTCCTGTAGTTATTGCAAATTTTTCGCCAGCAATGCCGCAAAACTCTTGTAGAGAGTAAAATACAAATTAGATGTCTTTCTGCCACTAATTCTGCATAAATCGAGGTGTATTGACTGTGTAAAAAACATTTTGAGTTACCATACTTCTACAAACAAACCACCAATAAATATCTTAATTAACTCTCAAGCTATTACATTTTGTAAAATTATACCTTTAACCCGAACACCCTGTATTAACAATGGTTAACAAATTCTAAACGATAAATTTCTACAGAACAGTGTTCTTTCTGAGTACTTGGGAGTTAAAGGATGTCTATGCATTGATACGAAAAAAATATGCATAAATTCAATTATTCTATTCAGACATATTATGCGTAAAGATAAGAAATATTCAGCCAGGATACTATAATTATATGAGCATTATATAGTGCTAGTTCGCCACCATGGAAGGTGAGCAGTACTAAAATATTAAAAGTTAATTTAAAAATAATAAGGATATATTTGGATGCTGTAAGGTTAAAGGATATATAGCTTAGTCCCAAGTCTTCATCAAAGCACGAACAAATTCGAAAATTTACTTCAGTATGGTAAGGGGATGTAGCTCAGCGGTAGAGCGTTCGCTTTGCATGTGAAAGGTCCCGGGTTCGATCCCCGGCATCTCCACAATTTTATTCTTTCTTCCTATCGCAAATCTTACTACTTTCGATATTGTGTAATTCCCCTGATGTCGAGTTCTTCTAGGTCACTGATTTATCCATTGCATTTTAATATTTATGAATTACATCACTCTGTTCCAAAAAGAAAAACAAGAGCTGACTACCTCACTCCCATCTCCACTATCTTTTCTAGTAACCCTCATTCCCTCTTCTACGTTTTTAATATCTACTGTGGCAGGGGTAGATGAGGATTCAGGCTGATGACTGTACAGACAGACATAGGGAGTCTACACGAGAGAAAAGAAAACACATTCATGTTATTCTCTCTCGACTGACATTTACAGAGCTCCTTCGAAGGAAAGCAGAGGGGATTACGAGAAAGAACTTCCAAAACAACACGATCGTGTGAACAATGGGCGAGGAGAAATGGGCGAGGAAATCGCTACGAGCTTAGAGGAAACACATCCACTTCATTTCCTAAATATAGCCGAGTGTTATGGCCCCACAAATTACTATCCGGGGAAGACGATTTGGGGAGAGAGGCGTTATGAGGGACAGCTAAAGGAGAGGACAGGGGTCGTACAAAAACATAAACATAATGAAAAAGGGGCGAACTCAGCCCTTTTGTCACGGATCTAATAAGCTCCTTATTCTTAAAAGGTGTCCCAGGCGGTATCACGTGGAATAAAAAACAGTAGAAGATCCACGAGTAAAGAGGAAAGAGAAGGTGATAAAGGGTGGAAGTCTAAAGAGGAAGGTGGGAAAGAAGTTTCTGTGACAACTCAGAGTGCGTCAACTCATCGGACCCGACAACTCTCCATGCGACAATTGACCGGGCGACAGCTCATCGAGCGATTTATTTATTATTAAATATGTTACTAATAATAAATAAATAAAATGTATACTTAAAATATATAAATTAAAATGCATCTTGATTATCACAATGTTAAGTCAGTATGTATGTAATTTAGTAATGTGAAGCTGTAATGTTTTTTCTTCTGATTTGTGTTTAGTTAATGAGGCACCTGCTGACAAGCCTATGACTTATCAGGACCTGAACGTTTTATTTTCTTTATATTAAATATTTTATTCTTTTTTATACGTGTAAAAATAACTGTTGTTCATGAAAATTGCTTCTGTTCTCTTTTTTAATGTAAGTAATTGCTATTTAATATCAAGAGTACATAAAATTCTTTATTAAGTTAGCCAAGGAATATTCAAAACACAGGAATAAAATTAACTAAGTCTATATTCAACAATAACACAACAACATCAATATTATTGTGGAATATAGACTTAGTTAATTTTACTCCTGTGTTTTATTATGAAATTCCACGAAGTGAGAGCCCAGATTATTTAATTTGTTCAAGGAATATTTGTTTATTAATGTATTTTAAAATCTTAGTCTGCTTTAATAAGGAATTATTATACTAAAAAAAGAACTTATTAACTAGATTAATTTTTAACCGGTAAAAAGACTACCACTCGATTGTTTTAACTTTCAAAATTTGATGATATTTCAATTGCCGTAGTGATCTGTTGTTCGCACAATGAGCTGTTGCCCGGTGAGTTGTCGCCTCCGATGAGTTGTCGTACTCTGAATGGTCGATCTCTGAGTTGTCGGGTCACGATAAAAGATAACTTTAGAAGATCCAGAAGTAAAGAGGAAAGAGAGGGTGATAAACGGTGGAAGTCTGCAGAGGAAGGAGGGAAAAAACGCGATGAAGGATAGAGGAGGAAGGGAAGAGGGAAGGGGAGAGACAAACGACTTTATTGCGCGTGAAATTAAGACTTAAAAGTCCCATCTTCGATGAGTTTTACGGAAGGATGAGGAGGAGGCGAGATGGCTGGACCGGATCTGGACTCGACCCTTGAGAGATGAGATAAAAAGCGCGAACTTTTCTTTTGCATCACAGCCTTTTCGAATTAAAATTCCTTCCTATTCTAAATGATTGTCATTTACTGCTTGAATGACGATGCGCGACTGGAGAAATGAGATGGCTGCGGAATTTTGATACCGAGTAGAAATTGGATGAAGATATTTGGGCTTCAGAGTCACTTAGGGTAGATCGATTCAATCTTTGCAGTGGCTTATCTAGGTACCACCCTCTTAATCAGAGGTCCCGAACCCATCTCAAGAAACTTTTAAGGATTTTCTCGAAGTATAAAAGGAATATTCGTAATAAACCATACGCATACATAAATGGCTGCTAAAATCGGCAAGTAAAAGGTAAATTGTAACGCAGGCTTGCGGAATTTCGGTAAATAGGCGTTACAGTAGTCAATGATCAGGTCAAAGTCATTAAGAGAATGGAAGTGAGGAAAATTGCTTTATGGATAGGGGAAATGGGACATTCTGAGAGGTAGTTGGGGAAAAAGGCTCTATAATAATTAGGCTAAAGTCAAATATTAGGACATAAAATGAGGGAATGTCAACGGAAGAGGTTCTCAGAGGAATTAGAGGGAAAGGTGAAATACGGAATTATCAGGTGGAATCTAAATCATTATTTATTAGATATTTAAAAAAACGTTAAATGAACATACTGATAAAAGCTGCTGGGGAGAAAAAGAACTGTAAGGGAATATCTAGTAATAGCAGAACTAAAAAAATAATATTTGAGGTAATTACTCGAAGAAAAACTAGGACTATATATAGAGAAAAGATGAGATGAACAGTATTGATAAACAAGCCTTAATAGCTTAACACTAAAATAGCTTCAGAACGCTTCCAATACTTAGTAAGAATAAAGTCAAAAATATAACGATTGGCCAGAAACTGCAAATAATACATTTTAAATTTATATCGATAAATTAAAAGGAACATTCAAAATTTTCGTATTTATTTTCATGCCGTTTATTATTGAAACTATCATCAAATATACTAGATTTACATTTTCTGCTAGGAGTGAGTTAAATGATCATTTATAATTCGAAGTGCATCATGTTGTGACTTTAGGAGAATTGATAATTTTAAAGGGTTGCAGCAGCTGAACTATTAAAGAAATAATAAGGGGAGGTGTGGCGACTTCGTTTCTGACAGTAATCATTCTTGATAGAGACATAGAAAAAATTATCCATACCTATAATATGTTCAATAATTTAAACCGATGATGATGAAAATACTTGAGTGTAATTTTTATGAGTTTACCTGAGCTGAGAGTAAAACAGATATTTTGAATTTTATGGTGCTTCTCGAATCTGCTATCCTCATCTCTTCTCATAGACTATACTAAAGAATTATGCTTATGGAAAACTTATTATACTGCGCTATTTCAAATCATAAGTTCTGTTTGTAATGCAATGTTATAGACACAATATAACTCTTTCTTCATTCATCATTTTCTAAAGATATTGAAATTTCGCTCAAATGTTGAGAGTGCGAATATGTATAATCCAGCTGCAAATGTAAACACGGTTTTGTGCGCAGAAAAGTTAGCGCACGTCATTGTACGAAGCATGCAGGAGAAATCATTGAGAGAAATGACTCTTAGAAATGTGGACAGAGAAAGTGTTGGCCGACAGAGGCGAAATGGGCCATCAGATGAAGTAAGCTTCAAGACTAAAAGCAATGAAAAGAAAGATGTGGGTTGGTCTGCTTCCAAAGAGATATTCTGAGATTTGTAGCGATGTTAATAGACAGCAGGATTAAAGCTTGGTTAGACGCGACGCGGAGAATGGATTGCAAATGGATAATTTCTTTTTGGCAAATGCTACAAATTATGTAAATGCAACTATAAAAAATCGTCTTACGCTTCGCTGCAATCGTATAATCATCGAATATATTTCCAGCCGCGCTTTAATCGTCAAAGGAGTGGGTGCAAATTCCAAATATCAAGATATGAATGTTTCATTTAATCATAAATAGAAGAGAAAATTTTCACCTGAATCTCTGAACATGTTATCCATTTCAGAATATATTGTACACTAGGGATAATTTTTTAGATATCTATTATATATAGACGCTTCTCCGGATATACCTATATACCTATATACACATTCATTCATTCATAGGGGATCAAAATTCTAACCATGTTCCACAAGTGCCACTGACTTGAAATTTTTACGACGTATTGGCCATAACGTGTAACCTCCAGGAAAAAGCCGACTTTGAACCTCAGTGTCATGGGTTCGATTCCAGAAGGCCCCAAAGTCGCGATTTTGTCCATAAGAATACATGGCAGGGATTTTCGAAAATTTTTTTGAGGCAATTCCCGGAGAAGCAGAGAGTTGAAACTTGAGGGATCGCTAGATGCCATGCATAGCCAACGAAAATCAAAAAGACATCTTCGAATATTGTCCTTGGTTCGATGCTAGGCCGGGGCAAAAATCGGCCGTTTAAAATGCATTGCGGCGATTTTGAAGATTTTTTTTGGACCCCTTCCCGATGGCATAGAAACTTGAAATTCAACATGAGGTTAGATATCATAAATATATCTCATAATCAAATTTTACATATTCGCTTATGGTCCTTGGTTCGATCCCTGAGGGACATTTATATTCCTCAATGCCTTTCTTACGGAGATAACGGAAACAAAATTTAGGTACTTCCCGTTATGCTATCGACTTCAAACTTTGCATGATACAAAAGCATGTCTTTACAAATGAAACTATGTATTCACAGCTTACAATATGTCCTGGGTTCGACACCAGGTGTCTCTGAAATCAGAAGTTGATCCGATTTTTAGTAATTATTTTGAAAGCTTTCCCAATAATATAGAAACTTGAAATTCGGCATATAGATAGAGTTCATAAATAACTTTCAGAAGTATGTTTAAGATTTCCAAGATTGTCCTTGGTTCGAATCCAGAGAGCCATTTACATTCGTGAAAATTAGAACGTCTTTTGAGGCAGTTGCAGGCAATATTTCTGCTTGAATTTTCTTACATAGTTAGAGATGGTGATCTTCTTATGTGGTGCATAGTATGTTTACCAGTAAGACCCGGGTTCGATGCCAGACGATGAAATTTCAGCGAATTTTAAGAAAAATTTCAATCCTTTTTTTTTTCTTTTGAGGACCGTCCCGATATGATGCCGATATGAAATTAGTATTGCCGATCTGCTTGCAGTATGCAAGCTACATTTTACTCGTATTCATAATATATACAGTAGGCTGAAAATTATCAATTAAAACTATCTTTTCAATTATTTATAGTTATTTAGGACTATAGGTATATTACAACCACGTAGATAGTGGATGATAATTATCTCTAGAAATTATATGAAGATTAACAATTCAAAGCGTTTACTCTCACAATAAAATTCCAATAGGTTTTTACAACAGAATTTCTTCTATTCCTCTCATATATAATAATAATCAACGACCAGGTTTTATACTAGTGTGTGACGCAAACAATGTCATCTTGATAAATGTTGAGTTCATATTTATACAAAATGAGGAAATAAAAATTTAATAGAATGTGTCAGGTAAAAGTGATTTTAATTGGCATCGGCAAAGCTAATAAAATAAGACTATGAAGGATGACTATAATAAACTTCAGGGTGAAAGGCAAGATGTTGTGGAAATGCATTATGAATAAGAAAACATCAAATAGTACCTTTTCCTCTAAATTTATTTCTTAAACAGAAAACAGTATAGATGAATAATAGCTGAAGGTAGTGATAATTCTCGAATCTAGATGTTATTGCTTAAAATTTAAAGTTAAAGGTAAACTACCCATCCGAAGTATCCTTTAACACAAATGTGAAATTGAGGAAAAAAATTCCCCTTTTACATCTGTCCAATACATCATGGTATATCTATAGAACAGACGTTTATTAAAATACAATAGAATGATTCGGAGCTTTCATTTGTGAATACCCTTTATGATTCACTATCCGAACCTCAGTCAAAAAGAAATCACCAACATAAAATGGAGGTGAATTACCCTCATAGAGATCCTCGCAGAGGAGAAACAATAATACATGAAAGCCTACATATTATATTAATGTCCTCTATGAAAAAAACCTAGTTGTTTTAAAATTATTACAAGAATTGATAGGAAAAAATGTCTTCCTGTACTGTCTTTGAAAATCCAGAAAAAGCACAGAAATATTAAAATAACATTGATTAGTTACAGCAGCGACGGAATGAAAGAAAAAGTGATAAGAAAGAATGAACAGCAATCTAATTGTCTTATAATAATCACAAGAATTGATAGGAATAAGATTTTTCCTGGACTGTATTAATACTACAGAAAAAATCACATAACATATTAAAATTGCGTTGATTAGCTGCGGTTAGAGCAGAGATGGAATGAAAGAAAGTGGAATAAGAAATAAAGGGAGAGAGATCGGAGAGAGGGAAGAGGCCAGAATCACCTCTGTCTCCAATGAGATACGCTTTATACTCCGTTAATGAATATGCAAACTGTTATGGACCGACACCTGCATTTCTCCGAGAGAGTACTCATGCGGGGAATTGGATGTTTCATCCTTATTCATAATTCTCATTTTTACTGCGCTATTTTTTAGGTATGGGTAGCGCCATTAAGAGTAGAATGTATGTATTCCTATCTCCCCTTGTTTCAGAGGCGCGGGCAACAGCTCGATAAAGGCAGCAGGGGGCGCCGGAGACGGATTTTTTACGGAGGAGTCAAACGACTTCCAAACCCACACCGCAACTCGCCCATGATCCCTTCCATCCTCCCCACACCTCCTTTCTTGTTTACAATCAAAGTTCTTTAATTCTCGCCGTTCCGTTGTGATCATCTCCTTTGCAAAGCGCCGTACACTACTGTCTGTGCAGCATACAGCCTTGAGAACGGCTAGAACCTCATCACCCCCTCCTATGTAAAATAATCAAATGAATAAATAACTGTGCGCTTAGAGCTGATGAAATCTGTGGTCTTAGAAGAGATTATAAAAAATAACGTTGGCTCAGAAACTTCATCCATTAAAAATCAAAGGGGCATATGATAATAGCTACTGACTTTGGCGTTTATAAACGAAAAGTTTGAAAATTATGATAAAAACTACCCTAAGTAACAATTTTTACGTTCAATAAAGTGGGATACATACACGAGTATCTGGGGATGTAGCTCAGTGGTAGAGCGTTCGCTTTGCATGTGAAAGGTCCCGGGTTCGATCCCCGGCATCTCCAAAATTTTGCTATTTATTGTTTTTACCAAAGGTTTGTGTTCAAGAACAATACTGTCAAAAGTCGCAAAAATATGAAATTGGAAATGCAGAATTTTTTCCGCACTTCATGCACTATAATTCCAACTAATGTATCAACTGCCGGTGACTGGAATTAATTAGTTAACTATATTTTCAGAATACTGTATTGAGAACTGGAATGACCAACTAATCGCCTGCTGTGATCGATCGCAAAGAAATATGAAAAATCTATATTACGATGGCTTTTCTTGTTAAAATTTACACGTTCAGATTTTTCAAATGAAAACGATTGTAGGAAATATTTGTGTTGGCAGGGTTTTAGTTTTCTGATTGAAGCTGCAATCTGACGCCATTCATACGCTGAAAAAGTAAGAATAAATATTTAAATCAAATAGGTTTAATATTGAAAATAAAATTCAGTAATAACTCTTTGTATTATATCTTGTGATTGTGATTTTCAGTGTTTTGACAGTATGATCATTGACTAAAATTAGAAAAATAAATCCAACCTTGCTTTCTTACGTCCATCTTTGTATATTTCCATAAAGTTGAGCATGAGCATTAACATTCATTGACTAAAATATACGGTTACCATCTGGACTTGGAGCCAAATAGGAAAATCTTAACTTATAATAATAATAATTAGAAAATAACTAGTCGAAGCTAATCGAACTCACGTCTATTACATAAAGCTCTGTTGTGAAAGCGTCCTCATTGGAACCATTTCCAGAAGCTCTAAGCAAAAGAGAAAATCCCTGGTGATCCGTCATAGTTAGCCAAAGACCTCTGTATTGTACCGCTCCTATTCCATCCAAATTAATCCCCAATCAAATTCTCACCCTCTTTGGCATCCCCAAGTGGTTCCTTCACACCATTTAACTCACCGCAGCCACAAAATTTTGACCGCTAAACTTATCGCCCTCCTTCGCACCACTTAACCACCCGAAATCGGCCTCTTTGCTGCCGACTCGACCTATAAGTCTTCAATTCCTTCCGAATTTTTTTGACAAAAACCTCTACGAGACGGTTTGTCATCCCGCATGACGGTGTACTGAATCGGTTCCCCGTCTCTGATCAAAGTTTACGGCGTTACCGGTAAAGTTGTTAAAGGAAGGAGAGATAAAAAGGGGATTTGAGCGAAAAAAGAACGAGTGGATATGAAGGGAGAGAGAGAGTTGGAATGACCGCGTTCGAGGCGTGAGTTTGCCGGTCGGCGATAAGCAAAAAGACTCGTTATTGATGGGGTGTGGAAAGCCATCGAGAAACACGATTGGTATTATAGCAGGCAGATTGGGAAGTTTGAGGAAATGAGATACCCTTCTTCGCTAAAAACTTATGGGGCGAAATAAGAGGTGAGAAGGTTATGACTTGGACACATAATAAGATTGGACGGCTTTTTTACCCTCTCTAACTTCGCAACTGACAGATGGTTAGGGTCAAACGCCTTGCGCCAGACATTTGTACTTCTCTTCGAATTTTGACGCGGGGAAATGAGGACGAATGAGGAAAATTGCGGAAGATAATAGCTTCGGTCTGCAGCGGTCTTTATTTTGTCGGTAACTTTCGCGATACAGTGAGCTTTTTACAAGTAATTCTGTTATATGATATTCATCTGGGGATGTAGCTCAGTGGTAGAGCGTTCGCTTTGCATGTGAAAGGTCCCGGGTTCGATCCCCGGCATCTCCAATATTTTGCTATTTATTGTTTTACTAAAGGTTGACAGTCCGTCTTTGATTGTCGTAGCCTGAGGACGGCTCCTTTGGAGCTGAAATACGTATTGCATGTAAGTTCTTTTCTTGGTGGTTTTCGGGGTTTTTCTACGGACTTTAAGGGTTGGTGTTCAAGAACAGGATCTCCATAAGCCGTAAAAATATTAAAGTGGACATGTAGAATATTTTTCGCACTTCTTGTAATTCGTTTTCCAACTAATGCCTCCGACTTTATCAACTGCTGGTGACTGAAAGTTTACTATATCGGAATAAGGTCGATAGAATAATATATTGATGCGTTTTAACTGGAGTGAACAATGTGTTTGTATGCATCTTCAAATTCTACGCGGAGAAATGAGAACAAACGAGGAAATCTGCGGGAGATAATGGCTTTGCTCTTCATTGGTCAGTTCTGAGATTGAGTGAGGCTGAGGAACTCGGTTCTCAATATTATTTTCCCGCGGTAGTTCAAGAAAAAAGTCGATCTTAAATGTAAGAGTACTTCAAAATATCAGGGAAATTGAGGACTTAATCACGCTTTTTTACCTACTTATTGTTCTCATAATTGTGTACGATAAAGGTAGTGTACAATATAAATAAATGAACCCTAGAATAGTGACCTGAATTTATGGAATGCCACCTAAAAACGCTATCCTACCATTGTTATACTGCTATGATACTATTTGGGAACAACTTAGAGAAATTTTACGAAATGGAGATTTCTTCTTGATCCAATTTTGGGCATATCATCAACAAAATATCCATATATATTATATTTGCATACCTTTGACAAGGAAATAAAACCTTTGAATCCAAGTCGTAGAGGTATTGAGTAAATAAATGATGGAAGAACAGAATACGTTTTAAAATAATAAATGATTTCACAAGGGTGTATAAAAAGGAACGATATTAGTAGAGATGAAATAATGGATATAAGTTGGAAAGGATGAAATAGTTCTTTGGTAATGAGGAATAAAGAATCGATACCATAGAAGCAAGGAATATTTTGAATCTAGGGTCTTTTTGAAAAGTAGCAGATGTTGACAAAAACTACAAAAAAATTTCAGAGACTATTATTTAGATTAAGGTGAACTAGCTAACAAGTAAGAGTATATAGTATATATCTAAATCGCACATATCCTACTCTTCTCCAGATCCTATTAGATAAAACTTAAAAAGATATTAATTTGTAAGGAATGATGAAGTAACAATTCTAATTGTCATTAAAATAGTTGTATCGTAAAAAAATCTCCTCTGAGTATCTGACGATTTTATAAAAGCGATTTTAAAATAAAAATAGTAAATTTTTCCTGGCGATTCTACGAGATGAGTAAACAGTTTATTGCTATTCAAATTACCTTATTGTTAAATACTGTGAATCGAACTGTTTTTTGGCCATAGTTCATCCTTTTGAAATATTGCCTTACTATAAATATTGAACCTGCTAAAACATTATCATCACGTAATTATGTTCCATGGTGGACTGTAGAATCGCTTAACGCGTGAATATCGATTGATGGCATCTTGTTGTAAAGGTTAGCCTTGGGAAGGATAGCGCCCTTATGGTTTGCTATCAAGGAAGAGAGGGACTGATACATTCGATGTACGGGAATCTTTTTTCTTTTCCAATCTTCCGCGGGAAATATAGCTTCTCTTTCCGTAATTTTTCCCTCCGAAGCTGCGCTTTCTCGAGTGGAATATCGTCGTAAGCGCACTTATGGAAAATTGCCGAGGGAGTCGATGTTTTTTTCTTATATCTTGGAGTCTATCCCAACGCGGGTTCGTTAGTTTACATCTTGCCGAGTTGCTCGTCCAGTTAGTGCTGCTCCTTGAACGGTTGGTTGCCAATAGACCCCAACGCCACCTGCTTTCCCCGGCTTTATTGGTGCACCCGAAGGATAATTAAGCGCCGAGGACAAGGTGTTATGTGATGGAGAAGCGAAGACCGAGGGGAGTGAGAGATGGTATAACACGTGCGGTTAATTGGAAGGAAAAAAGCAAGATTTTTTCCTCATCTCTTATAAGACTGGTGTCCTACTGCTTTCGCGAAAGATGTGAATGCATTTTTCTGAACACGTTACGATCAAGCGGTTTTATCTAATGACCAAATAGAATGCAATCTCCTAGATAGAATGCAATCGAAGAGGATTTTGTTCCGTTCGTGTCGAGCATGTAAACATTTGGAAACAGAGTTCCTTACTGTATGTTTGATTAAACAAGGCGTTTATAATGGAAGAACGATGGATGTGAAATTTTATCTGTACTATATAAGACTCTGCTATTGTTACAATGTCCTTAATGGATACAGGTTCTCCAATTGGATCCATTTTAATAAACACGTTATAAAAATAAGACAGTACCTACAGTAAGAGTAGAAGCATAATAGATGCACAAAAAATATATAAAACACTAAGAAATAAAATTATATACGTATCTGATGGAGACGAATTGGATAGCTGAATTAAGTTGATATTTTTCGTTGAAGAAGAGAAAAAGTGCTTATAATCTATGTAAAAGGACATAGGTGTGGTTTGTAGTAATATATTAGAATTTTTCACTATTACAATTTCAGAGAAAAAATTAACTCGCCACACGATTGACCAGAAGAGTTTAAGGAAACTCAATTTCCTAGTGATATTCCGCAGTAAAAGAAGCTATTATTCCAATGAAGCGGCTAGGCATTTAAAACCCTTGATTGTGTTTCCATTTGCCATCTCATGATTATGTTTATATAAAATTTTATTTTTGAAGCGGTAGTTTGATTTGTAACCGAGCCCAAAAATAAGAGATATTTGAGCAAAATAAGAATGTTAAATTCATACAATATCACATGGTACCATGTAATCATGTGATTAATTATTTTTCATAAACTTTAAGTTATATCACTCATTTCCCGTTAATCTAATGTCGTTAAGTCTAGACAGGCTACACTGAAGTACTTCGAAAAAAATTTGGGTAAAATGTTTTGCATGGATAAATTAAAAAAAAAATAAAATCCGTTTTCATTTCAAAATGTTCAGTACCCAAGGAGATATGGTATCTTAAAACACAATCTTAAATAGAAGAATCCTTCAAAAATCGAGAAAACTAGAGGAGGTTGATAAGTACACAATAAATTACGGTAAAGGTGTGTATTCTTTGCAATTAGAACCCGTTTTAATAATAATAATAATAATAATAAATGGACTTTATTCGGACAAAATTGAGACTAGAAAGTCTCTTCTTACACCTAACCCAATGTCCCAGTATCTTATTACGTTTGTGTAATCAGCGATTTAAGTCATAAAACGTAGATAAAAAAGACTGAGAAGAAAGTCGACATCCGTTTCCTTATCATATTTCCTAAACCAGATAGGTATTTAAGATCCTGTCATGGATTTCCATAAAGTAAAGCCATCCTCAATTGATTTCATCACAGATATTAATGCTTCCTAGCTTTGAAGGGCTCAGAATTTTTCTAGAGAAAAAACGACCAAAACATTCCAATACTAGGTTCAAGAAGACTATATTGCGTTCTTTTCTAAATGCTTCTAATACGTGATCGGATAAAGATATCTAATCGTGAAAATTCCTCGCGGTGCTACATTCCTCCGTCGACGTATAATCACATCGATTTGTAGCAATTGGAACCATAATCTCTGCACGTGCTCACAGCTAGGAAACAAAACGAAGAAATTGAATATACTTTTGGTGCGAGAAAAGGGCTCTGAAATAGATTGAAGCACCCGGACGAGAAAAAATCTCCCGAGCGAGCTAGATGAGATCGATTTGTCCCCATGCGGAGATGAAGAAGGGGAAGATCCAACTGGATGGGAGAAGTTAATTGAAGCAATTACACCCATCTGGCAGAGAGAGGGAAAGGATTTTTTCGGGATTGATAGCTCTTTGAAAAAATAAAAAAATACAGCAGACAATCGTAAATATGCGTGCAAGTGGTGGAGAGAGAGGGAAAGACGGGTCCGAAAAGTCCCTTTGATGCCGACTACCCCTTCTTTTCCCCTACCTACCCCGCCGCTGGATAAAGCATATCTTCTTTTGACTGGGAACCGTAGGGATATAACTCTTTCTTTACTGTCATTTTCCTTCTTCATCTCCTTCTTCCTCTTTCTCCGTTTCCTCCTCCCGATTCTTTTCCTCTCTTCTGTTCGTCGGTATCCAGCTACACGGCTCAAAATATTGTCTCCATTGTAACTTTAACCTGTCTCATTTTCCTCCGCATTGCGGGCCCTTTTTTCGACCCATCCGCCTTGATATCCCTTCTCCTTCCTCTTCGAATCCCTCTTTATCTTGTGGCGGAAAGAGGATATGAAGAATTTCTGCGTTTGGTAGGGTGAGTAATGGGGACCAATTTTTGCCGGCGAAGGTCATTGATGGGAATATTACATGGTTTTGCGAATGTTATGCGTCGGCATGTTAAGATAAATGAGTGCAGATAATTGAAGCCTAATATCAAAGGGAACTAAGGATTACTATCGTTCACTAGGTCTCAGTATATGGAAAATTGTGTAGATAAATTAAGAAAGTAATTGTTACAGGTGTTCGCTCAGTTCTTTCTAAAACCACAGACTAGAACCTAACGGAAATTTAATTGTGAACCATTTGGTATTATTTGATAAAAGTAGAATATTTGAAATACAATTATCCTAGAAAGTTTTCCTCAAATTTGATCAGTGAAGTAATAGTGGAGTGATAATGTTTGTAAAGATTTAAGCCGTGGTATGAATAATAATCATATATATAACCATTTGAATATACATTATATATTATTATTATATATTATTAATATCCTTCTATCATAATCATATGAAGTCTTGGAGAGGGGTAGAGACTTATTGGGCTTAATTAGCAGGGAAATACGTTGCTCCTGCTTTTATCATTAGGCTGGCATACAATTTCTACATGAAAAGGTCCAAGATAACATGGTCCAATGGCCCAGTGATAACGTGTTGCATAGCATGAAAAATGCCCTAATTTAGTATCAACCTTTACTGGATAGCTTTCATATTACAGGCATCACAGGCACATGAGTAAGACTGTTGAATGCAAGCAAAAGACATTTTTCTTTATCCAGCTTAAAAAAATGACATACATTATACCACCTTCGTCGACATTTGGTGAAGTATAGGAGTAATATAAGAAGATCTTCAAAAAAATTGGGAGAAAATATTGATATTGATTGAAGATGATGATGTTAAATATTTGATATGATAAATAGGTGAAAATATTTCCCCAAAATAATAATAATAATATTAATCATAATAATGAAATGTCTTCATTAGGTCGAATAGTAGAGGAGTAAGAGTAAAAGACTAAAACTCTCGTCTTCCAATCTATCGCCATAGAATACACAATAATTATAATAAATAAATAGTATGATTAAACAGAGAATAACTTTAGGTGCAAAAAAGCTAAGAGATTCTTAGGAAAAAGATGTATCCACTGCAAGAAAACAACCACGAAGAAGGGGTGTGTTGAAAACTTTCGCAAACATACCGACAGTAAAAATAATAAACTTTAAAAATAATAAAAACAGTAAAAATAAAGGAAATCTAGTAAGGATAAAAGGCTTCTTGAAAAACGATGATATTTTATCATTTTTAGTAGAAAATCAAATACATTTAAAAATTCAATGCTGGTAAACCTTTCCATGGAGAATCTCAGCTTCTCAGCTCTCAAGAATACGAAATAATCAAACAGATATATCACGAATGCCGTATTCAAATTCATTATGTAAAATTGCCTCAAGTATGACCAAAGGGTGTACAAACTGCAATGAAAGATGGCTAATTCGGGTAGGATTCCGTTAAACGGGGACATTCTAAGCAATCGGGGGGCCAAGGACATCCTGCTCATTAGTTCCGGTGTATTGAAATCTATCGAGCATAACATTATACTGATGTTTGGTAGAGAGAGGAGATGATTTTGAAAAAGCAATTTGAGTGTGCAGCACTAATGTGATGACTCTTCACACGTAGATGATTAAATTGGCCAATTTATGGATTGCAATGAACTACAACTTTGACTATGAAGAATATGATAAGCACGACTCTTATTTAGTAAAGTATTTACTATTATTTCAAAAATTTCAAACGATCGAGAGTTTAAAACTTCGATTTAGTCTCGATTTAGTTATCAATAATCTAATTAAAGCTAATTGAAAATAATGAACCTACCATAATTTAAAGTTATCTAATTAAAGAAGAAAAATAATAGACTTCCTGAAGGGCAAATTTTAAGGTAAATGTTCATAACTGAAATTTAGTTACTTTTGTGAATTATTGAGAATTGTATTAATACTGTTTCTAAAATGTTTCTCAAATTTATAGCCAGATAATGCGAGGCTTTTTTTTAACTAACTTGAGATTTCACAATCAATTATTATCCAATTAAATCGAGCAAATAGAAAAGGTAGAAAATGTGGTCGCCGGAAAATTATAATTATTGTAAAAGGGCTTGGTAATGAGTTCAGCTGGTGGAAGTCAATTTGATGAATACAAATATTATATGAAAAGTATTGCTACAGGGTTATTTCAACCCCGAGAATGACTAATTGAACTTTGGGAAGTAAATCATTGTGAGATAAAGGCATCAGTGACAGAAATAGATAATTGTGTTAAAAAATATAATTACAAAATTCTTTTCAACGATTGTAAAACTTAGGATCATAAGACATTGCAGCAAAAGAATGAATTATTTTATCATGTGAAAGGTTCACAAATTCTTAAACTTTAGCGTAAATTATTTAATAGTTGGATGTTGATTAGCTACGGAAGCAAGAATTTACTATAAAATTAGTGTCAGTCATCATCCCTTAATTTTGCATCTCACAATCCCATAGTACAGACGTTGCCGTATTGACATTCGCGACCTGCAAGACCCTCTCTGGTTCTTGAATGAGGTCATAAATTACAGATATCAAGTGATAAAAATTTAAGAATAATTCTTCACTAACTGTAGAATATAAAAATATAGATTTATTTTTGTACTGTCTTTATTTATTTATTTATACTGTAGTATAGAAAAAATGAATGTAAATTTATTTACTTAGCTTAAAAACAATATGAATCTGCGATGACTAAACGCATCTAATATTTTCAATATTCATATTTCTAATTTTTCAATCGCTAAAAGTGAATCTTGGTTCCCTGTATAGTGTAAAGAATTGGGGATTCCAGTGGTATCAAGTTTATATTACACCTATGTGTGAACCATATTCCCATGTTCCAAACTTCTGCATTCCTTATGAGTTAGCAAGCTGTGAAAAGAGGCATATTGTGAATCAATGCAAAAGAAATACTTCTAATTAATCTGGGGAAAATTTCCTTTAATTCAGCAATTGTTTAATCTTGATATAAGAACATTTTTTAATTCCACAATTAATTTTGTCTACTGCCTTTGTCAACGAGTTGACATCTTCAGGTGTCAAATTCACTTTAAGATGTCAACTCGCTGACGAAACCGATAGCGAATAAAATAAATGTGGATTTTACAGAGCTATTCTTCTTCCAAGATGTCTGTTTTCCACGAAGTCAAGCTTGAGCATATTGATTTTATTACAATCTTTATATTTTTGAAGAACTACGACGGTCCGTATCATGAAGACGATAATTTCCAACAATCTTCGTTTTCCTTGTAATGATAAAGTCCTTAAGCGCAAGTAATATAATCTCTCCTATGATTTCCTTCAGGGACGTTTCTAAATTACGTCGCCAGCTATCAAAGGCTTTCTCCATTTAGAAGAAGGAAGTTCATGTTCAGATCTTTCCTTTTTTTGGTGTTCAAATATTAGGAGCCGAGCTATATTTCTGCCCTTTTCACTAGCCAAAAACAGCTTTCTCCCAGTACTAGATTAACACAAAATGGACCGGAGCAAATAACACATCCTACTCCTTGATCATACATTTTCCTTAGTTCATTTCAGATTGAAGGCTCTAAATTCTGGAACTCTTTACCTGACTCTATGAAATATTCCAGCTCGGTGAGAGTTTTGAAGTTAAAATTATTAAACTATCTCTTAGCTGAAAGTGATGGTTTCAGGCGTTATTTTGAGGAACTTCTCCATCTTATCAGAATAAAAACAACTTTGTAATTTCCACAGTACTGTCCTTTATTTATACCACGACCCGGGTTCCATTGCATTGCAACATATTCAGGTCAGAAGGTTCAACCTGAAGATAATGCAAAGCAATGAAACCCGGGTCGTTGTCTAAATAAAGGACAGTACTGTGGAAATTACAAAGATGTTTTTATTCTGATAATATCTCTTAGCTGCTGTTTAAATGAGTATCTTGTGTTAGACGAGTTGCATCTCGTTTTTTCCCTTTCTTGTCTTTTCTCTGTTTAGTTATGTGTTTTGTTTTTCTTTATTATGTATTTTTTGATTTCCACATATTTTTGAATTTCATAGTGCATTCTTTTGTTATATTGATTTTCCCTAGAGTTTTGTATTTCTGCCGTTATTTTCTTTGAAAATATTTGTTTGTATTTCTAAGAAAGTATTCTTTTGAATTTCCATAAATTTATGTATTCTTTGACTATTGCATTCTTTGTATTTTGTGTTGCTCTATAGGAATATACCCAGAGCATAATAAATTATAAGGATTTCTTTGCCACATATGAAATTCACACCAGGTAACAGGCTATTTTGGCTGGTATATTGGGATTTTTTCATGGGAGCTCTTATAATAACTGACTATTTCATGAGATCACGACCCTGAGATCTTTTCGCAGTAAAGAAGCAATCCTCATGCTCAATACTCGTGTCTTTTTCAAGGTTCCCGGCGCACTCACTCTTCCCCATCACCCGTAAATATTTTGATCGGAACCTCTCCATCCACCCATTTCTCCAAGGATATCTTGGGATCGTCCTGGGCTTCCGAAACCTCCAACTTTCTCACCACGACATCCATCACTCACACCTGTTTTTCGCCATAGCCTCCGATATAAATCACCGTCGCTTCACAAAAGCGCGTCTCCGAACCCAAACGTGTACAAATCGCCGCGATTATCCTTCCTTCGATAAAATATCTCACGTTACCTGTCTGCATTGACCATCAGAGAGGGCGCAGCGGAGAAAGATACCGATCTCGAGGCAAGCAGAAATTACGTCGGTAAGGAGTGTAGATTTGCTTCCCGCGCCGCGATGGTCAAGCATACCGCACGTTTTCCAACAGCGGCAAGATCGCCGTAGGAAGGGCCGGAGGATGGATAGTCGGCCGTTGAAGTCTCCTTCTGAGGGGATAAAAATTACGCCCCTTGAGTGCGACTTCCACTTTCCCGGCCGACACCGCAAACAACAAGCAACAGCCGACTTGGAATGTCAGGAATCCGGCGAGAAACAACATTTAATAAGCGTCATGCACCACTACGGCGATGATCGTTTGGTGGGGCGAGGGGAAAGGCATGGGAGGAGATCAACCTTATGGACGCAGGTGTGCATGGAGAAATGGTGGCCGTGGGGAAGAGAGATCGGATGGAATGAAAGATGGCCCACGACGCGAAAGGTGTTAAGGTTTGAGATGAGGAGAGTGTTGGAGGGAGAAATATAAATGGGAAGTGGAGGTCCTTACAAGGGTGAGGAACATGGCATAGATCAGTGACATCCAAGCTTTTAACGTGCCCCCTAATGAAACGATCAATAATTTTTGATTATCTTATCCGGATGTTCAGGTATCATTTCGTATCCCTGAACCGCTACCTGCTGGAATCATTAGATTATGCTGATTAATCTTAATCTCCTTCATTTCTAAACGTTCTCCTGAAACAGATTTTAATTCCTAATCCAGGGTCATTCACTGATTAAACCAGAAATATACTGTTGAAAACATTAAATCAGATGCAATCCACAGGTATGTACCGCCTGGGTATTGTCACATATGTATTCATCAGTTATGATGCTGCGGAGTCCTATAAAGTAATTAAAAGCACTCCGTAATTTTCAAAAGTATCTCAACGAAGCATCGCAATTGCTAAGCAAATTGTGATCCTTATATCACCTTTCAATAGTTGTAATAGTAATAATGATAACAACCGTTTTTATTAGGGCGAGATTAAGACTATAAATCTCTTCGTCATATAAATAGTAAAGAAAGAGATAGCTTGAAAAAAGTAAAAAGTTATACATGTTTGCCAAACCTACAATATATGATTCACTAACATTTTCATCAATATCGTGCTGACACCATTTCGATAACATGTTGTATCCTATACCGTACTCAAATAAAAAAAAGCAATCAATGTGCTATATCAATCTTTGTGGACCAAAAATAAAAGGAATATACATTAAAGTAACCAAAAATACCTTTACCAAATATCAATATATTGAATTTTAGAAGAATCTCAAGAGAGACTTAAACTGAATGATTACATGTAGGTACTCCTACAAAATTGATTGCTCTTGCTGAATATCGGTGAATTAATTTGATTGAAAAGGTAACACTACAATACCTTCCATTAGTTTGCATCAACCTGTGGGTAAGCGAGTGTAGTTGTTGTATACGCTCCGAAGGTTAAACACGTGAATCGGAATGAAATTCGGCAAGTTTCGTTTGGAAGGACAGAGGTTTTGACTGGATCGGAAGAAAGGATGGCATCCCGCTGCGAGATTGAAGACACCCGTTCCATCATCTTGAGGCATTTTGGAGACCCCGAAGAAGGATTCCAAACCGAATGGAAATAGCCTTCGCGAGGATTCATCATCCATGCCGTCTCCGGTTTGATCTGATAGCTTCCTCGAATTTCCCCTCTTCGATCTCCCTTCACTATGTTGTCCCATTCCTTACTCCAATTTATTCCCGTTACTATACTCCCAGATCTATATTCAATTAGAGCTATGTGCAAGATGGAAGTGAAGGAGAAAAAGTCTGCCGTAGCCGGGGATCGAACCCGGGTCTCCCAATTGCCGGTCGGTTGCTCTAACCACTAAGCTACCACGGCAGAACAATCTCCCCTTCACTTCCGAGGGCTATGATGGAGGAGGAATGGAGGAGGGTCCATCAAAGACAAATGGCATTGCCCACCAGCCACGAACGGACATCGCGAGATGTACCAAGCCATCAAATTCATGTGACTCCTTCCACCTAATTCAATTAGAGCTATAATAAAAATACGAAACAACGCAGTTTGCATTTTATTGCGATGTTTAGAAACATACGATGTCTCTGAAATGATCAGTGGCTAGGATTTGGATTTACTGGCTAGATTGACTGGTTAATGCCAGTCCAAACAGTCAAATGTGAGGAAAAATGTGGAAAATTCTCAGACAGATCGAAATTTACAATATACGCAGGTAAACATGATCAAAAGGATATAATACAAGTTAATAGAAATTATTGAATCAAGTGTAGAATTATTCATTCATTATCTCAACCACAAAATAACAGATTCAATACACTAAAGAATTCCTTATCCTTAACCAAAACAAAGCATTAAATGCTCACACGAAGGATTAAGACACTTAAGAATTAAGAAATCTGGTTATAACGTATGAAATCAAAATATTGAAAATGTTTTCATCCATTTTATACTTTAAAAAGCTTTTTATTAGAAATGGTTTTGTTCTGAATATTTGCATAGCTGTAAAGTTGTTATATTGATTTACATTGTCAAGGAAAGTTGGTGCATTCGTCAATTGATTCGTGATAATAATTACACTCGATAATCCTAAAGATAATGAGATATGAGCAGGAATAGCCTAAGCTAATGATAGGAAGGAGTAATCAAGGCGTGAAGATGAACAGGATAAAGTCTACTGGCTATTGTTTATATGTGTAAGAAATTCAATTAATTTTTTTAGCTGTTTAGAACAAGGTAGGATAATTTAAAATGAGCACATATAGATCGTTTTCCTCAAATTTACTTACAGAGTACGATGCCTTATTATTGGAAGTTTTTCTAATTTGGGGAGGTAGGATTTTTCTCTTAGTAAGTGCTGCTGCCTGAACAAAATTCTGCGTAATCTTTGAAGTTACAGAAAAGCTGGTAGCAATATGCTTGTAAATTTAATAGAATTTTAAAACGATTTTATTAGAACTTATCTTTCTTTGTTGAGTATTAGAAGCGCAATTCCCTTCTATTAGCTCTTGTTCGCTAATGTTAAAGGGGGTAGAGTTAGAAATGGCCTACTGTCTGAATACTTCACAGTACTTATGCACTTTTGTGCAGAATCTTACATTTATATGCATTTTTGTCAGAAGTTTCGGTGGAGTTTCCTTCTTGGTTAGAACTAACACCGATTATATTCTATTCCCCTCATTTAGGTACACTTTGCGGCCTAAGAGCAATATTACACTCTACTTTACCCAGGAAAGAAAAATTTCACCTATCCATCTCCCACGGCGTAATGGATTGGTTTAGTCAGCGAACGCTACCACAACCAACTACCGATGCAACCATCCCAGCAGTTCCCACAATATCATTCACTTACTCGGCAAACCGATATCACGAACCGCTTGTTATCGACGACCCGTCAATCTCGGAAGCATCTCGCGGTGGATCCATCCGGAGCCGCCGCCACCCACACACTCTCCCCTTTGGAATGCCGTCCGAAAAGAAGGCGCTCCCACCCCACCACTCGATAGCGGTCGAGCGTGAAGAGATAGCGCGCATCGACCGAGAAATGACAGTCCAAAGAATCCTCCGGATCCGAGGGAGGCCATAAACATCGCGGAGGATGACGGGATTGAGTTATCTCCCAGTTATTCCCAATGCGTCCGAGAGATGGATCTGGCGAGGAGAAGATGGTGGAGCCATTGTGATTCATTTTTTCCATCCCCGGAATGATGACGTTTATGGCTATGACCCAATTCCGAAGACTTTTCGAGAAGGGAATTTTCGAAATATTTTGAAAAGCGTTTGATGTAAATCTCGGCCCGCGTCAAAGCTGCGTACCGAAGGGATGATATATGTGATGCGTTGGGACTCCGTGGAGGCGGATCTCCGACTAGTTCGTTGATATATGACGGGAATAAAACAGTTTTATATCGCATTAAGCGCGGGATGAGTTTATATTATGCGTCGATGAGAATTATGATGAAACAGGGTGTCAACAAAAGATGCATCTAAACCTCATGGGGTCATAAAAGAAAACGGATGTATTCGACAGTGATGTTACGGATATGATTAAGTCCTTCTTCTGTGATTCCCTCCAGGTGAAAAGGTAAAGTTACCCATAGAAGCTTTTCCGAAATATTCGTTAATTCATCGAAGGAATAGATGTCGTTGTGATCTAGCTAACAACGAGCGAACACTCGTAGAAGAATCGGCTAAGCGTTACGAGGAAATAATCATTAAAACAAACTGTTTCTTCTCACCGTTTATTTCGAAGTTCATAAAAGAAGTTAACAGCCTGGTGTAAAACAGGTATGTTGGTGTTAATGCACTCACTGCCGTACATACGTCACACGTGTTTTTTTGGGTAGTTATGTAAATGTCCTCCACCTCTAGAAATTGTGTTCTAACAATTGCTAGCGCCTGAATTCCATAGTTGAGTAAACTCTTTTTCTAAATTATATAACTGATAGGGACAAAGTTTAATCTTTATCTCCATGTTCAACCTGCAAGCCGCTTTTTGGCGTGTGGTAGGAGGTACAGGCGTCATTAATGTAATATCCTAGCTGACTCCTTCGGCGTTTCGTTAGGGATAAATTAAATTCGTAGTAAGTGAATTATTGAAGCCAATGGTTTTAGCAACTATTGCCATATTTTATCTCACAGTATCAGAAAGTACCATATAAAAGGGAGAATAGCTAATATTTTCTGTATTCTCTGGTAACAAACTTTCTTGAAACTATTGCGGAAATTAAGAGTTTTTTTTGAATATTCTATTTTCTAAACATTCGCCTTTTGTAGAGCTGGCTCCGGGTTCGACTTCTGGAGGTGGCCCATATAGAATTGCATTAGCACTTTTAAAAATACAACTGCTTGAACGTACTCAGAATAGGGAATGAAACTCAAAATGTAAAATCCTCACTCGTGCTTTGAACTTTCAGCTACTTGGAGCTATGTGTTTTACAAAAAAAACATGATTCTATTTTTAATATCACTACCGAGGAATAATTTCAAGATTGATAAGCAGATAATTATAATCCTCCGACTTATTGCATATCTCTTAGTCTAAATTTGTGACTTTTTATTTCATTCATAGTCTGTAAAGGTAGAAATTTTACGATAAAAAATCTTGTGTTTGAAATCCACGAATAGAACCTTTTTACTTACACCGAGGAGAAATCCCAAAGAAAAACAGACTTGAAAAAGTCTGACGGAGCAGGGAATTGAACCTGGGAACCAACTAAGTTACCAGGCCAGAATATTTTCACATTGCACATGTCGATTCCCAGCCGCGTCATTTTTCAAGTCCGTTTTACCTTAAAATGTCTTTTTTGTCAAAACAAACATTCTAACAAGCAAAGTAAAACGGCTTGTTAGAATGTTGTGGCCGTGTAGCTTAGTTGGTTATAACAGTCTATCGGATATAGGAATATCCTCGGTTTGATTCCCTGCCCCGTCAGACTTTTTTCAAGTCCGTTTTTCCTATTTAGTAGAAAACAGATTGCAACGAAGCAAATATCCGAGGTAATTCTACGTAGTCCTAGGCACAAGCGATGCAGCTCGGTGTGACTCATCGCGCACGAATGCAAGCGCCAACCTGGAACAAACAAAAAGACGCGGGGAGACTGGACATTACGAAAAAATATCCTGGGTCTTAACGCTCGAATCCAGCCTACCGCGACGGAGCTACGCTGAATCGTAATAGATAAAACGTCTTTAAAAAATAAGCGAAGAAATAGGTGCTCTTCTCTCACGATTACGAGTACGTGCGCCCGTATGGGGCTCGATTTTTCCCTGTCTGAGAACGGTTTTTGCCCCTTAGTCTCTCAATTAACTACCGCGAGACCACATTTAAAAACGAGAAAGGTTCGAAGAAGTTAATTTAAGAAAACTCCGGTAATTTTCCCTCCTTAATGACGAAAAGAATCTCGCTCCCTTATGGCTCATTTGCAATATTCACCACCTGTCGCCTCTCTTGTTTTGGTCATCTTTCCCAATGCGCGGAATCTGAGAATGTGAGGGAACTATGGTAATGGACACTTATGTCTGAGAGAAGCACCGACAGATGGTGTGCTACCGAAAAAAAGTTTAAAAAAAGTTGCTTAAGTTTCTTACGGAAGTATTTCTCTTGGTATGAAAGCGATTGTTGTTGATATCTTTACATCCCTCGTCTAATGGTATTACATTGTGAGCGTACTTGCATCACTTGGGGCTGTAATGGGAATGTGCATTAGCATAATTACGTAACATGTGTGCGGCGATAGCTCATTAAACAGCGAAGTTAACAGCTGCTCATTAGCTGCTTTGCTCAGGGTTATTTTGGCAAAAATTCTTCCTATCCGAAATGGAAAACATGGGATGTAAAGAGAGTCACACCGTTATCTCCATTAAACTAAAGAAAACATTTAACCGGGGTGGTTTGTCGTACTTCAGCATAAATGCGTCTTTTTACCATCACCTATAATTTAAGTGTAATATATTAAAAATTGTTAAATCCATAGATAAAGAGGAAAACTCACGGATGTTAATGAAATAATCATTAAATCTATCAACATATTCTAGTAAGACTGTTTAACTCTTATGCTAGGTGACCAATGAGAGAAATAAGTGAGGAAAAATATCATGCCTACAAGAAATACGTAAATATCCCCAAAGGGTAAATCGACGCAAGAAAAATCCTCTCAGAAAAATTCTCACGAATACTTAGCTTACCAACAATACAAATGATGGAATGAAAGAAATGAATTTGCAGATGAAAGTGGGCTGCTTAAACCAACGTTATACATAGGTGAAAAATAGTGACTTGGCTGGGACATAGCCCAGCCCACCCAAGTCACTATTTTTCATCTCTGTATAACTTTACCATCAATAATGTTTTATTCTTCTATGTGAGCTTACATATTTAGAACTGCCCATTTTAGCATTTCCCGATTTTCATATGGATGAGAATTTATCATTGGGGATTTATCGTGTGTGGATTTTGGGACAGAGAAAAGGTAGTGCACAATCGAAGTTCTCAAAATCTGTTGCGGAATCCCGGGTTGGCTGTAAAATAAGATGAGAAATATATTGATTTTTTGCTAATTTATTTCAGACCGCCAAATAATTGAGCACTAATTAAAAATACTATCACGAATCCTGGTGCCGCTACATAGTGTGACCCTGGCGCCTTCGCGTGATTTGACATGATGTTTAGAGTGAGACTGGAAATTATTAGAACTAGAAACAATCCTCACTTATAAAATAAAAGAAATTGGAAAACTCTGGGAGTCATAGCTAATCGAAAAGCATTAAAATATTGTTGTATCAAGTGTTACGGGAGCCTGTGAGGAGATATTTTCCGAGTAAAAGACGAGAGAATATCTGAGTTCCGAAATAAGGGTTATGTTATACGCAGTCAATAATGTTAGCTGGAAAAAAGCGTTTTGATACTATTTGCAGGTTTAAATATGAAAATTTGAGATTGAAATACCACAGCCAAGGGAAAAAAGTAAACGAATGTTAAATTTTGATATAATTCGTACCAAAAGACAAATATAGAATATTATATTCATCGAAGATATGATAGTATATTTAGGAAACATGCAATCGCTAAATTTATAAATATCCTGTTTAATCTATTGCGTTCGAAATATAAAAAATTGTTGCGTATTACATCTCACGGACGCGAAACAATAAATTTGAACTAAAAACTTTGACTGCAAGAATCTTAAATCAGTTTTACGGATATTTTTAACACAATCGCAATCTTCCTATTGGATTACCCCGAGCACCTTTCCCTTTTTATTTTTCGACCCATTGCCACCCTATCCGTACGATAGCACCCTCATCTTTCCTTTTGCCTCCATAAGCGCAACCTCTTATCACTCGGCCATCAACGGAAGGATGTGTACATGCGCTCGAGTAATATTCCTACCGAGTCACGACTCGTGCTCAGATGAGGAGTTGGATTGCGGCTGATGTGAAAAGGGATCCGTGATGATACGGGAAGAAGCTGCAAAGGAGTCTGGGATCATAGGGCATTAGCGGGAGAATGGATGGGCAAAAACTAGGCGGAATAGGAAGAGGGTAATGGAACTTCCTAAAACGTAAATATAACGTAGATATCTCAATAACTATATAATCGTAATACTAATAAAATAAAAATAACTGTAGTCAAGTTAAAACTTATAATAAATTAATAAAATAACTAAGACAGATGAATCTCCTCCTAACTAATCGTCTTAGAAAATTCAAAATAAATATGAAAAGATTAATACATATAGCAGTAAAAAATGGAATATATATAATAATATTTATGCAAATAATTGTTCGATATTATCAGTAACTCAATTGATTTTACTCAAACCAAAAAATATAAAACAAGATTTTTATCTTGTTTTGTAAAATAAGATACCAGCTATTACAGAGCACTAACAATAGACGGAGTAAAACTTAATCATACAATCTTTGATATTTTGCTTTTCTCTACCTCAATACATAAGTCAAAGCTTATATTTCAAATATTTATAGAAAATACTTCAAGGTGTACTGTCGAAATTTTAGAAAATTAATAATATTCGTAACGCGAAGCTTGAATCAGTAAAGAGTACCACAGAAGTAAAAAAATATTAGAACTTGCACCGTAATAAATAAGAAGTCTGTAAAGTAGTCAGCAAAATCAACGTTATCTAGTTGATATGGTAGATCAGGATGAATCATCTTATGAGTCGATAAACGACGGCCATTAGTTCAATAATTTTCGAAATTAATTAGAAACTTTCTCATTGGTGGTAACAACCTTGCATAAAAGACATAAAGAACACTCACGGAGAAAATCTCTCGGTATAAATCACGTGAAATAATCTGCAGATAGAGTCACGTTGAAACGAGACACCATACTCAAAGATATCTTATGGAGGTTCTTGTAATAAAAAAACAAGGAGGAAGCGCTTCTGACTTGCAGGGGAACTCACGAGCACAACAATAGCACTTCTCTCGAAGGAATTTAGAAGCTCTTAGAAGCGCCGCTGGGAGTAAGTAACCGTCTGATGGACGTCTTACTAAAAGCCTCAAAATTAACAGCTCATCATCCCGCACGCCTCTGAATTAGATTTCCGGCACCGTTTTATACGCGCGTGAACTTTGTTGGCCTTACACGAGTAGTGATATGTTCATCAGCAGCCGGACATGGTTCATCAACTGGTTCTCTAAAGAATCCGCCGAGGAATGACGCGGTGTGAGACGCAGACTGCTTTAGGAGTCGAAAATGGACTATCATTGCTCATGTTCTATAGAAAGCACTTATTATAAATGTGAAGTATTACTTAGAGGTACGTCATTAACTATTATCCTCAATTAATGCTCTCAAATCACCCTTACGTCTTGTTTTTGGAGCAATCTTCTTCGAAAATTAAAGAAGTCTTTTAAATAATCATAGTATTCCGAATTTTACGGATAATTATTTTTCTACTATTAACAGTTTAGAATGGGAACTTAAGCAATCTCTTGAGTTTCTCATTTCTAATCCGAAAAAGGTATTAAACCCGGACATCGGGTCAAAAATGTTTTTTTTTAGTGAGGAACTTGAAACTTCGCAAAGTTACAGCTAAAAGATTGAATTTTATATTTCCGTTTGTCGTATTTTAATATTGCCAGGCTTCAATAAGATACAGGGCGTCAAACATGAAAATTTTTCACAGAAAATCAGTCGGTCGGTTTCATTAATACGTATATTGATCTCGACAATAGTTGTTAAATAAACAATCTTGCTAGCAACCAATATATATTTGTTGAATTCCATAATACTAATTAAATTTCATGAATGATTAATAATAATGTAACGGATAAAGTTTTGTAAATACTCAAACAATACTCAAAATTTAAGCGTTCTTTTATACTTCCAGGAATGAAAAAAGTTCGTTCAACTTTCGATTAGATTAACTTCACTCTGTAAAGTTAGCCCCGTGTGAGCATATTTTTCTATGTGCAGTTTCATTCTATTTTTCAATTTTAATAAAAGAAAAAAAGTGATAGAGTGTATCGCAGGAAATTTTTGAATGATATAGAAAAAAATATACATACCATGTAAAAAAAATAGTGGATAATTACGTAGTTATTCCCTCGATTACAATGAAATTCTATCAATGTTTAATATAGATAAAGTAATAAGCTTTTGCACTCCGAATTTTGATTCATCCTTCATCGAAAGAATCTAGAACAAGTTTTTGCACGTAAATACATTGACAATCTTCTAAAATAATAAAATCATTTAATTGCATAAATTGAGAACTTATTCAAAACAATTTCTGTGGTCACTGTTCCTTAATAAACTATATTTAAATTAATCTTATGTAAAAGAAAATCATCTTAGTACTATTCCAACATTTAAAATTCAGCTACGAATCCACAATTTCTGTAAAACCTTGCTGCTGATTTTCTTCCATTGACTTCCAAATTATTGAAATGCCCTAGAAAACTGCTACTTCATTCTTAATATTCTGTTTTTATATCATAGAGTCGAAGAGTCTAAATGTTCCTCGAACCTGACCGAATGCTTCAATATCAATAATATGTCATTTTCAAAAGATTTTCCGTATAGCTACAACTGTGAAATCAATTGACTAGCCTAAGTATTCGACAACCATTAGTGCATTCAGAATCCCCCCATAGAATCACAATCCATTCTTTCTCTCAGTGATGGGCCTAATATTGCAAGCTATTAAGATATCTTCCGATACACGACCGCAGAAGGTTAAGATGGAAACATCTTTCTAAAAACCCTCAACAGCCGTATAGAAATACGTCAGCGAAGACTTTCCTCCCTTTTCATCAAAGCGAGCCACGATAAACTATTACTCATCGATAATAAGAGTTGGATTAATTTGATTAGTATCGACTTCAAAAGGATGGGAGCCGTAATGGAATAGCGCACGACAGCATATTGACGTGGGAATCGATGGGTTTAGATGGCGGAGAGCAGATAGAGAAAATGGGCGGCGAAATGAGAAGAGGTGTCCGCTCGGAAGACAGAGAGGATGGGCTTGGAAACGATGGGCGGCTAAGTGTTTGTATCGGTGTTTCTGAGGTCGGCGGAGGGAGGGGATTTTAATGCGTGGAGGGTGTGGACAGAAGCAAAAAGGGATTCCAAATATGAAGAGCACGGAATCGCATCAAAGGAATGAACAAGATGAAAAGGGATTAAACTGAATAAATCCTTACCTCTAATCGAGTAGTGTTTTGTAATAGCTGGGAATCAAAGAGTTATATTTTTCGGTCTGGATGTATCGTCGGTTCCACGATAAAACATTTCTGTTCGATTCCAGCCACTTTAACCGCGATGAACCGATTTGAACCGGTTAATTTATCTTCAATTATTAATACACAATTCAATACTCAATTCAATGCTCAAATATTTCAATTGTTAATACTAAATACTTTAATTATTATTACTCCTTCTCAGCGAGACTCCTCCACCTACAGCCCAAAAGAAGGAAGTTGGAAGCATGGGAAATAATGGAGATTTCTTTAATCCCTAACCTGACAAATGACTTGACCTACCATGATCCCTTCCCTCTCCTTTCACTCCCTTCATAACTGCTTAGCATACTATAAATTGTCTCATTTTAAGATGTAGTGTACCTGAATATAACAGTCATGGTCGAAACTAGTCGTTTCTAAATAAATTTTTGGAAAGTACGAAGTAAGATTTTGTTTTATTTTCAATTTTTAACATATTATGTTCATCTGAAAGTTTGATTACCTCCGTTTAGCTACTTTCAATTAAACCAAATAAAAATATATTTTATGGAAAAGCTATCTTACTTCAATAACTCTTAATGAGTGATGAATTGAAGCAATTTTTGAAAATTAATCTACACATCTTCCCAGTGAGATAAAAATATGACCTTTAAGGATCTATTAAGAGACAAAATGTTGTATTCACAAAGGTTTTCACGTTTTTGAGCAAAGATTTTACCAATATTATCCTGATTCCTTCATCAAGACTCCTAGGTATCAGTTTCTTTCATTTCATGACGTCTCCCTTAGCTGAAATTCTTTTTTGAACCTCAATTTTGCATCTTCAGTTCCAAAAAAGAACACTACCCAAGTGAGAGAATTTATCCACCCATCCTGGAATTCCCCAATCTATCTTTATCACCAATTTAGCTTACTTTCCTACGGTATACCTCAATACTTCAACCTTTCTTAAATTTTTTTTTCATTCATCATATTGCTTTATCATTTAGTGCAATTAATAGAATTTGGAAACCTATATTGAAATCGCGTACAATAGAAATACTAGCATAAGTGGTTAAGTAATGAAAGATAAGAATATTTAACTCTTCCGTCCAGCTTGTTAGGCAGCAAATGAGAGAAATAATATTAAATGCAGGAAGGAAAATTATCATATCTACAAAAAAGGTAAGACAAAACACTCCGTATTATACAAATGAAGTCTTTCAAGTTTACAGCAGAAATTGAGTTTGGATCTATATTAAATTAGGAGAGAAATGTCTATGTTAGGTCCCTGCAGGCTGCCTTCGGCATGTGACAGGGAGTGCAGGCACCTCGAATCCATTTTCCTAATCGATTGCTTTCGAGCATTGTTCGCGGAAAGAATGAATTCTTGACTCAACTTGTCCTGGCATCTATTTCCATGATGCTCCTCACAATATAAGAACGGGCTGTACAACACGGAGGTTGCATTATATCAGTTACATCTTTTGAGAAAATTATTTCCCTAAACTTATTTAGTAAATTTATCTTTAGAATTAGTCTACCATCTTCTAACGATTCCCATCCCGCGTCCTGTACCATCTGAGTAACACTCACCGTTTTATCGTCAAATGATTTGATTTTGGAATTTTTTCTCAATCCTTTGCATCGCATTACAAATAATTCCTTTTTTCACTTTAACAAGAGATCAACGAACAAAAAATCAAGCAAACGTGAAGGGGAGAGTTACATAAGGAATGAAAATGGATGAAAAAGGGTTATAATGAAAAAAATGAGCTGGAAGAGGTCAAAATGATGAATCCGCAGGTGCAAGGATGAAGGCCATAAAGGATACCGATCAATCGTACGCTGCCTCATTCATTCGTCACGAAGATATAATTGAGATACAGCACCGATTAAGTTCTCTTAAAAGCTCCGCGCTCAACTTAAGAGTAGCATTTTTTATCTGAGCCTTTGTGTTTTCTCTTTATAGCTACGGCTGTCATTAAAGAACCATCTTATTTCCGATTCGAATTCCTGTTACGAGAAGGGTGATGCAGATACGTAACTTCAAATTGTAGCTGCCATAAATGTGATGCAAGATGGGCAATGGACTCATTCATCGATGGTTATAAACTAGCATTATCTTGGAAGTCAATTGTGTTTGATGGCTCTCAATTACTAAGCAGTGTTTTTGAGGAGATTCGTTAGATGGTGAATGAAATAATGTCAGGGGGAAGAGTGTAAATCATGGGGAATTGAAGCAATCATGCTAAACTCTTCAGCATAAGCAAAATTTTTACTTGTACTCCTTTTAATGGGGAAGACATATTATCATATTGAATGGATCAATTATATTATTTAAGAGCACAAAGAGAGTCGTAGATCTTGAAATGGGCTAGGATACTAACATTAGAAATTTTTCCGAATAAATATCCCTGATACACCACATGTTTGAAAAGTACTATCATAATTTCTAGTTTTGTTTAAACTTGTTTCGTCTAAATTGCAGTGGTGAGGCTCTTCGAATGTATGACGTTTGTATTCTACTAAATATGTTCTTGAAAATACCTCCTGTACACAACATGAACGATATTTCATAAAATGTAAGATAACACTCATATATACATACGTCAATCCTTTATAGTTGTCATAAAGTATACGCACTATATCTTGGTTAAACCATCCAATTAAAAAGAAGAGGATTACCGTTCGACGAATACAAGAAGTATATGTTCCTATAGCCTTATTCCACTCAAACAGCAACCAAAAATACTTGCGACCATGGGCAAATTCGGCAATCTATAAGGACTAGTAGTACTTTGGTGCCCCATTGAGAGAACATCCATCTTAAAATGTAACAAAACGTCCTTATTTGGGCCCACTTAACAGCGGGACCCTCTGCTTGCGCCAAGTAACGGCAAATCCGTTCCTGGTTATCATCAGGGAATAATTGTTAGCGCCTGCGTAATTCCGAGACAGGGATCACAAACTTAGCACTAATTAAGACATCCTCGGGCAGAGATTCATCCTCCTTGACCTCTTTAACCTATTTAGTAGACCTCTCCCTAATCCTCCGACCCTCGGCCTAACCATTTGTTTTACCACTCTATTTCAATCAGCCTTCGTCCATCGAGCGTAGTTAGGTTAGGAGAAAAAACGCAAGAGGGCCCGCCGCATCGGCCGAACTAATCAATCCATCAATCAATCAAAGGCCATCTAATCATGCGCTGATCCTCTTCTCCGTCTGACCGCACGTGGACACTTTCTTCGGCTCCAATTTCAGAGACATCTGGCGGGATAAATCTTCCATAACGCCAAATATTGAGGGGACGCACGTGAAGAAATGGAATGATGCAGAAGGAGAAGTAAAGACTAGGATGGGACGTCCTCAGACAGTTTAGTTACTTAAAGGAGATTCAATACTAAATATAGCAAGGAATGAATTGGACCATGGGCAAGGAAGTAATGCAGTTAGAAAATATCAGCGACATCTCATTACTCAGTTGAATTAAACTGATTTTTTCGTGTTTATGTAACTATTATCAAAGGTAAGTAATGTTATTTGAACTCCCTAATGGTCAAGTGGGCAGAGCGCTTGGCTTTGTGAAAGCGGTCCCGGGTTCGATTCCCGGTGGGAGCCCATATGCAAAATGACCTAAGCTGTCAAAACACTGTCAACAAAAAACTATTACTAGCAATCCTATATAAAGTATTCATTAATGGTACAGAAATTGAGGTAGTGGAAATTATCTTAGACCAAAGATCGAAGAGAACTGGAGGGCAGAAAACTAACTACTAGGTACTAGGTTTAAAATTAACATTTTAGATATCTTACAAAGACAATGCTGCATATGAAATTATTTGAAGATTTAATTTCCTCCATAAATATGGATTCCTGCTTAAGTAAACAGTAGGCTACACTCACGCTCTAGAAGAACTGTGATAAAATATTCTTGGGTTGAGACAGATTCGTGGAATTAATGAGGAAGACCAAAACTTTAAATAATTGAATTCCAACCAACTGGAAAATGATAACGAATATAAAAAATCATTACTCCCACTAAAGGACTGAAAACAAGAGTGAAGGGAAACTTTTGCACGGTAAGGTTATTTGAATTGCAATGAGATTGTTATTCTGCAAATGGAATTTAACAATACTGCGTGAGAGAGTAGATAACTAGGGTCATCAAACAGCCAAGGTAGATTCTCAAGGCCTGGCGGGGATAGGATATCGTCATATTCTTTGGAGCGGCAATAATAAGAGGGTTACCTGGAAAAAGCTAAGGGATCCCCTCATCCCTTCATGGATGAAAAAATGACCGCGGCGAAGATAAGAGCTTATATAAGATATTCCCGTGCTCGGAACAATTTCTATCACCGATATCTACTTCAATACATCTATTTACACATATAATAAATAAAATATATTTGTAAAAATATAAATAATCATTAACTATTATTTATAACTAAAGTATAAGTATTTATGTATACTTTCATGCTATCATAAGTAAAAGTACAATTTATCGTAGCAATTAAAGTCAAATATCATGAAAACAAATACTAACAATATTTTTTTCAAAAAGAAAAGCATACACCTCACGATCATTTTAGTGCAGATCCGCTGGAATGATATGAAGAAGGATTAAATTTGCAATTTTAACTTTTAGTTTTAAAAAGGAGGAAAGGAGGGTAAATGGTCACATGAATTCAAGTAAAATCGATGATTTAAGCCTTGACGTGGTGATATTCTATGACGAAAATTGGAGAAGCAAGCTGAATATTACATATTTATACAATACCATAGAAACTAAACCTTTTCTGTCGTGTTGAATAAATAAATCAGCTTGCCTCTGCAATGTTTTAAATTCAAGTAATTCTAGTTCCGATTGTGCTATAACCAGCTCTCAGAGTATTCCTTCCTCTTGGGATAACTTCGATTGTCAATACAAAAATTGTGGTAGCAATCCTACGAGGTAAAGTCTTCGGTTACTGAACGTATTGGCGGTAATCAAGTTAGGACATCCCTTAAGAATGTTTACTCAGCATCGACGCGGCCTCGTATTTGAAGCCTGGATCGGAAGAGGGCGAACTTTCCGAAGAATTCTTCCCCGAAATAAGGACACGGATCATGAGAGAAAAGCAAGGAATGAAGGCCGAGGCGTATCTAAGCGGATAAGTAAGCCGAGGGTGACAACTACGCTGCGTCGGGGGAGGAGGCGGCATCTTGAAAGAGAACGGACAAAACTCTCGAGGAGGTCGGGGGGATTTTTTCTCCCTCCCCGCCACTGGAATCCCTTTGTAAAAAGAGTGGGGAAAAGACGGGATGGACGGAGAGGTTGCGAGTAATTTTTTTAAAAAGGGTTTCGGATAGAAGGATTCCGGTGGGAAAAGGGAAGAGAGGATTTGGCAGGAGAAAGAGAAGGCGAGGCAATCAAGCTGTCATGTTCGTCAACAAAACTCTCCGATCCCTCTCTGCCTTTATTTCCCCTTCCCCTCCTCGCCGTCTCATCTTTTGCGCCCGTTGAAATTCCTCGACTTTTAACTCCCCTCGATCACCGATCTTGAGATGTGTATGAGTCGAAATGCAATTGGAACGAGAATTGAAATCGGCCGTGTTTTCGGTTTCGATAATTCTGTCGATACGCAATCGTTATGGTAGTCTGTCTTGAAAGGCTCCGGCGTAGCCAAGAGGGTATGGCATTCGTAGTTTTTGAAAGCGATGCGTTGTTCGATATCCGGGAAGGAATGTTTACAAAACTTGGCGAAAAATTATAGATTAAAGGTAGATCTATTAAAATTGTTCCTACAGACCTAATGTGACAGTTCGAGAGCAGATACGCTGACCACATATCACCCATCGTTAATGTCACCTTTGTTAGGTTTTCGGTTTAGATTAGTCCTAATGAAAGGGATGTAGCTTATTTTAATATCAATTCCTTGTACTTTTTACGACGCGCTCCAATAGATTAAGGTAGATATTTTTCCAGTTCATATTTTCATTATTATCATAATCTATCGAGTCAACTTTGGGACCGAATTTATTGCGAAGGATGACCGAAATGTTTGTGATTGATAAATAATAAAATATAATTTATGAATAAATATTTTTATAATATAATATCATCATGCAATAAGATAGAGAAAGAAAAGGTGAATGATCATACCAGAAAACAATCACTTAAATATTCGAACGAACGAGTGATTTAAATTGGTCTTTAAGAAATAAGCCATAACTGCATACGATTACAATTGCTAAAAATCATTCATAATATTTCTAATATAAAGGAAACATTCCTTACCACTTTTTGATGATCATCAATTAACAATTCAGCATCATAAGTAGCACTCTCTATTCTGAGATTTCTCGTGATTGTTACCGGAAACAGAAGAAAAGAATACCTGAAACAAAAAGATTAATTTTAATTTCACGTAAGGGAAATATTGAGTTGGGTTATTTTAAGCAACTCATTTCAGGATTAAAATATTCATCTATGTAATGAGATAATAAGAAACTGACAAATTAACGATGTTGTTTAACGAAGATGATTTTGAGAACACAGAACATTGTCAGGATGAGGACAATTAATTAATTAAAGTCTTCAATTAATGATTGCCTTCAAGAGTCATCGTATACTTAATTAACACATATCAATTAATCTAAACTCAGCGGCTCTCCGGTATCACGGTAATCATTATTTGAGAAAATAAACAACTGCGGAATGCTGTTAAAGCAAATTCACTTGAAAGATATACCGCTCAACAAGAGTCTTTAAAACATAACAGGAATATCCGGTGGATTAAAGACGAGAATTTGAAACTGACTTGGATGAGAAAACCTCAGTTGCGAAGATGAAGAGGTGAGAATTCCATGATGGTCGGAAGCTGTTTGAAGACGTCCAAGTCAAGTATCCAATTTGAAATTTGTTTTGATTTTATTCTAGTTTAATCATCCCGGAGACGTTTACGGTAGTGTGAAAGATGAAAATTAGTTTTGATTGATACCTCATTTCCACGAATATTCCCTCTCAAAAAGGGCCGCTAAAGAAATTTCAAGATCTAAAAATAAGAACGGGTAGCTTTGGGTGAAGGTAGCAGACGAGCGTCCGCATCCTTGATAAATCCCCTTAACAATAAGTCATACATGAATTAGCACCTTTGGTAAGTCGTAATGCAATCACTATTCAAAATGGCATTTTAAATGTGTTGCTAATCTCAATTTCATGAATACATTTAATCGGGTGCATCGTCGAAATTTAAGGAGGACTCTAACTCTATTGTGGAGGAACACGATATGTAGTCAAGAATTTTTCATGGTTAATCATCAAGTTCTGAATTTCACAAAATACATATAAAAAACTTTCGCTGCCTAAAAAATTATAACTTAGGAATTCATTTGTTTTTCCCTCAACACTAGTTGATTAATTAATAATTCTTAACTGTACGTCATAGTAGGTTCATGTAAAAATTTCCGGTCTCGCCAATTGCGAGAGAAAGTAGGATGATAAAACAAAGATAACACATGGCAGGTCTTCCGCAAATACTATGAAACACACTGAAGGGTACTGAAATTTATGCCATCTGCTATCTCAGGTGAATTAATACCAAAGATTGCGAGAAAAATTCTGCAACCTATCCGGGGAACGTCATAAGAAAACATACGGGGAAGAAAATAAACATGGAAAATAAATTGGTACATTTTAATAAAAAACTCAAGTTATCGAGGAGGATAATTGTGAAATACCGTCTCCAAATTTACATACAGGAATTAACTTTTCTATATTACATAAGCGAAATTCCTAAGATAATCAGAATTATTTCTATCATTAATAAAGTTTCCTCAATGGACTCCTATCTATGAAGACTTCCTCAAAGGGAACTTTAGGTTAGTCAAAGTGCTATAGCTAGACTAATTTTCTTCCAATGGGTCAATCTTTGATAGCTATTTACTCAATTTCAACCCTAAAAATTATAAATTCGCACCATTATTGAGACTCATGCAATGCAATATGACAATTGAGACAATGCAATTGTAACACCTTAATTTTCTGATAAGGTACTTTTAATTTGAAGAGGGTCTTCAGTAGTATTTCAAATGCAGAATGTGATATAGATTGCAAGCCAGAAATAGCTTCTTCAACATATCCAAAGGAAAAAAATGCGCTACTCTCACAAAAAATACCAACCCACACTTTGCGTCATAGCTTTCTATGTCATTTTGATTGTTTTCAGATCTCAAAAAAATGATCCCTTGCCTGTTATGTCTACATTAAGACGTCTCCATTCCAACACAGCCATGCGTCGGTTTTTTTTAATGTCTTCTTCACCAAGAGCGGAATGAATAATATTTTCACGAAATCACCTTTTGAATACCGCCCGTCTAGACAGCTACAATAGGCTTGACTTTCCCTCATCGTAACTATGACAACGTAGTTACAAACCCTCGATTTCCTTTTGCCAAAAAATACCTCCCCTCGCAAGGAAAAGGGCAAAGAAGGGCATTCACGAATATTTTCGTTGGTTCACCTGTCTGTCAACTTACGTGGACACGTCACGTCAGTTACGGCGAAACTTCGGGTATTTGGGGGTCGGGGATAAACGGAAAAAAATAGGATGGAAAACAGACCGCTTCGCGACGTTTGAAGAAAAAATGAAAAGCGCAATCCGAAAGGAAAAAGACGCGACCGACGTGCGCACTGACAGAATATCTCTGCCGAAAAAAATGGCCGACGGCATCGTTCAGCGTTCATCACCCTGAACTAATGGTAGCCAACTGTAAGAACTATTCAGTCCAGAGAATCTGAGACTTTTTCCATTGTTAAGAAGTTTTGGTTACCTATTATAGAAAAAAGTTCCGCCAGAATTATATTGGTGCCCATATGCTGAGCAAAAAGTCGTTCTGGAGCATTAAGTTTAAATTCATTTTGCCAAATCGTTCTTTATTTTTTCAACTAATACTTTGTCAAAAGATTATATTTTGCAATGTAATTTGACCATTATGTATATTATTAAATAAAAAAATAATTCTCTAAGCGAAATTGAGATTTTGAAGTCTTCTCTTGTGTTTATCCCGCAGTCAAAATAAAGTATACGATGTTTCAAAAAGATGAGAAACTTTGTAACTTCCACAGAGTTACGAAGTTTCTCATCTTTTTGAAAAGTCTATTCCATTCCACGAACTTACGCTTCAGCATATCAATATTAAGTTGATGATGTTTGAATAATAAAATAAAATTAATATTGAATAGGAAAAATAGCTAATAATATTTATTATATTATAATAATAGTCAATATAATATTAAAAAATTACGAAATGGATTTCTATGCCTAGATTTTTCCATTTCAACTGATATTTTCCGAAATAATTCCGCATTAACTGTGCAACTATATTTTCTATAGAGCTTTCCAATATACTACACTATGGTGCTGTAGATTTCGGTCGGTAACTTATAACGTAAACTATTAATCTTAATTAAATTCCTGCAATCGTAATTTCTTTGCAATCTGGTGAGAGGTTACCTTCTCAGCCTTGGGAAAGTATGTCGGGTTAACGTTGGTATTTTCGTGGCATATGTATGTTCGTGATAAATCTTCAAACAACCGTTACATTTTTAACAGTAAAATAAAATAAATGTCGTTCTCTATGTAGAGAGATGAATGCAATAGCATCCGCTATGCCAATATTTGAGTTAATATAACCACCGTAAACTTCGTAACGGATCTTTGAAAATTTATCACGAATTTACCAACGTCACGAAATTGTCTGTTTACCGTATATTCTGATTCCTCCACAAGCCATCATTTCAGACTATAAAAACAAACACCGAAGAATGGTGAAAGATTGACAGTTAATTCATTAGCACCTGACTCTGACCCGAAAGAATCGAACTTTAATCCTGAAACACTGCTTCATACGGAGGTAAAAAGGCCCTGTTGGCAACCCTACCCCGATCACACCCCTTTCCCTTCGAAAAATCCCCTCCATCATCCCCTTAAAGGGATTCCTATCGCGGCGTAACAAAACCGAACGAATGGACCCCAGGAGCGGAAAAAATACAATAAAATGGCCCTTTTATTTCCCCCCGACCTCTCGGCAGACTATCGCGTGTCGGAACCACGCATGCGCGAGAGGCTTCGAAGGGTTGTAAAGGGGAAACGACTTTCGATTTTTTTCGACGGATTTCCATTCGCCAAAAAAGATAAGTATCGCGAAGGACTTGTATACACGCGTACTACAAAGCTCCTTACGAATTTATTTTTCGGGCCCTCCGCGTCCTAGGGGGAAGATCGCCCTTCCTCCATGGATATCCAAAAGGATTTCCGAATCGGACATCTTCCTTTCGGATTAGTGCTCCGTCAAAACCGAGAGCGAGAAACGATGCTTGACTGACGAGCTCGACCGTGGCAGCTTTAAGTCGACTTAAATATTAAAATACCCTTCGGAAATAAATAAATAAATGAGCGTGTCTTGGAAATTTCGGTTTGGTGAAGGAAGGAGTGAAAGAATTTTCATGGGAACTTTGTCGGAGGTTTCTTAGAACGGTTGCGAATGATCGGAAAGATGGAGGGATCGAGTCATATTTGAGGACGGTTATGCGTTTGGGAGATCGTAACCTTTTCGCTAAGCTGACGGAGATTAAGTACATACATATATAAGCCGAAGTCCAAACCACATCTTTGAACTTTGAGCATATGAAGCAAATAGGTTCTATGGGAGGAGAGGAAGGTGAAACCGAAATTTCCGGAACGATTTCCACCTACGAATGCGAATTATTGCTGATTGTGTACATTTTAAGCTTTTCATTGTTCACGCTGTAAAGGATAAGTACAAAAATTTTCGTAAACATAGTATTTCTACAAGGTTACATTCCCGTAACGGAACACCAGTCCATTTCAATGAATTTATACTCTGCTGAGCAATTGGAATGATCTTAAAGGGAATTTCGCTTTAATCTTCAGTATTTACCATTAAGGTAAATAATTTTTACTCTTTACAGTTAAAAGATATCAAAAAATTTGAAAAAATTCATAAAGAAAGCATATTTTCTAACAAAGACAAAACTGTTCTCGTTGTTGCCTGCGTGGACTTCGTCTCTATTTCTTCTCTTTTAATATATTTTATTGCGTAAATTTTAATGGGGACTCGGATAGTATTGTATTAAGCCAGAATATTGGAGGCTAAATCTAGCATATTTCAGTTAATTATCACCTAAATATACAGTTTTCCAAAGGGAAATATTCTCCTTATAGAAGTAATTGTAAAGGGAATTGGCCCATTGTCCATTTGGCACAATCATTTCCTTAGAAAGACTTCAAAACGTCTTAAGCGTAAAGTTAATACCTTAATTACTATGTATGGAAGGAATATAATAATATAAAATAAAGTCTGTAAATGAACCCATCGGCAGTATGCAAAATGTAATCGCAAAGGTAGTTACGAGAATTTCAACTAGGCGTACCGCTAAATATCATCCGAGACATTTATAAATTTTCGTGGTAGGTACTTTTACGGGAAATAATTTCGTTAACTATGGCTCAGGTCGACTTAGGAATAGCCATGCATGAATGAGTTATTGATACTCAGCCGTTCCATTAATACCACAAATAATAGCGCATAGTGGAGCAAAATGTTGGGCAATCCATTGTTAAGTTTGGAGTGTTACCTTCTACAAGACTGTCTTAGAAAAACTTAAATAACTATCTGATAGGGAGAAAAAGACATTTCCTCAATTATTAAGGAATATAAAAACGACGATTTCTGCCACCGTTACAATTTCATACGTCAAGCACTGAAGCGGACGTGACATTTTTCCGGACACCATCCACTTCCTTCACAAAAGCACCCTATTTAATACGTGAATATGCAGACCGGTCAAAAACTCCGAATTCACAAGTGACAAGAATAACTGCGCAATCCACATTCGAATCTATTCCCGATCACCCCTCCGACGGATGTTATTTAATGATGCGTTTAATTTACAAATAATGCGTTCGCGTGCGCGCAACCTCTGCAGATGGTCTCTCGAGCGAAAGCCGTCGGGCGACCTAATTAAAATCTAAATAATATGACAAGAGTATTCCGGTGAGCGCGACGTATTATGCGCGTCGCGAAAACTTTTTAATTGACCCGATAGAGGACGTCGTTATTCCTGTAAGCGTAAGCATATCTTGATGAATAGAATATTTTTCATTTGTCTTTTGGTACCGGATAGAGAAAAATGTATCTTTCCAATACTTTTATCAATGTTTTGTTTATGGCTGTGATGAAAAAAAGCTGCAATAGTACGAATGTGTCACTAATTAAGGTATCTCCTTATGGAATGCAAGGAAAGTGTTGCTCGAATAGTCATTGCGCATTCATCACTTACGTAGATATGTTCGACTAATAGCATCAGGGCTTGGGGATGGAATCATGGGCAAACTACCTTGTAGATGTAGATGTAGATGGATTGTAGATCCTAGAACACATGGCATTTAAATATTTGCTAATTTAGATAAGCTTGTATTAGGAAATGTTCAATTTCACCGCTAATCCAAACGCTTCTCTTCCAAATATTGGTTCGGATTATGATTACGATTCAATCACAAGGATCAGTCTCGCAAGCTTTTCTATCTGTCTGTAAAGTCTTCAGCCCGATTGCCGGTTGGTACCTCACCCCATCTAAAATTAGCAACCATGAGGAAGTATGAGGAAACGGGTCTACTATCTCTAGGTAGTCAGTGTAAGGTTAAACAAGAGGAGTCCTGGGTTTCCAGTTCAGTTCCCTAAGTCCCAGTTATGTCCATATTTTCACTTGATGTTCAACCTTGATTTCAATGTACATGCTCTTTCATGTCAACTTCATTTCACCATCTTGTAGTAGTTAACGTTAGATGGGGTGGGGTTCCAATCACCTATCGAGCTGAATTCTTTAAACTACTTCACTCCTCATCTTGCCTAGTAAGCCTCATATTCCACCTCGTAGCTCGTGGTAGCTAATAATAGAAGGGGTGAGGCATCAACCAGCCTTTGGGCTGATTACTTTACATTCATGGGCCGTCGTTATTGTTGTGAGAACTTCCGCACGCCTTTGAAAGGGCGAAAATGCGAGGATATTTTTGTCGACGACTTTCCGTGAAAGGAAACAAAACTGGTCGATATAAAAGGGCGCGTGCGAGGCTCGATAAGATCGGAAACAACCGATTCGGAACTCGAATTCTAATCGACTTGTTGCTCTCCAATATGGCGGGAGTTCTGGAAAATGAAATGTCCCTGACAAATAAGACAAATGTCCCCTCCGTGAACAACGGGGGAAATACAACGTTTAACGAGGGAGCGTTTTAATTAATTATTATGTCACGAGTGGCGCTATCGCTTGAGACGTACACCTTTCCTTTATGGCCATATTCGCGGGCACTGACGCTCGCGAAAATTTTTATTTCAAAGTCCGTAATGCTCGACAACAGATGTCATTTCCGCTTATGTTTTTGAACTCGATAAATATTCAAATGGGGTCGCCTCTGGTATAATATTCATTCCGCCGAAACCATGACAGTGAAATTGGACTTTTTATGGAAATTTAGTGGAAGTCTAGCTCGGGAAGAGATAGAAGTGTCTGATGGCATTGCAAGAGGGGGCTGTTTATCTGATCTAAATTGATAACGCGCCACTTTGACTTTATCAATGGCTGTTTTAATTCAAATTGATTTTCGTAACAACTTCTTCATTAATGATAACATAATTTTATGTTAATCCGCCTAAGAGGCTTGTAACTTGTAAGATACATCAGCGAATAAAAATAACCAGCGCTTTATTCAATCCTCCCTTCTACGGCAAATAAAATTGTGCTTTCGACTGAAGTAAAGAAGAATATAAAAGCATTCATTAAAAATGTATACATTGTTGTAACTTGTAAGATTTTTCTATTAGATGACCATCCATGCATAGGTATGGATTTCTTCCTGATGACTATCTACTAAGAATTCTTTCCACTAAATATTCATTTAATAGAAGATTGATTCATAACAGAAACAATGAAAAATAATTTATACCACATAAGTTGAAGGAAAATGAAAGATGTTTATCTTTCGATAAAAAAATCTCAATCACTTTGGCCATGAATAGGTGGAAATTTATATTAAAGTTTATTATATGATACCGTTTATCGATATCTTTTAATATATTTAATGTTTTTAATGAGAGATATAATCTGACCTAACCGGGACTCAAACCCAATTCTTCCACTTGCTTTGCGGATGTTCTAACCAATCGAGTTACCACGACATTCGCACATTCTCTTGTCAAACTATACTTGCAATGTTATTGAAAGATCTTAGAAAGGTAAATGGGGAGTATTATAAACTGAATAGTTTCTATTTCAAAGTGAATCGTTTTCGTTATAAAACTTAACTTTATAGAGAACAATGCCATTATCTCACAATTGAATTGCCCTCGGAGAAATTATATGGTTAACTTCATATCTTCTGTTCTGATGTATAATAAATATTAATTAATGGGTTTCCAAACAACTTAATGGGCAGCGCGTTCGGCTTTAGACAGAGCGGTCCCGAGTTCGATTTCAGATGAAGCCAATCTGCGAAATGCACTAAGCTGCCCAAGTACTTCTAAGAATACTACTACATGAATGGATAATTTACGAAATAAAGGTAAAAATCGATTCACATTGATAAAATCGTTCCCTTTTAACGTTTAAAAGTCATCATCGAACAGCTGGTATTTCATCGGCAGCTAATAGCCCAATTCATCCATACATTACGTAGCCAAAGGAAAAAATTCAATCAGTTCACACCATTAGTTTAAAGACCCTATATTTATCCCGCCAGCCAACAGAATACCTCAGATTCTTCCGCGCCGTGGAAAGGACAGGAATGCATCAATCTTCCCGACATGACCGGCGATAATCCACCTATCTCCCGGCTTCGGAAACCCAATCTAAACGAATCGAGCCGTACAAAAAATAAAAGCACGCCTCCGAATAAATATTTCCCAAGCAGAGACATGTCAGGACTCTCATATCTATAACCCACTGTGAACTTGGGCTTTTCTGCTTTTTTTCCTCCATCCGAGAGGTACACCTCCACCGACCGTCTCTCGCCCTACATCTCCTCTTAATACGAATCCCTTGTCCGGTGGCAAAACAGAACTGGAGGGGGGCGTCACTGTCATAACGGGTGTGTTCGCCCATGCGGATGTGGAGGAAGAGGTGGAAATGGTAGGAGGAGCAGAGGTGAGTAGGGACGTAAAAGGGGTAAGCAGCAGGAAGATCGACTCCGATTGACGCGGTATGCCCCAATAGTAAAACTATAATAATACTAATGCGTCTTTTATTAGAGTGAGATTGAAAGATTCTCGTATTAATGATGAAATGCGAACGATTTAGTCTCTCTCTTTTCCCTCCGTGTGCCTTTCCGTTCAACTAGATATTTATGTTGCGATATGTTTATTTCGTTGCCCAACGCTTTGACATTCCATCACTAAACGGTCATTCATTTACATCTTATCTCATCTGTGCAATAGTTTACTCTAACATTCTCCTTCTTCAGATCCATTTATTTAGTATGTCTCGTCTTTAGCCTTTTTTTCAACTGTATTTTGGTTAAATGTAGTTCATAATGAGCCTGTAAATTTAGTTTTATGCTTTCATGGTAACGTTTTTTATTTTTTGTATTTATTTATATTTTAAAATTTCATTTATTGAATTTATTGTTGAAAGTTGTATTGTTTTCAGTCCATTGTAGAGCCCTGGTGCTATTTATGGATTTATATTAATAAATACATAAATATTTATTCGCTTCGTTTGAATCCGGCACTGAATCCGGTTCTGGTTATCATTGAGATATTTTAAATTAATTTACCCAGCGTGTAGCTTATGAAGTAAAGGAATTGATAATTAAAAAATATAGGCCATTACAATTACTGCCGGCGAAATTAAAAGCCCGAAGCCTGCTTGGTACCTAATCCCCTCCAGTATTAACTACCATAAGCATTTGAGAAGAAATGAAGCTTACTAGGAAAGATGTGAGGAAATTTTCCCTTTTACGCCACACTGATCCAGAATGCTATCACAGGAATATGACCACATAATTGCAACACTATGGCCAAATAAAAATAATTATAATAATATGATAATAATAAAGCATATTTTATGAGGGCGACATTGAGACTGTTAAGTTTCTTCTCGCATCTAAACCTTCGTCATATAAGTTTTAAGGAAAGAGTTAGCATGGAAAAAGAACACAAAAGAAAAACTAAGTCGTGGGCTAAAAAAACTAAGGAGAAAACTTAAATAACAACAAAACTAAAATGGAAGAACGAAGTGATTAAATTGTGAATACTATAGAATTAACTAGTGTAACCAGATACGTCAATGCTAGCTGATAGGATAAATTAAATTAGTTCATAAAATTAAATCAAAATTGCAAATAAAATATGCGATAAGATAAAATATTTAAATATATTTTTGGTTCAGTATATAAATGCGGTTCAGGGATATTCCATAGCTATAGAGTGGGGGCAGAATGATATGGGACCCGGCTGACCAAATTAAAGGGTGGCGCGCTGATTGTATTTGACGTGGTATGAAGAGGATGACAGTAATTACGATAACGATGCGCCATCTCGAGAGAAGAACAAGGAAGACCCAAATGAGAAGGGAGGAAAAAAATATAAAAATGTCGTAGGAATATTTCGGCTCCCTTTTTGGGTAGTGATGATGCCTCCAAAGTCTACCGGAGGAAGCACCGGGATAAACAAAGAGCGCGCCATCTCCTGGTAGTGATAACACGCTCCCCACTGTGACGCCGACGAAGATTCAGATAATAAATGGTTGATTGAGTTTTTATAATTGCCCCTTGGGAATCAACCGGTGGGAGATGGGAGGGAATGATTCAGCTTCGGGAGGATCGAGTTGGTAGCGGACTCAATGGCAGGAGGGTCGCCTTATGAAAACATTTGGGTATCTTCAGTTATAATGCGAAGGATTTCAATTGTGTACTGGTGTATTGGCTATTTCCCCGAATTACAGTTCACAGAAATCGTACTTATGAATTATTCAAGCAGGAAATTGAAGAAATTCAAGTTCTTTCAACTGAATCGTTTAAAAGCTTTTATTTTCCCTCTGCCAATTCCAGGGTTAGATATATTTCTTAAGAATACATCGCAAATAATACTAGAGAGGGCGGAAGAATTCTGCTTTTACGGAATCGAGAACAACGGAAACACAAGTAGAGAGAAATTATAAGCCGAATAGCACGAGCAAAGAGGTTATCCTGCCACGAAAATGGCTCTGTGAAAGTTTGAATGTGAAGAAATGGTTAAAACAAAACAATTTATGTTTGTTTCCCTTTGTATTACCCGTAACAACAATAAAGAGAGAGGTATTGAGTAAATGGATATAAAGGAATACTAATGGAGCTTGAAAGACAACAGACATAGTAACTAATGAAAAATCCTTCGGAGAGTGAATATGGAAAACGCTTCTCTTGGATGGAAAACTTTTTTATAAAGATAACTGAATTTAACTTTTTTAAATATACATAAAAAGATTAATCAGTCTTTCAGTGGGGCATTATGGTGACCTAAAGATAGTTTTAGAGAGTATGGTAGTAACAAGGAATTCTGAAAGCATACCTACGTTAAATTATGACAGATAGGTGATATAGTGTAAGGTAATAAAGGTGTAAGAGTTGAGGTCTGCATTAATAAAGAAATTAAGCAATTCACGGAGAAAGCGATTGCTGAAGCGCTATCATTGCAAGGTTATCAATAAAAATAAACAGAAAAATGAGGAATTAAAAAGGTTTTTTCATAGTAATGAAGTAGTGCTAATAGAATAAACCTTGTGTTCCTTGAAACCCCATTTCTTTACTGGAATTATTATAGATACATTGTAAGGGAACGTTTTATAGAAAAAAGGTGTAGTATTGCAATATTTAGACTTGTCTTTTAGCGAGAGTTCCAATTTAGCATGGTAAATCGAATCGCAGTGATAAATACTGTAAAGCAACCTAACGCATGTTCTCAAACTTAATTCTCATTATTTTCCCTTTCAGAGAAACATCTGCACGCATATCAATTCACCTTCCTTGTCCCGTGACGGTGATGAATGACGTTTTATCTAGGACGCAACGACTGAAAACCGGTACTAATTTGGTGACAGCCATCTGACGTCATGGGTGAGGCTGTTGTGAAAACTATGGCCATATCAAGAGCGGCACATCTCTATAATGTAGAATTCCCTACTCACCAACGTTAGCGAGCTATCTTAAACTATCTCAGCCTCTATGTATCTTCTCTATGCTCTTACAATTGATATACCGGAGTCCTGGTTTCTGATCGCTATTGCATGCGTACATTTAAACGTACTCTGTCAATATATAATGAATTTTATTCATCATATACTTACCCTGTAAGTATATAGTTAGCCTTTTGTTTGGGGGTGTATTAACACCAAATTAACAGGAACCAAACCGAAAGTACATTACTGGAAGTGAAAACCTAAACAGAGTTCCTGTTAACACCAACTTCTTAATGTAATCTATTCATTTCGCTTTTCTAATTTCCTGTGAAAAAATGAGCCATTGGTAACCATCTGTCTTAATGGTGAATTACTTACTATGCTTCGTTGATTTCTTGCGGATCATGTCTTAATTTTACAAGGAATTACTTAGCTATTTTTCCGATGAACTCTCCACAGAGGAATTTATCGTAAATCTTCCATCAGTTATCTGATGGCGATGCACCTGGACCGAATCCCACCCAAGGAGATGTATAATAGCTGAAAGTTTGTCTAGCTTGACTCGAATATTTCATTATCAAAATTTCCTTCCGTTCCTTTTCACCTTTGAATTTTACGGCTATGGAGCTATTTATTTTTATATTTTTGATATTATTCTAACAGCCTTGGGCTTTTCTTTTCATTAAGTCAAAAATTTTTGTTTATAATTCTATGCAAAGTCTTATTCAGAGAATGATGATTGAATGATTACATGGAAGTTTCTTAGTTATAACATTCCAGCTCAGACAGGAAGCATGGGCCAACTAGCATCCCAGCCTAGCATCGCCGGTGTCCTAGGTAAATTACTACTTTTACTAGGTAAATTGTAAGGGTGGTCTCTAAAGACTAAAATTCACCTAATGAAGACGTTCTCATTATTTTCCTTTATTTACGCAATTCATTTATTATATTGTTAACTATTATACAATTAATTATTTATTTTAGTCATTGTCGTTTTCATTATAAAGAATTGCCGGTCGCGGTGGCGGAGTGATTAGCAAGACACCAACAAGAGCTCCAACAAGAGCTCCAACAAGAGCTCCAACAAGAGCTCCAACAAGAGCTCCAACACAACGTCCGGGGTTCGAATCCCGGCTAACCGGATTTTTCTGGTTAGGGAATGGTCGTATTTTTTTGTCTCTTGTTAATACCTCTCCTGTAACTGTACGCAATTTTACATTTTTTGTGAGGGAGCTAAATAAATGATTGTTATTCTTATTATTACATCTCATCTAGAAACAAGGAACCCTAAGGAATTTTGGCTACAAACGACAGAAAAGGTGATGTTTAAACCAGCCTTCCGGCAGAATACTTCACAGACAGCATAACTACATCAAGGAGCCCATAGTTGGGCGGCGGTCGTTCTTTCTTAGGCGCGCCGATATCGGGACGAATTCTGAAATGATCCGTGAAGAGGGCGCACGTGGTCCGCGCCAAGTGAAAACAGTCGGTCTCCCAAAGGGTCGCCCTTAATGAGCCCCTGCCTCCGGTAACATCAACGCGATTAATCGGCGATGATTCACAAAGCGGAGCCGCGCAATCGGGAATCGAATCGGCGTAAAAAATGCCCGAAAGGTTGCCCACGAACCGCTCCCATCCCACACCGACCTCGAAAGCACCTTAAGAAGATATCTTCGGAAGGTTAAGGTTGAAAAAAAAGACACTCGTCATTTTTTCTGGAGAGGACAGCACCGTTCGCAGTAATATTTCCGATATTTTTTTATCTTTTCATTCCATCGACGTAACCTGTTGCCGATTGGGTTCCTTCCAAAATCAACGCAGGCAATATGGCGGCCAAGTTATATATTTTGTCAACTTATTTTTTCACTTATCAATCGGAGGATAAACTAGAAATTCACATAATATAACGGCGCTATTCCAACATTAATATCGTCTAGGATCATATATACAAACCTCAGTGACGTTAGCATGCCATCCCGGGTCTGAATTCTTGCTATAGAACATATTGGTGTGTATTGATAAAGTATTTTAGGTTAGGAAATAATCGTATAACAAAATTCCTTTTAATTGCGTAATTTTTATTAAATTCAATTAACCTCATTTTAAACGGACCTAAGACGATATATATCGCCAGATATATCTTCCGAAAATCATCATCATCATTACTTTAGCTCTTAAAGCCTTAATCTAATTTGCTTCATCAACACATTCCGGAGAGTTATTGGTCGTATCACTCAAATTTTTGATAATTCTCTCATTTTTTGGGATCCATTTGATCTGCTGATATTAAAAGTATAATCTGCAGTACACAGTTCATTTGCATATAAATTGGGCTTTAAAACATATTAATGTTTCATTCGAGCCAAATATTTGTCTACCAATAAAAATTCCTGGAGAAAGAGATTTTTACGGGTGTATGCACCTTACGATAACATCGTGTCGCAGTTTATGTTCGAGATTGAAATATTATGAGACCCAGTCCGGAGATCATCTGCGCAAACAGGGGCTTTACAAAATCTCTCAATTTTGCTGCAAACGCTTGCTGGTGAGAAAACCCTACATAAAGAGTACCCCGCGTCTACACATAATTGCTTCCCATTTTTCTATTAAATGATCACAAAATTTGAGGATATAATGTGTATTGTAAAGGTTTCTTAACATAAGGAGTATTTCCCTCAACTGCAAAATTTGAATAAGATTCTTACTACCTAGCCTACTATTTCCCAATCTAAAGATTACCATTATTTTCGAACCTTATAAGAATATTTGTTCGAATTCCCCATTTCGTTAACCATGAATTATTCCTTTGACTTTGTTTTTGAACAGCGTATTCCTTACTTTCCTTAAGGCAATTATTACCAACTGAGTCACTCACTGGATAGTACGAAACCCCGAGATGAAGAGTAAACACTCTGCACAGCATATTCTTTCCCAGTAATCAAAAAAGTTACCACGGGATACACTTATTCAATAAATATCGCAGGAGGCTTTTGTTAACTGATAGAGCATATATCCTTTAACTGTAATGTTCAATAAGATCCTCACTACATTGTTGGTAACGGTACTTCATCACTAACGAGATATCACAAATACTCCGAGGATTAGCGTCGTGCACCAAGGAGACAACTCTTCATCCGCGCACCTCAAGAGATCCATTTAAGGGCCCTTCAAAATCCCACACCCGTCACAGGTGTTTTAGTGCCCATCTGCAGACAAGGCGGGCCGCGCGATGGAACCGCCAATCGATCCATTACCGTCATCAATCCGTCTTCATCGAATTTATGGGGCCATTTAAGGGCGAATTATCGATTTCGAATCCGCTATAACTCCCATCTCTTTCGGGACTTCCCGAACTTCCTCCTCTGTGTTTCCTTTCCGATCGGGGCGCATACCACGGGTCCGCGGCGGACGACTGCAGCCAACGTCTCCGTGAAATCTTGGTTGACAGCGGATGGGGGTCGGACAAGCTTTGGCTATCTCTTACATGGAACTCGGATTGAGAAGGGGCGATGGAAGGTGGGGTGTTTCGGTTTTTCGGGAGAGATAAAGGGGTTGAATTGGAGGGGGGGGTCTTGAAAGGAACTGGAGGCCGCCGTGTTGATGGAAACAAGTGAAGGCGTTTGAAGGACAACTCCCCACCGATGATAGATGGAGGTGCAGCCGAGATAGGACTCTTACTCTCTCTTCTCTCTACCGATCTCTGCCTTTTCACCCAATCCACTTGCTTTTATTATATTTGCCGGCAATGAGGGGACCACGCAGTGGTAATTGCTTGTTTCATTCCTCTAGTCATGTTTCTGTTTTTCTAATCAGGACTAGCAGTGAAGGGTTTACTCGGACGGAATCTAAAGTTTCAGGAATTCAGAAGGAACCATGAGCAATAACGCTTTGATTTTCCGGATATTTTACCATGAACTGCTCTCGCTACTGTAGCATCCAAAGGCGTGCTGATGAATTTTTCTTAGGATAATACCACGTTCCACAAGGATTTTCCAAAACTCTTCATCTTAAATTTGTTTCATCCTTTTGTTTGCCTAAACTTGGCATTTGCTACACCATAAAATCAAACTATGGTATCGAGTCCTTAACTATAGGCATATGCTGTATATCTGTGGACACGAAAGATTTTTTAGTGAGTGCAAATGTAACTTATAGTTGCTCTCTGCATAGTTGGAGACAAAACCGAAAAAATATCTATGTAGTTTTCTGGAGTTTATTTAAGTAGCTCAATCTTCCTATGCGTTTTATGATGTACAGCCCTATTTCTGTTCTCCATAGTTCATAAAAATTAGATATTTTTACAAATAGGTAAAAGAACACTTTCTAAGGTGTTTTAGAAACTAATAGAATCTCGAGGACAAAGCTAAAAACAATACGAAAAATCCAAAACATAAATCATCAAGAAGCCACGAATCCTACATGATGACCTCAAGACAGAAAACAATAAATTCTTCCACGGAGCTCTACATTATAACCGATAGGAACATATGTGGTTCCAAATTTAGTTATAAACATTGAATAATCACAAATATTGTTCCAAGCATTATGAGATTTGGTAGAATTGTAGAATGCCTAACATCGCTGGCCTCTATCGGAGAATAGTTCGTATGCTTGCATTCCCTCCCGAAATTCCGGGTTCGAGGTCCGAGAAAACTGTCTGGCTAGAGCGTCTATGTTCCCTTCATTTGTGCTTTTTTCTTTCAAAGTTATGAAAATAAGTTTCATTGAGTAAGTTAAATGAATCATATTGATAACAGCAGATCATACACAATCTTGCCCTAGTATTGGACAATCCGTTGAGTAAATAACTAAGATAATAATAAAATATACCAAATTTTGCCTTATTGAATAAAAATTCATAAATATATACCGCATAAAAAAGTCATGGGTTGCTGAGTAAAATAACCTAATACTTATCTTTTTACAAGAGAAGGGCTGGAATTTCACTGGACTGATAAGGGATATTATCAAGGATAACTTTGTTCTTCACCTTCAATGAAGCTGTCTCATTCGATTCCCTTGTCGGAATGTTAAATTTAACAGAGAAACTGATTAGATTTAAGAATAACCCATTAACATTTATGGTCAGTCATTTCAGTAATCAGAATTACCAGGAAAGTTATTTAAGGTGAACATCGAATCAATTAAGATTCGTTAAGTGATAAGATTAGGGTGCCCACCTTTATAAGAAAAGTTGTAGTGAAAGAGACCAGAATTTTACCACGAACTTTGATAACAGACGTCCTATAATGGAGAAACGCTCAGGACTAGCGCGATGTTAACCAGTCTTGATCGATAAGAAAATAGGAAATGAAATGCTTGAAACTACCGAAAAGGTAATGAGTAAAAACCCAGTTTTGAGGACTGGACTGCACAGAATCAACTTAAATCAAGTGAAAAAGTAAATATTTTAAGATATATGTGCATAAATATAATGCATGATTTACTTATCGTTCAAATTTTCACAGCAATCTGAAGAACATAGAAAGAATATGTGTAGTAAAAAGGTACGATAAAAATTGAATACCTGTACTTAATCAATTGAAATTTTACCTCGAAATAACAAAGAATCATTCAGAATACTGAAGAATAAGATATCATTGAAGCTCTTTAACGAAGCTAACTTTCCACATATCATATGGACTTTGTGAACATTCTGCGGTTGAGTAAGAAAACGTCTATTCATTAGGGTTGACGGCGACAATATTTAACATACGTAATAATGAGAGGCAAAACTGTTTTGTGTTTAATGAATATTACCAGGTGAAAGAGAAAATTTTTATACTCTAACACATGTACACAATAAGATGCTGTTTGTTTTAAGACCAAGTATACTAAAAAGCCTTTCGATTATGATTGGCAAGTGTCGAGATTTGCAGTACTAATTAGATAATCTTTCAGTGTTTTGTCTTTAGTAGAAAAATATGAGGAGTCTGTCAAACCATTAAATATCTGGAGTTCAGGACGAATAACAATGGTAGTTTATAAAATATGTCCTAAACTTGTATACAATTGAAGACTTCCGTAAAATTTCCATTCCTTCATTACGAAAAAGGGACTTACAGGTGATGTAGATGAAATAAACGGAGAGTTTATTTATATGCTTAACCTTTGAGTAGCTAGGTAATCAACATTCGATGTATATAATTGAATATAAAACGCCGTGAAAGTGAACTGAATTGAATTAACGAAATAAAAGTTTTGGCTAGTATAACAGTAGGTCTATTTTCTTGAGATTTAGACATGACATCCTCATAGAATAACAGGAAATTTCCTTTCCATTATTTTCTATAAGAATTTCTGATACTAATCTTCAGCTCTACATCACCTTTTCGAAGCCTTTTGTCTGAAGAATATCTTTTACGATCTCGTAAAACTCAAGCTGAAATTGGCAGGTGGCATGTTTGTCCACCAAATTGATTCGATGGACTGCATAGCCTTGCGCAATATTAAGAGGCCCGTGTTTAACCGTTATCTAGGCAGATATACCGTTATCTTAATTTGAGGGCATTAGGAGTTAACGAACCGCAAATAGTTGCTCATTCACACTAATTGTACTCGTAATGTAATTTGATAATTGGATATTCATCGCTGCGATGTTTTAGATCAAGTATAAAATAGAAAAATTAGGGAAACTTTTATAGCATGAGCGTTTGCCTCCTAGTGAATCAATAATTTATTCATGATTCAACTTTGATCACTATAATCGGTTTTCACTTTTCTCTATCATTAAGCGCTCAATTAAAAAACGGCGCGAGCACTATCATATGAACTGAGAGAATTCTCACCTGAAAGTATAACAACTTTTCAATTAGAATCTCACACATTGTATATCTCATTAGTAAAAAAAATCTACTCTTATGTTTCTGCGATGTTTAAAAACGAGCATCATTTTTCAATAAAAAATAACGAAATATAAGCTTCTAGCAATGTTTAAAGAATTCAAAATTTCCGAAAACTACACATCCCACCGATTCCTAAAAAAATTTGCTTTTCGTTACTATCCTTTGATATTGCATTTACGCACGATCCCATTGCCTATTACGCGACTGAAACTGAACGAAATAGTTTCTATTGAATTAAATATGATTATCGGATTCCTTATTCTTCCATAATAAACAATTGAAAAACAAATGTGTAATAAACTTTCTGATAAACAGAAAATTTTCATCTGATTCACAGATACAAGTATTTAAATAACGACTGAGTAAAGTATTGAGCCTGAAAGTAAAATTCGTCAAACCCTTAGACCTTAAACCAAACACTAGCCCTCACATTTCAGCCATGTTTATTAACCTTACATTTTGTAACTATTTCAGCAATTTTTATAGGAATTGGCACAAATGTTTCTATTGTTGCTTTCGATATTAAAACAGAGATTAAAGAAGATACAAAAATGTCATGGTTATTTCTTGTTCAGTTTGCCGTATAAATAACGTAATGCATAACACAATACCCATAAATGAAAACACAGAGAGGAAATAATTCTTTCCTGGCAAGATGTGAAGTGAGGATGATTATCTTTTGTTTCCTCATTGAGCCAATAAGCTATGGATAGAAAACTTCCTATTAGGGGTAGCACAATGACCCTATGATTAAGACTTTACATAGCATCCATTATAGTGTGACCAAAATGAATGCTGTAACTCAGCATCACTCAGTAGCTTCCACGTCGTCATAATCACAATAAATAACAAGACCAATATAAATGAGAGATACATTTTTCTGCTCCCTCCACCTAAATACAAACTAAAAACATTCATTTCAACTGCACACATGATCACAGAGATGCCTCCCCCACGAGCAACCAGACTTCTCCTTAACATCCGTGACAAGTACCCAAAAAAAGGAGCACTACTTCCATTATTTCCTCAGCACCAACACCGTGGCATGAAAGGGAGGGAAAAAGTGCAGTGAATCTCTGCTGTAATTATATTTTACGTGGAGGAGGTGTGAAAGGTGGAAGGGAGTGAGTGAAGCAGAAGGGAGGAGATGCAGAGAGAAGAAAGGACCGCGTACATTTGGAAGGGACGGCTCCTTTATGAAGGGTGTGGGAGTGTGGGCCGTCAAAGGACATCCGACTCATAAGCCTTTTAGGCATCCACTTCCACACCTAGTCCACTCGAATGCACACTCATTTCCCTCTCCTGACACCTCCTCTCCCTCACCTCCGACGCCTCCTGAGACCGCTTTTTCCCACGGTAGCGCCCTCCGATGCTTGACTCTGCCAAAAAAATGACTAGATTGTTGTGCGCCCTGAGGATTAGCTCCTTTGGTACTGGGGGCTAAGAAAACTCTCTTCAAGTGTTTTGCTGGTGCGTGGGTGACACATTGGGTGTGGTGAGTCAGGTGTGAGGGTTTTGCTTCTTAGCTTCGGCTGAGTGGCAAAAAAATGGCAAATATCTGCGCTGAAAGAGCACTTAAGTGTGGCTGATTCCCCTTAATGCTGGGAACTCAGGGTAGTCTTCAAGCAGTAAGCGTGTGAGTTATCTTACTTAGAGGGAAAGAGCATAAAAGCAGCCGAAAAGTTTGTATTTTTAAGGAACATAATTCCAGCGGATAAAGGTAAGTAACTAAGGACGGGGGATGTTGCTTACTGGCTTCCATTTAGATCAGTAGTTTTCAAAATTTTTTTAACGTGGCCCTTCATACATTTTTTTTAAAGTTCGCGACTCCATCTCCTCATCCACTACATTTCGTACATTAAACAAAAAATAAAAAGTTACACAAAATATATATTACGACATAACAAGGTGCCTGCCACCCACTGATTACGTCGTATATATCGCGTGATGGCAGGCATTAATTAGTTATTCAAATTATTAACATTATCAATATTAACCGACCCACCAGTTGAGAGTCAGTGCTTTAGATATTGCAAGTACTTCCTTAGAACTCAATTCTCGTGAGCAATGATTTGAGATACCTATTTCCTTAGCAATACAGGATTGCCTATTGCCTTAATATTACTATTTGTTGTATTATTACATGTAGTCCAATCTGTGCTGTCATCATCATCATTTAGTGTTCTGCTTGATGGTAGGTCCCGTACACCACTCGCTGTCTCCATCCTCTTCTGCCTTCTCTTTAGTCTCAATATATGCGTTGTTTTTCACCTCATCCACCATCTTAATTTTTCCTCTTTTTCTTACCCTCTACCGAACCTTCTAATGCCGCTTTTAATATGCTATTTCCTCTAATTTCATGATCTAACCAGTTAGCTTTCCTTTTTCTGATTTCCTTTATGAGCTATCTTTCTTCATTCACTCAATCATAGACCTCCTCATTTCTCAACTTATCCACCTATCTTATTTTCTATCTTTCCCCACACCCACATTTCATAATCCTCTATTCCATTCATTCCCCACATTCCTTAATCTATACATTAGTTCAAACTTTACAGATTGATTTCCCAATAGATATGATAATTTTGCATACTCCGAGTAAGTCTGGGTGCTCGTGAGGAAGTAAGGCGGTAGGAATCCGCCACTCCGGATCGTGCTCCACAAAAGTCAGAAGAGTAAAAGTGCTTCAATTGATCAGACAGGCATTCACTTTCCTCTCTGATGTATCACCGCTACCAAACTTCTCCCGGAGTGAAGAAATGAGATGGACGCTTTGCTGACCCACCCATTTCCATCCGAGCATTTGGCAACGGCGCTATCGCCGTCAAATGGGCCGGAACCAACACTTAAGGGGACACCCGACTCCGTGGCAACACCTTCATTAAGGGAGGAGCGCGACAACGTGCGAGAGCAGAATCACAAGCAGGCGAGGGAATGCACGGTGAGGACGCGGCACACCAGAAAGGGTCCTCTTTGGTGACGCACGACAGCGCAAGTGGCCCGGTACGCCGTTTGCATGGGTAATGGGGGGGACCCACCCTCCGGCCGTCTGCAGAGCATCTCCCCGGGACGCCTCGGACGGTGGATTTAACACCACTCTGGAGCAGTTTAGTGGCGTAATCGGGACGATGGACACAGTTTATGATTTGATTATGACAAATGACTCTGGATGACTCGGTTCGGCTCCGGTGCTATTTCTGTTGCGCCGACTGCTCTACGTGCGTGCGTGTGTGCGTTTGAGGGCGTGCGTGCCTGCCGCGTGATGACGGCATCGATACCGATACATTGGGATTGTGGGTCGTTTGTCCTCTTGGAACCGAGAATAACCATCAAGTACAAATGGAATTGTCTTAACTGAACAGCTTTATCAAAATGTCTAAGCTGATTTTAAATTAGTTTAATACAATTACCACATTCTACGGAGACTAACTTCCGCTATACTATATATTCAATTACATGTACCAGTAAGTGTAGCAAAATAAAACCGATAAATTACAATTTTTATAGAATTCGATGAGGAAATATTTGTACGAATTCCGTTGGTTTGCATCACTCAGTAGATTTCAAAATAAAATTGGTACGATCAAGTGTAAATTGAGTTGGGAATGAGTGCACGTATTTAAAAGCGCTTGGCAACTTCCACACATCTAAAAAACACTTGGTAATGAGGTTTTTATCAAGAAATTGAAGGATAGCGGTCGAATGAAACCCTATTGTGGCAGTAACCAAGTGATTTTAATCAATGTGAAATATCATATTAGCTTAGCCGTAAATATCTACTAGGATGTAGATGTTTCAAAGAACTATGCGAAGATTATGGAAAATCTTCGTTGTGTATGAATTAAAGGTTATAATTTTTAGGTCAAGATGTATGATTTATATGGAATATGTTAATGTGTATTTTTCGTAATACTGCAGTGTAGAACGTCCAAAAACAGCCCATTTTGCTTGCGTAATGGATAACAGTAATGTAGGTAACTGCATGTTAAACTTATCTTCATCCAGGACCAAAAGACAGATAAGATATATTTAATTCACTGAGAATGAATCTTTATTTCCTGGATGCAAGACTTTACGTGTAGAGACACCTTAAACACTATTCCTTGCATAATGAATAATAATAGAATAAGTGACTGAAAGAATTTGTTTTTTATCTAATGCCATGTAATATAATCTAATAATAATTAATGTAATGTTAATCTATCTTCCATTTGCCGAAAAATGACAACAGGATCCTGATTCGTTTAAGATGCTGGAGTGATATGCTATCTTTCCATCAATTTTGTACCTAAACAGAATATTCCTGATGTTTACCACTAAACAACTATGGTAGCAGCTGAAGGGACACAGGAGAACAACAAATTTGGTAGTTATAAAGGGGAGCGGAATTTTCATAAGAGACAATCGGCGATACGAGAAGAGATAGAGAAAGAAGTGGAGGAAGTCCGTCCCGTCTCCCTGCGTCATCCTCCTTTGGGATCTGCGAAATCCTTTAAGGGCAGCGGTCCGGAGGAAGGCAGAGATGAGATGGAAGGGGTAAATAACACCGCAATTTTCGCGCTCCGAAGGACAGAAATGTCGCTGGGACGGCTTCCGGGACCACGAAATCCACGCACACGAAGTGACACACACGTGTTCTCGGAGGGTGGTCCGGTCAGTTCGCGGGCGGTGCCTTTCATGGTCATCCTCGGATTTGTTTGCTGTATGTGTGTAAAGCTCGAAAATAAATATTAAAAATATCCCGAAAATCAAAACATATCAATTTCGGCATTACGTTTTATTTATGATCCTGAGTTCCTGATCTAGTGAGTTAACTTTTTAAACAACATATAATCATGTGAGAAACCGCTATCTATTGTTCGCAAACAATTGTGGGTTACCTTCTCTTAGGATAGTCTTTGTAAGTGAATAAGTGTATGATCCTGAAAAATCTTTCAAGCCAAACGTGTGACAATTAATAATCCTTTCTCTATTATTTGCGACAATAACGAGATAACTCTAATTTAATAAATAAAAAAAACATTATTTGATTCGAAATCTTAATTTTGATGAAATATTTTACACATTAATTAATTATTCTTTGTATTCACCACCTTATTATCAACATAAAAATAACACTCATTAGTTCATTTTCGGATGTAGACATAACACATAATCTTATTTACACAAATAATTAGGCTAGATTCACTTTTGATGTTATAAATTGCACATCAAAAGTTGAGTAAAATTATCGTTCGATGTGCGGATGATATACGATGAAGTGGATTAGTATCCATCGAAATTATAAATTACATCTACATTTTGATTATGCATGATGATGATAGTAGAACCACTAAATTGATTGCAATTATTTTATTATAATTAGGGAACAGTCAGAATTTAGAAATTAAGTCAAGTAAAGTCAAGGGCGTGGAATCCTAATTTTAGATGTGGCGTAGGTAAGTGACATTTACTGTGGGCGACGCATTCTCAGACTCTCGAGAACCGGCGTATTGGGTTTTCTTGATCTGATAGCTACAAATATATATCAAGATGAACATTGATAAATACTAACCCATACCGGGAATCGTACCCGGGACCACTTCTGCATAAGGCGAACTCTCTACACGCTAAGCTATCTGGGGGCCAATATTAAAGATGCTAGTTTATGTTCTCAATAACTTATCAACGATTATCTCAATTCTAGCTCATATCAACTGACTGTTCCTATCATATAGAGTCTACTGCATTAAAGAAACATACCACATAACCATCAGTCTTCAATCCGTGGATTATTTTGCATCTGCTCTCATCTGCATGAAACGCTGTTGTTTCTTCCTCTTCATTTCTTCACAGGACTTGCAATGAACGCCATTAATAATTTCTTGGATAAATTACAGTCTTGTTCTACCCTTGAAATTTTTCCTTGATGAAGCCTTACGATATAGTTTTATAATTTCCTTCATGACGGAGAATAGGACCGATACATTTGCATCTTCTTTTTACGATATTATTCCATATTATTTTTCTTCTCCGATTCTACGTAGAACCTCATCTTTCTAACTTTTTCGATCCAATACATTTGTAACATTTTCCTAAAACACCACATTTCGAATCATTCAAGATTTTTACTTTTCTTCTACCCTTACTGTCCATGTATTAGATTGGATTAGATTTAATAAACGAGCATAAAAATTCCCTCTTTCTGTTGGGCACATACGAGAATACATACATTTTGTAGTGTACATAAAGAAATAACAACATAAAATATCACAAAATTACATCACAAAGTAGGTACCTAACTGTACTTCAGAAAATAAAGAAATACATAGGAATCCATACATTTTATACGATGCATAAAAGAATATAGCATAAAATATTGCAACATTGATAACAAATATCACAGCATACATACTCGTATATTATAAAAATGTTTCAATGAATACAAAAACATGAAAATAAACTATAATTTCCACGCATGAATTCACAATATCAAAAAATTAAGTACTAGTTTATCATAGCAATTTTTGTAAGCAGACTTTGTTTGAATTATATTTGCGTGAAATATACCTATTGATAGGACACTGAAGAAGTCATTGCATAATTGTTGCATCCTGGCAATGGGCATTATTTCATTGCAGTTTTATTGCAGCCATATAATGTGCAATATGTAGGTATTTATGAAGATCTTTCAAATAAACCTCATTTTAACAAATATGCTCATCCCTCATACTACTAGATAAATATGAGCCATTGATAGCAGCTCTAGAGCAAATTCCTCCTTTCAAAACTGCCATAATCTTCCGCGGCGAGTACACACAAGAGGCTGAGGTCGCAAATTGGACGCTAAGCTTCGCTTATAAAATAAAACCCCGAGGGATTTCAACTCCGGTTCCCTTGGTTTCCGTTGCTCGAAGACGACGTCTACGTCACAGGTACGAGACTTAGCTGTCCGTCTGCAAGATGGACGAGGCAGCCTATGGAAACCCCTTCCTTCGAATGGCACACACTCGCATTCTATCGCCCTTCAAAAACGCCACCAAAAGATGCCGTCAATGCGTGCTTTCTCCCTCTCCGGATTCCTTCTTTCCCCTCTTCTATCGATTCCTTTTTCTTATTTTCTTTCGTTTTATTGTCTCCTCTTTCATCCCCTATTATCCCTGTTTTAGCTTTCGTACTGCCAGTGATTATCGATGAAATACAACCTCTTGGACACGAACTATATTTAAGAACTAGATTACACAGTAAATTGAAAATTTAGCTAATTCTTCCAATACGAGCCTATTTTGGAATCTAAGATGTTTGCTAATGGTGTACGCTAATGAAAAGTTTTCTAGATACCAATATTAATGCTTCTGCTACTATACCTTGTATAAGTTCTTAAAGAATATTAATTTTGTAAATGAAATATCATATTGAATATTCTGATTCATTGTTATAGCTATTCGTAATGTTGTCAATAATGTTTAAAAAATAAATCGAGGAATAAGTTTAAGTAGTCATCATCAATTTGAATAAATTCATCGCACAACCGTGCTTTTTTCTTATCGATCACCCTTCCATTTGAAACCGTTTCTTAGACCCTCTCTTTTGAAATACAGTATTCTTCATGACATTGCTGCAAAACCTTGCCTCCGCAATCCTCCACCATAATCTAAGAGATTAGTCCGAGTTTTATTACCGCAATCTAACGTACACATAATGTTCTGGCTTAGCTACTCAACATGCCTTTATGAAATAATCGTATCTCAAACTCAGAAACGATTTTAACGGTCGGACTCAGCAGCGAACTTTCATCGAGGATTAAAAGAATAAATAACGCAATAAAGGCGCGAGGAGGTCATGAACGTCAATTACTGAATTCCTTGTCACCAGAGTGAAAGCTAATTCCCTTAGCTATTTTTCCTTTATTGCACCTCGTGAAACCGAGTGTATCACAATTTTTATTTCTCATAAACATCGAGAATAATACACCGATTTGGTATCATTATCATCGAGCTATGATTTGAGGTCAGTAATCTGAGGCACTGCTATCGTTCATTTGTGCTTCCGGTAACCACTGCACTTTCCTTGATTTTGACACAACAAATCAAGACAGATCTTTTTCTTTTTTATACTTCTGTCAGGGGAAGAAATACTTGTACTACTTTGTGTTAGTTAACTATACCTCCAGATAAAGTCTGATAAGAAAAGTTAAACATTGTCAGAGAAAAAATATACTCTCGAGTAAAACAGTATCACCTTATTACCAAAATTATAACGCCACTTATTGGTTCCTTTTCGGATGTAGACATAAGACCTTATCATCGTAATAAGGCTGGATTAACTGTTGATTTTGTAAATTATACTGCAAAAGTTATATAAAATAAATCATTCGATATCAAGTGGAATGTTTACAGTATTAATCGAAATTATAAATAACATCTGCATTTTAATTAAGCATGACGATTATGATGCTCTTAAGAAATCGTCGCAATTAGTTTATTATAATAAGGGAATATTTAAAATTTATAAATAAAATGAGGAAAACCCAAAGGCACGGTATTCCATTTAGAGATATGGCTTACGCAAGCGAATTTTACTCTATAAAAATATACTCTTGTGTAATACAGTATTATTAAAAAAATATAAAACCAATGATATAACGATGCAATTATTCATGCTAGTTTAATTTTTAATTATTAAAACATTATATATAGTATATATCCTACTAAACGATTGTAAATTGGCACATTTTAAATCATGTCTTAGTAATTTACATAGAAATTTGGTCATCCGGTATCAATCTAGTAAATAATTTGCATCAAACTATATTTTGAACAATTTAAATCACAAATTTATAAATAATTAACACGAAATGCAGAGAAAACAGAAAAGTGCATAAAGAGCATCGGGCAAGACATAAGATCAAAAACTGTTCATGTTACACATTTATTCTTTAACAGAGGATATCTGAAATTCGGAAACGTTTAAAATATCACGTAAAGACTCATGCTAATAAAACACTTCTCAGGAGAAGCAAAATTGAAATGCAAATCTGAGAAATAACACGCAACCGATTCCACAACTCGCATTCAGCACGTCGAGAATTTTATCTCAGCTCGTTTTTTAAACACTTGAACCCATTAGAGAATAACCGCATGAATTACTGTTTATGAACTGGTCATTCCTCCGCAGTGGGGACCGCAAATATACCGTCCGCCCAAGACGTTTCACCCAATGTCCTTTCCCACCCCACGGCGTGCTTTCCACCCATCCGTCATCGAAATCTCACCCAGATGTGTCACGATAAAGTCACGGACCAGTACGAAACTACACCGACGGTGCTCAACAATGCCCATGCGTGAATGTTTCCAGAACAGTTAGGCCTCAACAATGCATCTGACAGCTCTCGAGTTTGGAATGATTGAAAACAGAAGTTGGCGAAAACAAATAACTGTAGGGATTTCGGTCTATATATGGACTCGCATGACCCGCTATGCATTCGGAAAGAGGGCAGGATGATCGATTGCCATTTATGCAAAAAAGAACAGCGAAATTCTTAGAAGCGACTAGCTGGTAAGAGAGCTAACGTGACGCTTGAATGTGATTTTTCGCTGTTTCCTGATCCGAAGGAGCCCTGGGGTAACTGCACACATTCCTAAGATACATCATTGTACATTATACACATTCCTAAGACCCCATCTTTTCTAGGTAAAAATCCTAAAGATCAAGAACATCGAACCCGCTACACACGGGCAAACAGCCACACACCTTTGGCTAAATGCTTCCTAAATATATCCCCTTTAATTTTTTATCCAATAAGCCTGCTAAATTCAGATAAATAAGCGGAAATCTTTACGATTTATATATATTAAATAATCTAAATATGATTTAAGTTTTTTTAATTTTATTAACATCAATTGAGTCATTTAAATTCGGCCTGAAGACACCTGAAGGAAAGCAGACGATAATGCAGTCATCGAAAGAAATAGTTACACAAAAAAACTCGAACATATGTAGAGAGCATACCAATAATTATATATGATTCAATTTGAATTATAGTATAACAATTAAACTAACCGTCTCTGCAGGATTGCATCTTTAAATAATCAGCGAATCCTATCTTCCCGACCATTGTCGTTTTAACAAGATTAAACACAGCCTGCTAAACGTAGAACATGTACTGTAACCTCTTAAACATACCCTCATATCCTTCGCCATAATCAATCTTCCAAAATTTCCTGCTATTTTGGCTTCAATGATCAGCTAAATTAAATCTAATAATACGGTAATCTGTATTTCAGAGAAATATATTCACTCTGTTTATGTCGGTAGTACATTTCCCTATATGTAAAGTATTCAGCCCTTACGCCAATTGGAACCTCACCTTCTCAAACATTAGCTACTCAGTGCTTGTAGGAGGATGTGGCTTACTAGGCAAGATGAGGATTGAGGTAGCTTGTCATTACTTCCCCCAACAATCAAGAATGCTATCACGATGACGCTACACGATGATACAACATTTTTATTAGTTCAATTTCCCAATAGATTGAGAATTTCAGCGAAGGTCTCAAGAGCTTGGAAAAGATACTCCCACTACCTTCTTTGAGAATTATAACATTCCTAGACCCTGACTATTTGACGTACATAAATTGGTTAAGCATAAAGATATGCCATTGAATGCCATTTAGCGTTCGACGCGTAAACGCGGTCTACTTGTAATCGAACAAACGATTGCAAAATCCTAAGGGATAAGGGGTATGTCCCTTAAGGGATTTGAGTCCTCTTCAATAGAATCACATTTTCTGAAAACATTACATCATTCACCTTTTCTCACAGTACTTCAAACAGCTAAACGTTCTGGAGTGACTCGTCTAAACTCGATAAAGAAAGAAGAATCCGCGTAAACACGTGTATACTGTTCGAACACTATGGTAAACGCATGTCCCTCTTCACCGTTGGGAAAAATACTGCTTTTATAGACAAAAATACGACAATGGAGGAAAAAGTGATGATTAATGATACCCAATAAGTGGAGAGTAACGTCTTAACTTTTCTGGAGATTGAGTTGTCTTCACCTGCCGAAGATTTCTCAAGGAAAACCCTTGGCTCAACCCTTTTCTCTCCCGTCTCCGAGAAATTAATGGATCTGATGACTCTCCATTTTTCATTGGCAATATTGAGCCGTGTTGAGTCCGAAGTGAAACACTTTGTCGCACCGAAAAGCTAACGACAGAGGGTTCGTGTTTGCTTGACATCTCACTCAAAATCGCATTAAGCAGGAAACCGAGGGTATGAATGAAACTACCAAAACGTCCACTGAAAAAGAATTCACACTTTTACTAATGAAAATGTGTTTCTTTGAAGGGAAAATACTACACTAAACCGGCAAAATTATTCAAAACTATATGTTATGGAGAGGGAATATTGATCTTCTTAGCCTTATGATCATTATGACGATAAGTTGATCATTTTCCTATTCACAAAACTAGGAAAACGACTATCGGTAATTTTATTATTATTATTAAAACCTATACTGTAGGAAGGAACCAATTGTAGTGGTTACAATACAGAAAATCAATAAATATTTCACCGGAAAATCAAATAATTGGAAGTGATATGAAACAGCTATTTTCCTACTAGGAACTAAGATATCTTAATCATACCTTGAAGGTTTTGAAACTGAAAATCGTGAAAATACAGAAGAAAAATTTGTATGTGGACGTTAAATTTAGTCAAAGCACTGGTTAAAAAAATAGTCATTTATAAAATGGTCATAAGAAAATTTTAATGGAACTGATTCAGACTCTATTTAATCAGTCTCCTCCTCAGTATTTATCGAGATAAATACAGAAATGAAGCCTTTGAGGGTGTATGTACTCTGTTATGGTCTTTAAACTTCCTCATTTCGTGTGAAGTAACAGCCTTCCTTAAGAACACACGAACCTTTTCCCATCTTCGATCACGGAAGAGTGCACCTCTTCCAAATCAGAGGAGCGAATCGGGCGTATCTAAGGACTTATTGACAATAATCGCATATCCCAATTTACTAGAGAAATGACGTGTGATGGATATCCGAACGAGTCCTTCTGCATCCCTTAGAATTTTTTCACCGCCTGAAAAAATTAAGAGGTGGAGGAATACACACGGAGAAGAGATAACCCGCAGGTATCTGAAGAGATTTTTTAGAGGACCATCTCCGTACAAGAATTTTCTTCTAGAGATTTTCTAAAAAGGGGTTAAAAAAACGGGGGTGAGTCTGCTACCCTCTCACGGAAAGTCCACCCCTTGAAATACACGCTTGGCCGCATCGAAGGGGGAGAAGTTTTGAACGGAAGCGGTAAGCAATCCATCACCCGGCAAAATCTTTTCTGCTCCTCCCCCTTACGACTGCCCACTCCTCCACCCCTCACTTGGGTGCTATTTCACCCTATTTAACTCTTTGCTCTCTTGGGCGCAAATAGAGTCCAGAGTACTCGAGTTTTTACTTACTTACTTTACTTTACTTGCAAGGGTGATCGAGAGTAGTCATTCATCAGATACCCAAGCACTTGAGTTCTCTAATAAATACTTTTACAACCCTTTAACAGCTGAATACTTTTCCAATTTCAAGCGCATTCGATGTTACACGATAAAATAATTCCTTTTCACATAGAATTTATTTCTTTCTGCCTACAAGAAGTTATTCTCAAATTTAATATTAATAATAGCTCCCGGATAGCCATGTGGACAGCGCGTTTGCCTTTGGTGAAAGCGGTCCCGGGTTCGATTCCCGGTGGGATCCAAGGTGCGAAATGGCCAAAGTTGTGGAAGCACTTTCAATAATACTACTTCTACTTGTATTAATATCTATTATATATAGATGCTTCTCCGGATTCATTCATATGTATACCTATATAGATAGATAGATAGGATACTAATTCACAGGCTAAACCACAAGCGTCGTCGACTTGAAATTTTTATGACTTATTGGCCATAGCGTGTAACCACCAGAAAAATTGCGATTTTGAACCTCAGTGTCATGGGTTCGATTCCAGAGGGCCCCAAAGTTCCGATTTTTCCCATTTGAAAGCATTGCTTTCATTTTCGGGATTAAAAAAAAATACTTCCCGGATGGATAGAGAATCAAAATCTAGGAGTCTATATATATGAAACATTAATGAGTTTTACAGAAAATATCCTGGGTTCGATGCTAGGACGATGCAAGAATCTGCCCTTTAAAATACATTGAGGTAGTTCTTTATTATTTTTTTATGAACTTATCGTAATGAGAGGACGTTCGTGCTTGGCTAGAAGATGTACGGTAAGAATTGGTTTAAGAAAAATACATTTATAAGACCGTCCTATCACTGGGTTTGATGCCAGAGCACATTAACCTTTCACTCATAAGGAATAAGAGGGAAGAGTAGGACGTCGTTTGAGGCAGTTGCAACAAATATATTCTGCTTGAATTTTCACACATAGTTAGAGGTGGTGATCTTCTACTGTGCTGCATAGTAAGTATAACCATAAAGACCCGGGTTCGATGCTGGTCGGTAAATACATCTCCCATATAAAACACATTGGGGTAGTTTTTCATTATTTTTTGACGCACTTATCGAAATGATAGGCAGTTCTTGTTTAGCTAGAAGACGTATATTAAGACTCAATTTAGGACAAACATATATATAAGACCACACTTTTCTTGGGTTCGATTCCAGAGCACATTGATATTTCTCACATAAGGAATATATGGGAAAAGGAGGACGTTGTTTGAGACAGTTAAAGCTAATATTTCTGCTTGAGTTTTCACACATAGTTAAAGATCTTCTGTTGTGCTGCATAGTAAGTATCACCATGAAGATCCGGGTTCGATGCCGGACGGAAAAATTGAAGCGAATTTTAAGAATATTTTCAATACTTTTCCTACTTTTGAGGACCCTCTCGATATGATGTCGACTTGAAATTTCTGTTATCAATATGCTTGCGGTATGCAAGCAACATTTTACTCGTAACATTAATGATTAAGCTCTTACTCATGCATTTCAAAACTCATAGAAGCAAGGGAATTCCTGTGCAAGGACGTGTTTGGCAATTAAATGTTTAAATTTAGCAGCTTCTCATAGAACTTTCCTGATTATGTAAGATCAAAACCAGAATTTTAATTTAAAATCTTTTTTTAATGGGGATGATATTACAAGAATGAAAGACTATTTAAATTGCTTCGCATCTTAGCAATAAAGTTGGAAGACTATAAATGCCACTCTTCTAATAAAGTTTTTAACAAACAAATCATGTCTAGATGAACTAATGGAATATATGATTTATATCAGAAATGGCCAAGATATATGGCAATGCGTGCTATATCCATTGGGTTCCCAATTCAAATAAGTTACATTTATTCTAAGCTAGTTGCATGAGCTTTAATATAGATATTGTTCCTGGATTACCTTATCTAATTGTCCTTATGAATTGTTACTCAACTCAATCAAAAGGGAAGATTAAGATTCGCTGTCTCCAAGCCTAGTTGATTTTAGTCTAAGTACAAACGAGATTTAACATTCGTTCTTGAATAATCAGAAAATATCTTTAAAAATTAGCAGAAAAGCAATTGAAGCAAATGTTTTCAAGAATGGTAGTAGTAGAGACATTAACGATAAGCAAAGGTATTAGAAAAATAAAAATATATATCGATTGAATTTTGAACTCCCTCCCATTAATGGTGGGTAACCAATACGGTATGCATACCTCCATAGAAATATATCTGTCCCCAAACCTTCACTCTTACTTCCAAGAATCCCCCCCACGTAACGCATCCATATTAACCAGAGCAGCACACGTGTGCAAATACAACACGCGTAGCAGTCCCAGCTCATTCACACTGCCTCCTCGCCCGGAACGTGTAAGTCAGCCATATCCCTGGAGACGCTTCCGTCAACTCCCTGAAGCGCTCTGTCAACCCTTCTACGGGACGCCCCTGGGCAACGAGACATTTCTCACGAAAGATAGAAATGAGGCGAAAAAGGGACGCGTCTGGGATGAAAGACCGCATTTTTCTGGATGGAAGTCTGACTGATCGCCGTCACTGGGTCCCTGGCCATGCCCAACTTATCCTTTGGTGCCTCAGTTTTTTCCCATGGCTTTCTCAAAGAAATCCTCTGAGGACTATGGCACTGAATAAAAAAGTCGCGCGAACTGAAAAGTTATGAGTAAGCGATAGACACCCTTGACTGAAAGGTTCGTCCGTCGCCCGTTGAAGTCACCGAGAGGGCGGTGCCATTCATGGATAGAAGGCGCTCCTTGAGGGAAAATGGTATAATGGATTCGACTTGGGCAGGGATGATTCCGATGTCAGAGACGGATGAAGATCCTTTGGGAGATGTTATAGGGAATAGTCGAGGTGGTCTTCGATGCCCCAGAGGATGGCATCCAGAAGTGTTTGCGATAGACGAGTTTCAAAGGGGTTTTGTTTAGGTGGCTTTCTCGCCCTGTGGATAGAAAAATTACATCCTGTGGATTCGGTTGAAAGGGAATTGATATTGGAATTTTATTCCACCTGTGAGTATCCCGGAAGTTATCTATCTTTATTTACAAAAACGAGCGACAAATATTAATCGATGCATTCCAGGGGTGAAAACCTATGCACCCGTTCATTCCACTGATTGTGAGTCTGAACATCAAAAAATAGCTACTGAAGGATTTGAGGTCTGTCAATGATTGAACTTCCACTGTAACTCTTCTAAAAGATTTTTATACGACCTTGGAAGAACCTTGTTGTATACCCAGTGTCCTTGATTATATATCGATCTTTACAACGGAGATGGAGATTACGAGTGACAAATATTAAACAAGTAATTTATAATTATTAATAACAGGCATAGGAAAGGGTTAGAACTGGGGTGGATCTAAAAAATTGCCAAGGAGGGGGTGAACCTGCCAAGGAGGGGCAGTTTAAGACGACTACCTTTAGAACTCATCTAAAATTAATTTTAAAATTCCATTTTTCGTTCTTAGACGCCGTTGAGGTATAATTATCAGAGAAAAACTTTAATCAGAATCAGACGAATCACTAGTACTAAAAAGTCATTACGAGTTGAGGAGTGATTGCCCAATTCACTCTCCATTGGTTCCACAACTGGTTTAGTGTGATATTTAGGCACATAATTCTATAGAAAGATTTATCTTCGTTTCTATATTTATCTTTCAATTTTATTTTTTACCTTACAGTGCAAAACATCACACCAATTTTGATTTTATGTGGTAAAACTCCGATATTTGAAACGTATTTATAAACCTATATATATATTAGACCTTTTTGGAAACTTATTGACATCTTACAGAACCAGAAAGGAACCTATTGCATCTACTCTACCGAGGATCACGTTTATCTTTCCTCTATAAAATCTGGTGAAAGTCACAAGGAAATGTTTAGTTTATTTAAAAGTTTTTCGTGACTTTCTACGATATCTAGCCAATTCATATTAATTATAACTGAAATGATATATGTTCCAAAAACTGATCGGAATTTCTCTTTTTTTTTTTTGAGGATAGTTACTTTGAAGCTTATAAATATTTAGAGGCTTATTCGAAACTTAATGCAATCCAAAATTGTCATTATTTCCTATCATTGGTCTACAGATTGCGTACACCACACCAGATCTTAATGCAGCAACCCTTATACTTAATATCCCCCTTAAAATTTATCTATGAATTTCTCTCCTAGTTATTTTCACTTCCCTTTTATTTGTATTGTTTGCAAATATGTTATATTATCACTTTAAATTGGTCACTACTGTATTTGATAAATTGATAAATAAATAAATGAAGAATAAATGAATAAATTGATTTAAATCTTATAATTTCAAAACTTCATTGAAAGTGTAATCATCAAAACGGCTGTCTTAATTCCAGTAAAGAACTCAAAAATTTGAATTGAATAATTTCTAAATATCACGGAAAGCAGCTGCTGAACAAGACGTAAAAAGTTATCCTAGATGAAAAGGCTACGTAATAGGGCTAACCGAAACGTATTACGAACGAATCAGATTTGTTACGCCTGAGGTCACCTTTGGGGCTAAAAAACTAGGCACATGTCCCCCTCAAATTCCCTTGAATACCCCAATGACGAACTTGGCACAATTGCCCACACTTACGGACGCAGAATTCGGAACATTCCTTACGGAAGAATAGGCGAGAAAGCTACAAAGGTATGGAGAATGGAAGGGAAAAAAATGGCAGCCTCCGAATGTGATTCAACCCGTATCTCACCTCTTCGCACACTCCCGGTTGCTTTGACCAGCCGCTAAGACCTAATACGGCCATCCGCCTCTATCTCCACCGGCTTAAACCCTTCTCACCAGAAGGAGACTTCAATGCCTCCCACAACTGCAGCCGTAACCCACCTTCCGTTTATTTAGCTCTTTTGCCGACAGGAAGCCATTGCCTCCCGCGGGAGCACGTTCGTACCCCCTTTTCTTTCCGTATCTGTTGGCCAAACCCTTTTATCTCCGTATCCCTTGCGCACGGATGAAGTTTTGCCATCTGACAGAAACGCGGGTGCTCCGTGGCGTCGCAGGAGGTTACTTCCGAATGGCCGACAGCGCAGACGTCCGTGTGTGTGTGGCCCTACCCACAACCCTCCGCTGCACACCCACCCAGCTGTAATCGGGGCGGTCTTTTCCTCAAAGATATTCTAATTTTTAAGGAACCGATCCAAAAGTTGGGAGAACTAGGTTTGTGCCCAGACTTTCTGTATCGGGGGATGATGGAGGAGATCAATTTACTTGAAGAAGTTGTCAAAATTTCAGCTTCTTGCTATGCTCTTACGAATATAGCTAAGGGAATTATATAAATTGCGGACAGTAAGATATTGTATATTATGTTTAAATTGCATATAAATTAATATTATATTACACTGCAAATTTTATCACCGTGTAAAATATTTTCTATCGGTAAAAGATCAGTAAAACGTATGGAGTGAGATGAGTACAACGGACGGTGTGCGATTTAGTATAAATAAGATAAAACTATACGTAAAGAAAAAGAACGACTACTGGAAATCTTCGATTTGTGTATGCGCGAAGGAGTTTAGAATAATAAGTTTGCATACGAGATAGGCTGGCAGTTACTGCGAAGAATAAATCAAAGGGAACTGATTGAAGGAGACATAAAGGCAAAATTCAACTGAAAAGGACATCAATATCAAAATATAAGCTTTGATTGCTCTCCGATATGTTTCAGCGAGTGTTTCATAATAAGTAGAGAATGGTCTATCCAATCCAATGGGATCTCATTAATAATTACTTACATTTCTGATCAAATAATCAATTTGTTGGATGGCTGTTTTCCAGATAATGAGTAGTCAACCTTAGAATTGGGCAAATTGTTTATAAGCATAAGTAAAATGTGAAAACTTGTTTCTCTCCCTCAACAGTAATTCTAACATTCAAAGACTGTGTATTAATGAACGATGTCAATTGTATTCATTAAATTATTAAATTTATTTAACAATCGAATTTATAACGCATTGACTTCAATCCTCTTGGATGTACCCTGGCTCACAATTAAGAACCAAGATAAGAGTTCAATAAGTACTGGAGAAAGTGAATGCTTATTCGAGCATTCAAGAAAGAGCACTTCTTTCGTATTACTACTTTCCATTATTACTATCCATAATATCTTTGACAATTTTTTAAATCTAAGGCTATGAGAAAAGGTGACTAATAAAGAGAAAACTCGAAAACCTTTAACAAGTAAGAAATATTTCTGCAGTAGGGAGATTATGTGGAAAGATCACTTCCCTAGACACGTTATCAATTACAGAGACACAATAGCGAAACTTTATTACCTTCATGAAAGGGTATCGATTCATTTACTTCTCGATTTAGGAAGTGTTATAAAGATATGAAAGTCGTTTTCCCCATTATGTAGACGGGAGTGGCCGTGAAATTTATGTCACCACTTTTGCAACTGTTGGAGCATCTAAAAGACTTGGTGGGTGAGAATATTTTAACGAAAACCATAAGTCTCTTAGAATGGCTTATAGTTAATGACTTTAGTTTATGAATAGGTACCTGGAGAAAATATTGAAAATAGTAAGATGACAGGATGTATAGAATTTTGTATTACCGGTGCACTCGAATCCTGAAATCCAATTACAGTAAAAAATAAGTTGCATAATTTTTCCGACTGGTGAGAAAACCCGTAACGTTTATGCTCTGCAGTCCATTGATATTAAAAACAAGTATTGGGATGACTAGTTATTGATAAAGATGAAATTAATCTAGACACGCCTTATAAGATAGAAGTTGTGTTTATAGATCTACAATTATCTACAATTTTATTATGAAATTTATATTCTTATTTTATCGCTTTTTCCGCACTCTAAGTATTATATTATTAGCTTTCTCTGAATCTAGCGGGTAGATCCTTAATTTATTGATAACTCAGACCCTCTTACATGAGATAATAGGTAAAAGCTATTAGAGGAGATGAGACTTACTAGGTAAGATAAGGAGAGAGACACCACTGCTTTCCTCACCAAGACAGAATGCTATAAGCGGAAAATTCCCATGTAATTGAAGTATGTATTTACACTCCTGGCCAAAATTAACGCAGCACCGGCCGTAAGGATCGCTAGGGAGGTGCTGCGTCAATTTTGGCCAGGAGTGTACAATGACTCTTCAATTATCACCTTAATTAGTGCTGTATTAACCATCACTCATACCTCAGTATTTCCCATTTCATCACAGCCATGAAGAAGACTTACAAAAGTAAATGAAAGATACATTTTTCTCTATCCAGTAACAAATGACAGTACGAATTATCAGGTATCCAATTAAAAAGCAATGGTAAATTAGCGGCACTTGTCCCCATTAGAATATGTCCCATGGAATACTCATAGTTTTGGCATCAGTGACCATCTGAAGTCCTTTGCCGTACGCAATGCCACGCCGACCAGAAAGAGATCTAATGGGAGAAGCGCCCCCCGCGGAGAAGATTAGAATGTTCCGCGGTCAGCCGACACGAAAAAGAGACCACCGTAACGCCTTTCAAGGCGGCAGAGAGGGGAAAATAAATGGCGTGTAAAAGAGGGATGACAAAATGGAAATGAATGAGGGATGTGAAGGCGGAGGAATGCTAATGGACATAACAATCTTCTCCTGGGATACTCGAGGGACGGAGGAGTGTTAGGGGGAAGTAGGTCCACCAAGAGCGAAAAGTTATCTTTTTTAAATAATTCATGGTTAAAGATTTTGTATTAAGAGTTTATCAAACTCGGTGTGCCTACATCAAAAACTTTAACATTGGAATATTTATATTATCTATGCCTACCAAATATTGGTTAGATAGAATAGGAGACTTCTAGTCAAAATGTCATAAGAATAAATACGATTAATTATTATTATTATAAAAACACTCAGTAACTTTTGCGGAATGTTATCTGTGAAAGCTTATAAGTGTTTTTATTTTATTTAGTATTTTCCACAAAGTTGAGCATAGTCATATCAGATTCATTACTATAAATAGCTGGATGTCAAAAAAATATAGCGTTTTGTATCAAAATCGGGATCTGTACATAAATTAGAAATTTTAACCGAGTAGTAAAATTGAAATGATATAATGTAAAGCTAATAACGTTTTTAATAGGGGAAAATTCAGACATAAAGATCTCTTGTTCGGGCTTCTGCATAGCCTGCTTTGGCGAAGGATGCCCAGGGTTCGATTACCGGTGGGAGCCTACGTGCGATGTGACATAATTTGTAGAAGCACTTTGAAGAATAGTAGTAAAAAGTCTCTTGTAACTTAAAAAAGATTTCGACCCTGCCTAAATTTGAACCTGGAATATCCTCAGACACAATATCCACAGCACCACGTAGCTTTGAATCGATTATAGTAAAATTCATAAAAAAATCTATCCTTTGAATAAACTACCATAAAGGTCTAAACTGATGGTATTCAATAAAAGTTGAAAAAACAAGGAAGTGTTGTTTTTCCCTGACATTCATAGATGGCGTTTCACTATGTCTGACTAGATCATCTGAGTTAAAATAAAATTCTATTTTTGGTGATTAATAAATAATCTTCAACCATAATTAAGTTGTTACGGCTTTTATGACGAGGTCGAAACAGTAGAACTCAATTAGTTATCGTGAACCGTAAGTAAACACGGTGATGATTGCAATCCTATAATGTAGCATTATTTAAGGTAAAATTAGGTTTAAAACGTATAAATCGTCATTCTGGGTGTAACGGTTTAATATATTATAATACAATATATATTATAATACAATATATATTATAATACAATATATATTATAATACAATATATATTATAATACAATATATATTATAATACAATATATGAATAATAGATTTATGAACCGAAATGAGTAAAGAATTCAACCGAATGAAATAATCGAGATAAACTTATTAATGTGGCTTATAAAGATACAGGGAACAAACCGAGCAAGTGGATACCGCATGTACATTTATTTCTTTAATTGAACATGAAATAAAAGAATGAACCAAGTTGGAAAAAAGGGCGGCGTATAAGGGTTGAGAGGTCAGAGTCGGATGGAAACACGGCGGGGAAAATATCTTTCTTTCTTTAGTCTTTTCGCACGTCACTAGGGACATAAACCACTCTACGGGTCGTCCTCTTCCTCATCTCTCCTTTTTTACTTCTTCCAATTCCGTTTCCTTCTCGGATTCATAAACTAGGCTTAAAAACAGAGTGCTCAGAATGAAACTATTGATTGGGTTGCTTGCCGTATTTCTGTTTACCTGCGGCGTTAGTTAAATAACAAACGTTGGATAGGAATTTACAGCTGCATATTGGTGCTTGCCACATGAATATGCTTATTTCTATACGTATACAAGTCTATAATATTATGACCAGAGCCTGCCTGAGTTGTAAGCAGAACGAGTAGCCTAGGTGCAAGAGGCCTGTTCAGTTGCCGGAGAGGGAATTCTCAGACTAAAGATTTAGTACCCTTCTCTCATATTAATAATTCAATATTTCAATCTAAGAACAATTTTGATACAACAACTCTTTGCCATAAACACGTGCCTTTATGTATCATCAATTCAATAAGCGATTGCAATGTAATAGTGACTGTAAACATACATTGTTATCACATTGGTTTGATCTCAACGTAATATCCTAAGCCAGGGGAGGCGAATCTATGGTACGCGTATCCAAAATTGGTTTCTTCAGAATTATTTTGGCATCCATGGATCTGACGGCATTATCCTTTTCATTCTTCACTTGAAAATTCACGTTACCGAGTAAATTAATATAAAGTTACCAGGTCAACATTTCGATAGTTGACACCATCAACCTCATAAATCCCACTGCGGGGTATCAATTATCATCTGAGAACGGAATATTTTTCCTTATTACGCAGGTGAACCAAAATTGGCTAATTAAGCGTCATACAATCGTGTGTTCATATTCGTTGAATATCGATTAATTGAAAAATCTGTAACTTTTTTCGTTCATTGTAAAAATGTTAGCTATCAATGGCAAGTGTAAAAGCCTTGAATAAGGATATTAAATAATTTTTGCAATGGCCAACCTGGCTAATGAAGAGAAATGTAATGATTATATGACAAACCAGACTAATGAAAAAAAATCTAGGTATTGATTATAATGACATCGTTTTTTCTTTTCTTACCTTCTAAAAATAAAGTCCCATGAAATCAACAGTCATCAGCTGCAAGCAGCCTCTGCTCTACTCCAAATTTCCGAAAGAAAAAGATTATATTTAAGAAGGATAATTAGAAACAGATCATGGAGTACTTCATTGCCATAATTACCTTTAAAAGGGAGAGATCTCTTCTTTGAAGCACCGAAAGAAACTTCCAGTTCTGAAGAAAACATATTTTTAGTCATAAGCATATTTATTAGTAAGTTGTTAATAAATGACTGAATTTTTCAGCGCGTTAACGGAACATTTTCACACATTAAAATATCCGAAACGAACTGAGAAGATGGTGTAACTTAATTAGAAAAGTTAGGAGCTTGTTCCGATTACGCAATGAACCATTCAGTTTTACGATAACGACAGAAAGCCTTATAACCTTATAGCGATCCCTAACCACAAGTACGCCTAGTAAATGAAAATGGCTCTTAAATCTTATCTAAATCTACGTTGAATCTCTTCTTGTTGGCATCACTTTTAACCAATTACCAAGCCTATCTTGTATGTCTCTGAAGTAAGACCTGGTAGCCGTTCCATTAAAAATTGACTTTTAAAACAAACGCCGAGGTTATCAAAACCTAAGCACCAACCTATTTTGCGATAGTGAGAATAGGAAAGGGAATCAGCGAAAAATTTTCAAACGTTGGAGAAGAAAGGAAGGAAGATTAGTGAGGAAAAGTGGAACAGAAGTACATACAATACCGAGTTTTTAAGGACTATAAGTTTTTATTGAAAGTCAATACGTTCTGCACTGTATTGATAGGACAAGAAGAGACTCTTTGCTCAACGTTAGTAAAAACGTTAGTCTGCGGAAGTCGTCTTTCTACCTCGATGAGGTTTAACTTCTTTCTCCATCCGGTGGGTGCACCATCTGCGAAGAGTTATCACTGACCTTATGATTAAATTAATCCATCGGCGGGTGAATCCTCTTGCCCCCAGCAGATTCTGTTACGAAAGAAATAATCAAATCAATTGACTGATACTGAAAGAAGTTTGTAATTTTCATATTGCATTTTAAATAGTAATAATAAAGGCATGACCATAAATATAAAATAAGATGTATAAAGCAAAAAAACTGATAATCGGAAATATTCTTATTGAGGAATGGAATAGTCTGCCTCCAGAAGTATTTGAACCTTTTCCAATAAATACTAAATGGTTTGTTAACTTTATTAGTAAATTGAATACTTCGAAGAGTGAGCATGTTGTTGACGAAATGTGAGACAAGTAGGGGATTGCCTGGTAGGGTGAAGTACCGTGGGGACATCGTGGGCACCGTGGCCGCTAAGGTAGCCGTGAAGGCCTATCAGGGACTCTGAAAAATCTTGCATGATAAGTATTTGACAAATAATGCTATGCTATTTCTAGATTATATAAATATATGTTTAAATTTTTATGGATCCATTTCGTGTAGTGTATAATTATATTTTAATACTTATTATATATATATTTTTTTACTACTTTTATGTCATTATATTTTATGCAAATGGGTTACAGTATAGAAACATAGGATTTGACTTTTTGCTGTTTTATAAGATACGTCGCCACCTGTCCTGTAACTAACTGCGGCGGTAATGCACAATAAAATAAAATAAATATAATTTCTCTAAAACCCTCTTTTTCTAAAAAACGGAGAAAGATCCAAATTACATCCACTTCAACAATTCTTACTATTTAAAAACATTCACAAGCATTACTACACAAAAATCATCCAATTACCAGGGATTCAAACCTCAGACTTTGGTGTTGGAGCGCTAGCACGCTAACCAATCCACCACCACAGCCGGTATTAAATGGAGATATTCTTTATCCTAGACCAGTAAAATCATCTAATTTTACCAGTATACAAAGAGATGATTAGAATAGATAATATTGTAGAATATCAAGCCTAATGTTCAATATTATCCGCTCTCCAACGAAGTCGCAATATACTTAACGGTCCTGTAGAGACGGTAGCTGCTCTTGATATGCTGATTGGGTTTCCTCCCTGGATTCTTATCCAGTTAGGTAAAATAGCGAGCGTAAGTAATACTATTACTATAGCACCTACCACTAGTGTGGTACTAGTAACATCAATCAATTTATTCAAATTTTGACAATTCTAACAAGAAATGTCCGTCGTGTTGGGAATAATTACTAGCTTAATTGTCTTACATTAGAGACAATTATTGCTTTAGGCTTATTATCATTAAGAATTAAAATCGATAAACCTCTAAGTTGATTTTAACCGCTTTGACCTCTAACTGGATTTATAATGACGACCATCATTGCATTATCATTATGATCTTAAAAAAAATAAATTCATGAACGTTATAATCTGAGCTGATACGGCAATAAAGTGAAAACAAATAACGGAAAAAAACACTAATATCGAACGTGAGAAATTATAGATTAAACCATGTACAGGATATTTCAGCTTTTTGTGGAGGGAAATACTGATGCACCTTACAAAGTGTTGAACTGAGAGATAAAAAAACTAAACCTATAATAAGCTGAAGCGGGATCGCCGCGGAATTCGGTATCCCGCTGGACATCTTCTCAGGCCAATAACGACTCCCAAATTTCTAATTCAAATTAGGCAGACCTCTAAATCGGAGAATTTGGAAACGATTGTTCTCCATAATAGTGCGGATTCCTCTTTGTTTCTGCTCTGGGGGACGCTCTGTTTATGAAATCTCTCGTAGGAGATGAATGAGAGGCCGAGTCCCGTTGAGAGCACGTGCATCAGAATAGGGAAAGAAATGTTTTGATGAGGAGACAGGTTGAAAGAGGGGTTGCTCATAATGGGGAAACGGATAGATGAAATGGACCAACAAGGAAATGAACGGGATGGAAATGAGTTCGCTAGGAAATGGATAAAGAAGAATGGAGAAGGAATGAAAGAACTCAGGGACGTATCCACTATTAGCAGCATTACTTGCTAGCTGAGAGTTTCGCTTCAAGTAGGGACTCAATTTGAGCTGCGTATAAAATAGTATAAACTATTCACATTACTCATTCAACTGATAGCAATGTAACATCATTCCTTATCTAATTTATTTACTTATTTGTTGTCCAATGCAAGTTGCCATGGTTGGCAACTTGCGTTGGATACCATAGCAATCAGATTAACAAATAAACTACATCATGAAAGTAAATGAAATACCAGGGAGGGAAATCAAATAAAAGAGCTAAGAGTGCTAATTATGAAATAAATTAATGTAGACTTTAAAAAATGGTCAAACGAATTTTTTGTGTGGATAAAATTTGAAATGTTTGTGGTAAGCGGAGGAAAATAGCAGATTTCAACTGATGGAAATGATACTCGCAGCCCATTCCTAAGTATTTTGGATTTTTTTTAACGCTGTAGCAATCAAAATCTATATAGTGATCTATGTTTACTTTAATAGAAGACAGAAAACTTTATTTGACTTATTTTTCATTCTTGGTTTATTTTCTCCAGCGCAGTCTTTGGTCTAAACTTTTAGCCGCGACCTCTTTCAGTCAAAATTCGCTTCTGAATGAAGAAAAAAGTGAATGTAATTGTAACGAGAGGTAGATTGATTACCGTAGATAGGAAACCATGAAGAAATGGTTCATAAAAGTAATGATTTATTTCAGCTATATGAGAAAAGGTGACAGAAAGATCAAAATACCTTTCATAAACATTTGTAAGTTGAAATGCATGGGAGAAGTTGACCAACTAAGGCTTCCAACTTCTCCTATTTCTAAGGAGAAGTATTTTACTCAAACGTCAAGGGAAATTCCTCTGCAAAAAATTGCCCGTTTGAAAATGTTTGCACGATTTTTTATTCTTCCTCTGGAGCACACTATTCCGATGGGGGAATCGAAAATCACATTGGCCTATTCGTCTTTGTTAAACTCTCTTCTAAAACGTTTTGTAGCGTTGCAGTTACAGCGCTTTTGTGAAATTTCCATCCCAAATACTATTTCTTTCATCTCCGCTCTGCTTCCCTTACCTATTCTGATTCGGTATCGAATTTTTCTTTTATTAGGTCCATAACTGATTTTTAAGCGAATTCCTTGCGCACTATCCTAATTCCCACGAGAGGCTCTTCAATTACTTTCCCCCGGGGCGCTTAAGCACCCAGAGGCGACCATGTTTCTAAGCAAACCATTGCCTCGGTAACAAGATTAAGTACTCAAATACCACCGGAATTCCGCTTCCTCCAAAACATCACTCAAGACAACTTTAAGTACCTATAGACAAAACCTAGTCGGATGGAAACGTACATAGGTCCGGACCACTCCCTGCAAGCCCTTGAAAACCTCCTCATTGGCTACGGCCACAACACCGCACCTCCAAACCCCTCTAATCCACCTCGTGACCGAAAATTTCCGCGTTATGAGTAGACATTACGACCGCAACAACAGAGCCACCCAGACGGATTATTTTTAACGCACATCTTGATGGCTTTCACGGGAACTGGGAGTGCCTGCCGGAGGTGCCGGTGTTTGGTGTTAGGCCCTCTGGACCGCCGCATAGGAGGGGAGAGCGGTTGAAAAGAGAGGGCGGGTGGTGTGAGAGATTAGGTCATTACCCATTCAACACTCGTCTCACGCAAAATGTCCCCTCCAATATTCTCTTAAAGGGAACAGGACCACAAGCCGCCCTCCGAGGGAGTTCAACAGCCATTCTTCCTCCTCCCCTACGTCTGTCACTCCGACATCGGCCCGTCTTCAAAACACGTCCCAACGCCTTTCATAAAAGTGAACCGTATGCATAACTCTCCTTCTTTCATTACCCTCTCCCTTTTCCCTATCTTTCGTCCGTGGTTGGGAAAAAGAGGCCGAAAGCCTTGGAAACGAAGTGGGTAAATACTGGGTCCTTGTTTAATTGGCCGATGCGTTTCTGGCGATGGATAGGCAAATACCGAAATTTGGCGGCTCGCGATACCTATTTATATCTACTTTCATACTCTATCCACGCCTCTGACAAAAGTTAAGGGATGGATGAACCACTCAATATATCTCCTTAATGTTATTCTATCGTATAGTATCTTTAGTGGAACTAATTCACTTCTGTATCCACCAATAAAATAAGTAATGAATGTAATTTAAATTAATATATAATAATAAACGTAAGTTCTAAACTTGCAGACTTTTGGCTAATGGCAAAGGGTACAAACACTTTGCATTCTATTTTCTTAGTTAAGCACTGTCGCGTACCGTTCGTAGAAGAAATTAATTATCGAGACTAAAAGTGTTAACAAATATTTCACTAAATCTTTCGCAGTATACGATCAATATAAGTAGCAAGATTGACGTACGATAACTCTCTAGAATAGTCTATGATATCCTCTACAAATCTTGGGTATCCTTCTCCAAGAAATAAAAAAGGAATTACCATAGTCATAAAGAGTCATTCGAATAAACGATTTCCTCTTAGATTAAGCATTTATAAGCATCAGCAGGTTTAAATGTAATTAGAAATATCTAGAACAAATTTGACTTATTTTTTTGTCAAAATGGCATTGAATTCAGATAATTAAAATTTTTATATACATATTACACATTTGATATGTGTAATTTCTGGTCAGAGATTTTATTTGTGAAAGAAAATGTAAGCTAATTAATTTTCTTAATACTTTCAGACAATTCAAAAATGACAATTTCAAAAATAAATCGCCATCACTGTTCGAAACCCCTATATACTAAGTGGTGTCTGATCAGTCTACGTAGCAGTATGATATACTGTATGCCACTGAATATACATTACCTATTTACCGTCAAATAATGGTTATTAGCCGTAGCTTTGTGACGAAAAATGTACGATATTCCCATCTTTGACCAATCAAAACACAAAGGAGCATATTTATTTAAGGCAGCAGACGATAGGTTTCACATTTTAAGGATTACCACACAAACCGTGTAATTCACTCCGAAGATCTAGTCGGAAACCGAATGCAAAAACAAAGCACGACATCCAGACATCCCTCTCTTATTAATCCCCACCACCAACGGCCGACCTTTTTTAATGCCACCGGATTTCCATGGAGTCTCTCACGTGCTCCAAAAGCTTTTTCATCTCTATTTTCATTCTTCGCCTCGTCATACGCGTAGACGTCGTGACAGGCACCTCACGCTCACGGAAGACTATGGAGGGGTGTCGTAGATGTCTTTTTTTAAGGGTCGGACAGAAGGGAAAATAGAAATGGAGCGTAGAGGGTCGGAGAGTTAGTGGCTTTCACGAAAATGCCTTCCACTCCTATCCCAGCATAGCCCACCCCCTCCCTCTGTAGTCCTCACTCTTGGGCTTGCATACCTATCAGAAGGGACCTCATCTTTGAGAAATACCCACCATTCTACCTTTTCCTATTGCCCCTCTTTTGCACGTAATTTTTTCATCTAAATCAACTTCCTATCATGCTGTTTTATTCGCATTTAGTAGATAATTCTTTATTTCAACTACTTATATTATTTGACATCTAATATCAGTATATAAGGTCTTTATGAAGAGACAACGACGAATGACCTTGGTAGAAATATCAGGTAAAGACTCATTTTTTACCAAATTAAAACTTTAAATATGTCATTAAGGGAACGTAAGATTAGAATGCATGAATCTGACTACATCGCTGAAAATGGCCATAAATAAAATATTTCTTCGTCAAAACAAAGGGCAGATGTATAAACATATCATTTTCTGAATAAGGCTATAACGAGTGAACGAATGAACCTCTTCCTCAATCCCTCAGTTTTCACGAGGAAGAAATAGAAATATTTAGAAGTTACTAAAAAAAGTTTTACCTAGACCGGTTTCGACTATGTCAAGTCAAATTTGAAAGTTACTTTGCAGAGACTACAAACGATTTTTATTTCTACATCTATGGTGCTCCATCATGTAAAACTAAAAATATCGAGTAAACTCACTTTTTCATACTTAGAATGAAATAAATTACTAGTTAATCATGGTGTTAGTTTGATCACACAAAAGAAAAACTCACTTGGTCGAGTCCAAAATATTTTTAAATTAGCTGCGATGGCTAAGGTCATTTCGCACTCATGATTTACCACCAAAAAATGAACCAGGGGCTGCTCTATTTATTAGGCCATCTGGGAAACTAAATATGATGTAATTTAGGGGTAAATACAATATAAGAGTTAGGTGATCGTATTTAAGTGATTAATTTATTATTTCCTATAAGGTTTTTGGAATAATATTTTCCTTAATTGAACATGGTAGCGAGTGGGAAGTGGCGATCAGGAGTGGGGTAGTTTGTTGTTACATTCCTGAAAAGATTGTGATCCAGAATTTTGAGAATGTACGAGAGGAGAAAATCCGTAAATCCGCGCATTTTTCTCCGTAAGAAATTTTCCACTCATAAGATAAGATGACTGGAAAAAATATTTAACGCAAAAATATAACACCGATTTATAATGAATAACATGTTAATATGCCTACTCATCTGCTCTTTGCCTAATTGCAGATGTGTTAGGGCAGTATTCCGATGAGTTTTTAGAGAAAGAAGACGAATTTGTAAATAAGAAAGAACATAAACAGTTTGTCCATCTGTGTTCTTCCCCTTCTTTTCCTCGCCCACTCGCCCTGTGCAGGTGTAAAGACCCTGCGAATCGAACGGACGGGTTCTTTCAAACCGGGCGCCGCCGACTCCCAAAAGAAATCCCCGCTCGTTCTATAATCTGCCCTTTTCCCCTCTCTTTTCATCCCCACACCATATCTCTATCCTAACCGCCCACTCTTTCCCTCTCTTTCAAAGCGAAATACCGAAGATTCCCAAAAAGAACAATCCACTTTCCGGACGCCCTCTTCATACGAATGTATGCTCTATAGTCTATAGTATGTTGTATAAGGAAAGCAAGGGAAAACTACCTCACTCCTCATCCTTCCTAGTAAACTTCATTTCTCTCGGCAAGCACTTAGTTGCTTGTTTCAGAGGGGGTGAGGCACCAACCGGCCTTCAGGCTGAATACTTTACATATACTGTAGAATGATATGATTTCTTGTGAATCACACTAAAATATGTTCTTTTGATTATATTTCTTATGATTGTTGTTTTGGTTATGCTGACATTTTATTTGATTGCGAATTTTCCTTTTGAACGTTAACTTTACAATTTATTGCATAATTATTTTTTACTGTGTTTTCTCGCTTTTTCACCCCCTTCTCTGTGGGTGTTTTTTCCAGTTACGTCTATTTTTTCTTCTTTTTCAACCCTCAGTTGAGAAGATTTTTTCTCACTCTGTACACTTTCTATTCCTTTTAATTACTAACTTCGCTAATTATATCGACATACGAGGTAAGGTGGTAGAGATGCCCACATGGGCCTAACCTCGACAAACGATGGTATATCTACCTACCTATCTATCTCTTCATCGCTTGTAACCAATCTCAAAAAATATGATCCAACTCGAAAATAGATCCTGGGAACGTTTTTCCCGTGTTTTTGTGATACTATGTTCAGACTCTAATCCTAAATTTATTTACGTTTGTGCGCACAGATGGATTACGTTCGTCTATGGAGACAAATGAAGGATCACAAGCGGATTTATGATGGGCCACGCTATTCGAGTTTGCAGTATTAATGGAACAATTTGGAGAGCAAAATTATTCCCTGATTACACATTTTTTATATAGGATTCACAGTTTCGAGCTATACGATTATCTTAGGGTTAACTTGCTACAAGGAAACAACTGGTCAGCTTAAGATTAACTTTTGTACACAATAGGTCCCGTTTTACCAGGTGTAAAAATATGAAACCGGAATTTCCCTATAGATGGGGCTCGCTATCAGTTTAAAGACCGTAAGACCGCTTCTGCAGCGCCATATTCTCCCTCTAACAGCTGAAAAAGTTTGTCAACACGCAATAACCTAAATTTTATACACCGGTATATTTTTCTATAACCTCAAACATGCCGAGTTTTGTGCCTACGAACTATGATTTGCGGGCAGTATTGGTTTTCTGCTATAATTTGAAGAAAACTGCTGCAGAATCACATAGAATGCTTGTCGAAGCATACGGTGAACATGGTAGTAGTAGTAGTAGTATTGTTAAAAGTGCTTCGACAGCTTAGGTCATTTCGCACATTGGCTCCCACCGGGAATCGAACCCGGGACCGCTTTCACCAAAGGCGAACGCGCTGTCCACATAACTATCCGGGAGCCCGGTGAACATGCTCTTGGCAAAAATCAGTGCCTTGAGTGGTTTAAAAAAAATAAAAGTGGTGATTTTAACGTGGAAAACGAGGACCGAGGGAAACCACCGAAAAAGTTTGAAGACAAGGACTTTCAAGCCTTATTGGATGAAAACGATACTTTACGATGATTTACGATTATTTACGATACTTACGACAATTTTCAAATAACAGAAGTGTGATGTTTACAAAAATATTCCGGTTTCTTACTTCTACACCGGTATTTATATCTATTGCATTTGCTTTTGCTTTCTTATACATTCCGTATAAAATTGTGATGAAATTCTATCACTAGCTTTATTTTTCCCAATTTAAGTTTAAATGTTTAGATTTCATAGATCACTTTCAAGACTATGTCAACAATAATTTTAACCAATTATTTTTATTTATAAATCACCACTTGAGTTTAGGAGCGAAGAAAGGCATTTTTAATCAAACTAGAGAACTCCGAGGGATAACTATGCTGATGAACAACCTAAATCCTCATAAAACCTTTAACGGCTTGGCGTAATGCGACGAAGATTCTTCACTCCGAAGATCTCCATAGAATGGAAAAGTTAGACACATATAATTACAAAAATGTTCATAAATAAAAATAAGACGGGAAAGAACTTTCTAGTACACCAGAGTACGTACTAAGTGATTCAAAACAACTGAGTGATGGAAAGCGTCATAAGGAATATGGCGAAAACTTGAATAGTAAGTAATGGATACCCATAAAAAAGAATTATTAAGCCATTTAAAAGAATTGCGAATTTAAAAAACGAAAAGAATTAAATGCATTTACGCCTTCAGTGGTTGTTAGTGATGATGCACATAGGCGCTGAATTGCTAAACACTTCTCCGTGGCGAAAGTTCTTCTTTTCCAAACTCCATTAAGCGCTAATTTAATATTCGTTCTGGTGAGTCAGTTGCAATAATAAGTTGAATTAAAGCTATGGTTGTAATTCACTTTACCAGGTCATTCCTCTAAAGCACTGGATAATGACGCAACGCGGAAGGTGAAGGAGTTAGAATCTAAATGCATTTCTACCAATTGTACTCCACTACCTCAGCACTCGCTTTATTATAGGTGGAAATAAGAAATATACATAAGTAAGCGTATTTTCTTGTAAAATATCTTTCTTGATTTCCATTTTTTTTATATTTTCAGTGTCCAAGGAAAATTAATCACTAATTTGCGGAAATATTTGACATCCAAAGAAGTGTATTAGTTTAAATAAAAATCTATTAAACATATATTTAGCCTAAAGATTGATGATGTATTTTAGAAATCGAACCAAGTTGTATGCCAACAGAAAGCTCTAATTTTTTAGTTTCAAAAGAGATTACACATTGTTTTGTGTATTTGAAAATATTTGAGGAACGGGAGTTTAACAGAGATCGCGCTCGTTGTATTTCACAATATTTTGAAAACATTGTCAATCCGCCATTTTTTTAATAATCAAACTATTGGTCTGAAAATAGACTAAAACATTTCTATTGCGGCCATGAATGCTATTACCAGTGTTTACTGAGAGCCGAACATATCTTTATTTATATGTCTGGTTTGGCGTGGAATGGCCAAAATCTAATATTCGATGCGATACATCCGTAACAATTTGATTCTTTTTCATTTGCTTACTTTTTTAGAATTCTGATTTTATTATGTGAATTCAAGAGTTATTTAGCCTGTTCTTACTCTGTTCTGAGATGATGTAATCATAATTTGAATTTCATTGATAAAATTTAAACTTTCTTCATGGAGCCCCATTTAATTTAACGTTCCACTTTCCTTTTAAAGTGTTGCAATACATAACAACGAAATTTGTTTTTCAACATTAGATTTGTTCTAGTATAACACTTAAAGTCTTGGAGTTAATGAATCGGCTCATATAAATCTTAAAAGTCATAGAAATGATAACTTAGAAAAGCTTTTAAAAAAGATTGAATCATTGCTACAATAGAGTAAAACAACATGAGAAATAAACAGGGATAATTCACTTGTCGATACAAAAAATTTAAACTTATACAGTCTGTACTGACAGAATAAACAATTTTAGCAGTAGGGCGTAATATGTACATGATGTATAATTTATGACGTAACTTCAAGAAAACTCTTATCTTAAGAAGTTACTTAATTTAATTATATATCAATGGCAAAATTATGAATCCGTTATGGCGGTTGTTAGGGTACGTGTAGGATAGAGAAAAATTCCTACTGGGTGGTAACCTCAAGATAACTGATACCTTAGTTTACTAGTGAAACAGCTAGGAAAAACGGTACATTTCATATTGCTTACACTTCCAACCCGAAAAGACTCCCCATAACGGTACCCAATGCACTCTCTATTTTTTTTAATATCACCTGTTGACAGTAATAAAAAAAGAGATCAATTTACCATTCACAATACTCTATCGGATTCCATTTTCTCACGCAACAATATACCACAACCTGTGCGAAACGATTCTCAGTTATACCAGAAATTTCGGCAAATCGGCTCAAGCCCATTCATCCTCATAATATGCCGTAATTTAGTACTCCCGAGAGAGAGGTATTTGCACATTCTTCCGATGTTTCACCTGCATCTACGTGGGCCACCCACGCTCCCCCCGCTTCGCAACCTTAAAAAAAGGACGGGGATAAAAAAAATGCGGGAGATCCAGCTCCCTTCTTCCGCCATGTCGAACACAAACACCTCGGAGAGAAAGGAAGACTTCCCTCCTATTCGACTGGACGCACATTCTGGGACGCCTGAATTCGGGAGATGGACCGAGAGGAGCGGGGCCACCCTGGAAGAGGTCTTCTTGGGATGGGAAACGAACAAACGGTGGCCGAGGGAATTTTTTTCACCTTTCTTTTTTTTGTCGCGGAGGGAAATACCTTTGATGTCGACTTTGTGGAAACTATTCGCGCAAAGGTCTTTATGGTGGAGACGGAGATGTATGCTGCTCTAAGCGTCGCGTGGGGTCAAGGGATTTAGTCACCTGAGGTAAAGAGGGTTTTTTAGCATGTGTTAAAATCTCTCAAATGGGACGTAATTCCCAAACATGGGTGGTTGTAACAAACATCATCGAAAAGAAAATGATTTTAACAAAGTTAACATTAATAACTCAGAAACGACAACATTAGAAGCACTCTTAGACAACATCACGTCTTCTAAAATACGTAACACATAACAATTCGGAACACTGGTAAACAGATTCGTAGCATCAAATAGTTCAAACCGGTCATGTTCATCAAATATACTCGGTGGAATTATTACCAAGTGATTTTATTTCAACCAAATACGGGCAATGAAATTTCTGTTTTTCTTTAGCAATGAATTCTGTGTTAGAAGCTTCATGAATATTCATTTTTTCAAACAAAATTTTTCTATGATCAATTTACATATATCGGATTTATTACGACGATTTGGCAATATAACTGGCATAGGAGAGAGTAAAAATTAATATAATTGCTGCATTAAGATGAGTTTTTGAGGTATTATCCTGAACGACCACCTCATTTTTCCCTTTTCCTAGATCGCCCATAAGATGGGGCTATAATTTAGTTAAAAAGGTGAAATGAATGTTATAGAAAATGATACATATGATACAAGGAAATGATATAGAAAAAGAGCTGATTCGGCATAAATAAAGAATAAAATTAGATCTAGGTTATCGAGGATTATTAAGTTCAAGTAATGTCGAGATAATTGATGATACAGCAGCGAGAGAGCAAGCGAGTAATCACGTTTTGAAAACGAATCAATCCATGTACAAGAATAAATTATAAGCTTACTAATAACCTGAAATTTTATACCTGCTGAACTGCAGAAAACTGACAAGTTAATTACGTAAATTATAGATTGTAAGATTATTACAAAACTAAAATGAAGTTCATGAGGTTTAGGAAAGGAATTAAGACGAATCTTTATTTTCAAATGCATTGTTGTAAACTCGTCGCTCTGAAACATTTTAATCCAAACTAGGAAGGAAAGGAAGATTTTGGTTACAATTTGGCCAACCATAAGATTGGAAAATCGTGTTAATAAAATAACCTGTCGCAATCAATCTTTACCTGTTACATTTTCCTCCAAACTTCAATCTTCGCCTTCACAATATTCGGAAGAAATGAACACTTGAATCTGAGTTCCTGGATGACTAACCATTAAGAATTAATGAGTTGAATTTATCACCTATAATAGTGCCAATTATTTCATTGGTGGAGATTATCAGCAAGTCCTTGGGTAAATTGGTTTTCACTACAAAATTTCATCGCCTAATTAAGAAAATACACACACAATGAGACGTTTAAAATTTTGAGAATCACTTATATAATTAATTTATAATAAATTTTCAGTTTAGGCATAATGAAGGAATATTATTAACCGCCCCATATTTATCTCCTACAAATATCTACTAAATAGTCCTCTCTCAATTGAAATTCGCACGTCGTGTACTAAACAACTCGTTGCTACGACACCTGCTCGTGTCGCTCTTCTTATGAATATGTAATCTGCATCCGAAATGTTCACTCTTCTAACAGGATGAACTGGGAAATTCAATGCTAACGATCAATTAACTATTAATATATCCTCCTTCTCCACTTTCCGAAAACTTTGGGTCCTGTTTAGAATTCAATTCACCGTTGGGAGAAAAAATACGAGGCCGATTCCCAAAGGCATAATTTAGTATAGGTGCTAATCGAATTGGAGCACGCTATCTTTAAGCTTGAACTAAATTCAGTAAGGTGCCAGTAGTGTTTATGAAAGCATGTTAATCACATGAAATGGTTTTTATTAAAAGTTAGCGTGAATTAACTATTTTTGAAGATCAGGAATATACTTAGAACTCAAGGATACTCAGAAGCGAATAATAGCAACATGACTGGGACTCAAGCCCAGGTCTATCACTGTCGGATCTTGTAATCTGTTAAATGCACATAGTTATTGACGTGTGAAAGTGAAAAAAGGATGATTTATGGAGTAATACGTCTTTTTAAATGTATTTTATCTAATGTTCAACATAAGTATTACTTTCATATAATATGTTAAAACGTTCTTTGTTCTATTCTTCCAAATGCTTGTTCCTTTTCTATGGCTTTGGCGTATTACTATTTGCTCAACTATAACTACCATCCAAATTAGTACTGTGAAATCCTACTCTGTCATAAAAGAAAATTTACCTATAAATTGTGCCAAAAATAGAAATGTTGTATCTGATAAGCTGTTGCAATATTTTAAATTTTGTAAAAACGGATATCTGCTCGTTGAAAGCTATGCGGATAAACTTGATCTATGTTGGTAACTAAAACAGTGGTGTTGGAAACGAGAAATAAATAAATGATTGTTGCATCTTGATTTAGAAAAATATGTCGTGTCATAATTTTTCCATCCCTGACGAATGGGTTTAGTACTGTAATTTAAGGAATAGAAGTCACATTGAAATCACTTTAAAAATTGAAGAATGATTCATTAAAAAAGGCATTATTACATAATTAGGGTATTTTATGCATTATAGAAATGGTTAACTTTTTGGGAAAACTTATCTGGAGGACGTAGTAAATAGCTCCGGGAGGACCTAGTAAAATTCGTATTAAAGTTATATTTATATTTTAAAACAGGGCAGGTATTGTCATGGTAGTTTAGTGCTGGGAAACCTGGGTTTGAGTCTCAATCATACCGATATTTTTCACTTCTGGTAATCCTTGAGAATATATTTTCTTAATTTCGATTTGGTGGTTGGAAATAGTTGAGAAACGCAGATTCAAAGCCCTAAGCTTCTGATCAGCGACTGGGTAAAAAGACGCCGATCATAGCAGCTTTCAAGAAATGCCGCCAGATGGCTCGAGAGCAAAAATCGCTCCCCGCTTCTATATAGAAGCTTCAACTTTCTTCTCTCGACCGCATTCGAAGCAGCATCGAAAAAAGCGTGTGCCGCCAATTATGCAAATTAGTCACGCATAATATGACTCTCGATTGCCTATAAATCACGAGCGCGCTGTCGTTTCCGGAACGGAGAAGAGGAGAAATAAAAAATGCAGGAATGGCGACAATTATTTAACTGGGGACATATTTCCTCGCGGGCTTTAGCCATATTTAAAGAGAAGCGGACTTTCTACTTTCATAGAGCGAAGGGATTGAGAGGAAAAAACTTGTGGGGAGTCTCTTTAACAATAATTGTGCGGATCCCTTGAAGTAATTTGAAAAGATGACGGCTCTTCCTTGAGTCGATAGGGGTGGCTGGAGCGATTCTGCACCTTATTAAAAATGCGATGAACAAAAACTGTGAAAACGTACAGGAAGAAAAATCTTTATAATCAACCTCTTTATTCCGGTAACTATCTAAGCAGTCCTCACAAAAGTAGCGTATTACTATAGGTAAGTGCAAGAGACCAACTAATACTGGGAATCAGAATTTTGATTTTCTTCTTAAATTGTAGTTTTTATTCACTGACGGTACCCCCATAGATGAATTCTAGAGCACATAATTATTATTAAATCAATCGAATGAGCCGTCACTTTGTGAAACTCCATAACTAAACACAAAGTAATAAAATAACTTTGCCAAAGTTCCACAACTTTGACAAAGGTATTTTATAACCATCTGTTTATTTATCATTATTATTATTACGTAAGTTATCCTTGCAGATAGGCTACAAGCCTGGTGGCAAGTTCATTACAGGTGAAATACCTGTAAATATTATCTTAACGTTTAATAGTTCCAGCAAAGTTTGCTTTAGGAATTGTTTAATTTCACTGCGAATCTAAACGGTTTGCACCTAAACTTATATATATATTGATCCCGATCATGATCAAAATTCAAAAACCAGGATCGGTCTAAGAAGCTTCATCAACTATCTGTAAGTATTAAGGCGATATTGTGAATTATCTATAGATAAATAGATATTTAGTATGGTGAGGTTTTTCTTATGTGGACTTCTATGCCACCTAATTTCATAGGACGTTTCAGTATTTAATATTTTCAGAGATTAACGATGAACATAATGATTTTTCAGAGATTAACGATGAGAATGAACATGACGGATTGAGATTTGACTTGGTGGAACTCCTTGATAATTACAGATATAAAAACTCTCATTCTAGAGTCCACAAAATAAAATTTTAATAAAAACGAGCTAGGTCTCGTTACAGCGTAACATCTACAGGTGAAATACATAGAAACCCAGGTCGTTTTTATAAAAAAAATTCGTGAACTATATAAAGTGAGTTTCTCTTGATCTGTGATTAAAAGAAATAAAAAATAGTGCTTTTCTGGAATGAATCTTTGCCATGCACGGCGGGCAAAGAAAAAAGCCTACTTTGCGAGAAAAAACTTAGAGAAATAACGAAGAACGCGAAGATACTATAGAGACATTTAAGCTGTTGTCTTCATAAACTAAACTAATGAGAGGGGAATAAATGAAAATATAACCAGATAATTTGCAGGTTTCCTGAAGTATTTCGGGGCACCAGGGATAACCAAAGAAAAATCTAAAAAACTTGGACACTTAAACAGAAGGCCTATCATAAGAATGGCTGGAAGAGGAAGGCAGGAAATAAGGATAGGAGACAGAAAATGGTAGCCAATTAGAGTGGAAGAGAGGGAAATGAGGTTGGGGGGACAAAACGCTGAGGTAGTGGTGAATTATACCTCTTTCTGTTCCCCCTCCCAACCTTTCGCATTCTTGGGATGCTGATGGCAAAGTGAGAAGGGAAAGGTGGACAAAAAACTGAAGGGTCCGCGCTTGAGCGTGTCTACTTATTGAACGTCTTTATATCTCCGGAAAAACGCTTTGCGATGAAACTCATTTATAAAGGTATGTAGATGGGGAAAAAATACCCCGAGTCGCAATATGACGTGAACGGAGAAAAAGTTAAACTAATTTTCCATTCGGTTTTTTCCTCTCGAGATATGATTCTAAAATCAAAATGGAGTATTTAAAAGTTTATAGTAGTGACTTTAAAAAGTTTCTAAAATTTTGTTGGTGGCCAATTATAAGGTTTTATTTCTCATAGGTCGCATATGCTTTGATGATTACGCTTTGCGGATCGAATATTCTTCCTCACAGCAGTTTTACGCTTTCATATTTCATCGAAAGTCGTCGGTTTATCATTCAATTGTAATGTTATTTAAAGTGAATGTAGTACCTTTCTTATGTGGGGTAGTTTATGATAAGAGATTGCTTTCTTTCGCTTCACTTATCAAGCTATAGGACAGTCAATAATATGCAAAGTTTATGAGAGTACCAGCAATCGGGTACACGAATCTGCCTAAAAATCTCTGGCTTAACTATCTTTAACTAACGCATTCGGTATATTGCATGATAAGGAAATATAAAATTTAAGATATAAACGGCAGTTGATAATCTAAATCGACTACGATGGACATCATATTTAAAGAAATGGAACTCAGAGGATAAAATACACCGCATAGATTTCTATATTACCAAATCAACCCCAATATAATTAAAAATAAAAATTTGATCACCACTTCCATGACGGTACATAGTGATATAACAGTCTAATGACAACTTTTAGGGCCGGTATGATGTGGCACAAGATAAAGTCTTGAATTCTCACCTAATAGATCGCACCTAAAATAGCTTGCCCTCGACACCCTCCTTCCCTCACCTCCATTGGTAGTTTTCCCAAAACTCTCTGTGTTCTAAACTAAATCTAAAGAGGCATGAGCCGCTCGAAAAATACATTAAAACTTTAATTTGGATTTATTTGCATGTACAGAATGTCTATATCATTAATTGTATATTTATTTAACCAATTACTTATTATTGCCATTTATACAATCGATTTATATTTAATTATATCATATAATTCGCATTTAATCATTGACAGGTTCCAGAGGTACATAAATTACCGCAAAAATTTCTAGTTAAAACACGCATGGCAATTACATGGTTTATAGGTTTCAAATAAGATTCCAAAGACGTTGGAAATGGAGGAATAAACGACAAGAACAACAGTATGAGAGATATGCATTCCTATATCGATCCCAAAGAGTGTCTCAACGAGTATAAAATATTTACTTAACAAACTCTCCATGGTTACGACCAACGCTTCAACTCGAATCAAACTTCCCAACCGTCACGAGACAATATCTGTCAGGAAGGATAACTTGGCTTTTTCGTCTCGGAATTTCCGCGAACCTTTGTCTTCCGTCGCACAACTTGTATCAGTCGGGCATCTCTACGAACGAGACCGGTAACACCTGTATTCCGAGATGTTTCCATTCCTCATCAGTTGCCTTTACATAATCTTATGGCTCCAACTTTTCCGCCTTTGTGACCGCTACGCAGCTGAACGTCCGCGGGGAATCGTATCGATCAATCATTCGTTCGACCCCTCGCCGTAATTCGATTCGCAATCAAGAGGGACAGCCTCGATCGTATCGATATATATCGATGACATCATCCCCGTGGCCCGTGGACGATCTCATTCCGCGATTGCCTAGAACGACTTTGATCAGACCATCGGTCATCCTGAGGAAGAATCTCTCCGTGAAACAGAAATGATTTCGAGCGAGTTGATCAGATCGACTCCATCTCGACGTGGTACTAATCGAAAGCCATCTCCGAAGCGCGCGAGCGATCGCTTCCCCATCTGCAGGTGAAGTGGGGAATTAGGGTTATAACTAGGAGATGAAACCGATCTCCTCATTTGCCCTCGCAATTAGCGAGTGCCGTGCCTCGGGAAGTGTTGCATTCTGGGAGAGTTGGGGAATGGGTGGGGATGCGGAATGTGGAAGGGAGGCCGAAATCTCTTGGGCGCATGTCCTCAACGTCTGCGCATTTGATCCGGGGGGAGGGGGTTCTAACGGGGACATATTGGACCAATTCCGCCTCTGGTACCAACGCAGAGCGCAGCGAACGGTCTCCAACGACGCTTCATGAAGTGGACTCCCTTGAGAATTATGAGTATCGCAAGTATCTATTCGATAGGACAAATGTTCGTGATTCTAACTTGTGAAAGAAATCCTATGACACAGCATAAGGGTACCGCATCATTGACGAGGTTAGCGGTTTCACTCGGTGGTCGGCACACCGCGGCTCGCGAGCCACATGAGGCTCTTTGGTCCCTTGAGTGTAATTCCTGATTAATGGTTTTCTTATTTATATTTTAATGATGTACCTATATAGTTTAGGTTTAAAACATTGGCTATCAAAAAAAATTTTAATCGTTTTAATATTGATATTTGACTCAGTTGACTGATGAATTTGCCGACTACTGGTTTAACTCAATGCACGAAATGCGGAAATATTTATGATGGGTATTAATTTATTGGTTTACTTGACCTGTTTCACATATTTTTATATTTTCATAGTTTTAATATTTGCAATAACTTTAGGCAAAGAGGAAAAATACAAAGTTATTCCACAATCTACATAATTATGACTACGTCGATTGATTTCAAACAATAATTTTAATTAATTTAAAATAAAATTGATAATATGGGTAGTGATCTAGAGGTTTTCCATGCAATAAATGAACTTATGAAAATTTATATCTATTTGGGACGTTCATTAATTATGTCAACAAAATGGGAGGGATTGAAGAAGTTTGACAATTTTCAACATGGGAGGGGGTGTTAAAGATAAATTGCCATCAGCAATGTTAACATTGAGGAACTTTTGGCTTCCCAATGGGAAGATAGTAGAAGGTAAAATATACGGTAGCAATTTGTTTATAAAATTCAATTTCAGTCAGAGTCAATTTGAAATCTAAAACAAATAAAACATGTATTAAAATATATTGGTGTACCTATTAATCTCATTTCTATTCTAAACAAAAAAAGCTAGCCGTGTAAGGTATCATTAATCTGTGAGGGAGGAAGTAAAAATTGATTTAAGTTTTAAATAATTTAATTCGGGGGTAACTGAAATTTTAACAAGGAGGGAGGTAAAAATTTCCAAAGAATTGTTGTCATAATTAATTAACATTCTCATACTGTTTACATTATAATTAAATTATCATAAGTATAGTCTCTGGGTTTAAACGATTCCTCGAGTTGGACTTTTGAGTATGAATTATTCTTATGCGCATATCTGTCAAATTAATAGCTTGCATAAAAGTTATTACAAAAAAATTGTTAAGGATGTCATAGCATTGGCATGGATGTCGCAAAACAAACATTCAATTCCAGTAAAAGGAGAAATTTTCAAAACCAGTGAGCTCAATCATCGTAGATGATAACTTAATTATTATAATGCATTAAAACAAAACCTAGATGAATACAAGTTTCAAACGAATAAACGTTCCTAATAACATTTTTTAGCGCATTACTTTAAGATCCCAGTACATGGCGAAACGTGATGAAATTGTGGACTTAGAGAGCTAAATCACCATTAATTTATTTCTTTTCCGTTCCTTGTGAAACATTGACTTATTACTTCGACGAGAACGCAAATGAGCTGAAGATAGAAACCCAATCAACGAAGAATGGAAAAGCAATAACTAAGAACCAGATTAATCCTAGTCGAAATCGATTCCGCAGGAGGACTTCAATTAGTTTCGTATTTGTGGTAAGCTGTCAGTTGTGTTGAGAGAGTTGTCTTAAGACTTGAGAGAATTACTCGCTGGAAAGCGAAATCAAATCAGGCTGGTTGAAGAATGGGAATTAATCCAATACAATCTAAATTTTTTATTCAATAGTTCCACTTTTATGAAAAGCTACATTACACGGCTCATGTCAGGAAGCACGAAAGGTGAAAATATTACTATTAACTCGTCAGCATGGCGCCAAAGTAGATGAACAAACGAAAGACTGAATATAGAGAGAGCCCTGAAGGCATACTCATACTCATTACATATTATAAAAACTCTAAGTTATACATCCGTATAGCTTGCTTATTAACCAAAGAGAGGTTAAATCCTATCATTACTCAGCGTACACAAAAAAAGATCATCCTACTCAGTATCTTAGATACAAATTTCATAGATCAAGTTCACCTATGAAACAATTTACTTATTCGGTTTTTATTACTGTTAAAACCGCGTTCACATACGATTTCATCTGTTGGTTTAGCTAGAAAGATAATTAGCACAATAAAATTGTTACAAACACATCAAAAGACGTAATGGAAGTAAATCTGAATATCTAAAAAACTGAACAGCATCATGGGAAATAATTTCACTTGAAAATATTATACGATTCTTATCGTTCTCCATTGCGATTCTATCACATTAAAAAAATGCACAAAGAAGTTAGTGTGTTCTGCCGACATGAAGTGTGAATAGTGTTTGGCTCTCAGCGTGTACTTTAGGTATGACGTTCCACCGAATTTTTCTGGCCATAAAATGTCTATCTTATTTATTTCAATGAACGTAAAATAAATATGTCAGCATAAATAACAATATTAAAAAACATCTCTATTAATGATATGAGAATGGCTCGCATTATTCCAAAATTCACGAGGAATACCACATAAGTACACTGAGAAAGCAAGTTGACAAGGAGAAAATAATCGTTCAAGCATAAATAATTGGGGACATTTTATTGATAAAACTTGAGATTTTCCCTTTGTTTTTAACATTTTAATGAGTTTGAAGAGAATCGAGCATAATGTAAAGTTCAGGTTTGGCATACACGATATTTCTTAAAAATAAAGAACGATTTCTGAAGCACCATAAAGCACCTTTGAATATGAAGTAATTAAAATTCAATTTAGCAAGATGAAACGTACGCCTTGAAACTCTGAGCTAAATAGGAATGAAAAAACAAACAAATTAGTTGGACTCGAACCCAGGTTTCCTACTTTCCGGGTCCAACTGTTTGAAAAATATACGATTAAGAAATATAAAAAAAATTTCAGTTAAATATTGAACCATTTGTTCAAATAGAGAACCCTCAGGTAAGCCAGATTAAGCTCATGGGGGCCCAAATGTATAATTTTTCTCTTTTGTAATATTATTATTAATTTTTTAAACTGTAGCTTAATGACTTAATTATTTAATTTTTGTAGTGATCTACGAGATTTGTACTGCGTTATTTAAAGCAAGCAAGTATTCGCTGCATTTAATTATCTATGTAAGCGATGGCTCAAGCGTTAATGAAATTTCTCATGTAAGTGAAGAAATATATCATTATTTGACTCAAAATTTTACGAAAATCACACTTGGTTTACGCGACCCCATCCTCAACCTCCACAATTCTCGGTAAGCATTTCCTTTCCTTTAGAGGGACGTTTTAAAGTGACACAAATGCGGAACAAGTGGGCCAATGAATTTATAAATCCCTCTTCTAGCACCTCCCTTAGTTAAGTCCATCAGCAATGCTCTCTCCGCTGGAAACACTTACGGGTGCAACACTCTGCCTATTAAGTGTGGATGATGGGAACGGAGCGATGGAGAGAAAGAACCAGAGGTCACCACAATGGGACGTTCACAGTTTACCCTCGGCTGCCCTCTGGAGATCGCGACCCTTCCAAAACATGCCAGATTGATTTCCAACCCCCCCCACCCTCTATATCCCCCGTTCAACCACCGATGGAAGAGACAAGCGCCATGAGGGGTCATGGGATGCCTGAAACGTGCTCTGACTCTTGTATTAAAAGGGGATGAAAAATATGTGGACAAAAAGAGAGAGACGAGCGTTTAAACATGAGTGAATTGGGGATTTACGGTTGGGTGAGACGAAACTCTTTCCTGTACTAAATAGTGGTCATGCATTGATGTATTTCGACCATCCTATTCCATTAATTCGAATCGAGCTTTTTTCGTTATACCACCACGTCTATGGAGGAATCCTCTCACAACTTTCAGTGAATTCAGTGTTCCGACTCGATCTGCTCATAATTTTTTACTCATACAGATTCGAATAAATTGTCATGAGCATGCAAAGTAAGTGATGAAGGACGGACATTTTGTCATTACAATATTATGAACGTGTAGTTATTTATCGCAATCATTTTATCGCCGTAATATTCGTGCAATAGTTCAGGTCTTCTTTAATAAGTATACGACCGTCAGATAAGACGAGGTATGGATTTTCGTCAAAGTTAAGTTGTTTTAGCACATATTTGTCCAACAAGAAATGTTCAATAATTCCTGAGATTATTTTCATGATAAATAAATGTTTGAAGAATTTTCGATTTACGCGTAGTTCCCACAAAATATCACTATTTTATCAAGGGAAGAAGAATAATAAACGTGCAAAAAGAAGATACGGGTGAAGTGGCATTACAACTTGTCACAGGTGTAGTGATTTTAAAAGTGCGTGCATTTGGTTAAAAAAGAAGAAGAGAAGCAACAAGAATCGCGTATATATAAAGTAGGAAATCAGAATTACCACCGTACTGTACTTCCCACTGTGCTTTACCCACTGATTTCCCACTGAATACAGGTATATTGTTGTCTGCTTGTTAATTTGATTTAGTTGCGACGTGAAGATGATGTTGTAACCCTGAATTACTGTTGTCGCATTAAATATTATTAGTGGAAAAGTGCATATCAGTGTAAATTAATTTTATGATGGATTTCCCTAACATCTCGGCCGCCCCCGTCCACTTTATAGCTATGCTTGCTCGAATGGTATCATTTTAATGCGACGAAAGTATTAACTTTAACGCAACAGTTGAACGGTTGAAGTTTATCCAGCTAACATGCATGCGATTAAACCATTTAAACCACCCCTTTGGAATCCCTTCCATTATTCACACCACCAAATCAACTTCAAAAAAATCCTTCGAACCTCAAGAAATCAACAACCACCAAAAAATGCCTCATCGCCTCAATAGCAGGCAACTGAATTTCCAAGCGAGAGAAATAAAAAACAAATCGAAATATAGAGCGGTTGCTAGGGAGACGGAAAGGGTGTCCCTTCAAACAATTGACGTGCTCTCTCCGCACGAATTGAGGAGCAGACGTCGTTGGCAAGCAATAATCGAGAAAATGGAGGATTGGGGTCGCGCGCTGGAATGAGAAGGGATGATTGGACGGAATGGTTTCAAATATTAACGACGGCAGGAATCGAATACGTGATGATTGGAACGATGGAGTATACTCATGGCAGGACTCAGACATTCGGCCTCCATCCTTGTGCGCGAGAAACACAATACGTGTTAGCATTTGGTTCCACCTCGTGGTTCAATCAATCCCAAGATGGCCGCGAGAAATGTTTGCTCTCTTCGTGACAGCTGACGTGCGCCCTCTTGTGACGCCTATGCATCCAATTCACGTGATGGAACGAATTACGTGCGGAGTTATATACCTAACTTTATCAGAATATTTTTAAATATTACTATCGGTAGGTCTGCGCATGTTTTTCAAACCCCTCTTCTTCGTGGGTGTTTTGTTGCAGTGGATTAATTTTTTTCCTAAGATTGTCTGAGGTTTTTTAAACCAACAATTCTTCTAATTTATATCATAGTATCTCTATAATTTAATTATTTTATAGTCTACGACGATAGGTTACATGGGAGAGGAGACTATATCCGATCGGAGCCATTGTGTGAAATGACCTAAGCTGCCGAAGCACTTTTGATAATACTATTACTGTTAGACTTTAAGTCTCAATCTTACCATAAAAAATACGCTTTTTGTTTTATTATAATAATGAGAATATAGCTTCAATATAATTCTGATGGAGCTCCCGGGTTCGATTTCCGGTCTGATCCCATGCGCGAAATGACCAAAACTATCGAAGCACTTTTAGAAAAACAACAACCGAATTCTGATTTGAAAAAATCTTCTCGCGTTCTAGAAATTCTGATAAGCACAAGCATTACTTAATCAAACTTTAAAATTCATAGCAGACTAGATGAACTGAAAACGCTCGACTTCGCTTTAAGAATCTAATTGAAAAATGGACTTTTCGTATATTATAATAATAATTACATCTCTTTCGATAGCAGTCTTTACTCTGATTATATATTCAGGGTGTATAGAGTATCCATTTAGCTAGTGAAATCTACAATACAGATCATAATAATCTGAGCGGGAACAGCAACTATACAAAATTGGATAACTCCTCTTAGTATTTAGAAATTCTATAATTAAGAATTTATCACAGCAAATATTTTCAAAGAGTAAACATCCCTCATGGTGAAATTGTGGTAATACTTTTTCTTAATCCCCGATCTTACATTTGAAATAGTACGCCACCAGAGGAAAATGCTTAAAAAACATTGGTGCTATCATTCCATCTAACTAAATTTTTGGTTATAGAAAAAATATTACCAATAAAACACACTTTTCTATAGTAAAATTAAGTTCATAATAGTAAAATGTCACAACCGAGTGGCCAATGAAAAAGCTTATGAATAAAAACCAATGATGGGCAGAATAAGAAAATATCTGAAAATTATTTTCAAAAATAACCTGACGCTTTTTAAAACACTTATCACTAACTTTTTCGTTTATTTAGTTGGGCTTCAGGATAGCATAAAGATATAGATCAATATCTATACAAAATGTCCACCTCGTAGTCATTCGATTTTTGCTATTAATGTACAACGTAAACGTGAAATTGATATAATTTGTTAAAATATTCTTTGTTTTACTCCCGCAAAATCATGTGTCTAACCTGTTTGCTCTGGTTTAACATTAATTACTCAAATTGTAAATTGCATTTCCCCTGAACTTTTTTGTTTATTGTTGAAGCTGTTAAAAATTCTTGAATTGCAAATTATGTAAAGAAAAATTAAATTCAAAATATAGCCAAGTGGGCAGCGCTTTCCGCTTTGGTAAATGCGATCCCGGGTTCGAATCTCAGTAGGAGCCCATTCTCGAAATGACCTAAGCTGTAGAAGAACCTTTAACAATACGACATCTATTTACCTTTCAATCCAATTTAATACTGAGAAATGCTTTGAAAATACTACTTTTTTGTGACCAGACTTCATATTTGGGCCAACGATTGGAGAGATTATGAAAGGGGAAAAATGAAAAAGGTCTCTCCGAAAGCAGTCGTGGAAGTTGCGTCAACTGAGCCGTGCACTTGCTTACGTGACTGAATTTCTGTTGTCGTTGGAAACGGGCAACCGGCTGGTAAAACGTTTTCAATGAGACGGGGAGGTCTGAATGAAAAGAAACGTAGGCAGCGAGTGCCTTCAAAAGACGGCCAAGAAGAAGCATTTACGAATGGGAAAAATTGAGATCAGAGGAAGTGGAAAAATAACAAAGACGAAACATTTTTCTCGTTTAAGAGGAAGGGTCCCCTGATGAGGGAGAATCAGGGAGACAGAAAGAAGTGTGTGACAATGTACGGGGCATGCCGACTCCATTGACATCGACGACCTCATGAGGGCAAGTCCGTGAGGTCTACTACTGCTCTGTCACTCTTACAAAATCTCGCTCCCACCCTTCCGTATCTTCGTTCTTTTTATTCCTACATGAAGTGCCACTCTTCAACTGCATGAGTTTTCCAACAAAGATTATTTACAACTACTAATAATACAAATCACCGTTTTATCATAAAAACTCCAGCTGTTAAGATCGAACATTACGGAACGCCATTTAAATAAGTATCAAAAAACTTTGTATTTTCCACAGGAAATTATTTAATCGACCTATTTCGATTTTTGGTTTTTATCAGTCGAATAATAAATAATATAATAGTAGATAATAATAGTAAATAGAATTGTAGTCCCAATAATGAAGCAACGGGATCTACGAAAAACTTTACAAGGAAGTAATCGCAAAAACAGATAATTAATTTGGTTGTACTTTCCTAAGGTTATTAGAACAATACTTAGCTAATATGGTACATTCGGCAGGGATGATGGTTTTAGAGGGTTAAAATGTCCAATAGCCGTTTTTGTCGGCGTTCCTCTTCTCATTCACTGGTATTGCGAGAAAAGAATAATATCCAATACGTATTTAAAATGCATGAGTTAATTAATTCTTGACGATATATGCATCGCATCCAAAATACATATTGGGTGCTCTTGAAAAGTGCGATATTGTTTCTTGTTTTCTCGGAATACCGCTGAATGACAAGAGGAACGCAAACAAAAACGGCTATCGGAGATTTTAAATCTCTAATTCCTTATCAGCCGTGTTCCAAATTTTATTAAACAAAAAAAAACTCCTGCCATACGCCACTGGCGGATCGTAGGGTATAAATCTATATCTAAGACCATTAAAGATTTACACAAACAAACATGCCCTAACCAGGAATCGAACTTGGAAATTAGGCTTTGCTAGGCTACCAAGCACCTGCACCACCGAAGCCTAACATAGTATACTATACCTCATTCCTATTAGATGTTCTATCACCTCATTAAATTTATCATCGCGGGTGAGAGGTTGGAGCAAGAAAATTGAGTCTTTTCAGGCATGAGGGGGAATATCTATCAAAGATGAGTAGATTAAAACGACTTATCCGTATACTCGAAGATGTTTATTACCTCTGAAAAGTTCCATGAGAAATCAGAATCTCTCAAGTTTGTCTTGCACAAAACACGTCCAAAATATGTAATACTCTGCTTATCTTTCTTTCGGAAATACCGCATTAATATATTTTAATTAAAAATTCTCCACGGCCTCAAATCGAATCCTAGCCTAAAAAAACCCTTAACAATGATTAAACCCTTGCAGTGGTTACTGGTATAGAAAGAAAAAAATGGAGGCGCCAGGTATCGATCCTGGTACCTCTCGCATGCTAAGCGAGCGCTCTACCATCTGAGCTACGCCCCCGTGATGATAGAATCAAGATATACAGGAATTTCACTAAATTTTTAAACCTGTTACCCATAAAAAAATAATAAGGGTAAACTTCAGTTGCGACTAACTTTCTATTGATTCCCGCAAATGGTTATTCCATCTCTATTCCTTCTCATTTATTGAACATGAAATTCCTCATTATGAGTTTAATCGAGGTTAATCAAAAATTCATTACCTGGCTTCACATTTACGATAGTGGGATACATTTTTAACCATAGATAATCCGCAATCTCGCAGTAAATTAGTTTAGTTTCGATTCCCTATAATGTCGATCACATGATATAAATTTAGATTAAATTACCTCATTCATCAGTTAGCATGGTTTTAATGTTACAAATTTGCATCTAAATCGCTCCACCTGGAAAAATTACAGCTCGTGTCGAACGGTCGAGAAGTGAATTCGTCTTATATTCCTGAGTTCCTTCTAAGAGACACTTACATGCAATCGATTAACTTACGGAATAAATATGCCTTTAGCTACCGTTGGTACGAAGACAATTTTGTGTACTTTATAGAAATTTCTTGGTACTAGATTCTAGCATTTCACTATTTTTAAGTTTAGTTCTCTAGAAGTATATGTATACTAATCAATGTCAGCGACAAAGTTATAGTATGTCTCAATGTTATGAATTTTATGAAAATTAATAGCAAAAGAATAAACTGTTTGCCGAAAAAAATGAGAAAATATTTTCCTAAGCGGAAATTTCCGTAATACGCAAGGTAATGCATTTTTATTACGTCTGTAAAACTCGGATTTGCAGGCAATAATTAATCATGCATAAACAATGGATTAGAGGAGGCAGCGGCTAGAAGGTGTCTTTTAACATCAGAGCGAGGAGTATTCCCATACAAGCTAAAGAGTAGCTTCCTCCAACACATCTCACATTCTCACAGCAAAATTCACCATAATAAGTAAACGCTTGAAATCAAATAGAAGCTCAAATATCAGAATTTTAAGTCTCGTGACTTCACACTCTTTGAGTCCGTGCCTGACGAAGGGGGATATTTGGAAATTAAATCCCTTCTGCAGGTGTGAGCCCAACTACGAGGCGATGAACCATTGGAATGAACCCTTGGAATATGGCTCGTCTTATAGGCAAATCCAATACGGTGCGGTGGAAAGCTCGGTTTGACCTACTCTCAAGCAGCTGTGACGAATAACCTCATGCAGCCCATTTCCTATCCTATCTTTCCTTAATCCAAACAGATATTTTCCATGGTGGTTTGTGAATTATATTTCTTTATTTTTATATTGAATAATGGAGCAATTCAGAGAAAATGTGAACTCAATACAATATTCTCTTATTTTCAGTAAACTATCAATATATTAATGGTGGGACTAATTGTAAATTTAAGCATATCGTTATGATATGAGCGACTGTAAAATGTATGTTAAACCCATCACAAGAGCATAATGACAATATACACCACTTCGTCCATTTAATTTTATGATAAATGCTTTATGAATGGCCTGATGAACTGTATTAATGAAAGATATGATTACACAAAAGAAAATTTTAAATTAAATTATAAAATTTACCTTGCGTTTACAACTCTACCAACTCTCACTACAGCTTACCTAGAAAGAATAAATGAAAATGTTAATATAAAAATTTAAAATCCACTTACTATAAATTAATATATTCATTATATCAATCAATTTGGCTATATTTAACTTTTCCAATCCAATTTGAAAATCAAATTGGTGGCACATAATTCAAATTCAGATCAGCTCAATCAGCGCTTAGCATGTCACATGTCCTTATTAAAACCCTTTAATGAAGCATTCATGTTAAAAAATTATTATGCTATTGATCGATTAGCAAAATTGTCCAAGCATCACTTTGTTAGCATGAATCAGCAATAAAAATTAACTCTCAATTGCACTGAAGAATCACAACCCCTTCTCTACCTATTTCTGAAATTAGAAATGTTAATTTTATTACCAGACCTAACCAAATAAGGGGTTGAGAGAAGTAAATGAAATGCAATAAGATATATTGCTCACTGGCAAGGTTCGGTTTGGTTGGCTACAATTTTGTACAAAAATATATGATGCATTCTTATAAGAAAATGTATACTCTCATTCTAGCTATCTAATTCAAAATCAAATCAAACGGATATATCAAACACGTACTTCCATATTACGGCACAACTGTTTATAAAAGAGCGTTACCGTTCATCCGAATAAAAGATAAACACTCTTAATTCATTTTTAACCGAAATAAATGTTTTTCTATATAAAGTTTGCCTTGAGTTAACATCATCAAAAGTCATTAGAATTTTAATTTAATTTATAATTGAAGCAAGGCCCTCATAAAAAAATGGATACGGTTATGTAGAACTGAAGCAATCACACCAACGGTAAGTAAGAGAACAGAGCCAGTGCTCAATTTACCTTGTTGGATGAGGTCCCAGAACAGCTGGTAATTCTTGTGCGCCTCCCAGCCCATCAGAATGCTGCTCCAAGTTCCGGAAGTGAAGGCACATTATCACACCATTTCCTCACGGACTCAGTCAACAAAATACCTTTAATAAGACAGAGCGGTTAATATTAATACCGGTCCAATCATGAAATCTTCGGAAATCAACGAGAAACGGCACACCTATTTTTCACTTCAAGCGGCGACTTCTCCTGGTAAAAAATACTCATTTATGTCTTTATCGGAGTATAAATTAAAGCGAAAAGTAGTTTATGATAAACTGATCGCATATTAATCGTAAGAATAGCAAGAATCCTTGTGAACCTGACCACATTAAAATACAATTAATAGGACATACGATTCACAATTGCTAGAATTAAATTCGTGCCCTATGAGATTATAATTACACAAAATAACACTCTTTTTTATGTTATAAATGAGAATACTTTCCCCTGCAGCTTAAAATCTACGCCGAATGATCCGCTAGTTCGAATAAGTAGGTGATATAAGTTAATGAACTGAGCGTTACTCATACGTTAATGCATCATAACATACTCATAAGTTAATTTACGGGAGAATTTTAAATACATATTTAAAGTTTAGAGAGGACAATATATATTTAAACACACAAATAATCACTGGGGAATGATTTTAAAGCAACAAACAGGCACATTTCACTTGCTGATACGTGATAGAAAACAATTACGCAAGACTTCTCTTAGCTTTAACGACAATGAATCTGATAATGACGTCACACGATTGCATAAAATTCATTGCTTATGCATTATTTCTCAAAATTACATACTCTTATAGGGATATATTCATGTCATATACTTTGAATTCGTTATTTGAAGAGAGATAAGCAGAGAAAGCTAGTGGTTTTCACCACAAACTTATTGGACTTACTTTTCAACTAGCGTTCACTTTGTTCAACATGGCGACTCAATCTTGTACTGCAACGTTACAAAATATATACACTATATTGTTAGCACGAGATTGAGCAGTTGTCTTCTCCGAAATCTGAAGTCTGACTGAACGGTCATGAGTCAAAATTTATGAAGAGCCCCTTCGTGAAAATTAATACGCTGGATTTCGAGTTACGGGGGGTCGCATTACATTTTCCAGCATTTCCTCGAAAAATCCCGAGCGAGAACTTCGGCCATGTCTTCAATTTCAGAAGGCCTTCTTCTTCTTCTTCTTCATCCTTCTTGGCTAACTTATTTTTTATTGGCTGAAAATTACGTCAACTTGTCGTTCTATAATGTGATTGGTCGCCAATTTTGACTGTTGAAGGGTTGAAGTAAATAGTACTCCCTTTTAATTAACATAAGCCACTTATTGTACGCGCTATGAACTAAACTTTGATAGCTTAAAATATCTTTTTATTTTTGATACTTCATGAAACCGTTTCTTGGTAAATCAAAGATCAATTTCGTGGAATTAGACCCTTGCCCTTCGATACTGTTAATAGCAATCTGTTATTGCCGTGTAGCCGTTACCGTTAGTTGTTGTGCGTACGTGACGTATAATAAAAACGATAAATAACGATACTAAAAGTGACGCGAGGGATTCTGGGCCAGGATAATTCATTGCATAACGTATTTTTGGTAAAGTACTGAGTAATTCTATCGCGATGTGAGTTACCGTGTGTCTAAGAATTAGTTATTTCACCGTTCGGGTTTTGGTTGCTCGCGTGTCGCGTTCGAACTTGGGGTGGCTTTTCCGAATATGATCGCTCTCGGGCTCTGCAAGTATGTGTTCATCGATGTTTCCCTGGGTTCGAGGACGTCTGCGTGATGAATCACGAGTTCGAGCCACCGGAAACGTGGATTCGGCTCGGCCTTGCGCCACGGGAGGCTAAGCCGCTGCACCACTTTTATCATCTAATGGCTTCCGGAAAAGTAAGTGAAAAAACATTTTATATGAGGCTATATTTTTTATACATGAATAGTATATTAGAATTATAATATAAAATTTTCATAGAATTCACCGAGTTGTTGGCGAAATTTATCACCCTCCTAAGGTTTAAATTGTAAAGTGTAATAGATAAATGTGAATGACCCCAACATCCCCCCTAAAAGAGCCTAGCGTCCATAACAGAGAATGCGCTCGCAGCACGTGCGTTATCACATAGAAAAGGTGCCTTATCTTGTACCTAAATATACAATCAATTTGGTGGCTAGCTGTATATTCTTACCAGAATTATACATACAGTTATTAATATAAAACTTGACAAGTGGTTGTTGCTGTTGGCACATCTTCCTTAGGGTTTATAATGTATGTATACGATAATATCCTAAGCAATTTTTTATGACCTTGATCTGACTCGAAGCCAAGCCAAGAGATGGTCACATCAGTGTGTGGGCGTTGTTGTCGTTCTTATAAGTGATTCGCCATCTTAGGTAATTTCGCGCGTGGACTCCCACCGGGAATCGAACCCGGGTCCACCAAAGCCGAGCGCTCTAGCCACTTGGCTATTCGGTCAAAATTACTGCATAGCGTTTGATGAATAGGTATTTGTTTTGTGCATGGTACTAGTAGCTTATATGCCAGCCGTTTCACTTACTTTGTTATGTGATTCAGTGTGAATAATGTGAGTAGATGTGACTTTTAAATGGAACGTACTCTGCGAAAGAATTTTTTAAGGTTATCTCGGCTAATACTAAGGTTTATTGTGCACCATTAAATTTCAAATTTAGAATAAAGTTTGATTTAAGAAAATATTACTACAGTGTAATAAGAATTAAAGTACTTTCAAGAGACGTGAATTTTTGCTTGCAGATTAGGTGAATTTTATTTATGTTTCTGTTTAGTTTTGGCTCAACAATACCTTAATAAGCACGAAGGTGATAACCAAAACTTACATACGTTGAGATTCAGTTTTCATCGGTATGATCTACGAAAATATTTATGATTTTTGATCTTGGTTTTTGAAATTGAAGCGTTAACAGTTTTCCTTTGATATTAACAATGAAAAACGGCTTCGCCTAGCTCCGTTTGTTAAGAGATTGATGATGGATTAATTAGCGCTTATACAAGGGCTAAGTTGAAACTAAATATTTTCAGTTTCTTTATTTAATAGTTAACTAAACACCTCATTCAATGATTTTCTAAGCAATACGTGGTAGAGAGTCAGTAAAAATGATTTACTTTCTCAAATAAGTCCATTTAAGTACAAAAGATAGGAGAAATACTTTTCAAATCTCATTTCTTAAATTAAGTTATTTTATTTAAATAGCCAATAAATTTGTGAAATAATAAAATAGGTTGCTTTTAAATTGAAATTGAGTGCTAAAATATAAAAAATTGACAAAATTGACATTATATGAGAAAAATGTGATAAATTCGATAGATTTTAAAATCCTTTAGAAAATGCTGTTAGACCTAGGAGAAAATCCACAATTAGACCCTTATCAATCATTCATAGGTTAAAACAGGTGAAATGGAAATGAAATTAATCACTATCCCCAAAAAATTTTCGAAGCACTGTTATTTAGTTGATAATTTCAAGATTTAATTTGCTGACAATAATTTTTAATCTTTTCTGCGGCAATTGATTTATATTTTCTGTGATTGGCTAATCCTATTGGATAATTAATGTAAGCTTTTGATGTCTGACTTCTTATCGATGTAAGGGCGTAGGTAAAGACCCTGCAAGCCGCCGTTCGGCGTGTGGCAAGGGGTGCAAGCACCATGGATTTTATTCTCTAATCGATTGCTGTCGTTCGCGGAAAAAATGAATTTTTGAATCGATTCATTCTAGAAAATGTTTTTAGCGAGATTTGTTTTCAATATGCTCTTTATCTGGTTGGAAACTGTTTTCTTGAAGGATGAAAGTTAACATTTCTATTTCATTTTTGATTTCTTAACCACTCGAGTGAGATTGGCAATTCTTTTAATTGCTCTGTTGATTTTCCATCAGTTTATTTCGCATATCGGTTTAAATAATTTTTTTATTTTTGTGAATTAATATATGATTCAGTAATTGCTTTTAATGAGGCAGGAATTAATTATCTCCGGAAAATCGGCTGCATTTGAAATTTTTTAGGTTGAAGTAAGCAAAAGGGGTTAGAATAGTAGTTAAGATAGTAGTTCCTATTGAAACTGTGTTGAAGTAACATTTATTCTTTGGCAGGATATCTCTGTCAACTAGAATATTACTCATCTCATGATAGACGACATTGAGCAATTTACTGGGAAAACTACACGATTCGATTCCGCTCTAGAAATTAGCTAGCCAATGGAGTTTCAAAACGACTCCCAAGACGGTAATGTCTGGAACAATAGCTCTTTGGCAATCCCCATTGAATTGACCATTTGGGATGCAGGATGACCTCCTACGTAGTCGCTCGTTAACAATAACCCGCTCTTTGGGTGGCTCGTCTTTTCGTTTGACTCGAAGAAGGGAATTGACGGCGTCTCCCATCGCTCGAGTCATTCAAAGCATATGAAAACGTCCATCACAATCTGCGTTCCTCAGATGTGAAAAGAATGGAGCGCAGGACTTACCGACATATGAGAAGTCGCAAGAAGAAGCAGTATGGTAGTTTTCATTTCAATGAATATCATAACAGCGCTGTCTTACAATTTACCGCACTTATCAGTACGGGCTTCAGCTGAACGGTCGCCCTGAGAAATCAACATCTCGCTGATTGAATGGATGACTTTTCTTGGTTCGGTCTGACTCTTTAGTTTTAAAGTCTAATATCTTAGTAATGTTAAATATGAGCGGTATGACTCTCGATGGTTCAACCCCAATATTGCAAAGATTCCAGTAAATGTAGGCTCTTATAAGAAATAGACAGGGTTGGATAGTGTAAAGTAAGCTAACCTAATCAGCAACAAAAATAATCGCAATAATGAATAATTTATTCTAAAATATCTAAAGCTAGAAAGTTGAAGAAAGTTCTTTTTAAATTAGAGCTCAATTTTCATCACTTCCAGGTTATGTTACGAGCTACAATATGGACCCAAAATTAAATCAATGATAACATTATCAAATATTTATAAACTGAGAGTTTTTAAAGTATTTTTTTGCTGCAAACATCATGTGTAGATAATGGAAGGGGTAAAGGCAATACAGAAATCAATGGTTAGAAGTAATATTTATTCTCCTGAATCGTTTAAAACACAACTATTTCTCGAATAAAATAACTTTCGTAATAAATATAATACTTCCAGTAAATTAAAGTGTTTTAGTAAAAATCTTTTAATTCTACTTTACTTATATCAATCAAGATAGCTTGTGCGCTTATCACATTCTTTTCTTATGGCCGACGAGGAGTTATTAAATGCGATAAAAATGGTAAATTAATTTATAATATTTTATGCAGCTTTGAACGTTTTGAAGTATCAACCCTAAAAATATAGAAATATTGTAAATTTAATTATTTAAATGTCAACTTTCTGCCACATTTACGATATTTTGAGCAATCTCTTCGAGCAAACAGCCGAATTGAGGCGAAGTATAAAAAAATAAAATTTGTAAGAGAAATGAATAATCAAAATAATTTAAAATTTCGATTAAGATGATACTTCATAAAACTGAATGTCAATTTAATGGTAATGATTATTAATGAAAATGCTTAAATTAAGTGGTGGTCGTGGACATCGAAGCTTAATTAAAATTCGACCAATCAGGTGTAAGCAGGTTTGTTCATTGCTTATCTAGATGGTTATTTCTTCAGTTGCCGTTGAGATTTCTTCTAGTGAAGGTGTTTTACCGTTGTTTAAAAAAAATCGTTTAAATTTGAATGTACTGGCCCGCGGTCGACACCCAGAATTTCCGTTTCGGGGTAAGTTATATAGAATGTTTATACAGATTTTCTCCTAATCTCTTGTTTTAAGGAACTATATTATGCTTTCTCGGAGCAAATGTTTCGATATTTTTTTAAAAAGCCGTTGCGTAATATTTATAGCATATGTTCACGTCACTGTAACTTCTGTATTGAGTTTTGGAATCCCTTTAATAACAAGCGTCTGTACTTCTATTCGTTGTATATCCGCCAAAAAAATTCGTCTCAACATTTTCTGGAAATGTAATTTGATTTAGTTATCATAGAGTTTAATAATTACGTTTAGGCTAAAGTTCGTGAATGATTTTGGTAAATGTATCTAAGAAAATTAACTTGAAGCTTAAGTGATCATTGAACTCGCCTCATACGATTTATTTTAAAATAAACGAAGGGAAAAAATCTTACGTGCGCGTGACTCGAATCCGTTACTTTCTCTGTCCACCGGGGAGGGCACCCGACAGGAAAGTGAGAAATCGTGGTTCAAGTCTGATATTCTTAAGTTAATCTTTAATTCGATTCTTGTCTAACCGGGCTGAAATTATTTTGTAAACATTCTCTTGTTAGTTTTACGCGGGGTTTTTATGGATTTATCAAACAGTAGAGACAACGGAAATCTCAGATTCATATTAACGGAAATCGGCAGTTGTAAGTCATTTGTACTGGTTACATACTGGCATAAACTGTGTATACGTATTCTTAAACATATTTCTTAATGTGTTTATAATTTATCTTGCTGCTTGATATTTCAGATGTTGAAACCGCCATGGTTGTGTAGTATCGCGTTTTCGTCTCCATGTGACCTACAATGTTTTCAGTTTTCTCTTTAATCATAATCATTAGATTAAAATTCATCTTTCTATAATGATACATTAATAAATATTTACGTAGAATATAGTACGTGCCCAAGTTAATTGGTGTTTTATTGATTTTATAATTTCATTTTTCCAGATTTCGAGAGGTTGAATTTTCTCTTGTTCCGATAAGGCTCTGGACTCGTTTCAAAGGATAGTGGCCAACGTCAGCGAAGGCGCTGGGAACGTCGACCGGGAACCGACAATAAGGTAAGCTGACTTTATATTTATATCTTCCATTATATTTCATTACATAAACTTCGTCAGGTTATGGTATTTTTTCTGCATTCCGTTATTCAAATCAACAAAGATTTGATGTAAATCAATCAAAGTAGAGCACTCTCGATGCTTGAAAAGAACCGTGCGTAATTTATTTAATTAGATGACTCTTAAATGGTTAAATAATCTGCAGGAGTTGCAGCGTAGACACTGGATGGTATTTTCGTGTTTCTGTTTATCATCTTGAAATGTTTTCGTTTCTTATCGGCTAGCTTTGTTTGTATCACACTTAGTGAGTCACACAAGCGCTTTCGATTTCCTATCTTACTCTTAATTTCTGTAAACAGAAGTGAAAGGTATTTATGTAGACATACCATGAGATAACTTCAAGGCTGATTGCTGTTTTGCTTTCCCTTTCCGCTGCTTCCTCGATACAATTGTTTTTAAAATATCCAAGCAACATTTCGTAAATATTTCCGATAGAACCGATGTGGAGTTCCATCGACCTTCAATGCTTCAACCTCTCTTTTCAATGTTCAAGGTAGTGTTTTACTTACCTTGGGCAAAGCAAACATTCAAGTTATTTTTTCCTGTTTCCGTTGGGTTTCAGTTAGGTGGTTTTTAACTCTATCAATGGAATCTCAATTGAATACGAAGTCCCTTGCGATCCATTTCAGTGTATTGATGCATTTATATATTCCATGGATCACTGGAATACTTACATGGTGTTCGAACCTAGGGGTCATTTAATCCTGTCCCTTAATTTAATTACTTTGTAAAAAGCAATGATTCAAAATTTATCCTTGTCAAACGATTCTAAATATCCAATAGGATTCTTAAGAGAAGATGGGCTGACCACTATTCATAAACTGTATAAGCTGCCTATCGAGGCAATAGGAATGTTGGGCCATGGGAATTACTATCAGTAAAAGAAGAAAATGATTAATATAACAATAACACAATATGTCTCTTAGATTATGTATACACGTTTAAAGTTAACAATTTTTTTAGAGAAATTTTCCATATTAATTCTTTTCTTTCTTTTGTTTCAGGTTAGTGAAGCCTCTAATACTCCTGATTTAGGTGTCACTGCGTGAGTACTCTGAATTTTTTCTTATCACATAATGTATTATGCCCCCTTATCGTCAAAGATACTTAACGTACCACATATATTGAGAAAATCTTTCCATCTGCAACAGTAGTTCCTTGATCTTCTGGTTTATTGAAAGAAATGTTCGTAGTAAAATAATTTTGAATATAAGGCGTAACTAGCCTATTAGAGTCTACTAGGATTGAATAATTCATTTTGGAGACATTTTTACCTAATGATTTACATCAGTCTTCAGTAGGCGTATTATGCGAATAATGTGTTGGGTGATTTCTTTGTTCAACATTACGTTGATTATTTTGATACTTAATTCGAAAAATATTCATAGTCTCCATTAGCCGGATTATTAATGCATATATAAATGGAAAAAATACGTTTTTATCCTGAGCAATGGTGTTCAAACTTTTATTTTGAGCGTGCTCTATCGAAGAATTCGTAGATAATGTGATTTAATTCCGAACATTGATATTTTATTAAAATAATTATCGTAATCGTTAAATTGACTATTATTCAGGGTTTAAGGAAAATTTGTTTAGGTTAGGGTACATTCAGGCCAAAATTTTTCTTATCTTTCTTCACTTAGTAGTGTGACCATATTCTGATGAAAATAATCTGGAAATTATTACATTCTGAAGCGATTAAAACGGTAACGAAACCGGGAGGTTGCGTTGAGATTTTTAGTTAATACGCTTTCAGGACGTTTAAAATGTGTGAAGCGTCACTATCTCGTAAAAATTTGCGTTTAAACATCATTAAAATCTCCATATCTTACATTATATTATTTCATCGAGTTTTTCTGTCATACTTGTACAGTGCCAGTCAAGACAGGGCTAGCGAATGGAAAGCTACTTATCACAGTTTAAGATAGAAAAATCAGTAGACTTCTTAGATACGAATCAGCTATTAAGACCTACCTACATCTTGATGGACTTGTACGTAATACGCAGTAATGTAATTCTTGATTGTCGAACAAATGTTGTATACTAAAGCCTATCCAATGGGTTGGCGAATCGTAGGTAAATATGTATTTTATGCTATTTGATTCGCCTAAAATAAGTTGCTAGCAAAATTTATTGGTTATTTCATGATTACATTGTTGGAGAGGCACACTTATGTTCTACTGGGACCTTTATCTTTATGCTTCATTTATTTTGCTTGCTTTATTTATTTTTATGAATGTAAGCGTAAACTTAAGAACAACTAACAATGAATGAGAAACGAATAATTTTTTAAAAGTTAAGGGATAAAGGGATCAATATGGTTGTAAAACCCTCGATCTTAATATTGTACAAACGGAACTAGAATCTGCATTATAATGATCACATTCATTCCCACTGGCGTTTAAAAATGTAGAGAGACCAAAATTTTTCAGAAATGATGCATAAGCATGAAATTACGGAAAATTCTACATCTATTTTCAGAATCCACTCATCAACCAAATGATAATCATTCCCCAATGCAGTTAAAAAATAAACTCAACTTTACCGACTGGGAGACATCAATGGGAAACATTTCTACTTTGCCCATTATTCCTATGGTCCCCAAACGCCCTTTCTGACCGGCACATCTTTCGTAACGTAACCCATTAAAAAACCATTTATCGCTTCGCAAGTGGAGACGGCTCCGACCGACTTCAAAGCGGGCACGTATAAATCCAGCCGATTATCGGATAGTTTCGTTTTGTTCCTTCGATGTAAAACGTGGGACTTTTTTTTCACGCCCCTGAATCTCTTTTCCCAAAAAAAGTTCCCTGCGTGAAGTGAGGGAAAAGAGCAACCCCGCGGCTCGATTGCCTTTGTAATGGCACCCTCCCTATCCAATCGATGCCCGCCCCACCTTAAAACTATTCCTTCCAACCCCAATTGCGATTCGCCCTCCCACTGGAATCGCAAGCGTTCTAATCGGTGCGGGAGGCCTTTGAATGGCCAACGGAAGCACTTACCCTCAGATTCTTTAGCCACCTTTCGCACTCTCATAAAAATGCTCCTAATGGGTCCACGCCCCTCTTTAGTTTTCCGGATTCTTTTCACATGGAATCGGGGGGAAATTAACAGTATATCCGTCTCGGATGCAGCTTCCGCCAGCAATAGGGCATCCAAGGAAGGATGAGGGTTAATTGAGGACAATTATTCGAAATAGTTTCTTTAATTAATTGTAATGTGGCCAAGCTCTACTTTGGGAATAGGTGTCATATTAGAGAGGACCTTGTACCTTTAACACTAAATGTATTTAATGTTACTGTAAATAATTAAATTTATTTTGAACGCTAAGGAGGCGGAGTAAGAAAAATTACGTTTTATATGGTTCGAGGAGGGAGATCAGTCAAAGATAAACCCTGAGACGATCATTATCTCTTTGGAGTTCCATGAGAAATCAGTTTCCATCAAATCCGTGTTACCACACGTTATACACTGTTATTCTCACTTTATCAATATCGACACCAGTGGACTTAATGTCATTGCTACAGTAATGATTGAAGCCTAGGATTTGGTTAGAGGTCGATGGAAATTGTAAATTTAAGTATACTATTACAGTAATTAAGAAGGAAAGACAAGAAAAAATGTTTAGACCATCTCAGGGAACACATAAACAGGAAGGACGGAAGAAGGAGAAGGTCGTGGATAAACAATCTTTTTTCAAATTTTTCTTTAATTTTTTTTTTAAATCCTTTCGAATTATATCCGGATGTTAAATTGTTAAGTTGCTATCCTTTGCCTGTTGATCAGGATATAATGTGTGTGGTAGTTTGTAGTAGTCACTTAGACAATTCTCAGTGCACTCACAATTCTTCATTCTTAACCTAAATATTGCAAATCTAAAGCTAATTTTAATTTAAACAATATTGTGACAGCCATGCTACTTACTTTATCATTAACTACTTTATTGACTTAACCAATTACGTGCTACATTAAAATCTTAAGCTAAATTTGAAATGCATGGAACTTTTAAATATACCTACATACGTAAATATTTGTTGCCTAGCAATCATTCACATTCTCTATAGCTTTTCTATTGCGTTATTCTAAGAATTAGCGTGAGAGACATTCGCGAAAATTGAATGAGGTGTTCTTTAGTTCAGTAAATGGTAAATTCTATGAAAATGGGGCTCCAATTTTTTTTATCCACAATCCCATCCTAAATATGTTATATAATTGGCTAGATTGGTTATACATTGTAAAGAAGCCTAGCGCTTCTGTCAGTGACAGCCTTTGATGTAAGCAACCCCGCTGTTTTAGAGTTAACAATCTGAATATCGAACTATTGATAATCGATGGTCGATAATACAAGCCAGAATCGATCATCTGCTACGGTCCAGAGCGAAGCTTGGAATATGAAAGTGTCTATTGATGAAAGTTCGGGGGGCGTTGAGTAGCAGGTGTGGCATAGACAGAATGTCTCCACGGGGCAGTTTTCGCGGGGGCTTTCACGAACCGATTGAATATATTCTATCGAGATAGTAATAGCATTAACCCAGTACTTGAATGAGATGCTCCCCAAAGCGATCCTGGTGTGATCATATTCTTGACCGGGGAGAAACTATGCTGATCTCTTCAAAATCGACTCCCTGTCTCCGATATTTCCATCGCTTCTTTATGTCCTTTTGATCGAATGTGTCAATTTATTCTTCCTCTTTACATTAACCCCTACCGATAATTGTTCAATACCATACGTACATCTTTGGCTCCGAGTGATAATTTGAATTCAGAGAATCACAGCGAGGGGTTCGGTTTGAATTCTCATTATGTGCTTTATTGCATCAATTGTTCATTTATTTCGGACATTTAGCGTTAAAATCTTATTAAATTTAACGTACTTAAAATTCAACGGTTACCTCTTCCCTGACAAATTATTGGCTTTCATTAAAATCGATGTGATAAATCACAACTTTTCTGTAACAGCGGGAAATAAACATCATACTGCTTTGAGTGACTTAAAATTTACTTGAAGTATTTTCTTTTTTTAAACGTGATATATTAAAAAGAGTTATGGTTACACTGGAAAGGAGTTTAATTAATATTGACATGGAGTTAGTAGTTAGTATTAATTATACTAGCACACTCACGATTTCTTCTCGATAGCATTTCATGCAAAATTTGATCATAGCTTATTGCGGTTTTGAAGATATTTTCCATTTTCCGCTCACTTTCCATGCCATTCTCATTTTAGCGTTGCTGTTTATTGCGAGATTATTGATGCTCAGCTGAAAGTTGTTCTTGAGTTGTAAAATCTTGCGCTCGTTCCTCCCGCTGGGAATGCCATCATCCTCGGTTCTGGAATCAAACTTCTCATTGCGATTTACGCAGAGACCTGCTCACTTATCACGTGATTTCATCGTGTGAATAGCGAAATTATCAACACGTGATGGTTACTTTCCGCGTATTATCTTTGAATGATTCAATCTCAAAATTTTCTTTTGATTAATATTTGTTCATACAAAGGTAGAGATATATAGAAGAGTTTAGCGTCTGTCGACCATACTTTTTATTCTACATTAAAATGAACTATTGAGAAACTATTAATCTCGATTATGACGGAATGAATTAGTCGGTGCCTAATTCTTTTTTACAGAAGTACTATAATTATCATGTTACAAGTAGGTGAAAGCCAAGTTGCATGTTACCTACAGATATAAAATACAGTCGTTTAATATAACATTAAACTTCTCATTTACCACTTGTCGTTCCGTACATTATCAGCTACACTAAGAATAGAAATCATTATCCTAAATATGTAAAATAATTCACAACAGTAAATATGTCAAGGCATCATATCAACTATCAATCAGTATTTAATTTTTCTAAATAAGTAAATACTATTCATTTTACACATTTTCAGAATTGTTAATTACTAAACTAACTTACTCCTTTCGTCTATTCGTGAGGTTGTGCTGAAACTCAATTTAGATTAAAGTTTCTCCATTTTAAATTTCATTGATAATGTGGTTACATTTTAGTGTGTGATTGGCAGGGAACTTGTTACGGAATTGGGGTGATGGAAAAGTTTAATTTACTACGAAGAAATTAGTTTCCTATTTTTTCTATCCGTACATACACACATGGAAAGCTGTATAGTTTATCAATTTCCGGCAAATATAAGTGGAAATATTTTGCCCTTCAGTTAGGAGCTAATTTTTTTAAGTTTCTGATAAAGAAATTTTCTCTCCCATTCTGTGAGCAAACTCAAAAGACCGTCAGTGTGATAGAGATGATGATACCGGCTGCTGATTGAATGCAATACGGGCAAACCGTTGGAAAGAATGACGCACGGAGATGTATTCCCAAAAGGACAAATGCGAATAAACGCGGATTTTCCATTCCGGTCACATCCGACCCGCGGATGACTTCCCCATTCAGACGGATCTCTATGACGCAATCCGTAAAATGGGGATTTCGAAATGTCTATTCTCTTGATCCTCTTAACTAGTTTTGTTAGGGTGAGGGATACATAGGAGGGAGAGGGAATAAAGTAGGGATCAACGAAATAAAAAGTGTCAGGAACGAGGAATGAGATCAACGCATATGCTTACACCAATTTTGAATTTATTATTATTATTAGGGTCTTTATTAGGCGAGATTGAGACTAAAAAGCCTCCTCTTCCATCTAACCTGTAAAAGAATTTACTGATAGATGGAAAAATATGATTTCTCAGTTCGCAAGAATTGAGAATATGAAAATATCCATTAAAAATATTAGCTGATAGAATATTTCTGTGGTGTTCATATCTACTACTAGGATATTAAATCTAAGGTTAACCTTGCTCAGTTAAGTCAGAGATAACACGTTTTCCAGAAACATATTTATGTGTCCTCACTGGTTACTTCCAATACGAACGCTAAAAAATCGGGTCGTATACTAAATAAGAAACATTACAGAAGTAGGTACTAGAATTAGACGCTTCAAATATTATTTCTCCTTAGATGATACGCTACGGTAATTGAATTAAAATTATAGAGCATAAACCCCCGCCTACACCTAAACGTGATTAAATGTGACATTTTAAATTTCCAATAGCTTCTGAATTTTATTAAATTGCGAGTCAATATTGTAACTTAAAAAGTGGGAAATTTGAGGAATACTATCAATGGAAGATATATGTTAAAAATAAAATCAACTTCTAAAAATTGCTTTTTCAACAAATAGTTTACATTATGAGTTATCAAATACGATAAAATCTTAAATATTTGATGAACTGTAACCTTTCTTTCGAGATATGATAGTTATTTCACATTTTTTAGGCCTATAAACCCTAATATGTTTTCCGATGAGCACATCAAAATACATATAATTTATTTTTACTTCTTTTCAGTAAAATCAATATATATGATATTAATAAATATGTAATAAATATTCCATTCTTACCGTAAAGTGAAACTCATATCTTTGAGCAATATGTTTAGTTAGTTTATATTATTTTGAATTATATTTATATGGCTCTATTGTGTATCACAAATGGATATTTACTTGTATATTTGCCTTATGAGTTCAGATTAAGTTCGTGTTTCAGATACATTGATTTTTATAGGTAGATAGATTGATTCTCATACGATTTGCATCAAGTTCCCCTACTTTAAGTTTTCACAAATTCCGGCAGTTATACGACTGATACGACTACTTGTGATAACTCTCAAGTTAAAATCAATTCTTTGGGTAATATTTAACATTAGATTAAGTTATTGCGAATTAAATTAATCTAAGAGCCCCTAATCTGTGCCACATATGGCTATTTACTTATATTTTTGCCTTAAGTACAATTCACGATTGCTTCTCGCGCAATTCTCATCAGATTCTCCTACTTTTAGTTTTCACAAATTCCTTCTCTCATAAGACTGATACAAACGACGATATCCCCTTAATTCCGCGCTTTACGCCGAAGGTATCTCTAGATTGAGGTTGCGGAGAGAACGAATTAAAAGCTGAGCAAGCACAGAGGACAGATTAAAAACGATTCCTTGGGACGATAGGGGAGAGAATTTGTGGAGCGATGGTTTTATTCGTCGTGGGAGAAGAGGTGAAATACGTTTGACCCCTTTCCATAACGGAATCGAGCTCCTCTTTGACCTTATGACGCTCCTCAAGGGACGACCGCGCCCACCGCTCTTCACCTCTTGCCCTCCCCGGATAACCCCAAGCAGATGACCCCTCGGATTATGTGTGGGCAACTCTTTTAAAAACGGGCGCACATATGAATGTCTCCGTGTTTTTTTCCATCTCGATTGAAGGCGAGGTCACCCCCGGGACCCTTAACAGTATGGTTTTACCGCGGAGAAGGTTAAGCATCAAATTGGTAGAGACATTTTTATTCTTTCTCAAGCTTTCCTAGCTTCCGTGCGTGTTCGTAATGGATCGGGTCAACGATTTTCAACCTCACAATTCACTGTTTTTCACTCGAGGAAAACGTATGTAAATGTTGGAATTGCTTATAGAAAATTTTAATGTTAGCTTTCCTTTAAAATAACTAACAAATATTGACTACATTCATTTTTAAATATTTCTCTAGTTGTCAATGTCAAGCAAATAATGCTGAAGTTAACGAGTTGAAATAAATACCGAACTACATATACTTTGATAGATCTTAGCGCAGGAATCGACCAAAATATTATATATAAATGTTTATTAAAATTCCTTTCTCTATAGTTTAATTCTAATTTCTAGAAAAGCTCCAAATTTTATTTCTGGAAATTTCATCTTGATTAGTTTCTTATATGTAACATGAATTACATTTATTTCGTAAATATTAAATATTTATAAAGATTTTTTTAAATTTTCATTTATGATTTGCATACAAGAAATTAGTTCTACTAAATATCACCGTAATAATTTATTTAGAATTATTGCTGATTTTCAAATACTTCGATAATCCTTAGTGTTGTGATACGCAAATAATCTATAATCTGTAAATACATTTAAATTATTTTGCCTTAATTTTTACTCTATTTGGAGGGAATTAAATCCAAGTTTTAGTTCCAGAAATATCTTTTTATAGTACAAGAATGATTAACAAAATTATGGAAACAACCGGCCGCTTCATAACGTCAATAATTTAAACTTTAGCCACTGCGAACCGGTTTCAACGAATTTACTTTTCTTTAGAAATTTCCTTCTAGTTAAAGTATTTCGAGAATTTTAGTTTGTCAACTTATTGCTAAGTTTGATGCTGTGATTTTAACTCACACTTAATTAAAGTGGATATCAACAGGAACATCTATATTCTACGAAACATTTACCTCTCGGTCGATATTTGTCGAAATGCGATACATTTCACACAGTTCTCCTTAGAATATTTTCGTCTAATTGCCCTGCATGGAATTTTGACCAACAGATAAGAAAACATTCGGTCAGCTCAATTTTTGCTACCTTCTTTCCTTAGTCTGTTCTGTGTTCTCAAACTCCGCAGCAACGACGGAAAATTATCCTGGATGTGTTCCAGAAGAAATCAGGATGCATAAAGTGGTCGCTTGATTCTCTTTTGTTTTACGACCGCGAGGTGCCGTTGCAATCGCATTCGTTTCCGAGCAACAATGAGGGATGACCTCAAGTTGATTTCTCCTTCGGACGATAAGTTGAGGAATGAGAATGGACTGGTGATCTAATTTGAAAAGTTGCCGTGGGATCCGAGGCATCAGCGCCATGCGTTTTACGAGACATTCATTCCATAACCACGAATATGATTGAAGTTCCAATAATGTTGATCAGTGATAGTAGTTTGATAGTTAGTGAGCTTAGTTTCTTAATGCTAGGGAAAATATTACATCCATTAGAAGTACTATACTAGATACTGTAATAGTATAGTTATACTGTACTAGTTTTTACTAGCATGAAACGTTAGATATTAAGTCAATGTTATCTCTGTTTTCAGAAAGAAATTACTTTAAAAGTAGGGTTACCATATTCTAAGGCTAAAAAGATTGCCAAATTCTGAAAAGATAAAACCGCGTTTCCTTAAAACGTAGTTAGTATTAGTTAATTATTAAGCTGATTTCAAGTGCTTGATCAGAACACAGCATTATGAAAATTTAAATTTCAACGTTTTCTATTAATGAAGTCTCCGTATCTTAAATTGTATTCCTACTCGAGTTTTTCCCTCGAACCGTAAGAACAGGTAACTGATTAGTGTCGTAAACTTTCCTTTGAAGCCTTTTTGACCATTTTTATTAAATTTATATCAATGAATTAAAAAAATACATAATATCGTAAATGGAAAACTAATCTTGTTATATATTGAAGAAAATGCTATTGTAAACTTAAATAAAAATTAGTGCATAATTGAATGGATATTTTTAAACTCTAATTCATTGACAGTGGTGTTCCAAAATTGATTTCATTACTAATGTATAAAGAGTTAGATAGCTAAATAATTACCAATGCATTGCAAGAATTGAAACAAAAATATCATATTCACTTTAAATTAAGACTTATCACAAAAAATCTGATAAAATTTGATTAAAATAAGTGCATACATTCAATTTTGGTTTTTTGATGTTGCTGCACCAAAATCTCCATTAGACCAAACCCTCACGCATTTGATTTTATCAAGAAAATACAGCATCTTCTGTAAAACGACTTGCCGATGAGTATAGTTGTGCTCTAAATGCTTGACATGAATCAGAGAAATACAAGGAAAATGTTTTAAAAGTGCTTTTCGTTTTGAAGTAACGGCTAAATTATAGCCACTATTATGTAACTCTATGTCAATATATTCTCTATTGAGAAGAATCACTCTCCATAGAGTGTATATCAGAAGTTGCTCTCAGAAGTAGCTATGAAATCCGCTGGAGATGACGAGGTACAGAGGCTTAGAATCATGAATTATTCAATAGAAGTCTTCGTTTTTTTCCTGACCTTAGGATCATAGCTCTAGTGGCTAAACACTTCCACTGAAATCCTGATCAAGCGATGAACAAACCGCCATTTTACGAAATGAACAACAACCTAACTATCAAGGAAGTAACGTCAGCTGTAAAAGTGAGGTTGATTTATTAAATAGTCGCAATTACACTTAAATAGTTTCATCTATTAACTTCCTCGCTGCTCAGTAGAAAATACACCAAAAAGGGAAAGTTGAAGTAACATATTCATGCGATATATTATTTTTCCTAATGTTTTCTATTATCATAAAAACAGAATGTAATAATTGTAAAACCTTTACGTCTCAACAACTTGTTATCCTGCCTTGGGAATAAAACCTTTGGAATAAAGTTGATAAATATAACGTCTTCCCTAGGAAAACTTAATAAAACATTTCCACGACATCAATAAATATTAAATTCAAAAAGTCTCGAGGATAGTTTTTTATGTGTTAAAAATATATATTTTAAACATTTCCGATCAGTTCTCATTGTCAGTAGTAATGTCCATACGTTGAAATGTTCTCGTTTCGTTAGAGAGATAAAATATTAATTTATTTCCACAAGAATGTTTATGTAGAGAAGGAAAGTAAGGAAAAATCCTTAATTATTTTTTATTATAATAACTAGATTAATAGGAACATAATTTTCACTGACCATTATTCGTTTATCGTACGAACTCTGGCGTCAATCATTTACCATTTATTTGGAGGAATAGATTATTTTAAACATTCCAGTAAAAAAAATAAATTCCAAGGCGCGCAGCTATACTCGGGGGCTGTGATCATTAGGGTATTAAATACAATTAGGATTAATCGATAGAATTAAATGCGATCTACCTTTACCAACTTTCAACAACCCGCATTTATCGGTATGTTGCTATATATTGGGTGTTTCTATGGTCAGGGCTGATAACTTCATCCGTCTTGGTTAATAAAATAGTCTGAAAGGCTACTAATTATAAAGGGAATAAAGTATCAACCAAAGAATATGTAGTAATTAAGAAAAGAAGCTTTTGTATCGAAATTACATATTCAAATAAAAAAGTATTCAACTAAAACTACACAGAGAAGACAGTTTCGATGTTCTCCGCTAAATGGTTGCGAATGGTATATAGTTATTGGAATAAATAAGGTGCTATCAAATTCTAATATTGGTAGAGTACTTGATTGCATAGGAAGATATGGAGGGAGGAGTTACACCATTCACATCTTTTTTTCGCACTCTGAAAGGATGAGAGGCGACCTTTAGTATTATACACTAAATTCAAGTGCAACAGCTTTCTGCGTACTATCAATTTCTCTGACTGCGTGGCTTAAGGTAAACACATACGTCCTCTTACGAAATCCGAAAACATTTATCTGGCCGATTGCGGTAACAATGCGTGGGAAAGGAAAGAGCTTTTTCTTCTCTCCCTTTACTTCCTCTCCCAACCGTCTTCTCCGGAGAAGGCTAAATACTGTTGAAACATCAGCTAAAAAACTACTGAAAATAGTAACGCAGTTAGATGGTAAACAAACGACTCGATAGTAAAGCTCTCTATATATCTTCTCTTAAGCTCTCTATATGTATATAGAGAGCTTTACCCGAAAGTTCTTGCTTGCCTCCCAGGAAGTCAGGAAAGGTCACTATCACTCACTATGGCCGTCCCTGGCTGAGATTCTTCCAATTCCCTTGAGTTTAATTGATCAATGATTAACTTGTTAAGATGTAGGATAGAAATTTTGACCATCAAGGTATGTGCGAGATCTGTGCGCTAGGACGGTATATCGGCCCCCTTCTTAGACGTCTAAGAGGCCTCGACTCGATAAATTGGATGGTATTAGGAGCAAGTATCCTTCATCTCTATTGTACATTTAAATTTAACAAATGAATTTCAAGATGATAACAGTATCCTTTTTGTTATCTTGTTGGTTTTGTCGAAGTAGCCCCTTTCTGCAGTCCTGGCAATTTTCGATCACGCCACCTAATGAAATTTTATAGTAAAATGGTTGATAGGTTTGGATGATTGTCTTGAGCTCTACCGCATTGTTTTACCTGCAAATTTATTGAAAGCCCTATCAAGACTCCTGTGATTTCTGAGCTGTTATCATCACAACACTATTTCATTATTAAAAAAAATATATTTCTATTGTATGATTTGACTAATTTCAAATAGTCAATTTCGTAGTATTTAATGCAAGAAAAATTAATTATTTACATATTTACTTATTTATCTTGAAGGTCTACCGATTAGATAAAATTTTGTTTGAAGTTTTAGGTCTCGTTTCTCTTGGGCTTAAGCAATTTTCCGTTGAAGAAAATTGTTGCTATATTAGTTGCTTTCTTACTTGGACACTTATACAGAATTTGCCTTTTACTCGACTTGACTCGAATTGGCTTTTATTTAACCTGGGGGAGATGAAGCCAAACGGCGGTAAAAATGAAATATGTCTTGACGAGGCACATTTCTATCGCATATTTTTATTTAAAGTATCATAATTCTTCTAAATCACCTCAATCTTCCTACTATCAAAGCCTCTCATACTTCCTCCGACTTCTCCTTCCTGTATAATGTAATTAACTGCAAAATCAATTCTCCTTTCCTACTCTCTCTTTTCTCTTTCCGAGTCCCTTCGAGAACAACTCACCTATCTGACACCTTCTCTCTGAGCACACCTCGTCTATCAACTGTAAAACGATCACTCTTTTATCCGTATTCCTTCAGTTTTCAACTCCCTTTCTTCCAACGTTCACTTCGATCCTTACTTCGATCTTCTTAAATCCATCCAAAATATGGTTGCAAGAGATTGACTTTTTATAAATTTATTCATTATTTAAAGTAATTTTATGTTGTTGATTCGTTGTTTTATTTTGTTCGCACTGATTGTTTGTTTTTCCTTGCTTCTTGTTATTTCGTCAACTGTAATTGGCCTCGTGATGTTTGTTGATACTTACTGATAAATAAATAAATAAATAATTAAATCTAAACTTTTGATATTACGTATAATATATCGTCACATTTAGATTATACCAACAATTAGTAGAACTCTTCATAATGTGAAGAATGATCCAATTATGAAAAAAAACTCCTCAGCGAAAGAAAACAAGTCCCAAAGTTGTAGACTCAAAATGTTGGCGTGAATCACATTCTAGTAAAAACAATGAGAATTGTTTATGCCCATTCCAATTTCATTTTTTAGGATTCAAGTCGTGCCTGATTACTTCTCCCTTTTCGCACCTACAAACTCATAAAGAATTCTCCCGTCAATCCTGCCTATTTCTCGATAACAAGCACCTATACCGGTGGAGAACTATATTTCACATAGATGTAAAATAGAGTTCACCACTGGTGTGCGTTTATTGCTCTAGGGTTAATGTAGTCTTTCATCTTCCCGATCATCTCACAGTAATCTTTAGGTGTTTCTTATTTCCCTTCCGTAAGATTACAATCTTCCATGCGTTCACCGTTTAGCATTTTCTGATATCTTCTCTTTGTGTTTTTGTTTTGCTTGCCAATCCTTATTTTCATCATCACCTAAACAAGTTATTTATGTGAAATTGTTCTGCGCCATTGTTTTGTAACCTGCTGAAGTCAATATTTTCCAATTGGGCAACTACTTCCGACTACCACCAATAGCTTTTAATGGTGGGCTAGGTATTGCATTTCGAATACATCTAATGTAAGCAATTTGGTTAATCTTAAGGATTCCGAATCGAATTACGTTTTTTATTCGTGATTTCACTTTTGCACTATTTAACAACAGAGTATTGGTGTAAATCGGAACTCACATTAAATATAATCGTGTCTGATACTTGAACAAAATTCATATTGACTACCGGTTCAGAAAACGGGATTTTAATTCCTGCCATTTTTAGCCTCAGTTTGCGCTTTAGCGCATTTATACTCAAATGCAATTTCTGCTCAATTTGTTGAAGTTTGCAATCAGTTGAAGAGAGGGGTGATGGCCCCCCACTGCTCGGTGCAATGAAAAGCGCAATAGAATTGCAAATCAACAACTCCCCAGATGCTGTCTGTTAAATCTCAGCTTCTACCGAGCTTGCTTCATAACGCCGCGGGGAGTACCCAAAAAAAGGTCTGAAACATGAAAGATAGAGATCGGAAATTTTTAAGAGGATAATTAAAACACATGCAATAAATACGATTTAAATTTGAATTGGTAAGAAAAACTTGGAAATAGGATGGTGTCACTATACGCCGCAATCACTTACCTAAATTGGAAATAAATTCAGGTATTATTTCTCGGATATAACTAATATTTATAAAGCTGTTTCATCTTTAATAATAATAGTAATATATTTATTGCTCTGGGACAATGTCCTTTGAAACATGTAAACAATAAACACAATTAACAAATGCTCCGCAGCAGAAGGAAGAAAAAAAGGATTGTGAATACATATGGTATTAAAAATAAGACAGTTTCAATTTGAATTTATTCATACGATGCAAGTAGATAACAAAACAAAAAACATAAGAAATTAATAATACTTTTCATATAAAATTGAAAACAATTTATTTTGAATCGATATATCGATTGAACTGGTGGACTTTGTTATATTATCTGGATGGGTAATCCATACTTTTAAAACTAAGTTAATGGTAGATAACTGACGTACTATAGCTCGGCATTTAGGATTATTAAATTTTCTTTTGTGTCTGACAAGTCCAGCCGATTCATTAAGATTCTTAAGAATAAAATCATACCGATAATCAGTAGATTTAAAAGACAATATTTAAAAAAATAACACTTATAATTTTAAAATGTTTCTATGTTCAATCTTCATCCACCTTAATTTCACATAAAAAGGGGTTATATGATCATATAAACTTACATTAAATATATACCATACTCCTAAATTTAAAAGAGTTTGTAATTTTCTTTGCGATTCTTTTGTGATCTGTTATGGTATCATTTATTATATTTTTAACTAAATAATACAAAACTGCATTAACATGAAAAATGTAAATGCCATACAATCAAATCATAGTTTTAAATAGAAACAATTCAAGTTTTTTACGATGAATAGGTAAACTTACTAAAATTAGGGCAAATGATAGACAATGAATAGAAAATAAATGGATATTTAGAGAAATTAGAGAAAGGCAGCCTCTTGAAAGAAATATTTTACGCTGATTTAGGGATATATAGTAAAGTATACATGACGTACGATCTATGCAAACATAGAATATTGAAAAGCATCATTGGGAATAAACTAGGGGAAAATGATTTTAATGTCACTCCGAATGGTACCTAGCGTGATTGCTAGGTATAGGTGCATTTTGAACTTCTTTTCATGGATGACATATTTTAACTTTTTCAAATTGATTAATTTATCATCCATACTATTAGATCTTGCATACGCAGCTGGGTTCCTGCGAATACTTCTCTTAATTTAAGAAAAGCGGAAGATATACGACTGACTTTTAAAGGATCTCCGAAGGATCGAAGGTCGCCCAATTGATTGCAAGCCTTGGGAAGGCTGAACCGAAAACATTGTAATTGGATGTCGACTCTTTTAAGCCAAATATATTACTTTATTCTGGAATGAGGGAGTGGAGATCGAAGCCAGGCTTTGTTTATCAGAGTTTCGTAAAATGTCATAAGCATCGATGACTGGGCGAAAATATGGAGCTGTGTGCGAGGGAATTAGCGGGTCGCCATCACTCCTCGTCGTCATAGTGACGTGAGTGAGAGATCGAAAATAAGTGGAGACAGATTCGCGATGACGCGGCCCTGCACAAGGGCAACCGAGAGGCGTGACGACGTGTCTCATTTCCTCTCATCTTCAAATCTCTCTCTCCATCTCTCTTCATACATCCGATTTTTTTACAATTTGCTTAGGTGTGATTATCTCTAGGTTAGGATGAATAGATCTTTGGTTGATGCCTTATGTTCTACATTAATCTAATCAATGTCGCCCAAATAAGGACGTCATATTATTATTAGTTCTAAATTTTTTTCGATCTTGTTAGAGTAGTGGCCAGAGTCCTTGTACGGAACACTTACCTGTGAAAGTGCTCCTTCTAATCCTGATTGGGTTTTTGTGAGTTTATAAGGGATTAACCCTAGTAAGAGGAAGCTTCTTGAACCCATATATATTACTGTTACAAATCAAATAATCTACTTTAGTAAAGATTTTTTAATGTAATTTTTATTTCTGTTATCTCATATCATATTAAGTTTTTTTTGTTAGTTTAGCACTTATCTTTCACTAGAAGAAAGGAAAAACATCGCAAGCAGCGATTTGGTCGCGTCTACCATATCCTAGCTCAGTGTGAATTTCCTTATTACGCTATTCCCTGTGCTTAGCTCTTTTCTGTCTCCTTCTGTTAGCGGTAGCGAACCATTCGGATTTCACGTACCACTAGACTCACTATTTTCAATTCCGCATACCAATAAAATGTTTTCAGAAGTAGCATACAGGCATAAAATTGCATAAATCCTAAAATTTCCATTTTATCAGTTAGAAATTCATGCTGTCTCTCGTCTACCTTGTGTTAGTTATAATTTAGTGGTATATTATGTATAAAATATATTGCGTTTTTAATTCAATGAAACAAAATCTGACTCGTCTACAGGAATTATAATTTTATTTTAGACAATAAAACCGTCTTCAAGAAATCTACCCTACCTTAGGCCTGAAAATGAGGTAGATCCCTCGAAACCGGTCGTTTTTTTCTAAAATAAATTCATATTTTCTGTGGGCGTAGTCAGCTTTCGTTTTATTGGACTAAATAGCAATAAGATCCACCTAGTGTCGCCAGAATTAATCAGTTAAAAATTTGCAATCTATGCCCAATATTCTTGATGGACAACGAGTTTTCTGTGGACCTCCAGTTGACGGTTGCTGCTTCTATAGGAGACTCAGAAGATGTTTCTCCATTCCTCCCCTTCCCATGTCTTCCCCCTTCTCTCCCCAACCGCTTCCGATCATCATCTCTCGAGCGAAGATGTGGCCGAGGTTTGATGACTCAGTTCGGAGGCGCTAATATTTGTAACGCGATATTCGCAGAATTAATCGAAGGCGAAGGAAAACCGACGCCTCGACATCATCAATCATTCGAGGGCTCGTTACTTTTTATCTGGGTTCCTCGAATTTCGCCTGACGATTAATAACAATAATCTCTCGCAGAGTTGATGTCACTTGTCCTATTTACATATAATTCTGCTTATTTTGATTTTATCTAAGGGTGAAAGGAATAGAAATAAGTTAGGCTTTGTCGAATATTTTGTCATGCAACATCATCAATTTTACCCTCCCAGCTTTTCCGCGTGAGAAGACAGCGTGTTGTTTTGAAATACGCGCTACCGTCCGCAAGTATTTCCTACTAGTTCTTTATGCCTAACGGAGGCAAAAGAAAATGTATTAATATGCCTCTATCTCTTTTAAGATCAGATATAATTGATAATACCTTTAAGACTTATTGGATACTTATCAGTGCACGAAAGCCTGACATAATTAGCCAGATTATTCTATTTTATTTTACAAATAAACTACTTATCTATAAAATACATTCATTTATCTCTATTTATATGCTTACTTCGTAAATAAATTTAGCTATTCTATTTCCTAGTAAAATAAAATAAATATAAATTTAAGCTTTATCATTAATTAAATTAGCTCACTGGAAAGACTGAACCTAGATTCGGAAATCGTTTATTTACAAACGGAATTATGTAACATGTCAACTTTTCGATGAAAAATAAATTTTTTTTGGATCAAGCTTCGAAAATTATTGTAAGAAATGTTGTTATTTACAATTACCACTATCAGAAAGTTGGAATCATGAAAAGTTTATTATGAGAATTCGATTTTGATTTAAAATTTCTAAGTTTTTTAAAATTCGTTTTTTTTATGAAAAAAATTATTTCTAATAAAAATAACCCTCAATTGATAAACACGAAACAAAAACAGGGGCACCTTTTCTCGTGTTAAGTAAATATTCATTTCCATCAACTGTAAATTCATTTGATTTCATAAGAGAAGCGAGGGGTAAGAGAAGATGTTACAACTCAAGGTTGTTGCGTGGAGGAAAAAGTAAGCACATTGCTACCGACCGTTATCATCCAATAAATTCAATTGATTAGGTGACGTACTCACGACATGTTACAACACTTCCTCCCGATTACTTTCCATTGCTCCATTATCTCACACGCTTGCGGTAGCTCATCTTCTCTGGTTCAGTATCTTCTCGTCACTTCTCCGAAACGGAAGACCTTTCCTGTTTGCAAATGAATCACAACGCCCCGTCTTTCACGAGCGTGACTCAATACTCGATGACGAGGAAACTGTCCACGTGGTGGACACCGCCTTAGATGGGTCCTTAATACATTCATACAGCTTCTCATTTAGGACCTTCATGGAGAATCAAAAGCATTTTTTCCAGCTCCCGGGCAAGCATTACGGATTGCGTGGGCTCTTTGAAGGGACGCCGAAAGACTTCAATCAATTTCTGTTTCGGCAGGCGTAACAGCCAGACCATATTTGAAGCAAACATACGCGCACTCATTTCCTGGCGATATTTCTTATCGGTGATGTATTTTTAGACTTGATTTTGACGCGAAAGTACTGATGTGGCATATCAAATAGCATTTTTTTCTGAATGAGTACAGTCTTGCTATAGAAAATGAGTATATTTGTTTGTACGCCAAATCTTCGGAAGATTTTCTTAAGAATATATCATCGAGAAGAATTAATTCCTGTTTAAATGAGTGAAATTGATAAAATGAAATAAGATTAAAATTCGGAAACTACGGATTTATTTTCAAAATATTCTCGTTGAGAAGTTCAATTTACGAATTTGATTTTCAAGATGGACTTAAAGAAGTATTTTTCAGAAGAGAGAGAAGATTAATTGTATGCTATGAATATTTTTGATTTTAATGCTACACTGATTCTTGTTACGTTTCTTCAATTTGATTTATCTTCACTGATATAATCCCCATTTACAGGAAATATATTAACAGATAAAATACGTAATTTATCACCTGCATAAATTCGCTTGAAAGTTTAGCGGAAGTAATTCAAGGATTCTGTTGTTAGATTTTCTGTATTGTATACATTAAGTATGTAAGTATTTCAGTTCATCCGCAATTACTACTGTCACTTCAAATAAATAATAGCTCTTAAGGATTCTGTAGTTAGCTTTTCTCCATTGTATACATTAAACATGTAAGATTTTCCGTTCATCATCGATAATCATTGTCACTTGAAATAATTAAATCGCTCTTTAGTAAAGTGAGAAGAATACATCTACCATAAAGGAGGAAAAATCTTTAGTGGATCTATAAAAGGCGCTATATTGAGGAGATAAATTGTATGATAACATAAAATGAAGAAGTAGTTCTTATTCCATGAATGTAAATTAGAAATCAAGTTTTTCAGCGAATGATCTCCATCTTCAACTTTTTCAATAACAGCTATTGATAAAGTGCAAGTTGCTACCAGTCGATACCGGCCACACATAGAAACCGAACTCTTGCGATTGAATTTGAATTAAATCGTATCAAATTTTTTTTCCAGCAACAATTTATTTCGCACAGCCTAAATTGTAATTACCCCGGTACCCATCTTTCAGTTGAATTTAAATTTATTCTATTTCAAACTTTCACTAGATGTCTTCGTCGCTCTCTTACTCCATCCTATACATTCGAGCTCGTATTCGTTTCTGTAGTTCGCGAAGTTTCCTGAGCGCTGCAAGCAGACTGCACCTTGACCCGCGAAGATGTGAATGAAGCGAATTGACCCTCTTTTGTCACTGTATCCTTCTCCCACTCCGCGGAGAATGAATGCACAGTCTTTTCCTATTGACCCTTAGTCCGTGCGACAGCCCACGCCAAAGCGTCTGCTGCGGTTCTCATGAAAGACAATTTCTTTTTCGCGATCTTCTTCCATTCACACATTTGTTCAAAGATGGAGCCAAGTCGCGCCTTCGCCTCAATTAGCCGATCTCATTCATAAAGGAGGAGTGAAAGAAGGGTGGGTGTGGGGGGATTGAATGGAAGCACTAGCTGTGGTTGGAGAAGTAATTTCTGAGGAGAAAATTACGGAGGGAACAGAAGGAGATACGAGTGGCGTAGTTGCAAGACTTTCTTTATTCTGTCATGAGATAATTTATCTCTGGGATGCTGATTGAAACTTACGATAACCGAATTTTTTCTTGCTAAATATGTAGCGCATTCAAAATCTGATTTTTTTTATTTTACGAGTAGATTCTTGATTCTCATATGGAGAAATATGTATTTATTTGGTAAGTTCAAGGGATATCATGGCATCTGTTAATTAGAAGAGGCTACTGATTTTGAATCGGATAAGTATTTAGAACATCCTGTATTCTGATACTAGGCTTTTATGAATATCCAATTGATATAATCCAGAATCAATCATATCCAGCTTAATTTTTAATTTATTATTTTGCAAGTTGTGTTATAACACTAGATGTGATTCCTCATCAATAATTCTAACAAATAATACGCTCTATGAATTTACTTTTCCCAAGCATTGTTCTCTTTATTTCATATATTCTAAGTTCTATTGGAATAATACCTTGGGGTCGATAAATGATCTGGACGACTGATTACCTCAATATTCTATTGCTAAAATGTTACTGGAATTGGTCGACGCGCTCACACAAGCAATATTTTTTTAAGTAGCCTCTATGTTAAAAAGAGTTTTTGAATTTCTTAAAATATTTCATTAATTTTGCTCGTTTGCAATTGTTATGAATGTAATTGTGAATTTTAAAAAAGAATACATGAATTATAATCACTCATAAATTAGAAAAAAGGATTGTTTATTAAAAAGACGATAGAATCTTCTAATTCGGCCTCGACTTTGTGGTAATTCTCCATAATATAAAACTTGCTGAAGATGATCTTATAGATCGAAACCTTGGTCGTGAGTTAATGAAATTACTTGGTAAAGTTATAAGTGTTTTTCCTTTTTTCAAATTAAAAAAACGAATAAAAATGAATTAATTTCATTATTTTTCCTCATGAAATGTCATCTTAAAGTATCATCAGTTTTATCTAATGCTAATTTGGAAAATCAATTCGCAGTATTTTTTTCGGTTTAACTTAGTCAAATATATTCATCTCTTTTAGAAATATCGAATTAAATCTCTTTTTCCAATCAGAGAATGTATTCGAAGGAATGTTCGCAGGTTCGTAGTAGGACAGTTATTTAAATCAATGGTATTTAGTATTACTTACTTCCAAATCTTTTATACCCTCCTTTTGATAGCAAATATTTCATTGAGACATTATTATTACATCATATATGCTTATAAGACATGTCGTTTACAACCGTACATCAGCTCGCAAAAGATAAAATAATTTACAACGCCACGATAACGGTACACGAGTGTGCCACGAAATTCGACAAGGGTTTTACACATTTCTTCTCGTTCCTGCCCTGTCAGTTCAGAGTTAACAGCGTCAAAGATGCATGGAGACACGGCAGAACCGGAGATCCTCTTATTAGAGCGAAATTCTTGAGGAAAGGGTATTCAAGATGTTTTCGGCGGATGCCATCTGCCCATCCTCTTTAGCTTTTTGCCCACCGAAAGACTTTCCACCCGACCTAATACACCCATTAGGAATGGGTCTCTGGAAAAAAATTTGGGATTCGCTTTTAAGGAATTCCTTCGCCGAAATTTCCCTCTTCTGGGGACAGAGCACGCGCCGAGCGTGTGTTTGGCCGTGACGACGCGTGCTTTAATGAATCGTCATCCACAAAAGGCTCCAGTTAATATGTCGGCTTTTTTTTACCCTTTTACCGTTTTTTCGGCTCCGTCCTTTTTACTACCCTTTCACTTATCTACACTTTTCGCAGTCCGATGCTCATCTCTTTCGCTCTCTCCTCATTCCTATGCTTTTAGACCTCTATTTGGTCCGTCGCTAACCTTTCTTCCCGGACTAAAGAATAGAATAGCTTGGATGTTCGTTTCTAAGTTTGCACCTATAATCCTTTCTGCCTTAAGGAAACTTTAAGGATGTCGAATCATATTTGAGTTTCTTGTGTTAAAAACGTAACATTTTAAAAATCTTAGTCCCATTTGTAGCATTTAACCGCAGTAGGAGTAGCTTAGGTCTGCCCATGTAAGGGTACGTGAAGCTTGGTAATGTGCAATTCAACACTACGTTGTGTATTTACGTATATTCTCCATATTTTCATCGTTAGATTTTATTGCTCAGTACGAAACTACGAAAATATTCAATTTTTAAAATAAAGAATCCTACCTAGCGGAAATTCACCTATCTTGCTATTCCGTAACTGATTAACCGAAATAAACGAGGATCGACTGTACAATGAGTGTGTACTTCGGCGGGCTGTATCCTCAATGAGAATTCTTCATCCTTCGATGATTACCTACAAATAGCTTTCGAGAGGGAATGAGGCATTAGATATCAGAAAAGATGAGGCTTACTGTTTTTTGCTCTTGCTTTTCTTACTGATCCAGAATGTTGTAAGCGTGAAACGTCCACGTAAGAAGAGCACAGAGACCCTATTATTAACTCTCTACATTTCATTCCCTAAAGATTAATAATTAATTTAATTAAGGTTTAGTTAAAAGTGCTTCGCTAGCTTAGGTTATATCGTATGTTGGCTCCCACCGCGTATCAAACTAAGGACCACCTTTGCGGAAGCCGTACGCGCTTCTCCTAACTCCTACCTTAGCAGTTTTCATACTAGCATAGCGACGAACAAAACAATGTCAGGTTTCAATGAATACGTTTGCTTTCATGTTTCAATTTTTTTCTCCATCCTGTACTAAAAGAAACATGAGTTTCTCTTGTACCTTGAATTTAGTACAACTAATAAACATGTGGAGGAGGTTAGGGAATAAGTAGTGCAAACACACACGGCTGGCGAGATAAAAGAAAGATAAAGACATACTGAAGGTAAGAAGAAAAGTCTGAGAACGGTTCCACTTTATGTGGGTAGTATAAGGTCAAAAGTAATCAGTATTTTTCTGTTAAAATAAGCCGCGAGAAAGCTACGTGACATGGAATTGGATCGTTGTAAAAAGAGATTGAAATTTGCCAATATTTGCTCAATTTTTTTAAACACATTTTTCGGTAGAGATTATACGTTTAATTTGCTTCAAAGACTAATTAGAATATTGCGAGAAATAACTACAGAAATAGATGCTAGGGTTAGTCGGTACAAAATACTAGTTTAATAGTTGACACGCGGCTGTAACAGATTAGAGATTTATTATTAGCTCGCGGAATGAATACGAGATGTAGACCATTAGATGTTGCAAATATCCATTATCTGTGTTAATGACTGGTGCGTTAACCGATCTTTCATTACCAGACAAACATAATTTGTTGATTTTTGAAAAGATAAGCTATTAAATAAACATTCTAAAACTGCGGTTGTGTCATAAAAATTTAACTCTCGTTCCGTATCGAATAGTGAGAAACCACTTCCAAGAAACACTAAATGGGACGATTCGACTCGATGCGAAATAGGTTTTAAGAGTTTTAACTTTTCCATAAAGGAAAAAAGAAAATCCATAAAACCAGGAGGACGTGGAAATTGTCATCGGCTGCTCAATATATCTGCCACATTGTTTACGATTGTGTATATTTTTGGATCTGCGCGCTCCTTTGTGGTGCCTCTAAAAACCGTTCCAGCCTCGTAAATCATCATCTAAAGAGAGGCATTTTGATCGTTAAAAAGCAGCTACTCTCTCGCAATACTTGCGCTTCTCGGAACCGCTCTAACTATTTACCATATTACTCTCAATAGTGTTATAGAAGGACGAAGTAATGGAATTTATAACCGATGGCCTCGCCGTGAAAAAGTTATTTCAGTTCGCTGTCCTTTCCCGCCCTTTTCTCTTTAGTTATTTTCCTTGTCCATTTCCCGTTCCGGACCTTTAATATTCCTCTTTTACGGTCTGTAAATAATATCCGCGGACATGTTGAAAAAACACTTTTAATCCACATGTTTACTGCGTTTTTACGGGTAAAGGCTACGGGGCCGTAAATTATCCGACTGCTGAACTGAACTGAGCTGAACGTTCGCTAATTGCGAATTTTGTTGACATTTCTGCAACGCAGCGTGCTCGGTCTTGCTCATACACATACTGCTCACAATGTGTACTTTCGTAATGCTAACTTGAGTAATAGTAAAGTATATTCTATCTCATCGACTTATTGAATTATTTACAAGTTGTGCACATTATCACCTGCATCTATATTCGATTTTGGCTGTATGGTTATTCTATCCAAGTATGTGAAAGTAGCATTTTGCTTTAGGAGAGACCCGGTAATGTTTTCGATTCAAGAATGTTTTATTCATTCGCTCCTTGAAAACAAAAATGTGTTTACTCAATATTATTATTATTACATTTAAACTACTAGTAGATTAAAAATCTGGTGGCAGTGATTCAACATTACATATCATACTAGCATAAACACATACAGTCGTACATGGTCAAGCAATACCTACAGCTGGCGAATTGCCCAGATAAAGAATTATTTCACTAAGGAGAAATTTTGCTACTTTTTGGTACTTAAATAACGAATGTTTTGATGAATATTCTTTATTCATGGCGAATAAATACTCCGAAATATTTTGGAATACTCTTTACTCCACATTCATGCTTACGTAAGAGAATCAGCTCACATAGCTAAAGCTAATAAATTCAGTCAGTAGTTTAATAGTAAATACAGGTGGGATGAAACCTTTTTGGTTTTTGTAAGACATCTGATTTAGTGATTTGTAAGAAATCGCCCTTATGCAAATGAATTTGATATATATCATTAGCTGTATACAGCTTAACGCAATGTCTTCAATATCTGTGAAATAATTATTTGATCCAGCCTATAGAAGGAAGATAAACGAATAATTACCAAAATCTTGAGAGCATTTACTAATCTACTTTCATTAATTAGGTAACTTTTAACTTGAATATTAAGGATTTGTGGAAGTTAGAGTGAAATAAGATAGATAAAACTATAAGATAGATGTTTAATGTATAGAAATGAGTAAATCAAGGAGAGGATCATATTTGGACTTAGGTCTTTGCTGCACTTGAAAGCTGTTTGTTTTCTAACTCGATTTCTACGAAATCCGTAGTTTTTTTCAGATCTGTGTTATATTTTCAATCCCAGTGGCCCCATGCCTTGATTCGTATATTCATTGATTGCGCGCACAAAAACATTTGACAATCAATTTTTCATTCAGCCTTACGTTATAATTCTAAAACTCATAAAATTTAAACTTTTATAAATTAAATTATGTACATACTTGAGGCATCAAACATAAAAACGGAACATGAATTCAACGTTAAAAAACGTGCGTAAACATTTATAATGATTATTTTAATAGGCGGTCATTGACTTTGAATCCACATTGAGGAAAAATGCAAATTATGAAAGTTTTTAATCTTTTTAATTAATTTCATAGTGAAGAATAATTATTTAGAACCATCTTCACCAAATTTCCTATTCACAAGATATCAGATCTCTCACAGGATACAGATTTTATAGAATAATGCACGGTTTATAATGATTTATCAATTGAAAATATTTCTTTATGATATAACAAGAATCTTTATAATATTTTATTTCTTATAGAGTTCCTATTTGAAATACATTTTGCAAAATATAAGAGGTCTGCGAGGAAACTATGAATATTACTCATCAAAATTAAATATTTACCTATGAACTTTTTAAATATAATTATTAATTAAAACATCCTTTGTACCTTCCTTTATTCGAATATCAATTTTGTTTTAATTTTCATCGTGTCTTCCCTACACTGAATGAAACTAACTTTTGACTGTAGAAAAATTAACTGCTGCCAATATGCATTCTTGGGTAATTTCGAATAAATAGATATATACTAAGCGATAAATATTACAATAAATTCTCTAAACGAACCTCTCTTAGGTTCAACCCTCAGTCCGTTGAGGCATTCCAGCTGTTTCCTCCCCACCATCTTTCCCTCCCTCCCCCCACCCCACTTATTCATCCGCCCTCACTCGCGATGCCGCGGATAGGTGGCAGTATCGCAGCGGACGTGTTGCTTTAGAAACAGATGCGAAGCGGGTGACGTCTCCAGATAAAACCCTCCAGTTCAAAGAGCCGTGCGACTCCAGTGGGCGTGTGTGCACGGGGGTGTGTTGCTTGTCTGCAGGGGGTGATACGTCTAGATACCATTCTGTTTTCATGTAGTACGAAAGGGATAAGCGGATTAGGGTTTCTTAGATTCTGCCGGGAAAGGATTCGGAGTGAAAACAAGCTGGCGTTTAGTATCATAATTATATTATGGTGGCGGTACGAGCAGTGTCACTGGTAAAGAGATCCGCTCTTTATCGAACCAAACCTCGGTCGTTCTAGTTTGGCGTAGGGCACCGTTGATGATAATGATGGGATTTAAACAGAAATGTCGCCAGATGTTGGTGTATATGCAAACATGCCGATAAGGCCAATGTCTGCTCTCCGAGAGAAGGAAAACGTACGTTATTCCTATCGAAAACATTGTCACATTCTTCGTGGTAAATAACAGTGCCATTCCCTACACAGATGTCTGATTTTCCTATATATTTTAAAATCAACCGCTAATTATTAATAAGAATTTATTTCGAGTAAGGACGATAATGCCAATTCTTCTACTGATTTCTATTTTGTTTGTGATTTCATCAATTTTATGGTAGTATAGCTTTTCCACAGCGCAAGCAGTTTCCAATTAACATTACATGAGTTTTTCACGTTTCGGTAGTTTCATGTAAATCAAAATTCAAATTCAAAAATCCCTATTAAAGGCCATCTCTTTCGCTTCCTGGTAGTTCACCACACCCTTAAAGCCATCAAGCATCTTTTGCCTTTGTCTTCCCCTCAGTTTCTTTTCTTGAATTCTATACTCATTTATATACTTTAGCAATTCCAAATAGCATTACAATCAAAAGAAATTACATCTATAGCATTACCATTAACAAAGTTCCTTTTAGTAATTTTTCCTCAAAACAGAAATTTGAAATGTTATTTGTTTTCTTTTCTAGTACTTATTAAGTTGCTTTATTCTGGTACTCGAGAACGAGTTATCGATACAAAGTAACTCTGGTTAAAATGAGTGAGATTGCATACTTAAAAAAAAACACTTAATTTGTAAACTACGGATTTAATTGAGAGTATATGAAAACTTGAATTAGTGGAGATACTGAGATGCTCTAATTTATATTTTAGTGAAAGCATTACGACAATTATGTCCTGCTAGCTGATTTAGTTGAAAGATAATGTTTCCATGTATAGAAAAATGTTATTAAATGAGATACACGTATGCATAATTCATTATTTAAGAGTAATGAGTGCTTCCCGTTTAACTTTAAATTTTAATTCGCCATTGAGAGTTCGACCGCATCGATAACGTTGGATACATTTTTTTCCTAGCAGTTAATTGGTTATCCATACTTTGCTAACCTGAAGGATTTTCTCGCTCGTTTGCCTTGCAATTTGTCTCTTTGTTTTAGAGGGTATCAGTTATACTAATGTATCTGGATTCATATCAGATTGATAATTTGACCACCGGTTTAAAAAACGAAAATATTTATGGTTAGTTTGCAGATCATCCAGGCACTTCTTGGATGACATTTACTTACCTGAAATCAAAGTTTTCTTCCTGAACCTAACCGAGCAGAATAGAGTTAACTTCCTGACGGGATACTTTTGTTCATGGCTTCTGACTCGAGGTCTTATCAATGGCTTTCTTTTATGCGCTTTAAGTTCACTTTATTTTTGAAGATCACTTGGTAGGGTAGAGCGTCTGACTCGTTGGTTCAACTTCAGGTTGGGTTATGGTTTATGCATTTAGCGCAATTTTAGGACGGCGATATTTATTGATAGTTGTTTTTAGCTCGTAATCCCTGGTGGAAAATAAGCTATTTTGAGTGTGTTTAGTTTTGAGTTGCACCTTTAAATTAAAATATTTAAAGTTGTGGAGGGAGGTGTGATTCTGTGGTATTTATATATCTCTGAGGTACTTGTGCCATATGGGAGATTTAGAATCCCCTTGATTGTTTTGCTTTCGAATCTGTACAGCTTCTGAAGATAGGATTTATACGTATAATGCCAAGTGGGTGATGCATAAGTGAAGTTGCTTCTTTCTGACTTTATATCTGGTTGAGCTTCTTGCGAGGTCATCCCTTCTATCATGAACAACATATCATACGGTTTTCCGGGCGCTATTAAAGTAAAACTTCATATAATGCTCAATTGGGTCAATATCTTTTGTTATTGCTAAAGAGGAGTAACTAAGATTACTAATTACTGTTAACTTTGCGCCATCAAAGAATATTCACACTCAACATAAATCTCTCCATTTGAAATATGACCTGCAAATCACACTGTTGATGGAAATAAACAGGTGTTGTTTTAGAAAAGCATTGCTTTGGTTGAGTAAGAAAATTTAACGAGATTTTTCTCGAAAATTGTACGAAAACATAAATATATTAGCTCCAGGTAATGCCTACATTTTGACGCAAGTAACTGATTTCATAGGTTTACGGTGTTGTAAAGAGTAGTACTGGTATGAATTAAAATCCCAAGGTATTTTGGGGACCCAAATATTTCAATATTTCATAGTTTTTAATCTTCTTTTGAGCGATGAAATGATAATTTTTGATGAAATGAAGATAATGAAATTTTCTTGGAACCCATCATTTTTATGGAGAGATTATCATCAAATGAACAGAATTGAGAAAAGCGAAATCCTGGTTCTAATACACAGGTGAACAGATTGTACGTACAAACAGATTAGTTTGCTTCTACTTTGCGGTAGGTTCATTTGCCCCTACTCAATGCCCTTTCCTTGATTTCTTGGTCTCTCTATTCACATCATCCCAGTCTTTGTCTTCTTACCAGTCATTTCCATTGGATTTGATTTAGTAAACGGGCATAAAAGTGCCCTATTTCTGTTGTATACATCAGAATACATACATTGTGCCATATAATAAATGATTCTACCCCATTTGCGTTTATCAAAAATCTCCTTTCTCTCAGTATTTGGCTCACCCATTTCCTCTGCCGTCGTTTTACTTCAATTCGATAGCTTCGATCAAAATCCTCTATTCCCCGCCATCTCTAGCAATTCCGCGTGCTTCCATATCAACCAAAGGAAACACTCCGCATTCAATGAGGGGCGATCCCCCCATTGGTGATTTACTAAAAGAGCAATTTATTTAGTGCAAGACGCGAAACTTAACTTGAAATTTTTAGCCAAAATTTTGTACAATGCATCTATATCTGATTTTTTTACGATAAAGTGACATTTCAGCAGCTAATTGGGAAGATTAAACTCGTTTATAATTTTTTTTTTACTTTTAGATAGGCATATTTATTTGGATGCAAATACCGCAAATAGGCAAAAGACTAGGTATTAGTTACTGTAGAGGATAAAATTAAAAAATACTTCCTGGCATTCACCCTAGTCGGAGGGAAAAATTTTCCTAAAGCAGTTACATATTTTGTTCTTTTAATTTTCCATATATTTTTGTATTTCTGTCGTGATTAAAAAAAATGTACTCTGAGCATTTTCGTATTTTGTATTGCTCTGTGGGAATCTACCCAGAGCATAATAAATTATGTATTATTATTATTATTCCATTACAAAATTTACAAATTCGATTTACAATTTCAAATAAATTCTATAATACGTAATTTTTGGAAATTGATTTAATTATATAATCATTAATTTACTTAACGCACACCACGCAACATCAGTTTGTTGGCAGTTTACAAAATCATTTTTAAATTTAAAAAAGGTCATGACTTGCAAAATGTACGCAAAATCCACACACTTCTTGTGTATTTTTTGCAAGTTTTGTTAGTAAAGACCTTTTTTTAAAGAAATTCCATCAAGTTTCGCTGAATGCTATTCCTTATCTTTTTAAATTTATTAAAATAGACTTTTCATGAAGGAAACATAGTTTAGGAAACTTCTTCAGATGAATCGTATGTTACCTGAATATAGATATTCTCTGTATATAACCCATTGATACGTTTTTACCCCTTATTAGTATTAATGTAAATAGTTTAGCCCAACCAAATCCATTCCATTGCTCATGACCCAATCGGTTAACATTAGATTGCATTGAGACGCAGCAGCAAAAACAAGCAAGCAGACAGAATTCCAGTGCAAATCGATAAAGGCCTAAAGACCTCAGGTCAGAGAGATAGGATCACTCGCAATGCATCAATCTTTTGTTTTTCCCTTCGACCTCTTTTGTCAGTGCACAGACACTGTCGCACGCTCATCAGAGTCCATCTGACTCGCACGCTGAAATCCCGTCGGACTGTAATTGATTCAATTGTTATCGATTGCTTTATTTTCCACCAGGGGGCGTGAGACGGTTATGCACCACTGGACGGGTTTGGTTGGTGCACTCGGATGCTGTCTTAATCTATCTTAAGGGGAGGGGAGTTTTATAGTCCCATTGAGTCGCATGGCGGGAACGCAAAAAACAAAAGAAAGTTGTCCCGCGCTTTATGACCCTCTTCAAGGGTATTACGGAGGAGATAAAAGTGTTTCTAATGGTGGTGGAAAACATTGTATGAGGACGAAAACAGCGGGGTTGACGGATTGGATATTTTTATCCTTAATTTTGATGCCACTGTGGTGTTTTAACGCTAAAAGGATGGGAAGTAGTCTTTTGACCCCTTCTCAATACAATACAATGCAATACAACTTCAATACCTATTTTATTGCTTCTTTGCATTTTGGAGGAGTTCATTGTTTATTCTCATATTCTTATGATAACATTCATTACTGTTTTTCCCTCGATCGATAGTTTATAAACTAATTTCTAGATACAGCGAAGAGTTCACATTTTCACTATACAGGGCTTTGAATATTAATCACGCTCTACCTAAGCCCCTTTGAAACATCATTCATATGGTTATTGATATAATAGATTATTCAAATGTAAATATCTGCAGAAAATATTAAAACAATCGGAGAAAAATGTAAAGAGAAAGTAGTCAAATGACCAGCAGTCGTTCTTCTAGGTATAATATGATGTCAAGATTACCGCATTAGTGTTAGCAAAATTTTAATTCGTTCTTATTAAATTTTGGATGGTACCACACAAATTCAAAGATTAAAAAAAAATAAAATATTGAACTTTCGAAATTTTGAAGTGAAACTCTATAAAGTGTTCAAATGACGTCCTTCTAGTGTTAAAGAGTGTGAAATATCCTTCTCATAGAGGCGAGCAGTCGTTGACAGCGGTCGGTTCGCTCTCTAGGACTTTCAGGGACGCCTTCTGGTGATTGCCCGCCCCAAAGCGATAATGGGTCTCTAAGGACCTTCTTGATTGTCTCATACTTTTTTTTTTTTTGTTTCGACTTGGCGGCGAAATCAATCCTTGATGCAGTAATCTCGTCTGATACTATTGTTAGGAAACGATGTACGGTGATTGTTGCACAGCTTATCCTCTCAACAAGCCGTTTGCAAATAACATTAAAATCAAAAGAAAATAACAACGGAAGCGTCACCATTAACCAAGTTCCTTTCAGTGATTGTTTATCAATACAAAAATTTGATAGTTTACTTTTCGACTTTTCAAGTAGTGATTTACGTTGCTTTATTCTGATACTCGAAAGCTCGAATAACATTGATACAAAGTAATTCTGGTTTAAATGATTGCGAACTTAAAAAAAATTAGATTATATGAAAACTATAATTAATTGAGATACTGTAATCCTCTAATTTACTTATTAGGTTGGCGACAAAATAGATCATTGTTTCAGTAATCTCAGCTAAGAACATTGTTACGAAACGATGTACCGTAATTGTTGTCGTAATCGTTTGTTCACAATGAAATTTATTCTCAAGTGTGAAATTGCTAATGAACGCTGGAAGTAATATTCTAAATTTTACACTGTACAGCAACTTGGCATCGTGTCGTGCATTGAAAAGTGCATAATTTCAAGTCGTCATTGCGTGTACAGTTAGATGTCCTTTAGCTGATGTCTCAATGGTTTCTTCACTTATAGAAGAACTGCTATTGCTCATTGTCTGAAGCCAGCCCAGAATACTTTCTTCAATAGTGAATTTAATCACACCATTCGTTGAAGCGCCTGCTTCGTTTTCTAGGGATAGTGATTTCTAGATTCGTGATCTAGCAGGGATATCCAGTTTTCAGCCACAGCTATCTGAAAATAATTCAAAGAATACTTAAATGAGAAAATAAATTCAAGAGTCTTAAATCTTCCATTTCAGCTTCAACTATGATGATATACCCAGTGAAAGAAAAATAATTTGTATCTTCCGAATGTCATGGAAAATACGTAAAAACTTCGAAAAATGTCCGTAGAATTGTAGAACTTAGCTTATTATGAGCTTTTTATCGAAAATTTACTTTATCAGAAAATTCCCTTTAACTTTCAGAAAAATTTAAGGGTGCATTTTAGGTCGCTCTTCCTTTGGGGAATTAACTTCCATGTCGTTAAGTAATTTTCAGATTTTTATTATTTCTTCAATAAATTTTCTTCATCTAGGATTGTTATATTGGCTATGAAAGGACCACAATTCCCAAGCCCCCAACTCTTTTGGCCTTCGTAATAATAATAATAATACATTTATTAATCCAACGACATAGAAAAGCACATATAGGGCAGGTCATTGTCATTAATTTCATTGCAATTAATTACCACTTATGTATCTAAATAAATCACTAAACACATTAAAATTCATACATCTAATTGTAATAACCACATTTACCTACTACTTACATTTACCATCTACATTATAATACACTATCGTAATGTTGATATAAATTATAACTTGGATTCATCAAAAGAATTGGAAAGTGTAAAGGAACTTTTTCACCACATTTAGAAGTATAGCCAATGATATGTAAACTAACTCTAGTCAGATACAATGGCATGTAAATTGTAATATGGATTCCGTGATTTACGCTGAAGCTGGGTCCATATCAGTTCTTGAATTCATTGTCTTTACCTCTATGTACAATTCTGAGAGACTTAGCAATATGGCACCAACGTATGAAAGCAGTAATCTTGCTCTGATCAAGATACGAACTCAAGATCGCAGTCTAGATTACCATATGAGAATTTTCAAACGATTTATTCGCCTTATATAGCTATCAACTTTATTAATTTATTTTAAATTACATTCTTCTTCGTCATTTTCCCAAATTAGGAATTACTCTTACCTCTCTACAGCCCATTGTGATTAAAATATCCTTCATAAAAATAAATTGCTTTCATACCTCTGTGGGTATTTGTTTGCCTTATCGATTATCCAATCCTCTTTCTTCCTATGGGCAATTATTCAAATATTTTTAAAGGATATCTTACTTTCAATTACTTATTTCGTGCCCATGCCATTGGAGAGCTCTATTTTTCTATAACAGTAGATATTAGATCAAATTATTCAACCTATTTCCTTAGCGCTTGTGGAAACAACGATGATTAAAAGTAGTGGTAAGTAACATAAGTTGTATATTTATTAATTCAAGGTGTGATGGTTAGAAGAGGCTTATGATGAGATTGACTGATCAATTAGATGCCAATCCTTCCGACAGTGCTTTGAAATCTTCAGTGAAGGTATTGAACCGATGATCTCTCTATAGTGCCGATTATGAATTGTTAATTAGATCCTAGTTCAATTTATATATACAGAAGAAGAGTTCTCTTGCGATACCTACTTGGTTGGTATATGCAAACTGAGATAGAAAACTAGCATATGCACATTTTATTTCTCTCTCGAGGGTTTGAACGGGTCAAGATTCCGAATACCGTACAATTTCGGATTACTTCTCCTCTCTAGAATACATCATATTCATGCGATTACTTCATAAGTAGATTAGTTGATGATGGTGTCGTCGAAAAGTCGAAGTGTCGAGAAACTATTGTTGCGTGTGATGTAGCGTTATCAAACAATAAAAGAGTGGAATGTTAGACGAAACAGATCAAGGCAACAATAAAGACCTAACGATGACCCAGGGTGGCCACACTTCCAAAGCTGAAACTCCTTTTAGTAAGCAAGATTCCGTTCATTTTATTAAAGGTCGCCTTAAAACCGACCGCCAACCATTGCAATCACTCCCCCCTCTGGCGATCAATCTCCGAAACGGCGATAGTATTCGAAGGAATCGGTCCTCCTCCCACGCGGCGGGGAGGAAGGAAGAGATCGTGAGAAGAGGGCGGTCGCTTGATTTAAAAGGGACGAAGCGACATCTCGGGGAGTCAATTGGAGTCGAGGCAGATGGCCAGTGTTGCCAAGCGGGCGAATGAGTGGGAGGGAGGCGGTTGGGAAAGGCTTTGATTATGGCGGAATGCCGTCTACGTGTCTTCATTTATTTTCCCTCGACGCATGCGAACGAGTAACTGCGCCCAAATCTGGTATTCTGCAGAGCTTATGGTAACAGAGGAAAGTGTCAACAGCTTATTTTGTCGAGCTCATGATGTTCTACTGCATAAAAAGATCACCTACGTGCCGTTCTGTTGTTGAGGGCAAGAGTGATTAACAATGAATGCCGAATTGTATACAGGTATGATCTTCTGCAGATCTTATGGTAGCGGAGGGAAATGTCATCGACTTATTTTGTTGATTATATTCTGTTCTTCTGTACAGAGAGATCGTGTACGTGCTGCTCTATTGTTGAAGGGAAGGAGTGATTAAAAATTAGCGCTGAAATGTAAACAGGGATGGTGAAAACTGGCACCACTGTGGTGCTGAGTACAACAGTTGCGTAGTTGTCCGCGCATTTTAGTGAAAACCCGATTGTTGAGAAATAAATCAATTCCACTACACAAAAGTAACTAGCAATGTTGTTCTTAATCTTTTGTGATTTGAATTTTCTTAAAAATATAACCGCACGCTTTCTAAAATGCCTGTATGTATGTACACGTATGTTTGGTTGGGATTGACAGCTTTATCTTGCATCTATTCTGTCCAACTTTGGACATCTTTGAGATGACGCAGAGGCAATAACTTTAGTATATTCATTAAGATATCTACATAGTTTAAGGCTTCTTGCTAGTTGGACATTAATAAATAAAAATTCTTCCTATTACCTACGAAAATGAAAATTTCTCTAGCCTACTGATACTTACTCAGCTTTATTTCATAACTGATTCAGATAACTTTTCGATTTCCACAGGCGTGAATTATTTCCCTGAAGACCACGAATACAAGGCACGATTAATTGACAGTTTTAATTAATTAATTAATGTCAGTTTCTCTTGGAATTGAAGTTATCATACTCCGGTATATTTTGTGCGTTTAAACACGAAAGGGTTTCTCATTAAAAGGATCTGTCGTTCTATCCTCTATACTTTAACACAATCTGTCTTTCGTAGTATGAATAGTGATTCACTCGCTTATACTTCTTCAAAATCATCGCAAATTCATAATGCTGATACTATAGTCCTGTATAAAGAGGGGTTTATTAGGTTGAATTCGGTGAAATCACTTTTTCGTAAATTTACTTAATCACGTTAGTCATTTAATGGGGATAGAAGGCAGGCTGACCATGTTATCTGCTTTGATAACTTCCTCCTCCGCAAGAGTAGAAAGAGTTTTTTACAAACATGAATGGATGTCTTTTATCCAATTAAAAAAATAATATTTCAAGGGTGCAATTTAAAATTTGAATTTTCGCAATAAAATGTTTTAATTATATATAACGAATCCTTCACTCATTGACTTTTCGAGCTATGATGAAATAATTCTACTAAATTTTATTATTTTAGTCGATCTCTATATTTCACACCCCCTAGCGTCGGCGCTCTGTGCCATTGCCACATTGTTGCACCCCTTAAGCCGGCCCTTCCTAGATTCCATGATTTCATACCCTCAGCATTACGCATTCGCCTTTTCTCCCGAATCCCTGAGATTTAGTTTGCCTCCGCAACTGTGATATATTTCCCTCCGCGGTACACTCGTCTGATCATGCTTCGTCCCCCCTTCTCGACCTCATCTCTCCATCACATGTCTGCAGCCTCCGCTCCAAATAATTCGCGCGGTGCACTTTGATATGCTAACTCCCCTGTTGTTAACTCGAGGACATGTTAGCTGGGTTTGGAGGTTACAATATTCGCGATATGGCTGATGCATCACTACCTGTGTTTTCTTGAAAAACACACTCGTTCAACTCTCTGGAATGCAGAAACGCAATAACCTGATATTCACTCCCCGATTTTATTTTCTTCACTTTATCCTTGTATCTATATCTACATATATACCCTGCAATACACCTTTTGGCATGTGGCAGTGGGTGCATGCACCTTGACTCTACTTCCCCAATCGGCTACTTTCCTATATAGTTCGCGGAAAAATCCATATTTGCAGCCATTCATTTTAGAATATTTCCCTGATATTTGCACCGTATGAAATATTATTATATAAAAGGGAGAGATGTACCATGACTACACTTCCCTAATCGATTATTTTCGCGTATCGTTGCGGAAACCTACATTTTAGAAGGGACTCGTTCAAGCTTCTATCTAGTTGATTTTCTTCGCATTGTATGAACGGCCTATATAATAAGGAGAGCGCATAATATGGCATCTGAGCATCGTTGACTGCTTTATCGTCGCAATTTCTCACTAAATCGATTGCCTTCCGATGTAATTTTTCCAAATCGCGAGTGCAAAACTTTTCAAAAGGGTCCCGTACGCTAAATGCGTACTCTAAGTGAGACCTAGAGAAATTAACGCAAAGCCATCGCTTGTGTACTTAAGATTCGCCTCTATGAACTATGTGTATTTTTCAAGAATAAGCGGAAGTGAAAATCAAACCTTCACCTAACTGGGAACTGAACTCAGGTTCTCCGATAAAGAAAGATCTTTCTTGAATTAAGGTACTCTGAACACAGTAGGTAAATTACGAATCGTGAAACCGAAGATATGAACTTTTCACCATTTAAAGTTGTCCAGCATACTGAATTCAACAATCTTTGAATGGGTCCAGTTTACATAATACTTCTTTTGTGCGAGTGATTAAAACTTCATAGATATGCTTTTAGGTTGAAAGCTTGAAAATTTATTTGAATGCGAGGAAGTGTAGCTTTGGTAAAGGTCTCTCGTAATGTATGTTTTACCGAAAGAGATATGACGTGTTAACTGTGCATTTACGTAAGGTTTAAGAGAAATTTATAAAATAGATCCCCCCACTAAAGCACTGAATTTACCATGTGTTTTGGAAAGTAATCATCTATAACAATGAGGGGATGATTACAGGGCACAGATGGGGAACCTTTGACCTTGTATTCACTTCTTTAGGAGTTAAAATTTGTTTACATTAAATTTCTTCTGGGTTTCATTTATCACGTCAAGTGAAATCAGAAAAAAAGACATTCCTCTGTATTTTACTACTTTTATTCGATTCCGTAAGTGCAAATGCGATATAAAGCAGACAAAGGGCCACTCAGTTGTAGCCTTTCACATGCTGACTGCTGATGAGAAAAACGTTGCTTTCTCTTGTCTTTTGTTTCATCAAAGAGCTTATTATACGGAATCCCTCGGTCATTTCTTAAAAGTGAAGCCGAATTTTCACTTTCAATTTTTAGTGCTACGAATTAAAATTGCCCCTAATTTGGTACTTTCATACTTCTATAATCATAACTTTTCATCTCACATTTTCTATTTATTCCATGTCATGATTAATTTGAAATGGAAGTCGTGGAAACATTGTAGGTAATTTCGCGGAAGCATATTTATTTAGTAGATAATTTAACCAAAAACTCGTCACTCCACAAAGTAATGTAAAAATATGTATAAAAATATGTTAATAAAGATCCAAATAAACATAGGGAAAACTTTAGCAAAATTAAAATTATTTCAAGAATACTACTAGAAAAAAGTAAAAATAATTGAATGAATAATCACAAGAAAAAACAGGCGATTAAATTCGGCAGAAGCAAACCATCTTATGAGAGCTGTTACAAAGAACTTAACACAATCGTTGAAACTATCGGTATTCAGTTTGTCTGTGCGCGCAGTTGACTTGTGCGAGAATTCTGGCGGTGTTCGAGTGTTGCAATTATCCATTTAGCACGAGGAAGCGTAAAATTAATAATATTTTCATAAATTTCCTCATATAGGAAATTGATTAAATGCTGTGTCGTAGTTTAAAAATCAGATTCACACAAACTATGTTTTCAATTACATTAGAATCTGTTGAATTTGTTCTAATTCATCTCTCTTAAACATGTACTGACCTTTTAAAAGTGTGATTGTCTGGGCAGATTACCGTCATTGGTTGTGAAAGAGAATACCTCACAATGCTGTTTTTAAAATCGTGAGTTCCTTTTCCCTTTTCCATATAATTTTCTTTGAATATTCAATAAAAACGCTATGGAGGAAATTCTAGTAACATTATTCTCTCGCATTCTGAGGTAAACTAAAAATGCCTATGTATGGTATGAAGCCGATATTTCTCAAATCTCAAAATCTCCCGGTGTATGTTTTACGCTGCGAGTTTATTTTTGGTTATTTATGGATGTTTTGTTAAATTAGCTGATAGTATATTGGTTTATTTTAGCTTCATCTATGGCTTACTGTTGATTTTAGATTGTTAATATTGAAACAATGAGTTAAGAATGTCTCTTTATACGTTAAAACTCATAGGCACTGAGAACTTCGACGAATTAATTACTAAAAACGTATATCGACACTGGCATTAGAACTTTTTACCGCTTGTATCTATTTATCGATTAATGAAATTTTCCCATTTTATCCAATGTTTAATTAATGAAATTAATTTAAAAATCGGTGCAATCCACAATTAATTAATATAAAAATAGTTTAAACTACGACCGGTTTTATGTGATTTTATTGCGGCTTGTACAGAATTTATTTTACACATTTTATTAATTTTTCACTCTACGTAACTGTATGTCCACTGTAATTTTGATTATTATGTAACATACATATGAATAGTGTTTGCCACATCATGCACTTATTCCGCTAACTCCGGATTATTTTGTTGTGTAGAAAAGAATCAATGACAATTATTTAGCAAGGAATCTGTAGTTTACCGCATTTTAAGCAAGTAGTTTTCACTCTTCGTCAGCTAGTTAGGCAGTTTTTTTAAAAGGGGGATGAAATTATCTCACAAAGAAAGGCAGCAGAAACATCTTTTCCTCCTGATATAAAGCATCCCATTCTTTGATGTGTCGAATCGTTTACATGGAAAGCCAACCAAAACAGAACCCTCAGTGGGGAGGATAAACGCTCTGGGCTTAAATATTATCCCGGTCGTAACAATAAATATCGATATTTAGTCGGATCAAAGGAGCGTCACGTAAACCTTAGGAAGGAGAAAACAAAGAGGAGAAACTTTTTAAACTTCCATAATCCTTCCGCCCAGAAACTCCTTTAGAAGCGCGGCCGCCATTATAAACAGGCTTACGAGCTACTTCGATTGTTGACATTGCCTGTTTCGATTGGTGTTTCAACAATCCCGTTTATGATTTTCGCTAGCCTCTTTATTGTGAACCAATTGAAACTGCCATGCTTTAGATGATTGTTGATGAGAGGGTTGGTCAAACATAGACCATCCACGGATAGGGTTGTTACCCTTCCGGCTTTTACCTGGAGGCTTTGATTTATAAGGTTTTCATCGGATTTGTTCAACTAATTGCATATTCCTGCACGTTTATAGACACTTCTTTCAAGGAACAAGCGAGATTTATCAATCTTTGGAATGAAAATAGCAAAATATCCATGCCATACTTAATATTGTTTGACAGACGCATCCAGGGTCTACTAATTGTTCATATATTAAACGACGCCCTTGAATGATCTCGCAACGTTTTGTATGGATGTTTTTATATTTTCTTCTCTCTTAGTGATGCCGATTTCATTAATTAATTTAGTGTGAATGTATTTTTCTATCATAATTACGATTTATATAATAGCGAATGATATATTTTATTCCAGAGCATTATCAGGAATACATAGGAAAATAAAATATGTTGTTTAGGTATTAGGTATTATGAAACTATAATGGTCGATTAATAGTTTGTAAAGTATGTGCTTGTTAAATTTGCGTATTAAACTAGGTAGATAGATCATGATATAATGAAACTTTAATGACAGTTTTATAGTTGTTAAAGTATGTGTTTGATAAATTTTCATATTAAATTTCTGCTACATCTTGCCGCCGACGTAGATGTTAAGATGTTATTACGTGCAAATATTTGCCTGTAGAAGTTCTCCTATGACAAAACACAGCATCCAATAAAACCACCCTATCGATCCTGATTGAAATGTTTTCACTTATCTAAATGAAATACACACTTAATTTATTATGTATTCAAATGCAATTTATCAATCAGTTGTCGAGCTTTATTTTGAATTTCCCAGCAGAACTTTCGAAATGCTTTCAGCATCATCAAGTCCTGTCTCGGGATGATCCAGATCTAAACATCTTGGGTTTTAAAATTTCCGAAAAGGTGACAACCCTACCTCTGGAAAAGTGTGCTTCGAAGGGTTTGCTTCACACCTTCAATGTCTTAATCCGGCTTCTTCCGCATATTTACGCTCGTTCTAGAACTCAATCCCGTAGCTACTCTATCTCTCCGCCGCGTTTTGAAGGAATCCAAAAACCCGCCGCGTAAAAAGAATAAACAGCCTTCGAAATCTCCGAAGAAAGCGTCTGTCGGCGAACGCTTCGGAAAGAATGCCGGGGAGGAAGTTTTCTCTCCCATCAGTCATCGTCTACTGGCAACATCAAAACTCCGCACCTTTACCATTCTTTGGAGAGGAAGTGCCGACGGTGGACTCCGAGAGCATAACAGCGCGCCCTCGAGTTAGGAGGAGGAAGGTCAAACACGCACACACACCCTGTCGGACAAACGGATCGGCTTACCCTCCCGATAGTCTTTTATATCTGAATGTTGTCAACATTGCTGCGGAGGCAAACTGAATTGGTCCAAGTGCTTCAATGAGGAGGCCTTCATAGTCTCAATTGGAACCGAATCTGATTTCAATGATTGTCCTTGATGAGGGTATGGTATGGGTTCGGTGGGGGGGATTGAAGCTGCTCTTGGAACTGAGGGGAGCAGGTGGCTGGGGAAAATGGTGGAATTGTGGGGGGAATTGATTGCGTTGGATACGTTTGTTGCTCCCGTTTCCATGGATACGGATGTTAATTTAACGCTAAAAGTGTCGAGAAGTTATATTGGCATATGATCCTTGGGCGGTTTGAGCGAATAGATCAAGGGAAGGAACGTCAATCACGACAAAGAGGGAGCAGTAGTTCCTGTATGAATAGTTTCAGCGTATCATCTCCCGATTTAAACGCAGAAAATGCGATTTTTCGTCCTTCATACAAAAATTATGCTAGCGGTCATTCTTACGCAACGATACCTTAGTTATCGAAGCATCTTTCTAACAGGTCTTTCTAAGATTTAGTTTATTTAGAATGTTACGCATTAGCTGAGCAAATCTTACTGATCCTGCTAACGGGTCTTATTAAAATTTATTTTATTCAGAATATTACAGCTTAACTGAGCAAACGAATAAAACGACTAAACAAAAATGAAAATTCACGAATGATTATTTTTCCAAAAATTTGAAATAAAATTAAAATTAAATAAAAGTTAACCCAACGTACAAATATTCCTTAACTAAGTACTTATGTGATTATCATGAAGGGCTATTCTATTTTAATGATCCCTTCGGTTTTTTCTCAAGCTAAATTGTTCTACTATAGGATGATGTACGATTCACATTCTAAAGTATCATTTTAGACATGTTTCGAAGGCTGAATTCATAACACACATAAATGTCTCCACCGGTAATCAACCAGGGTCAACTTTCATATAAGGAAACTGCGCTATCCCCTTAGATATACAGGAGCCCGAGATTTTACTCCCAACTGAATTCTTTTATTATAAGAAAGTGAAAAACTAGCGCATTATAAAGGAGTAATTATTGGACTTCTTATCTCGAAACGTCTGCCTGGAGTCCAGATTTTATCCCTCAGAATCTCTCTTGATATTCTATTTGATTAGCGAGAAACAGAAACATTTAAGACCAGATTATAATGCTGTATTTTATCCTAGAGAATACATGGCTCACCTATCAGTATACTCACTGTTTACTCGAATATTTTTCCATCGTTTAATCTCTGTAGTAACTCTTCCTCAGAATACTTTTGGATAAATCTTGAAGTTACTCAAATACTCCTCAAGATAAGGGAGGAACATATATTGATTTGATTGGCAAACACCTTGAGTGCCGAGTTATTCCAAAAGATCGACCTCTACAATAATTGCTAGTGAAAACTTAACGGCTTACGTTATTATGTAACCTATGGGCGTAAAAACGATTTGGCTTCAGAGCCTTATTTTACGTATTATTATTCTGAGGGCTGAATGATACCAAAATCATTTCTTTGAGGGCAAAACGTGTATAAAAGGCATTGAGATGTTCAACTACTTTGCAGGACGAATATAATTTTTAAATAGGACAGGGTTTATGCCCCAAATATCTAGGTCAGACACGCACAAAATACGGCTCGCGATGAGTGTGGAAAGTTATGTTTATTTTAAAAACTTGGCACTAGTGTAAATTTTATAATATAACTAGCCACAGAAATTTTTCTCAAAATTTGTTTATAGAATTTAATGTCGTTTCATCTAGTTTATCGCAAATGTCTTTTTTAATTTGTATTAGAATCCTTTCTACCAAAATAGCAGGGTTACCCTTGAATGATATGCGATTGTGAGTGACCATGAGATTCTTCGTATTACAAAGACGAAAGGAAGGTTTTACTGACTTTCAACATGTTCGAATATGATTAGTTTGATCATATCTAATTTAGAAGAATAAAGAAGTTTCATGAAGCTATAAATATTGATTGAAATCGTTGGTTTTACGAGGGAACTTATTAACGCTTCTGGTATTGAAAATGATCGACAGAGAGATACAATAACAGAGGGTATCATAAATTAGAACAGAATTGAAGAGGAATAAGAAAGATCATAGACTGTAAAAAAATAAGATAGAAGGAAAGATTGTGGAATTGAAGGGGAAAGGAAAAATAGATAGAGCAATAAAACATGTTTCCAAATTGACATTATTTATGTAATAGCTCTTTCCGTACGTGCCCGCATGCTCCTCTTGTTTTGACGGCCTTCCATAACTCACGTCTTAATTGACGTTTCTAGGAGGAGATTTTATTGATGCAAAACACTGACGATCCTTTTGAATGAGTCTTTTGTTGGCGTAGATTAAGGTTCCTGTCGTGAAAAAAGTCTCGGTTCATAATTTACATTTCCTCCGTCCCTCATACGGGCATCTTGACTGGTCTTAGCTGACTTGTCGTTCCCGATATCTGATTATGGAATATATATAGCAATGTATTGAGAGTAAAAAATACATTATATATTTAATACATGTATACGATCACATAAGGTCGAAGTAGTTTTTATCGCCTTGGACATTTGGATCCCTGCGCAGCTTAGTTTCTGACACCCCTTGATGATTTAATTCAGCATAAGCTTCCATTTTAAAAAGGTATTTGAAAGAAAAAAAGCTGAATCGGTAAAAATGTATTCTGAAAAAAATTTAGGATTTCCTTTTTCTTACTTTTACTTGAAGAATGGTTTCAAACTGCGTATTTCTTCGTGTAGTTGTAGTTTATTTAAAAAATTAATACTACTTCCTAGTTTTACAGAAGCACCAATTATCTTCTCCCCAAACTTATGATATTTATCATCAGGTGCATTCAATTTTGATTTAAAGCTTTAAAAGTGACATTTGAATGGCTCTTTTCGTTTTATTGCTTTTGTTGATTTTACTCGGTTCAACGATCAGAATATCCTATTAATATGCTTTTGTAACTTGCGGGGATTTTTAGGAAACGTGATAGCTATGTTACGTAAGGATTTTTGGTTATGGTAATGAGAACAGTGAAAATTCCTTGCTGAAATTAAATCCCGGTTAGACAGTCTACGGCGCTCGTTTGCGTCACCTACAGTTAGAATAACTCTGTGGTTTCAAACCGTAATTCACGGAATGCCTTGAAAATAAATGCCACATTACAGACTCGAATTATGGAAACCTAGGTTCTTAGCAGTCGTTAAAAGAGTCCACACATAACTATTTATGCTCATGAAGACTGACTAAGAACATTAGGCCTCCCAAGAAGGACAATAAAGCATCGTTTCGGGAAGGGCCGGCCAATTGGTGAGTCTCACAGACGGGTGGCGCATTCCGCATCCGATGACAGAAGGGGGCAAGGCCTTTTGGGGAAACAACGCACTTTGGTGACTAGCGTAGATTATTTTGTTTGCCAGCCGAACCACTTTGATACTTTAAGAGCGATATGCCAGCAGGAGGAGTGGTGTGAGTGGGTGGAATTGGTAAGAGAAGAGGACGAAAGGGTTAAATTGAATTGGAGAAGAAAGCCGCTGAAGGGGCAGTGACGCCAAGGATCCCGAAATTGGATGAATTAATATCCAATGAATTCGTTCGGTCGGATTTTTGCATTTACATTTATGCAGGGCTAGTTGCTATTGGCGGGTAGCAGGGGATGTAATCAAGTACGAGAGCCCCGATTGCTCAATCTCATTCCATTCGTTCAAATTGTTCTATTTGATTTGTTTTAGGAGAATTGGTTTTTACTCGTATCTCTGATTCGGTTGAGAATCCTCTTCGATGGGATATATCGTATTAATATAAAATGTAAGCTCTAAAATAAATTGGGTGTCTAAATCAACAATCAGTGATCAAATTAGAAGAGGAGCAATTGTAAATCCATCTTGATTGGGAGAGACAGAACTGTTACCATCCGATTGGAGAGATCTATTCTGAAGAAGAGAAAAACTATTTCGCTGAACGACCTATTGTGCAGAGTATAGTAAGCAAAGATGTAAACAATTCTTTGGCTCTCACTATGAATCACAATTTTAACCACCAACGAAAGTCGAACACAGGATAAGTTTTCAACGTCTAACGTTCCAACTGCAGTGTCAATTTTTTCTAAAGAATGTTAATTTCGCACTTTTGTGGACGTGAGATGATCCCAACGAGATTGACACCAGTTAATCTTTATGATTTTAAGCTACTTTGAAAAATTCTGTGTCATAGGATTGTAAGAATAAAATCACACGACCGGTTTAGGCTCCGATCGACCATCATCAGCTGACCTGAATACTTTGATATGGATATTCACTTGGTAAAGTCTGCCGCAATCGATTTTGTTACAATTCTGGGTCATTTTATATTTTCTGCTAAGAGTTCCGCAAGAGTCTGTTTTAGGACCCAAATTATTAATTTCTTATCAATATAGCTCTTGTCTATCGTAGCTACTTCAACCACATCCTCCAATGGCTCTCTACGATCGAATCGACAGCGAGCAGAGGTCTGACACTACCAATAGAACGCCCCGAAGAGTTCACGATCGGATGCACGGGGGAAGTTATGCACGGTCTTTTTCGATGGAGGAGATCACGGGGGGTTAAAAAGAAACGGTGGTGAGAGGAGGAGTCGATACAGGAGATTGAGATGCCGTCGACTTGTTTGTGTCACGAGCCGAGCACAACTGCGTCCTCACATTCTCGTGCACCGCATCGAAGATGTATACAAAACAATCAAACACCATTGGTTTTTCTTCTTCATTTTTTTGTCCTTTGCTTGCTGGAGTTAGGATGATAGACAAATTGATCAAAACACGAGTGGTTTATTTTTTCCTTCTCTCCTATCCTCGACCCATAGAGATCAATATCGTATCGAATGTTTACAACAATCACCTTGGAGATGGATTTATGAAGGGGATGCTTGAAGGGTTTAAAAGGATCATAAATTCAAAGATATCAAAGGAAGTGATGTAGTAGATACGCAAACGCTTTTTTAAACAGTAATGATTAATTACTGAACAGTCTTAGTAATAAATTTTACTTAAGCTATTGAGATAAATTAGTGGTATCGTTTTCGCTCCCTCTACATGCAAACATTTCGAATAAACTAGTTGCCCTAATGTAAACATTCATCTAGAGACTGAAAAGCACTTTTTAAGATTTCCGGATAAGATTCTTTAATAATTAATTACCTCTCTAGAATAATTGTGTATGATTACGTGCGTCCAATCATTATAATAATCAAAACATACCTATCAGTCTTCGTATGTATTCTTAAAAAAAAGAAAACGATTTGTTTAACGGTGGTACTAAATATCAGATTAATAAATAAACGGTTAAGGCTTTAGGGAATTATTTTTATTGCAATTATATACTCTACTCAGGAAATCAATATTTTAGCATTGTTTGATATCAGATCCTTATGATTTTTAGTTTTCGATATATATAAGTTTCTTACTCTGCAAGGTTGTTTATTTTCATTTTATGCATTTATCTTACCTTGAGAAGGCCTGCTCCTACAGTTTTTCATCTTCTCTGCACTCCGCATCGCATTTGTCAGCATTCTTCTCTTCTCTTCCACCTTAAAATACAGGCATCTCCGCTATAACTAATCAATGAATTATTCATTTTGCAGCATTACTGCTTATTTATTACCTTTTTAAAACAGTCAAGACTTGATATGCACAACGTCTTTTACCCTTAAGATATAGATTTTCTTCAGAAATCAAATATTGAAAATTAAAATGAGACAGCTATCCTCTTTATACTCCTTTTCTTCTATTAGTTCAATTAAAGATTAAATAAGATGTAAATAGTTACAAGTAGATACCTCTGCCTCTCACTACGAATTCTTTTGTTTTAATTCCTCCAAATAATGTCAGAAGAAAAATTTTGGATTCCGTTAAAAAATGTTTTAACATTGGACACTGAGTTGCTAAAAATTCCTGTCAGATTAATCAAGAATTGATTTCTTCAGTTAAATTTCTATTAACACTTCCAATTTTATTGGACGTTTGCAAGAATAAGTTAGCGATTTATTTTCTTACCTATTTACTTACAGGAAGATATGGATAAATGATTATTTATATTGCTATATGTAATTTTGTGCTCTTTAAAGAATTCCTGAACTGCTGACGACACCGATACGTTATGACAGTTTCAACGACATTATTCCTTTAATCTAAAAGGTAAAATATTTTCTTCAATTGATTTGTATATTTCATATATAGTCTAAATACCTTTCGAAGCCAATCAGTTTAGATTCAAATCTTATACTGATAAAAGATTGTGAAATACCAATTACTAGACCAATTAAGAATAACTATGTCAAGAATCGAAATGAAACTATCATCGAGGAGATTTATATACTAGTTTCGTAAGGAAGAAGGGCTAAAGTAATGGATCAGAAGAATTAGAAAAGATACGAACGCTTGGGTAGAAAAAGGCGGGATTTAGGCCGAATTTTTACAATACTGTAAGAAGGACGTAATGGTAGTTCAGTGGTTAGAATACTTGCCCGGAAAGTGGGGGACCTGGGTTCGAGTCCCAGTCGAGTCACTATTTTTCATTTCTGAATAACTTTGGGTTAATACGCACACCCTCATATGCAAAGGTTAAAAGTTACTTTCCATCATTTGAAAAAAAACATTAAACTCGATTCATCCTACCGTTAAAGTCTATGCGAATGTATGGTTCCAATAGGAAAGATGTACAGAAAATGTAGCAAGAATTGAGATAGACTTCCGGTAAGAAGTATCTTTTACTTGAACATGGAGAAACGGGAGCATGGATGCAGCAGCTTCTAGCGATTTAAATCGGACGCTTGCTCTCTTTGATCTTCCGATTCTGATGCATGTGTACGGTGGGGAGAAGTGCGAAAGCCGGCACGTCTCCAGATTGAGTCAGTTCTCCTGGAAATGCATCCACTTTACTCACACAATACCTTCATCCATCAATTTTGAGCTTTTTCGCCAGATAAATCTCAGATTACCAATCTTGGAAGTTGAGATATACGTACGATTGCAAGTTCTCCGGAGATATTCCATATGTGGGTTGGAAGTTGATGTTACTCCACGTTGGAAAGGGCTGGAAGTTATACGACCATTTGCCGAGCTGGGATGCGTGCTTCTGGCTTGCGCCTGGGATGAATCTCGTCGATCTGAAAAGTGCTAGCACATACCAAAATGATCTATACGAAATTTTCACTTAAGTCATTACTTTTAACAGTTTCAGTACTTACGCCTGTTGTTAGTTATCGTATTTGCTCTGATATAAAATTAACACAACTCCTTTCCTTGGAACTTCGGAACGGAAGTAATTGAATTTTCATGTATTTCTATGGTATCCGCAACATCCGGATCTTCTCCGTAGCTTAAGTTACCACATAGTTGTATTTATGAACACGTTAACTTAAAATTATAGCAGCCAGGAGTCACTGTCTCCCAAATGCACTCCTGTAGTAACATCTGACTAGGTAGTTATGACTACCACATTAGTTCCTTGTAGGGATTGGAAAGCTTATTTTCTCTAGACAAGAGACAATTTATAAGCTGTTCTTGATTAAGAAGAGTTACGCGACTCCTACACCGGCACTGGCGATTGCTTAATTTCTTAATTTCACTCTGAATTCTTTTTCGGATCTGATTACGCTAACCAATATTCGTTGCGGAGAAATAAATGCGAAAACTTTTACTTCACTATGTATCTCGTACTTTAATTCGCTCTCATTTCTTCACGACGAAGAATTACCATGTAAAAATACGTAAGTTATCTCTTTCTCTTTTTATTTCCTATTTGTTTCTATGAGTTTCCTCCAACATCTGGACCATCTGGTAGGTTTAATTACCATGCATTCAAAGTCGAATTAATATATTGTAATATTAATTTTAGTTTATTATAAATTTTTGGGAAACGTTTGGGAAATACTGCTCAGTTGAAGGGCCAAAAATTGCTTCAAGCGAAACAAACTCCAATTATTTTTGATATTGATACAGAAAATTCGTCCCAAGTATTTTTTTACAATATTTAAAAAGGTAAAGAGTTTATATAGATATATTTATATATACTTTATATTTACTTTCCTGTTTAATCTCTTAATTCTAGCGAACAGCATAGCTTCTAATCTATCCTCATGCATTTAAACAAAAAAGAGATGGTTCCTCGTGAAAATTCATGTAGCGTGCGGTCCTAAATTACGCGTGGACATAGGGATGCCTAGAGGGGAATTAGAGAGGCAGATAACGAAGCGGTGGCCGCTTTCTATTTACTTTACTTTGCCCCAATTGGAGCCTTCGCTGCTCGTGCTTAGATATCCACACGCCGGCATATGGCGACGCGCGCGCAGCGAAAAAACCGTCCATAAGAACCGAAAAATATTTGGGCCAATTAAAAAGCTCCCCCTCACGACAAGACTTAGCAGCTTTCTCGGTTAATTTCCTCCAATAAAGTCCTCTATTATCTCCTCCCTCTCCGTCTCTCGTGCGGCCGGTCGCCAAGGAAACGAAAGTGCTGGGGGATATAAAATTTCCACTGAATTCTTTCTCAGAAATGAAGGAAAACTTTTGCCCCGCTAATGATATGTTGTGTTGGTCTTTTTCATTCCAGCGGTGGGTCTTTGCTTTCTGTGGGTATTGCATGTGACTTAAATATTTCTTCTGTTCTGGAGAGTGCAGTCATGCTACTTTTACTTCTCTTGTGTTGTGGAGACTGGAGGGTAGTCTATTTCAGAGTAATTAGAAATTAACTGGGAGCATAGTAGATAATGCAATATTTGTTGATAATTACGTTATCTATTGAGCTCACAATGTTATAGGTTACTATCCGCAAGTCAACTTGTTCACAGAGTTATTTTACTTACTGTTGTGGCCACGCACCTTCACCGAAAGTCTAATGAAAACTTAATTTACGACATAGTATTCATCTCCAAAAAATACCGTGGCACCAGTCAGCACTAATTCAGATTTAATCCTTATTTAATTAAAGTCTTAGCTTATTTAATACTAGAGTTTATATCATAGAATTCAATACCAAAATTACCTCCTCATTTATAATTTTTATATCAATTACTCACCTCATTTTTCATCAAAGAAGAAGTATGCTTTATTTATTGACAACATATAATGCAAAAAAATGCGGATACGCATACCGTCTTTCAAAAGTTAATGGTACGACTGATTAATTATAATAATACAAATTCTACAACTGCTGGCATGTTTACTACCATCAATTAGATATCGGAAGCTAAAAAAAATGAAATAGGTTATGATAATTTCGAAAATGTATTTTATCTCATCATAAAGTTATTATATATTATGAAATTGAAGAAAAGTGAAATTATTTGACAAAGGTGATTATTATTAAGATAAATAAGTGAATAAGTGACCACATCGTAGGAGGGTATTTTTTGAATGAGGTTCATATTTATAGAATGCGACGTACTACCATATATTTCTTTATATTTTAGAGCGATTTATATTATTATGAAATTAATGTCATCATGAATATAAAAAGCGCATTCTTGTATTATTTACAATATTTAATATATTTCGGCAAAATTACTGTTAGAAGTAGGTAACAAGGGAATAAGGTAAGGTAATTTTGCACGAGATGGCGTGCACCCAGGAAAATCCCTAGGAAGATTAGACCTGAATAATGCCCGACGGGACCGGAAAGGAGTAGTTAATAATGCTTCTTCGTCATTGGTTTTCGGTAATTTTATCCATTTCTAGAGAAAGTAAGAAGCTGGGTACGTTGATCGAATAGTCCGCTTTGCAATCGTTGCATCTATAACTGATTTTATTAAAAACACAATTTTTAGTATGAATGTAAGTCTTTGAAATACATCAGGGTCCTTGTTATACATTTTTCGGAGAAGACAGAGAATTGAGACATCAAAATCCCCTCTGAATATCTTCGGTAGTCCCTACAAAGAGACAAATCCAAAAAAATCGGGCATCTGGTAACCCTCCGTATACTCTAGATCCCGAGGAACGTCATATATGTTTTAGCTTTTATTCCGTAACATCGCGTTCCGTTTTGGAAATATTGAATCTCTAACAGAACCATATTGAATCTGAGCCGAAACGGAAACTGTATGGCTCGAGAAGGAGGAAATATAAAATATACGCCCTCTTAAATAAATATATATTAACCGCCGTGCCCTCTAATCTTTCTGATCCGCCGCCTCCGAAAGACGAGAGGGTCTGAGGGAGGCACCCTTCCCTCTTCTTTCAATCAGGTCGCGTTTCTTTCCCTTGTGCTCTAATCCCGACTCAGGAAAGGAATTTTATCCAAGGAGCGAGAGATACCGTTTGAAGGAAGGATTATAGAGTGTACTCGACGATATTTGAGTTTTGTATCCCCTAAATCTATTTTATGTTTCCTCGAGGAACCAATATCAATTGTTATTTTGATGTAGCGACTGCGGTTAAATCAATGTTTAGCCAAATGAAACAAAATGTAAGTAAAATATGTTGAAATCATAATCCAATATCTCGAAATTTAATTACCATTACGCTGGTTGAAACAAAACCGATGAAGGACCAGAAAAAGATTTTACCAAAGGAATTTTACAATGCGTGATTATATACCAACCCACGTAACTGTTCGATGTAAATCGGAAGATTTCATAATTATTATTTCATATCTATGCTGAAAATTTGTAAATAAGGAGCATCTGCAGTATGCGGATAAGTATCCGTTTCCCTGCGATTAATCTTTAGCTTTAGTCAAAAGATAAGTCTATACTAAGTATTATCCGTCCATATAGCAGCTTGTCAAGCAACTGTCTATTTTGAAAGTACTTGCAATTAACATTGGAAAGATTTATATCATCGTCGATAGGTTCTGCCTTCACTTTAATAGTTAGAATAATAGTTCATTGTCTCAAAATCAAATGATATATATATATTTAGTATTTTGAATTATGTATATTAAGTATATTGTTTTCACATAGGTTTTTTATTCCACTAAAACATTCTCTATTTTACTATCATACTCTCTTCACCTTAACGTCATCGTCAGATCAACAAATACCAGAAAATATTACATGCATTTACTTATTGTCCATTCACCATCATGAAGGCACAGATTCTGCCAATTTAAAATGCAAAGGCCCATGTATTTTTAATGGGATAAATTTGCGCGATGTTGCAAAATTTGCATAAAATTATGGAGTTGGTCAGAATTAATTGAATTTTTTCAGTATTGAGCAACAGTGATACCATACATAACACCGTGGTTATATTTTGTTAATGTTCAACATGATCGCAAAAAAACAACAAAAACATGTTGCATTTCAAAGAAATACGTCGGTTTGTTTCCATCGATTTTAATGCATTTATCTTACGACCTTAAACATGAGTTTGCTGCGGTTTGAAGTCCGGCAAGTTGATAGTTTCAAGAAGAAGCTAAACAATAGCTACATTTTCTTCTACGAGAAAAAACAGGAATCCTCCATTAGAGAAAGATACGCCGACTACACCATTCCGTAATAAATGTTTCACCGATATGCTTAATGTACTACTCCAAACGGGGGACCAGTTTCGTCAAATCATCCACACCTCCAAGCCCCATTTACTCCCATTTGACAGTTTATCTTCTTCGATGTGTTAACGCGTCGCACTTCAAGGCGCAGTCGTGGTAAAAAATGGAACCCATCCCTTTCCTCTCCTTAACCCATTTTTCCCGCACCGAAAGACCCAAAAAAAAGCATGAGGACCGAGAGAGAAAAGCGCGGGATCTGTTTAGGCGACAGAGAATGACGCTACGTCAACCCACGGCACTCGAATCTTCACCCCGTATATTAAATTAGTACCCCCATTTCTGTTGCCACAATAGGTGAATCGATAACCTCCCTCTTCCCAGAAACCCTTTTCCCTTTGAACCCGTGCCGACTGCGGGAGATAAATCCGTGCGCGAGCGGAGAAAATCGCTTTTTTACGTTTGGATTTCACGCGGTTCTTTATGAAAGCGTCGGAAAGGTACAGAGGAAATCGCCGGGGCGGGGCCTCCGACGTTCAATAGCCTTGCGCCCAGAGGGTTTTTTTCCATCGAAAGGAGCAAATCTCTTTTATTACTCGTGTCGCGTATTTCTCGGATTCCAAGAGCGTGTACGTGTGATTCAGTCCAGGGTGCCAACTGAAGGGTTTTCCAATGCGGAAATAATTGAATCGGTTCGGTTTTGTGGGAGAGAAAGTTCCAAATAGCCTTGCATTGCGCAAGTGGGTCGGTTGTTTTAGGAGGTGAATTTATAAGCGATATTGATGATGTGTTTCCATGATTTTGACATGGTTTAGACGGTTTCGTGACAACTCAGAGTGCGACAACTCGACGGACCCGACAACTCACCGTGCGACAGTTCATCATGTGATTTTTTATTCTTAAATATATTATTAATAACTCATTAATTAGTTTAATCAGTGATATCGGTAAAAATACTTCTACTCATATGTTATAGCGTACACTATTTGATATTATTTGAATTGTCGTAAAGACTGTTGTTTGCGCAATGAGCTGTTGCCCGGTCAGTTGTCACGCGTTGAGTTGTCGGGTCCGATGAGTTGTCGTACTCTTAATTGTCGAACTCTGATTTGTGGGTCATGGGTTTAGACAGGGCCAACTTCATCAGACGTTAGGTGATAGTAAGCGGTGAAGTTTAACGAGCGCCATGGCTCAAAATGCAATAAAAATTATCAAGCGACAGCGAATTATTTTATTAGGCAATCTTGCAAATTATTATGACGACTTATGCCAAAGAACGAATATTTCCGGAGATAAGACAGCCTTCAGATAAGAAGAGGTAAGGGTTTTCGTCAAAGTGTATATGTTTTATCATATATCTGTCCTACAAGACGACCCCCAACTATCAATGGCCAATAAATTAAGTTTAGATCAGCTATCGTCTCCAGGATAGTAACATTCTACACCGTATATAGAATTGTGTCCTATTAGTAGTTTTTCGAACGAACAAATTTTATTTCCTTGCATCTGACAGCATTGCCTTGCTCTTGGTGCAAACATTCGCACTAATTTTTTTTGTATCTGTCCTATAAAACGTCCCCGGATTTTGGGAGCCTTTTAATAATTCAACTATCGTCTTATCTACGAAAATATGCGGTAATTAAAATAGTATATAAACACAATATAGATATATCTTTTCATGATATAGATATATCTTTTCAGTACATACGAGTGCATAACATTGACAAGGGGCTAAATGCAAAGAAACTAAACTGAGGGAAATATTTCAGATGTCCGTCACCAATAACTCCCTTGAGATGGATAAAACAACGAATAACGAGTTACAGTTATATCTTATGAAAGTAAACCGAGAATATCACCGAAATTATTTAAACCCAAGGCGTAAGATTCGAGGAGATATTGAGATAAAATTTATGTTGCTTTGAGCTGGCCACGCATGTATAGTTGATATTGACCGGATAAACATCATGGTAGCATTCAGCTTAAATACTCCATATAAGGAAAGAGTTAAAGGTTCATTGCACCGGGTGCGCACCCAGGAGAAATCAAAAAGAAAAACGTACTTGAAAAATGTCTGGCAAATCTGAAAAGATCTTCCCGGCCCCGTTAGATTTTTTTCAAGTCCGTTTTTCCTTTGAATTACTCCGTATAACTTTCAGCAAGCAGGCTTTAAGTATTGACCAATTGAATCAGAAATATATTTATCTACCTTTCAGAATTTTTAGGAGTGTAGTGTAGTTTTCTTGGCGCAATTTTGCTGTAAGAATAGGAACTTCATATCATACACTTAGAATTTTTCGTCCTAATTCCTCAAAGGTTTCTTAAACAGTTCATTCACAATGTAGTCACTGGATCCAGCCCATATCCTTTTGCTCGACTTTCTTAGGTATTTACGGTAAAAAGTAATTAATATTCTTCGTTTGAAACTCGAAGTTGAAACAATTTTCTCAAATCCTTAGAGGAACTTACGCTCTTGGTAGGGAATGAATGCTTTCAGGGGCAGAATATGAAATCTGTTGCCCAAGACTCTGGAAAGTAAAAAAAGTGTTCCCCACATCTGGAAACCATTGAAAGTATCACGCCTTATTAACATTCCTGAAATAAAAAAGTGTCCGTCCTTCTCATAGACCACGCGCCCTTTCCCCGTGACCCTTGAAACTTGAGACAAGACGTATATTTCACAGACCCCTTAAGATAAACAAACCGTGCACCCGCGACAGATTTTCCCAAGCTAATTTCTAATGGGGAGTTTGAAATGAGGGACCCCAGACAACTTTCCTCCCCCTTTAGAGAGTGCACCCTCTATTTAATACCCTGCACAATCTTCATAAAGGCACTCACATATCCTAACGAGTTGACTTATCGACTTGTTGTTAGCTGGATTTTTTTCCTTGGCTGATTCTCATTTCATGCTTGTCTTAACACATTAGTAAAATTACTATTTACTGTTTTGGTTAAATTTATATTTGGAAAAATTTTCTTTAGAAAATATCCATTTGAAATGTTTCTGTTTCTCCAGAAATGAAATAGAAAATTAGTTCTAGGGAAAAATCAAGGTTTTTCGTTGTTTTCTGACATCGATATTTTTCCTTCTTTTGAACAATGACAGCAACTTAGATATGGTAATTTTTAGGACAAATTATTCTCAGGACCTCCACCAAGTCAAATGTGTTTCCATGGTTATTTTTGATTCAGCCACAAAATATAAGGTTTAAGAACCTTTGAGTAAAATTTATATTGAGGGCTATTTCTCCCTAAAAAAATCATTCCGAGCATGTGATGCCAAAATATTTAAATGTCCGAAAAATTCTTCATTGAGACTGAAAATGTTTCTATGCAGTAAGTATATGACCCTTAGTTTACTCGGATCACAATTATAATATAAGAATTTAGATGCATTTATTATCTGATCGCGTTGTTTCTCAAGAAATTGGTACACGAAATCTGAGACGGAAAAGCTTTGCTCAGTAGATATTATTATTATTACTTATTATTCACCACGAAAGGAAAGTGTATTAGGTTTGAACTATATTTAACTATTATAAAATTTACTTGATTGTTGAAAATAGTGTTAACTAAAGGAATGTAGGAGAACCTACCTGGGCGTCAGAACTGACTTAAGGATAGTTTTGCTAGTAAATGTAGTAATTGATTGATATATAAACTTAACGTTTATGGCTGGAGAGTGACTTAGTAATATTATATCTCCTATTGATAAAGGAAGTATAAGCACCCTTACTGGATGTTTAAATCATACTTCTGTACCTTTATGTCCCCTTGGGTGCATAACATGCACTGCATACTACAACACAACATTACACAACACTAATACTACTAGCAGCACTTGTATAAATCCACAAGAAAAACAAGTACATGTGTTGATAGTGAAGATTCCTTTATAATGAAATTACACCAAGTATCGCCAAATGATATTCATAGAGTGCATCTCATTATTATATAAGCAAATAAAGTTACGTAGCGATAAATCTGGGGTATACTCCACGCCAAATAACACGGGTCCTCCATGGATAAGATTTAGGGCCCCTGCATCTCCGGAAGGTTTCCCTTCGTGGGGGCAGCTGAGTCTATCAATTGGTTGTACTGTAAAATATTCTCCCCGAAATGGCGTGTGCATTAATGTGAAAAAGTACCACCAAAATCGTAAGGTAAATTTACAAGTTACAACATCTCTCTTTCCATAAGGTATCATAGTTATTTACAATCGGTGTAAGCATAAGTGGAATTACGTGATGAAAACTGCAAATGATTAATTATATCCTTTTTATAATTAATCTCTCCGGTTATAACATTAGCCGTCCATATGACCATTTCCAGTGCACATGTTAAGTACTGTGAATTTTCAAAGGAGGATAAACTGTTTCATTCAAGTGGAGACTAGTTATAAAAGGCTGAGAAATCGCTTAAGTATCTCGATGGAGGCGATCTTCGAGACCAAACGCTTTTCCCACTCAATTAAAATGGCTGCTCCACGTAATGGTAGAACTTTGAAGGATAACCATTAATGAGCACGGTTTCTCCGAGCTCTGAAAGCTATAATAATCCAATGGCTTACGTATGCTTTTCTGTGTTTCTGTCCGACATGTTTGGCTATTTTATTTCATAAAAATAAGAATGTTAAAACACTTCCATCTTATGAGGTGTATGCAATTAATAGAAATGAGTACTAGATACTCGGATGTACTACAGCAAGGTTTTCTATTTAATTATTCACTCGGTTGTTTTCATCACACTTGGACGGCTTTCCGCAGTTATATTACGTACACTGAATTGAGTAAGAGCGACCATAATATAATGAATATATTAAGGGCATTGACAAATTATTTAAGGTGCATTTTTACATAGTTTAACTTTATTTAAATTATTTTCAACTACGTCACAGAACTTTATACACAAATATATTTATTTACATTATTTGATTATTGAATGGGCAAATTTAGACCCTAGCGGACCTCTCTTCCACCTATTCTAAATTTTTGTGGTAAAAATGTAAGTTATTCTGAAAGGTCAGCCCGTTTCTTCATGAGGTATTTTTTTGCATTAGGATGGGTTTGGCAAACACGCTATTTTCGACTTTACTTATAGTCCGTAGCAAAAAAGGATGTTTCGTTAAAAACCTTTATTGGATAGTATTATGGTCATCAAATTTTCGAATACATCTATTTAGTCCTTATATTGCGGTAAGATTATAGTGGTGAGATAGAGCAGCGGTATTGAATACAAGGAACCAGAATAAGGCCACTTGTATTATATATATGTAACCCTTTTGTAGTGTATGTACTGAGGAGACTGCCATGCTTACTTAGGGTAAACCTCTTAATCAGTCTCTTATGTCTTCACGAAAAGATCTCTTGGAATTTTCATTGATTTCTGTGAAGATGAGATGATCCTAAGATCCATGGTGAGCTAAATCGTTTTGAGGAAATTGGTCCCTTTTAGACGCTCCTGTAGAGTATATACATTCGAAAGCACCATGGTGTTAAAATTTCAGACAATCACTTTTTCATTAAGTAATCCCTCCACCATGTTTTTGAGTGATACAGCTACGGAACGCAGTGAAATATACTCTCGCGAACACAGAAAAAGAAGACCATGGACGTTATGTAGGCAATTTTTCAGACGTCAGGGGAGCGACTCTCGTTTCACGTTTTGAACGGCTTCCAAGGAACAAGTCTTTTAATGGCGTTAACTCAAGAGAGTATCTTCTAAAGCTTAATCATTCCGCTGGTTACTTTATTGCTCTCTCTCTCTCTCTCTCGTCGAGAAGTTTCTCCTGACCTCACAACGCATGTCACAGGTCACGTGCGCAATCTCGCCTTGGTTTACTGCGTTCACGGAAGAATTTTCAAAACGACTCTGTTGCATCCGTTTTGAACGTTCATTGCAGTGTTCTTCGGTCCAAACGCTGCTTTACAAACGTCGCGTTGAAACGTTGCTTTCAACATTGATTTTGATTCCAATTAGTAGTTGGATCTTTCAACACTTTAATTATATTATTGCAAAGCATGTGGTACTAGTAAAATTGTGTAGTTGTCAGGGGTAAAGCTAATTATATCAGTTTTTATAACTTTGAGGGAGTGAAATTATTGCTTCCTGGCCAGTTAGCTTCCTTGTGATCCTTTATAATTAGGTGGAAATAATAAAGAAAAAGTTTCAAAATATATTATATTTAATACTGAACAAAATATTTTGTGAAACTTTTTCTTAGTTTCTATCATAATGCAGTTTCACCAAGTAACAGCTTCGTCAATGAATCCTATATAATTTGTTTTATGTGTTACTATTCCCACTGAAAAGCTATTCCAAAGGTTATAACTAAAGCACTTACTTGGCAAATTCCTTTCTGTATTTGTTCAATTCCCAAATTCTTAGTTGGCAATTCTGAGTTTCAGATGACTAGGAATTTATAAGCAAAATTTAGTTCTAAATTAGTCATTATGTGATGGTCATTGAGTGATACCTTCAAATTTCATTTCTTCCTCATCTCCTTTAGTTGCTAGAGTAAAGACAGTGTTAGATCGTAAGTGTAAATCCGGTTTGTATGTCCTATGCTTAATCATCTTCCATTGATAGTTATTCCTCTTACTTCTTTCCCTTTTATGAACCTCGCTTACATTATAAATTATATTTTCGTTATTATAGTTTCTTCACTTGAGGGTATCCTCCATTCCTCAGCAAACTTCTCGTAGTAGCTACTTCTCAGTACTACTGTTAGTTCATTTCATGATTCTTCTTCAGCTTCTTATGGTACATTTTACTTATAGGGAACAATTATCTTAAGATATATAATGGTCATCCGTTCAATATTTTAGTATCCTTCACTGTACCAACATTAGATTTTTAGATCACTCCATAACGTAACCTGATCAGAATTTGCGTTATTTGTACATACTTTAGTTATATTTTGTAGGCTATGACGTTCATTTAATTTCTAATTCTTTATATATTCTATTTACAGCTGACACTTGACGATAAAATCCTAAGCAACATATGAAAATTGAAAAAAAATTGGTTGTATCACCTAAAAACACTTATTTTATGCTCTTTTAGCATTAACATTTTGCGTTTTTGTCTATTGTGCTGTTTATTATTTAAGCCTACCACTATCCAGCCTACCTAGTCCAGCAGATGGATGTTTGAGAGGGCATTTGGAAATTAATTTTTAAAAAATTAAAATAAATTACAGCCTTTTGGAAACTTCTGCCGAATAAAGTATCAAAACTTGATAAGATTTGGGAATTAAAGATATGTAAGGATATGTACTAAGATTTCCATTAGTTAAATATCTTTAAAATGTGATACGAAATTAGACTACACGTTATAAAGAAAAAATTGGAGGACACATATAACAATTAAGACCAACGTTATACTGAGTCGAATTCTCTATGATGATTATTTCATATTAAAAAAATCGTATGCCTGCTTGTATTCTTTCAGTCATGTAGATCAAAGATCCCCTTTTCCCGCTACGTCATCCTTTGATTAGGCCGGTGTAGTGTGACATTTGTCTAACATAATCATCATTCACATTTATGAACATCATGCTATTTTATTGAACCTTGTAATATGGGAACAGAGGTAGACTGCAACGCATGTTTTCCGTGAACAGAACCTGGCAGACGGTGGCAATCAGAAACGTATGGAAACAATGGACACGGCATTTTCATGCGCGCCAGGCAAATAGCGGAGTAATGACGAATTAATGAGTGGAAACTCAGAATAAAGGCAGAGATTGCACTCGAGGCCGTTTCCCCCATCAAAGACGTATCGGGTTTTCGTTCCCTGCCTCCTTACTTAGTTGACCATTTCTCTGCGAAGATACTCTGTTCTGATGCGTGCATTGAGGCATGTTATTCCCGGAGGTGGGCTGAAAAAGTGGGGAGATAGAGAGATGAAAGGAACTCACCGTCTCGCAAAACGCACAGTCACCAAAGCGGTCACGTTTCGTGATTTCATTGGGGCGGCCATCTTCGTCTATCTCTCACAAGCTCCCTGCTACACTCCAAGAAAGCCAACAGCGTTTCAAGATGGGAGACGATAATGGATTATCGGTCTCATTGTTGTCGGTCGATGGTTTGTAACTTTGTACGCTCTCCCCGATTATTAATGATTCCCCCTCCGGCCGCGGTGGCGCGGTAAAGACGCCCATTATTGAAAAAAAGGAAAAGGTTTGTATAGCTGCCTTTGCTGTTGTTTGGAAGCTGAATTTTTCGGAGTCGTGCGCGAAGATAAATGAAATGGGGTCGTTAGCGGATTAGAAGTAAGGTTCCGAGACGAATGCAGAATGGCGGTATTACCTTTTGAATTGGACGCGCCTGAGCTAAATGTTGGTGATGTTTTCGGTGGGTATTTATAAACAATGACGAGTGGTTTCAGGTATGGAGGTAAATAAACGGGGGTCGAAAATCGCAAGTCGGGTCCTTAATACATCGTTATTTAATGATGTTACTGACCTCGGAATTACTTGTGTGTAAAACAGCTTTATCATGGAAGAAGTTGATGTTTTACAGAACGTCTGTTTAATATCTCGAGTGATAATTTTGTCGCTGTAGTTTCTCGATAGTCTACGTAGGAAAATCAAATTCATATGAAATAGTAACGTCAATAATATAATGATGTTTACTCAAATCCTCAGATCGCTCGAATCATACATCTAAGTTTAAGCATAAATATTTTTTATCTTAAATGATTTATTCTCAATTTTAACTATTATTGTAAATCCCTACGAATTTGCGAAAATCGTTTTGTAGTGATATCCGATATAATCACTGAATTTAATCCTATCACAATACTAAAGCTCCAGAGATGAAACAGATTCTCATATTCAAAATACGATTAAGAAGGAAATATTCCCAGATGTACGAGATTGCCTATTCATATGTAAATTAATATCCTTTGGCCACTCTAGAGGCGCTGATGAAAATATTATTCATAAAGGTGGGGAAATACAATCTTCTTTGATTAGGTTTTCTGCATTTATTTGAGAAAAGTTGCTCCAGAAATGGAACATGACCTTAACCCTTCAGATAATTTCGTTGGTGCGATTGACTTGTCTATAAATGAAATATACTCATGAAATATAAGCTTGATTATAGGTCATTTTTATTAAGAAGATTTAATTAAAGATGCTATCATAGAGTTTGAAAGTGTAAAAGTTTAAATTTGACTAAAATGAGTAGTTCCTTGGTAGATTTTTTTGATGAACATTAATAAAAGCTAGATTATGTTCTTCTTTGTGCTAACATGGAAATCATTCAGTTCAGAATGGTTATATCTGCGTAGACTGTGATTGGTTAGTGGTAATTACCTTCTCGTGAGAATTACCTATAACCTAACCTATAACTTTATGGGTTAGATGGAAGAAAAGACTTTTAGTCTCAATCTCGCCCAAATAAAGACGATTATTATTATTATTATATCTGTATCTTTCCCATCAATTAGCTGTAGTATTATCAACATAGATACAAATCATACTTCCAGCAAAAATGCAAATCACATCGCACTGGGAAACAACTTTGTGTTTATATGTTGTTAAGTAAACTTTCACCATGGTGATTAATTACGCTTGGATAAGACATAATACCATGGTAACACTGGAAGAAGGGACGTAATCTCGCATATTAAAAAAGGTTAATTCTAAAAGAACAAAATCTCCGACGAAGATGACAAACGGATTTAATAGAAGGCATGCTAGCTCTAATCTCGACAAGAAAATCCGAAAGAAATCCGAAACTATTAACTATTCAATTAAGTCACCGCGAGTTTTCCACAAACCCGATGAACGCCAACCGGAAACTCCCACAGAAAGACGAAGGAAGTTCTCCAGAGTAAAAAAAAATTCCCGGCATTCAACGTAACAAGCCTTACATGCGTCCATTCCAAACGGCCGGCTATATTCATATTCCACCTCCCCCCTTTCCACTTCTCATATGAGATACACGTCCCCCCCACCCACTCGACACACCCTCCCCACCAAATCCCCTCTCAGATCCCAGCGCCCTCTCATTTTCTCCTTCGCCGACTTCCCCTACCGTCGGCTAAAACCCTTTGAGAATCGTGTTCGCGCGTTGTCATAACTACAGGAAGCCGCCGAAGCCCCACCCCACCCTTCCCCCTGAGGCCTTTTAAAAACTCTGCACCCAACACTCGCGTACATCGACCAAAGAAATTAACTCAAAGGAATCCGCGGGAACTAATACATCCACACGCTCGCCGCTCTTCAATTTTTTCTTTTCATCCCCTCCCACTTCTGAGGACCATTCTTCCGCGGAATGGTGTGGAAAAAGAGTCCCTCCGACACCCACTACGCACGCCCACTTTTCATTCCGTACCTCCCCCCAGGTCGTCGCCTTTTTCCCCATAATGCGGTCGACAAAAGAAGGAGGAGGATGCGGTGGTTTATTTTCCGAAAGGGTTGGAGGGGGTGTTGGTTATGGTTGCCAACCGTACGGTATTTCGCTGAGAAGAACAGCTTTTCGACGACTCCGACTTTGCGAGTTTGGCTGCCCTGTGTCGACATTAAGAGGCTTATGGCGATATTAATTGATGTCTGTTTCTAATTTGATTAACGTTCCAAGAATCGCAGTAATTTCTATTTTTGTAGGTTTTGTTATGGACGCAATGAATAACGTTCGGCTGTCCTTAAAAATATTTCTTCCCTTAATATACCTAATGTTTAAATGGCTGATTAGCTTTTTTGAAACTCTCTGTTTTTAATTCGATTACTGTTTCAACAATCTCATCTCTAATAATATCTTGATTGCTATGAAAGCAATGAAAACATTCAACTGTCATTAAAATATTGTCTTCATTCAAGATAACGTTTAACAGGATGATGAGCTGTCGTGATTGTTGTCTGTTACCATTTTGATTAACTAACCACCTCAGTAAGTTCAATTAATCTGTCTTGTTTTGACAACAGTGAAAACATTCAACTGTCCTTCTCTTAAGATAACTTTTAATAGACAGATGAGCTAACTTCATTATTTTCAGTTTCTAATTTGATGAACGTTTCGGCAATCACAGTAGTCTGTTATTCTCTGTCTTGTTATGAAAACAATGAAAATTTTTCAACTCTACTTATAATCATTAGTCCCAATTCTTCCTATAAAATAATTTTTTAAACTATATATTTCAATTATATAGTTATTAGCCTGAAGGCTGGTTAGAAACCGTGAAATGTGTTTCTCAATTTTTTTAAGACATTGATTTTTTGCTCCGCATATACCATACAGATGTCACATTTATTGTCAGGGCTTTGGAAGAATACCTCGTGAACCTATTTCTCATGATTTCGCACCCGGTATGAGACTTTTTCTCAGAAAGCAGAGCAGGCAGTCTTAAAAGCACTTCACTATACATAGTGGCATATAAAAAAAGCTATCATAAAGGTGCTTTAAAATAAATTAACCAAATTTTTGGTCATTTTTTTATGTACTGATTAAATCTCAAAGTAGAAGGGAAAAATTATTTTAGACTGTAATTTATTTTATTGGTTTATCATTACATTGCGCTAAAGCTGGGAAACGATTGTTTTAATAATTGGAAGAAACCTCACAATCTTCTAACTGAACAATCAAGTATCGCAGAATAAATATGAACTTTGTGTATACTCTCAAGAAAGTTAGCATATTATTTCCTATGAAGAATTCGTTCATCCTTCATTAAAATTTCACTACCAAACGTGATTTAAAATCTCCATTAAAAAATCATTCATCAGATTCATTACATTTCTATTGCAGTAATAAACTAACAGCAAGTTGATATTCATTATTAAACATAAGAAATGAATATCCCCTGACTTTCCCATCAGTTGATAAAAAAAACATCATAAGAACAAAAAATCCGAAAAATTTTAAATAACCACATATTTTCGAATAATTACTTAAGCGTTTATTTTGAAAATGAAAGGAAATGTTTAATAATAAGATTGATCATTTGCCTATATTGTAGTATTATTAGCATCGCAATTATTGTGTTTCCATCGGTGCATGGAAATTATATTTTAATTAACATGCATAATCTTCCTCCTTCATTCAATCTATGTAAACAGTAGAACTTTTAATGCGCAATCAAATATAGCTAAACTTTAGAGATGAGAGATCACCTAAAATTAGAGGGTATGTTCCCGTAATTGAACATTCTACTGTCGAAGTATTAGTTACGTGCCCCCGGAATTTGTGAATTTATTGCTATTTTATTACACTATTCACATGAATTATCCTTACACCAAACCAAGCATAATCTTATCTTCTTTAAGTGAAATTTTTTCCGCTACCACAGATTAAATTATTAATTTACCACGGGAAAAATATAAACCAAGGTACCCAAAAAACGGAACTTTTCCCGAGTTTCGGCATTTTCGCGAACATAAAGGTCAATTGGAAGGAAATGGTACAACTTACAACAATTCAATTTCATCCAGAGTTGCATCTTGGCCAGTTTCGCGTGATGAGTATTTTTAAATTTCCGAATATCTATTACATTGTTGTTAATCGGCATAAAAGTTTAAAATCGATCTAGTCTTAGGATTATTTTAGTAGATTTTCCTTATATTACAGAATTGAGAACAGTTTCATTTACTTTTGTAAGTCTTCCTCACGGCTATAACAATGGTAAGGATGCCGAGGTGTTGAGTAATGTTGAATGATATCATCCATTTGATTTTAGACCTTTTCCTATAGAATGATACGAAAAGTGTTTTTCATTTGGGCATTGTATAGCAAGAGAGCAAGGTTTCACCTCACTACTCATCTTTCCTGGTAAAACTCATCCCTACTCCGAAGCTTTTGGATAATCATTGGAAGAGGACTTGAGGTTCAATAGGCCTCCGGGCTGAATATTATACTTGATTTATATGAGTAGCAAATGTAACTAGGGCAGAAAATGGAATTTATCGTAATATCATTGCAATAAATGTGTAAATGAACCCGTGCATATGAATTTTCCAGTGTGTGGTATGCCTCCGAGGTGTATTCATAGGGCTTTCGAAGGGGGAGGAGACATGGAGTCGGAGGAAGGGGTGTTCTCGCCCAGCCCATATTATTTCGTAACCCCCTCTCAAGTTGAGGCTACCGCCCCCTCACAACTCGTGTGCAAGACGGTTGTGTGCAGTTTATCAAGGCAAAGGTGTGAAAAGAAGGGGTGGGGGAGATCTTCCCCCGCGACGTTGCCAAGTCTCGGACGTCGGAAAATGGTAGTCGCCATTGGTGCTTGAAGTCTCCATAAATTCATCAAGGGAAGAGATTTACCCGGGTACCACACTAATCGAGTCCATCAATAGTTAGCTTTGCAATCGTCATCATTTAAGTGGTTGTGTAGGGTTGTTGCAGGCACCACAAACTATTGTCTATTCGTTGATTTCTCTGTCATATCATGAAAGGAATTGTAACTCATTTACTTTAAGACATCTTAAAGCATGAATAACCTGGGTAGATATTACGCTTCCTTCCTTAAAATATTTCCCTATAGAACTATTAAAAAAATTTTCAAGTCTTATCAAATTCCAGGCATCTTTAACGCTCTTTTTTGGATGGTAGTCAATTGGAGCCTGTTGTTACCACTTCCTTCAACTTTTCTAGATGTTTTTACTTTCTGTTCAGCTTATTTTGGTGAGCTTTCTTCGTGTCCATATTTCTAGTTCCATTGTCAATCCTTTTCCGTCCAATAAGTTTGGCAACCATTTGTAAGAACTTTTCAGAGAAAGAAAGAAAATAGTTTGATTAAAAATAATGAAATAAATTCACCGATTCTCAGTTCCCAAATTTGTTAGTAAATAGGCTAGACATATTTTGCGAAGAAGCATTTTCCTCAAACGCTAACTTAGCTGATCAAAAGCAATAAAATTCGGTACATAATTTTTATTCTTTCTAAAAAGTCATAACATTTTCACTATTACGTATATGATATATGCACAGCAACTCATTTTTTGCTGACGTTGGCGCAGGAACTCTTATTTTGAATGGTCAAATTTTCTCTTACTTCGTAAGAACAAGCTTCTTACGATAAAAAAAATTCTCTATATTAATCCTTCTTCACCGGTCTATATAAGTTAACCCTTTCGCTCTTACATTTCTATTACCTTACTAAGTATTACATTTCTAACTATTCAATAAGTATTTTCGTATAAGGTATGCCAAATTACGTCTATTCTACATTGAGTCTATACGTCTAGTCTACCATGTTATCCTCACACTTGTGTGGAGAATTTACCTACTCTGGGTGAACTTGCAGGTCCCTACTTATGTTTCGCAGAGAAATATATTCTAATAAAAGAATTCTATACCAAAATGTATCACAAACAAATACTTTTCTGGGCAAATATCTGTAAAAAGGAATATACTGTAGCAAAATTTTAAGTTGTATCTAAAATTTGTTTTTATCGTTAGTATTTTTGTAGCGAATTCATGATTGAATCAAATCTATTGACAAAAGTCTTCCGGATAGTATGCGGTAGTAACCATTTATCAAGCGTTGAGTACATCGGCTATTTTAAGATTTGATATTGTTATGTCGGGGCGGAACTTTGCTGTGATGCTGCATTGAGGTGTAAAATGACTTTTGTCACGAGATTAAACGTCGGGGAATTAATAGAATGGTGGCGGCACAAAGTGACTTGCCGTAAACAACGGCTGTTTATTTTTCAGGCCAGGACATGTTTATAATTCATCCTATTAACTAGGTGAATTGGTGATGACATTTCTTAGGTTTCTAGCAATTATTTAGGACGCTCGAGCAGTCAATTCTATCGCGTTGATAAGTTAGAAAGATTTGTTTTTTTTTTGCAAGTTTACATGCCATTGGTAATAAAGTATTCGTCGCTTCATTTAATTTTACCGTCACGAATCGTGAATGCATTATCTTTAATTGACGCATTTCAACGAGATTTTTGTTTTTACATTCTCGCTCTCTCTCTTTCATAACTCTTGCTAATTGCTTAGCATTTAAGGGTGATGACGTATCGAGTGAAAAGTTTCAACAAAGTTTATTTATTTATTTTAGGAATTTTGATTATTATAATTAGTACTTGATCCGTAGTCATGTTCCCTCTTGCATGCGGAAAGCATCAATTGACTACAACATTGATAAGTTAAAATTCTATCTTTTTTGAATATTTCTAAATGATGCTCATTCTATAAATTGTAAGTAATTTAATCGGTTAAAATTTATTTTTCAGAATTTAATTGCAGGGTAAAAAAATTCGGTTCAAAATCCTTTCATCACGCAGCGGGGTTCGAGCAACAGGTTCATCAAGATTTATTAAATACAAAATGATTTGCTTTTTAATGGAGACTGACTTTGTTAACATATAAAATAACGAATGATAATTGTATTAAATCACTATTTTCGTTCTTTGAGACAGTTATGAGTCAAATCTTATAGAATCTACCATGGAAGTTCTAAGGTAGATCCTCTTCCTTTAGTAGTAAAAACACTGTTTGTGTAACTCTTACTTGTAATTTTACACTATGTACGACTGTATCTAAAACAGAAATTTTTTCTTTTAACGTTGCGCTAGAGGCAGATGAAAAGGAGCCTGTAAATAAACATATAACATAGACATCTTCATTCTTTTTTGGTGAACTGTATTCAATGAAATTCGTAATTAAATATATAGTATATTCGAGAGTGTAAAAAATAGCTAGGTGATTGGGACTCGATCCACATTCTCACAGTTTTTTAAACTATTAGACTATCGGCTCGGAAAGTGGGAGACCTGGGTTTGCGTCTCAGTCATCTCGTTATTTTTCACTTCCGTTTAGTTCTGGGTGTCGAGGTGTAAACTTCTTCGTGGTAAGTTAAATTTCATTTTCGTCATTTTAAAATCGATTGTGATCGAAAATAATATATAATAATAAAATATAAAGTAATTATTTTTGTTTCGTTTATTTAGTTTTTGTGTTCCAATATCACATGATTGTGGTCATATGAGTCATGCATTGAGTACATCTGGAACGTTTTTGATTCTTGATTTCCCCTTTATCCTTATAGGTGTAAGGAAGCCCATTCCTTACCGGTTCCCAACCTTTCCCCAGATTCGATTCTTAAAGTACGACCGTGTTATAATGGAGTCTCGGATGGAAGGTATAAACGGCTTTTACCGTCTCTACATCCAGACGGGAAACTCGCTCACCTTCCGCGCCATCTTTGACTCCTCACCTTAGTTAACTGAGGAAAGTAATCGCCCAAGAAAACATCTCTCCCGCACCCATTATTCCACTCCGGGATACGTTAGACAAACTTTATTTGCCGCGCACATAATTAGGCCTAGATTAATGCTGTCTCCGATGCGGTATTTACGACGCATTTCCACATCCGTTTTATGGACAATTTAAAAGCTATTTGGGTTGAACGAATGGGGACGAAAAAGATGGGGAAGGATTTATTGGCGATTCTCAAGGCTCGACTTGTACGCGGTGAAGTAAATCTGTATGGGCTACCGTATCTCGTGATATTTCTTCGCTTTCAGTGATAAACAAAATGAGGAGCAAAAGGCAATCTGGGAAATCGAATCCTATCAAAGAGTAGATCCTAGGGGTGGGGTCACCATTCGAAACAATGCCTTAAGTGACACGCCGAACACTTGTCTCCTAAGCAAAAAAAGTTCAATTTATTTTCAAGTTTATGGGTACACATTTGGTATTTTTCGCAAAAACCTCTAATTTATATGTTTTTCGATAATTGTATTTACATTAATACCCCAAGAGCTGCCATAAGGCGAAAGGCAGGGGGTGTAAAGCACCATTCAACCTAAATAATGTTCATGTTAACGCACCTTACACTATTCGGAAAAAAATTGACCAATAAGGGCCATCTGTTCTCGATATAATCTCGCACAATCTTTTTGTCGTCTGGCGGCAAAAATTGCGTTCGTTCAGAGTTAGAATCACGACGCAATGTTTGCCTATAGTCAGTTCTTCTATTCTTAATAGGCGAGGGATTTGATCTTCGGACAAACTGCTATCGAGCCAGTAGTACCCTTAAAATCGGTTAGTTTTACATGAATTACGTAATCAAAATTCTTACATCATGTAATAAAGTGATGAGTTTTCGAAAGTATTTTTGGCAAGCCATTTGTGCTAGGGATTTTACCTATTTTTTCTCGCACTTGCAAAAGGGTTTCAAGGTAGCTTTTGGGGGTAATCAGCCGTAAGTGTACACTGAAATTTTCGCTGTGAATTTTGTTTTCATTGTATTGAAAATTATTCATTAATGCTGTGAAAACCAATTATATAACTAGCGCTAGGCAAATGAGTGTAAATATAATTAACCACTTTTCAAATCGTTCGTAAATATGTTGACAGTGCTAACTACCTGTGGTATTTCTTCCCGCGGAGCATTAGAGGATTAAATGGCAATTAGAGTCAGGGGTGGAAGGGTTTTTGCACCCCCTGCCGTACGCCTCTGGCTTCTTGCAGGGTCATTACGTAAATTTAATTAGATTGGTGCAATACGTTAATGATGATTACTACCTTTCGACATCCTTGTATTCTTCACTGAAACGAGTGCGTTCCATGAGGATGAAAATCGCTCCCGACCGGTGGTATTGATGATATTGGAATTAATTTTATCTGTTCTGCGGAAGAGAACTCTGACCATAGGTCGGATTCATCAATAACTGATCAATGGCCATGACTCATCGAAACTGATCTCCATGTTAACGAAGGCTGATTCTTGCTCCTAAGATCTTCTCATTACAAAATCGCCAACCCCAGGCATCGCGAATCTCATTCAACTCCATTTCATATTTAATACGTCTCCATACCATTTAAATTAGATGCTACTGCTGTGCAGGAAGGCATGCTAGTGCGAAAACAGTGGGTGAATTCTCATAAACCATGCCATCATTTAAACACAGTTAAATAGCGAGTTCATTCCAGAAAATCTACTGCAAGCTTTATTCTTATGAAATCAACAATACATTATCAAACTTCACGATTTTTTGGCTCGCTTACATTTCGGAATACAAGATTTTAAAATCAAAACTTCTACTTTTTATCATGTGATAGTGTTATTTGCTAAATTTGTAAAATATAGTATAAGTTTTTTTTAATTAGCACTTACTATACCACGTTTGTATTAATACACCACAAGCTGCCATATGGGGCATGGAAGTGAGTTAAAACACCGAATGAATGATAAATTCTCTCTGAAATCTCTGCTTCGAAATTCGCGTTCGCTTAGAGCATCACCATATCGCGAATTTTGCGATTTAAATTGCTACTAAAAATTCTTGAATAGTTTGTATATATACTCAATTCTTATATCCTCTAAAGATTCTCATCCTAGGATTTGGATCATTTCTAATACTCTGCCATCGAACCTGTAGTCTCTTTTAACGAAACGAGCCGATCTGAGTTGTAAGTCTCAGAACTCTATCATGCGTTGCTCATGAACTTCCATAAATATATTTTTATTATATTAATTGTGTTACATTATATTACTTATATTATATTGTATTTAATTTAATATTTTATTAGAAAATTCCATTTGGGCATGGATGCAATTCCTAGTAACCCCAACGCCACCAAACATGCTTCGAGGAAGTGTGTGACAGAGGCGAAGGATGACAAACGGTTTGAGTCTTGTCAATTGCCAATGATTCCTTATAGATATTGCCAGAATTTACGGCGACGATAAACTTTTGGAAAATTGCACTTCTTCCTCTTCGCCGACTAAAATCCTCATTGGATCGCAGCCTTGAGTCAAACCGCAGTTGAGGGCGGAATGTGACTATTTTTTCCTCTTCAAAAAAGAGGACGCGCTTATTTTATTATCCGCGTCGGCAAACGAAAACAAGCGTGCGAAAGGAAGAATTCTGCTCAGAGTGTTGGTGGAATTTCCTGCCGGTGTCGCCAAGGTTTTGTCCGCTGTCTAAACGACCGATTTCGCCGAGGTGTTGATCGGTTTCTCGCGGAGGAAAGATGGGCTTGCGCAAGGGTGCCCGGGGTTTTATTTATCTTCACGAGGAGAAGGGAAATGTTTTCACATCGGTCGTGCCTGAATATTTCAGCGTATCTCACTATTAGGCCGCCGCACATTCATAAGGAATGTATTACTCATAAGAACCGATACAATACATTCGGTTATCGTTGATATTTAGATGAGGATTTTGAGCCTTTCATAGGTGCACGAGAATTACAACTTACTGGCATGTCGAATTTCATTCACAGTGCGACGCGCTTCAACTATCCTTTTCATATTTCCTTTTGTATGAACGTATTGTATCGTTGTCGTAGATTGCATCTGCCTTTCTGTTCAATTTATCAAAACCCGTTGATAATATACTTGGCATCGATCGCGAACTCTATGAAAAATAGAGGTAAAACCATTTAATGTTAGGCAAGGTAAATTTGTAAACATTGGCAGATAAGTAAATAAAAACTCGACCTATGATGAAGATATCCAATAGGTTTCGACAGTTAAAAGTATTACTCGAAACTTTCGCATAAGAACTTTAAAGATTGATTGTACTGCATAAAAATCGCATGCAGTATTTCATTAGAGTTAAACTAGAGATCGAGGTACAGCAAATTTAATAACGTGCATAAATTACGACATTCTATTTTGATAGAGTTGACAAACTCGTCGTGTTTTGTGTTATTGCATGTTCCTGTGCTATGACTAGTTCTCTTAAATATTAATTTCATCGGAAGTATTTTAATAAGATGTTATTATTTTGTTACCTTTTTCAGTTTATCGAAATCTCACAACTTTAATACGCTGTTTCTCCTCCCGAATTTGTAATTAAACATCTTAGTTTTCAATCACCCATGACATGAAGTCTCCTTTAAAGAGGAAAAAATCCTTATGAGGAACATTCCAATACTTTTGCAATGGGAAATTCAGCAAAATTCAACATTGAAGAGAATTAGATTACTTCCACATGTATACTTCCTCAAGATATTTATAATAATTCGCAATAAATATCTTGTGGAAGTATACGAAGTTTTCTCATTCTCTTCCGTGATGGGCTTCCACGATGTAACGCGTAAACACAATGAATTTATTTTAAATCCAACATTCGCCATCTTGATAACTGAAGTATGGAATGAACTTGTTATTTATGTTATGCATTCATGCTGTTAAGTAACATATAAGTATAGTAAAAAGGATTAGCAACCGAAACATTACAGAACAATGCACGTGTATATTTAGAAATCTTGAAAGACCTTCACGTGAAAATTAGAATGGTCTTTAGTTTGAGGTCTCCATCCTTAGCCAAATAGTGAATGATTCGAGGATGAGTAGTCGAGGGAACAAAAGGGCAACCTTTCCAGTTGAAATGTGGCGCCCCCCATCGCGAAGGCTACCCTTTATATTTGTGTGTGTATAAAACACGGGTGGTTTGAGTTCCATTAGCCTATCAGTCGCACCCATCTGAGTCCCCATCAGCGGGGAAGGATGGTGGGGAGGAAGGATACGAGGCTCACATATCCCGGCTAGAGTCGCTCTCTCATCGGATACCTATTCACGGATGCCAAACCTTCCGCTTTAAAATATATTGAAACTATGTTTAGGATCGGGATCATGTTCTAATTGCTAAGCAAAATCCCACAAAAACGTATTTTAGCTTGCGTTCGAGCATTTTAATTATGAGGAGTATTTTAAGAAACAAATATAGCTTCTGAAAAATAAATTGAAAGTCGAAATTGATCGAATATGAGTCAAAATAAAAGCAAACTATCGCAAAAAGTTATTGAAAAGGAGTTATTTTAAAATATATTTTACACTTTTTTATGGAATTTTGCTTAGTAATTTCAACATGATCCCGATTACGCAATTCCTGCAAATCAAGGCTACATCGATTGAATTTATGCCAGTGACTAGTGAATAATTTAGTGGCATTGTTTTGATCAGTGATTATAATTGTAAAATCGATGTGATCTGACCGTACTTGGTGGAACGCCATTTAAGGCTTCGTATTTTCCAAAAGAAAAAAAATTCTTGTGGAAAATACGAAGTCTGCTGTTAATTTCTTTTCCTGATTATAATTGTACTTTTCATAGTTGATCCAAACCTTCGGAAAGAAGAGTAAAGAACAGGAATAGCTATCCGTGAAATTCTTGAATAGTATTATTTTATGTTGAAATACATGACGTTGCGCATCCTTTACCAAACGAACGTAATTTTCGTAGCCTAATAGTTTTTCGACTTGATAGACGGGATGAAACTTAAATGTAAATGATGTTAGATAATGAAAATGGAAGGATATTTTATCAAGATATAAATTATATTAAGTAGGGATTTTAGGGCATACATATGTAATGAAGGTATATTTTCCCGTGTATCTTGTGGAATTATTTAAATGTAGTGAATTAGGGAGTTAAGAATTTTAACACAATTTTAATTCAATTTCCCCCTGCCATACACCTCTGGGGGCTCGCGGGGTATATATCTAAGAATCTAAAAACACCCTCTGCTATATGCCATAGTTTTAACAAGGGAATAAACGCTATGTTCGATTGTTACTTCTGGATGTTTATTTTGCGGATCATTAGAAATCTAATAGACTTTAGAGTTAGATACGGATACTAGCGTTTATACACTTTAATTAACAGTCTTTAGTGAAAATAGGTGGAACACCATTAAAAAAATCACTAGAAAATAGATGTACACTGTCCAAAAGAGATTAATCAACGATCATGAAATTGGTTTATCTTATAGTGTACAGTATATTTCTATTTATTTGTTTATATGACATTGTCACGCCACTGTTGGCTTGCAGGATAAATATTTTAATGTAAATAATGTTAATATTGTTTCCCGAAGGGTAAAATGTAAGTGTATTGAAGAACCCTTGTTTCGCTAGAAATATAATAGAAAATAGTCTACTCAGGGCTGTAGAAGATTGCAAAGTTTATCATCGAAACGTTGGCAACGGCATTGTCTCCAGATCTTACTATGTGGAAAACCGAGAATCTTTTATATACAGTCTACACACCAGGAGAACTTCAAAGCTTTATTAGTTAATAATCACTAGTTCATTGTTAGTGGTTGTCGATAGTTTTCTTCTATTTCGACAGATTCAATCAGATTGATTCGATTTTGACCTTCGATCTATTTTTCAAAAGCTATATTTCTTTCAGAAAATACTTCTCATAATAAATATCCACAAAAGTAAGTTCGTGGAAAGATTTTGAATAATGCATCAGATCTGAATAGAAAAAGTTACAGAGATTTTCATACGAAGATTTTAACTCGTTGATAAAACAGGTCGTATAATCTTCTTCGTGGATATTTCTATTTTTTCTTTTCTAAGATAAGTTACAAGTATTTCAACCGGACTAATAATCTTAGCCATTAAATCTACTGTTTTCAGTGTTCATAAACTTGGATGGAAATGGTATGTTGAAATGTCTTTGAGACCTCTTTCAATCGTAAAGAGGTTATAGTGTTTGTTTCATAATAGCCTGCAGCTTCTCGATATTCCAAGGTAGCAATCGAGAGGGTATAATATTTTTAAAGTATATTTAACACAATGTGCCTCTGTGTTAACGTTGTTATCTTTAAGTGTAGATTTTGAAATCCTCACCATTTCTTACCCATGTGTTCTAAAATATGTTTCATTCGTCCAATGAAGTCATTGTATCTTTATAACTATTTCACATCAATTTCTTTCTACTATGTCGTCACATTTGCTGCTGGTTTTATTGCTACACGACATCGATGCATTGCGTTTTTCTTTATTGCGTGAGAATTACTTGGATGTTTTCCGCGTCCGATGCCTTTCTAAGAATCTTCATCTTCTTATAGCGCACATACCTTGTCGACATTCAAATGCTATTCATATTCACTCGCTGTGAGGAAAGAGAATTCCGTTTCTTCCATGGCTAACTACTTAAGCTAATGCATCCCCAGATATTCTAGTCAGAAATAGTATTTGTATGTTTGCAATAAATGTTTACCAAGCATTCATAAAATTAGTGAATGGGTTTAATAATATGTTATTCTGCTATAGAGGATACAGTAATAAAGTATAGAAAAGTTGTTCCACGAAAACATATTATTTTTGTTGAATATGTTCAAATTTTGTATTAAATAAATATTATATTGAAAATATTGAGATTTTTACGGCATTGAGGTGTTTTTGCAACAGGAGTATTTTATCTGTATTGAAATTCAATAGTATAATTTTCTCAGTTACAAGAACCATGCATTTTAGGTGTGAGGAAGCTCACGCTGTATAGTGAACTCTCTTTGAATTCTCAAAATATAATTTAATTATGGCTGGAATAAGGAAGATAAATGTAACTAGCTTTAAATTGATTCACCACGTTGAAATTGGCTACTCTGTTCATCTATAGTAGTTATTTCCTTTTCTTGCAGATAATGGAATTCTGACAACTGAATTCCACAGCTGTTACGCGGAGGTAACGCACCTAGGACATCATCGAACAAGGTAAGTTACAGATTTTTTTCATATTTCTATCAAAGTATTCCCACAAAATAAGGTTTTCGTCTTATAGTTATTGGCATATTTTAGCTGAAGAACTAATTCAAAACCGAATAGGCGATCATAATAAACGATTTTCATTATTCAGATAATTCGTGATGATGTCCGATAACCTTATTGCGGAATGCGTTGCAAGATACTAGTATTTTTGTAACTTCTGTTTAGATTCGAGTCTAAAAGAGGCATACGCTTCCTCGTGTCATGTTAAACATAATTGCATCATTTTGCTTATTTCAGTATTTATAATGCATTCGCAATTCGAACACAAGTAGGTATCATTATTTGTAATGGTATTAGGATTGCCAACAAAAAATTTCATCATCAACGGAGTCTAGTTATTATTCCGAAAAATTATTATATATTTGAATCATTGATTTTTTAAGAGTTTTAAGTAGCAGAAAAAAAAAATAAAAACGGATAAACTGTGATGATTTTCTTTACTTTTCAGAGAATTATGAATGTTTTATTGGATAATTTGTATATTGCGGAACGTGTTTGAAGAAGTTCATAGAAGATAATCGTACCTTAGAATTTATAAAGTGTTCATAATATGTACACGGTTATCATAATTTACAATAATAGTAGAATTTTCATTAAGATATTTCATCGCTAATGGAGACTAGGTACACTTCAGAGACAATCTGAGATGCCCAAGGTTTTTGCCCCTATCGCTTTTCTGTCACTTAAAATCATTTCATAACTGCAAAAGAATCTAGAGGAATGCAACGGTTGCAGTATTTTCTGACTCTCCAAAATTGTTAGTTGCCAGGAAACGATACCTCTCAAGTCCTTCATGAGTCATCTGAGCCGATAAATCATCTCTGAAAAATCCTAGTCGACATAAATAGGTCAACAGACCGTTTGCAATCGATGGGTAAGTCATCCCACACCCATTTATTCTTCGAGATTCCTTCGATCGTGGCGCTACTTTGTTCGCAGTTCGGATGGGCGAAGACCGAATCGTTGAAAGGCCCTGAATATCGAAATCTGCTTCCATTTGCGAAGTGACGAAGCTGTTTTTAATTTGCGAGCATTGCCGTTCCGCAAAAGAAAGATTCGCAGATGAGAGCGATACGGGTGAAAAATGGTCCAGGGTTTCCGAAGATTGATGCATCAATCTTTTATTTACCCGGCAGCTGTGAGAGATGGGTGGAGCGCAGGGCTGTCATGAGAGCTATGAGGATATAGAGATAAGTGATAATGGGCGAGAATTAGTTGCGGTTTTTCTGTGACCCCTTAAACGGTGACATGGTGTTCATAGCTGTTGAGATGAAGTGCGCAATGCACCTGGTGGTCTCTTGGCTTTTCCCGAATTCCCAATATCTTAAGAATATATAAAAGGCATAAAAAGTGTAAGATCCAGATTAATGTTAGCTAATGTAAGCTTATGTCCAGTAGAGGATATCTTTTATCAAAGAAGCATAATTACATTGCATAATAGTTGTGCGTTATAAGGGAAAAGAACAAAAAAGAATAAGAGATTAACTTTAGTATGTAAGAATAAGTCCAGTAAAGGAACTTTGTTATCTAGGAAGCATAATTACAGCACATACTATTTTTGCGTTATAAGGGAAAAGAAGGATCGCAATGGCGGATAAAGCTTTATAAAGTGAAAAGAATGTTTTCAGTGACAAGAATGTGGACTTGAAATTAAGAAATTTGAGCTGGAGTACGCTTTTATAAGGATGTGAGGCCTGGACATTAAAGCAAAGTTCTCTATTACACCCTCAAACATTTATTTAAATCAATTTAGAAGCTTCATCATACGTAGCCTGCGCCAGATATCATTCTAATTAACGTTTTATGAAGCCGATTTCACCATTACATAGTGCGTTATGTTGCTCCTCTTCGGGTTTTCAGATAGAGGTTTCAGCAGCAGTTCCCCTTTTACTTGACGGTGATCTTAGAATAACAAGTTGATACCCATGTAAATTTATTTGTGTCCATCAAGAGTGGAAACTTATATGGTTACTATTATTTATCGCTAAAGGCAAGTGTAACATAATCATTACGTGTTTGTCTGTGTAATTATTATGAAGGTAAATTAATTTCATTTCTGGAAAGGATTAACATTATCAGATAGAAACCTCCATCTAGCAAAATCACTGGATAAAATTGCAGAATTTTATTAGTATAGCAAATCTGGACTCGAAAATCTTATCCTATGTGAGGGAACAGAAATTTAAACCCTCACCCTATCCATCGAAATAAATTGAGCAAAGAAATCAAACTTTTACATACAATGAGTATTTCATCAAGTAACTTTTATGAAATATTTTATATGCACATATTCATCTTTTATTAATATCTAATTGCTTAGTAGAATAGAATCTTAGTTTTAACATTTTACGCATCTTGACTAGAAATAGGGATTTTTTAAAGTTTTCATTATACATTCATTTCTTAAACTGCGATCGTAATATTTCGCCCAAGTCGGCCGCTTTCAAAGCAGGCTCTACCGATGCCCACGGTCTCGCATGATTGAGCGCATAATCAGCGATTCTGGTTTGCCGCTCGATGATGACCCACTGGCTCAAAGGGTCAATTCGTAGTCTCTGCTAGGATGGGAACTAGCGATTAACTCATCTTCTCTATGTCTGCCAACATATGGCTTAATAACTGTATTTTTTACCTCCAAATTGAAGTTATCCCTACAATCAAACACTACTCTGAGATATCAGTGAAAAATCTCGGCCTACTTTGCAAGGAAAGCGATTTTTTCCCATATCATACTCATTTTTCCCAGATCATATCGAAAATGTCAACAACCTTAAAGAGCGTTACTAGGAAATTATCGTCAACTGATGTGAAGTACTCGACATCATAGAAATTAAACGCCTAGTATTAAGTTGTCTACTAATTTTCCTTACTCCTCGCCCTTATATAGGGATTATTAAGATAATATACCTAATAGATTTTATTAGCTAACTATCATTTCTCTATGTAAAACGCACAGCTTGTCTCAAGATAAAGTTACAATGCTCTCTAGACAAATAGTAAGGGCCATAATATTTGTTACTTCTTTTAAAATGGCCTGTTTGAGAAGTTGATAACCATCCATCCTTCATATTTTAGAGATAGGTTTCTAATACAGCTAAGTTTGGCTTCGACTTATGAATTTTTGGATCTTTAAATGTAAAAGTTTTATCTTTCGTTAATTCAATCCGAACAAAAATTCACATCAATCGTTGAATGAAAAAGCAAAACTGAATTTAATTAAGCACCTGAATTTTCTATCGCTACTACATCGGGTATTTAAAGGGGAGACGAAAGGATTCTTAACTTAAATTTTAATTAAAGTTACTAAGCGATGAATGAAGAAAAAAGACGGGGAGAAGCTTAAGGGCAAAGGATGTTAGATGATGTCAATGGAAGGATAAATTATCAAGATATAAAAGATATTAAGTGGGGAGTTTTGGGCATATAAACCTATTGAAACAACTATGGAGACAGTATGCTGTAATTAAAATGTGGAAATCACAATATAACGAAAAATGTACCAGTATATAGTACAAAACAGGATGAAGTATGCGAAGATTTACATTAGGTAAAAATTTCCGTGACTTTTCGAGGTTTTAAATAAAATAAAGTGTTAAGAATAGGCCTTCAATTGCCAGTTCTACGACTCTGGCTGCACTGGAAAATTTTGATCTTATATACTTACGTACGTCATAGCTAAAATATAATGAATAATTGGAGAACAGAATAGTCCCAAATGTCAGGGAAATGAATTGAACTAAATTCAAGATTCACAAAATGACGCGAGACGTACAAGAGATAGTTTTACATGAGCGTGAGAAGATACAGAGAGATGAAGTGAGATGGGGGAAGATGTGACGCAAATAAGACAGAATGAGGAAACCAAGGGGTAAAATCAGTTGAGAATGTTTGGTAAAGAGAAGGATGTGCCACTGGGAGCGGCGGTTAAGTGCGTCCCACGTGAATTCCGAGACACATTTAAATTGGAGAAAAAGTGCGACGAGAAGTGTTAAGAATGGGCCGCGTAATGGAGAAGAAAGGAGTCGATGAGTGCGTTAATCTCTACGCCGCAGAATCCCGTATCAAGTCGTCCTAACACAAGGACTTCGGTCTCGAGTGATTCATTCACCGGGACACTTGATAGTTCGTAATGCGATGTCGGTTCACGATTAGGATGTTTTACAATTCTTTTGCTACTATAGCGACGATTTCAGATTCGAGTCTTACTATATTATTTCCCCTTAATTTCATTCTTAATGAAAGAGATAGCATGAAAAAATTCGCAACGAAACTTTGATTTATCAGGCTAAAGATGTTTTAACGATGACACTTTTTAAACGAATGATGCAGGATTATACCATTAAATTAATATAATGACAGAGTTATCATGAAAAAGCTCGCTAGGAAACTATGGTTTAGCTGGTGAAATGTCGGTGAAAGAACTCTGATTTTTAACGATGACAGGTGTTTGAACCAAAGGCGCAGGATTAGCCATTAAATTATTTTAATACTTACAGTTATCGCTATTAATCTGTTACTGTCTTCTGAAATGAAATAATCGTTTGCACCATTACGCTTCTAATTTATTTAAACAAAGGCAATGTGATTTGTAAAGAATTGTCACGACAGATAAGTTAGTGTTATAAAAATACTTCAAGACGCATTATGGGAGCATTTAGGAGATATAAATTTAAATATAGATTAATTTAGTTATAAATTCCTTTTTAAAAGATTCAGCCGACATTAAATGTTCTCCCTGTCATACTGTCCGTTCAGACACTGCGAAGATCAGGAAAACATGCTAGGACTAGTAGACTCAACTCCGTCTGTTTCTGCGTAAGTTGGCATTTACTTCCTATTTGGTTTCTTAGTTAAAACAAACATCATGCCAAATAAGTCACTTACAAGGAGTTCTCGAGAGTCATTCCTATTTTTAAACTGCATAGTTTTCTACGGAATTAGTCCTTAAGAGAAGTAATATAACCGAGAAAAATTCACGTTGGTGGACAATCACTTGACGAGGAAAATCTGAAAATGTTCTGTTACTTTTAAATTAGTCCATCATACAAGCGAGAGATTGAACCTTAAACATCAATATCTCGAATAAAATTAGATAGACAGTGTTAATGAAACGAAGCAAATGGGTCGCAAGTAAATGTTTGCTTTTCATTCCATAAGCATTACTATAAATGGAGAGTAAACCGGCTAGGGCGGAAAATGGAACGTAGAAGAAATTTTTGTGATGGTCACTCACTTAGAACTCCTTTTAAAGATATGGAATATAAACCTAAAAACTAATCCACTTCATAACTTGTCTCTAGAATTGCGAGTCCCGATGTTTGCCTACAGAGATAATTTTGCGACCCGCTCTCTCGCTGCCAACGACTCCGTGGGCAGTTAATCGGTGGTCTGCAAGTGGAGTGCCGTTTCGCCCCGTAATGAACGCTCAAGAAACTGCGCGTTCGTGAGGCGGCTGCTTCTTTCTCTCTTAATAAGCACGGGCGTTGTTCTAGCTCGACCCTAAATATAAGTATGTTCTTTGCTGTTTGTTTAAGAAACTATAAATTATGTTCAAAATTAGTTTGTTCCTAGAAAAAATATTCAAGAAGGTTTAATCGTTCTTAAGAACTTCATCCAGAGTCCAGAGAGAACATTGTGACTGTCAGAGTCCCTTCTAGCAAAGACCACATCTACGCCACCGGATAGATATTAAATAAAAAAATAAGGTAGAAAATACAGTCACTACGATGAGTATAAAACAGCATATTGATGAAATTAAAACATTATAGTTTCAACCATTTTCAAAACGGTAATATTAGCTATGCAATACACAAGTAGAATTCTACGAAATGTGAGTTATTTCATGAATTTTATTAGCACGATATTCATAGAGGCTAAGTGGGACTATAACTAGGATAAAAATTAGCTGGCAAATTCAGTTTATGATGCTTAAAGTACGTAAGTAAAAAGTAAGTTTATAAAACCCTCATAGTACTATAGAAAGAATTAGCTTCATTCTCTACTCTGTATACGTAATCTGAAGATAACTGCACAGTTTTTAAAAAGTTATTTATAAAACGAACGCCTTAAAGTTTCTTTCCACGAAGAAAATTTTGTATTTTCCTTGATGATGTTATTCTTTTACTTAGTTTTGTGAATTTTCCGGGGGGTAGAGCCGATTATTATGTTTTATTTGCTCTCGGCCAGTGGTATTGCGTAGTTTTATTCTTTGCGTGAATCGCCTTTCCACCGAATAAATACCATAAGATTGGGTTTAATATATGCCAATAATTAGTGAATGAGATGACTCCTATGATATTTACTACATTTATAATTTATATCGCTGATATTTTTCTATGTGGGCGAATTAATAATTAGATGCATTCAGCGATAGCTGAGGGTCTCAAACATGTCCTTGCGTAGAAAATTGGTGTAATGCGTTACATGAATCATTTGTCTGTATTCAATATAAAATCTTCACTACACGCTAAATGACCTTAGCCGTCAATGCACCATAAACCCAACACCTCTTCCCTACATTTCAAATTTTATGAAATAAATTAGCATTACTTATAAAGATAGGAAATTAGGTTTCTCAGCTTGTCTCTCTCTCCCCTATAAAGACGTCGCATTTATTTTATATTTAAAATTCTGTATTTGGTAATCCTGGAAAGAATTTGCCGAACTTTCAATGTATTGTATACATAAAAAGGGTCTTTAATATTGTCTGCCGAGGTATTTGTTAAGGTTGGACCCGATTTGGACTTAATCCCCTCTGGAATGTTTGTGCAACTACTGAGTACATCATTTAAAATTAAGACCAAAATTAAAACAATCATGCAGAGACATCTTGGAATTGAATTCCCGAGATAAATATTTGATGAGATGTACTGTTGACTATTCAGTTTCTGTGGACCAAGGTTAGTATGGCTTACTATACGATATTTTGATTGTATTTTTTAAAATATTTATTTTTAGAGATCAATCTCAAGTTATTGAATTTTATGTATTCGGTCGCCACCTGAACTAAAAGCCGAAATGCTTCTTTATTATTAATTTTTTACGTAATACAGTGAAATCAAGGTCTAACGTTTTTTACCGCTTAAATGTTGGAATCGAAAAACAAAGGGTGTAGTTTTTGTAGTTAGAACCTGAAAATTTCAATCTAAACGTTAGAAAAGAGAACATTAGATCGGGATTTCACTGTATTAAGTCCTTAACAGCCAGATTAAAACAGCGATGTCAGAAACATCTAAAATATCATTCCCGAAAGAAATAAATACATTCAGCTTCTGAAATTACCTATGTTAGTATTGCTCACCGTGATTTCTAGACTATTATTGATACATACGTTGTAATTAGGTGATGGCACGGTTATTACATAATCATCAATGTATCATTATTAAATTTTATTTCATTTTTAGCGCTTGATCGCATGGTTATTGAACAATGTATACAGTCGCCTCGTAAGATATGAGCCAAATTGCATTTAAAATTAATCTTTTTAGTAAATTAAAATTATGCGTCGTAATTTCTTCATTTTTAAGTGGCAAAGAAGCATCCTATACTCGACATTGGCTAAAGTAATGAATAGCTTAATTAGGAAAGGGTCACCAAAGTTACTCCAAACATTAACGACGCACGCCCGCCGTATGAATTTTCCGCCCCAACGCCTCCTCTGCTTAATGCCTTTCGATTAGTCTCCCCATTGAATTTCGTCCCGCATTCCTTCATTCCGATGCTTGGATTAAAAAGGAGGCTCACGTGGAGCATTAACAATTCCGTTTGGGACGCTCGCTCAATCTGTGGCTCATCCGGTCGCGGTACCATCGCGTTTTGGCGGCCGCCGGGATGCAAACCAGGGACGCGTGATCTGAATGCCACTCATCTGCGCCTTCCACGCGCGCTCGAGAAGAGGCCTCCAACGCGCACAACTCACCGGCGCAAGTGGAGTCGGGTAGCCCCTTAACCCAATGCTTAAAACGATTTGCTACGTGATTAGGCGATTAAAATGAGGGTGCCCCGATGGTCGCTTCTTGGAAATGCGGTTACTGCGTATCTGATTTCGAAACGTTAACGTCGGTTTATGATCAATCTCGCTTCTGTGACGCAAACTCAAAAGTTGGGATGATCTTATTGGTGTTCATCGAATGAATTTAGTGCCGTAGAAGGAAGAATCTGTTTAGTTTAGTAAAGAAGAGAATCGTTGTAATTTTTTCGTAGTATGGCATTTATTAAAAACAAATAATTAAAAATACATTACTAGTTTCAGCGATTGATCACCATCATCATGTCGCGTAGCAAAAACGTTAGGCATTTTATTATTTGTTCTCAATAAACTCTATTCTGTGGAAAAAGTACAACGATATTCATCTTTATCATAAGGTATTCCTACAAGAACTTGCCAGCGACTGTGAATTTTAATTTATTATAGGTTCGTAAGTAAATAAAGGAATCGAAGTGCCGGAGTCAAATATACAACTGATAGAAAGACGCTGAGAAAATTATACTTTCCCCACAAGTTTTGTTTTTAACCTATAGAATAAGTGCCATTTTCCAGTATTTCCATTATGGATTTCCGAATTACCTAGCCTGATTCTGTGAAGTTTATATAACTGATAACTTCAAACAAGTGTGAAATAAGAGAGGTGGTAATAACCAGTTGAGATATCTTTATGGAAATCAGAGAAGTATCCCTTCAATGATGGAAATGTTTAAAATGAATAATTCAACGAATATATCGTAATCGGAATTGCTTGGCTTGCGAAGGCTTGAAATTTTTCTTCAAAATGAATGCAGGTAAACATGTAAGATCTATATATGACACACACCAACCTTAGTAGTGCCATTTGTGAATTGAAACGGAAATTATGTCATTTCCTTAAAACTAAATCAAAACAGATGCGTTTTTTGATAAATCTAGCCTGAAATGAACGTATTCTTTCCATTTTTTGTGCGAATGAACTTGGTAAAGCTGGAGATTGAATTTAGCTTATGGATCTTGCTAGCCAGAAAATTTGCTCCACAGTAGATAGTTTTGCTATTTGTATATCCTTTTGTTTACTTTTACCTATTAATACAAATTAAGAAATAAAATTTACGCCTTAATATCTCTACACATAAAATTTTACGGGATATCAAAAGTTTCCTTGTCCATAGCAGTTAGTATTTTGATAGAAAGTGTAGCTACATAGCATAAACGAATGAATCATGAACAAAGTTCAGTTATTCCCATAGTAAACAGAGGAATCAACTAAGATTACTTCTAATTTAGTCCTTGAGAGTGGTACAACAGGTTAGAGGGGGAGGCTATGATGCAGAATTCAACGCTAAACCACAAAGAGCTTACACTTAACACTATTAGCTTACTTCTACTAGCTTTTCCGATTTTATTTTATCCATTGAACTTTTTCCAACTGTATGAAATTTTATTAGTTAATTATAATTATATTAATTGAGATTAGTATACAAAGCATTATCCTAAGCCGGCAGTTTTCTAAAAGGCACGTATCTAGTTCCACTCCTGGTCATCGCGGGGTTGCATTCAATTGTTTAGACTTTGAGTAGGCTTTACAAATTATTGATAGAAAATTTTACCAAGGTACTTCCGTTTGCGACTCAACAATCTTTATATATTCAAGTTATCAAATAGGGTCATTTAAGCAAGTTTATGCCCCATACGATGATAGTTTAAATCGCAGACCAAGGAGTAGCAGCTTAAAAGGAGGATATACATGATATAGTTAGCGCGTTGATTCAAAATTAACACAAAACAACAGCAAAACACTGATTTGAAAAATGTTGGCAGCAATTATTGGATTATAACATACGAAAGATGTTTATCGTTTCAAACCCCTTTTTCAATTGAAGACCATTCTCGTCGCAAACGTAAGGGTCGCAAGTAAAGAGTAAGCACTCCACTAAAATTCGTCTCACCACATCAACTTCGGACTTACTTACAGAGGTTCGCTGTAAATAAATATTTCCTTATCCTTAGTTTCTTAACAAAATGATTTGAAGATTTTGATTAGTTCTCTTATAATAATTTCCGCTCATTCTGAGTTAGCAATGCTCGAAACGGATTTTGATGCTGACGGAACGAAGAGATTTTTGTGGCCGGTCTTTCTTCCAAATCTGATAAAAATCTTTCTGGGAGATTTCAGGGGAATTAATGTGGTTTAACTAATTCAAATAGAACGGGTATCCACTCGTAGAGCCATAAAGCATACATATCTAGGGTCCATCGTCACGTCCGATAATTCAGTCTAAAGGGACGAAATAAAACGACCCAACTAGATAAAATATAAAATGAATATCAATGAATAAACTCAAAAAGATTTCAAAACGATTATTTCAGTTTTTCACTAAAGTTCTGTTGAAGATTTCCGTTTATTCGAAGCCAATGGCTGAAATACTCTGAAGTATCTCAATTTTCAATTTATTGTAGGTCATACCTTAATGAATAAAAATATCTTGCGAGTTGAAGCTTAGTACCTTAAAGGGCAATTAAAGCTAATTAACGCATTCAATTAAAAGTGACTCTTAACCATAAGCACGCTACATATAATAATAAAAAATGCTAAACTGGGGAATTAAGCTGTTCGGGTACGAAAAATTTGACGCCCGATGAAGGAATTCACGTCAGAAGAAACCATCGCTATAAAGATGTGAGAGCTACGAATAACTCCATATCTTTTATAGAAAAAGGTATTTAATGGCGTTACCTGTATCCCGGAAAAAATCCGTAAAACTGCAATTAGTAAATATACTAGACCACGCATCATTAACTACCCTGAGCTCGAGAGACTTCTGAATCTATTTCCTAACATGTCTTTAAAATATAAGTTTTCTCCAATGATCCAATTTGTTTTCTATATATCTGTCGGATTCTTCACTTCCATTTGTAAAGTTTTAACACATACAGAATTTAATAAAAAGTTCTGTTCCCACAGGAAAGATTCCAACCTAAGCATGACGAGAACGAAATATATCCTGCATTTATTGAATTCCCTTTTGCGCTTGGACCAGTAAACAAGGTCTACATTGATTACTTTAGTTTTTTGAAATGACATTTCGGAAAACCATTGATTGGAAATTAGAAGACTGAATTAAACCATATTTACCATCAAGGAATAGACAATGTCATTGCCATTAGTGGAGGAAAAAATCTTGACATTTGCATTCGAAGTTACTCTTGGAGAGAACTATTTGAAAAGATGAAACTATGAGACTATGCCTCTGATATGAGACCAATGTGATGTTGATGAAGTGTGATGATTTGAAGTTGATGATTGTGATGAAGTGATTGATCCCCTGTTCATGTAATACAGTTAAGAACGATAAACTACTGCCTTTCTAACCAAGAATTAACTCCGAGTAACTGAACGTTTCCCTTGTAAGTTTCCGTCTTTCTCTACTTAAAGATAAAATTATATTGAATCACTAACAATATCTCATATAAATGAAATCATTCGTCAGTTCTTTAAGCTATCATATTCACAAGTGAATAGTCTCGATATTCAGTTCATCTTCCACAGGGGTAAATCAATTTGCTTCGTCCTTACATGTGTTCGGGAGTCTTGGTGCATTAAAACTTAGTCTAAAAATTGAATGCCCAATGCGTATCAAATAGTTAAACCGAAATTACTAATGTAGGCGAGTACAATAAAATCGCTTCGTTCTAAATTATTTTCATGAAACTAAAAAGCTATCAAACTTAAGCATGTTACGATTGAAAGCAATCAGAGAAAATTATGAAAACGGATAGATGGTCAAGATGAATAAGAAATTGATGAAAAAGCATTTGAATGAATGAAAGCAAGCGAAATCAAGAAATCGATTCAGTATGGTCATCATTAACGAACACAGAGACTTACGTGAACTGTCATGATCGGATATCTATCTAATCATTAATGGAAAAATCTACAATTCTTTGAACCAAGGCTCTAACTCCGTAACTCTATCAAGTATCCGTTTGTTCCTAGTTATGATTTCATTGATTGAAGTCTTAATCATTACCATTGCCAATGCAACTTCTTCAACTCCATGAGCATGAATAAGAAATTCGCATAAGGGATTTTCAGGTAGATTTGGAAGAACAACAAGTAGAATTAGATTGAGATATTTTCTGTATATTTTAACATACAATAATGTATAGTATTCTACACTTTTCTTAATTTACACAATGTACAAGAGGCTACAACGCCTGATAGCAATCTAACATTGCAAAGTTAAGTTGACTGGTTCATGTGAACATTTTTTTTGTCCTCTGACTGATGAAACACCAACCAAACGAAACAAAAAGTTCAAATAATTTTTGAAATAGCATCGTTCGAGAGGAACTTGCAACCACAAACAAGGAATATGATCCGATGGGAAGACGTGACGCGGAGAAAGCCAGAATATATAAGAAGAAACTGAAAAAATTAAATAAAACTGGTAAATAAAAATGACTATTCAAAGAATAGGCAAATCTCCGGACACGTCTCGATTCACAGGAAATGTCTCTTTGGCCAAACGTTTTTACTTTTTCTGTTGACAGCAAAGTTCTTTCGTTAACAGAGCTCGGCGACTTCTGCATTTTCAGTCGAGAAGCACTGACCAGTCTTTAAATAAATATTCTATTCTCAGAAAGAGAAGAGAAAAAGTCGCCAAGCGTCATAGAAAACAAATAGATACGTCACTCACAAAAATGTCTCATGTTGCCTATGTACAGAAATATTACAGCAATATTTATATAGCGCTCAAACGGCGATTATCTTTCGAATAACATGGATAATATCTTTGTATATGGCACATGAACAAAAGAAGGCGCTTGCTACAAGAACCCCAAGACGGAAAATGTTCAGGAAAAAGCACAATTTTTGGCGAAGGTCCCTCGCCTTCGGAAACGCTCAACTTCGGGGTTAAGAAAGACACCTCTTTCTTAATGAGATCACAGTCAAATTTTTTAGTTCCACCGACGAGGAACTCGCGTAAAGGACCTGACAAAGACCCTTACTCTTCACCGTTTCGATTTGGAAAGTCCCGATCACACCGAGAGATTCGTCTACAGGAAAAATAAGTCCCCCTAGCTTGGCCTTGCCATTACACTCACAGGCTTGCAGATTGATGAGACTGCGGATGGCTCCGGACTCGATCCGGACGTAACCGTCACCGAATACGAGGAGGATGAAGATGAGGAAGGCGATGAGGAGGAGGATGACGTGAGTCTCGTGTGCGCCGTCGAAGCCGCCGGGTGACCGGCGAGGAGGGCCGCAGCAGCTGCCATCGATGCGGGCCCGAGCGACCGGAGGGTTGCGTAGAAGTCGTACGGCGAAGTCGCACCATGATGTCCGTGGGGTTGCGCCGGCGATGGGAAGAGGAGAGTCCCGGGATGCGTGAGACCGAGTCCGGATCTGAGGGCGGCGACGGACGGGCCGAAAGCCTCTGCAGGTCCGTGGGATGTGGTGTTTGTGTTGCCCAGCAACCTCTCGACGGAGAACGCGTGTTGGTGATGGTGCGAATGGGTCGGGGTTGGTTTGGGGATCCCCGCTGGTGGTAAAAGCGCGGCGGGATAGGGATAAGAGGAAGCTGCCGCTGCTGCAGCCGCGGCGGCCATGGCTGCGGGATGGTGGTATCTGTACATGGGACCGGGTGCGGTCGCTCCGGGAGGTCCCCCCGCACCAGCACCGCAGTAAATCTGCCCCAAGGGAGTCAAAGCCCACGGGGCTGCGGGATAGCCACCGGGGTACAATCCGCCGACGACGGTCCTCTTGAAGGCGGCGAGTCTCGAACGGGAGGCCGCGGTGGAGCGCCTCCGAAGTTTCCCCGTCGTTCCTCCGATGAAGACGTCCTCGCTGGAGGGGTCCAACATCCAGTAGTTGCCCTTTCCGGGATCGTCGTAATGTCGGGGAACTTTGACGAAGCACTTGTTGAGAGAAAGGTTGTGCCTTATGGAATTCTGCCAACCTTGCTTATTCTCTCGGTAGTAGGGAAAGTTTTTCATGATGAACTCGTAGATACCGTTGAGCGTAAGACGCTTGTCGGGACTTTGCCGGATCGCCATCATGATGAGGGCGTTGTAACTGTAAGGGGGCTTCTCGTGCTTCTTCTTCTCCTCGTCCTTTTCCCCGGAGCTGGCTCCGGTGGGTGACGCGGCGGAGCCTTCGACCTTCTTCGCCGCCTGCTGCTGCGGCGAAGGGGACTCGTTGTCCGAGGAGGCGATGAGGGAGAGCGGCGGTGGCGGGGAGTCGTCCCCGGTAACGTCGAGGTCCTCGTCCGAGTCCGTATCGGGCGGAGAGGCGGCCACGGGCACGGGGCTCGGGGGCCTGCTGGCAGTCTCCGGAAGGATCGAGCTGATGCTGAAGGAGGATTTGAGCGGCGTGCGGGCCATCGCGGGCGTGGGTATAAGCGGGCCTTCGATCTTCACCATATTGTCATTCCCCGTCGCCGTGAAACGGTCTATGAGGGGCTGCAGTCCGAACCCGTGGGGCGACCTCAACGCGGTTTCCCCGAGACCGACACGGTTCATGCGGTGAAAACACGGTCCTCTGCGGGATGGATACTCGTCTGAACGACGGAAGAACTGTCTCTCTCACGAGGGATAACACGGCAAAACAACCACTCTCGCTCGGAGCTCTCTCACAAGTAACCTTTTCCACTCACTACGGCCACACAACTGTGTCTGGTGGGAGGTTTGCCACCGGGTGTATATAAGACCTTCTGGTAGAGTGGGTTGGGTTTTTTTTTGTTCTCCGGTCGGTTGGGTGTGAGGGAGGGAAGGGGGGCCGGAGTTGCGGTCTCCCGCGGCGCTGTTGGCGGTACGGCTCGGCACGCCCCCGCTGCTTTCGAAACACCAATAGAGGCCGGCGTCTCAAAACGTAGGGTAGGGAGGATGGGTGATACGCCTCTTGTGTGCTGTTGGCCCCGCCTTTGCCCGTGAGTCCGGGGTAGGGAGGGATGCTATCCGGTTGGTGCAGGTGTAAGCCGTTGGGTAGTGGTAGGGGTCGTCCGGGGGATGCTGCGGAGGGGTTGGGGGGAGGGTGGAGTGGGAGGGGACAATGGGGTCTGCGCCGGTGCAGGCAGAGTTGTTTTTGTGTGGGGAAGGGGGGTACAACATGTTGGACCAGCAAGGGAAGGGAAGCCGGACAGCAGCCCATTGCTGGAGAAGAGAAGGTAATGGAAGCCTTCGAAGTCTTCCGCGGCTTCCTAAGGATCGCTGATGCATATGGATGTACTCTTGCATAATAAAGTTGATTCTCTAATAAAGGAGTTGGAAGGATGCAGTGGCTTTAGCGGGTCGTGAAAAATGTATCGTAAAGGGAATGTTGTCGTTCGTTTCGTGGTTTGTTATCGGATGTCGTTTGAGTGAATTTAGATGTTTACGGGAGAAATTTAGGAGTGAGTGATTGGTTTTGCATTTCGGCAGACTCTTTTTATTTATTCGACCCACATACTTCATATACAATGGTTCCGATTAGTGTTGTTTTCGATTACAATACATTACGTATAACGTTCCGACTTGTAGTGGCTTGTGTGAGTTTTACCAATTATATGGTTTCGCTTATGATTTCTATATTCAATTTTGTTGATGTGAAGCTCTTATTCGCCTTTTCTTAATGTACATCACTCTTTTTTCTTTCATTACCTTCCAACAGTCCAAAGAACGATAAGAATGTATATTTTATTAGTTATTCTTAAAACGATTTAAAGAATTATATTAGAGTCTCAGCACTTCTTTACAAATGCGGTTGATTGAAAAGACCACGCAACGGTCAAGGGAGAGAAAGGTCTTTTAAACGATTTAGCATTACATTGGTATGTTTAACGAACTAACCTATTAACATCTCCCATTTAATGACTTAAAATTACATCCATGATCCTAAATATTCAGCATTTAAGCTAAAATGATTTTAAGGGAAGGAACATTAGTCAGTAAGGATGCTATTAATGGAAACAGTAGATATTACTAACGCACGAGTTAGAGCATAGAGCGTTGACAGTAATTCGTATTCGTACTCACATCGTATGCTTCCAAATCATATGTTTCCGATTTCTGCCATATCCAATAACTACAACCTTACTGTTTTTTTTTCTGTACAAAAATTTCTCGTAAGACTTTTCTGGAAATCGGATATTTCAGGATTTTTTTCCTTTCGACGCTTTAATATCCACATTTAAGGTAGTCACAAGCATCTTTCATTTATTTAAACGAAGTCGAACGAAAGTAAGGACACTTAACGAGTGAATTAATTATAGACTCGACACTATATTTGGAAGAAATGTTGCCTCAGTTAAATCGAATGCTTCAGAATTTGTAGTAAGATTTTTAAAATGTTCTGTTTAGCGATAAAAGAATCCTCGTGTGATTCGCAAATCAAATCCCACCGAGGCAGCTTCCGTGGTTGATCTTTGGGAATTTGATGGCATGGAATAATAAACGGCATCTTATTTACTGATGAGGAGGAAAGAATTACTTCATCTTAAGCCACAGAACAGTTTTATTGAGAGAGTTTCTTCTAAGGTCTACTCATCTTTAGACACAATCTCGGGAAGTGACGCAGTACATATAGAAACAAGAACAACATTAGCTCGTTCAATTGAACTATTTTGTGTAACTAACACGAAGTTATTCTTTCCTTCTCACCGTTATAGAGTTCCGCTCAGTGACAGCTAATTCAATTGATTATATCTTATCTACCTACTGTTTATTAGAAATGATGGAAATGAAGTTTTACTTAGCACAGGAAAGCATGCGTCCCAGCCAAGTCACTATTTTTCACTTCTTGTATAACCTACTGTTTATTGTTTAAAGTTCGTATAAAATCTAACTACTTAAATGATATCTGGTGGACTTCCATCGTAATTTATCATAGCAAAATCACTATTAACAATAATATTCAAGCACTTGTTCAATTATACTATATTATATTATGGAATAGTATTATTAAAAGTGCTTCGACAGCTCAGGTCATTTCACGCATTGGCTCCCACCGAGAATCGAACATATATTATGGAATATTGTGGAATTGTACAAGAGCCTGAATATTATTGTTACAAGTGTTTTTCTTACAATAAATTGTTTTGTATAAAGTTATTACGTATCGACTAAAACTGAATTCAACAATCCCACCCCATTCTTTGAGAATATGATGGTATAGATATAAAACGGAATCTCATTTACTGTATAGTTTTTTTTAAGTTCGCTTGTATAGAATTAAATTGACCTCACAGAATCAGGCAAGGTGTTGTGGTAATCCACAATGAAAAGAATCTAAGGGGGGTTAGTATTTTTACCACAAAAGGAAAGAAGAAAGCTATAAATCTATAAAATTTGTGTTAAAAGTACAACTCACTCTTAGATTCTTTCGGAAATTGACTTTAACAAATCCACCCCAATCTTTGAGAATCTGTTTGCATAGAAATAAAACTAAATCTCATTTACTGTTTAGTGTTGTTTAAACTTCGTATATATCGATTAAAATTGACTTCAACACTCCCACCCTTTCGCACAATGGTATCGCACGGTAGAGGTGTCAAGCAAGATGTTTATTGTTATACTCTACTCTCTTCCGGTGAGCCTACCCCGCCTGTCACCCCCCAAACACGATCTCATACACTTTTCGGCGTGCATCGGAGATCCGTCATCCGCCCACACATTCAACGCCTTCCTTTTCTTCGACTGCCATCGCTCTTGGGACAGTTCCTTCCTCACAAGTCCTTCTCTGTGTGAGAAAGCCCCGCGGCGGCGTCGAAGAATAATAGAGAAGCTGTGAACGACACAGGAAAGAGGAATAACAACGGAGGCGATTTCAATCGACAGTATGAGGCGACCTTGTTGTCAGGAAAGAGAGGAAGTTATTGTGCGGCTCATATTCGAGACATATCGGAGTTGGAGGGTGTCAATGTGTAAACAAGCGAAGAGAATAGGAAGTTTCGATGTAGGAAGCTGTTTTCTTTCGGTTTTGTGAGCTTGTCTATATGGCGTTAAGTCCAAAAGCTGGTTTGAACTTCATCCCCTGCGAAGCTAACGACCCGAAAGTAACTTAACTTAGGAATGAAGCTTACTTGGCTAAATGGGGAGTAAGGTTATTTGCCTTGCTCTCTGAAGTACCCGAGAGAGTAATGAGGCTTATTAGGCAGAATAGGAAATGATTTGATGTGATTTAAATTTCTCTCTGAAGTACCTGAGGGAGTTCATATATTTTCATAGTTATCATTACTCATAAATGGCAACAATTCTAAATGAAATGAAATCAATAAAGATTGAAAAGATAAACTTTTACTAACCACAGGAAATTTTTCATTTGGAAACGACCATGGTTTCGAATCATTGAAAAGATATTAGAAACATCGAATATAATGAACAGAATATCTTATCTAGTTCCTTTTCGAATAAACTTCATAATTCCATTCATTCTTCATTTTTCATAATTTCTAAAGCATTAATAAGCCAAGAATTATTATTAGAAGACGAATATATAATCGATTTCTTGACATTTCCGCTCAGATTTACAAATAGATGTGGAGATAAATATGTGTTCCTCTATTGTTAATGTTATTGCTTCACTTTAAATTGACGTTTCGCTGTATGCGGGAGATTGAAAAATAAATAAAAAATAGCATACCTCCATTGCCTTGTTTTGAATTAGAAACCCCAAATAGAATATTAAGCATCTTAAGAAAGTAGCTAGCAACCTGTAATCATCATCTTTAAATACATTATGTAACTATTAAGTTACATCTGCTCCTTTCTCCTCCACAGAACTCTCAAAGAACCATCAAAATCCAGAGGTCAAGGTAGTATATAGGTATAGTCGTCTTCATCTTAGATACTAAAATGTTTTTCCTCAAAATCAGATTAAGTGATTGACCATAGGGGAATTACGGTAATTGTATTCTCTACTCATGACGATCACTTATGCGGGTTAACGATCATAAATATTACTGATAAATTTCACCTTCTATCTTCTTTCTTTTCTCGAATGCTAATTTTACCTTTTGGGCGCCCTCACTGGAAATAGGTTTTATACTGACTCTATTTCTCAGGTTGCTTATTAATCGGTATTCTTTACTAACTCAAACCAATTTTTAAGAGAATATTCAGAAAGGCCTTGGCATTAAGTAATTTTAGGACTATAAAAATCGTCCGTTACAGAATAAGTTTATTGAATATTTTTCCAAATCAAAATCTTCGTCTAAAAATATTAGCTCCCCCCCTCCAAACGATTTACTTTTACTCTTGGTCCAGCTTTGACGCGTAATTTACCGAAGTGATGATAATTATTACGCAGTACTAAAATGGCAGCCAAAAATCATTTGTTACTCGTTATTTTGTTCCGTTTAAGTGAAATTTCATTCCTGACATGTGAGATTCTTCACAAATTATTTGCTTATTTCGATATCTCACGTTTGTATACATACATTTGGTATGCTCTGAATTCCTTAGTATTCCAGTTTGGGCGTTCGTATCTCCTCCTATATTAAAAAAATTACCTTTCATTTTATTGAGCCATTGGGCGGTTGCCACTTATCGTCTGATACCAATCAGATTCCCTTTGAATGTCAGAGCAACGGAAATTAACCTTTCTTTCGTAGAAGTCATTGAATCCCCCTCTCATTTCCTCATCCATTATCGATGCTCCGGATCGTCTTCCGTTGAGCCCCACTTCCTTCGACGCCGAATCCGCCATCCCCACAATATTTCCACGCAACACGTGCTTTCAGTCGGAGGAAATACAGTGTGTCATCCCTCCAGATCATTTAGCATCCCAATCCGGCACCCCCCGAGGGCTTCCGAGTTATCACTCCGTGCTCTGAAACGACGAAGCACCCGACCGCAGCGAGCGGAGGAGTCACGGAGAACACGATGGGATAAGCCGCCGATGATGAGCGTGAATTCGAAGTCCTCGGAGGGTTCAGAAGTTCTCGGAAGCGATTCCCTTTGGCGTGGAGCGCCCTGTGAAGACGCCCGCAGAGAGGGGATGAAAGAAGAGAAAGAGGAGCAGGAAGAAAGCGGGAGGAACCCCCCCAACGGAGCGGCGAAAACAAGTCCAGGAAGGAAGAGAAAAGGCACGCGTTTCAACAAACAAGACATCATTCGTCGCGTTTTTGGAGAGGCCGGTGCCCCGGAAAGGACAAGGGGTTCGGGGTGAGAAAGAGGTGCGCGCGGGGAGAGAAAAGGAGGCTGATAGACAGCTGGAAAAACTACCGTATCTGAAACCAAAACTAGGATTTCTATTACGGCGTAACTAAGTTAGAATGGCTTCCTAAGAATTGCTCGCTACCGAACTGCGAGAACAGGTGCGGTAGCGATTTTCAATTATACGGGGTGTCTCAGTACAGCGTTTCAGAACTAGGGGAAGTAGGGTGCACCCCGATTACTCGGAATTGTATAGCATTGCAGGAAATGCTTTCCTGAAGCGGTGGTTTATGCAGAAATATCAGAAATAAAAAGACGTGATAAAATGAATATTCGTTTTAATAATAAATTTACGTAAACAAATGTAACATCAGAAAGATAGTGTTTCAACCATCTTTTGACACATGTGAATGCCGAACACACATGCTATCGTATCATATACCATATTCATGCGAATATCCATTACCAGATGCGCAGTAAATATTGCAACTATTAATTTTTTTATTTAATAGTTCTTTTTGTCTCTACTCGTGAACAACATGAATGATCCCAACTACTTAGACGCCGAGAGCCTTTTGAACTTCAAAAGCGTTTTATTTATATCAACATTTTTATTCAGAAAAATTATTCATCGGCATTACTTATTAAGACATCAATATTTGCTAAACATTGAGTATAATCAGATCGTACATTTAAGAAAAATGTGATTCAATGACAAGAAAAAAATCGTATGCCAACTGAAAATTTAACAGATTAAGGATCGTGATCTTCGCCTAAAATTTATTTCACCTCAAATGACGCTTTGAAAACTTTTACACCTGGTCCAGCCAAGACGTATAATTTATCAAAGTGCTGTTAACTATATTTATTTATGTTATACATAATAATATAACCGAGGCAACAGGTGTGACAGCTAATTTCGATTGATTTGTATAGATAAGCGAGGATGCGGAAAATATTGCAATTATCAAGCAACACTAGAAAGACCAATTATATTTTCAGTGAAATTCTAATTCCAATAGTGTGCTATGTAAATATCAACTGCCTAAGGGAGCAGAAATTAGCAGGAAGTAATTATATTACCATCAAAGAATGGTCAGGATCACCAAAAGGTGTTTTGATTCCTTTCCGCCTAGAGCGATTGGCCTTCCGTTAAATTGGTTTTCCCTTAGTATTTGCTATGTTGCTAACATTCATTTGGGTGACGAAACTCATAATTAACAAGTTTTCTTGAAATGAAAAAATATTTGTTAAGAAAACAATTGATCAATTTAGGCTTAACTTTGTGGTAGTGAGATACAACGAGACTCATTGCTGAAAACATTTTACTTAACCACAGAATGATTTACAACGACCATGGTTTCAAAACGTATCGGTTTAGAAAGTATCCAAGCCTTCTTTTCCCACCTCCCCACTTTACATTGTTGTTTAACTTGTATAAAACTTTCTTATTTATGTTTTTTTGCCTGATGATGTAGCTACGCTATGAAACGGTCGCTGTAAATTATTCTGTTGTTAAGTAAAAAGTTTTCAACAATGAGTCTATTTGTTAAGGACTCAAGAGCATAAGAATTTAAATGTAATGTGCCCCATCAGCTAGAAATTTACTTTGGTAAAAGAAGGTTGTGAAATTTCGCAAAGATTCAAACTAGTTCCAACTCTATCAAGTAGATAAATAATTTTCGATTTTTTAATTCCGAAATGTATTTTGCTCTTCTCTTTCGAGCAGCACCTTCAAAATATACTAATGGCAAACTATAACTCGGAACGTGTTTTATCTTATATCAATCCCTGATGTTCGTCAACAATTAAATCTAAGGAAAAAGATTTAAAATCGATATGAACTGACTTTACTTGGTGGAACGCCACTATGAAAGTAAACCACAGACTTTGTATTTTCCACAAATTTATTAAAACAGGACCGGTTTCGGCCATACAGCCATCATCAGGTGGCCTGATGATGGCTGTATGGCCGAAACCGGTCGTGTTTTAATAAATTTGTGGAAAATACAAAGTCTGTGGTTTACTTTCCTAAGGAAAAAGAGTAGTTTCTTTAATCCAGAGCCCAGATCTCCGCCGATTTTTTTGCAGCCCAAGCTATCAATGGTTCGCCAATGTTGTCGGGCCGGTCCTAGTAGTATGAATATAACAAAAATAATTTATTATGCTCTGGGTAGATTCACATAGAGCAACTAAAAATACAAAAATTCTCAGAGTACAAAAAAAAAACATGACAGAAATACAAAACTTTATTTGGAAAATCAAAAGAATATAAGAATGCACTGAGAAATACAAAAATAAAAAATAAAGAAAAACACAGCATAGGTAAACAGAGAATTTAGAAATTAAATACAGACAACAAGAGAGGGGAAAAAGGAGAGGCAACACTCGTCTAACACATAATACTCATTTAAACAACAGCAGCTAAGAGATGGTTGAATAATTTTTATTTAAGAACTCTCACCAAGTTAAAACATTTATGAATGTCTTAATGTAAAGAATTTGAATACCTATGAATGTTCATTTTCGCTGCAAACAATTTGAGGTAGTCATCAATGAGGCTAAACATGAGATGAAAGTAATATCGACTTAATTTTATTTAAATTCCAGAAAAATTGACATTTCACGCTTAAAAAAGCAATATTTCATTAGAGTTATCTATTATTGTATTGATACATCCTTTAATGACTCCCTTCTTGCTTTGATGGAAAAACATTCCCGAAAAAAAACACAATATGTATACAATGAGCATGAGCAATACCCTGTATGAGGCTATGGCATTGTACCTGCAGTAAAATACTCATGCTTTTTTAAAAATCGCGGTATTATCATGAATGTATCCCTCACAAGCTTCGCAGTGCTGATATAAGCGTTGCCTATGAATAAAAGTTCATTACTATGATTGCAGGTGATACTCCTCACCGTAAGTGATATATGAGAATGCTTCAGTTATTTATTCTTTATAAAGGACCCCTACGCCGGGAGTGGTTTTATTACATTCCGTGAGCATTTGATACTTCCTTGGAATTTAAGGTTTTTAAGTGATTCCAATCCCCATTTAGAAGCGCGTGCTTAGGTACCGCTCGAGCCGTCCTCGTGTGCTACAGCTGTAGGCGAGGGCAATCCCCTTTCTGCGAAAGTTTTATTGCTACAAGACGCAAGCTAACATGACCTGCTCTCCCTTAAATCGTTTTATTGCCTTTGGTCGAAGAGCATCCCAAGGTAACTTGAGTGCAACCACAGTATAGTTCCCTTTCCACTGAGCTGAGTTTTCGGTAACAGTATTGCAAGGTGGATGTACAAAATACTATTTTATATCATATTAGAATATCTTAAAGTTAGGCAGAAATGTATGCTTTTAGCTACCAGAGTTTACGAACCTTTACAGCCAACTAGATTTTGTAACCATGTGATATAAATATGAAGTATTTATTTTGACTACTTTTTTGACCCAAGCAAAAATGTTATTTTCGCTATCAGGTATTTTTTGACTATACACGAAATTATGAATAAATGTTATGTACTGTATATCCAGTGCTACCTGATCTTTTATCTACTCACAGTGATTGTGTGTAGCAATACATTTTTTATACAGGAAACGTCGACTATTTTATTTCGTAACCTTACTCTACTTTAATCAATTATTTGCAAGTATACATTTAATCTTCATCATCTTAATATTCTATTAATTACAACTTTATCTCGAACTTTGTCATTGCTTAAAATTTACAAAAAAGGTGTATAGGTTCAATACATTTTGTATAAGGGCTCTTACATAGCATTTTGGCGCTCAAATATTTCCACCCAACGCTCTATTCATTTTTTTCGTATTCACCAAACAAGCTGCAAATTGACATCGGTGGGTAAGATTCTTACCTAAATCTTAATACTGCTATGCTATAAAACTTCTCTTATGCTCCAAGGAAAAATAATCATCTCCACTTTATTTGGACGAACATTATCCTTACAAAACTACTCATGCAATTAACCCTTGTAAATCGTATCACAAGCATCCATGGCCTAAGCAGGATTCGAACCCTGGACCTCGGTGTTACTTAGCTAGCACATTTTTTAATAATAATGAAATCATTGAATATTATTAATCTGACCATTCAAGATTTAACCTTACATAAGAAGTAAGTTATAAAATATTGAACTTCAATATGATATAATGTTATTTTCATTTTGTCCTGCGTGCAGAAAATACTTTTCAGTAGGTTCCCAGAATTTTCAGAGATCTATCGCCTTAATTGGTCTCTTTTTCCGGATAGTATAAGGTGCGCTAATATGAAGATTATTTAGGTAGTTTGGTGCTTCACACCCCCTGCCATACGCCTTAGTGCGGCTCGCGGGGTACTAATGTAAATGTATATTTTATATCGTTGCAACCATAACCAACATTATAATAATTATTATAATTCTGGATATAAAACTACCACCAGGCTTATAGCCTACCAGCAGTTCATACTATAATAATTAAAAAAAAAAAACAAAATCATGTTAAGTGGTTATCGGAGGATGTAGCAAGTGTTATAAAGTGCATTGAACGCAAAAGTGTTACTATCGTTGATCACATGAACGGGTCATGCTAGTAACTAATTACTAAATAGTTATTAGGTAACTAAATAATGCATAATAGTATTTAAATTGTTTTCCTGGATTTTTCGGGGGTATGAATACTGCCCTACTCTCGGTCAACATCTTTGAATATCGAGGGACCGTGTTATACATTTCCACACTTCGGAAAACTGTCATAAATGTTCCCATTTCCAAGTTTCCCGTAAATCAACTCCCCATCTCCAAGACAGACGGACAGACGTACGGACAGGGGGAAGACAATGGGGTGGGTTCGGAAACGACCATAACTAAGGACAACGGGGAGGAGAGGGAGAGAGACCTCACGCCTCACATTATCCCACTCCTCACCCTCAAATCTCCTTTGCATTCTCTCGAAACCGGTCTCCCCTCTCAAGCACACCTCCGAGAAACCCCTGCCCTCTCTCGGCAGCGGTGAGAGGTTGCGCGATGAGTTCATTTGTTTCTCTCTCCCTCCTCCTTGGGGGCAACAATAAGAGGAGATCTCAACGGCGGGGGTGGAGGGCAAAAAAATGCCGGAGACGGGAGCCTTTGCCCAGCGGGGTGGTTGTGAAGTGACTGTTTCCTTTTACAGCCACACCCATGGCTCAGTGACCCCTCAGCCTCTCTCTCGCTCCATTATACGCTCTTTCTCTGCCTCTTTCTTTTCTCCGGACCCTTTCATTCCATCCGTATTCGTCCCAGTTTCTCCCTTTTCTCCAACGGCCCGAACCCCGCGGCTATTTTTTCGACCGTGTCTCTTCTGTTCCTGCGAAGGTCTCTATTAGGTTAAACAAAGGTCGACCTGTCCGGTTTCTCTTCAAGGCGCGCGCGCCTGCTCATTGCTTGCCCTTTATTCGTGCTTTCGCTGAATGGGAATGGTAACGGCCTCCATACGGATCTTTTGAGTGTTTTATAAGGCTGGAAAGTTTATTGGGGGCGGAATTAAGAGGTTTGTTTATTTGCAGGGTGCATCCAGAAAGGCTGATGAACTTTAACTAGGGCTTCGTGTGCTGGGCCACCTCGAGGGTACATTGGCCTAAGTCACTTGTTGATAACTATTGCTGCTCTGTTTCTAATCACATCTGCCTTACTCAAAATCGGCCCAAATTGTTTTTACGCCTTTTTTCAGTTACATTTAGATTATTTACTCTATCACAATAATCATAGTAATACTTTTAATTTATATATTTTTTTTCCGTGCCAGTAACTCTCAAAAGAGCTACATTTATAGTTCTCTTTTTCGTTTCCTTGTGGAACTTTTTTTTGCGAAATTCGGTAGTAAAATTGGTGTAAAATCAGGAGAGGTAACTCCATAAGAAAGAGCATTTACTAGTTATTCAAAGTTTTAACATCGATTATTTCTTCGATTACAGTTCGCAAAAAATCCGCCGTAAAGCAATTTCTTATCTATTTATATAATTCATTGTGTTCCGTGTTTACTTCCTTATGTTTGTAAGTAATATGCGAAATTCCATAATATGTACTGCAGGGAATGCAAAAAACACCAAACTGCTTTACGATTGAATCGACGAATGTGTTCTGTGCATTTATTATGAAGCACTTGAAACATATTTTACTTCAACACCAATACTTACATTATTGTTGTTACTCTAAGGTTACGTATATCGTACGAAATATAGCATTTGAGTTAAATACGCGATTAGGACCCAAACTTAAATCTTATAAAGTAAATACTAGTTCGATGGTTGTAGCAATGAAAAGTCTAAAGTTCATCTCATAATCACTTATCTATGGGCTATATTTGTCTACCTCTACTGAGGAAGTTGGTTCGATGAAATGGAACAGTGCTATCAGAGTTGCAGTCTGTAAGCGAAAAATTAAATTCTTACACGGCAGACATTCCATCAGGTAACTGGCATACCTGTACCATTTGGAAACCTTTTAAGAAGTAGCTTGTAGCAACAATAGGGATCGTTCTTGCAGCTAATACTCTATAGCCTGCTCACCTATTGTGGTATTGCTCATCTAGGTAAAGATAGCTGCGAGGGTTTTTTGTGGGGAAGAACAGATGGCCTCTAGCCCACCAAGGGTTTAAATAAACAAGTGGAGATTTCATTTCAAGAATGGCATAATCTCGCCGCCAGCTGCCGTCTCTGGAAGTCCATTCCACTTTCTTTCTCATTTCCCCCTCCCGAAATCTCCTTCTTCTGGAAAGGTGTCAATTCCTTCAAAAGCACTTGCCTGGCTGAAGCAGTTGATGATTTTTCACGCACGGCCGACCTTTTATGGCCCTGTGAAATGAGTGGGGTCCGGGGGTAGGGAAGAATAGGACAACTCTAGCTCTTTTTAGTAATTAAAATAAGCGCTCCATTGAATGTGGTTTACGATTTAAAGAAATACTTTTGTGCAATTCTTGTAAATTTCCTGTTATAATTAGAAAAAAATGTTTTCTAAGTCGACGTATTCTCTTAGTGGGCATAATTTTTACCATTTTATTTCAAGTCATTTATTGTATACTGCAGTAAATCTGAGATACTTTAATCATTTACTGAATTTCTTTAATCTAACTTCTGAAATTAAGGGCGCACTTTAATTTTTTTGGAGCCGATGTTTAATTTGAAATCCAGCCTTGTTCCTTTTATGACTTCGCAGATGTATAGGCGTAAAGGAAATATTCTCGGCCTTAACTTGACGGTATTCCATCACTCAAACTCAAGTTCAATTTTGTCGCTTGGACTTGAAAATTTTTTATATTGGCTTTTTCAAATCAGTAACAATTTCATCCGTGCGGCCGCTCTGGGGAGGCGCTGCTCAATAATTGTTAATTTTTGATTTTTCTCCTTAAAGATTTATGTTTCAGTCATCCTTTCATCTCGCTGCGATTCCTGCAAAATTCTTGAAAGCATGAATAAAATATTCTACGATGTAAATAAGAATCTTAATTATATTTTTCTCTTTTGATGCAAATATATACTTCTGCTATTTAAATTTTAATTTTGTGAACATTAAAGATTGCAAGTGGTGAAAACGAAATGTATATTCATTTCTCGTGGAAGTAATTTAGAACGCTACGGAGCCAAGCATCGAAACTATTATGGAAATGAAACCTTCATAGTTTTACTTTTATCTTGCAAAGGCCAGGTAAGCGAAATTTGGTTGAAATAGATGGAATGGTTTAGGAAGGAGATAGGCTTGTTTATAAATGCGGATTTGCAGACAAATAGACAAAGAAACTACTGCAACTATGTATGTATATTATAATGATATCGAAAATTTCATTTCCACATCGATGCAAATTGATAGTATGCCATTTATGGTAATACTAGCCATTCGAAATGGAAATGAGAAACCTACCTCAATTTTCCATTCATAAACTGTCACCATGATGACACATTTCTAGCTATGCGTGGAGATAATGAAAAATCAGATTTTAAAAATTCTCAAACAAAATCCCCGAAGAGCATATGCTTGTTGCAGTGCGAAACACTACGATTTTCTGTCAACTATGCCGAAAAACGTATACTTTTTGCAACTATAAAGCGTTGAAATTCTTTATAAAAAATCTCCGATCAATATAAATTCCGTAAGTTCTGGCATGAATAAGGTATGTACGAGTATATGTATCAATCAAAATATGAATGTATATGTATTTCATTTATATATGAATGTATGTTATGTATTTCATAAGGTAGAATTTTACTATGACGAGACGTCTGTTCATATTCAGTTTTTGTCTGAATGTAACTGTAAACGTTTTATGTCAATAAAATAGCATCACCATTTCCGATAATGGGATAAGTTGCCGGATAAGGGTGCTTAACACAATTGTAATAGTATATTTTATAAATTGTACATTTATTTTTCCTAACTTATGATACACCAAACAGTACTTTCCTACCTCTTGTCTTTTGTGACATAATTACTTATGTTGTAACTCATATTTAGCAGATTATTATTGATACGTATTGTTTCTCCAGGATAAATACAAATTAAGAAAAGAGAATACGAAAAGTGAAATAAAATATTTTAGTATTTCATCACTAGCTTCCGTTAAAATAAAGCAAAAAGCACTTCTGGCGACATATGTTGGAACTACACCACAATCAATTTAAAGGAAACAAAATTTGACAACGTCTACAAAATACATATATTTCAAAAAAGTACGACCGGTTTCAAGTACGTTAATTCACATTCATGCCTGACCGGTCGTATTTTTTTAAAATAAAAAAATGGGGAATTAGATAAAGATGCAACTCTTGGAATATTACGCAGTATAGCAATCAACCTGCAAGATGGTTAGGCTTCTTATTTCACGAACAAGCTAATAGTACCAAGGTGCGTTCTTGTACCTGCTATAGGACTCTGCACTGTTGAAACAACTTTAACCTCTAAAAAAACTAATAGTTTAGCAATTTTGCTTACGCTATAGCTCTCAGTACGTGAAAATGTATTCTCCATTCGTTAGTGTCGAAGCAAAATCATGTCTCGAGAGAGAGAGATGCGTTGTGCTTGTTAAGGCCCGCGGCATCAAATGACTGTCGACCTTGCCGAAAGGCTTTGCAGTTGACGTCCGCATTTCACGGACGCGTGAGTGTGTGTCGCGTCAACGCTCGGGGCGGATTTTCTGATTGACAGTGACACAGCAAAATGTTATGGTGACTGTGGCAAGGCACTCAAACAATTTCTATCGCGCCATGAATTTACTCCGTGATCGCGTCACCACAAACAAATAGTTCACGTTAAATATCCGTCACAACTGCGAATTAGACGAGATCTTTTAAATAATTTGGGTTTATTATGCCTGCTGTATGATTGACAAATGTTTTCATATGCATACAACGTAAGCACAATGTCATGCGATGGAAAACCAGGCTAATACGCCCAAAATAAGTTATAAAAGCACTTTGAATTACGTTTAAATTATTTATTTCAAAATTAACAATATATTCACAAGGCAATATAATTGTCATCATCAATAATACAGTCTAAAAATTCGTAAATTGATTTTCTGCAGCGCTCCAATTTGATTTGCCCTCAACTAATCGCTTCATTCCCTAATTATTCTTATCCAACATTTACCTGTCTTCTGTAATTTAATCCGAAGTTTCCATCACATATTTTTCCCAAGTCCTCCTCATTATGTCATTGCGCATTATTGCGCATTCAATTTAGTTTCATTTTCAGATATTTAGATCTTCATCTGATCTTCGAATGATGTTTTCATTAATTATCACATCTATTCATTCATTTTTGTTCCACTTTCATCACACTTTTATAGCGCTTCTTCAGTTTTGTTGGTTTAAATTCCACGGTGTATAACTTTTCTAAGACCATTTTAATAACAAGCAACCATTTCAACTAATATTATTCTTAATTTAAAAATATTAGCTACATTAGTATTAGCTAATACAAGTTATTGACTTTGCGATACAGAGATTACTCAATTCTTTTGCGGCGGCAGAAAAAGTCAGCGATTTTAATGAGACTTAATTGCTGCCTTATTGCGGCTACATATCTGAAGAAGTGATTGGTTTTCGTGTATTTTAATTTTTCTATTAAAGTACAATTTTTGAAAGTATAAAGAAGAATTCTGAACGAAAAGTGGGTACACAGTCAGGAACGCAGACCAGCAAATGCAGGTGCTGAGAGCATTACGACTTACACAGGAGTGGATTTGGAATAAATAAACTAATGAATCAGTTTTTTATCAAGGTAAGGTTAGGCCCAAGTTTGCCTTACTTTTAACGTCAGGTGTTGATAAATTTGATGAATTTACAGAAAAAAAGCAACAATTATACAAAAATATTTGGTTTCATCAAAAGTCTTCTCAACTGATGGGCGTATAAAAGAAAAACCTGTATGTTTGGATGGTATCCACAAGAAAAGGAGAGGGGGCTGAAATAGATTCGCGAAAATACAGAATATACAGCTTCAAATGGAACATACATGTAATGGAAAGGATGTTGAATAAATTAATCAATGAAAGGAGGAGAAAGTGGATTGGCTAAACATTAAGAAAAGTAATAACTAAAGAGATGAAGATTAGGAAAAATTATTAATGATCATGAACATGGAAAAAGAATAGCAGACGGCAAGAGAAGGGTAAGAGCCATTTCACACTTTCCCGGCAGCCGGCTAAACGGCACCGTATAGACGGCACACGGTGCGAGCGGTTTCACATCTATCCGGCAGTCGTTTAAACGGCTAAGTCCCTTAAATTTATATCCACCCACCTGTTTCATATTCTACGATAAATTGTAAATATTTCAGAAGAAATGGAAAGGGAGCAGATGATAGCGTGTTTTATAGTTTATCGACGAGCGAAAAGGAGGAAGAAAAATAGAAATAATATTTAATACCGAAACCTACGTAGCTCATTAAATCTTATTGTCGTAGATATTACAACGTTTTCGATCGAATTATTTCTTAAAAGAAAGGCCAAATAATCGCCTGGATTCACCTGGACATTGCTGGGATTGAACGATCTTTTGTATTTCCCGCCTGAAAACGACCCGGCAACCGTCCGAAGTAGTGGGAAGGCCGGACTGCTTGCCGGTGCCGTGCGCCGTTTAAACGGCACACGGCACCTGCCGGGCAAGTGTAAATTGCTCCATATACCTTTCAATAAATGACCGTGTAAACGGTGCCGTTTAGCCGGCTGCCGGGCAAGTATGAAATGGCTCTAAAGGGTAAACTCTCTCTATGTATATATCTATAGAGATAACTAGCAATGACACCTAGGCCTTGCACAGGTAGATTATTAGTGGTGATGATGATTAAATCACATATCAGTCGTAATTTATTTTATTTATTTATTTATTTAACGTAAACAGGTGGCCCCAATAATGTCCGTTTTGATATATTGCACACACACAACAAACACAGACGACCATTCCCAACCGAACAAATCCGGTTAGCCAGGGTTCGAACCTGGGCGTTGGAGCGCTAGTATGGTGATCTAATCACCGTGGCCGTTGAAAGAGTCCGTATGTAACTTTGTACACAAACAAAAGTCTTATACTAATGACTTATCCAATTTTCCTTAGTATCCTAGTTACACCGGCCTAGACGATAGCGACACAAAAATAGCTCTCTCCGGAGCGTCTTTTCCAACCAGTGTTTTGGCATCGCGAAAAAGTTCCAGCACGCGAAATCCCACAGCCGCGCATCCTGTGCACGTAGGGTCCTCATCAAGAGGACCAACGCCCTCAATGGAATTGCTACTCCGCCTCTGGATGAGGCCTAAGTGGCCGCACATCCTTCCAGGCCGATCAATTCCCTTTCCCACGCGCTGCATTCTCCTCACGCGGAATCCCAAATGCGATCTCTGCACCGAGGACGCAATTTGAGTGAGGTCGATCCTTTGGGTGCCCCACTGCCAATGCTCCGCATCCGGTGGCGCAAAACGATAGCCCTCGCTTGCGCTCCTTCTGGATTTACGGGAATGCTGCTATCAAGGTCGGCTGGGGTTCATCACTTGGGGGAGATGGAGGAAGCCGAATGATTGGCTGTTGCTACAAACAAATTCGTCTATCATATCCTGTTGAGTGAATTTTTTTCGTTTATCTTTTGGTGCAGAGAAAAATGAGTATTTCCTTTACGCTTTTGACAGTCTTGCTCATGGCTGAAAGTAACTGAGGTATGAGAGATGTTGAATAATGGCACTGATTAAGGTTTCTCCTTGTGTAATGAGAAAAGTGTTGCTCGCAGAGTCGTTGTGTTTCTCTTACACGTTCATGTTCTGTTTATTGCCTTCGAGGAACATGTCCGCGTAAGAAAAGCGCAATGACTCTGCGAGCAATTCTTTTATCAGCATTCCATGAGGAGAAATCAGAGCCATTATTCACCATCACTCTTATTTCATGTTCATCATATTCTGGCTTGGTGAGGAAAGCAAGGGAAAACTACAACGATTATAACAAACGAAAAAATGTAGTTCGAACTCTTGATGTTTACGTCACTCTCCGATGCTCGGCATATTTGGTATTGATACAGATGAAGAAGCATGTATTAGCGTACACAGGTAGGACCGGATTTACATTCATGCACTTTAAGTACCATCTGAGGGCCTCTTTCCGGAGGTCTTCAAAAATATGGACTGAGGTAATTTCAGTCAAATATTTGTCAAAAGAATATATCGCCAAAAGAAATTCGAATCCCTCATACTTGGCCGGCCTTATTGTAAATCCATTATAAAGGAGTTAGAATGCGTTAGTAATTTCCACAGTATTTTTTATTTAGACTACCGGGTTTGACCAAAAGGTCATTATCAGGTGTTGATGGTGACTTAGTAAAGCATACAGAAACCAGTATTCTAAAAGAAAATACTAAGGAAATGACAATTATTATTTTCTTCTTTAGATGCAAAAAAATATTACACTCAAAATTAAGAGATTATCCATGGTTAAAATGTTGAATAACTATAATAGTTATTTGTGGCAGTTTGAGTATCTTCCATTTCGTCTCATGAAAGAAAGCAGTATAAAGTCATACAGCTAGTGATAGGCCACGTAATTTCTGCTATGCATGGGTCCCGAGGTTTAAGGTGCCAATATAATTTGTTACGGGGAATCCAGATGCTATTGTTTGCCTAGGTTTACACCTAAACCAATAAAAAAAATCAAATAACATATTCACATAATATAATTAATTTTTATATGATAAACATTTATTCTTAAAAATATTTCTTTAAAGCTTTCTTCCTCTTTTACCACACACTCTTTATTTCAGCGAACAGAATCTGATAGCCATACTTGGTTCACTTAAGATCCATTTTTTATCAATACTGCACAACAGTTTTTACTTTTTGTGAGACGAGCTTTCACATAACAGTGTCCTAGTATAAAAAATGATTTATCAGATTGTATTGTTTTGGATTCACAACAGCTCTGAGTATATCGGAATAGAAATTATTTCCGTATAGTATTACTCTCTATATTGTGTTTTGGCTACTTTTAGCTCAATGTTCCTTTCCTTTCATATAAGTTTTTAAATGCAAACGCCGTAAAATTCAAAGGTTTGCACTATCACACCCCCTTCCAAAGCACCTACTGTTTTTATTCAGGTTTCTGAATCCAGTAAGTGGCTTATTTATAATTTTCCCCTTTATTTGGCTTAAATTCTGATATCTCAATCTTCAGAACATAAATACCAATAAGGAGGTTATCAGTATGTGTCTGTATGTTGATAAAGGGGATAAAGGTATATTGTAAAAGCAGTTTAATGAGATTGCTCTTATCAGCCCAATAAAGAAATGATTATTGCGATTAATCTAATCAAAAACTGCACTCGTTAGTTGTCTTCGGGAAAACCTCTCCGTTACTTTATTATTCAATTCAAATTACATTCGATGCGTATAAATTAGATACTGTTGCCTGTATTTTCCAAATACCGAAGTGATACGCCAAATGATATGCGAGAAACTAAACCGAATTTAAACATCGCTACAATTTCAAAATTATCCAGTGTATGCAACAATTTAGGTTAAGAATGGCAGTACTTTTACACATCTACCAAAAGGGACGGATCGCATGATTAAAAGTTGAGCATTCAACATGAGATTAAAAAAAATATTCCCCATTTACAAGCATACATATATAACTGATTCCATGCTTTATTCATTTAAAAAGGTAGATTAGGTATAAAATTTTTTAGTAAGCATGCAATTAATTATTTTGCGTGTATTGTGTACACGAATTTATGTGCATGTATTTCTTGTGTTAGACATAAGACTGTCACGAGGCGTACTGAATATTCACAGTTTTAGTATAATAATAATACGGTTGCAGAATACGATTCCGATGCGAAGAATACGATTGTATACAATAATACGAATGTAGAATAACACAACTAGTCACTAAATTCTAGAGAGTGTATTTATTGATGATTATTATAGTCTTGGTGCATGATTATAGCAGATTAGCTGTATCCCAAACAATGATAAAATATTAACGAATGAATTATAAAAATTGGTATCTCTTCTTTTATATCAATGAGATCCTTTACGTCCTGAATATCAATGAATCTTAATGCTCTACTCATGTGTACTAACACATGTGGATCAAACCTTCGGTTAACTCCACTTTAGTTACCACAAAGTTTACATTAACACGAGTAGCAATTTGAGAATATATTCGCATAACTCGAACTTATTTCCTACTTTAATACTAATTCAGAAGAGTTTGCTTACGATTAGATACACTCAACGCCAACTTAATTTAGTCTATAGTGAAGGAAATCACTATAGAAACGTCGTGACATCTTATTGATTGAGAATTTTTAACAATTCATTAATGTAATCTTTATATTTGTTCACAACCAAAGAATAGTCTTATCATAACGATTACGTATTGGTTTTACACGACATTTTTAGATCGTATCTCCCTTGCTAAGAGGAGGTACCCTGTAGTTACATCTAACATGCTATTCCTTTGGAAGATAACAGATCTGTCCACGAAGTATGTCTCTTGAAGACGGATGGAGTGTTTTGTTTCATTGGCGACATTCTCTCGAGACGCAGATGCTGAGAATGATGACTCTTGGGACGTGATTCCTATTGTAAAAACTAACCCGTAGCCTCGCCAATACAACTGTATCGGCATCGTAAATTGCAGCGGAATTCCAGGGCCTTTCATCTCCACGTCAAACCGTGACGCATTAATGCGGGATCAATTAATCACACGCCTCGAAAACAAGGGAATTAACGAGCAGGTCGTGCCGCCGAGCATTTGCAAGCGCTGGCAGGGGCGATAAAAAATAAAGAGAGATTTGAGAGTTGGCATGCACTTCACTAATTAGAGCAGAATACATGTCGTTCAACGAATGACCTCATAGCAGATTTGGATGAGGTCCAACGGGTGAGGGGGCATGCTAAAGCATACTGGGAGGTTTTAAGGAAGAAGGCATTTCAAGTTGTTTACGATGATACAACATTTGATTAGCATGGAAATTAAGTGGGAATAAAAAGGTTGATGTCCTTCGTTGGAGAGAGGGAGTTTTGCATTTGCAATTTGTCGTTGAGATTAGGTGGTGTAATACTTAAGAGTTCTTAATTACTACTAATTGTAAGAGATACATATCAATCAGGCTATTCCTTTTCGAGGTAGACGTGTCATTGTCCCGTTTATTAACAATTCTTCTCCATAATTTCCTATTCCTACCTGCATATTTTGCTTCAGGCATCTAAGGAACGCAGAAGTAATACTAGGATATTTAAATCTCACACCTAGTAATACTAGGCAATTTTAAAAGCATGATTAACACGCTCCGTGCGGAGAGCGGCATATCACGCCATAAATGTTTTTTAAAAACAGATAAATGTTAGCTTTAATTAAAAAAACTTAAGCAGCATATAGAGCTAACGTTCTATGTATAATTTAAATTTTATTTATATATTTTTATTTATATATTTTTATTATTATATTATATTATTATTTTATCAAATATGTATTAAATATTAAAAGTATTCAGCCATAGGATGGCAACCAATGAAATCGTCGGATCGTGTTAAGAAGCTGCATTTTCATTATAGCTGTTCTAAATTAAAATTATATTGAAAATCTATAATTTTTTATGATTAATATGATATCTATTTTGTTAATGGTCTCCTCCTTTTCCTAGGAATAAATTTTTCATCTTAAAAATACCAATATAATTTTACCAGAAAAATTTGGAAATGTTATCGAGAAGAGAAGATGGAGACGGTCATGGCATAAAAGATAAAATTTTGCGATTTCCCACAGAGATTGTGTGAGCTCTATGGAAAATTGCAAATTTTTATCCAATTATTTTTATAAATTCCTGTGAAAAATTAAAATTATCATCTTTCATAAAAATAAAACTTTAACACATTTTCTGTAAAATCCACCAAATCGCGAGTAACTTTGTTGTAATTCATCCCAGGAAGAAAGAAGAGGAATAACTTTTCACAAAGGAAACTAATTCCGTCTTTAATTTAAGTAGTTATAAAGTATACGTATTTTGCATTGTTACAATTAAAGACGGAATTGGTTTACTTTGTGAAAAGTTATTCCTTTTTTTTTTCTTTCTTAAATTTTCCGCAATTCAACGTGTGTTGAATGCTTAGTGAAGGGATAAGCGTCAAGAACGCTACTCTTCGCTCTGCCTGAAGCCATTGTTCCTTTTTTAACGAGTAGATCACTAACTTAGAATCTTTTATTATAAAGATATAAATTTGTTTTCTAAATTTATTCATTATAAAATGACTCATGAGGTTTATTGAAAAAGTTCTATAACTGTCATTTAAAATAGAAGAATACTGATCGTTAATGTCATACGGAATAGAATTTACGGTAAAGAATGTGAGAGTTCTCCACTATGTTACAGTACATTACTTCAGTTAATCCCGTCACTATCAAATCGAAGAATTTCCTGGTATACCGTGAAAATATTCAGAGAATTAAGAAAATTCAAGTTCCTTCTTAGTTCAATTTTGTGAACACGAATTTATCATAATTAAGCCCAATGAAGTTACGTTGCTGTTACTACTTAGAAAGATGCCTATCCCGTCTGAGATTGTGTTTTACCAGAAAAACGAGAAAGGTCTTTGTATTCACGATTCAAACACAAGCAAATATGACCGTAACTATAACGACGGTGTGTTGACTGGCACGAAGTATTTCGGGATTTTCCCTAATTCGTGTTTATCGGTCGAATTCCCAGTGCTAACTTGACTTTAATGGCCCCACAGAAAGCGTTTAGATAAAGAAACACGCTGGCGTAAATAAGTGCGCGAATGAAAAATATTTGGCGAGTTTCTTCGAAACAAAAACAAATTTATTTGGAGAGTACTTAATACGAATTGTTGTTGTTCATTGGTGAATGAAAAGAATAATTTTGATGTGTAGAATCCATTAAATGCATGTCCAGATCTATAGGGAAAATGATTTTTGAAAGATGTTGCTTCATCACTCCCAGTTTCTTTCTAGTTTAAATTCATTGATATATTTTTATGGTGTAGAATCAAATTAAATTCGGGTGTAGATAGAATTTGAAGAATGTTGAATATCGGTTATTTAATAAAATTCATTTAGGACGACGAGGAGCTTATATTTATTTGCTTACCAATATATACGGGCAGTCAACCCTTTTACAAGGAGATTCGGTACATTTATGAGAACCAGCACACATATTAATACAGTGAAAAATAAAAATAAATAAAAACTTCAAGTGAAATATAAATTCAGTGTAGTACAATAAAATGAACAATAAAACCAGCAACGTTATAATTATATCAGATAAGACTTGACATATCGGCGCACATATTGAAAAACGAACAAAATTTAATATACAAAAATAAATGCAAAAAATGAAATCATTAAGTCAAAATCAAGCTAAATCATTATCAGGGAAGATTTAACATCGTCTGCCTCATGGCAAGTTTCTAGAGTCGCTGCAGATTTTATGAAATTTAGTTATTTTAAATTAATCCCAGAATGGTAGGTAAACTGATAAAGACGTTATTGTTACAATAAGGTTATTTTGGTAGTTCTCTTGATCTAATTCCATCTCACTTTCGATGAAAATTATCGGAGATGAAAAGTCTCTTCTTAGAACTATTCTTCTATTCTATTAATCCGCAGCCTTTTTTCTGTTAAAGCGTCGATATAATTCAAATAGTATACGAAATCTACGTAACTGGGCGAACAACTGAAACCATTTGATTTATTTTTCCAAATGCTTAGAATTGATTGACGCTTTTTTGTCTGTTTTGCATATCTCTGCTCGTGTTTATGTCATTAACCATGTGCGCCATGGTTTATCATATCATTGTATGTACCTGGGTATATCTTTCATAATTTATTTTATTTTCCCCTAGTCAATACTTCAGTATCATTAGAATTGGGCTATTTTCTGTTAGGAATTTATCTTCTCTCCCTATGGATTATTCATGTATCTCCTTCTTTTAGGTCGACTGTTGCTGATTGCTTACTGGCTCGAAAATTAGTTTACAAAAGTGATTAGTTTCACCACAACATTTGATAATTTTAGAATTTTATTAGAATATGCAAATAGACGCGCTGAGATATCTGAAAAAGTTTTCCATAATTATCAGTGGGGAAGAAAATTCGGTTTAGGCGAAATAGATGAGAATAAATTTCATAGATGACCCAACCCGCCTTCACATCGCTCCTATTAATATATTTTCTTTATCTTATCATTTTCATTCTTCGTGAAGATAGCTAAGTTGGTCCTAAATAACAATATACATGAAATAAGTCCGATTATTTGTTAGCTCATCATTTGGATTCTTCTACCTCCGAACCAGAAATATTGAGTTCCATGACAACTGAGCGCGTCTCGTTGGCAGGCAGAATTAATTTAACGACCCCAATCCAACCCAACCCATCCCCCTCTACAACCACTGTCCCGTTCAAAATTTAATATTACTTTCTAAAAACGAGACGTGGTCATTTGTACTAGCGCTCAATCGCCGAGGTGCTAAGTTGTCGTAGCGCTCAGGTGTCGGGTCACGTCGATATTGATGGAAAGGTGATGCAACTTGGACAGATAAAGAGTGCATTTGACTATCTCTCCTCAATACGAAGAACTATATCTTCATTAGACACGAATTGCTATGAGAAAATGTATTTGGTACCTGCAAATGATACTAATCCTTTAGGATAATAAACTTCAATTAGGTGGCAGCAGTAATATAGAATGGGGCTGTAAACACCAGGCGTTCAAACTACTTCTTTAGTTTGTTATTACTGCATATCGTTCGCGGAAAGAACGACTTTTTAAACGTCTTTGAAATGTTTTTAATATTTTAGCATCTATTTACCTTATTTTATACTTATCTAAGGCAAGGTACTGGTGCGGCCAAATTAGTTCTGGAATCACAAAATACCGTTTAAGTATTAACAAAACGTAGACACATACTTTCTCTGAACTTTCTATCGCGGGATTCCATCTTTGTGGATTTCCGTGACAAATAAAAATACAGGAAACGAATTCCAAAAGTAAAATAGATCCTGATTTAATACCTCGGCATATTCCACTATGATATAAAATGTAAACGTTGCTTTCTATTTAATAATGCATATGGATGTATGGATAATGTTCATGCAGTCAACCAGAAGACCAATTTAATAATCGTCTCTCATAGAGAAAATAACAAAAATCCACTCAAGGGATGTGCGACGAAGAGATGTGCTAATTAGAAGTAATGGGGCTATTTTCGTACTTCCTTTTAGTCCCCACTCCCATCCACTTCCGTGTTGTTGTTTACAGTAAGATCAAGACGAAAACAACGACCTAGACGATAACACTGACGTTGTGTATCCAAAAGGCCGAAAACAAGAAGATTATCAGTTTTAAATTGGAAACAATAGCATACTTTTATTTTTATTCTTTTTCAGCACTATTTCAATGTCTTTCTACAACATCGAATATTTTCTAGTTACAATTAGTTAGTTAGTGCAATTACGTTCTACGTTATCTTAAAGTATGAAATTGGATTTTTTAAAGGTAGAAGGTCCACGAACAAAATCTAAGGATAATCAGGGGCAAAGTAGGAAATCTTCATGAAGATAAAAGAACGAGCGAAGAGTATATTTTGGAAAAAATATAATGGAAAATTAGAATTATTAGGTGTTGAACGTGGAGCCAAATTATGAAGGACAGTTAAAAATAGCATTTGAGGTGTGGGTGTATGCAGAATAGAAAAAATAAACTCCGAATGATAAGGAAACAAACGAGGAATGACATGGTGTGGTTTCAGAGTAAATGGATAGAACAAAATAAAACATAAGCAGAAGAAATGTGTGGGTAAAATATTGGGAGAAGAGGGAATGATAAAAAAGATATTGTAAGGAATGAATGCTGGAGAGGATTGACAAAGAAAATAGGGAAGATTTTTACTATTATATGTAAAGTAAATCTTGAAACCAGTCGCAAAATAAGAAGGTGAAGTAAGGTGTAGAAGTTGCTGTTTTTATCTCTCATGATGGATTACCACCCTGAAATTAAAACCCAATGTCTGAATAACATTTTCACTAATTAATTCCCCGTCATATCCATAATATTAACATCCATGATATGAGTAACGCATAACTGCGGTATTAATCTGATATTTTAGAAAGTAATTATTGCAAATTTTCGATAGAATTTCAAGTACACCCAATATTTTTGAAACATGAATTTATATAAGTCACATAGGAATAAAAATTTAGACTCGAATAAATTTACGATGGTTCTCTCAGAAGATATGTGTATTTATCTATTCTAAGTAGTCACTATATCAAGTTTGCTGAGAAGAGAATTTTTATGAGGCGAAAAATTCAGTGCAAACTAAAATTTCATATTGTTAGAAAACTCTCCAAGTATTCAATTTCAGTATTTTTTTCGAACGGAATTTCTTTCAAGGCTAAGTTAATTTCCTCTTTTTTCCATTGATAACCTTTGGGATGAAATATCTAAATGTTTTTGAGAAAATTAAGCGACTTTCTTTGGCTGAAAGCAATTAGGCTACACGGCTCATTTAGTCTATAAATGATTTCTAAATGGTAAATTATCGGTACAAATTGATTTGTAATTCTGCTTTCTGACTCTCATGCTGAATATTAATCGGAAGTCGTCTAATCAGCTTCTTCCATGCCTACGCTAAACCAGAATTTCCTCAGCCTACAAAGTACACGGTATGGCCGCTAGAGGGATCTTTAAAAGTGGTGGGAAAAATTAAATTAAATCATTTACCTGAAAATCTATGGAAATTCGTAGAGTAGTGCATTATAATTTACTTCTGCATTAATTAAATTTTATACAAATGTAAATGTTCAAGATAGAATAACATTATTCTTTGTTGAAAGGATGTGAAATATATTTCGAATTATTTTACACCTAGATATTTCTGGCGATCATTTAACATTTGTAGAGATATTCGTCCAAGTGTTTTCCAGATATCTAGATGAAGAATAAAACAGAAACAGGCAACCCTAAGAAATCATACACAAGTATACTTTTAAACAATATGAAACAAGCCAGAGAAGAATAAAAATAATATTTGATAATCATGCACCTCTACAACACTAACATCCAACTCTTTAAACTACTCACCTCATCCTTATTTAAACTTCATCACAAACACACTCTTATCGGAGGTAAAATGAAAAGCTACATTTATGCCTATTTAAGCATTTATTATTCATCTTTCTGTCAGTTTCATTTTTATTTTTAACCTAACCTTTTGAATCTCGGATGAAGTGCTTTTACCATACCTATCACATAATTCCTTGAATCGCGTCACAGTTTTCAATTTGTTGCGAATTCATCCTGCGTAACCTTACCCTGCCATCCGTACTTAAAGCCTATAAAGGTCCCTAAAAAAGCCAAGTAGGCAGGGCTACCATCAATTGGGAGCCAAAAATAAGCAAACTCGGACGCAAAAATAAGATTTGTCACTAGAAAATAAGACAATTGGGTAAAGCAGTTTTATTCAGAATATTTCGCATTGCCAATGATTTCCTCCAGCAATTCTTTGTCTTTCGAAAGCAGTTCATGCACCTCATCGCAGGTCATGTTGAGATTTATAAAGGACTACACTTCTTTACACTACATGCAATAAATTGTCACGACTTTCTGTCGCGACAATGTTGCGAGTTTCAACTCCCTCAAGTTCTCGCACAGGTGCTTTCTATTACATACAATGTGAGAGACCATTTGATTGTCTTCGATGTGGATCAAATAAGACAAAATAATAATGCACTATGTATAATAAGTACATTTCTTAGAAATAAGCACAATTTCATTTTCTAAGATTTTCTCTTTTAAAATAAGCTCGATTCTTAGAAATAAACACGTTATGGCAGCCCTGCATATAGGCTCGCCAAGTATCACCAGAATAAGTCCAAGTATCATCGGACGTAATAATAATAAGATAAGATTTATTTATGTAGATATATATGCAGCGTTTTCATTATAATGTCTATATTAGTATAATAGCGAAAATTTCAAAGTATATTATAATGATGATATTGATGAGGCCATCAAGATCTAATTCTTTTCTTAAATCTTAGGTGTGAAGAAAACGCATGCCATGGACATCGGACAGGAGGACCAGCATGTGGGGAGCAGTGGTCGCCATGGTGAGTACAGACATAGTCAGCTAAAGGTATTACTTAGGGTTTGTGGCAATTTATATGAACGATGCCGGTGACGAAGGGCATACATCACAAAGAATTTCTATTTTAAGTATTGACTGCTAGTAAATGATGAGAGAATTCGAATCCTTTTCGAAAATTAGTAGTGATTAGTAAAGATAGGGGGCTTCTCAATGTGTTCCCTGTTTCGACTTAAGTCTGTTCTTACATTTCACAAAAGACATATTTAGGTGACCTCCGGCCTGTATAAAATACGTTCTTTTCAGGAAGGCTCATAAATTCTTTCCATCTCATGTTTTTTTACTATCTGGTTCGTCCGTACCTCCTGCTTCTTTTCTTCTTATCTCCATTGACCATTCCTTCGCACACACCAACCAATTAACAATTTCTTCTGCGCTGTTCCCCATCCAATTAATTCCCTTCGTTTTCATAAGAATATCTCTATCTTTTCCATCACCTTAGGACTACAGCATATTCAATCAATATGATTGGCTCGCTCTTTGTAATCCATTTCCACGTTCACATTTGAAATATTCCATTCTTCTTTCCATAAACTTTCTTTAAATTTATTTCTCCGCTAAATGCGGCATCATAGTAAAACGAAATATTTTTACTATTCCTAGCCTCCATTTTCATTTATTACTCTTTAAAGAAATAATTTTTTGATAAAGGGCTCCTTGAACGAACCTATTCTTAAATCAATGTCCATACGATTTTGATCATATTCGTATAGGCTACGAATAGGTATAGATCCATCTTATAAATTACAACGAAAATATTATGATATCCGTTATTTGTAATAGTAAAACATTCACAACACATATAATCTCTACCATGTGAAAAACCGCATTGTAATGAATTGTGAATAGTATTTACCTATCTTACGGAATGAATCGTAAATAGATTCCTCGTTATGCATAGGAAAGTGAGTTCTGTTGTTGATGCATTTATTCCGTAGGTTACTCTAGCCTCTGCCATCTCTCCATCATTACTAATCAAAGACAGTGGAGAGGGAATGAGGTCAACTTAATGAGGATTTAGGTAGTTTGACTTGGATTTCCAGAAACCTAGAGTTTTGGCTTTCTAGAAACCTCCGCAGCACACTCTTCATGGAGGGCCGTTTAGGACGAGGAACTCGCCTCGCTCTTTCCTTCCATTCAATAAATGAGATATGTCAAACCCCTAAATCTAGATGGGAGCATCTTTTTAGTATTCAGGAATCTCGATAGCACATCTTCGTGCGGTGTCCGGAATATCTATCAGTCGACGATAAAAAACTCAGGGGCACGCTTCGTTTTGCCACGCAGGAAGGAACTCCACAGAGCTTTCACAGGCCGTGGCACAATCCCCAACAAGCACGCTTTTCATGGGGGAGGACCCGATGATAAAAGAGGTTGCAAATTCGAGAGGAAGACGTGCCTTCGAGTCCTCGGTCAACCATCTCCCCCTTGGCCCCACATTCATATTTTTCTTCCCCTCATCAATATCACCATCCGAAACTCTCTTTCCCCCATTCTTATGCGTCATTCTCCGCTTTCGTAAGATGGATGGAAGGGCGAATGAGCGTGTGCAAACAGGAAAGGGTCCCGAGCACGTGCTATTGCAAGGAATTGCAATTAAGGGAGCGGAGTTGCAAGAAGGCGGTTAACTCTCGTAATGACTGCTCGAAGAGGTAAATCGGTCCAATTTGCGATCAGTGGCATCGTCTGGGGGAAAACCGTACGTTGAGTTGATTGACAGAGAGTAAGGAGACGTTCTTTTTTGAGCAACAAAGAATTGGTTTCGGTAGATAAACGTAATATAACGTTGAAATCACCGTAATAAGGGAAATACGGCTTCTCGTACACTTCCTTCTGTGTAGCTAACGCTTCATAGTAATAAGGGAAATATGACTTCTCGTACACTTCCTTCTGTGTAGCTAACGCTTCATATTGAGTTTATTGAAATTTCCAACTGACGATAATTTCAATTCACGACAATTAATGAGTATCCTTGCAGAGGTATTATTTTGCTAGAGAAGAATTTTTCGCATTTTCCAGACTAACACAAAGAAAATGGAACAGATAATAAAATAATGGAATGGAGAATAGTTCGAGAATACCTCCTGTTCGCACATTACCTAATGATCAAATAATTTATTCTCCGCGGTTGTATATCTAATAGACTGAAATAGTTATGCTGTCCATGCGTGGATAAAAACTTGCATCCTCAAGTTATCCTTATAGCATAAGCAGCAAATAATAAGGATAATTTTCTATGAGTGTTATCGATAACTGTTACTCCTAAGAAACTAACTAAGGTAGCTACAGAATGGCTTATAAACATATGACCGTTTGGTTACAGCATCTCTGAAAGCTTATTTGCACATGTTTTCGCTGATATTGATGTGATTTTCACCCGCGCAAACCTAATAACAGTCACATCACAATTATTCGACTTGTCAGCAGCTTGATTGCTTCAGTCGGCCTCTGAGACTCTTCATCGCTGGAAGGATGTTTCGCCCGTATGCTTCAGTTCACTTGAATCTCATAACAGCTCCTCAAGTATGCCTTCCATCTAATATTAAGGGATTACGTAGCTTGTTTGGCCAATCTTCACGCATTTTTCCCACCGGCTGAATATGGGTTTTGTCGTTTCTAATAACGCGCAGTGGGGCACCGAATTATGGAAGTTGATTGGTATCTCATGGAAAGGGACGTATGTTTTGGTGGACGCCGCGTTAACCCCAGCAGTCTTCGGTCACGTGAGCTGCCGCCCCCAACGAAAGGGGGTAGCGCAATACACGGCTCCATTCATTTCCTTATCTCTCTGGAATCGCTCGGAACCCGTTCGACGGTCGCGCAATCATATGTAAGAACCACGTCCCCTGATGAGTCTGCTGAGGACAATATTGGTGCCCTTGTGATTGTGGGAAATAAGGTACCCGCACCTTTATCATTAGGAGTTCTTTTTTATCTGTAAATATGTCAGCGGCTGACAGTTGGTGGGAATTGTGGGAAGCTCATGCAAGGGTGTATAAATATAAAGTGAGTTCGTTTAATGTTCAATTAATTATTTAAACTAACTATTTAATTGCCATTCCAATGACTTCTGCTAGTTTTCTGATACATGGAAATTATAATCTGCTGATTCAGGTTCTAGCCTCTTTAGGAAAGAATTATTTGGATGTTTTGGTTTTAGGAAGGAACTCTAAGAGAGCCGCTACTGTCTATCCTTAGATCTGCCCAAATGGTTTAGTTATGGGACACTAGTTTCGTTATTAATATTATGAAATTGCTACTTTCGCAATAATTTCATCAAACTTTTAGCTGGAAAATAATGTAATATGTGTACGCGTTTATAGAAGCTATTGATTAAGAATAAGTATAAAATATCTTCTAACTTATTCGTACCTAATTCTACCTAACTTCAGTTGATTAATAAGATGTTATTAGTAAAAGTTTAGAATACTTCTACTAGTATGATAATGCGTACTAATTATATATTTTTATAATTCAAGTAATTTGTCTTGTCTCTCTTCTTTTTGTTAGACTACAAGACTTATCTTAAAATACCGTATAGTTCACTCTGATAATTTTAAATATTTCTATTGATTATTTTATTTATTAAAGCAGGAGGATTAATTAGGCGAAATTTGAATGAATAGTCGCTTTGAAAATCTTAAGCGGAAATTTCTTTCGCAATTAGTATGTAAGAAGTGTACCCAAACACAGTAATAGTTTGTAGAATAATTCTAACAACGCTAGTAGCGTATTACTGAAAGTTCCATATTAAAGTTAAGTCATAAAATCATTTAAGATTGAAACTCCTCATAAAGGCTGATAGGCATATTTATTTTGTTTATAGGATGTAACGAGGTTGATAAGATCGATAAATAAATAATAATTGACGAATTAGCGGGTATCACCTAGATAAAATTTTCTTTAAATTATTAGTATTAACCTTAACAAAGTATTTTTAATTATACCTTATTTCGTTTTAAAGAAGCAATATCTGCACAAATGAACATATCGTAATTAAATGAGAAATTGATTTTTTAAAGTGGTGCTCCTCGATACCCTATCGTCCAAGGCCCTTTGATTCCTAAAGACGACTTTAACTCTATTAAATACATTTGCTATGATTTTTATCGATTCCCTTAAAAGAACCATTTAAAATACATGTATTTGTATGTAAATACAGTTATCTCAAATGCAAAGGTAGCCGGACGTTTCTAGCTTCCCGTATGATAGGGTTGGACTATTCAGCTGCGTCAAGGGGTTCACCACAAAGCCTTCAACTTTGACTAGCGCAGGCGGCAAAGTTTGACATTTATCGGGGGATGATGAAGGTAACCAAGAAACGGGAAACGATGGCCGCACACGCACTAAACTTATATTCCTGGGAAAAAGTCCGTATCAGCGATTCCGTCCGACAGCGAATCCCACTCAGACGCTTTTAAATGCATGCCGCCGTCAAGTAGGATGGCACTTCATTAGTCCAAGCAATGGGGGGAAATATATAGGCGAAACCCGAATCCTTTTATCGGCTGACCATCTCCTGATGACGTAGGAGACGTGCCACCCTTTAGGGTGGCACGCCCACATGGTGCAGATAGGGCGCTGCGGGTGGCCCACAGCGATGGTAAGAGTCAGGATAATTGGCGAAGAATAGTTGAGCGGTTGGAATAGATGAAGAGCCCGCACATTCCCGTCCGTTTCCCACGATGCGGATCGCGGAAATGTGTTTCGCGAGCGGCTGTTGACGGAGTGAGAAGGTCAATCATAGGGTGGCCGATGACCATATGGAGACATCTACCGACACCTTTACATTTTTTCGTGTCAATCACATTTATGGAGTAAATACGTGAGTATAAGTGAGTAAATATTTTTTTAGTTACCACTATTGAAAGATAGTTAGTCATAGAATAAATGTTAGAATTATTAAATGAGCGAAGTTTACTGGATGGGCAGCAACCTAGTAAAACCCTCTAAAAGTAAAAATTAAAATAGTAAAGTCATAAATAAAAGTGATTTGCAACGCTTATAATCAAAGACAATTGAATTACATGTGACATTTCAAGAAGAAAAAGTCTTGAAACTTTGAGCTAAACAAAAGGGAAAAATATTGACATGACTTGAACTCAATCCCATATCTCCCACTTTCCATAGCAGTAAAATACTAATCTAACAGTCTCGTTTCTAACGTTTTCCCGGCTCTTAGGTTGAAATTTTGAGGGCCCAACTGCATCTACTACACCCTTTGTTTTTCACATCTTTAAAAACATAAAAATCGTACCAACGTTCTTTTCAAGAATAGATTCTCGCCAGGAAATCGCAGTGATGAGTTTCAAACGATACCTGAAAACGAAATTTTGCATTTTTTTAATTTGCTTGCCTGTAACTACTCGATAATGACTAACGTAAAGAAGGAACATTTTGTATTTTCTAATTCATACGCTCCTTGCCTAAATCACTAAAAAACAGTCAACCACGGATTCCCTGCATACTAAATTTACTATTGTAAGAATTGTTATGTCTTACGTAATTTACTGATCTATTTCATTCAAATAGCTAGAGCAATCTCGGTCCAATATTCTCTGAGTTTGAAAACATCCGATGGATAAATAGGATATATTTTTAATATCGCATAGCTCAAAAATCAATTTCAAATTTCATCAATATCAAAAAAAGAATGGATTGGTGAGGGAGGATTTAACAGAGAACAACAAATATAATCTGCCGATTTTCCACCCATTTTTAAATTCCTAATCAATGATTGTGGATTTAACAACAAAGTGGAAATGTCACACGTTCCACCATAATTTATTTCATAAGCTTTAACATGCGTCATTGAGGATTTTGCGCGAAATTTTACATAACTACCGTATATTTTCGTAGATAAGATACATCTATCAAAAGGCACTAAATTCATATAAAAATTAATTCCAAATCTAAATGTTCATCACCGATTTAATTCAAAACTAATAAAGCAAGGCAAATATGAGCATGGAAAAAAATAAAAGAGTGGCTGAGTTTATATTGTTCGTATGTTTCTTTCACTTGCAGTACGATAATTCTATCAGTAGCATTTAATTTTACTTAAGAAAGATGAAAAAATACTCAAATCATAGAGTTATAATAGCAAGAATTATATTTAAGGATCAATCAGAATAGTATAGAAAAAATAAGTAAAAAGACTGCATAATTTTATCTTTTTGTCTCTATATTAAACTATAAAAACTCTATAAAACTGGTGGTCAGAGCTCCAAAGAAGCAAAAAAAGGCCCCAAAATCCGCCTTCGTCTTATAGGACAGACACAAAGAAATTATCTTAAGATTTAAGTATATATTAAAACCACTTTAAATCTATTGAGCTGCTGATAGTAATGGTGCCCCCGGTACCCGAATGCCTGAATCATGGCGAATGTTTGCAGCAATAGTGTGACAGTGCTTCCAAATCAAAGAAAATAAAATTTTGTTCATTCGAAAAATTACGAATAGGACATAATTCCATGTGGTATTTTGCAAAGTTTTTAATAAAATCAGGGTGAATTTCATCAAGAAAGTTTCTCCTGTTTTCTTTGTTTGAAGTCCATATACACTATTGCAATCTATATGATAATCGCTAATCCTAAATAAATTCATAGGCCGTTGATAGTTTGGGTGTCGTCTTATAGGACAGATAAATGCTAAAACTATGAAACTAGGATGATAATTTATACCTCGTCTTATCTAAAGCTCGTATGATCCGCGGAAAAACACAGTAGGTTTATAACTTAACTTTAACGTTAAAAGCAGCTTAAATTTTATAACTTAATACGTAACAAAATTTTATTATTCATATTTTACGAAATAATTTTACGCATTAACATCTCGAATGTCCTCATATACATTCGCTTATTAATATTAATTACTCTCGTCTCAAATACACAAGTAGGGAGACGTTGGGTTGGGAACACGCGGCCTCCCGAGCGCGATGCGGGCAAAACTCCCTCCTTTTGCGACCGACAACAGCCCTTAGTTACCATCTACTCGCATCGAATCCTACGACCACAAAGCAAAACAATGCCCGGACGCATCACCGTGATTGAAGTGAGTCACGTTTGACGCACAAATCAGGCATTTCTCACAGCAGCGCATTACTACGAGGTTCGCATCCCCTTTTCCGGGTTCAGGGGGAGAAGTCGCTGTAGGGACAAATGTCCCTAGCCGCCGATCCAGGTATTAGCGTAATGAAAGCTCTGAACGGCAACGAGGAAAAACGTTGGGATAGAAAAAAGCGGGGAAAGCGATTTGGTCCAGGTTCATGCACCCGCGGCTGGGAACAATCGCTCCCGTAAAGTTAAGGATAAGCAATGAAGTGAGAGAAGGGGAGCGTTGCCTAGGGGATGGGATGCAGGGGAGAGGGATGCACGGTTTGAATCGGGAAAGCAAGGATGTTTTTACTCTCAGAGAAAAGCAGGAATTAGGATGTAATGGAGGGAGAGTTGAGGTTCGGAAATGTTATTCATGGGTAAGGAATGCTTGAGACTATATGTTAAGAATGTGAAAAATCATTCTAATATTGTAATTAATTCAACAAAATCACTTAATGTTGATAAAAGATCGAGTGGCACCGGATATACATCACACAATATATATGCGTACATGAATTCGTAGACTTTCAAATAAAAATCCTGTTAACGTATACTTTCTTTCGAATAGTCAATGATAACAGAAATATAAGATAAAAAATTATATTGTTTTTCTTTTGAATATAAGTCTGCATCGGCCTTTCCAGCTGCTAATCGGCGTGCCGTGAAGGGATGCATATATTTAGCGGTTAACTTATTTCTTTTGTTTATTGCGAGTCGTTAGTGTTTATTTTTTACAGATTTGTCACCGTACCTCTTTTATTTTTCGTTCATTTTCAAATCGGCGGGAGTGAAAAAATAATACTTAATAGATAGTTCATATAATACTTGATAGATATACATAAAAACGTTCTTTTTCTGAATTATTGTTTCTCAAATCACTTAGATTCTACTCTGCTCACGTAAAAAAATTTCCGTTCAGCGCCGAAGAGCAACAACTTTTACTGCTTCATCTTTCCAATATTAAATGAGTGGTGCAGCTACACTCTGTGCTTCGCAAGTTCTTGAACCAGGATTAAACCCAAAGGAACTCATATACTATGTATGTGCAGCTTATCCCATGTTGCAGACGAGATCTGATTCTAATGAAGTAGCATTGGTCTCATACTTGTACATTGTGCCTATCGAGTAGCATTGGTCTCATACTTGTACATTGTGCCTATCGATAACACGCTTTATACAATCTAGTTCACTCCGCTGCTTCATAGCAGATAATCCGCATTAGCGTATTTTTCATTACGATATTCTTACTATGACTCTATAATATTCATCCAAAGAGAGCATTTCATGTATGCTTTATCCGTTCTAAACTGGTAATCTCGAAGAATTTAATTACTTTCCTCGCAACTCGAGTACAATAAGTATGTTATAATTTAAAAATTTTAAATTTTAAAGAGTTAAAATTTTTAGATAGTTCTAGCTTGTCAATGTAGCCTATAAAGGAGAATGAAATGTTACCGTCATAATAAGACATAGTCAAATTTTGGCTTCGTAGTATCCTTAGCGTGTATCTCTTCTTGCAACATAAACTGATAATGCAGTTATGATTATTCAGCAATTACCAGTAAAATAGACACTGCACATGTAATCTTTATCAATTATAAAACATTGTTTTCTTACTTCCAGCTTAAATATATTTTTAAGAGTTAGTTTAACTATTAGCTGAGTTACCAACCCCCAATATTTGCGAAAGATATTCAATGAGTCTACATAGAACACAATAAAAATACGAGGATGTGAAAAAAACATTTTTTGGGCAAAATTAGAATTCATCATTTTGGGGAAAAGCAAGTCTCTATTGTAATATGGAAGTGACCTCATTTTGGCGTGTAATTTCGTTAGCCTACGGTGATGATCAGCAAAATTAATTTTCTTTATCGGAACCAATTATGAAGGAAAACGATTCTTTTTTTAATTAGAGAGGAACATTTTCCTCATAGTATCGAACTTTTCTTTCTTCCCTGAACGAGAACTCCAACTGAAACTAATATGGGTAAAATTATAGCGTGCCAAGAAGCTTAAATATAGTTTACCTTCATGTTGTACTACTACCGTGCTTTCCGGCTTACAAGACGCATATTTTTAGGAAAGAAATAAGCAGAAAATCACCTTCAGATTTTGCCCAAAGCCTACCACCTGCCTGAGATATAACTGTAAATCAATTTATAATTAATCAGTGATGGGATGTAACGAAGTAAAAGTTATTGGAGTACTTGTAACGATTACATTTTTGGTAATTTTTACTTGTAATCGTTACATTAAAAAAAATAATTTTTACTTGTAGTCTAATTCAAAGGTCGTGCAAGTAATCGTTACATCTGAGCAATTGTTATATTTGTGTAATCGAAAGTGAACATTTGAATTCCTCGCGTGCTGATCTTATCGACAGGCAGTTCTAACTTCATTGTTCACCCTGAAACCAAACTTTTCTTCTCTTGGGAGGGAATGGGCGAATAAAAGGAGAGATGGCTTTTGACTATGTTTCAAGGTATTGTTGAAGTATTTGTGCTGCGCTGGAAGTATAAATGAATTTCCTACGAGGACTGAACGCGGTGGGCCCTTCTTCGGAAGAATAACTACATTTGTATTTTAGCGTTCTCCAGGCTAAGCTGGACGAAAACAATATCGTGCGCAGGTAATGAAGCCATTAGTTGTTGCCCTGACAATTTTGCAATTAGAGAAGAATATGTTTATTGGGTTTCTTCAGCCAACCATCAAAGGATTATTACGTGAACTTTGTGTATTGTAGGCCACTGGCAAGAGCGTTGCTTCAGGGAGTTGAAACAAGATTTTGCAAAGTACAAAAGGAAAATAAATTAACCATTGCAGAAGGGCTGATAGCTTCTTTAAAGTTAACGTGGCTTGAGGGAGAGGAAAAAGAAGAGGCTTTACGTATTTTTTAAGAAGAAATTGTGGCAAATGAAAGTCTCCTGTACAAAAAAATGACTCGTGTGATACGAGCGATGAGGAAGCTATACTCTTAAATATTGTGAAAAGAGGGGAAGTTTCCCCAGCTTCTGATGAAGTGAATACGTACTTTCTCTGTACCTTAAAGGTAATTGAGTCACTTAACCAATTCCCGATTATAATAAAAGCATTCCTTAAATAAAACGCTTCCCTACAATCCCGTGCTCCTGTGGAGCGGCTGTTTAGCATAAGCAAAGATATTTTTCCACCAAAAACTGACAAAATATCTGACGAAAATTTTGAAATGCAATTGTATTGCAAATTGAATTCGCATATTTAATTAATTTTTTCTTAATTATATTTCTGATATATTGAGAGCTATTTACTTGCATGCCGTTGATTTTAGAATCCATCTTCATCCACAGGTGTAAATTTTAGTAGAACATAAATAGTTAGGCACTGTAATTACTGTAGTAATCATAATTAGAATGAAACATTAATGATATAGCATTAAATTCAAATGTAAGATTGCATGTTAGTACTCCCTGTTTGAAAAAAAATGTTGGCTGAGATTGCATAATCTACAGGAGAAAAATAAAAAGTAATTGTAATTGTAATCCTACTGATGACATTTTCAAAAAGTAATTTTTAATTGTAACTGATTACAAATTTGATAGAGTAATTATAATTGAGCCCAATTACATTTTTTCAGTACTTTTCCCATCACTGTAATTAATACACGTACCCTGGTGACGTCCAGCACAACGATATGTCACCACATTTGTATACATCAATCGATAAAATATCTATTGCTTCTTAGTACCAATGTAAACAGCGTGGAAAGGTAAAAAAGGGTTATTATTTTTTTCTGAAATATGTGGTTAAAACTAGTGCTTCTTAAAAACAGGAGAGTGCACATCTTATGTATCGTACGGGTAAGCTATAATGAGAGCGTACATTCCCATTAGTTATGCGCGATGACGAATTTTCCCCATCACCGACCTCTGCCACTCAGCCGCTCAAGCACTGCTATGAAGCCTCCTTATCTAATTCAAACGGAATCAAGAATCTACGGAATGTCTCCGGCGGGGGGCTGGGAACCGAACGCAGATACGCAAATAAAACGATGATAAAAGAGCGGTCCAGGAGAGACAAAGCGGTGTTCCATCGGATGCTGTACCTCGGAGATTTGAACGATTGGGGCCGATATGCTCTTTGACGCGAGGGCAGATGTGACAAGAACGCCCCTCCACGCCCCGGGCCACGCCTCTCCACGCCCCGCCACACCCACCTCAAGCGCCCCACCGCGGCCCTTGTGCGCCCGTTCCGGATCGCTGAGCTGTTTCCCGCGTCGCTCTCACGGGTAAACAAGGCAGATCTTCCGGATTGATGAATCGGCCTGTCGATTGTGGGGAGGATGAGAGAAAACATGGGAAATTCTGATTTAAGGGCTTTCCGCTGCATTTTCTAAAGATGTGTGCAAGGCCGGCTACAGAGAGCTCAAGAAGTGCAACCGTCTATGGGGATAACAGAGAAAGGAACGTCTAAGCTTGAATATCGGAGGATATTAAGGCAGCTACTAACTCAATTTAAATTTGGAATATTTATGTTGATTATTTAGAATAATTTTATTTGCAGTTTTATTTCCTATACTGAGAAGTACTAGAGATGTTTAATATTTATGGGGTAAGATGAGAGAAGCGTCTAAACTTGAATATCAGTGGTTATGACGACAGCTACTAACGCAAATAATTCAGATATGGAATATTTATGTTGATTACATAAAATAATTTTATTCGCAATTTAATTTCGTGTACTGCAAAGTAGTTCTTGAGATGCTGAATATTTTTGAGGCAAATTCTCCATATTCTAATAGTTTTTGATGAAAAAGGTTTGGGTAACTTAGTACATACATAAGGAGATGTACCCAAGAAAAGTCCTAAGGAAAAACGGACTTGAAAAGAGTCTTACGATGCCAGGAATCGAACGGGAGGCTAATTTAACTTACTAACATTCAAACAGTTATAAACCAGAACATTCAAACAGTTATAGTAAAAAATATAGTTTTTGGAATACTAATTCCTCATTTTGCTTAATGAGCCTTATTCCCTCTTTACATATTATACACAACTATTATTGATTAAAGGAAGTAATATATGAGTTCGTCCTAGATTTGTGCTTAAATGGAAATCGAAATCCATTATTTACTTTTTATTGAGATACTATTTGATATTTCTTAATCACACGTTGCTGAGCGAAGCTGTTTGGAAGTGAGGGTAAGATTTCATCTCTCCACCCATTAGGAAATGGCATAATATATGCTTTAGTAAAAAGCATCAGCTACATAAGCAAATGAATGGTTATTAATTGCTTAAGTACACCATGAGAATTTTTATTGCAATATATCACACTAAAAAATATTCTTTTCTGTGGAAATAATTTTTGCAAAACCTCCAGCTTCCAATTGCTTTATCTCCCGATGTCCACACCATTTGTAGGCTCTGTTTGAATACACATTGACGGTAAATTAGAACTATTTTCTGAGCATAGTATTAACGAAGCAATTACTATTAATATATATTTATTGGTTTCCACCCAGGCAAAATTAATACTACGAAGCATTATTATATTTACGAAGTTAAATGCGTTAATGGAAAAAATTACGTTACAAATATCTCTAACTTTCGCAGCTGTCTTGTAGTCTTTCGGAATTTTCTGAAATTTTGTACAAAAAGATTTAATTCTAATTTATGATGCAAATCACTCAGCATATTACATCCCTGTCGATCCTACCATATTTAATTTGTCCACTAATTAATTGACTAGAAGAAACTCTTTAGATATATTTGAATTATTAGATAACAAAGATACCGTATTTTTAATTTCATTTTTATAAAAGTACAGCTGCGATGTAGCTTATTCTGAATTGAAGAATTCTTAACTCTTTATCCCCAGCTTTTTTCATTTCTGCATTCCCGTTGTAACTCCTCCCCTCTCAAAATGAGGGTGACCTATTCTCGTTGACTTACCTCCCAAGTAAAAACCTTTTTCCGATTCTTTCTTTCACTTCAAACAAGCAGGATATGATTTCGAGCGATGGCCATTTCAAAAACGCATTGCTTCCGCCATCCATTATAATTTCATCTTTTTAATGCCTCCCCATATTTTGGAGAGGGGGCGTTCGAAAAAAAAACCATCGATCCATTCGGTCAAGCGCGCACTTTTTATTTGCCAATATATAACAAAGTGCGGGTGTGCGAATGGAGGAGGTGGAGTACCATTCTTCCTCCAGCACGGCTTTATGGCACACTTGACCGCCCATGGTCCTCTCGTGGGACAGTTGGAACCTTCGCTCGTTAATGCTCGGCAGCAAATATGAAATCGATTGACTTTAAGGGTTCCGTAAGCACCCTCCAATATCCGCTCATGCGTGCTATCCCAGTGTCTGAGATACATTGAAAAGGGGGAGAGAGGGTCCCCTCCCCATTCACTCCCCGCGATTCGCCCTCTTGGAGGAATCCGACTTCCCGAGGACTCCGCTTGGTATTTAGCGGTGGGGTGAGGAGGGTCGAGGGGATGAGGTGGGTTGAGGGGGTGAGTTACGGGGGTCACACAATGGTTGGTGGTGGGGAAGGTTAAGGGTTGATAGCCGGGGCGCGGAAGGGGTGAGATGGGATTGATGGAGTGGGAGGCTGCGAAAGGCACGGTGATGGGGTATTCGTCACCCCTTCTGGTGGAGGAGGAGTTGTCCCATATGTCGATTCCTGCTTCATAATTTTTTTTCGTCTGAGTTAAGGTTTTTTTCTAACGGGAACGAGATGTTTGGAGTGGTTTTGATGAGGTACGCAAGATTTGAATTACGCACGGTTGTTTTCGTATTAGGAGAATTTTTTGTGCTTAGCTCTCAGAAGCGCGATGTTAGCGAGGAGAATAAATTCGATTCCTTAATTTTTAATTTATATTCTATTCATACACCACGCCGAATTAAATGCAAAAATAATTTATTCTTCGTTATCCATGGTTTACGCAAAAATTCTTTTGAAAATCTCATGCTCATACAATAATAGTTTACTTTATTTAGATTCACATTCCAACAATATAACAATAAGGTTAAGTTTCACGTCACAAGTTGCAGCAATATTATTTTCGCACATTTCGTCATAATCAATAATAATAACGTAGCACCATTATTAACATTATGTATTTTAATTATTGTTTTCATCAATAAATATACGATGGTATTTTTTGCTCATAAGCGTATTGCATTTCTATGATATTGAAAATTTATCGTCACATTGCCCTCAGTATCTCTGTAGATAGATTTATTAATTATTTTATATTTTAGTCGATCCTTTTTATTAGTGTCTTAATCTCAACCTGAGTGAGATTTGACTTGTTTTCTTCAACAAACGTTCACTGAAATAAGAACATTACCTATTTAAATTCATAGAAACATCTTCCTAAAAATTTTCAGAATATTGTTAATTAATAAGCATTGTAATCGCATAGAAATATTTTTTCGTGCCTCATTTGCTATTATTTGTGCGTACTATTGCAATTATCTATGATTCCTTTTATATTGAAGCTTTAATCTATTAGCTATAGAAATGATATTAACTCGTCTTATTTTCGTCCCTTGAACTGCCAACATCCACGCCTTACTTTACATGGTATTCAGTCACACTAAGCAGCCTCCGCAGCTAAAAAGTTGGTTGATTCGAAATAAGAAGACATTTTTTGTGACAAAAAAGAAGATAACATTCTCTAGATTTCAGGTTACTAGTTATTGTTGGTACCTACTAGTTATAGACTTCTTGCGGTCCCTTTATATGTAGAATCGTACATACATGCTAATGAGCTCATGAAGGATTTCCCACGTCATACCGTTATGGTTGAAATTAATAAAACTGTAAAATTAGTAAGTTAATACGATGCATAAAAAAACAAGTTATTAGTGTAATTTCTGAAGATCACATTAAGAAAATACAGTTTCCATTCCTTCTCTGACAGCTTGCTTACAGATTGTGTTAAAAGATGTAAAATACTGCTTATATTCCATGGGAAAAATAATTGTTTCAATATTCTCAAAGTACTTCAGCCGTTAGTTGCAGAAAGTTCTTTTCTGTTTCAAGATTGATTTATATTTGCTATTTAAGCGTTGATGAACAAAATTCACGACAGCTAAATCACTAATAGAAAATCTAAGGTTGAGTGAAGTATTTCGTTTTGAGCGGGGAATCCCTGAAAATTTAATCCCTTCTTTTAAAGAAACGACCCCCTCGATTTTTATATGAATGATGGGTGACATCCATTGTGAAAAGAGCAGGAATAGTGGGAAATAAGAAGGTCCAGACATTCAATCAATTTTAGATTCGTTTCCCTTTATCAGAGGCTCTGACGCAACCACACCCAGACGACCACAAGAGACATCATCGAGAATCCGCCCAATTCTCGGGAAAGAAAAGAGGTTCAATTCCCAAAAATGTCAACCTTATCCTCATCCATCTCCCTCGGGGGCACCAGTTAACCTTTACCTCCCTCCCGAGCTTTAATTCCTCTTGTAGCAACCCGTAGCAACGACAAACAACCCCTCCTTAAACATACACCTCGTGGAAGAGCGAACAATCGATGAAAATTGGGCCAGCGATTAACTCTCCCTCTGGTGGGAAAAACTCCGAAGACTGTGTGTGTGTGACCACTTCTTCCTCCTTTGACTTCCAGCGACCCCCACCTGACCTTTTTTTCTTCTCTCGTCGAACCCATTCTTAACCTTCACCTGCTCATTTAACACTTCCACTCGTTTTCCTTACTCTTTCCCAAGATTCTTGGCCCATTCCTTCACCGTCCAATGCGCAATTAAGACCAGGAGATTCACAGAACAGTAAGTTTGCCCCCAGCACTACGCTTTTTCAACATGAGTGGATCGAGTTTGGTTCTTAGGATGCAGTGGGGTAAATTTTTATATATAAATCTTCTAAAGGGTTAGTTTAGCTGCTCCGAAAAAATTTCCTCCGAATCATGATTTTTTTTATATTCCTGTTTACTGGAAATGTTCGTTATGGGAAATTCTGTCTCGTGAGAGGAACGTTTTGGTTTTACAATACTCTTTGAGCTTTTACTTTTGGATTCTTTTTTTTTTAATCCGTGGGATTAACTTTCTGGGCAAGTGTTACTATTTCCTTTATTCTACCGAGCAAGAATATTTGACTAGAATTTCATCAATACTGCAATAAACATTATGAAAACACATAGGCCGGTATGTTATAAAAATCCTAGCCAGTAATAATGATTTTAACTGCTCAAATCCTCCCTTTTGTGTTTAGAGAGTGCCATCAATATTTTTTACTAGCTTGATTTTTAATTTAGATTAATATTAGTAATTTTTATACATGCTATTAATGTAGCTTAAAACGATGAAATTATCAAGCGTTCCGTCAAAGGGAAAGTTAGAAACATACTCTATATCTTTGACGTTTTAAGCATCGCCACTCCCTAAATAGGATGCATTGAACACTATGGGTAATCTACATTTTGACGGTTTTATTAACTGAAAGTTGAATTTGGACGTACTTAAAAAAATCTATTCGTATACTTGCAACAAGACTATAAATGTGGCATTTATTTGCTGGAACGGAACCTCCTGCAAAGTACATGTTAATAAACCAAATTTCACCTCTTAGTGAATATTTTTCTGTAAAGAGATATGATTCATGATTTGTCACATTTCACCGGTTATATAAGAAGTTGCCTATCTTCTTGTTCGTCCACAATAATGAGAATTTCATATATTTACTGCCAAACATAATTGGTTAAGATTATTTCGAATATCAATCTGGTGATTGCATTAAAACTTGCCAACCACAGGCTTCTCTCAATGACCAAGAGTTCTTGAGAATGTCTCAGTATTTCAATGATGAGATTAGCATGAACTATCGGTCGCCATATTCAAAGTTTTTCAATGAAACATGCCATAATATTATTTTAGTTGAGAACATATAGCTACTGGCCAATTTACGGAGTATATGTAGTTTCATTGTAATGACAGAAATTTTGGTTAGCCATTACGTGTAGATAGAACCCTAGAACTAAAAATAGAAACGGGAAATGTCCTCCACAGAAGTCATTGTTCTGATATGTATGTCACGAATAGGAGTTTTCACGTTAGAAATTTTTCCTCTGATCTGGTAAACATAACCTGTTATATAGTTGTTGATATTCTCAACTAATCGTTGGTAAGCTTATTGAATAAAAGAAGAACATACTAGGCTCTAATCCACCGATACTTGATATGTATTTAAAATTACAAAATAACAGCCATAGAAATGCTTCTTTAAAAGAAATGTAGTCTGTAGGGAAGACGAAGTATGATTAGTTTATTCATTCATTTGTGAATGAATATACAATATTTAACGAAAGCAAGTCTTTCGGTGATGAATTTCCCGCTACGCTGCCGAGTTCTCCAAGAAGCCCTGATTCCCTAGTTTCAAAAATCCACCCAAAAAGGGAAACGGTTATTTCCCCGATCAGTACAAAAATCCCAACATGTGTGAGGTGTCACGGGAGAGGACATTTTTAAGTGATTTATTACCAAGGCGACGCGACAAGGAGTTGTAACCGCTAGCCCAGAGCAAACGTCACACGTTGTTACCCCACATTGTGATTTCAGTGGCGCGACATAAAAGATCCACCGACACGGATCCCAGGACGCACACGTACAAACCACATATGCTTCCCCACACCGAACCACTCCACAGAAACGGGCCCTCGATAGAAGCGGGGGAATAAATCCCTCATATTTCGACCTTTACCTTCCCATCAAAAAACCCTACCGGACGACAATATGAGCCGAAGATGGTCGAGTCACCCTCCAGTTAGCGCGATGTTTCATTGGACGGTGCCTTTTTGTCTACTTGTTTACCCTGTAAATAGGGGAGCATGGTGCTCCCTCTCCAGCAACTCGCACCCAACTCTACAACACGCTCTCGCATGCTCATCCCATAAAAATTGGGCGTTTTCCGTCCCGGTTACATGTCTCTTCCAATGTCACCCTTTCTTCTACCGCTCTTAAGTTTTCATTGCTCCATACAAGTGCCCTAATGTGTGATTTACCGCTTTTCTGTAAGGTGGGATGTACAGATTTATCGCGGGAGAGACAATGATGGTAAAACCGTTTGCTTTTGACAAGTGGTTGAACAAGCAAGAGTTCCGGCTACCGTTGTTGGAGAAAGAGGTTATTATTTATGTTTTGGTTTGTTTCACCTTCCATGTCAGCCCGAGTGTGGATTCAAACGTGCTTTTCTGTCTCAGTGTTTCCATCATACGTTTGCGAGGCGTTGAGATAAGGATTCCCGTATATACCATGTGGGATTTTTACCCTGCAGTATAAAAAAATCCATCGCATCATATTCACTTACGCTATTCCTCAAGCAAAGTAATATTAATCGAAGACTAAAAATAAGATATCTTAGACAGTCAACCTCGCAAAAGTCAGATAATTATGTAAAATTAACTGTGGTGTGCTTTGTTTTACCCATGGAATGTTGAGTATCGAGCTATAATATAGCACAATAATTATTATACGTTAATATTACGGCGTACTAATTTTTAATACATTTATTATGCTTTATCAAGTGGTTTTCTGGGTAATCTTTACTAGAAGCCCTCGTAATTCGTGGAATCCAAAGAATGGTAGAAATATATAAAACCTTAGAATGATGTTACGGTTGAATTTCCATTTATAACCAAAATCCATGCTTCATTAAAAAATGAGTTATGTTTCTGAGAGATTCCAGCTCATAAATTTGGTCCGATATTTCCTTTGTACAACTCATGAAGATGGCAGAGAGAAAGAAAAGAAGAATTTGACAATATATAAGGAGGAATGACTTAAAATACACCAAAAGCTGTAATTTTATGTTTTGGAATTTTTGGACAGTTGATTCTGTAGAATATTGGATGGTTAGTATATATGGAGGGAAGCTTAATCGGTTATCATTTGGACAGCTGTTATTAATCGAATGATCGCGATTAACTAATTAAAGTTATTTTATTGAGTGAGAATGGTCTTAAAAATACTTCTTAGCAATGTGTAACATCATAAATTAAACCAATTGGAAGCTATTACTGAAGATAACAATAATGAAAATTATATTCATAAGAAGAACATTTATTATGAATGCCAAATCTGATAATTCCCAAACAGGCGATGGAATATCAACCTATAGGCAAAAGAAGTGTCGGAAAACTAAGAAAAAGATAGTTAAGTTCCACGGAACCTCTGAAGCAGGAACAAGCATAATGCCTAACCCTGGAAAGAAGATGATGATGATATTCATAAGTATAATTTTGAATCATTATCGTTTAAGTAGCTCGCATCTTGTATCGATCTAAGTAGACCGCATTCGAAAGATTTAGTATAACAATGTAGACCGCAGAGGCAAACACTCATGAGTCAGTCACCAGATTTCTTATGAAGTTTGCTGAAGTGAAAAGGTCGATGGGTACATAATTAAAGTATAGGAAATAAAGGAATTAGAAAATGTGTATAGAAAATAACGTCCAGATAAACATAGCATGATGTAACGACCAGCACTGTAATTCTCAACGTTTGCAAAAGCTGCCATAAAACCTACGTCACTTAGTTCCCCTAAAATCTAACCGAGGAATACAGCGTAAGTTCATTGAACGCGACATACGGTATTTTTATAAGGCGTGAAACCACTTCCAAATATTTGAAAACATTTTCAGTAAACCCTCCTGGGATTTACTTTAACCGCAGAAATCCAACAAATTCGCAGAAAAAAGAAAAGAAATTTCGCGCTCGTTTGGGCACGGGAGCGAGCAACTGCGAACCCACGAAAGAGTGATTCAACAAGCGACTTACTTCGGCCGACCACGAGCATCCTCGAATCTTTCGCGTGGCTTCCCTCAAGAGTGCATTACTACGCGGGAAAAGCACCGGTCGATTAGGGAACGCTTCGTTACAGGTCTTTAGAAGCCGCTGGTAAAAAGGTATATAATAGAATCGAAACGTTTTCAATCGAACGGCGAAATGCGAGGGAAACAAAAAACAAACGAAGTCGTTAATGCACGCCACTCTGACCACGGATAATCGATCTTTTTTTTAAGCTCGCCATCTTTGGCTACAGGATCAGCAAAGGAAACGAAGAGAAAGAGCCTTTTCACTGATGACCTCGGGTCCATCTCTCCAGTCAAGTGCCCCGCTCCCGAAACAATGCAGATCGCATTTGTCTGAGCTCGGAGTCTAACAAAAAGAGTCGCGGAGCTCGTTCCTCAGGCTCGCGTAGCCCGCATGCTCGCTCCAGTATCCGCATTAGGGAAATAATGAAAAAAGAGAAATTAATGTCATTCGTGGGCGGTGGTGCGTGAGGAGTGAATCGGGTCTCTCTGTGGGGATTTGTGCGTATGTAGATACACACGGGAAACTGAAAGAAAAGGGTATCGTGGTCGGACGAAAAAACACCAAATTGTTGGAAGCGCAGTCAACGGGGTGTGGAAAAGAGAGGTTTCTCTTAAAGCTCGCCTGAAAGGTCTGAAGGAGGCGGGTTAACGATTGGGAAAAGTTAGGGGAACTCGGTTTCCAGAAGTCAGCGAGTTGCGGTTGTTAAAGAGGAGGGCTGTGTATATAATATGGATTAAATAATGCTTAAAATAAAATCAGTGGAAGAAGGACACCTCACTTTGTGGAACACTCCATACTAGGATAGTAAGTAAATAACTGCAAAAATTCCACATTATACTTTAACATTTCCACTTAAATGTATTTAGATGATGAATGTGGTCAACGTTTAAGCTCGAAACCGGTAGCCGTTATATAAACCACTATGTGGAGTTTTTGCTACTTAATTAAGCTTAAAAGAATAATGTATAATTAAATATCTTTTTTAGAATAATCAAGCTTAGATTAATTGACCGATTAAGCTTGTTTTATTACAGAAGGCTTTGTACAGCTTCTCATTATTTATTTAACTCAATAATTTGCGTACAGTGATCTACATACATGTTGAAGATGATTTCATTGCAAGATTATGTGGGACTAGGAACTTAAATGACGATTCAAAGTTATAATCTGATTAGTCTTTGTCATACGTATGCCAAATCCAAGGGATAAAAAGAAAAAATTGATTCAGCGTGAAGAACGGTGTTAACTGCTTTAAAAATTTCTGACGCTTCTCTTGTTCTAATGATTCCGGCGGCAGTTCATTTGATCTTAAATTTGACTGAATGGCTTATGAATGCATTGTCAGCTGAAATCGTATTAAGGATAAAAAGTCTGTTGCGGTCTATCAGAGAATCCTGTGATCATCAAATCCCACTTATGGCCACCCACAGTACCACTGGTCCTCTAGTCTTCTGCCATCCTCCCTCTCCAAAGAGTCTTGCTCCAAATCAACAATTTCCATACATTTTCCACAAACAATCTCCTTAAGTAAATTACTGAGAGAGAGTCAGTAAGAGCTTAACTTCTTCTGGAATAATTGCTTTAGTTCTCTGTTCAGGATTTTCTTTTGTCCCAGCCTCCGTCACAATCAAATGACTTTCCTCAGGGGTTCTTTTCCGCCTTCAGTGACGTTTCGTTTCCCAAATGAAATAAAACGCAGTCGGGAATGCGTTGGCTGAATGATTCAAGATATCGAGAGGACAAAGAGAGAGAAACAGGTTGGTAGTCGAATCATTTTGTTCTAGTTCCGTTCGTTAGTTCATTGCCAACTCTATTCCGGTGGATTAAGTTTCCAGTTGTTGAGCGTTAAGGGAAATTTATCCTTAGCGGTTAACTGAGGCGTCCTGTAGTCACTATGGAGGAAGTTTTCCTCTTTACAAATAACAAACCTTTCCCATGCCACTTAACGAGTTTCATGTTTTAGTATCGCTTTGAAAATATATGTCAATAACTAAATTTAAGCAACCTTAGATACAGATACCTTATACTAAATCAAATAACTGTTTCTTTGCATCAACCGATATCATCAGCCGGAATATTTTATTAAGTTCATGAAAACGTATCTATTCTATTTATCTATTGAAAATTAATATCATCTCGCGATGATGTGATTTCATCAATTGCTAAGAAATGAGTTTCAGTAGCTTTTGTCAATTTGTAAATTTGAGCCGTTCATTATTACATTTACGTAGACATAAGGCAATAATGCATTAATTTAGAATTTGGTAAGATTATTTGAATGTGTTCAATGAGCACATTATCATGTTCGGAAACTTTCAGCCTTCGATATAAATTTATTTTTGCTCATTTTACGATATTACTCTTACCTGTATTCCATATCCGCTTTAAAATACCTTAGCCCAGGAATTAGGCAAACACTTATTAAAATTCTGAGTTCAACCTCTAAACTTAAGTCGTAGTTCCTCAAATGTCCGTAACAAAATCTACAGAGCGTTATTTTTTATAGTCGATACATTTCATTCCGTATATTCTCCGGGTGGTCTTACCATCAAATTGGATTTAATCATTTTTAACACACAATTTCTGGTCGTACAATCACTTTCTCTCATTATCCCTATTCCTCATTGATAAAAGCACTACTATCATCCATAATGAAGGACTGCTTCAATCTCTCTTTAGATGAATTTATCTTTCGTAATTAGATGATTTGTTACACAGCTCCTTTTATTTCATTAGTATAGATATTTAGTAGAAGATTTTTAATTCTTACTCCCTTGAATAATCTGATTATTCTGATAACATTTGATAATGTACTCAATATTTAAGTAGTCCTCAATCCACCGGATTTATCTCATCATTACTTTAGCAACTACTTTGATATTTATATTTACTTGATAAGAAATTTTATTCCCCTATCATATAGTGGTTCGCGGGATATAGATGTAAAAATGTACCACTCAGAAATACGAATTGATCCATTTTCGTCTAATAAAAAATAATGTTGCCAGCGTGTATGTACGATGACTTTTATTTTGATCGCTCCCGCCCAAACATCCTCCTCGGTACGAACCTATTTTCCCAAGACCCATCACCCCGCTCTCTCCACCGATTTGTTCAACATCTCCTCGCCTCGATTCACCTCCATTCTCATTGCTTATCCCCTCACCCCGCCCTTCATTTCGCATACGAACGTCCCATCCCTCCCCTTCATTGACTAGGGCCAGCTTGTTTTTCCTCCCCTGTCGCCGTGGTGTCCGTATTTGGCACCGCTTGGCCCGGGAGGGGGCCACGAGAGAGGGGCCCGGGGTAAGGCCGTTTGTGGAGACCCTAAAGGAGCCTTTAATTGTCTGTGCTCGCTGGACCGTGAGGGAACAGCAGGGCAGTGTCGCGGCGCAATGGAGTGCCTTCCCAATCTCTTTTCCACTCTCTCTCTTTAGCTTTGTGTTCTTCCTCTACGTGCCATTTGCCCACCGCCGACTCCTCCCGGGGATTACATGAAATTCGCTGCTAAAACCCTCTTTCATTCTCTCAGCGAATCGTTAACTTTTTTTCCATCGCTCGTTCAAATCTCTCCGGCCCCACCCGCTCCCTCTCGAGATTCGCGGGGAATAAAAGGGTTTCCAAGTTTGATCTTTTTATTTCGTCCTCCTTCTATCTGCTGCCAAAAGGGCGGTTTGTTTGCTCGTCTGGTGCGCGAGCGAGGTCCACACTTCGCGGTCATTGTGTCGTTCCCCGCCCACATTAACGATGCATTAATATGCTTCTCTCCGCCCACTCCGACCACTCCCTCCGATTAAGATCGGGATTTATTTTCCGCCTGTCCCTCGCAGCTTTTCATCGTTGCTCATCCAAGCGGTGCCCAAGTAGGACTTAGGTTTTCAGTGGTGAACATGCGTTGTGCCCACATTTGCCTCTATTTTTTCATGTTTTCTCAGAAAAATAGCGAGGGCCTTTGGATTATAAAACAATGTTTGCTAAGAGAAATTTTTAATGACGGCATAAGAAAATTTGATTTGTTTAAAGGAGATATTAACGATGAAACTTCCTGGTGAGTAATTACATATGTGCATTTTCGAAAAGTACCGATAAACATTTCAAAATGTTCATGAATTAGTAGGTACTGAGAAAAACGAAAAACATTCGGGGTACAATAAAAAGTTCTGACAGTAGACTCAAATAAGGAGCCTTGTTGGCTGAATTACTTTATTAATTTCTGTCTCGTGATAGTGATGTTCAAAATTGAAATTTAAGGCGTTTGTTGTTTGATTGAAGGGATTGCAACTCGAAAAGAAGATAATAGCATTATTCATTAATGATGCAACCGACAGTATGGCAAAGTGGTTTTTATAAGAATCGGTTGAATAAAGATAAGTATCCGAAATCTGTCATTACACCTCGAATTGAAACACATTTCAGAGATAATTCTTCATTCAATGCAAATATTTTACGCTTGGGGTTAATTGAAGAGTCGGACAGGGCTACATGTGAGGATTTTGCTTACATATAACTCCGCTAACTAGCAATAGGTATTTATGCAAATTAGAAATGTTTGCTGTTTTTCAGAGGAAGAATAGAAGATTCTTTTTATTTAGTGTTCTTTCGTAAGTAAAAAGATCTTGGGTTGTATATTTATCGAGAGAGAAGATCCAGCAAAAACATGGTCAAATAACTGATCGGAATATACATGAAGATGACGATTTGGTTAGTTATGTTATCAATAATCGTGAACTGCAATGAAGCTGTAAAAATTTATAAGAAATTTACTGCACGGACCAGTATTTACCTCTGATCATTTTCCCTCAGAACGAGATACTCGGAGATGTACCTATTCTGAATTTAGATCTGAGGATATTGCACTACTTCCCTGTTATCTGCGAATCTCGTTACCCGTGAATTGTTTTCACCTTCCTTTGCCCATACGCGCGTGCGTAGCCTCGTACAGGGATCCTTATATATGTGAAATTTTTACTTTCTAAGCGTGTTCCCTTATCAAAGTTATTCTTTTGCGTCTAATAAACTCCCTATTTTCGTAATAAAGGAGTCTTCTTTTTTTACTTATTCACTTCCAATGCTGTCCAAATTAAAGAAGACTCTTACTTTGAAATACAGTTACTTTTTTAATGCGTAAAATATTATCCCATTTCTAATGAGGTATTTTTTGTATAAATAAAAGTCTAAATTAAACAAAAATGTTGAAATAGCCCTATTTGCATGGTTCATTCCTTTATTTAGCATCTTGTTTGCATATTTATTAAATATGCAAACAAGATGCAGTATATGCGATTTCTTGCGGCGTCTTTGCAGAACATACCCCTCGTGGATATTAGGGGAGTTGTGAATAATATCATACATTTAAATAAGCCGCATAATTTTTGCTTGGGATATCATATGAGTTACTGTTATAGAGCGTATCATATAAGAAGAACATATTCGAGATGCGATAGGAAAAGCGAATAAAATGCAAAGAATAACTGGTAGAACGTTGAGAGGATGCTCATCGAGAGTCAAAGAAATAGCTTACTTTTCTCTTATTCGTCCGAGTCTAGAACACTGCTGTGCAGTTTGGGACCCACACGAAGTAGGTTTAGTCTCAGATTTAGAGATGGCCCAGCGTAGAGCAGCCCGATTCGTTTGCGGGGATTTCAGGTTTGATAGCAACGTTACGACAATGATAGAGTCCCTCGGTTGGAATTCACTACAGATGAGAAGATCTAAATATCGACGGAAACTTTTCGAAAAGTTCATTCGTTCAGAATTTATAGACGAAGTAAGTGAAATATTAGTGCCAGTAAGGAGCGAACGCTATCTCCGAGAGGCATCGACGAAGCGTTATAAGGAAGCAATCGCTAGAACGGATAATTATTTTGTGGTCCTTTTTTCCCCAGGCTATTAGAGATGCTAATAGGGAGGAATTAATAATGGTGGTGTATTACACCCCCTGCCATACGCCTCTGGCAGCTTGCAGGGTATATATCTAAATCTAAAGGATGGAGATTCCTAATACCAATAGCTCCCAATAAAGACGTGTTTATTGTATTATATTGCACTCTAAGTGTATAATGGCTGATGGATCTTAAAAATCGAATTTGAAAATATAAAATTCAAAGCTGAAACCATCCTACATTCAAGAACAGGGGAAGGAAATCTAATGGCCTTCGCTTTATTTCTCGAAACAGTTTCGAGATTTTGTATATTTTTGTGCCAATATCGTTTAAAGATTTCTTCCAATAATAACTTGGCGATTAGATTATTTTTCATCCCAAAATTCGGTAAGTAATTAGAATAAGCCGGCCAAGTGCTTCCTTGTGGTTTTTCATGTGTCCGATGAAAAAGTACCCCATCCCTGTCCATAGTCAGTGATAGTTTTCCACTATATTTATCCATAGACAAATATTGTGGAAGATAAATAAGAAAAATCTCTCACTTGCCAAGAAAATAAGGTTAGCTTCTAGAGAATACAAGAGGATAGTCATTCATATTTTTCACCTTTGACGAATTCAGTAGATTATTTGAGGACGAATTTCATTAAGAATATTATTAACAGAAAAATTAGTGTGACTCTCACGGCCGAATTTTAAGACGGCATTCGAGTGGTCACTAGCACTCAATACGTCTAAAATCTGCACTCGAATTTAAGCGCCGAATGTTTAAGCCGACTAAACATAAGCGCCAATTATCTTTGAAAAATCTGTTTAGTGTTTTCAATTACGTCTCCATAATAGGCGATTAGATTTTCACATATCGTCGATCGGCTGTGTGTAGATGTTGTTAGGACGTTGTGACATTAGAGCGGTCGCGACAAATAAAGTTTGCAGCTCGGCAGCACGCGTGATCGCGTCATTCAGGCACCCGCCCAGACGACACCGTCCCTCCGCGCCGACACCACAAAGGGCGCCCCTGAAAAAGAACGTGGTTATTCCACTCCACGGAGCATCCTCACTGTCACACGCCCCACAAGGTTGACCACTAAGGGTCGTCCAGGGGGTCACTCGAGGCCGCGGAGAGGGGACTTTTAAGTACGGGGGCTTTTAAAAAGGTTTCGGCCGAATAAATGGGAGATATGGGTGCTCCATAAAGTGGAAGACAAACCATCCGTTTGTTGTCTCCATCTCCACTGCTCCTTCTCTTCTTGTTTTCCGTGGGAACTGACCGGAGAGGACAATAGAATGGGCGCTGGAGATACAAAAGGAATACGAATAAGGAAGAGGGGTGATACGTGCTAGCGCGGGTTAATTTGAGTTTCTTTTTATGTACCAGTCCATATCGAGCGAGACGCGGTAAGGAAGACGGGCAACTAAATGTTAGAAGGATGGGTTGATTTACATTGATCCGGGTGTGCTTGTTCTATTGAGGGTCGTCAGGAGGAATTGTCGCAGTATTCGAGAGCATTGCTACGATGCCGGAAGCCTTTACAAACATTCCGGACCTTTTCTACCGAGCAGCAACTCCTTTGTTAAAATTTATGCAGGCTAATGTTGTATAATAAATATCTATTGTACGGCTATTAGAATGGTATTGTTGGGAAAGACCTTCCCAAAAGTGTGAGGATGTTGATGAAACTTCCGGACTTGTGGTACCGAGTCATCTCATCCGTCGAGCTGAATTTGGTCATCTGGTGCTCTCTTGTACTAATTAGAGAGTTGATACTACTTGTAAAAAGAGATTCTTTTTCCTCACTCCTGCTCCAATAAACATTTGTTAAAACAAATTATTTGTTAAATGCGCCTTTGACTTTTAGATAGAAAAAGTCAAATTATATCTTTGCTATTCTAATTTCTTCCATATTTTTCTGAATTATTGAAATATGAAGGATATTTATCCAATGCAAAGAATATTCAGCGCGGAATTAATATATGAAAATCTAAGCTAATAATTCACTTAGAGGCTAATCATTTCACTTATCAGGCTAATGAGGTCGATTCATTTACCAGTTATTTAATCTTATTAGTGAATTTCACGGAGAATTCTCGTTAAGACTGTTTACCGAAATGTGTAGGTGTGAGGATGAATAGCTATAATATTCTGTTCATGAGATATAGTACAAAGTGTATATATTTTCCAAACGAAAGCTCACTAATTGAAGAGAAAAAGTACATGTTGGTTTACATCTACCGTAGGAAGTACATCATAAGCATGTATTTTTAAATATTCTGATGATCATGATTACATGTAAATATGTAGTTATGTACATATTCCACTTCACGTCACAATATGCGTCATATAAACATACATAATTCATATTATGGGGTATAGTGAAAAGTCTACAAAGTATTTTTATGTTAAACAATAGCAAGAAGCAAAACTTCTATTAAATCTTAGATTATAACTATTTAAAAATACTGCGAAGTCATTGCAGCCCGCACATTTTATAAACTGAGAAAATTAGAGATCGAAAATCAAATATTGGACTTTAAAATTGTGAGTCTTTACGATTTATACCGAATATAGCGACACATTTCTAGCGACGGGCTCATCATATTTGAATGAAGGTATCCTGTCACTTACTAGGAGCGAGATTGTAGGTAATACATTCGATAATTCAAAAGAATTAGAGATATTGACCCTTTATCAGCGAGGCTAGGATCATGAAATAACTTCAGTAGTTAATGATAAGGTAAAAATAAAGGTATTCTACTGGAAGAAAGCTTTTTATAACTGTAGGTATAATTGAAGAATTACAGACATAAGATTGCGGAAAACTATCGTAATTCCTTATTAAAGATTATAATATGATATCTAGATATTTAATGGTCTCGAGGGTGTTCTTTCCGGCCTGGGAATCTATCTCTGGCTCATCAGCAGGTCCTCCGGAGTCGGACAGACTCAGTCGGAGGGCCGGCGAGTCGCTGGACCCCACCGAAAAAGATACGGGGCGGAAAATCCTTCAGGAGACGGATGAAGAAACTGGCATAATAGAATCCGAAAGAGAATCCCAGATAATTGAGGGTATGGCCGGCATTCAGGAGAGGAAGGTTTTTGTACCGCAAGGCGCCAGGGCGTGGTTCTTAGTTTTTGTGTTCATACCCCCGTGAAACACAAGGAAAAACTGCCCGTGCAATGTTGTTCTAAGCCTTCGATGTGTTTTGAAAAGGGGATCTATTAGGCGAGTGCTTTTTTGAGCCACCCCCATCCTGACGTGCTAATGCTCTCGAACCGGTAACACGACCCGACAATTGCCTCGTTGCCCACGTACTTTTCCCCAAAGGAAGAGGAAAAGGTTTTTCTTTTCTTCCGTGTGGCCCGGGCACGCGAATTTGTTTGGCGACGCATGCGTGTCTCCACGGATCCTCCTTGTTTTTGTTTTTCTAACTCCGACGTGGGCGAGTTTGTCTTGCGAAATGAAAGGTGACCTCCGGCGCCCGCGTGCGGCTGTCGCCGACAAATATTGTGTCATGATTTGACATAGAGCGCGGGCGTGTTTATGAAGTCGAAATGAAACACGCCGAGGGAGACGGAATGGAAAAGTTAATGAAATTTTTGGAAGAGCGAACTTAGCTGCATAATTGAGCTGTCACGAAACTCCCAGTACGCTAACTAATAAAAAAATCTTCCTAATATTAGCTTTAGGGATTAATTTCACCTTTGGATGTTTTATTCTCCTTCGGGAAAGACTTGTAGATTGTCTAAATAAACCGAATTTTAAAAATGAACCTTTAACGGCGGTCTTTATCAAAAGCTTCGTATGTATGCGTAAGTGATAATAAGTTAAGACATGAATATCGACGGAAGCTTTTTGATAAATTTATCACTACCGATTTCGGGGAGGAGATAACCGATATTGTCATCCCAGTTATATTCCTACTCGACCTTCGAGAGAAAACCAAAAAGCGATACAGGGAAGTAGTTGACAGGACAGATAGCTACTTTTGGTCATTTTTTCCGCGAAGTATTAGAGAAGCTAATAGCTCTCCGGATTAGATAGGTATTTCGGTGTCTTACACCCCCTGCCAAGCGCCAATAGCGGATTGCAGGGTTTAAATGTAAATGTAAAGTTATCGGTGCAAAATTTGTATTTGCGATGATAACCATCAATGTAAGAACTTTTTCCCAATTAGAGAGATCTACGAGCTAGTCTGCAAATTATATTACAATTTGTATCATTTATTATTATTTTAAATACCATTATATTATTAATATCATTTTTATTTAATTATTTTTTTAATATTATTTACTGGAGCTTATTCCCTAAATTTATTGCTTCAATTTTTTTTCTGATAATAATTTACCTTGAAATCGTTCCTTAATCATACCTCACCTAATCAGATTTAATCATTATCTTTAGGTAAGGGAATGATATTGGTTAAATTAAGATTTTAAAACGTGAATTCTAAAGTATGAATTCAGTAGATACGTGTTACAGCATTCTTATCCAAAATATTGCTCCAGTAGCATAAATGAAAATAAGCAAAATTTTCCTCTGTGTATGGCAGCTTACTTCATTCAACTGGGTCTGTTTAAGAAATGAACGCGTTTACCGTTTACCAACATTTGCAATAAGCTATTTTATTTTCAGTGTCGAAGGTAAGGTAGTAAACACGCGTTGTTTTGAGCTCTTTTGCGTAAGTGTTTTCAAAAACCACAGTCAAGATAAATTCAATCGAAGAAGCCTTGACATTGAGGAACTCTGTTACAGGAAGCATGGTAAAATAACTAAGCAAAATTCCATAACTTCTCAAATTCTGATGGTGAATATTGCTTCGTTATTTTACCATGAACACAGTGAAGATAGTTAAATATCCTCAAGAATATATATACCTAGGGAAACGGATTTTAGTACCTTTAAACTCGTCTATTTCCAAATATCATCGTTTCACCTGCAAGGTCGTCTACACTTTAAATAATACAGCCCTAATGAATTGTATTTTCAAAGGAAGAAGTTAGCCATTACGTCCCTGAGTATCGTATGTCTTTTTCTAGCTGCTTTCCCTCAGTGCATGATGACGGAAGAGAGACTAAAAATAATGTTTTCGTTAATCTTCCTCTGCCATCGGTAGACCAATCAGGCGAAACCATGCAACAGTGCGTGCGCTGGGAAAACAAGGGAGACAATGGGTGGTTAATGGAAGGTTAGGGAGGTAAGAGGATCCTAAGAGAAAAGGAACATTGGGGAAAGAATGAATGGAAGGAAATGCGAAAGGGAGGGGAAAAGAATTTGTTAAACGGTAGAAATCCACATAAAATCTGGTTTACCACATCTTCACATCACTATTTAGTCTATTTTCAAGATTACTGTTTGAGATTTTTCGTGAATTATGGTATATAAGGTTTATAAAATCTTTTTAAGACGAGATTGAGACTTAAAAGTCTCTTCTTCCATCTAAATATTCGTCAATAATATTAAACACATAATTAATGCGAATGTGATGATGAAGTAATGAGTATTGAATAGAGATGGAGTGGATAATTTTTGTAGTGGTTGTTAAAAAAACCTAAAGTAATATCTTAGGAAAATAGATCCAATAAGATTAAAAGTAATTTATTGATCGCAAACTGGTGAAAAAACCAATTACATGCGATGCAATAGAAGGAAATAAATATATTTACAAATTGTGTATTTATTTATTCTTAAGAACTACAAATTGGCACCAGGCCAGGTGGTAGTAATTTCCGGAAGGAGGAGGGAAAAATTAAATAATCTGCCTGGTATTCACCCTAATCAGAAGGAAACCCCCCCAAAAACTTCCCAAATTCAGTACGTATTACACATAATTACAAGACTTACAACAATAATATTACTATATTAAAAATTACAACAGTTATTTATTTTTACAATAATTATTCATTTTTACAATAATTATTCATTTTTACAATAATTATTCATTTTTACAATAATTATTTATTTAAATATGGAAACAAAGGAAAAAAATCACTAAGAATATATACATATATATATGGATATATTTTCCTAAGATATTAATTTAGGTTTCTTTTAACAAATAAGATTTTTTTTTCGTTTTTAAGAACATATTGTTTTCTGGAATTAGGACATCGTAAGCTAATCTCAAAATTCGGGACATGGGCTCAAATCGATAAACATCCTCTCTCCAAAATTTACTGCCGGAAAACACGCATATTCGTCGACGTTTTAGCGGCTCCACAAACTTAAAAGTTATTACTTTTAAAATTTGGAGTAATTATTGGTGCAAGATTAATTCCGCGCAGATACAGGACATTAATAACGTGATTAATTATTTCATAGCATTCAATTAGGAGAGGCCGTAATTAATGCCGTTGTTCTGCATTATTCATACCTCATTTGCTTTTATCAACATAGCATGGCGATGACTTTGGCATAAGTGATGGAGATTTACCATTCTTCTACTACACTACTAAGGTGAATGAAAAACATTAGTGTAATTTATTATGATTTATAGCATTAGGAACACAAAGACTACTACCATAATCAAAATAGTAAAGTAGTTACAAATTAGAACAATGACATTGGTAAAATGATCAAAAGAAATGCACAAAGTAAAATGGATAACAAGGTGTTAAAGTCACATGACGCAAATATGTTATTTTTAATTCCATGGCAGTATTATTTGGAAGTTACTGACTGTTTCTGACATCATCATAGATGTTCTATTTTTGAATTCGGTTTTGAAGTAGACATTCTTATCATCTTTGTAATATCGATTCCTTGTTTTGCTTTATCAGCCCTAGTTTTTCCAGCTCATTTACTTTTAATTTACATCTAATTAAATCATCTAATACGTCCGCGGTCGAGGAAAGTTATCTCTCGTGTTTTCATATACATGCGAAATGAGAACGGGGATTGAATGTCAACCTTTGCTTATCTAATGATAAGATAATCTTTTTATAGAAAATATTGTTGTTGCAAATATCGCACACAAAGCGTCGGTAACCATCACTTTATATATTAGTGGATATAGTAGGCGGATATTAGTGGACATATTTAGTGGTAGGCTATCAGTAGAGCGGAACTGTTTATATATGTAGCGGAAACCGTACCCAAACTGAAAATTTAGATTTGATGTACCGTAATTTAAACAGTCCCAGTTTTCGTTCCGCGTTCTGATAAAGCGTAGTAGTAGTTGAATTTACTAATCGCGAATAACGGTTATTTATGTCTCACTAATTAACATTTATTGCTATCAGGTGTCTATCTGTCTTAGCATTGTTATCCGTTTAATTTTAAGGTATGCTTGAGGAAGCTATGTTCTTGTTATGTATAAGTATGTTTACGTAAAACAAAAATAACGAAACTGAAAATAAACGACGAAAATGAGTTTGGAGGAGTAATTTGAATATCTTAGACGGATAAATGATCCCTAAATAAATTTGAGTGAGCGATAAGTATGTATGTTTCCATTGATATGAAGGTCAAGACCTCTAATTTGTAATTTTGACTATCTGAGCTGTTCGAGAAAGTTGAAATGAATTCGATATCTTTAGTAATATGAAATATGTATCTGGGCACTGGGGCAGTAGAATGTGCTGGGTAATATAATCATGAATAGGGATTTCTTCGTCTTCTGAATGCAATAGTGGTGGTAATTACGCTTCTTAATTTCACATGGTAAGAGGGCTATATTAAAAGGATGCGTTGTGAGATTAAAATTACTAATAACTCCTACATAGAAAAAACTTAAGTTTTTAAGTATATTCAATATTTTTAATTGGGTGACAACATAAATGGGATGGATATTTATTATAGTGATAATTGCCTTATATTTATATGCATAAAAATATATTTTCCGTTGACAGTAACTTCCAAAGAAATGCAGTTATCATAAATTTTGAGCTTTCTCCTTTTTGAATTTTAATCGGCAATTATGATTATACGAAATCATTAGAGCCATCAACAGAAAGGATATCTAAAACAGGAAATTATTTTCATGATTCATTACCCATTGTTTCTTATTCGAAATTGACTTTGGCATTGTTAAATTAGCGAATTTTCGTAAAATTTTGAATAAACATTCCGTGGTCACTCTGTAGCTCCAATTTTCATATTTGAAGCTGCGATTCCGTATAAATTGATTTTATAGATGGTTATCCTCACTAAGTAAAGAATAAAGGACAAGTTAAGCCGATATAAATTAATTTTAAATAGATACAAGATGTCGAAAGAATAAATAGACGATCGTATTTATTTTAGTTGCTTAATTCAGTAATAATATAATATATATAGCCGTAATTATTGATAGTATAGCCACCTAAGATGTATGAATGACACTGGTTGGTTACAAGGAAGGACTGAAGACAAGGACGTAAGATGAAATTAGCATGAGATTCACTGAGTCGGGCGAAATCGTGTGGAAATCCATCATGGAAAATGAAGGAAAGAGAGGTGGTACTTTTTTCACAATTTTATCAAAATGACGACTCGTTTGGACGAGTAATCGTCATCTTCTGGTGAAACTGGTCGACATTTTAAGAAAATTGTGGAAAAAGTACCACCTCTCTTTCCTTCATTTCACATAAAATCACCCATTTTTAGCGAAACGTCAATTTCCAGTAGATGCATTAATTTTAAGTGATTATTATTGATGAATCTTATGAGTATATGAGACTTCATCATTATTCATGCAATCCATCACACATCAATGACTATCTACTTCCATGCCCTAGTAACCGGCAGAGAATTTTAACGGGGATTTCTCTCCGTCACCGCTACTGATCTCATCATCGCCAAACTGATGGAGAAGACCACATAAATAATATGACAGAAGAGGCGATGTTATAGGAGACGGGGACATGGGAAGTTATCGAGACGGATTGACCCATAAGGGCGGGGTAACGAAGGGAGCACGAGCCGAAGAAAACCGAGACGTGGGAGGGGGAGGGATGATCACAGGAGATGAAAAGCAAGGGAAGGATGTAAGGGGAGACTAAGGGTGATCTTAGGTAGACTGAGGTTCATGGCGGCACCACATCCATCCCAAGTCCAGGCCAACTCGAAAGAGCATGATTCGCTCCCTCAAATATTAGCCAAGGTTCTGCAGTATTTGCATGTGAATTGCAGGGTTGAGGAATCTGTCAACTAAAAGGTTGCTCCGTCAGAATGCTGTCCGCATCAGGCCGCTGAGTTGCGTATTGCTCGTAATAAACAATCCTCCGTCGAAATTGCAATGTAACGAATTTAATTACTTCGTGAGATAAAGCCAAAATCAATTAAAATTCATTATCTCAAAACACGGTACTTCGAAAAATATAGTTTGACTAATTTTGTATGAAGTAGTAGTCCTGAGACAAGTCATTATAAAATTATTTTTTTCTGTGAACAATCTCCGATAATTTTTAATATTAATAAATATTTATTAGGATTTTTTGTCATTATTACTAAAAAGTGATTATATTCCTCGGTGATTAAATCCCCTGCCAACAGCCGAGAGGCAGTTTATACGGAATTATTGTAGATTTATTAGATGTAAAGAAAAGCTCCAACTGTACGTAAGAGAAACAATTTAATTGATACTGTATTTTATTGAGAATGAATTCCAAAAAAGAATTTTGGAGCAAATACTACTTTCACAATAGGACGTTGAAATGAGTGTAGACTTGTACAAGAAGTGAAAATACTAACTCAATTGGTTAAATCGCACTCTTTCCTGAGCTAAGATAAATTTTATTTCCATCATTTGTATGCAGACTTTTAAGAAAGCTATTTATTGGATCTAGATACAATAGTTCCAATTACAAAACTGATAAAATGGCAGTAAAATAAATAATTACCATTTACCTACTTAGGTTAAAGTAGTAAAAATGATATGAAGCGATGAAATATCCTGCGTACAAAATGTATTGTAAATCAAGTATTTCCTGAAGATGATTTCTATAAGGAGTTTCCTTTATTTGCAACGTAGCAAACTGTATCGCAAATAGGATAATTCGCAAACAGGGGTTCTATCTGGAGTTATCTTTATTTTGTGATCAAAATAGTTTAGCTGTACGTGCCTAAAATATTAATACCGTTTACTTCATATTTGATCACTACCCTATTCCTTAACATCGTCATCCTACGACCCGTTTCAACTTTCAACCCTAACAAGCCCCGACGACTCGAGAACTCCGTTAGGAAGGGGCGGGCTCCCGCGGGAGGCGTTAAAATTACGTGATTTCGATCAGAGTGCAAAGGAGGAGGAAGTTTTATGGAAAACTTGGGCATATATCGCGACTCGATTCCTTAACCAAACGGCAGAGAGATATAGGGAGTGAATGAATTATGGAAGGGTGAAATGGGAGATTCTTTCCGGGAGCTAACGATTGAATAATCTCACGCCTTAAGGGTGCTCTTTACTTCGAGAAAATTTCACCACCAGCACTAGGGCTCCGTTAGTTCACGCTTTCTCCGCCACTGGTTTCGTACCCCTTCGATGGAATGGGTAGACAGAGAACGGGGGAGGGCTTGGTAGTTGTAAACACATGCTGTCAACCGAGACAAAGAATCAACCGAGTTCTTTTAAATTTCTCGAGTCGGGTCATTTTCGGGAAGAGGAAAAGAAACAAAACGAGCGCCTGAAAGACTTGGCTATTCTGAATGAAAATAATTTCTAATAACTTCTGAAATCCAGAATAACGAACTAATTTCAATTCTATACGTAAATTGCTTTCTCTTAGCCTTAATAAAAAGTAGCATTTTCTAAAATTTAGAATAAAACATTTATGATGCAAATGACGCTCTGTAATTTTGGAAACAAAGTAATTAGGTAGCAGCTAATTCGCAAGTTATAATTAATCTCTCCATATTTCCAGCAACTCCATCTTTTACAGCAGATGTATAAACATCTAATCACAGCATATAGGTTCTACATTCACAAAATTTCCAATCTTCACAATTCACAAATAATTTATTCACAATATTAACAGCTAGCTAATTCATATAAATAGAAACAAAAATAAAGAGCAGGGTGTGGGGAAAAATCTTTGCAACTGAAGGTTAACAAAGAAAACACCCACGTTGCAGGAAAAACACCCACATAGAAGGGGATGTAAAAAATCCGCAAAACGAAGTAATAAAAAAATAAAAACAATAGAACATAGATTTGTAAACAATAATCAGGAAGAAAAAAAAGAGAATGATTTATACAAAGAAGATTGAACCAGATAAAATTAGCTGGAGAGATAATTTTTAAATTTAAAGTACAATATAAGCATAATAAGCAACATTTATCTAATTATGATAACATTTTTAAAGCTACTTAAATGTAATAAATAGGAATCATTTCTTCAGCCGGAGGCGGAGGCTGGAAACTAACCGACGTTGTCTGTTCCTTCAACACTGACCTCTTCTCCGTCTTCATGCCATTGGATTTCCCTGAACGCTACTTACTTCTTCCAATCAGAGCATAGATAAAAATATAATTTTTGCACAAATCGCAATATTTGACAATATATCGATTCTCATATTGAAATGAAATATTAGGGTGGACTGAGAAATACGATTTTACGAGTTGCGAATTCTAATTGCACCCAAACGTTGCGTTGCTATTTCCTCGACAAGAGATATCACCTTTTCGCTCACAGAGATTTCCGTTTTCTTGGCACAAACTAATCTACTAAGACGCTATGTCGCATTAACCTTGTTGTTAGCAATAATAAAAATCTTCATCGGCATTTTGGTCTATCTTGAGCCACCCTTGAGTTGGATGGTGCAACGCTCAAGAGCTCCAGATTCTCTCCACTAGAACGGGAGGTTTTTTTGAAGACTAAGAACGAAACTTCGGCGATGAAATTGGCTGTAACTTTTAATTGTTGAAAAACACACATAAATAAAATCTCCAAAAAAACAATAACATCTGCAGATCATACTTCCATTGGAAGTGAATATGATGATGAAGAAGAACCATCGCGTAACAATCAGCAGTATAAAAGACGATTTAGATAATTAAAAAAGTTAATGCTAGTAAAAAAGTTTAAAAAATAATATATTTATTTATCGTAAGCACATTCATTCAAATTCATCCATTCCATGAACAAAAAAAGTTAGACAATTATTGATAATATCAGGATATCTGCAAAGTGTTTGGTATCAAATTAATCAGCAAAACACAAGGAAATATACTGTGGACTACTTATTCAATTAAACCTACTTATTAAATATATTATACTTAATATTAACCATAATTCCCAAACAGTAACCGCTGACCGGACCTTTAGAAAAAAGGTCGACCCAAGGGATGGACCTCCTGGAGTTTTGGCCTCATCTTTAGTCTTGGGCCTTGGGTGGGGAAGGAGGGAGCCGGTGGAATGGGAACTTGCTCCGCTGGGCGTATGCAGCGCCAATTTCTCGCTACATTATCATACTCTGCGATTTCCCTAATTACTCTTCTTGTACGAATATAATGTACCCGAGTAGTGTCTCAATCGAAAGATAAGGGATACAGCTATGTTACATCATGAGCTTTTTTCGCTATCTTATCTTATAGGAACGTGGCACTTCAGAGAAAATTAGCAATATTTGATAATGTTTTTAACAAATTCGGTATGCAATATCAATAAAAAGATCCTGATGTTACAAAGTTTCATCTTTTAAGCATCGGTTGGTGAAAATATAACTTTGTAAGTTTTAAAATGTCTTCAATGCGAGGGCAATAGAAACAGTCTAAAAAGGGCTTTTTCTGTGTAGTAAAGGGCAGCCTTAAGGAAAAAACATGAATCGTGAAAGACTTGATGTTGTTAAACCTGGTTAAAAACATTCGTACCAATATAGATACACAAAATATTGTCGTATATAGAATGTCATCTTACAATTAAATTTATATATTTCACTTCATATTAATGGTTAATTTAGCAGCAAAGTTGCTAAATTTGGAGTGAATCAATTACTATTTAAGGTACTTTTGAAGTTGAGATTTAGATGATATATACTTTTGCTGACCATACGTCCCTTTTGTATGTAATATGTAATTTTTTTTACTAATTTTAACTTTTATTTATCGACTCGTCATAATGCGCAATTGCAGCAGTAGATATAAAATTCTACTTTTGTAATCTGACACTTAGCATCTCATTGTTCATTGCTCTTTTAGATGCCGAAATATCAACAACATTCCGAATTATTCATTACTTGGTGAACTTTTTTTCTGTGATTTATATGAAGCAAACGCGAAAACCCACATATCTCTTTGCCAATCCACCCTTACTGTACGAGAAGTTTACTTTATTAGTAGTGGTTACTTTGAAATATTTGTTCATTTAACTAAACGTGAGATAAGCTGAAAATTACTAGCTCTAACATTAGCGTTATGAGAGATTTAATGTTCAAAAATGATGACAAAAGGTCGACATCACGTCAGTAAATTTTGATTGATTACAAGACTGAAATTTCTGCAAGCAAATAAGTACATTTGAAAGGTATTTCCTTCAACAATACTGAATTATCATAAAATTATATCAGACAAAGATAAAATTGTGAATTTTTATAAATAGCTCATAATGTGAAGTTTTGTTTTTCTGGGTAGCTAAATGCTAGAGGTAGAGAACTTGTTTCCCTTTCACGTGCGGTCTTTTTGGTCGTTCAAAACGGAATTTTTAAATTCAAATCATTTTCAATTCAAGAAAATTTTTCATTGAGTAAAGTAAATCTATAATAAAGAAGCGATGAAAACCGTATGGTTAAAATGCTTGAATTTAGAGAAAGTAATGAATGGAAAAATTCTACCGTAGTCTGGACTCGAATCTGGAACTTTTCGGTCGAGCTATCCATTTAAGCTAACACGAACGGAGCAATTTATATTTTTATTTCTGAAGCTATGATAGAACACGATGTCCCGCGTAAAATATATTACGTAAAATTTTTAGATGTATATTTCGCTGTGTATTTGTTAGTTGTTTTCCCTCGAAGAATTGCCTACCTGTCTGGTGGTAAACATCTTTACTTCTTACTCAACGATTGCTCGACTGTTATGGCAATGGAAATTCTTTGTTGCAAAGTTATCGTCGGAATATAAAAAGTGAGCGAAGATAAATTTGTTTAGTTTGGGTTATTTCCGTTGTTGCAAATAATGTGGGAAATTAAGTAAGCGTTTAAGATAAAGGTACTTGAAATCCAAGGAAACGAAAACAAACTATTAATTCTCCAGGACAGGTTAATTGAGGCTAATGGCTGAAGCAGATAAGAAGCTTGAGGCTTAAAAGCTCACGCCCCTCGCAAATATCTAAACATTGGAGATAGCGAGACGACAAAAAATATTACATTTATTTCTCGCTCCAACCATGTTTTGACTGGATAAGTTTTTGAGTTGGAGATAATGATTATTTATGCATAAGATATTCTGAACAGCTAATTTTGCTACTCGAAATAGAATTGCGTTTCCATGGAATTGTTTAAAGATTGTTGAACTAGATTTTGAGTCTTGTTTATTTAAATTTTCAATTTTAAGTTTTATGCTTTCAAAGATTAGGTAGATAGCTAAATGAAATTAACATTCTATACACGAAATGTCTACGTATGAAAGAATTATAAAAATCGTTTCATTGTAAGTATAATACAAAGAAAAGAATGAACAATATTTCTGATGAAGGAAAATATAGGTTATCATATCGAATGAAATACCACGCCAAAAATAACGGTTTATAATCTATTAAAAAATCTACTGACTTTACCAATCCAGAGTGCGCAAACCTATGAAACATCAATAGATTTCTTAATCAATAAAACACGAATAATATAAACTTAAAATATAATTGAACTTTTATCACACAAAATGCAAGATATCTGCTTCCTTTAGCATCTATAAATAATGCAGATGGGGAGTATTTTAAGTTCTCTTTGCCTTGATGAGAATTTTCTCGACAAAAAATATCCGTCTGGGAAAAACAGCTAATTAGTAGCTTGTGATAAACGCTGGAGAAATATTGTTGATTAAGAATATTGAGTTCATAATCTAGAAAATACTATCGCCTTGTTTTGCAACTGAGTAATAGCCTCTTGTTCTCCACCAAGTGCCATCTGGAATAAATACGTTTTTCAAATTCTTATCAAAAGAATGTGAAGAAGAGCTCACAAAATATTTCCGTCCTGTTTGATTAGCATCCTGTCTGTTATATTACGTCAATGGAGATATTTCGTCCACGAGTAGTAGAACCAGTTTTTCAGTATCGGTTAATATTCTGAATATAATAAAGTAAAATCCATTTTATTGAAATTGCAAAGTTGATTAGCGTTTAGAATTTTTTTATGTAGCAGCTGGTTGTACATTCATAAATATTGCTCCCGTCAATTATGATTGGCTGATGATATCAAGAAAGAAAAATTTTCATTCGATGCTTGTTTCAATGTAAAGCTTTACTAAAGCATCGAATTGTACGAAGCACCAGAATTTCAACTAGAACCCGACTTTCTGTCCTTCTGCTCTCAACTTCGGGTGTTTGTAGTATTTCGTCGTCTTGCATTGTCCCTCGATATAAAATACACAACGTTTAGTAGGTAAGTTCAGTCTCTGGCCTAATTAGTGCAACTTATTTTGTTCGTTTCAACGTGATCCATTCTAGCTTTCTTTCAAAGATTTCACTAATATTTTTGACCTATATATTTACTTCAGTTATCAAATAGATATACCCGTCCAATTAAAATTTTTATCAAAATTCGCAGCAGTCAGAGGAAGAGTATCTTAATGTATGCCTTAGTTCAACTTTTCTTAGTCTTGTTCAAATGTGTATTAGTACACAAAAAGAAACACGTAAGTATGAGCAAGGCTGGTTTGGCATTAGAAGCAAACCAACCATCATTTTGAGTGGTAAAATTTTGAGGACGGGACTTTAATTTGCAGGAATATATATTTTCTCTGTTACAGTGACAAAAATCGGGCATTATGTCAAATAAAGAGAGCTGATGAGAGACATAAGGATATAAGTTATAAAGATAATGGGCAAATAAGCAAATGGGGGATGGAAAAATTCTTCTTTCACATTTGAATCCTCCCACATAGTTCAGAATATCAATATTCATATTCATTCAGTTGTATAGCTACGTAATGGAATGGGGATTCTTCTTTTCTCAATTCTTTATCTTATATATTGAGCCTCCATAAAAATTTCGATTTTCCAGAAAATGTTATCATTTCATTTTATCGAATAACTCTATATTACCACTCGTTAGAACGGCTGTAATAAAAACGAACCGAACAGGGACACCGAAAATGCTTCTGCCGTTACTGCATTAGTGATGCGTGGGTTATGGTATTTGGCCACCCTTATCAAATGCCAATTATTCATAGAGCCATTGTACTGTACACAAGTATTTTTATTTAATTTTATATCTCCATGATTCCCGCATTATTACTTCGACGATGTTTAACAATCGGAAATATATAAGTTTTCCTCCATAAATAATACGTTTCCGCATATAAATCCTTGCTTTCTGCACCCGCAGCTCTACTATCGAAAGAAGCACGGGTTTTTTCATCATGAAAGGAAGGAAGCGATGCTTTTACGAGAGAAGTGGAAAAAAATCGAGATGCTCACCACCTGTCGCTTGGCACATCCCGCGGTATCGTGTGCGGCTCCCTCCTCTGCCGCTCCCTCCTTTGCCGCTCCCTCCGCTCTTTACAGGCTCTTCACGTCCGCATCCTCCTTCCATCAGAAGGAGTTAACACTCGGAGAAGCGTTTGTCCGTAAATAAACCGACACGGACGGTTTCCAAGTATCCTCAAAAGAGGTGGCGCCGGCGGCGGATTTCTCACGATCATTACAAACCCAAGGGGAGAGCGCCAACAAACGGAGGCGTGCAACTCTTCAGCCGATGAAACAAACACGGGAAATCGAGAGATTCCCGCTACTTGTTTTTTCGATCCGTGGGGTCCGAGGTCGATTCCTTGGTGAGCAGGAAATTTTGGGGATATCTCATGATAACCCTAAGCTAGTCATCTAAACAAAAAATATCTTTATTTCTCCCGTGGGGTCTCTTGGGACCCCAGCTAATATTTTTAAATTTACATCTACATCTACATTAATACCCTACAAGCCGCCTTCGGCGTGTGGCAGGGGGTGTAAACACAAGTTGAATCTAAACTACTTCTTTACTCGGTTATTGTCGCGTATCGTTCCCGGAAAGAATGAAATTTTAAAACAATTCATCCTAGTATCTATTTTTCTTAATAACGTTCATTATCGGATCGGCCGATGTAGCAGGGGCATGATACCGTTTGTATCTTTCGCAAATGTAGTTTCCCTGAATTTATTTAGCAATCGCAGCCTAGCTTCCAATCTTCTGTCTTTCTACGTCTGAGAGCATTTTTGTAACGCTTGCTTTTTTATCGTAGCATTTCTTAACAAAAAGAACCGCCTAATGCTGCACTTTCTCGAGTTCGCGAGTCCACGTTACTAATTCAAGCAAAAAATATCTAAATTCAACTAAACATATCTGGTTATTTTCATATTTATGCAAATGGAACAATTTAAGAATCCAAATTAGAGTGTTTTCAAGTTGAATATAAAAATAATAAAAACGATTTTTTTGGAGAAAAATATCAATGCTAATAACTACTAATAGGAAGGGAGGGATTAACACTCGTGTTTTCTCTCCGTAGTGTCCAAGGTCGGTTTCTTGGCGAGGAGGGAATTAAGGAGATATCTTACTATAGCTCCGAGTTACTCGCCTAAAAAGAGGTTTATTCATTTCTTCCGTCTGGTTCTTAAGGACTCCAGCCAATTATTGTTTTTAAACCGAAAATATTAGGTTATTTTCATTTTTATGTTAATCAACATATTTCAATATTTAAAATTAGCGTGTAAAAAATTAATTTGAATAAATAAAATAATTTAAGAAACAATTTTTTTGAAGAAAACTATCAATGTTACTAACTACAAAACGCAACCCAGAATTCTGCGCGGGAGGTTTGAGTTCCCGAACCATTTCCAGAAAGTTCTGACGTAGAATTTCTCATTCTCACATCCACTACTCTTACATTTGACCAAGTGACAGCTTTATACTTACATGCTATTCATTTCATAAGAATAATAAATCGTTATTATTCGGGTGAGATTGAGATTAAAAGTATCTTCTTTTATCTAACAAATTGTCATAGATTATGCGATAATTAAAGAGTTTAACGACAAAAAAATATGAGAAGAATTAAAACCTTTAAAAAACCAAGTGATTCTTTAGAAAAAATTATCCACTGCAGGAAAACCTGCGCAAGCCTTTACCTATAGTATACATAATTCATTGGCTTACCACTTAAGTGTTATCAGACCATAATGAATGAATTATTTTCACTTATCTTTTGGTAGAGGTTAGAGAAAAATATATCTGTAATTTATTTGTCCTACTCTTGGCAGTAACAATATGAAAACATGACGAGTCCTGAGTATTATAATAGCTTTCATTATGGCCACTCCACATTAATAGCTAAAGAAAGTTTCATACTTTTATATACTATCTTGTTATTGATATTATAATATATATTATTTAGTTATAAGAACAGCTGAAAGAGATAGGAAGTAGATCTAAGAAAATTCTCGCATGAAAGTTTTATTTTAATCTGTCAAAAGTGTGTTTCAATTGCAATAGAAAAGCAAATAAACGTGGAGTTATCATTGGTTTATTATTCAACTGAGTGAATGGATCGCTGTTGAAACTTTTGATTTATCAATGAAAGGTAAATGACAAGAAATAGAGACTTAGGGGAGCTGGGATCATATTTCGATGCGGGTGAAACCATGACGAAACTGTGAAGTTGCAGTTCAACTTTGATGTCATTTCATATGTTATTGAGACACTATAGGTTTGTGTAGCATTACAGTTTATAAAGAAAATTGTTTCAATTTTCCTCATGGAAACGTTCGTCTTAATTCATACTCATTTAATGAGAAAAATTTACAAGGAATTTTCGTCAAAATCAGGGTCTTTTTGGTTAGAACTGTCTTGCCTAATGGTCCTTATATACGTATTTATCTTAATAATATTTCTAGAGCAAAGAAGAAAGCTCAGTCACTTTGCTTCACTTAATTCTTTATAATGGAGTACTGCCACAAACTTGAGGTCAGATTAGTAGATTCTAATATTTTTAGGTTTGAATGTATATCTCATTTAATATACCAGCAAGAGATAAGTCACAAACGATGCGCAGTTTATAAATTGAGAATATTGTAGAAGTTCTATTGGTAATGGGAATAAATAGTGCAGCAAACTTTAAAGGGTAGAATCAACTAAAGCATGAGCTTATTCAAGGCGGGAGAGTCTCTCTTAGGAATCCACAGCGCAATACTCGGACGCGGTGTTTTCTTTTCCATTCCGTTTTAATGCAGTCTCCGCTTCCCGCCATTAGACCGTTTTCTCTCCGTAATCCTCTTGTCTATCAACTTCTCGTTAGGCGCCTTACGAATACTGACCTGACTAAATAAATACCGCCACTCTCATCCGCCACTGCTACCAAGTTACGTCCGTGCTCCTCTCAGCTTCCGTTTTCTTTTCATTTTCGACTTGCTTATTTCCTCGGCGATTTGTTTTTCCAGTGAACTTAGTGAGTGTCCTGTTTATTTGTCTCGTTCGGAAGAACAAATATCAATTTGAGTTCACTTTATATCATGATAGCCACTTTCTATATGATATACAACGGGATATCCTCGGGTCTACAGGCAATTTGGACAACTTCGTTTGATCTGCAACTTTTTCGAAGTAAAAGTAAGAGTATTACTTTGCATCATTTATCAATTACTCTAATTTTTCGGTATCGAAAATCATCAATTATTCCTCGGTATGTATTTCAATATAATTTTTAGAATTTTAACAATGAATATTAAGAATGCACTCGTAACATTAAGTTTTCCATTGGAACCGTCCGTTCGGGTATAATAGTATATGTAGATGGGTACTCAAGATTTTCATTCAAGTGAGTCATCTGTGAGTTACGCATGTAGAAACAACAAAATACGCCATTTGCTTCAATAATAAAAGAATCCCTCGAAAAGTATCGTTTTCTAATTTAGTGCGACTGCAGAATCATTTTATGAAAACATTAACTACGAGTATATTGACACCTTAAAAGAAATTCATCAATCACTAACAATTAAATTATTAAAGGTATATCAAAATGATAAAACTATTTTGCTCTGTTTTTTTTTCGTACGAATTGTAAATTTTCGTGTGGGAGTTTAGAGCCGGCAGTACTGATATTTTTCAATATGCTTCAGGTGAAGTGATTGAAATATTCTACACAACATTTATCCTCAGTTTTAGGAGAAAATCCTGTAAATTTTCAGCTCTCACCGAGGTTTTCGCGAGAGGTGAACGTTGTCTTCCTCTTTTATAAGATTCTTCTTAACTTTCGCATTATGCATCTTTCGCTTCAGAAATATCATTATATATTTTCAAACATTTCCTTACATATTGACTATCCATTCCTATCATAAGTGATGCGCCAACCTCATTCGATATTTTCCTTTCACCATGAATTTGATAAACCTATTCTTTTAGATTATACCGTTTTGAGTTATTGGTAAAAAATAGATAGGGTTGCTGGCCCAATCGTATCTGGGAAATACGCAGCAAGGCCTATCAATGATAGAATAATAGGTAGGTATCAGTACTGTACCGTCGCATTCACCCCAAGCACGGAAAGCTGTGGGGGAATATTCCTCAATGGAAGGCCGCATGCGTCACTGGGCCACTGCAGGGCACGAATGAAACCACTATGCAATTAGGTGGCATATTACCAAGGATCAAAACGTTAAATCAAAATTAATAATAATAATAACTTTATTTGTGCTCTGGGAAAGTCCCATAAGAGCAGAAAAAAATAATAAAAATATTATCTGCGCACATAAGATAATACAAATTATTGAAATAAGGTAATAATACAAAATAATAGTGCTCACATAAAGATGATATAAAAAATAAAAAGAAATATTAAAATAAAATTAGGCGAAAGGAAACGTTTTTGTAGAATAATGGACTTGTGGCATTCGGCTTATTGGCGTATTAAACAAGAATGTGGAAACAAGTTATTCAATAAGAGCATTTACATTAGAAATCGAAGAAAAGTCAGCAGAGAAAGCTTTAAAAAACCACATATAGACTAAAGGTCGCATGTTCCTCATCTTTCCCACATCAAGTGCTTTCAAGAACTTTTCTAAAACCTAGGATCCCTTGTTCAGAGGCAACCTTGCAAACAATGCGTTTCCCGCATCCTAGCGCAGGGAGATTATTGCAGTGTAGTGACACTTTCGAGATGTTATTGATACAACATTAGGTTCAATAATAATTTTTCTCTGTTACCTTCTGTATTTGTTTACACAAGTTGTTGTCCTGAAACAATGAATCTTGCATGGTTAACCAAACATAGTATTACCTTCTCTTATCTGCGTTCACCTCTTCATATAACACGTAGTTTTTTCACTACTTTTTAAACCCCAGCAAGAATGAGTTTCTCTCTCTCTCCTCATGGCCTCTCATTATGTCCTTCCTTACCATTCTCCCCCTCAGCCTCCCCTCTCAGTAACCGTCACTCCACGCAGAATCCCTCTTTGAAACAAAAATCTTAATTGGCCAGTCAGTCAAACTCGGAGCCGCAAGAGCATAAACAAACCGGAGTGAAGGCAGGATCTTGGAGGGGAACATCCTGGAGACAAGGCTCCCTTTTCTTCTTCTGCCTCGCATTAAGGACTAAAAGCGCCTCCCGCTTCTTTTTTGTCAAGAATAATTTCGAAACTCCGTTTAAACAGCGCTCGATGTCACGCTGTGTTTTCCATTGGTGGCAGGGAAAAGAAAATGGTTTCTTGTATCAACAAAAGCGGCGGATAATAAGTGCTTTCATGATTGTGCTTCTCCCTCTCTTGATGATTGCCCTTAGCGTGTTCCGTGCTTCGAACGCTGGTACATTTTCCTTAATGTATATGGGGCGAGAATGTGGCTTTATAGCAAGATGGATGAATGCAAAGACATTATAACGAGAAAAAAACTAAGTAATATATAATTCGTAGACACCTAAAAATTAAATTGTGATCATTTTAAATTATCGAATTAGAAAAATTCATGACATTTATGAACTCTATTTTCTTTGATAGATTTAATTCTAGCTATTTATTTCAATAAATTCAAAATCAGCACACAGTATTCACAATAGATATAATAAAACATACGTAAATGTAAAATATCATTGAGAACAATCAATAATATGGATAATGAAAATTAAACAAAGAAATAGAGCAAAAATTAAGATATATAAATGAAAATTATCAATAAGCAAAGATGCGACAACGTGGAAAAATATTAAGTATTACCATTATTCGTAAATACCCGCAAATTCATTTGTGATGGTTTAACTTCATTGACTTGGTGAGAATTTATTTTAATATGTGAATTTTACTTGCTTCGTTCGTTTTACTTATATTTATTTATTTACATAAAAAACAGCTATAAATAGTGAAATTGGGTATAATAATAGGGATATGAATATGAGAATCAATAAGAACCATCGATACACTAAAAAATCATAAGTATAGAAAGTAAAAATTACAGAAATGGATCGGCAATGGAAATAAGAATAGATGATTTGCTCATGTCAGTCAGTCCATGATAATAAACTTGTGGAAATGTAATATATTTTCCTTTGCCTAGGATAAATATACTAGCAGAGGAAGTTTTATACTAAAGGGTGCCAAGAAATTCCAAGAGAGCTGACATCAAATGTTTCCTTGGTAAAAATTCAAGTTGTAAAAAGTGCAGGACTTAAATCGTCGCAAAAAATAGAATAAATCTTAAAGGCCTAATTCCGGCAACAAGACTGATTAATTCTAAATAAATATTTAAGTATTTATTTAACTTACATTTTGACTTTATTCTGAGAATGATAGGTGTTTCCAGTTTGCTCCTGAAAGAGATCACGCACCTCTTGGTTCTCTTTTTACAAAGATACAGCATGCTATTGCGTTAGTATTCATCAGAAAATATGTAAGATAACTAATCGATCAAAACATGATTTAATAACTTGATACGATAATTAATGTAGATGGTTACTTTAGTATTGCAGTTGAAATTCGCCCCAGATGATTTTGAGTATGGCGTGATTGTTCGAGAACATAAATCGTCTTTATTCGAGTGAGATTAAAGCTTAAAATTCTCCTTGTCTTATCTAACCCAATGATATGAAATAGCTTGAGAGAATGAAGAAATGCGCACTAACGTAATACTTAAAAATAGGGTAAAATTATCTACAGCAGGAGAGTACTCTCACACATATGATTTTCCCATCGCTTTGCATGTAAGTGCCTCTTTATTTGTGGTAAGGACCTTTGACGATTCACCTAATTACTTTTAATCCATATGCGTATTTCGACTTCTTCTTTAGCTACAGGTGGCACTCTTGCAATTTCCATACGCCTTGTAAAATGAGGAAAAAGTATAATATATCTTTATTTTCGGATAGATCATTAACCCCCGGTTCATTGGTATGTCGTATTGTATTTCACTCTAGGAAAACACACTCCTAAAACCCTTGGGTTCATAAATATGTAAACAAAAATGTTCTTTATTTGGAGAGGGAAGCAGAAAAAGCATCCAGAAAACCCGTCGTGTGTAAGCCCTCCGCTGTTCGTTACCCTCCGGATTTTTTAGGCGAAAAAATAAACTGAAAATCATCTCCGAAAAGAACATAGGACATGACGTACAGAGACAATGGTGCCTTTCACGTGAGGAAAACTAAAAAGAAGTTGTGGGCGTGGAAAAATAAAAGATCTTTAAAGAGTTTCTGGACTGTAGCAAAGGAGGTCTACATTGGTTCGGGATATCGCGTTTCAAAGAGGGGCATCTTGTCCCTCGGAGAACCTGAAGCGGTTAGTTACAAGTATCGTATGGAGGGGACAGTTTGGTTTCAATATTTTTGGGGCAGCCTAAAATTCTTTCGTTTTAAAGAGAGGCAATAAGCAATGAAAGTAAAATGAACTTGGAAAGCGATTTACCCGGGTTACAAGCACAATTGAACACAGACACATATTCTAAGCGTAATAGTAAAGGCGGATGGGGCGAAAAGATTAACCAGTAGAATTATGAGGGTAAGCTCATCGAGAGTAAAAGAAATAGCATGTTTTCCAAGATTCAACTTCTCCTAGAATACTTTCGTTCGATTTGGGATTCTCACGAAGTAATATTAGTGTCCGATAAAGAGATGGTTTAATGTAAAGCAGGTACATACGTTTCAGGATATATCTTTTTGAAAAAGGGTGTTTCAGCAATAATAAAGTCCCTCGGTGGGGCTCACTTAAAGATTCTTCTATCATGAAATTCCACCGAGTATAGCTGAATGATATTCATTCTAGAAGACTTGGAAAAATTATCATTACAGATCCCGATAACGGGATTGGTGATGTTGCTCCAGCTAACAACGCTCCAATGGAAAACAAACAAGCTATACATGGAAAAAATGTCAAGAGTGATAGCTACTTCAGGCTTATTTTCCTCGGAGAGTTAAAAGAAAACCTAAAAAGGATTATTTGTATGATATGAATATTGGTGCATCACGACATTGGTGACTTGGAGGGTCAGTATGTAAATGTAAATAATCACCTGCATATGCTAATCAAACTTTCTTCTTAGTGACCCAGAACTTTTGATTAGGTAACGAGGATGGTCTTAGTACCCCTCCTGCCATACGCCACAGGTGGCTTGCAGGATATATATCTAAATATAAACTACTATCATTTAAGAAATGTGTAAAGCACTTCGTAATTTCCACACAAAATTATTTATAAAAAAACGACCGGTTTCGGCTAACGCCATCCTATAGAATTTACTATCATTTATTTATTTACTATTGCGAATCCATCTATTTATTCAACTGTAAGCTTTCAATTGTTATTCTTAATCTTAACCTTATCGTTGCAATCAGCGAATAAACTAATTTAATGTAGAATAGTGCAAACTGCCCTGTCAATTTTCATGTTACTCAATTCTGAATAACAATTGCATCTGAAACTTATTGAATTCTTTTAAATGGATTCATCCTCTTTCATTTTTTCTGTACTTCAGGGGCAAAATATATATTTAATGTTAGTTTGTGTGAACATATAACCCCATTTTATGTTAACTTAAGGTGGATGAAGCTGGAAAGTCGAAAAATTTTCGAATTGTCTGTTTTTATTTTAAAAATCTTGTCTGCAGAATCACCCGACTATTTGTGCAATCTAATCCTTGTGAATCTTAATGATTCAGCAAGACTAGTCAAGTCTAGAAGAAAATTTAAGAACCCTAAATGCTGGACTAATATTTTCCAAACATCCACCATTAATTTCGGCATAAAATTATGGAATAGCCTTCCTTGTCATATGTACCACCTAAGCCAGGCTCGAATTCCGTTATAGCAGGGACATCTGTAAATGTGTTTGTCTGGTTTGTTAAAATTGAGGTAATATGAGAAGCTTGTTTTCCTTATCACCAAAGTAATTATTATTACGCATTTGTGTATTACGCTAAGAAAAATCTTGGGATCTTGTCCTCAACCGTAAACCCTGCTTGGGAAGTACGTGATTTGAGCTTCCTCTTCATCTCTTGTTATATATATATTTTATTTTATATTTCTTAGGTCCTCATCATAAAAAACTATTTGCATTCGTATTTATTAATTTACCATTTGTAATTTACTGTTAAATTTTTCATATGTCATATTAGAAAGTGTCATTTTCGAAACAATTTTTATTATTCGAATGTCCAATTTTATTACTTTCTCCATATACGAAGTATAGAGAAAGTATTGTTTTCATGAAAAAAATCGACTTCGAGATTTCAACGGAAATACATGTTTTGGGGTCCCTAGAACACGTTTTGACCATTTTCGGAATGATGTCTGTGTGTATGTGTGTGTGTGTGTGTGTGTGTGTGTGTGTGTGTGTGTGTGTGTGATAGTGGGAGTTCTAACGTGAAAACTATTTGTCGTATCAATTCCAAACTTCATATATAGTACTGTGGTGTGTGCTGTCAGAGTTGATTAGTTTTTGGAGTAAATCGATCAACCGGAAGTCGAGCTTTATTCATTAAAGTTTATTTCCGGTTTTCAAAATATCTCCATAAATATGATGTATAGGTATATTGTATACTTTATAAAAGTTTTAGATAATATGTTTTACTATAACTTTTGTATTTAACATATTTTTGTATCACCGGTTGATTAGGAGTTATTCGTGATATACTGATAAACCGGAAGAAGATGATTATGTACTTTGTGGGCGCTCTAACATGAAAACTACTTGTCGGATCAACACAAAATTTCATATATAGTACTTTTATTACAGTCGTTAGAGTTGATTAGTTTTTGGAGTGTATCGGTTAACCGGAAGTTGAGCTTCATTCTTCAAAGCTCATTTCCGGTTTACAAAATATCTCCATAAATATGATATTTAGGTATGTACTACTATAAATAAATGTTTTTGAAAATGTAATTTACTATAACTTTTGTATGAAACATATTTTTGTATCATTGATTTTTTAGGAGTTATTCATGAAATACTGATAAACTGGAAGGTGCTGATTATGTACTTTGCGGGCGCTCTGGGCTCTATGGGCGAAAGGCCAAATTCATCGTTTTTCATCGAGCATGTCCAGAAAAACATTATTTATAATGTTTGTGACGTAAAAGATAATAATATATAAATTAATCACTCATCTTCCAAGTTTAGATGGAATATAGAGTTCGAAATTACTGTCGTAGATAAATATTTACATCTTATATATGGAGAAAGTCATGTGCTGGCCACATCAGATTTTTTTATTATTATTTTTTTGTAATTTCGTCTGAATGTTATATCTTATGTTTTGTCTTATTAATTGTTTCCTCATGGTTTACTATTGTAGTTTTTCCTGTTTCTGATTTTATTTTATTATTAATTTGTAATTTAGTTATAGTACTTTTGCTTTTCTAATCTCCATGTTATACACAGCTTTCTTTAACATCTTTTAGCTTGTACTATCAGTAGGTTTGCGCAGATTTTTCACACCCCCAATCTCTGTGGGTGTTTTCCTGCTGTGGATATTTTTTCCTAAGATATCACCTTAGTTTTTTTTTTACTTCCTCTCCTTCTAAAGTTTTCCTCTCTATTTCTATTCACATATACACAAGCTGTTATGTATATAATAACATTGACGAAAGGTTAGATGGAAGAAGAGACTTTTCAGTCTCAATCTCGCCTTTAATAAAGACCTTAATAATAATAATATTATTATATATTATCGCTGAATTTAGTCCCTTTTAAAATTCATGGGGAATTCCAACCCTTCTATGATATACCGTATTTTACGTACTATAAGACGCACATTTTTCTTAAAAAAATTGCCTCCAAAATGCAGGTGCGTCTTATACTCGAAATTAACATAAAAATGTCTACTATTTCATTGAAAATTCCTACCTTCTGTTTGATTTAAACCCCCTAAAACCCAGAAAACTGTCTTGCCATTGCGTCATTGCAGTCTACGGTGCCAGTGAACTTGAATTGAAAGTGATTTGCGTTATCGGCAACAGTACAATATTTTTGTTCGTAGCTAATTTCGCAACGGAATAAATAAATGGTATTCGTGTGATGCGGACTACAAATTGAAAGTAATCGCATATGCAGAAGAACATGGAAACAGAGTAACTGAGCTGCATTTCGGCCCTCCTCCAGCTAAGAAGTTTTTAGTCTGGCTTTGCAATCTAATGATAAAAATGGTAAAAATGTTATTATTTTCAAAAATTGCATAAAAATTAAGGTGCGTCTTATAGTCCATAGAATACGGTACTGAGAATTAATTATCTTCAACCCAACCCACCAAAACCCACCCAACCTCAACTCAACCCAACCTAAGAATTGACCCTTCCGTTTAAGAATAGACATATTCACAGAATTATTAGGCATTAATTTCTTTCAAGATTAAAAAAAAGTCTGAAAAGCTGTAATCGTTACTAAAAGATACATCCCAAAATCTCGATATGCACGAATAGTGTTTTGATTAAAAAAAATTCTTGACGTCGAATCGTCCCATTCTTTCCCCTTGCATGAATCTTGCAGTAAATTCTAGAGGTACATGACCAAATCACACGCTGTAACCCCAATAACTTTGCTTATGTTCGGTACACCCTCTTCTGAGAATTTAACACAAACTGAAAAACTCCTCGAATTAGAGAATCTTCCGAGTTTTCATATTTAGAAGTCATTCGATAGGGGGGCCGGTTTGATTGATTTAACAAGAGGCAGACGAGGAGTGAAGGATTTGAAAAGTCGGACAAGCTGTTTCTGCGAGGAATACTGATATCACTCAACCCCTTTCCCCTGACGTCCCTTGCCATGTCTCCTCCCGTCAGAGCTTCCACGAAAGAGGCGTCTGTCTGCCCTCGCAGAATACGCCCCGCAATATTTGTAGCACGGGCCTTGTCGTCATCGAAGGCGCAAAACAGTGGTCTCGAGGCGGCATCCTTTTGAGGTCGATTGTTATGGAAACGTCTTAAGTGTGAGGAGATCCTTTGAGGTTAAAAGACGAGGAACAGATGGGCGGAATTTCTCATTCCTGATCGCCGAGCCAGCTCCTCCTTCCTCTCTTCTTTTATGCATTTCGTATAAAAAGTATTCGCGTACGTTTATGCAAGCGGAGGCTCAGATCCTTGGCGCTCGTTTCTCTCCAAGGAGGTGAAGGATCGCTGGGTAATGGCACTCGAAAGATCCGTGACAGTATAACCTCAGTTATTTCTTTATTATAGCACTTGTATAAGTGGTTCAGAAACACTAAGAAATAATTCCTGCAAAAAATGTTGAATACTGTTCGTAATTTAAAAATGTGAGGAACTATTCCGTAGAGAGTCAGATAATAGGAAAATTCTGAAAAAATAACCGAATTTTATGCACATCATTAATGATTTAAAATTTGTATAGATCGCGCTAGTTAGGAAAGGTAGTGATAGCTACAGAATAGAAGGGGTGGTGTCAAGGAAAAGATTTGGAATAAGACAAAGCAGAGGAAATTGTTTTTGAGAGGGGAAATTTGAATAGTATGATTTGTTCATCTCGAGGAGAAACATCTCGTAGTTGGGTAAATCCTTCCTTCTGGAAGGGTTTAACCAGCTTTGGAAGGTCTAATTTAATCTTAGCATTTTTTGACGGCTATCTAGGTTTTTGAGAAGTGTATCATAAGTATCAAAACATTTTCAAAATTTATTCTTAATTCACCAATAGAGAGGATGCTGTTAGCAGCTAAAAACAATTTACAAAGATTCATCATAACCTTCACGTACAGTCCATAGTTTGCCAAATTTTGCGAAACTTACCGATCATTTCCTGATTTTTTCTGTTACTGATTATAGTCTTTTGTTAAGTTCTTTTACCTTATTCTGTTATTTCTAACATCTTTATGCTGACAGCAATTTTTTTTATAATGTATATTGAATATTATCCTTACGTTACACCGCCAAAAATTAGGAAACTATATATGTGGTTGCTCTACTAACAGCACAAATTCTTGCCCAATGCAAGCGTACCATAATGGTGATTTTTATTTTTTTAAGGCCTTTTCTTTTAAACAAAAAGAATATTGAATAGATATATTTTGAAATTTTAATGTATAAATTAGTGTAATGAAAATGAGTTTATAAAATGAACGCTTGTGGGTAATATTTTACAAATTTTACAAGATTTTTCTGTACTTGAAAGAACGGCATTAATGAATGCAATTGCATTTTTTAAATATTTTCAAACTAATTTCACATATACGTTGATTTTACAGCCATCATTGGACCACCAACATCAGGTGGAAGGTATCTTTTTAACTAAACCAATATTTATCCAAATCGTAAATCTTAGAAATCATTAATTATGTATTTCTACAAAGAAATTTAGTTCCCTAGCCTTGGCTCCGCACGTAACAAACCTGTTGCTAAGAAACTCATCTTCGCATTCCTGAATATCCAGCTTTAAATAAAAGTGACACCCAGACAAACCTTTTCACAAGGCAGACCTTTTCAAAACCATTCCGACGCGGAATCGAGGCTACTGATATTCATAAACTCGGCATACCGACGAGTCTGGAGCCGCGTATTTACATTCCCTGAGTAAACATATATATCACAAATCCACTCATCGAACGCTCTCGAGATCGAGATCCGGAGAGTTAAACAAAATGTCGAGAGAAATAATAATCTCGGGGATATAAGACGCTCAAGTGGCAGAGGAAAGACCTGCGCTGATATCCCGCTCTCTCCAACTTGTGGGGTCTCTCGACGTGCCTCCTTGAGAGTGGGTTGTTTTCATCTCCTCGGAAGCCACCCACGCCACTCCTTACCATTCTCACCGCCAAACAAGCCGTCTGCACGAAGAGATACACTACATACTTAGCCCTCCACCTCTCTCTCAGGCCCTAGGAAGCAGACGGGCGCCTCGACATGTGTAACTTCCCCCAGATTCCAAGCTAAATGCGCCAAATTACCCGAGCTCCAGGGTGGCGTTTTTTCCGCAAGCTATGACTATGATATTTCAACAGCCTTTTCAGGGGTGCTCGAAAAGTCGTTAAATGAGTCTTCCATAGGTCTGTCAACCTGCAGCTACCTCTGGGAAAAATCGGTGGCGATTCATTTTCTTCGGTAATTGCGGAAGGAGAAATTTATGGCCGCTTAGGGTGATGACGAGCTTTGAATTCCTCTTTCAGGAATCCGCTCTTGTTTACAACAACTCCACTCGTGAGGAGCTAATGTGGAGTAGGCTTAAAAGGGAAAAGATATATTCTTCTAAATATTTATTTTAAGAGGACTATTCCGAATTTTCCGGATTCTGCAAGATCGTGGGAAACACAGTACATTGAGCACGGCGCCTAAAAATGTTTATGTTTTGCAGCTGGAGGACGATAAGAGCTTTAAACTTGAAAGATATTTATGAGACATTTTCTAGGGTTTAGTTCGTTCCCTTTGACGCATTTGTCAGAATTTACTCTGAGGTGGGATTGCGGATTTTAATATTTAATTATTCCAGGATTGTATTTTTGCTTTTCCCCTAGAATTTTCTTACTTCCATCAACCATTACCAGGTGAGGTATTTTAGTGGCTGGAATATCGGTGTGTGAAAACAGAATAGGTTCTCGGTTTGGTACTTAGTCGAGTCGGTAATTTTCATGGCTGTAAATCCCGAGTTTTTTTCAATTTACTTGATATTTGAATGTGAAATTCCACCGAATGTCGCTGTCGACTGTTAATTCTGTTTTACGGTACATTCCTGTACATGCAAATTAATTTTATCTAAATTGATCCTAATAATTTAAAATCCATCTTTCTTCTTTGTCTTGTCCTTGCTTAGGATCTTTTCATTAAAATTTTCCAAGTCAATGATAATATTGCTGTATACCATAATTGAAGCTAAAAGTACGACCATTGAACGGAATTTTTCGTACTATTTGAAAGTTACTTCCACTCGACAAATTACATAATAATCTTTTTTGCAGTCCTGCAAGTCTTTATTTATTACTCTATTTCCAAATGTCTTTTTACCTATGAGTTTCTCCAGCAGAAATTACAGCTACCTTCGCGGTACATTATTTAAAGGTTAGGAAAGGCCAAATCAACGTCCTCAATTTTACATTGAGATGAGTTTGTAGTCGATATACCGTAAAAGAACTAATCGTTATGAAGTGAAATTACTTTTGTTTCTCCACGTATCTCAACATCAAGAAACGACTTGGAAATACAATCAAACTTTTGTTTATATATTATATTGAAGTATATTTATATATAGAAATCTAAGAACCCCATGAAGTGCTTTTTACCTTTTCAGTACACCCTTAGATTAACGGCGTAAAAATGATTATATGGAAGAACTAAAAGGAATATACATTATTAAAATAAAGTAGGCAAATAAAAACCGATTATTCAAATTTTAGAAATTGACTGAAAAAAGCAACAGGAGGGAATAAAGACGTTCAAAATGCACGAGAAGGCGTAGCCTTGATCCCAAAGTTAAAAGAGAAAAACGATAAACAGCGAAATTACTAGTCCTGGAAACAAGGTACCAATTTCCGGGTAGGTATTAGTTTAGTGGTTAGAAAACCTGCCCTTTAAGTGGGGTCCCAGTGATGTCATTATTTCATTTTCTCGTTAAAAATGAAAGAAAGCTATTGTATGGATGTGGTAGGTGGTAGATGAAGGCAGTTCTTATGAATCAAAGCATCACTCTCCTTGTAATAGGAGCCCGCGTACGAAGCACGTTTTCCAAAAGACTGCCGGAGCCCCACTTCCTTTGTTTTCTCCGGGAAGTTCCTCCTCAACTCTTTGTTTATCTCCTTCTCACACTCTCCAACCCGATTTCATTCATAAAACGAGACCGACAACAGAAAATCCCCTTTGCCTTAATCGAGAACATTTTCCCAAACTCGTCTCACGGGGTGGGAAACATCTCACACATCACAACACCAGCGTCCGTCCATAAAGGAATCCTTCCTCGGATTGGTCGTCCATTATGATTCGTGCTTGTTTTAATTCAGCTTCCGGAGTCGGTGGTGGAAGCAGAAGGTGCTTGCGGTGGCATCGAGGACCGTTCAATGGATCCGTCAATGAAGGGGGCAGCTTCCGCGGGCGAGGGTGAGACCCTCGCGGGGAGGAAAGAGTGAACTCCGCCGCCTCTACCCCCGTTGAAGGTCGAGGTCGTATCCATCAAGACCCCGTCAATTGACACGCATCCGGTTTCCTAGGGTTTTGTTTATAACTCGGAAATATTTCAGCCCTCAATGGAGTTAAGGGAGGAGGGATTTCTATCGCTAGGAAAGAGTACTAAAAGGGGAGATTTCATGAAGAGAATGAGCTGGTTCCTTTTTAGGGGAAAAAATCTCGAGCGATTGTTTTTGGGGAAGGGTTCGGCGTGGTCTCTTCCTAGTGGGGCCATTTGTTTTCTTTCAAGGAGGATTGCTTGAGTTTTTTGTGGGGTTTTCAGTGCGGGTGTTTTAAGGCGATAGAGTGTGAAGCTCGAAGTGAGAAGTTTTCGGTGTTGAGAAAAGCAATGCGGTCTTTATAGTAGATAAAGTATTAATCGGTTTGATGAAGTCAGGGTTTTGACCGGAAAAATAAAGAATTTTGATGCGAGTCCCGCAACAAAGAGATCGTGAATTATATTAATTTTAATTGATACGAGTAGCAATTTTTTATGCAAATTTAGTGTTCAGTTATCGTCTTCTCGTGGTATCTTCACGCTCAGCTGAGTTTTTTTTAGTGGGGTTTTGAAGTCTTTCCGAAATTATCTCATTGTTCTCAATGTTCTTCTTAATTTCCAGAATTATATGAAGAATTTAGAACGCATAAATATTTAAACAGCACTTTAACTATACCTCTCGATACCTCTATGGTTCATTTGTATGTTAATAAGTTAGTTTTTTAATTTTTAGCGGTTATTAATTGTTTTTTTGGATTTTTTATTATTGCAAGTTATCTCGCCATCACCCTACGATATTCTTTTTCATAAAATTTTCGATTTTAACTTGAAGTATAAAATAATACTTTGCCTCTGAATTTCCAGAAAAAATCCTAGTAACTATGGAGGTAAAACAATCTGAGATGCTATGTTTTAGCAAAATTAATTCCCTTAGATGAAAAGGTTGGAAAACACTGCTTTATGTTAGATCAAAATCAAAAGTTAGAATTAGAGCAAGTATACTATATACGTCTATATATATATACGTCTATAGACGGAGGGTTACCATAAAAAAATTTGAAGTCAACTCTACTATAATTTAGGATAACATCACTATTTAACTGTATGATAAATTAGTTGAAATAAAAATAATATATGTCCACGAATTATATAGGTATTTGTACTTACTACTTACTTACTAGCTAAATTTAGTTTTTTTACCAGTTATCATGGTGTTCCACGATGTTCATCCTTCTCATATTAATTGCAGCTAATTGTAACGTATTGAATTTCAGTACTTACACATTAGCAGCAGTGCAGCATTCTGAAATGTGAAAGTCATTTTCTACTTCCTGCATAAACTCTTGCGCCCGCTAAGTGCCGAATTTGGATGGATATTTTATTTGTTGAAATTCACACCAAATTAGTCCATCCTTTAAATTACATTAACGGTATAGCTGGTGACAGCAATCATGTATTCAATAGAAGATTATTCAAATCTCAAACAGTAGGAGAAGAACAAGGAATTTAGGAAGAGGGTGTTAAGAAGGACTCTGGGACTGATTTATGGGTTCCTTTTCTTTTGTGCGTGCGCCGCCTCGTTTTTCAGTGCTCCGTGAATCACTATGAGAAATTCAAATAGTTTACGGAATGTACAGATTATGAAAATTGTAACAGTAAAGTAATGTAATTAACGATTCAAAAACACTCCGTTTTATTGACCATTACTGAAAACAACCTTTGTAAATAATATTCAAAACTTACCGATGTTTTACTTTTGGGACTGATAGACACTTGTATTTGTAAAATAGTGATATAAAATAAACGTCATGATATATAACTTTCTAGGAAATTATTTTGAAAACTCACAGGATAGCTGTGAGGAATGATTATGTTTCCAAATGCACATATGTTTATTTGACTCCTTTTCGTTATTAAATTGATAAATGTATTGGATTGAAGGTATACATTAAGTGGAGTAAATTGATTGACTCATTTATCGGGTTATTCATTACAATTAGACTGAAAATTTGTTTCGTTTTCGAAGAACGTTTTATCATCGAAAACAATTCTGCTGAAAATCTCGTACAGGAACCGAATTGAGTCAATAAGTATTTGAAAAATTTTACACCGTAATTTATACGACAAAATACGCGACAAATTCATTCTTACTCTTTGTAAATACGGCGTTCTAATTGTATGCCAAGCGTCAAGGAGATTCCGCGAGATTTCATAGCGAAAACGATTTTAATGATCTCCCTTTCCAAATAATATAAGTTGCGCAAATATAACAGCTAATAATCACTTATTAGCGTAACATATACTATCACAGTTGGTTTGATTTTTTCATAGCTTCTTTCAACGCCATTTGGTGGTTCGCAGGGTATCAATACAAATGTAAAGTCAATTCATGAAGCGCAGTGTGTTTCGCGGGTCTCCGGGCGAGAGAGTTGCCACGGAGCCCCGCTTAAGATAAAAAACATTTCTAACTTAATTATTTATTACGAAATATATATTATGATACATAGAAATTGTATAAAGCATGTAAAATATTTGTCAGTAATACATTTCTAATACGAATGGAAATTGATTTAAACTATTTAAGTAGGTTACAGTTTTAGACATATATGAAGAAAAATAAATAAAAGGAACGTCGCAATTTAAATATTTATTTTTTACAAGAAAATTTGTCAATAATTTTGATTTTCAATCTCATCAACTTCTTCGATTTCGTTTGACAAAAGACCATTCGAATTTTCCTCATATTTCATGGGCCCTTTTAACCTTAGGGCAGAGTTCCCTTGTCTTACTAACTAATTGACTGTTGCGAGGTAAATTTTTAATAGATATTCTCAAAGGCTCCAACACCCAGAGGCGAAGAGCTACCGTACAGTACTTAGCTTCCCATGCCGCCCAATCAGAAGGCTCTAGTAAGTCGAAATTCATTGCAGACTTACATCATCCTCATTTTTTAGAACAAGTACATTTTGTTTGCCATATTCTCCTTATTTTCAAATGTAAGATGTAAGAAAATCATAGATAGTCGCTTGGTTTGGAAAGACTTTAGCTTTCAAGTATTTATTTCGTATGTTACCTCTTCTGATAATATAAGACGGTTCCACAGAGTCGAAAAAAGCAAATTACCCTCCGCATTTATTAAAATTGTACATTTAATTCATCATAAGCTTAAATTTCATGTATTTCTTCCATATATAACCCCTGTTTCTTTATAATATTAGACGCTCACTCCGAATCGAAGGAAGCAACTGACCCTCCGCATTTATTAAAAGTTGTACATTTAATTCATCACACGCAGTGGTAATTTACAGCCAAAACAAGCGTTGATAAAACCCAGGAAAAAAATAAGGGGAAAATATATTGCGGTCATTAAAAAAATACATTTCTAATACAAAACCCCGGCAGTCCTTGTTAAGGGAGAGAGGGCGTCGCGTAGGCAACACGTGAGTGGAGGAAAAAAACAATGGTGTGGAAGATTTAATTATCACCGCCAACATCTCTCTTAACGCCCACTCCAAGCTCCCGTGAATGATTTTTTCCATCCCTCTCCGGGAAAAAAAAACCAGCGGCACACTCGAAACTTCCCGCGTGAACCGCAAGAGGGCAGGGTTTTTTCGCCCCGGAGGCCATTAAGGAACGAGAGGGTGGAGCGAGCTATTAGTGGTTGGTGGGTATGTAATAAGTGGGCGGGAGGTGTGCTGAAGGAGGCAGATGGGTTGAAAAAAGGGTCTGCCGGGAAGGAAGCGTTTGTGTTATAGCAGAGGAAAAGGGGTCGGACGGGACCCCTTATCGCGGTAAATATTGGAGATAGACGAGTTTAAAAAATATTTAGGTCAGGCTTAAGGAGGGTGGTTTACTAATCCGAGCGGCTTTCTTTTTTCGTAAATTATTTTTATTGCTGTAGAAGGTTTAAGGCCATGTGACAACATGATAGGAAAAGTTCCTAGAAGAAATTGACATGAAAAAATTCAGACGGGTTCCAGCTTTGCTCTTCCAAATGCCTGTTGGTTGTTCTAATCAATTGAGCTATCTAAAATCGCAATTTGGAGAACCAGATTCGAATCCCGGTCACGTCAGACTTTTTATGCCTGCTTCTCCGTGGGATTTTTCGTTGGCGCCCGCCTTTAGTTATTTATGTATTTAAAAATTCAAATACAGTGTTGGCACCATTTTATAATGAATACAAACAGAAAATATAACACATACAATGTAAAAATACATGATTGCATTAAATAAAAATAGAAGCCAATCAATGCACAAAATATAATCTAAGCAGGAAATTATTTTCAAAAAGTTGAGAAAGATACGTGCAAACACATCTTTTATCCTTTTGTCGCGACAGAAAATTTTCATGGGCTACTATCGAAGATTGCTCCTCTTGGGAGGCACTCGATACATTCGATGAAAATGCATCAGAAAATGTTCTACTTACATATTTAAGAGTGCTTCCTCAAGCTACATTCTCATCACATTTCTTGTCATCAAAAGTTGCTCTTTGTTTGTAAATAATGATCTCATGTGCAAGAAATCAGTTTGACTGTATCTCATTTTGATAGTGGACATAATCTTTTACAAATTATAGAAAAATTATATGGATGAGAAAGTTTCAAATTAGGAGTTTGATTGATTAAATTATTTCCTTGTAACTTTTAAAATTAATATTTTCCAAATGTAAGGTAATTAACCAACTTTTATCGGACGTTGCTTCGATGAGAGATAAATAAATTCAGTCTTCCATCATCTGGTGCATGAAATTCGAAGCGATTCTTACATGGAAAGGTCAGAAATGCGAACTCAACTGCTACGAACGTATGAAGAGAAGTTTTGGTTACGTGGATCAAAAAGAGAGTCATGAATACACAGTTATCCATTTTGGTAATGTATATCAAGGAAGTAAACCAGTCCTTGATCTTATCTATAATGTGCTTAGGAAATGCTATTAAAATAAAGTGAAAATGTTTAATAACATTATTGCGGGAATCCCAGATTCACACTTTCCATCCCACTAGTAGATTATCTTCCTTCAAAGAGCGCATACGAAGCGTAACAGGAAAGATAAGTCGGATGCTAAGGTTAGCCAGTAGAATTCTGAAGGGATGTTCATCTAGAGTAAAAGAATTAGCGTAATTTTCTCTGATTCGACCTCTACTTGAGTATTGCTTTGCGATTTGGGATCCTCACGAAGTAAGATTAATTTCCGATCTTGAGATGCTTCAACGTAGAGCACCAAGGTTCGTCAAGGGAAATTTCAGATTTGACAGCAGTGTTTTGGCTATGATAGAATCCCTCGGATGGAACTCTCTTAGTGATGGAAGACTTGAGTAACGACGGAGGCTTTTTGATAAATTATCAACACCGATATCGGGGAGGAGATAGCTGATATTGTTATCCCAGTTATAAACTTACGCGATCTTCGGGAGAAAACAAAAAAGCGATACAGGGAAGTAGTTGTCAGGACAGATAGTTACTTTTCTTCGTTTCTCCCGTAAAGTATTAGAGAAGCTCTACAGGTTAGATAGAGGTTTCGGTGTTTTACACCCCCTTCCACGCGCCACTGGCGGATTGCAGGGTTTAAGTGTAAATGTAAATCTTTCGTCTTCGGTGAAAGCAATCCCGGGTTCGATTACCGGTGGGAGCGTGCCTAAGCTGTTGAAGCTCTTTTAGCAATACTACTATAATTATTGGGAGAGTTTATATACCACCACGATGAATAAGTCCGATCAAGGTATGAGAGTTTGTTCCCATAACTTATATCTAATTATAAGGATCGCGTAAAACCGAGACAAAACATTTCAACAGCGCTCGGCATTGAATCTTTCGCGGAAGTCGTTAACGAACGTTTAATCCTTAATGCCCCCGACTTTCTTTCTCAAGCGATGACTTTTAGCGCATCCTCCGAATTTACGGCGCCCTTTATGCCTTATGACAAGAACGGCGACCCTCAAGGCTCCGTTTGAAATTTACGTCCACCTTTTTCGGGCTGTTGTGATCTTCCTCCGCAGCTGAAGGGCCGCAGAAGTCTCGGCGGCGTGCTCTCGCAAAAAGATGGGAAATAATAAGAGGCTCGTAAAAAAATTCCTGCTGAGGTGTTTACGGAATTCTTTAAACCTCCGGATGTTGCGGGACGTTTGCTTCTCTCAGTGTCCGCGTGCTTGGCAACACTGGCTCCGTACACATGCCATTCGAGAAAGGATTCGAACGTTCGGACGTTTACGATTTTCCCTTTGCCTTCTATACAGCGCTCTTATTTCTCCGTTCTCGGATACGTCTCCACTAAGACTGACCCATTCAAAGGATGGCAGGCCCGTTTCAGAGAAACTGTAACGAGTTGAGTCTTCTCTATACACGCGTCCATAAGGATTTTGCCAGGGTTGGAAGTTTAGAGTTTGCTCAAGTCCGTGAATGGTTTTCCGCTGGGAAACGAGCAGGTATTTTCAGTACTCGCGTAATTTTATAGGCGATAAAAGTTTGGAATGAGTGGTTCACGGCGATTGTCACAACGGACAGCTTTTCCTTTGTCGTTTGCAGAACGGAAGTGGGTCGTTAATTCTAAAGAGTATTGATTTTTCTGTGGAGGAAATGCTTGAGTTTAGGACTACATCCTGAGGCTTAAATTATCGTCACTTTTGAGATCTCTATTTCTCAGGAATTCTAGTTGGTACAGTGTTGGTGGAAAAGAAGTGAAACGTACTGGAGCCATGTTCAGTATCGTCACCCAAGGATTATGTAGTTATTTCAAATTCAGAATTTTGTTTTCAAAAGCTGTTAGTTTCTCAGGCCCAACCATCGTCCTCGTAAAGAGAACTGGTATTTCAACTTTGACACTTCGAATGAAGGAAAAGTCAAAAACTAAATCTAAAATTAATGCTGAATGCTTCTGCATTACGTTGCAATTATGTACAATATGATTATTTTACCTAATGAGTTCATGTATGTACACTAAAATTCCGTGTTGACTTACATGTGCTTCTTGTTTATCCCAAATTATATCCTTATCTTCTACCTTTTCCTTTTGTCTTCTCTCATTTAGCGATTCTGCTTGTCTCGATCATTTTATTTTATCGATTAATAACCTTATCTCTCCAACCATTTCTAGCACTCACTTCTTTTTTAGTAATCCCTCTTACTTTTTAATTCTCTATATACAATATTAATACGTGAAATATTGAGATGTCTTTTCCATTAAACTCTGACCTGATTTTCCATTAAACTCTGACCTAAAAATATTTAACATTATTTAAATAAAATACACCAGACTTTGGATTATCATTCCTTGATATATTTATCAAGACATAACGTCATCAACTTCTAATTCCTGGAATCCCTTTTGGCTATTACTGTCCTTCCAAACTACTTTCAAGTATTTATTTGCATAAAGTTATTGAGCATACTGAGACGTGGGCATATAGATTTCCAGTTTTTCCCATTAAGAAATGATCCTCATTTTGAAGCCATAACGGCTGTAAAACTTCCCTACGTATATTCGTTATCAAATTTGAAAGATAATTAATTTCAGTCATAGATTCAAAAATATATCCTGCGAATCTTGCCTTGGTCATTTTGATCAGTTTTTATTAAAAAGGACTCGAATAAATTAATAATTATAAATTGATATTGAACAAATCCCTTCAATAATCTACCGATTTCAGACACTCCACTTACTGTTCTTAATTCCTGTGAGGTAAATTCGGATTTGATTTTTATATTTTATAAACTCTTCAGTGTAAACCTATCCCTTATACTCTCCGACGAATTTCTGACAATTTAATTAAAAATGTGACAATTTAAGAGGCAATGTCACACACAGTATTTTTTTAGTTTTATCAGATGATGATCGGACTTATGAGCGAAAGAGCTCAAGAGAAAATATTCATTTACTTTGAGGCAAATTAATCATGAATTTTTCAAGGAAGCCATTAAGAGTCCCTTTAGACTTTATTGCTACAAAAACTTTTGTTGGTAAAATACGGACAGGGTGTTGTTTGGTATCCAAATCAATTTTCCTCTCGATATTTCGAGATGGCGTAGCAACTATGCTTCTTCTCCCGTGGTCTATAGGACACACTTCATGTGAACGCAAATAAAGCAAATGTTTCATGTCAGTCTACCTTAGGGACGGCCAGAAAATTTTTCTTTCGTTTTAAACTTTTGAATTTGTTTTCGAGCATTAATATTTGTTAAATTTTCTGTTAGCAAAGAACTCCTTGATCTTATCCCGCGAAATAACATTTTAGTTGTAAATGGTACTGACCAACTGGTCAATACACGTCTCCAAAATTGCTTGCGATTAATGAAAATTAATTTCATGATCGCAAAGTCATCGGTTTTCCCAAACTTATTTGTGGGGTTAAAAACTAGCTGCAACTTTCGACCATATCCAAAAAGTTTATTTTGTGATGTTAAAATTAATATAATAATAATCAATAAAAACGAGGATAAATACTGGACAGTTACAAGAGGTACTGGCCTGGTAATTTTCTCTGTAGGATAGGAAATGTAGAAAAGTCTTACATTCGAAAAGATTGTGAACGCTTTTCAACTGCGAGTTGAGGGAGATAAGTTTCGATAAAAAATCCCTAGCAAATAGAACTTACTAATTATTATTGATATATTTATTACTGCTATCCATACTTATTACTGAACTCACAATAAGAGTGGGCGTAACAGTCCATTGCTTCTGGGCGGCCGTTAGTCGGAAGCAGGGGCATTCAGTCCAAGATAAACGTCGAGATAAAGAGTCAGAGATGCGAAAAGCGTGGGAGAGAAGGAAATCGGGATGCTCTCCCAGCATGCGGGAGAAAATGCAGCGTGGGAGTCACGAAATCAGTGAAATCCTGTCAGGTCGAAAGAGGGAAAGATGGATGGTTGGGAGGCCCTCGTAATCGGTGTGGCGGGAGGTCAACGAGGCAAAAAGAGATGACCCGCACCAGAAGCGAGACAAACATCACCGACGAATAAGTGCCTCCCTCTTCCGAAAAAGCGGCAAAAGTGTCCCATAACGACGTTCTCCACTCCAAAGGCCACCGGCTCCTTCACCGGTAGCGCGAATCGCTCTCCGCCTCGCCCATTTCTTTTGTTTCCGGATGCGCAACGGGTGCACGCATCGAAGGCCTCAGAACGTGAGGAAGACGTCCGTCCTAATGGTTAGCGTTCGCCGAAAAAGACGACGCGGCGTGGAGAATCGGGGATTTGTAGTCGCGGTCGTCGGGGACTTTGAGTGACGGGCGAGGGCTCTTTTGCGGGAGCGGTGAACCGCACGCACGGGGATGGGAAGTGAGTCAGTTGGGAGCGGTCAGTGCGCCGGGAAAGGACGTAAAAACTTATGAATAATAATGATCGGGGCTGAGGGGAGTATCAGTGGTGCGGGGGATTTCCTCTTTATCTGCTGAATTGACTCAAAGTTGGAGTTCTGGTCGGGTCAGTTTTACCCTCAATTAGGAAGAAACGTTTTCCTTTGTGGTGGTTTAATGTATCCCCCGGCGGATCTGGAAAATTTCCAAAGGGGCGATCACACGCGAATTATTCGATCCTGGGAGAGGTACTCGAGGTTTGCCAGATTATTAATGGCTCTTCAGTTACATTGAAATAAAAGCATGAATAATGGTCGATGCTGAGGCGTAATGCCCATGTCATATATTATATATTCAATTCATATTAAGTGCCCTAGGTTCTTAGAAACAAACATGTTAAGAATAATATAATGTGATATATTTCTAGCAAAAATTATTGAAAAAAGTAGTAGGAATATTTGTATTAACTACCTTAGCCAGTGATACCGTACTGTAGCCAACGTGATATATTTTTCGACAAGAACTATCGAAGAAAAGTAAGAGCAAGAATATGATGTTTGATGATGAATTAAAAATGTTTGTAGCTGCCACCTGACTTCTGTCAAATTGTAAAATGTCAATGGAAACATTATTTTCTATCAAGATCGCTTCACTGTTTATATAAATTATTTAAATTAACTATAATAGATGACAAATATAAGGTTATATAAGAAAGAATTTTAGACATGTGAATCCAGGAATTTTTTATTTATTTAAATTTTACTACTGATTTTTAATTTTCTTCATTGATCAACGAGAACTGAAAAATATGTCATCAGCAGACATGAAGGTCTAAATGTATTAGCTTTTCCATTGAGTCATTCGTCAGAGGTGATGCTCCGAATGAAGCTTTTAAGAAATTGTAAGGTGTAAAAACTATATTTTAAATAGCCTCTAATGGGGTTGAACACCCAACATCCATCCTGTCAATTGAGTTACAAAAACACTCGAGAACAAATTGAAATGCAACAATAAGCTAGGTTTGAAAGCTAACAATTCGATTTTGTATATGAAATGTAATCAAAGAAGGACTCGCAATCAAGAGTTTGGAGGGTATCCATCTATAACCATTGAGTGCATGCTGCCCTTATATACTTAAGTAGATGCATGGGCAGTGTGAGAAATTAAGCAATAACACAAAGTTAATGATGGTGTTGGTCGTCAAGGTAGTAGCGTTTGAGGACTAAAGGTGCTTAGATAATATTTTCAATATTAAATCAAAGTTAATCAAGTTATACACAGTTTGGGACCACAAAAGTAGAATTTTTGATAATTTACGTGTGATGATTGATGTGATCTCTTGCTGGAACCATTATTTTTTCCCATTAATATTAACAAAATATCTACAAGCATCAAAAGGGATTTTCCATAAATTTTAAAGTGGTCTTCGCAGTGAGAATCTAGGAATAAAAAGTAAAAGGAAAAAGCCGCATAGAGATAGAGTAACAGAAATAAATTTACAGAAAAAAGGGAATGTTTGTTGCGATATTTATCGTATTAGAAATATTCATAATAATTATAATTAGTCTTTATTCTGGTGATGTTGAGATCTAAAGTCTCTTCTTCCATCTAATTTCTTCTTCTACCCATAAAAAATGTCCCCGATCGGGCTAGAACCGAGGACCTACTGCGTGTAAATCAGACGTGATAACTACTACACTACGAGAACTTTTTGTTTTAAGCCTTAAACTAACATTAGAAAGCAATAGGGGAGAGAGAACATCTGCCGCAAAAAAATGCAAAATTATTATTATATTATTTTTATTCAATTTCAATTCTTTTGTGTGGGGAGAATATGTATCTAGTGATAAGTTAGTGGCATTTTGAATGGAGATTTAATAATGTGCTTAGTTTTAAAATTGTGCAGCCTGAAACGCGTCCTGGACGTGTGTTAAATTAAATTTATTATGATTAAAGTGATTACATGTGCATATTTCATATATTTGTTGTTTATAAACGAAGTTCACAGGCGAATAATTAATCAACGATCGACCAAAAGCTTGAAATTTATCACCACATTCACCTCTGATATCATCGTGCTCTGTCACTTGAAACATCATGTTTCTCGTCACAGATTTCGACATTAATTTAGTTCTCCGATCCTATTAAGCGAAGGTCGTAATTTCACGTGCTTAATGAAACCAATGCCATAAAAATGAAATTATCGGTGATAGATGAATTATTGTGATAAGAAAATAGATAAACTTCATTTTAAAGAAGATTATATGGGGAAGCACCGGAACGTATTTATACTATCTGAGGCCTGAAGTGCAAATATCAGATTGAGAATCCGATAAGGAGTTGTCATAGATAATAGCCATTTATTTATGCAGCTCATAGAATAAAATCCACAATAAAACTAGTCTCTTCTTTACGGTATGAATAAAGATATTCTTGGTCTGAGAGATGAAAGTTATCAGTTATCAGATTATAGTGATTAAAATTTTATTTAAAAGTTATGCAATATATAGGGTAATCGAGTAATTATAAACTTTGAGTCTCATGGAAATAATTTAAAGACATAATTTTAATTTACAATTCAAAAGAAAGGTGTTTGTTTAGCAAGAGATAGATTCAACACCAAGCATTTTTCTCATGAATAGGAAGGCAATAAACGGACATGAGCAACCCGTAAACGAAATGGGAATATTTTATGAATCATTGGATTTCTCTCCTTTGAACTTGAATCTTATAAAATTAATAAAATGCATGGTACAGCAGGTTAAATTATATTACAATTGAAGATATACTTCTGCAGGAACGGACGTTAATAATGGATTTATATACATTTTTACGTATTTATTTGTAAACTATTTTTCAAATATAACAGTGTATTAGATTTTGAAATACTAAAGTATGATTTGATAGGGTTATTCAAAAAGATTGTATTTGAGTAAAGTATAGTAGCGAAAAGCAAACAATTTTTGCTAGTAATAGCCTTGCGTGAAAACAATCAACTCTGAAGTTATTTATGTGTGAATTAGAAGAAATCGAGTGGACAATCCAGGCCAGGATTTTGTAAGAAGATTTGTGTTACAAAACATAAATCTATGCCCAAAAGGTTTAAAGTTGCCTTGAAAATGAAAAAAAGAATATCCTTTCTCTTCGAGATTGCATCAATATTGATAGTGGTGACTGTTAACATTGTGCAGGGTTTATCATTTAGCCCCCGGATACTGCTCTATTGGCCGATAGAAAACGACTACGGCCCCTCCCCTTTCACAGGCATGGACGTCAAACCTATGTTCTTCCAAAGACGTCTCCCAGGATATATCTCTATCGCCTTTCGAATGGAAATGAAAGATGAGCGAACTCCATCCCTTTGCACTTGCACCGACAGTTCAAAGAAGTCCTTCTTGCGCTCTGCACTTAAAAGCTTCCGTTTTCTGAAGGAATACAGGAGATTTCGGGAACGCAGCAGGTCGTCGGTAAAAAAAATGTCCTTTCTCTCCCACTCTGCCCCGAAAGTCACTTGTCCACTTCCTCGTCGATTTTCCGCCCTAAAACGGTAAGGAAGTGTAACTGTATCGGAGTTGAGGAAGAATCGAGAGCGGTGCGCCTTGCACAGTAGCTTCCTCCCAATCCTCCGGTGGTTTCGCGGTATCCCCAGAGCACATGAGGGCAGATAATTAGGCGTTTATAATTGCTCCCGAAAGGTTTCCTATATGTCACCCAATCATCCCCATGACGACCTCTCTTTCTCTCCCCGTTTCCCGGGAAACCCACCCATGGACTACCGTCCTACGCAGAGGGGAATGAATCGATTCGCTCTGGTCTTCGCGGGGAATCAGGCTCCTTGAAGTTGAGGAAGTTCCTATAAGGATGGCGAGGGAATTGTGTAAGATTCCACGGTCGGTTTCGGAAGACAAAGGGTCAAAAGGAGCTCCGGAAGACAATGGGATGGGTCGGGAGGCCTTCTGGGGTGGGAGGGTCGGGCACATTTGACGGGCAATAAAACCATCAGCGGTGGTAATGTTTTTATGGCCGCAGACAATCGGCCACGTGTTGGAGCTTCTGGGCTTCCTCGGGCCGGTCTTTTTTCTCCGACTTCTGCCACTGTTCTACATATTCGGGCTCATCAGTTCTAGGAAGGGACGGGAGGAAGCGGGTAAGGACCGTGGTAAAGGTGCCTTTCGGGGTGGTTTCGCGGAAAACTGCCTTCCTTTTCTCGTTTGGATTTCGGGCGACCTTTGTTCCAGGGTGTGCGAGGATGAGTTCTTTGGTTGGAGGGATTCCGGGAAGGAATTCGAGAATATCCATCGATCACGGCGAGGAGTTCAAAGGCGTCAGAGGATATTGTAATTCCGCTTGCTCGAACAAGGATATTTAGCGACGCAAGTTTTGAAGTGTGGACCAAATCGCGTCCGTCTGATGGCAAATTAGGGAGGTTCGAGGAGGATTTATTTGAAGGTTTTGCCGTTTCCTGTTTCTTCAAACATGGAAGTGGGCGTTGTAGGAACGGCTTTAAGTTCAAATATTAGTTCGTTGTTGGGAATGAGTGGTGTATTGTAGGAAATCTTTGACACAACGAACACCTTTTGCGTCTATAAATATTTCAGGTTTCCAAATAAATAATGAAAATATTTTGAGTTATTATTCTCATCAGTTAGTAATATTTTTACAACAACAATCAGTTAGTAATATTTTTACAACAATTTAGTTAATATTTTTACCGGATTCTAAACTCAGAACCACATATTCTCTTGGACTGTTATCAGACCTCATCTTTCGTTTAAAAAATCTTAATTAGATAGTAATTCCCAAATTTTGCCTTCAATTTGGCCGTTTCGTATTCTTTACGTAGGAATATTTTGACTTATTCATTGTGAATAAACTAAAAACTTCTTTTGATCATAGCTTTATCTTCGCTTCTCTCAAATCGGAATTTATTTAACTATCTCAAAATTCCTTACTATCACCGATGATATTCATGATTTGTCAAGTGTAAATAGAAATCGACCGCTAAATTTTCTGAGGAGAAAATTTTAATTATTCTTGAAGAATGAAAAGGAGACTGAACTTTGTAATTAAATTCTTTGCAAATATTATTTTCATCCACTTCGTCATCATTTCATTCCTCATGATGAAATTCCGCAATATATAGCGTCTTTCTTTGTTAATTACTCGTTATAATCTCAGATTAATTTTACCCTTTCAAGATCAGTATAGAGGATTAATTATGCAGCATTTAAACTAAAGTAGGCACACTGGTTGAATCGAAATTCTTATCGAAGGAGGTATTTGTTTTACTCGCGAAGTAACTTCCAAAAAATATATTCCTGGTCATTTATGGATTCCCTAACGAGAAATTACACTAATAGTCGGCAGTTAAGGTTGAATACATAATTTTTGAAATTATTTTACTTATAATTGAATACTGTGTTAAATTTACTTATTTAACGTCAATAAGAAACGTAATTATTCGTGGAATTTGATTTAGTATTTAGGGGCTATCAGTTTCCCTAAATATTTGCGTTGATTAGTTGAGAATGTTAAAGCAATATAATGTTGTTTCTACATTCTAAACTAAAAAAGAAAATATTTAGGGAAAATGATAGTTTCTAAATACTATACTTTCAATTGACCTTATTCCGATAATGAAATTGATATTCGAGAGAAATATAATTACTGAAATTATACAGTTCACATTTATTCACAATGAATTTTATTACGTCCAGTTTCACAAGAATACTTGAATCTCCATGTATCTTCTTCAATCTCTATCTTCAGGTATCTGACATCAGGTCAACTTGCGTCTTCAGGTACCTTGCATAAGCTTGCATTTTAATATACACGGTAACAACTAAAATTGGTATTTAATCACAGTTCATCGATGATTAACCGAGTTATAATTTCCGTGTATGCACAAATCTATGCTAATAAATTATAAATATGCATCTATTTTCTACCCTTTTTACGCATTTTCCTTGTTATATTATAATATCCATTGTTTTTCACTAAATATCGCCGCTTTTCATTGTCTGAGAACGTATCTCTGCTTCAAAAGGAGGTCAATCACTCCTTTGTTTGACTCCGACCTTCATGGATGCTTCCACCACTTAGCATTAACAAGCTGTCTACTTGCACCCCCGAAGAATAAAAAGAGAAAGCAAACATATCGGAAGTTGCATGCTAATGGTGCATAATGTTAAAAGCCGACTTTGAAAAAAAGGTCAATAGAAGGCATGTGCGCCCTCGATGCGCACGTCGGTAAGGATGGAATAACTCATGTAACGCTTTCTTACACGACTGCCTTCGTCCATGGAAAAAAGACTACGTTTCAGGTTTCAAAACCATTCATAGCAAATTAGGTCGTGCTCTAATTTTACATTCACCATCCCCCCCTTGGATCCACTCTGTTTGCATTGGTTCTTTTTCCTCCTCTTGCATCTCTCTGCTGTCAAGTCTTGACGAGGAGAGGCGCTAGTGGCAGCTGAAGTACGGGTTTGTGTTCTCAGTGGCTAACAGGAGCGCCCTGTTTCCGTAAAGCGCCGATCCTACGTGTTGCTCCGACTGTTTAAAAATTCAGAAATCAATTCCCGAGGCTAAGATAGAATCGCATGAACGTCGTAGAGAAATTGAGAGATTAGTACTTAAGTGTAGTTCTACGCTGACCATTAGTTGAGGATTACCATCACGAATGTCCCTCCGTTTCGAACAATTATTTAAGAAAGGTGATTCCTACAGTTAGCATCTCAGCAGAGTCTTTAGACCATGCAATAAATTTTTCTATAGTTTTTTTGGGAATCATCTATCTAATAAAGAGCTAACCAAGACTATTTTATTCTTCGTGGATATCTGATAAGTAATCTACGGCAAATGACATCGATTGTGGCAATTTTTGCGAAAAGGAGATCCATATCAAAGCATTGTAACTTTATTCTTACAACCCTTTGATCTATGGCAATTTTCTTATTTTCAATTCATGAAAATTAAGGAAAGTTGAAATTACGAATACTCTCAGTGCCCGTTGATTAAATTACTATACTAAGTGTTACTCGAAAAGATAGTTGTATAGCTAATATGTATTAAAGTTATTACTGTTCACCCTTGGATAATTATTTAAATTGCTTACTGCTTCTTTACTTAGATACTCTTTCCTCAAGATTCTTAATACTTCTCTCGAAGGACTTTTATTGTTTTCGCCGTACATTTTTCTTCTTCTCATAATTAAATCTGAAGGTACTCACAATTTTTCCATAATTTATTCGATCTTCTTTCGATTAAAATAATATTTCAATTGCATTTAATTACCATAATCGACGTATTAATGGGCTAAACAACAAACGCTGACTTTTTCTCAAAGTCAGTTCCTTATGATAATTTTAGATATTATCGAAATAATATAATCACGTAACGTATCACCCTAAGGGAAATAGTGGAGCAAATGAAACCGTTTCGGGTTGATATCCACAATTAAGGTGACAGAGTGATAAAACAATGAGGGAAACCAATCATTTTTTTATGAGTTATATTTTATACCAGTAATAAGTCACATTTATATTTCAAACGATGTAGAATTAATATCTTGCCAATGAAGCTTATATAAATGTTATTTTATTTGGATTGACTAGTTTTTCGTAAGAACTGCAGAACGCCTAATTATACATTGGTCAGTCAAGCGATAAAAGAAAAGCATGCATAATATTACGTCAACTTTTAATTCAAATATTTTAGTAAACATGGTTAAATAACGAAGCAAAATTCTACCAGAAATCCTTTAATGGAACCGGTTTCAAACTTACTAGTTCATTAAGCTAAAATATTTCAAACACTTTACGTGATTTTATTTAGTGTCTCTGAGGCGTCAACTTTAAAGAGATCAGTTAAGTTCAGAGAAATAGATAGAATTTCCCAACATTTATTTATCTGAACGTGGTTTCTTTTCCCCATATAGTTTCGGTCAGTTCTCATTCGTGACCATTCAGGTCCGTCAGAGTTTTCTCACGCAAAAAGCAAAACAGACTACGAAGCAGATCCTATCGCGTTCTTCATTATCGTTCTTCAAGTGTCATCTCGGACGGTCCAACAATTATCGCCGATAGGGTCCTCCCCTGACGATGCCCACCCTCTCTCTATCAACCCTAGGGTGCAGCCCCCCATGGGAGCACCAGCTGCCCTGCAGCACACCCCCTCGCGCTATATATTATTACGAAACCAACACCAAGTCCCACAGCACCAAAACCTACCCCCGCCGTTTTCCCACCCGACGCCCGCCATATGTTTTGAATTATAATGCGGAAACCTTAAACCAACGGGACACAGAAATCGCCGCGATTCTCCGATTTCCGTCACGTGACCGCTGTTGACCAATAGAAGGAGATGATTCCCCGACCGCGTCCGATGGGGAAAAAATCTGTGTGTGCCTAGCGAGCTCGGTTTCCCGATTTTAAGTGGGGATTCACGGATATGTGTATTCATTAGTCAGGCTGGTGACGCGGTACTCCGGAGTGCATATTGCCCGACGGGGAAAATTGCTTGTTGCGAGGGATAGCAGTGATGTTTTTTAGGAGCAGTGCGGCACAATCGGTTTTGATTTGTGGTTCCCTGGGAATGATAGCAGCGGTCTCGGATTCAACAGCGCTCTACTAGTACGGGGGCACGGGCAATATTGCATGCGTCAGCTTGTATAATAAACTCCCAGATGGATCAATCAGCTGTCGTTGTAATGAAGGGTAATTTTGAGAGGGTTTCCTGTTTACACAGCTTAAATGCGAGATTTTTTTAAACTATGTAGCGTTGGTAATCCATCATGAAATAAATTCCTGGTGTGCTCTAAAATTTACAATTGTTATTAACTGCCAATTAGTCATGGTGCTGAGTGTTTCATAAAGGAATTCGAAAATTTATTCCCGTCCCATATTTCAACGTATTTCCGAAAAGAGGGAAAACATTCTTTTATTTTTCCTTATCTTATACTATTGAACATACAACATAGCATGATGTTATTATGTGAAATAAAAGTTTTGGACCTTCTTCCATATATCTTAAAAATTAGAAACAATGTCACTTTTTAATAGGAATAATTTTCTAATGTAAGAGTGACTTTGTTTGTTTGCCTAAAATTATTTTTATAATTTGTGACGGATTGAATCGTCTTAAAGGGTAATATTCATTCAGAGAATTTCGAATTCATATTGTCATATTATTATAGAATAGCATGTCGCGAAATTTGAGTACATATTTCAGGGGGCATTGAGACATACTTCATGAAACGTCCTATGATAAAAACTACATTTATTTTGCCATAAATTACAGAAATACTATTAAATATTTCCCTAAGACTCGAACATGCACGCCCGCGAATAAAATTGGTCATACACCGAACATTCTCGAGAGAAACACCAAGTAGGTATATTCCTTCTATCAATTTTTCTACATATTTTTCAGGTTTTTAACTCACCCATCCTCGTTACGGGTGTTTTCCTGCAGTGGATCTTTGTTCATTATCTTTAAAATGAACACAGTTTTTTATTTGATCCTCAAAACCATTGTTTCTTTTCATATTTCCACTCTACTGCTACATTACTTGTCAAAATTCTGTGAATATTAGTTTTATATTTGTCTTTTATGTGTATCAGACAAGGGCTAAATGGAAGATGGCCCTTCTTAATCTCAAGTTTGTCCAATAATTACGCGTGCATTTTATTGTATCGTCTTTTTGTAAATTAAAACACTAATTCGATTATCACGTAAAAATTACTTCTTCTGTCGATTTCATTATCACATCGTACGAATTTCGTAGGAGTATTTTAACATCCTTTTCTGAATTCATTCTTATCTGCTATCCTTCATTAGTCCACTTAACATGCAAATGTACGAGTAATTGTTATCAGACACTTCCCTCAATTTAAAGCGAAGTGTTTTCAATTGGGCAGAGGAGAAGAATTTCCCTGCGTTATCTTCCCTAATAATCACGCCATATATTCCGTTAAGCCGGAAGCGTTGGACTAACAAATTGAAAAGGAAATAGGATATAAATGGGAATTTCAGCATTCAGGATATGAAAGGAGAGACACGTGTTTGCCCTTCCATCAACGAATTAATGGACGACGCTCTAATGCAGATGCGGGTCCGTCGGATTCGGCATGGGGGCCTCACTAGAACGGGAGTGCATCGCGCCTGAAATTTCAACCAATGAGCAATATTGTATCACGAAATGGTTAGAGCTATTCATTTTGCGATTGCGTACGAGAAATAAGAATGTCATTCTATTAGAAATTCCAGCCCAGGCTATAAAATTACATTAGTCGAAATCGAGAAAACAAGCAAGGTATTTTCATTTATGCAATCACGAGCTGGTTCAATATTGCTTGCCATGTAGATAAGTAATACAGACTATTATAATTCAATAATAATAATAATATATTTTTCCTAAATAATTCTTTGTTCATTAAGAATCAATTACGATCGAGTTGGAAAAAATTTTAATGACAATAGCATAACCATTTAGTTTAATATTTAAATAAGTTAAAAATTTAAGAAATACAAGTAATGCCAATTAACTGTTATGGTCCTCCTTTGTCAGTCAGTAAGCTCATTAGAAGGTAGCAGGTTATGTTACTTGAGCCTACGATAAACAAATACACAAATATTAAACATAAAATAATCTTATACTACATAAATAATCTTATACTATATTAAAACACATATGAAAATTAATTTCTATATCTCAATAATAATAACAATAATAATACTTTGTAAATAAATAAATGCTGCGGCGATTGCGCACCCAAGGTTGATAGGAGACCTTAACCAACTCAGGGTTTTACATGCAACTACTTCAGAACCTAATTCTCGAGAGATTGTAGTAGCACTTTACATTAGTGTGGCTGTGGATAGCTAATTATTCAGTATCACTAATGTCGCAGTAGTTTTAGTGTCAATAAAGTTATGAACAAAGCTCCGACTAAAGTTAATGGAAGTTACAGTTTTCTTTATCCTGTACCAAAAGACAAATGAAGAATTTTCCGTTACTCAATATTTGGTAGTAGGAACGCTCCATGCACAGCGAATAATAGTTTATTGAAATAAATTGAAATACATTGGCCTTCGCTTGGTGGAACTTCATTTTAACAAATAAGAAAAAATAAAATTCACTTTATTCCACAAATACAAAATTAAATTAGGGCTCAGCATAAGACTGGTTTCGACGTTATATCGTCATCTTCAAGTGTGAGAACAGTTGTAAGAAGTTGCGGGTTGAGGGAGGAAGGGAGTAGGAACGTCGAAACCTGTCGTGTGCTGTTCCCTTATTTCAATTTGTGTTTGTGAAATTACGTAATGTTTATTTTATCTCATTTGCTAATTTATTGAAATATTAAATTATACCCCTAAGAAAAATCGTATTTTTTCGTCATTACAACTATAAAGGAAGCAAAATCTATAAACACCAAGCACTCGACGGATGCCACTGGCTGACTTTTATTTCTGATGAATAATACCTAATTAGTTGGGTATATCATTAGTAGGATTTTCCATTTTATTTCCCACTTAGGATTAGTAAATGTTATTTTTTTATTCTTTTTTTATGTAAATTCATTCATTTATGTGTACGTAATTTACAAAATTTTATAATTGTCTTATTGTAATGTTATTTTTACTGTGTTTTCGCGGTTTTTTTTCACCCGCTTCTCTCTGGGTCTTTTCCTTCAATATGGGTGTTTTCTTTGTTAACCTTCAATTGCAAACATTTTTCAACTCTACTCTGTCTTTTAGTTTTAATTTATATGCGTAAAAATTATGCCGACATACTGGGTTTGGTGGAAAAGAGGCTCACATGAGCCTAATCTCGCCACTAAAGAGTCGAACTAAACTATATGGAAACGTCTTGCACACACAAATATGCATTCACCCCTGATACACTGGTCGATAATCTCTCCTCCAAAATAAAAGGCGTCTTCATCTTGCGACCTTCATTGTTTTCAGCCTCCCGTACATCCGTTGTGTCCCGACACCCATCCTGAGTCCATCATCATCCTTCGGGACGGACAAAATATCCATTCTCCCATTTCCGCCCCCCTCTGTTCCTTTCTCTCCCGTTTCTTCCCACTTAAACTCCCCTTCGCGTCTTCCCTTCCTCTCTCTCATTACCCAAGTCGTTATCTCTCCTCTCGTCTTCCACTCCTTATCTGCAGCATCCGATGGACCAATTTTCCTGATCACCCCATCGGGAAATTTCGGCGGAAGGAATCGGAACCCCCTCTCCTTCGCGAGGTGATTTATTGACCCAGTCGGTTCCGAGAAACAAGGACGCATTGCTTGCCGCCACTTGTAGGGCTCGGATACTAACATGGAAATGCGAGAAGAGGGATGTCTTTCCTTCTTTTCGGTGCAAATTGACCGTCTAATGAGCTGCTCTCCGCGGAACAGAGGTAATTGGCCTCCGGGATCGAGTTGCATCGGGTTTTTATCGTTCCGTGGCAACAGTTTACTCTTCCAACCAATGATTGTTTCTTCTGAGGAAATGACGATTCCAATAGAGGTTTCAGATGCGCGGTCGCCCCGTGGAAACATTTTCTCCCACTCCTTACTTTTGTTACTTGTTCGACTTGTATTTCACAGGGCTCCCGGATAGCCATGTGGGCAGCGCGTTCTGCTTTGTTGAAAGCGGTCCCGGGTTCGATTCCCGGTGGGAATCCACTTGCGAAATGACCTACGCTGTCGAAGCACTTTTAACAATACTGCTACTGCTTATATTTCATCCTTGGAAGTGAATGTAGTAACGTAACGCTAGAACAGCTTCACTCTGTTCTTTATCGCTAAACGTATGTAGCCAATATAATAATTGCCTCAAGTTTTCAATGAATCGTTCCTATGGTCTACAACAGTTATTTATTTGGGAAGGAGAAGAAATAGCTTAGTCTCAGTTCCACAGAAAATTTATTATAAGCGACCGGTTTCGACTAAGATCTAGTCATCTTCAGGAAATCTCGATCTTAGTCGAAACCGGTCGTTTATAATAAATTTTCTGAGGAACTGAGACTAAGCTATTTCTTCTCCTTCCTTTATGGAGTTCCTCAAAGTTACAGCTAACTCTATTGATTATAGTTATTTATTTATTTTTCATTATCTGCAATCTTAGTAATCCAGCGATATATAACGAATTTATATATAACTTCTGCATCTCTTGGCAAATAATCTGTCATCATATATATCCTGAAATGCTTATAAAATCATTGTGTCAATGTTTTCAAAATTGACCCTCGTGGTCTACAACAGTTATTTTTCAATCCTTTTTTGAAACGGACATGATAAATCTCTGAAGGGATCCATACTCGAACCCGGAACGTACAAAAATTACCGATTGGTTGATCTATCCATTAAGCTATACGGCCAGATGTTATAAGTATATATTGGAATTTTCTGGCCTAATAGTTTAATGAATAGAGCAATTAACCGGCAATTTGGAGATCCTGGATCGAGTCCTGGTTGCGTTAGAATTTTTTCATGCGCATTTCTTCTTGGGAATTTGCTATATCTTTCTGTTCATGGACTACTTTCAAATTTATGGATATTTATCTAGTCTACTGCATCTCTTTGAAAAATAACTTGTCACAAATCTCCGAATATGCTTCTACATTTAATGAAAAATATATTCGTAAGATTTTTAGCTTAGTCGTGGGGGAAGCTTAGTCAACTTCAACTGTTTGCTTGATTCAATGTCGAGTTTTGTTTGACCTCAATAGCGTTATACTTGTTTAGCGATAAGAATGAACAGGATATTCTGTATTGGTAGTTCTATCAGTCAGCCGCAAGGGGATGTCTTCGGCAGAGCATATTTCGTTTTGTATAATATCTTCCTACATTTGGGTTTGTTTTTGTAACAAAATACTCCAATAAGTTCTTGTTTTGAGACCGTGGTGGCGCAGCTGAGGTATCTTCCTCTCAGGGACGACTCGCGAGTATCAAACTCCCCTAGGCAATGAATATTTTGACGATCCATGCAACTTTACTTTGCAGCAACATCTTCCAACGTAATTGACCTCACTTACACACGTATTTGTTATATTTGAATAAAGTATACACGAGGAGGATATGAAAAAATATCGCTATGAACCGTGGTGAAATATTACGTTGTTAAAGAGTTACAGTTGAATGAAGTGAATTAAAATAAATGAATACTTTTGGAGACAACTATGACTGACTGATATATGAAAAAATATAGAATATGATAGTTTTATATATTATAAATCCATAAAATCTCGTGTATGGGGCATTATTATATGCGGTGGGTAGGTATTTTACCACTTTTCTAGATAAACTGGTAAAATTATATTCAATATTCACTGTGAAGAATGCCACACAAAACAAATTAAAATTTATAATAAAAAATTTAAAATATTATGTGGTAATGTGCAAATTAAATATTGAATATAACTTTACGAGTTCCTCTTGAAAATTGTTTTTACTTTATTAACCATTTAGTCACGGAATAACAAAAAGTCAATCGCCGTTGAGATTTTATATTTTTAAAGTGATACATCGAAGATGGATTGAGAATTCGTTTGTCTTGAACATGTCCTTTTAGGCCCTCGATGATGTTATCTACGGTTGAAATGATGGAATAAATATTATACATTCTATATTTACACTATTATATCACAGAGGAGAAAGAAAACTTAGTACATTTTACACACGATTTTAGTATTCAACTGGTTTCAATAAAGGTCTTAGAATCTACAGTCACAGAAAATAGAGGGTACACAGTAAGACTCTGAGTGAAACCGGTCGCATAATAAGACCGTGTGGAAAAATTACTTAGTTGAATGAAGAGAGTAAATGCTCAGTCAAAGTCTCAATCAAAGTCATTCAGTTGGCATGGCGTTCCACGAAGTTCAGTCTTCTCATATTAATTACATTTCTAAGTTTGGGATACGATGGTCTTTCTCGAAGTAACCCCGAAGCGTATTGATTTTACTTAAATTATCTTTATATTTATTTCTACATTTTTTGTAGTGTATTCACCCTCAGTAAAACATTACGCAATTGATATCTCATGAATTGACGTATCATCTGTGGTTTCACTATCAGCTTACGGTTACCTCATTATGCCTCTAATTTTGGCACTTTATGACGACTGACCCTCGCTCCAGAGGGACTTTTTCGAAATAACCGTCGTCGGACAGCTTAGCGGATCATCGAAGGGTAAGCGTAATCTGTGTCGGGGTGGGCGGATGTCGGCAAGGCAGGGGAAACTCACCGCCGTTTAACCCCTGTCTACCCTTAATGAAAATGGATGGAGTGGAGGTGTATACGCTTCCTACGTGCGGAAGGGGAGGGGAGCGTCAAAGGGTACCCAAGGCGAAAGGGTAAAAAAAGGGTTGGCCGAGAGGTGACGCGGATGAATGGGAGGAAGGATAATAGCTAAGGATGTTGGGGACGTGGGAGAGGATGCGCCCCTGAGGGGTGGAAAGAAGAATGGGCCCTAAAATGAGAGGGGAGGTTATTAATGAGAGAAACTGAGTGGGATGCAAATCGGAAGACACCGAAACACACAAAAGGAATGGCGTGAGATTTCGGACTGGTCCGTTTTCCTATGGAGCGATTGTTTTATCCTGTGTCGGTAGTCGAACCCGAGTCTCTCGTGAGCAGAATTGGGGTTGAGGCAATCAGGTTAAAATTGCTGTGATTAGCTGTTCCGGAGATTTGTTTGAGATAAAAATTGATCTACCTAAGAGTTAACGGAAGTGAAAGGTTACTTCCTTTGTCGATATAATTTAATAATAATATATGGAATCACTACGAGTAGATCAAGGATCAGGTGGCATGATTTGTATTAAACATACTTAAATTCGTAAAGTAAGCCAATTTGAAATGAAATATCTAATTAAAATATTGCATGGGTATTTATAAATAACATATGTTAAGTTTTACAAGTTCCAAAGTACTTTTTACGAGCTATTTGTAAGATAGAGGGTCCTATGATATATAATTTCACCGGAACTTTTAAAAGTTATTATCCAGTCGAATTCGCGATAATTCGAATTGTGAGATGAGATAAAACAACTTATTATAGTTGATGCCAATTAAATTAACCATTCCTACTTTTTAGTTATAATTAAATTAGAAATATAGGAGTATATTTTTAGAAATTAATTCAATATCGGTCAGTATTATATATGACGCTTATTAAGTACATCACCCAACATTCGTCTTAAAGGCTGACTTTTTAAATTCATATTATTAAGAAATGTAATTTTACACCTCTATGCATATGTAAAAACCGAGCGCTTCTGAAATATGATCTGTGATGCAATTTAAATCAGAGTCATTACTTAATACAATTTATCAAATTTTTATCATCATTATAAACCTTTTTCTTTTGTATCTTCTAAGCGTAATTTATGTTTTATAGAAAGTAATCCCTCATTTTCACTTAAAATAAATGCTTGATTTAAATTTTGCTTAATTCGAGATTCGAGGAGGAGGAGCCGCTGAGTGCAAGAGGATCCACCCGCCGATGGATTATTTTAATCTTAAGGTCAGTGATAACTCTTCGCAGATGGCGCACCCACCGGATGGAGGAAGAAGTTAAACCTCGTCGAAAGGTAGAAAGACGACTTCCGCAAACTAACAACTTTTACTAGCATCAAACAGTGAATCACCCATGGTCGTCATCACCTTCGAGGATTTTAATTACAAATCTTCAAACTGGATAGCGAAATTTTACGTTACAGAACATTCATTTCAAATGGAATAAAATGCTATCATTTTTTCATTGCCAACGGAGACTTTGAAGACTATTTTCGGTCATTGACATCATTTTTTCTCTGCTTGCGCAGGTCCTTACTGCCTTCATTTCTCTTTACTCTGCCCTTTTCTTCATCTAAGAGAGGCTTTCTCAATCCTTCCTCCAGGTCCAGGAATCTTCTTTATCTTTTTTCTTCATTTTTTTATTATTCTCTCACCGTTCCCTCTGACAAATACTCACTTATGAACACATTTAGAATACTGTTATTTATCTTTTCCTTAATGGTTATTATCAGTTACCTTTTATCACTGTAAAAACTTCTTCCCTTACAATTCTTTCGGTACGCTGCATTTGGCGAAAGTGCACTTTCATTAGGCAGTAATATCGTCTTCTCTACTCCAGGGCCTGTTTTGGTAGTTTATTCTTCATGATTTAATTGACCTTCTGTCTTTGTACAAATCATTGTTCGCATTTTTTTGCTTGCTGTGTTTTTACGCTTTCCCATTCCTCCGTTTCCACTCCTCGAAATTATTTTTTCACCCTTCCATTTCGCCCGAAATATCATCTCACATTGCAAGTTTTGGACCCCTTTCTGTTTTTTTACCCTGTTTGGGTCGTTCAACATATTTTCTCCTAACATCCATCCTCCATACATTCATCTTAACACTGTTTGGAAAAGTGTCCAGTCGATTATAGGTTATCCTCACGAAGCCCTGAGTACTCGTCATTGACCGCTTCATACAGAGCTCTCCTCAACAACCACACTTCTAGACTCCGTTTCCGTATTTTCTTCCCTTCTTTCAAGATCTTCTTTTCCATCATTTATGAAAAAACTTCTATGTCTTGTTCAACTTTCTCCTCTTCTGCTTTAACTCCATTCTGTCACTTTTAAAAACACTTTTCTTTCGAAAAGCCTCCTTCGCCAAATCAATTTTAGCAGTTCTTATTTTCCTTACCTGGATATTTGCATTTTTTTAGTTACTCAAGATGTTTTCTATTCTTTAAAATCTACTTTCTTTCAACTTCCCCAGCCATCATTTCCTTCCTTTTCCTCTCATTCAACTCGAAATAATATCTCATACGATTTTGACAAGATTTTCTCTCATTCCCAGAAAACAGTGCTCACTCACTTCCAATAGAATTGTATCGTTTGGAAACTGGATACATTTCATTTTTCTTACATCAATATCCATACCCTTATCTTTCTTCTCGCATCTCTCTATCACTTCTTCTACTTGAATTTAGAAATAAAATGCTGGTAAATTCGCATCCGAGTATTACCATTAATTAATGAATTACGTTATTTTTAAAATTTATTTATTACTCTACACTGTCTGTCCTACTCGTCTTACAGCATTTTTTTCCATGTGTTTACAGTATACTTATCATTCTTCTTTCAGTTCTTACTCCAGCATTCTCCTTTCCTTATTAGCATATCCATAAATTCCTTCTTAATGCGTTACCAAAGATTTTTTCACTGTTATATGGGCTTTATTCATTACACTATCTTCCATAGATATTCCACTATTTCTGCTGTATTCTTGACACCCACAGTCTTTCATCCATTTCTATCTATTTTAAAATAGCAACTCCGCAACATTTACTCCCTCGACCCCTGTTATTCTTTTATTTACCATCCTCACAATAAGTAGGACATTCATCATATGACAAACATAATGATTATCACATGCTCAGTCCATTCTTTCCTGTTTTCTTCTCTGGCAAAGGATCATTCATTTTATTTTTTAACTCATAATAAAGGCATTATGACTCTTTCTGTTAATGTCATAGCGTAATGATATGTATTTTATACCATCTTCTAACAAACACATAACTCTATTGGGATTCCATCTACGCCTGCTGATTTTCTTTTCATATCACTCATGGCTGACTTTACTTCCTCTATTATTATATTTCTTCCATCTTCAATTTTCTTACATCTTCAATTTCAACAACATTTCTTCAGCAATATCTTTGGTAATTGATGTTGAGCCAAAACATTGAAATCTTCTCACTCTGTCATGATGGCTATTTGTCCCAAAATTCACAGCAATCTTCGATTTCGATCTTCGATCTTCAATAACCCAATTAACTAATTCCTTTTATTTAATTGGTTCTACGTTGTGTATTCGCATAAACACAGCGGTAGATCGCATCCCTACAGCCTACAGACCATGAAAAGCTTATTAGGCACTACCGTACATAATTTCGGATAAGTGATGACACCGTAACGTGATTGCTGTTCCTTTTTTCTTATGAGTTAATTACTAGAGTATAGTTGTAAGATTCCCCCCACACTATTAGGCGCGTTTGGATAGGAAATTAGGTTATATTTTTGATTACCTGAACGGCTTATTGCGTAAAGGAAAAACGCTTTCAGATTAAACTACCTAGAATCGTAAGCAGAGCGTAGTCTGGAAACTCATTTCCCTTATGGAATAAGCAGTTCGTTACTAACCATAAACTAAAAACCATGCCAATAATTTGGAAGAATTTCCCCAAAACAGGCTTCTCATCAATCTAGGTTCAGATTAAGAGGAGTTTTCTTCACTGAAGTATTTCTACAGGTAATTATTGGCGTGCAAGTTTCAGTATTTACTCTGGAAGAATCGTGTGAATTGATTTTGCCTTTTCTTTACTTCTTAGGTAGTTGTTGTACAGGAAGTGTCACGACCTTCATTCCTAAGTAAAAGTATGGGAAGCACCCAACTGATTTTATCAAGGTGAGAATTATATTAGTTATATTTTATATTTAACTGTCACGCTCCCATAAAAATTGTTTCAATTCTCGATGGAATGTATTCTTAAGATAATAAGGATAATTTAGAAATTAGGAAGTCGATACGCTGACTACGGTACTCATGTAGCACTCTGAGTATCACTCATAGTGACACAATGGGATGCTGCACTATGGAGAAAGAAAGAAAGGTTACGAAAATATACTTTAAGAGTCGTTTTCTACTTAGATTACGCATTTACTCAAATGTGACAGCTGAACTCCTTGTCGCTATTTATAGGAAAAGTGTTTTATATTATCTAGAAAAATTATCCCAAAAGTGTATTCTTAGGGATCAATTCTCGATGTAAGAACTCTATTGAAATTATTCGTTCCCTCAAGAAGTTTTTTTTCTATTTACGAGATCAAAGTAATTAGGATTGAAAAATAGACGACGGCGGGATCCCAGTTAGCAATGTGCTCAAACGACGCAAGAAATCGACAATAGGTTGCATGAATGTAATCACTCAGACAGGTAGCTACTTAGGGACCCTTTTTTCTGCAGATTGTCGTAGATGCTAGTAGACTACAATGCTTCCGTTGCCACACATCACTGGTGGCTAGCAGCGTAGATATTTCCATGTAAATAACACATTTGTGCAACATATTCTTTTCATAATTTATTGAAATATAGAGAGATTAAGGTCTTTAATAGGAGAAATTAGGACTTCAAAGTCCCATCCTACATTTGACCCATACAAATATTTTTTTTTTTTTTTTACAGTATAATAATATATATTTTTATTCAGTAGTATACATGTAAATACAAGAATAAAGAACATATAATAATAATAAAGTAATATACAGGAGATTCATTTTCTGGATATACTTTAAGGTCCACCTGAGCCAATAATTGGCTCTTCAGGTGGTTCCTGAGTTTTATGAAAGATTTGGTTTTTACATGGTTATTTACAGAAATAGGCACATTGGTATTAACAAAATAAACTAATTGTACATATTTTTATACCATAATATTCTCAAGATACTCTTTTATTTTTATGTTCCCTTGGGACATACTTGTCAAAGTCCTAAGATTTTTTGGTAATTAATAAAGATTTTTGGTACCACAACTTCAAGTTTGTTTCTGCCAAAATGATTTATAAAAGATGGCACATGATACATATCTTGATTTCTACCTTCCATAACATGTTTTCTTTTCCTCAGTATTTTGTAAGTGTCCTTAAAATAATTATCTTGTATGATTATGTAGGTAAGGAGTTTGTCCAGAGGTAGTATGCCTAAGGATTTGTACATTTCTTCAATTTTTATGCTCTTATTTGAAGTGCTGGAGCTATGTATAATTTTAATTATTTTATTTTGCAAGGCAACAAGTTCTTTTTTATGAACATTGCTGGTGAAACCCCATAAGGTAATACCGTATCTTAAAATAGATTCTACCAGAGCATGGTACATCAGCATCAAAACCTTTGCTGAAATTATTTCTTTAATGTGATAGAACTGATAGCAAACTTTCCTTAGGTTCGAGGTGATTCTCTTTATATGAACATCAAATTTCAAGTTTTTATCAATAATAACTCCCAGATACTTATAGTTCTCAACTTGTTCCAAGGGCGTACAGCGACAGAGAGATTCATTAATATCATTGTGTAAGCAATCATGGTTATGTACGCATAAAGTAAGAGGTTTCCATCTTAATGCATTACTAGCTACATGCATAACTTATATTAACATAACTATTGATAGTATAAATAATAAAATACAAAACTATATAGATATTAAAGTCGTGAAATTTGTTTTACCGACACCGTAAAAATTAAGTGAATCTCAAGTCGTATAATTTGTTAATATTTTTTAAATTTGTAAAGTTCATTAAATTTTCTCCTTTTTCCAGAGCTACATTTTATATTCCTTAGTCTGATACTGACACCTCGCTTACATCCTCACCTCACTCTTATGCTACTGACATTCTTATGATTCTTTTTATGGTCCTTCTTTTGATTTCTTCTTGAACATTCTTTCGGTTGCGATTTCAAATGAAGGATTTCAATCAATGCTACATTCCTACCTCTACTTCCAATTAGAAATTGATTTCTAATTCGAAATCCGCTCCGAAATGCAATGATATGGACTAAGTAATCGTTAAGATTGCAATGGTTTTAAGTGGAATGCACGGGATTTCGTGTCATGCGGCTGAGAAAGATGCTGAGGTGAGGAGGCGCGCATATCGCGCGTGGGTAGAGAAAGGAAGTGACAAGCGATTGACTGAATCATTCAACCCATTCAAACGGGATGGTTGTGAGTAAAGCCTTTTATCTCTGGCAACGTAATACCCTGTTAAGGGGAGAGCCGTTGGGATGGGGAAGAAGAGGGATGGGGAGACAGCAAAGTAGTGGAAATATATAAATAGAGTATTACCAGTAGAGAGACAGTTTTATTTAGCCCATACGGTGTAATGGTTTGCGTTTAAGTTTTTGTTTATGTAAATGCTTTAATGAAAGTGCTACAACGGATTTCTTTTTCAAGTCAATTTCTGGCGTGTTTCTTTATTAATTTTCATATGAATTTTAAAATATAAAATAAAAGGGAATAATAATTACATCTTTTGTGTATCATATCATCAAATTCCAATATAAATTGTTAATATTTTTTTAATTTGTAAAGTTCATTAAAAGTTCTCCTTTTTAAGTAATTAAGTAAAGTAATTAATTTAAGTAAATAAATTAGCTGTTCATAATACATATGAATATTTGTCTGAAGTAATAAGAAAAAACCATATGCCACTTCGGAAGAAAAACGAATCTTGCTTGCATAGCTTAGCCTGAACATGGTATCACTGTTTACTTGAAGATGGTGCGCAAAGTGAATCCTTCCCCCTGCCACTCGCCATAAGGCAATATTTCAATGGAGTAAGCCCTTTCAGTAGAGTGAAGGAAAACGTTTAATTTCATTGCCTGTCTCTACATAGCAAAAAAGTGATACTTTGGTTTCATTCAAATTCGCCAGCCTATGATTAGAACACCACTATATCGAGACCTTCTTGATACATTCTTTTCACTTAAGCAATAAGCTTAAACGATTCAAGGTCTGCACGAGAACCTTCTAGAGTAGGTTCGCGGAGGACAGCTAAGCAAAACTCTTCAGCGCCATTGAAGAACACAATGGAAGACCTTCCGCGATCAATACAATACCGTAGAGGCATAAGAGATGGAAGTAGATTATGACTGTTAAAAAGGCAGTGTGGGTGCAGGATGGATGTAACATTAGAAGGGTTTGAGAGCCCAGAGAAAGGCTGGCTCGGCCGAGCGCGTGTGTAAATGCGGGTCCCTAAAAACTCGACTGACCAATCACGGGAGCGATCACGAGTCGCGTTGGATCCGAGCACACAAAAGGTGTGTGTCACGACCCAATTGTGTCCATCCGCCTCGGCATTAAAGGGGCCTTAACAGGATGAATGCAAGGGCTACATTAGAGCGGCGGTTTCGAATGAGTCGCCAATTTGATAGAGCTGTGAATGGCTTAATGGAAACGTCGATGTCGGGCTTCAATTCGAGCGCGCCGTCGTTTTGCATGTGGAAACATTTTTATGTGTCTGCGAGGACATACTGTCGTTCAGGGTGCGTGGATTGGTCGTGCCGTGGTTACATAATACGGCGGCTCGGCCCTTGTAATACTTTAGATGGAACTGGGATCTGCGCGTCTGTTGTTATTCCGAGCGTCTGATGATATTGCTTAAATTTCGTAGATATTTTCTCTTGATGCCTTTCTCTTGAGATCCATTGTCTATGACGTATTATCTCTACCCTGAAGGGATACCAAGCCGAACGACATAGTTATTTGTAATCTGAATCAAAATGTACGAGAGTCAAAACAAGGCTAAGCATTACAATTTGAAAATATTGTAAATACGAATGCTTAAGCATGTGTAGTCTAGCACATTTTCGCTAATGAATCACGTTTTAAATTAAATTTTACAAGTTGATGGAGCTTGCATAGCTACTTTACATAGAACCTTTGGCGCTGTCTTTTGAAACATCGGTAATAAGTTATTATTAGAATAACAGTGTTACAATTAATGTCTTTCTAAGATCTAGGATTGTTATACTAATATGTAACGTTAAAGTAATGCTCCAAAAAGTATTCTTTCTAGGATGGGCTGAATCGAAGTACCTCGCTACACTTCATATTTTTTATTACCTCTTCCTTCTCAGTTTTTTTATATTCGCAATTTACAATTGATGTATAATTCATCACAACCATAAAGAAAGCAAAGATAATTTTACACTTATTGGAACGTATGCATGATTTAACAAAGTCAAGAAGCAAAATCTAACTATCTATTAAAATAAAATAACGTTCGGAACGAATTGAGGTTACAATCTTGCATTCGGGCATCTTCTCATTTTTCTGGATTTAAAAATTTTCCGATAATTCTAATAAGAAAGATGAGAGATTATACTATTTATTTCTTCCCAGAGGAGGTCTTATTTACTGTTCTGCTGGAGTCGATGTTGGACCTTAAGCGAAATTTATATTTTTATTATGAACGTTAGCGATAAAGCATAGTATACTATATGATACAACTACGTGCGTGAAGCCAGTCACAATATTAAATCGTGCTCAGTTAATGTGAACTTTTCCTTCATTCTTGATAGCATATGTATGTAAGGAAAAGCTGAAATCTAGGTATTTTGAGCCTTTAAAAATATACTTTGAAGAATACGATGATAATAGGGTCGTAAGCTTCACATTACCGTAGCCTCTACGAGTTTTTAAGCCCATGTCTGTATCAATGTAGGTATTATTTGACGCGGAAGGACCTCAAATTATTATCTCCATATCTGTATGAAGAATAAAGTATTTTAATTGAGTTAATGAATCTATTCAGTAGAGAAAGAGAAAGGAATTACCCTGCCTTGCTCGCAATTCATCCTCAAGACGCATCGTCTCCCAAGGCCTCGCGATTCCATACGTCTCCACACAAAGGAACAATTGAAAATCGACCGTATTAAGTCCTTAAGGAAATTGAAAATACGCGTCCATTTTCAATGTAAGTAGGAATGGGCGTCCCTCAAAGAGAACAAAGTTCTTCGAGGAATGTCCGTTTTAAGCGTAATATATGCCCGTCGACGAACGCATGGTAACATCCTCGAGAGTTCAATGGGAACATTTTTTCCCTCCAATTCTGAAGGGCAGATGCTTTAGTCTCGTGAAAAGACAGTCGGCAAATAAAGATACGGCTCTCTTTTGACAAAGTCTCGCCGTTAATAAGGAAGAAGAATCCCGCCTCCTTAATTCCACTCCCCTACTTCTCCTTCCATTTTGCTTTCTCAATCGAATAAACCGCTCAAACACTCGTTACCTTAGCGACGTATTTACGACGATTGATTACACAAGGAGCGATAGAGCATTGGCGATTTTTTGCGTTTATCTCGGGTAATTTGCTTCGGGAAATGTAGAAATAAAGCGTTTCTTTAATTGGGGCGCATGGCTGCTGATTATATCCAATTTGGGGAGTTTGTCGGAGGGCGCGTGGGGGCACTAAAATGCCCCAAATGGGAAGTTTAGAAAACGTAGTTTTTCCGACAAATTTGGATTGCGGGGATAGAGTCAGATTTATGCTGGTGTTGGCTTTCACTGTTTCCCTACGCGATAGTTTGCCCTTAAATATAATTGGTGGTTAGGATTATAAGTGTTTAAGCCTCTGCTTCATTAGCGGTGTTGTGTACAGTGATCTCTTTTTTGAAAATCTTCACTCTTTTGTAACCATTTCTGCAGCAATTTAATATTTTGTTTCCTATGTTATTCTTATGCTAATTCTATCCTTTGAGTATTATACATTAGGGGGTTGCAAACCCTTGGTACGCGAAACTCTAAAGACGCTCTCTTTAATTCATATTCTGCCGTTGAAACGGCAGAATATGAATTAAGTATATTAAGTATATCATTGTATTCTTGAGTAACTCGCTGTAATGACTATTATACATGCAATAGCTGTTCCATTTCCACTATCTTCTTGAGATAAATTAATCACGCTGACTCTTGACTTCTCATGTCACTACTAAACAGTAATTGGGGCAACTTGGAGCCATTAAACAGATGGCTTGATTGGTAAAACTGATGATTATGATTGATAATAGCATGGTTTCAGTTAATGCATAGAGATGTACTTCGTACAAAATACTGCACATTCTGACTGCTCATTATGCATCTGCAGCAATTTAAAGAGGGTATATATTTAGGATATATTATTCTGGTAGATGCAAACTTAATTTTTAATTAAATATATTTACTCAGAATGGCACTCATTAGTATTATAAAAGGCCTGTAAAATATTTTCAAATATGTCTAGTTAGCTCTATTTAGAAATATCGTTGAAGTAGGCAAGAAATCATACCGAACTAATTTCTTCGAAAGTAAAAATTTTTCCCAAAAATTGGTCTAGGGAGGAATTCTCAAAATGGTCATTATGCTAGCCAATCCCTAGCATAAAATACTCTAATTTAGATAGTCGGTCATACAGATTTCTAGCATCCATGACGATAGTAATGAATAATAAATTAATGATAAATGTAATATACAAATAATAATATTAACACTAACATTTAATTACTAATAATTCCATATTCGACTAAATGTATATTTTAGCATTAAAAAAATATAATGCACTTAAAAAAACTCAAATCTGTCAGTTACGGGAAAATATACAAGACCCAGTCTAAAATTAAGGAGATGATATCTGGTGTTTAATAACTGCCTAGAGCCCAGTAAGATTAAATAGAAAAGGGAATAAAATACCTTAGCATCAAACGCCCCCTTGTATTACCACAGCGCCCTTTGGGGGGGGGGGGGGCGTTACTGCCCACTTTGGAAATTACTGGTGTAGAGGTATCTTGTTATCTAACCCATCTTCGACTTTTCGCGGAAAGGAAAATTCCGGAGGAGGACTTTACCATGGGCATCGGCGGCCACGCGCCCTCCAGAGGGAGATCCGCGTCCACTGGTGGATCGAGCAATAAAAAAACAAAGGAAGACATCCTCCCGCGTACGTGCTTGCTCGTTCCCTTGTTCGGTGGGGTTTCGAGCGCTTATGACATGTAAGGCCCTTTAATTGACTAATGACAAAGCTCATACGGTGGCTCGCAGTTTGCAGCATTCATTTGTTTTCATCAAGGTCTGGTGCTAGAGGATGTTGTTCGTCGGAGTGGGCGGCCTTTGGAGGGCTAAGGATGCCTGCGCGATACGCGTGTGCTCTGCCTCCGGTCCAGGCGCATGTGAGGAATCCTTAAAAAGAGGAGTGCAGAGATGGACACTTGTCTTTGGCTACTGTTCCTTCGTATCTATTCAACGAATACTATCACTAAATTTAGCTATCACATACGACATTGTAAAATTTGTTTCTTTTTTGTCGTTCTTCCTCAAGTCCATCTATGCATTATGATATTCTATCGGGTTTTCTTTGGTAATCTATGAATTTCTTGAAAATTTGTTTGCCAGCCACTGTTTGAGATCAGATGTAAAGGGTCAGCAATAATTCCTTCATATTTATCGATTGTTTACTATCACTATCTTTAACTATCATCTATCACATTTAAAACTTAGTGTCTCCTTTGTGGCCCTTCCTCAGATTCTACTGTTTATTTATAACGGTCGGCTATTTTATTCGTTAAATTTATCTTTGATCATTTATTAATTTCTTGCCAAATTGTTCTCTGACTTTTGTTTTAGATCAGGTATAATGGGTCCGATTGTTCGTGTGATGAGCCTTAAAACGTTTGGAGCGAGATATTTTATCATGAAGGTTACGTATTGGAATATTAGATTGGCTGATGAGCGTAGATCCTTTTTATTTTCAAAGAAGAGTTAGGAAATTATTCGGTTCTACATTTAATGCATAAACTGTTTGCATTGACTAACTGTACCTTTTTTCCAGTTGATACATAGAAATCAACGAAATTTTTAACTATGAGAATGATAATTAAGGTTGAGTATAGGCTCTTATTCTAGTCTTTACTTTATAGAACTTTAGGAGCATTAAAACAGTTTCCCTTGGTAATTTATGAATTTATTTTCATGTTGTTCTCTGATTGCTGCTATCGTTTCCTCGTATCGTCCTGTCGTTCAAATGCTTCAGGTTGTTAGAGGGATATTCTGATAAGCATAATAATTATGGAGCGTGATGTTTAATCAGAATATATGTACATCGCGGAATTGAATTGTTAGTCAATTTATTTTTATGTTATCTTCAAAGAATAGTTAGGTCCGGTTCCTCGTGTAATATATAGAAGGTTCGCATTGACTAATTTTTCTTGTATTCGAGGACAAAAGGAGAGAAATAAACGAAAATTAAGTTCAAAAGTTAAAGAGATAACTATAGACGTTGATAGGTTGTTACTCAATGAAAGTTTTATATGGCACAAAAGAAAGATATTAATGTATTATATTATAATACCATTTTAGGTAGCCACATATAAGCCCATTCTTGAAATAGGAAATACGAAAAGAGTGAGAGTAAATATATACAACTTGGAATTCAAATATTAATTTCCCGAACTGTAATAAAAATTTTAAAGAATAATCCCGATATGATTAGTTAAATATAAGTTCCCATATTGACTTCGGGATTGAGTGGTTTTTTCTTAAAATTTTCCGCAAGAACCGTGATGATAATAGACAAGCCTTATCGTAGTATATAGGAACATGTAAAATTAAAACTAGAAGGAATAATGAGTAATTTCATTATATTACATAATTACCTGATACTATCTCCGAGCGGCAGAGAAGAGAACTTTTGCAATAATTATGAATAACAATCTAGAATGAAAAAAAATCCTAGGAAATCATTTTCGAATGGAATGTAGTGCATTAAATAAGTATAATATATAATGACATTTTCTACGTTCTCTACGATACCAATCTGCTTATTGTAAAAGTTTACAGTAAATTATTTTGGAATAGATATTCACGGCACCAATAACCAACATTTCCAAGACATATCTCCGCAGTAAATATTAGTATATTTGATATTAAAGTTGGATGGATCAAATATGTTTCATGTGGAAATCCCATAACAAATCTTATTGATGTTTTTACATTCCTCTTCTCCAGTGGATGGACGCATACGCTCTCCATGGGAGTCTCTAACTGCATTTGTTCTATAAAAAAATAAAATATTTTGAGAATATAAACAGCGGAAGAAAATGTTGAGGGGATAAATGGAGTCAAGGGGAGAATTCCAGCTCACCTTCGAAGCAGCAGCCACCCACGCTCGCCCGTCAATTGGAAGATGACACATAATTGGAGAGGGAACAGAAGAAAGAGAGTGGAGTGAGAGAAATACCACCCGCATGCCTCCTTTCTCTTCATTCGACCACTTCTCTTCCTTTTTGTTCCCATCTTTCTCTTTCCTTCCATTCGCTAACCTTTCGCAGTGTAACCGCATTAGTTCTCCCTAACTTTTCGCCTTCATCCGAAGACCATGACTCTCGAATACCTCTCTTCACATTGTCTAGCAAGAAAGAAGAGTACGGGACCTTATGTATCTCTGTTCACCTGCACACAACTTATGTTTATGAGCCAGTGATTCTCAAAGTGGCCAATAGAGTCGCTATAGTAATCCATGGGGGTGATTGTTGCTGTAGTGTGTATTTGTATTTTATTCCTATGTGATCATATATTCATTTCTACTCAATTCTACTGGACTCTAGGCAGTAATTAAACATCAGATATATTAATGATTGGGTGGAAATTTTTCAAAATTTTAGCTTTTATTTTGCTTATTATTTATTCTTTGGATTTTGTCTTACAGAAAATAATTTTTATGGATGCTGATGGGGGCGGTGGTATGGGCGGTAGCATGAAAAAGTTTGGGAACCACTGTTATATATATATCTACAGGAGGCCTCAAAAGGAAAAACAACACCTGAGAAACAGCTGAATACCTTACAGAAAAAATCAATTCTGTCAAATTTATAGAATAATATTAGTTGTATTATTAAAAGTGTTTCGACAGCTCAGGTCCTTTCGCACATTTGGCTCCCACCGGGAATCGATCACGGGACCGCTTTCACCCAAGTCTATATCGTTCTCCACATGACTTTCCATGAGCCCTATTGAATACCATATAATACTAACGTACAAATGGGAATTTTAGTGCTCTCTTTCGAGATGATAGATTTGGAAGTAAACTTTAGAGTTAAAAAGCCCCAAATAGCCGTTGTTTTAACTATTCTATTGTAGTAACACAGTCTAACTCTTATGTAGTAATACAGCCGTGTTCCTTTTCTCCATTTACGTATCACTTGGAAGTAAGGGAAACTAATTGCCTTGCTTAACTACTTATATTTGTACGTAGAGCTATGCTGCTTAAATGTACAGGAGAAACAGCACAGTAAAATGGTGACATGGCTCGGACTCGAACCCAGTTCTTCCAGTATCTGGGCAGGTAATTGAAAAAAAGGAGGAAGAAAGAGTAGCGTAGGTTATATGGATTAGCTAAATTAGAAAATTAGTCTGCCCAAAAAGGGGCGAGGATATTTACTATAACAACTTTTTCCATTATTTTGCTTGTCTATTAAGTTTTCAACTCCAAGGATAGGTTCAACCTCGTCCCCTCTGCCAGTAGCTACCAATAGAGGAGGGGAATGAGGCTTAGTAAACAAGATGAGGAGTGAAGTAGTTTGCCTAACTTTCCTCACCAAGCCATAATGCTGTAAGCGGAGTACGCCCACGATAGTGAAGTACTATGAGTCTATGGATTACACTTATCGTGGAATTCCATTTGGAGAGATCTTTATCAGTGCAATGTTTTAGTATCGCTCATACCTCAGTTGTTTTTACGCCATCATAGCAAGAATAAATATGCCAAATGTTGAAGAGAGGTCTGTCCTTGTGGAATGCTGAGAAAACTGTTAATCATGGTGATATGCAATTATTCAGGAATATTTTATACTTAGGTAATATTCAGATCATTACAGCCATGAACAAGACAGACAAATTTAGGTAAATGGTACATTTTTCTCTATCTTATACCAAAAGACAAACGGAATATTTCCCTTCTTCATTGAAGCAAGAACTATTTAGCTTATGGTTTAATCAATGTAAAAAACGACAGAACAGTTTAAATTCGAAAACTTAGTTGGTGATTCTTTTTCTTTAATATAATAAGAGCTCACTACTTTATACTCAAATGTTGAATGACGGATATGAAGCCTTTTACTCGATTAAAAAAACGAGAGCTTATTGCTGTAAGTGGCCAATTGTAAAGACTCGTCTTTCTCTCATTCCTTATACGAATCAATTGTCCTAGCAATGCAAGATTAGGCTGCTGGTTCATCAACTTCGCTCCGATAAGTGTAATTTAGTCATTTTTGGTTATTGTCCCAAGATTACGTGTGTCCTCATTCCGAGGCCTTTTAACGTTCTTTCTGAAAGAATAATTTCCCGGTCTTACGTACACATCGTACGCGAGTGCTCGCACGGTCTCCAAGGCCCCGGGAATAAAAAACAGATGAACAGCGTCCCCCGCTTCCCTTTGTCGCCGCATCCTCTGAACTCTTCAAATGCAACTCATCCCCAAGATGCACTGAACAAGCGGGAGAGAGCATTCTTTAAAAAAGCGGGAGCTAAGGAATGGACCGCAAACAGCGGTAAGCAGGAAGAAGTTAAGGGAGGCAATGTGGACAATGCCATTGAAGGATAGCGAATTGCTGAAACAATAGCGAGAGAGGGAAGAAAAGAAATGAGGGAAGCGCCCTCGTTTCGCAGTGGATGGAATGAATGCACGTCAAGGAGGAGACTTCTTAAGAACGCCGACTTGAGTGAGGGCTATTTAGAGGGCTCTAGAGGGAGGTCTTTCGTTTTTCACCGGTACACGGTCGGAAGTATTTAGGGAGATTCCCGCAATTCCTGTCCATATAATTTTGGAATCCTCTTGTACATTAAATTTTTTGTACGTGAGGTAATGATGTAATTTGGTTGGATTGGCCCTTGATTTGGCGGTATTAGGCAAGAGTAGGACACGACGTATTGACGGACCAACTGTAGCACAGACCTGGACTTTGAGGCTTTCCCTTACGATGATCTGAGGTTGTAATAATAATAATGTGTTTATCACGGGTATTATCCCATTAACAATTTACAATAAAAGTTTTCCAAGAGTTATGAACTAATAACACAATACGAAATATAATCAGGAAAATACAATCGATAAGCTATAATCAGGAAACTACTATCAATATTAAGTAAATACTATATACAATTAAGAAAATAGAATGAAAAATAAAATCAAGAGGATGCAGTCAATGGAATATAATCGAGAAAATACAATCATGTTATATATCGTTTTAAAAAACAATTCTTTCCCTTAAAACCTTTGCTTATATAGTCAATAGCGTTCTCTTACTTAATCTGAAACTTTTTGAAACCGATCAAAACACACTAAATTTGTGGAATTTCTCGACTCTGCCTTTTTTCGCAATTGTGGAACAACGAACATGCCTGACAAAGAAAACTAATTTTAAGAAAAGTTAGGTATTTAGACCCGGAACATTCTTTGTGGTTTCGAGATCCGATTTTTTTTGTTTATAATTGATAAGAATCTGAATTTAAAACAATAGACCCAGTATTATAAAGTATAGTTAGCAGGAAGTTTAAGTTTGATCTTCACCGTTGCTCCAAAAACCTGTATTATAATTAATTATTGACAATTCAATGATAAACCTTCACTAGTAATTGAAATGGGGTTTATCAAAAGTATTATTAGGTGCCACATTGAGGTTATAATCAAATATGATCAACAATTCATCTGAAAATTGAGTTAACTGTTATTCGACAGAATAGTATGTAGGGTAATTAATCATAATTTTTAGGTTTGAAGCTCACCCAACTAGTATTTGCGGTTATCGTCATTTTTAGTACCAATAAACATTCAACTATCCATAATAACTCGGTTTGTATTGGGTTTTTACCCCATTTTACAATAAATATCTGAAATAGTATATAATAATGGCTAAAAACATTTATTCATTTAGCATTGATGAATACATTGACAAAAAAGTCCTCCCCGGCGGGGAATCGAACCCCGGTCTCCCGCGTGACAGGCGGGGATACTGACCACTATACTACCGAGGATTGTTGATTCATGTGAGAGTTAAAATAGATATTACTCTTACACTCAAATTTAACACACTAAATCACAATACTAATACTGAAGTCTCGTATGTCATTTTGATATGCACATATTAAAAAGAAAACAGTAAAGGGATTGGGTAAAAATTGCTCAACCTACGACGAATTAAGATGAAATCCACGCCTTGGAAAACATCGACAAAGAAGGAGGCATTGAGAAAAGAGAAAAAAGATTAGGATATTTCTGTGTATAAAAAATATCCTATCTAGCATTAAATTTTTCGCTAGAGGAAAAACAAAGAAAATAATTGAATTAATTATAAAAATTAAGAAAATGTTCCATGATTAGTATAAAATTTACGTCTAAATTAATTAATTGAATTATGAGTTCTTATCTAACTATAACATTGATACAAAGAAATTCTACGATCATAACATACTAAAACCATGGTTAAATTACAAATATTATTGCTTTAACATTACCAGCTCACTTTTTTGCAGTTTATGTAGCTAATTTTACCGTATCAGTGAATATTACTCCGTCTCATCAAGAAGAAACATGTTAGATTTCTTAACGTTTGGCTCGAGTGAATCAGCTCAACCTTAACGTTCTGAATAGAAAGGTTTATACATTATGGGTAGGAGATTTTTTTTTTAAGATTGTCAACTTTTTAAATATCTTGAATACTTTGGTTTCCAAGCGCAGTATTCGTGGCAACCGATACTAACGATGAAATCAAGCGTGAAAACATTTAAAGAATTTCATTGAAAGTATTGAATTATTATTGTATTAATTCTTCAAAAAGAAGGAAGTCTCCATTTCAAATACACTCAATCCACGGTCTTTAACTTTCGCCGAAATTCATTTGTTGTTAAACATTCTATATTTTAAGAATCTATCTATTTTGATCTCCAAATTAAAATAAATACCCCAGTTAAGGCATAAATGTTACCTTTCATCATATTTGGGCATTTCAGGTAAATATAAGGTATTTAATCTTCAGCTGAGATTCATAGGATCGCATTAGTGCGAATGCCTTTTATAGAAGTGACTTTCTCTGCAGCAGTGCCCCCACCAGTGAGCACGAGAAGTGCATCATTGGAAAATGCCAAGGAAATGGAGCAGATATTTTTCTCCATTCATCTTCACTCAGCAGGAGTCGCCGTCTGAGTGGTCGATTGCAGCGTCTGCGGTGTAACTCTCACTGCTTCTGATGGATGAGTGAGACGGCTTGAGTGCAACGCATGCGATTCGGGTTGAATGGATTATCAAGGACGGCTTTAAGGAATGACGTGACATTTGCATTATGATGGAGTCGGAGATTGCGTGGCAATTTCGAATGCGAAAACTTTCGGGAGTGTCGCGGGTGTGTCAACGTGCCAATTTGTCATTCTTAGCGAGGGAACTATCGTTTTAAGGTCTTTGATTTCCTCATCTTTCTTTATGTGGCGTAAATACAAATAATTCGGCTACTTATTATGAGCATAATTCATAATAGATGTCAGAAGAGTTCGTACCCTTTATTAGAGTTCTCTCTTTGTTAGAGAACGATGTTTACGTACACTCCTGGCCAAAATTAACGCAGCACTTCCCTAGCGATCCTTACGGCCGGTGTTGCGTTAATTTTGTACTGGACTGTACATTTTAAATTACTCAGTTTTCCCTAAGATCCAGAAACAGAGAGTTTTAAAGCTATGGGTATATTATATTGCTGGCTTTACACGAATAGTTATTCGCCAGGGTTATGGTTTGAATCCTCTAGTAAAATCAAGCAAAAAAGAGTTTCTATTAGTATATAGTATCGCATATACTTGTACCGTATTTTTCGCGACAAAATATCGCATTATTGTCGCCAGGTGATAGAGAATTAAGACTCTTAGATGATATTTTATAGGCGCAGGAGAGATTTCAGAAGATCCACCCATGGCATTTCAATTTCCCAAGAAATCTTTTTTCAGAAAATAAATGACTATTTTCACATGATTATTGACCTAGTCATCGTTAACATTTTAATGCTATCATTTTATTATGCCATAACACTGACAAGATATCAAAGAGGTATTTAACATATATTCTTAGAAAATTGAGCAGATGAAAAATATTCGGTGTAGAATAATTTTTTCCAAAACCTTAATTTCGAAAATTTTGCATTTTTAATTAAAAGGAATCAAAACATAAATACATATTTTAAAATTATTGAGAATTTGAAACATTTATTTCGTAGAAATTAATACACAGAAATATGAAAATTCCTTTAAGTAAAAATTTGCCTACCCGGCTAAATTTCAGCTAATTCCATGTGCTCTGACGTCCATATTATTAGCGATATCACTCTATATAATCCTGAACCCATTTTATCTCTCTTCGATTATATTTGAGAGTCCTAGTATCAGCGTGGTTAAAAATTAACTATGATCAGAATATGATGAATCCGTAAGAGAAATATGAAATTGCTTAGCATTCATTCTTTACCATTTGAGACACCTCAGTGAACTCCGCGCGCATAATATTCGAATCAACAAAGGATGTTAAACATATAACATTATTAGTCATAAATAGGATACTTAAACTTTGTCAAATAGGTTAGCTCTTTCTTCTAGTATGGTTAAATACTTTGGTTCGAGTAAATTTACACGTTCTTCTTAAATATTGATGTACGTGACATAAACAAGGGCACCCTGTTCCCCGAATGATATTCGAAAATGGGATTTCTCTGCCAAAATAACATAGTGAAATATGACGTAGATAAACGGAAGTATTACAATTGAAATTGCCTCTTCCATGTTGCTCTGGTTATTTCTAGGGAGAGGAATATTTATCTCCAGAGAATGTAATAAGAAGGGTTAATAGAATAATAGTTACCGTAATAATAAGGGTTAATTGTAAGGGAGCTAAGGTCAACCGGCCTCCGGGATGATAAATTAACAGACAGGAAAATAGAGCACGGTAATCAAGTGTTGTAAACTATATAGAATGAAGAGGAAAGGGATACGACAAAACACACGCAAGGGAAGATATACCAACAATTTACAGAATATCTGTAAAGTATTTAGTCCGAAGACCGGTTGGTGCCTCACCACCTCTGGCATAAGATGTTGCAGAAAGGTATGAGGTTTACTGGGAAGTATGAGGAGTGAGTATGTATGTAGCTTGCCCTTGCTTTCCTCACTGAGCCAGAATGCTATAAGCGGAACATGTCCACGTAAGTGAAGTACAATGACTCTATGAGTAACACTTTTCTTGGCATTCCATAAGGAGAATCCTTGATCAGTGCAATTATCCACTCATACTCTAGTAGCTTTCATTTTATCTTCTCATGATCAAGACTGTGACAAAAGTAAATGAAAGATGCATTTTCCTCTGTTACTAAATGACAAATGATCATCCATTCCTCAGAATATGGTATCAGGAACAACATCTACACACGAAATGCGACAGATAAGTAATTTCTTTGGAACAGGACCTTCCGAGTTACTGCTGTTGGGGATTAGAGGGAGGGGAATGAAGGGACGAAAACAAAAGAGAGACACCAATGAGAGACAACAAGTCTTTATTTCCCTCTCTCGATCCCCTCGGAACGGTGCGCTGTGGGAGATTGCGTGAATTGGGAGCGAGGCAATTGAAGGAACGCATTCCAAATGGTATCTGCCCCTCGGCTGCCCCCACCAAACACCAACGCCTTTGCCGCCGTCCCTCAACGCCTACGCATCGCTTGCCGGAGGCGTCGAAAAAATATCGCCCGTAGGGGAGTCTAAATCGGCTCTGATTGTTTTAATGCGTTTTTTACTGGTGGAGCGATAATTCACGGCGATTAGTGGAGAGATTTTCAAGGGTCAATAGTGTCTACGAGGGATAATTCCATTAGATCATAGTAGGGCGTCGGAACAAGTTCGTAGTTTGCCTACGAAATTTGTGTATTACGAATGTAATAAAAAGGGTGTATCGTACTCCATCGGAACTTCAGCAAGGGGTGGCCATCAGGTCTTCAGAGGTCCCTGGGATTCAGCAAGGCGCGTATTAAAACACATGAGTTCTATCCACGGTTTGTTTTGGGTATTAAAAATCAGGATAACCTGGTCTTGCTGCACCAATCAATGTTAGTCAGTACTGGACTGCCGAAACCTGTTATGCATTAAATTAGAAAAAAAATAATACATAAACACTCATAACAACTGATTTTTTAATTGATAACTGTTCTTTTAACTGGTAACTGATTTTTTTAAGATAGGTATATTCAAAGAATTATTTCTTAGAGTAATGAAAATCATATGATTATGGCAACGCATTACACTGCGTGGTTAGATATGGTCACAGGAATCGATCTTAGTATTTGTAAGGTAATTAAATCTAAAAGTAATAAAATTCTAAAAATCAGCTCATGGTAGACTTTCTATGTATGAAATTAGCTATAGGTTCCATGAAAGACAATCATATATATTATAACATGGTTTTAAATATTTTATAAAAACATCGTTAACTGCAAGTTTTTCTCTTTCCTAAGGCTAGATAGATTTAGATGGGATGCTATAGAAGCTTGACTTCTAACAATAAGGTTTGATTTCTATACATTAAATTTGTATATGATTTTAGATACAAAATCTGAAATAACAGAGGCTGAGGCAAACATTATAGAATTTTTAATTGAATATGCCAATGCAGATTAAAAATAAATTAATGTACTTCCTAGTTTTTAGTAATTAAGAATGAATTCTAAAGTATTAAATGATGGAAAAGTTATTTTAAAAGTTACGATTTTTGATAGGGGTTCTTAGAGATGCAACTCATCAATATATAACCTATCGCCTTACGGGAATTAAAAATCGGTAAACCAAATTATGCGCAAATATGTATCTAATCTGGCTTCAGAATATAAATCTCAAAAATGTACTCGTTGCTTTCATGTCCCTTTCCTTAGAGTGAAAGATATATGTACACTTTTGTAGATGACACTGAAACAGCTCCGACATCGATTAAGGAAATTTCATAGAAAATTTTTTTCAATATTTTTTCACTCTTGTAAGTGAATCATTTTCAACAACTTGAGAATTCATTATTTCATCTGCAAATAAAATTTTGGAATATTTAAAGTAGTCTAATGCAATTGACTTTCGTATTAGGTAATTTCATGAGTTTTGTTTGTGAAAAGTATTTTCATCTCGATATGACTCAACAGCGCTTGGACACATTTTCCAACTGAAGGTGCAATGCTTGTTATCCAAAATTCCATAACTTGGCCATTGCTAAAATGTGTGACTGGCACCGATATAACAATAGTTTTAATGTACTACAAAAATTAATAAGATAAAACTAACTAAACTTAATTTCAAAGGATATGATTTGAGGAAATTATTGTGTACAATGTAATCGGAATATATACAAGTTATATACATACATGTACATAAATTATCTTTAGAGCAGGTGTAAGGGAATTGCTCTCGGTTCATTTTTATATTTCTAAATTGTTATTACTTGTGTTTCTGTTATTATTTATATTCTATTATTTATATTCTATAGTGTGCATAAGATTGGTTTTGTTCTTTGTTTTCTTGTTTCTTCATTTTTCATTATTATTTTTTATGCAGATAATTCTAATATAAATTCACAAACCTTAGTGAATTGTTCTCGCTTTCAAAACAAGGATGATAATTTGGAGCGAAAGCTCTTTATGATGGATGTGACGGATTCTCCTCATTCGGGGCACTATACTACTTCCGCTCGGGCTAAAATTTTGCTCTTCATTTCCCCTATTGAAGCAATTAAGGTGGAGGTTCTGATTTCCTCCCGGAAATTCCACTCAAAGACGTTGCCCTTAGACCTTGTTCTCTTGCATCAGCGAGACTCGCAGCAACGACCTCTGCAAGGCTCACGCGCTGATTACCGCGGAAGATGCGACTTCTGCCACCGCGGCGTATATCTCGAAAATGCCTTTTAACCCCGTGGCAATGAAAACTAAGGATCTGGAGGGAGTGGATGACGCGAGGGAGCGTAAAATTCAGCCGTTCATTCATGCTTCCGTCGACCCTATTCACGTGCACTGTCACGGCGTACCCACTAGGCCTTGCGAGAGAAGTTCAAATGAGTTCGAACCCTGGAGAGGACCTATGTCCTCCGCGGTCAAGACCTTTACCACTGGAGGGTCTCGCGGGGAGGAGCCGACAGCTGCCGTTGCTGTTGGCGACAGTGGTGTATTCCGCACGTCGGCGAATTACTCTCGTAATTACAAGTGAAGATAGTTATTAAATAAAAATGGACCAAGAGAGGCATGAGTTTTATTGTGAAATTTCGTCCACTTAGGATTTGAAGGAAAGAAAGATGCAGAGGTGGAGGCAGTTGCTTCACCAGCTATCAATAGAGCATCAGAACTTTCTTAGATTACTTGCTGTGGATTTCCACGTAGTAAAGCCTTCCACAATTGATTATAATAAAAACTTGACTATAGGAGAGCTATATCAACGCCTCAAACTTACTGCAAATCGCTCAAAAATTAAGAGACGCTATCGGTCCCTAGTATAGCATATGCTAAATTGAATTATAATCAGAAAACTCTTTGAAATACTCATCGATGATTTTGATTTCGAGATGGAATAATGATTGACAATTAATTGTTAAAAGGTAACTCAAAAGAGACGAATTCAAAGATTTCTAATTCTAGAAATACCGAAGAGCGTTTTTGTAGATTGTTTTTGCCATTTTTGCGGATGTTTTCCTGGCGATCATATCTCTTGTCGCTTAAATTTAAAAGTAAAAAAACAAAGATATTATAGTAACTAAGCACAATCAAGTTGAAGTAAGATGCTATGGTAATCCTCGAGAGAAAACTTTCATTTCATAATTAGAATAAAAAGCTTAACAATATATGGAAATGAAATATGCTGATCTGATTGTCATCGAAACGATTATTTTTGTGTTTGATATTACTTTCTTATGCTGATTTCCTACAATTTAAACGTCTGACTAAGGCAAAATTCCAAATACAATTAAAAATCATAGAATATGCGTATATTTCACACATCGCTTGAAAGGAAATAATACTGAAATTTTATTACATAGTAGCGGTACTTATAGTTGGTATTTCCAATTTAAATGTTTCATGTTGATTATTGCACAAAACAGTTATCTAAGCGCCTGTGCTATTTGTCCTACATAAAGGTTACATAATTGTAGGTAACCATGCCTGTCAGGGCTGGATTAAGACATTATACAGGTGATACAAACGGCTCAAGTCTCAGTAATCAAAGGACCATTAATAACAGAAAATTAAGGTTTTATCAATCCGGCTGAAGAAAAAATTGCTTCTAAAGAAGATAGTCTGATTATGGAGAACTATCGATTTCCCGTATTCAGAACTAAATTCAATGTAAATTTAACAGTTTGAGTGTTTTAGGTATCCATAAATAATGCTGAATTTGAGATCTTCAGTGTAACTGATGTGATTGCAATTCTCTTAACCTGGAAAAACGTTCCCTTCCCCAGAAGCATAGGCAATTTTAATTGACGTCTGAGGACCAATTAAGTTTTTTTTGTTTATTCTTTTTGAGAAATTACTCCAATACCGGTACTGCCACTGTAACCGATACATAATCGACAACGGATGACAAATAGTTACAGCTGCCAAGACAAAGTTACTGCAAAGTAATCGACGAAGAGTTTCTGTACATGCATGTCGAAAAAGTCGAACTATTAAATAGGCAAACAATAAAGAGACATTTTTAACTTAAAAGACAGCAAGTTGACCAGGGAACTACTTAATGAATATATATATATCGGATCTAAAGCCAGCACTGACGCCTTTGGGTGGGGACTTGGGTTGACATTATAATGAGTATAATAAATAAATGGAGTTCTATGTGATGAGAATATCCTGAAAAATTGGCGCCAACCGAAGTTTAGTCCGACAGGTGCAAAGATACGATATATCTCCGTAAAGTGTCTCCAGCGTCTCTTACCCCAAAACGAAAACAGCTGCCGAGGTCTTGTAGCGTACTGGGCAAGGTTATGCGCTTCCTCATGAATGGAGAGGTCCGTAACCTCACCTCCTTGATATCGCACGGACAGCTGCGCGCGCCGGACACTTTTTTTCTCATTTACGCTCCTCCATTGTTTTCGCTTTCCCCGGGAGTGATTTTAATGAATGGGAATAAAAGTTAGTTCCCTCGGGGGCGTTACTCGGAGGGGCGATGAATGGAGGGAGACATTCTGGAAGACGTCAAGATTCATTCAGAAGTGTCTAAAGAGCGATGCCGCCAGCTTTCTCTGGGGATGTGGGCCCTGTCACCGTTTAACTTACTCGTTACTTCTAGGAACAGCCGTTTTGGGTATCACCGCGTTAAGAGCTATCAAACCTTCTTTAATAGCTAAAGTGGTCAACAGCGTAGAAATATTCTCTCGCCTGTTTCCTCTGCGACAAACTTTGGAATAAAACTCTGTGGATTTTCGTATTCAAATCGTCCGCTATTTGTGCTTCAAGAGATTAGGTCATTTCACGCATAGGCTACCACCGGGAATCGAACCCGGGACAGCTATTACCGAATCCGAAAGCCCTGCCCGCAGGGCTATCCATGAGCCACATGAATCTTATAGTAGGCTGCATAATCTGAGAGATTCATATCCTAGAAATTTTATTTATAAATAGCAGGAATATTTATGCCACAGTTTAAACACAGGTACATGATAATATTTATATAAAAAATCGAAAAAGAAATACGATGTTTACTTATCATAAAAATATACGTGAACGTAAACATAAACATCGTATTTCTTTTTCGATTTTTTTAATAATTTAATTCCACCAAATCTCGCTTGATACTTTTAATATTAATAGTTTTATATTTTTTTCATTTTTGAGACCAACACTTGGATGATTTGTATTGTTTCCTAGTGGGTAGGACCCGTACCAGGTAATGGACTTGATAGCTTGTGCATTATTACTCTACGGCTAAGCTACATGGTAGCCCAGTCGTACAGTGCTGGCCTATTAAATTTTTCCATTTTAATTGTTACATCATTCTGGCGATGATTTTTTTTATATTATGATTGATCTATAACAAAATTCACCGTCTTTCATTTACGACCTCTAACTTTTCAAATCATTATCGTTTTGAAAATATATTGCAATAAGTTTAACAAATGGCTCCTCTACCTTTCAAAAACCAGGCCATTGTGTACAGTGGTTTTCAAACTACGATACGTTGGGCTGATATGGACCAGGAATGATTTTTATGCAGCCCACAACCCTATTGGATATCATACACTGGATACACTAATTTGATGAAAAAAAATATTAAAATATATATCCCTTTATATCCTGCATATGCCTTCAATATTTCTAAATGCTTAATCATGTGGATATTTACTGATTTTTAATCCGGTACAATCTTACATATTGAAACTACTACACCTATTCCATTTAGAGCGGAGTATAAATAATATAGAGAATAATGGTTGAATAATTCCTCAGACATAACACAATAGGAACTCATAAGGCACGTCATTTTCTTAATTCAATGATTTGAAGGTTCGGAACCGACCGAGACTATAGGTAAGTAAGTGAGTAAGTTTATTTAGAATGAAATTCTAATATTTACAGTTGTTCATAATATACATACAATATAATATGCATACAATAACATAATAGGTAATACATACAATAATATAAAGAATGCATAATGTACATTATATGATAATAAACATACATCAGCAAATATTTGAACTAAGGAAAAGTATTTTGAACCTGTATCAAAAATATTTACATATTTTTAACCGTGTTTGCACATACCCTTCTAAATGCTTTTTCATTTTATAATTTTCTAATCCATTCAGGAAGACTATTAAAAAGAAAAAATAAATCAGTTATAATTATGAATGATTTCCTTGAGAAATTAGAATTAAACTTATGAATTCTTAAATTTGATTGCTGACTAGTTGCATATTTATGATAGTCACTATTACATGTTATCTCTTTACATAAGTAGTTTGGTACTCTTTTATTTAACATTTTATGCACTAACTGTAGTACATGTAAAGAAATTCTTTCTTCAATTTTCTTCCACTGAAGGGCATTCAGCATTGTTTGAATTGGAGTGTATTTTCCACATCCTAGAATGACTCTCATTGCCCTATTTTGTAGCCTTGTACATACCTTCGCACTTTTCCTTAGGTTTTTATACGTCCACTCCTTCTAAAGTTTTCCTCTCTATCTCTAATTGCCTACAAATTACTTATATTTTTTAATATCATTGGCGAAAGGTTAGATAGAAGTAGACAGGACATAAATTAAATGACTCATAGGTCATACTAAACAAATTTCGGCACAATTTATTCAGTTTTTGTAACCCGCAAAATTAGCAGAAGACGGACTCTTATCACTTCAAAACAAGAAGTTCCTTTAATTGTTAAATAAAAAAAGTTTTAAAAAGCAATATAAATACGTTTACTAATCTGTATCCGTATTATTTTCTTTATTTTGTTTTATTTAACAATTGTAGTAATGTCGGAATTCCACAACTTTACAGCCTCCTCCGCGAATTTTACGCTCGGTGTGTACCCCCATCGGAACCCTGATTATAGGGTATAATCAGTGGTAATTTGGCAGCTCCCACTTCATATCCATCCCTCAATCTCTTTGGCGGCAATGTCACGGTATACGCGGCTTCAAATGTCTCTCGCGCATGCGTCGTCCTCCAACAATGTTTAACAATATTTACAACCGGCGGCTCCTGGGCTGTGTATGTCGCTCGGGCAGAGTGGCGTCTCACGCTTGAACTTCCATAGTTTGAAAAGACGTGCCGGAATAGCGTAAGACACGGGTTGAGGCTTTTAATAATTTTCGGCGGTCCAAAAAGAGAGGATTTGGACTAGACTTCCTCGGACGGTGAAGGAAACCATCTGCTGTATCCGGGGAAAAAAAGACGCGGTGGATTGCCTATCGGCTTCGAGATGTTATTAAACGTCAGCCAGGAATATACCGCGATATGCGGTCGCTCACGGATTCAGTGTTTGTTTGGAAGCATCGATATTTAATAATTCCCTCTGTCGCGACTAAGGGTTTAGCGGGATATATTTAGCCGTTGTCTAGGAGGGAAAAGGTCCGGCATTTTTCCGTGACAGCGCCGGCGGCGGAAGGCTGAATTATCTGGGCGGCTTGAAGAGGCGCGCGTGTTTAAACGGTGGCTGGAGTGTTTATCTTATGGGGCTGGGTTTTATTTGGGCATTCCGTCCTTTATTTTGCTATAAACAGTGCTGACTTTATTTTCCGCCGGCTTCGTATATATTCGCATGGGAGAAATGTAGGTATAGAAGCCTCGGGTTTAATATTGAGGAATAATCTTTGAGAAAAAATGAATACTGTAATAGTGCGATTTTCATTCTATTATTGGAGAATCAACATCGATTTCTTTCTTAGGTAGTCATAGTGATTGTTAATCTGCTATACCAGAGGTGCCCCAACTCTTTCACCGTGGAACCAGATTACACATGTCTTATGGATCGTTGGTCTGCAGTTACTAATTAATTCGAAATTTATGAAATTAATTCATTTGATTGAGTTCAAAATTGTGTTTAAAGACAACTCTTAGACTTAATATCCCTTTTGATTTGTTATTGATGTGTCCCGCTTCCTACTAACCAGAGAATTATGATCCTAGCCTTAATTCTCTTCAACTGTGAATGATGAACATTACAATATAGACAAAAGCTAAAATAAATAATTGTTTACGTATTCGCTATATCTTAGCTTATCTTACCGGTTAAATCCGTTACAATAGATAGCTAACGTCATAACTTCAGAAAATGAGGCAGAATGCTAATGTTTTTATGCTATAAGTCAAATTTGTATAACACACTTAGCGGATGGAGCTGCAATGTCGCCGAATAACACTAACTTTAATGACCTGAGCTTATAAATGAATGTTATGTGAAATTATTTTTCTTCTCTTTGTGAAATATCTCATCATATTAAAAAATGCCAACAAATAAAAATGCCTTCGAAATTTGTCCAAACTGCATTCGTTTTGCCTAGCCGAAACTGGCTAATATTTTACTTCGTGAGGTTATTAGCATAATTTCCTCTTTTCTTTTCTGAAATTTTTATGCCAGTTCTTATGCATTGGAAGCAGAGTTACAATTAAAGGTTTTTCGAAAGTATCTAATCCCATTAAGCATTCCCGAATTTCCCAATTAATATGAAAGTAAAATATGCAATTAACATATGGTCTGATGGGTATATTGGCCCTAACTAGGCAATTTCAAAGGCAGTAACGTTTAAAATACAAACTTGCTACCTGTTTAGAAATTAGCGGAGGCCGCTTTTCACAACTGGTTACGTTAGATGTCCTGCTTCGATATTACGATCAACTTAAATAAACAAGGACAATATGCTTATCAAAACTGGATTCTCACAAGCAGAAAAGCTTGGATGCGATAACAAGAGTAGTTATTTATCTCAGAATAAATAAGTTATGGCTTCATATTTGCAAATAATTACTATGCCTTCACTTTTTCTAAGGTTTATAATGGTAATCCATACCGTATTCGAGAAGTACAATGAACTTCTGCTTAATTAATGAATTAAAAACGTTATTGAATGAAGCATTTCTTCTTACCTTCTATAATTGTGCCACGTACGTTGAATAACAACTTGATAGACCCCTGTATAGGAAAATAATAACAAGTAATAAAAACAATATTATGAACGCAAATTAAAAATGTTAACAACCAATACGTAATATTACATAAGTAATGCCGCTAAGCCTCTTTTCCAACTAAACGAAGAAACGTTATACCCAAGTAGATCTTAACGAAAGCTGATGAACAACTCTAAAATGATTTGGAAAACATGTCGGTTTTATCATAAAGTTACATTTAGTGATTTAATTTAACCATTAAGGCATGGTAGATGATTCAGTTTATTATAATTTGGTATATTCTTGGATATATCTCGTAGAAAGCATACTTGAACGAAGATGAATTAAATTAAAATACCTGTCAGTATAATTACTCGTAAGGGTGAACGGCAAGGTACCGTTATATCATAATTTTCCAATACTATAACATCCAAAAGCAGCGAACGCATTTGCTGCTGTCTAAATCCGACCCTGACAGGTACGAGATCAATTTTTTCAGAAAATCATGAGTAGAGCCACGGGCAATGTAATCGGGGATGAAAACTGCGCTGCGCTTCGGAGGCGAGGAAGATGGGCATAATCTTTGTCTTAATAGTTAATAGGCTCTAATAGTGTGCATTAATTTAAAGCAAATTTTAATTGGTTGAATGAAAATTACATCATCTGAACACTCAGCTTAGTCTCGAAAAAAGCCAAGAGTTTGTAATCAATGATCATAGTTTGTTATACCGTAATCGTTGTAATTAATAATTAATTACTGTAAATCTTTTATGCTTAGTTGCGATAAAATTATAGAGTGATCTTTGCAAACTATAGAATTGAAAACGAGATCAAATTCTCCCCGTTGGGGTATTTATTAAGATGATAATGTTATGAATATTGACGTCATATGCATAATAGTGAGTCATTTTTGATTAGAAATAAAGTCGTGTTAACTAAAAATAAAATTATCTTGCATACGTAGGACACACACACACACACACACATATATATATATATATATACATACATACGTATAGCATACTTGGACCATAATTTGTCCTTCGTCATTGTCTACTATTTACTGAGGACGACGTTTTGATAACATTGGAGCTCTTTTGGGTGTTTCTAGCTATAGCCATGAATACTTTTAGTTATCTTTCCCATCTGTACTTATAAATGTCAACAAACTGATAAGCGAAGGCTATAGAATTACTGACACTCGTCAACTTGAGGGATAGATATGCAAATGTAAAAAGATGGTGATTCTTACATATCCTTCAAGATTTGATACTGGACGTAGATAAGTATTAAACGCACCGATAGGGGTAGCTAATAAACTTTCAGGTACAGGTTCTTTATATGCTAATAAGAGGCACCAAAGTGTCAGTCAGTCACCCTTTCCAATTACTTTTATCATTCCAAACGATTGTTCAGGTCTCATTAGCAACGAGAGGGTGGCAAAGTATCGTAATTTTCTTAGATTCTTAGATAAACTACGCCAAAGTGTGAATGAAAAAACGCCTCAGGAATTAACTGTTCTCAGAAAGAAATGCTAATTCGTTTTGTTGATCTTGTTCCTTTGAGGAAATTCTATCAGAATAAACTCTCTGCTCCAAACATAAATTCTGGTCAATTTCAACGCATCACACTACCAATCTCGCCCGAATAAAGCCGTTTTATTATTATTATTGTTATTATTGATTGTGATACCGTAGTTTGTTAACTAGTCCATTCAAATCTATTACAAACAAAAGAGGTTCACATAAATTTATCATTCCCTTTGAACTGGGAAAAGGTATAAAATACATATTACTATAGCTTCCTATACAAGTATTCCTGCAGTTTTTTCTTGATGAATGGGATTTTGTTTTTAGGTTTTTGACACAGAAAATTGTATGTATATTTCGTTTACTTTTTTCCCAGTCTTGCTCATAGCTGTCTCGAAATTAAACCTACTTGAGTAAGATGGATATTGAATAAATATTTTATTTTCTGTCACTCCTTATCGAATGGTATGAAAGTTCACTGTGCCGCATTTGTAGACTGAAAGTGTTCAAGCTCAGTAAGAAAAGCAAAGTAATGAATTATCGTTGCTCCTTTGGCGCTTTGGTTTTTTTCGTTTTAAGTGCCTCGATATACGATCTGCCATTGGCAATAGAACCTAGGACCACATTCGTGTTTCTTGCGTTTGTGTTTAAAAAAGGGCTTAATATTAAAGTGGTAATCCTTAACTAAATTACGGCTTGTCAATAAGTACGACTTATTATTTTTTCACCCCAGCTCCACAATCTGGGAGCCCAATCCATTGGTGTTTTAGACATGACTGTAATTTGGAGAATAAACTAAATTTCATGAGTGATTTTCCATTTATTTTACTTTTACTATACTTTGGAAGTAGTTAATTATTTAGTAAAATAGAGCAATATGACATTAGATCCTGTTTAGTTTTCCCTTACAGACACTAGATATCTACTGAACTCTTTGTTATAATTTGGTTATCTTCGCTAGTACTTGTATCATTACCAAAACGGCTTTCTCTTTATCCATTATTATCGCTACTGTGTCACAATTGATGTCAATGCAGCTTATCTGAACAAACATTTTGACCTGAAGCGAGTGTTTGCGTCATGAATAAATTAAGATATTAAAAATAAATATTTTTTACTAAAAATAGCTGCTCTTGATTCACCTTAAATAAAAATAATTTAATTTTACCGTATTAGCTCGAATATAATGCGACCCCGAATTTAACGCGACTCCAAAATTTTCATAATGATATTTAGAAAAAAAATAATACTCATAAAAGAATTCAAAGAAAGTAAAATTCAATCAGATAAGCATTTATTTAGGTAATCATAGCTAATAGGTAATTATATATTATATTTGTGTATATATATTATAATTATAAGTTGGCGAAAAGAAAACTGAATGAAGTGAATGGTCCTAATGAAATGAATTATAAGAATTTTCTATCGCGTATTCAGTAACAAAATTCTTGAAGTGTAAATACATGTTTTAAAAGTTTAAAGTAAAGTATAAAAGTAAGTATAAGTATAAAGTAGGGTAGTATATGGTGTAAAGTAGGGTCAGGTGCGATTCAGAGAGGATTAGCAAATTTTACGAAGACGGAATATTTTATAAAAAGATTTCTGATTTCGAGAATTAAACCGTATCTACAATAATTGGATTTTTATAGTCTATGTAGATTTATCTGCCCCACAATTAGCTATATGAACGTACGATAGTTTTATGCAGAGGACATTTGCATTAATTGTAGAATAGGGTGTACTCGCAAAGGGAATCTAAAAAAATGTAAACATAAAACATTCAGACCCTTTCGCGTTCTACGTTTAGTGCAAATATACTAATTTTTATTAATTAATTAATCAACTGTTCGCCCATAATGAATAAGAAATCCTGGATTATCTTCTATATGAATCACGGTAAAAATCGATATCATGAAATGGAGCTGTTTATAATGTTTTATTTTATTCTATTACCAAAATTTTTGTACAGTCAGGACGGTAATTCAAAGTTACGAGATGAGTATAAATTAATTACCTCGTAAGAAACAAACATAATGGAATAATCGGAAGAGACATTCCCTACCTTTTTACAGCGTGTGCGGGAAAAATTCACCGTTCTTTTCTGGATATACATTAAGTATGAATTTCGTGGAATTGAAATGACGAATTCAGACTCCGTCCCCTGTAATGAAATAAACATGTGTCTACCGCAATTATCACTGAAATTCAGTTCCCGTTTACAGTAGGAATTGCATAACACTTATGTAAAATGAATTCAATACATACACTCCGCATTTTCCTCGGCTCTACATCATAGTACATACCACACATGTTGATGCAGGTAGATGTTTTCAATTTCTACACGCTGAATATGTGCTAACTCTCACTCGAAAACTTTGGGTAGCCTTTTTCTTGACCCGTTAAAATAAAAAATGAACGGCAGAAAGTTGTCTTAATCGATTATGACCCATTAGCAATTACCCATCCGACTGATAGCCATGTAAGTAAGGCCAAGTCTGGTGATGAAGTTACTCCAAAAATACAGTTAGATATCGGTTGTTCATGAAACATTTTCACATAAATTTCTCTGTATGATGATAGTTTTTTCGAAATTTTAAATGAATACGTATCTTAAATTATTTTCGAGAATTTCAGATGCTATGTTTAGAACTTCATTAGCATATTTCATATTGCCTAAATTATTATAATTTTCATTCAGTGCTTACTCTTTAAAATAAAAAAATTCTGACGTTAATAATATTACTATGAAGATATCATGAATTCCAATACTTGTAATAATAAATAAATAAATAAATTGCTACTATTCTAAAATATTTAGAGCACCTTTGAAAATAAGTCACTAATTTAAGGAATGTTATGGTTACCTAACTGAAACTGCCATCAATATGATCCCATCAACATGACTCTACTTATCTATTTCCTCAAATACTTGTCAGTTTTACCTCGACAATTGGATCAATGTGATAATCCTAAATACATGTCATTCAGGTTGGATATAAAATATTGGGATTGTATTGCACGATATTTAAGAGCATTTTTAAGGTAGAAGTTTTGGCACATATTTTAAATATTTTTGCTGTGCTATATGAATATGCTATAAGATATTATTACAATTGTATTATAAAGCAAATCTTTCAAGATAATATTGAAAAAAAAATAAATATCATAATACATATAAGTTGGAACGAATAATATATAAGATAGATTAGGTCTGTAAGATTATTAGTAAACAAATTATGGAATTGAATTTTATCTTAGCACAGGAAAGCGTGCGACTTAACCCAAGGTATACTAGAAGTAATAAATGGTGACTTTGCTGTGACTCGAACCAAGGTCTACCATTTCCGGGCAGGAGTTATCACTTATTGTGAAACCCTATAATTAATTAAATATTTTTGTACTTATATAACATCGTAGGAAAAACGTAAAAACCGATAGTTAAAATGCTTTGCCGTTTCTGTTCTACCTGGAGTCTAACGTACCACTCAAAACCTCCTGTCGATATACGATAAGATTTCAGAAGCGGTTTTTACGTTAAAGAAGTAGTTCTTAAAGTTTAAAAAAATTAGAATCTGGGCACGCGCCACCTCTCATTGCCACGTTGGCTTACTCATCGTATCCGTTGCTCAAAACAGCATCACAGGAATATATTTTTTCCTTCCAGTGTGGTTAGTCAATGATCGCATCCTACAAACGCCCCACCCTGCTGCGGACCATTAAGTTGAAGAACTCTCCCAAACCACCTCCCGAGTCTCACAATGCGGCAATCCCCCTCCAAGTACACTACCCTTTGAATCGCTCTCATTGTCCGGGATTAAAAAAACATATATACATATTCGATGGATCGCAGGGTACGGTTTAAGGGGCCGGTGGGTCTCAAAGGTCCGAAGTCCTTTTTTGTGAGTTCGGCGGCATCCCGCTGAGAGGGCGCGGGTCAGCGGAGGGTGAGCGCCGCGGGCAGATGCGTAATGGGATGGATGACACGGTTGGGGGCGGATCAGCCAGTGGACGTCGGGTGGGTCCACTGCCTGGAGCGAGATGAAACAATCCCATCTCATAAAAGCATCGCTCCTGCCCGCAATCCCTTTCCCACACCATAGCACTCCTGGTTTTTCTACCCCGTGGTCCTTTGTCCTTCCTCCTGGGAATCGGGTCGGACGGGATATGCCGAGCGTCAGAGTGCAATTTTTTTGTTTATGTTTATGATGGGTCGCGATTTATTGCGTGGACTTTGCCGTGAGAGCTATATTTGCTGAATGGGTGGTGGGTCATTGATTCACAGTACAGAGGAGGGAAATATTAAAGCATCTCTAATTAAAATCTGCGTGCGCTGAGATGGTTCTTAGATTCATAACGAAATGAAAAGATGTCTGCACTTCTACGATATTTATTTACTACTAGCTTTATTTACTCCTAGCTTTATTTACTGAAAGACTGGTTTCAATGACTGATGGTGACGATTACTAATTGAAACCGGTCGTGTAGCGCAAATAAATTCTTTAGGAAAGCTTAAATCTTACCATTTCTGCATTAAATTATCTCAGTTACTCATTATCCATATTCAATGATCAAATATTTACTTTTTTATTTATTATTTAGTGGTAAATCTCTTCTATACGAGTATTGCTGTGTCTATAGAGTATGAGTGTATTGAGTATCGTGCATTTCCTGAAATATAGAAGATATATTCGCTTTTAATCAAACAGGTGTCTTTCATGGGATGTAAGTTATGAATAAACCGCTGAAATACGTATGTGTCAACTAGGCAGGTAAATAGAGAACGTTATGTTTACTCACGCCAGATTAGCTAGTAAATTGTTCATTTATATGAAGAACATGAAAATGGAAAGTAGAAATGACATACGGTAAAAAACGGAAGGGAAAAACTTACGCAAGAATAGGAAAGTATGAGGGAATCCAACAGAAAGACCGATACTACGACTGTCCAGATAAGGATCATGACTAATTCCACGTGATCTACATATGTACGAATTATATTAGTTTTCATGTAGAAGACCGACATAGAATTTGTAAAGTCCTATCTCCTAATTACCAACTGAATGATGGAAAGGAGGAATTGAATTAGCGCATGAAGAAGTGCTGCTTAAACCAAAGTTATACAGAGGTGAATTAATTTGACATCCTTACGGCAGTGATAATTCGCGTATCGTATAGCATTTATGATTTCTTAATTATAAAAGTAAATTGACTGATTTTTCACTATACGTTAGGACTCTAAATTTGGAACATATTTCCTCATAGATTTTATTTATTTAAAAATCTGCCTCTTTATTGAAATATCTTCTTGCTAAATACATTATGATGGAGAAATACCCTCTTCTTGTTATCAGTCACCACTCCGTTTTAATTATACTTATCGTCTTTCCTACAGACACATAAACAATTTGCTTCTATTTAGAGGATGGCTTAGAAAAGAATGTACGCCTTTATTGATGTTTTCATTTTTGACGTGTTCATTCATCCGTTCCTATAAATGGCGCATTTTTCAGCATTTTATCGGTATATTTTCATAGTCCAATAAGCTACAACATTATAAAAGAATCGGTCTTAAAATATTGCATTGATAACCACTTTTCTATTTTTCAGTTTCATATTTTCCTGGACTCATTAATTATTTTTCATTGCATCGTATGTTACCATTTGAAAAAATAACCTAGAATCTCTTTATTTTTGCAGTTAACAAATATCATATCCTTATTTCCTCTGATTCCGCAGGACACTACACATCCATTCTTCTCTCAATTTAAGTTGTAATGTACGATCACCTCGGATATAAGTGAAGATTAAAAATACATCTCACTCCGTAAATACCAGTTCCAGATCTTGCAAATACGTAAGCGCGCTTCATTTAATCAACGCAGGGAATCACGATCTGCTTTAAATCACACCCTCATAATCCATGCACATTCACTTTTCAGACCCTCGCTTCCCTTTCCCTGTTGAATCCCTATGAATCAAGGCGGAACTCGAATGTCATTCCGGTTCACGCGCCTGCCAAAATATTCATAAGCATTTAAATCACCTCTAAGTGTCCCGCCCCTTTAAACAGCGCAGTTAAGATATTCAGCGGCTCGTTATTTTTTTAAACCGCTCCGATTCCCAGCGACCAATCAGGAGGCCCGAAATGCGCGATGGGACAAATGCATTGAGGCGTTACATGCATTTGCGAGCCCGCTCCGCTGTGGACAGCGATGGCTTAACAAAAAAAACGAGCCGGTATAAGGGTACACGCATATGGGGGGTGGTAGCGGGAGGTGGGCATTCTCTAAGCATATGACTGCACCCTCATACACTTTTTGTCCGATCCACCACTCTCATTCTCAATAGTGCCGATGAATCAGCTTCCATTCATCCTTCAATATAGCCTCGCGAGTCTGGACCCGAGCTTAAGCGGGTAACAAAGCATTGTTGGCTAAAAAGAAGGGACGATACGCTAAGGGGGATGGGGCAATTCTGACCAATTGGGACGAATGAGCCACCCCTTATTTATTAAGAGGGGAGTTATTCAGAGGGTGCGTTTTTTCTTGTTCTCTCTCCTGCGAGACTGGGAGCTGCGATGTTGTGGAATTAATCTCAAGTGTGATAGATTAAGTTATAATGGAAGTATCATCAGCATTGCTTTTCTTCTGGGAGATGTTAAGGTAGGAGGAAGACAAAACAGGTCGATATCTGTACGTCCGTTACGCTCCTTTCCCGAAAGAGACTATCTAGCACCCTTTTCTACCCCTCGATCTCATGTATTTTCCCATTTCTTTGATTTATGAAGCGAGATGTGTCTAGGAAAAGGATGGTTTACGTTCTGGTGTTTGGATGCCACCAAATCGTTCTTTATAATCGTTAGATTTAATTCTCGTTGGGGTTGATGCGTCCTGTTATATTTATGAAAGGACGACATATCGACATTAAAAGAACATTATACTCTTATAACTGACTGGCTGTTATTAGTTTAATCGATGCTACGCTCAATCTTGTATCTTATGGATAATGGTGAATTATGAGCAAGTTTATGCTTTACGACATGCTGCCAGTGGACAGTGTTTCGGATTCTGAAAGAGGTGTAGTGTACTTAGGATTTAAAATGAAGGGCTGAAATTACTAAGTAGGTGAGTCATGATGTTTAAGAAGCAATTAAAAACAAGTTTTTTTCTTCAGTAATTAAAATAAAGGAGTGTAAAAGACCTTATAGAAGTATTAAAAAACCTTGACTCAAATTCTCAATAATTATTATTCGATACATTCATTAGATTACTATATTTGTTTATTGAATTATATTGGGCTTCAATAAATATATTAAAATAAGTAAATGTGTAGTGCTATTCATTTTATTTATATTTATATGATAAATAAATAAACTAATTATATTACTAATATTATTATTATTACTAATACATATTATGATGATAATAAATAAATTCAACTATCATTAGCAGTTTCATTAAATATTTTTTTCATTCATTCGTAATAAGTGTACATCTTTGGATCTACAAAGTTCAGAACTGACATAAAAAAATTAATTTCCGTTTTCTTAACCGACTCATACTTTAAAAATATGTATGTATCTATCAGTTAAGTTTCAAAAGTGTGTTTGATTCTTATATGTGGTATTACCTGTTGATAAGTAACTAAGTTGTCTCAATAAGTTCAGTCTCAATAAGGAAGAAAACTAATCTTCTTTTTTGAGGTATACACTAAAAAGAAATTCTCTTTTGACAACTATAAGGAGCCTCACAATCTTTACGCCGTGAAATTGTGTAGATGAGTCGTTCTTTAATGCAATGATTCACTTCCTCTCTTTTTAAATACCTCCTTCAACTAAATGTGACTTCACTACCATAGAGCTTGAAAAAGTGCCATCGCTAAATGTATCAAATCACCATCATATTTATGAAGAATACGACTGTAGTAAAGCTGTACATAATTTGGTCCTAAAAATCATAATTCTTCCAAGAAATATAACATTAATGTGCGGGACGGTTTTATAGTTAATTCATTGTCTTGGGCAATCCACAAGAGTCCCCTACCGTCCCTGCTTTTCCTTAACATTGGGGTACATACTTCATTTGCGACTGAGATAATTCTCTCACTCCATCAGCTGCTTCACATCTGAGCGAACGCCTATATTATCTGCATTTGAATTCAACCAAATGGGGCAGATTGGCTCATATGTAGTCGGATTATGATAAGGAGGTTAATCTGTCGTGATGTTCTGTATATAAGAGAAAGATCAAAGAGGAATAAAATGGGATTACCATCCCCATGTGCCACCAGATCAGGCAAATTTGAGTATGAAATTTGTCTGCAGAAATCTGTGACGAATCCTAAGGTAAAATCATCTCTAGTCATAACTATCCCCTGTGTCTTCTCTCCAACTGCAATTACGCCTATTTCTTCACTTCGTCCATATTAACAGGATCTGTAATGAGTGCACCTTTAAAAAATAGTGATCTCAAAATACCGCATGTTTTTATGTATGGCATCGATTTACAATAAAGTACAAACGCCCAATAAAAACGTTTGTATTTTGTCAACACTGCTTGTCTTTCTATTTGTCTAAGCTCCATTGATTACTCTCTAGTCACATTTCTCTTGATTCAGCACCATATAATCAAATCCTTTTTTTAACTAATATTTAGTAATGTATTACTATGATAGTCTCAAACAGATAGGATCCACTTTCTAACTTTTCGCCAACTTTCTTCTACGGTTCTTGTGGTAGTGTGGCTGAGCGGTCTAAGGCGCCGGTTTAAGGCACCGGTCTCTTCGGAGGCGTAGGTTCGAATCCCATCGCTGACATTACTTTTGCGAATTATAACGTAACGTTTATGTGTATCTCTGTGGCAGTTATCAAGCGTAGTATCGCCAAGGAAATTTTGGTCAAAATTGAATGATTAAATTGATTTAACTCTTTCTCTCTGAGAATATTATACTGAATAATTTGTTGCTTTGATGAATTCAGTCGGAATTTTTGCTTTTTTGATGTTTGATGAAGGAAATATCTCGTAGTTTATGTTTGAGGTAATATTTTCATTCTGTAGTAGAACTTATTCAAACATAGTTTATGTTTGTAAAGTATTCAGCACAAGAGCCAGTTGGTATGTACCTCCTCCCGACCTCTAACATCATATCAAATTGAATTAGCTGGAGCACGATCCCAGTACCTCGGCGTAAATATTTGACGATTCGCCTCTGAAAATAGCAAGTCGATGATAGAATACTTTTCATCGGCGATATTATAAATTATTCAAGGAGTAGGGTCTATAAAATCAATATCTGCATGCGTTAATTTGTGGAAGACCATATCACAGAAATTAAAAAATCTTATATATTTTTATGCACTTTTCAATTTCATGACCACTTTCGCTAACCGAGTATTATCTTCAGAGTAGCACCTATTTCATCAACCAAAACAAATTTCTGAGGATGAAGTTTATTTGCAAAGCTTTTGGAAGTTAGCCGTCAAGTTTAAAACCCTCGGCGGGCTGTTTTCTAGCCCGTAGAAGGCATATTGTGCAACCCAGTGTACCGCGTTACAAGTCCGATTCCGTGATGAAGCGAAACGGCGGGAATAGCGACCAGTGAGGTTTGGGAAAACTCATGGAGAGTTGCTTAACAAGGTGATCCATCATCCCCAGAGGAGAAGCAGGGCAAAAGACGGGAGAAAGAAGTCCCTTGAGACGTCCGTGCTCAATCTCTGCCATCATCTAGCTGCTCGCACCCACGGTCACATAAATGGAGCCAATGATGCAGGAACCATTGTCCCTGCGCTGTATGCCACCATCCGCACCGGCCTGCACCAATCTCTCAATCATTTTTGGGCGTGTTTGTATGCATAGGGGATTTTTTCAATTTGCTCCAATTCAGAGGTTTTTGCCTCCAGAAAAGAGGGAATCGCACGTTTCTATCTCTGCTTTACGAGTAGGGTGGCGTTGGGTGTCTGTACAGAGATAAATTTACTCTAAGCATATTTGGCCTCGCCAAAGATTTTTACAAGTAACTGTGACGACCGAATAACAAAGTTTATTTATTTTCACAATTTTATAGCGTACTATAAACAACTATATATTACAACTTTCCAGTACATACAGGTTTATGAAAAGATTGAGTAGAAACATGAATAAAATATAGAAAAAAGAGATATTTACAAAATTCGATTTAAGGGCAAGATTATTTACATAAATATCGATAATAAAATTTAGTTATGAATAATGCGACTAGACCGTCGCATGAATGGATAAAAAAATTTTAATGTTGACAGTCTAAAATAGATGAAAAAAGTTTTAAAATGTTGCCTTTGTTATTGCTGATGTCAGCAGGAAATTTTTTTATTACGAACAGGATTGATTGATAGTTTCATGGAATGCAGTATCGGAAGCTGTTTCTCGTTTGTTTATCACCTAGCTCTCAGAGATTTTCCATAAATACTCGTATTAATATTACTAAGGTTTCTGTAGGAAATCCTTACTTCATGCCAATGAAATCCGTCTCGAAAATTTTCAGAGCTTTTTCCACGTGATTAACTTACTTTTCATTTTTTGCTAAAAATGTTAACTTAAATAGGAATGTTTCATCGCTATTTATATGAGAGTAAAATTAAAATGAATCTGAATCATTAATGGGTAGTATAAGTTTATTGATCGCAAAGGATACACCTCGATGAGTTGGTTATCTCCTTTTCACGGTATTTTATAGTTCTTGAGACTTAACACTTAACACACTCGATTTTTAATTTAGGAAACGGAAAATCTTGCAACATTTCAAATCTATAAAATCGGTTTCACCATTCATTCTTGGTTAAAGGATGATAAGAGATCAGTTAATGATTTATCAAGAGGATGAAAATACAAAATATAAAGTGTTTACTCTTCCAACAATAATTTGTTTTCCAATCATACTCCTTAAGATTTTCCTGATCCGAAATCTTGCGTCCTATTAATCGCCAAAGCCTAAAATACTTTCTGTGTGTGAAACATTTCTGCCAAAAGGTTACTGTTTTCTTTACCAGCAATCACGAATTGAGTATTAACCATTATGCTCCCTCCTTTTGTAGCATCGTCCTCCGAAAAAAGAAATAGTTCCCGGATTCTTCAGCTAAGTCTGAATCTACGGCCCAAAAATTTCTCTAGCGTGAAATTTCGTTGGCAGGGTCACTCTATAGTCGAATAATTTCTCCATCATTGATTAAGAATAGTTATAATATTGATCTCAATATTTATATTAAAGTCGAAAGAGAGTAACTAAAATTTGGAGAAATCGATTTTTCAGAGGTGGTTATTCACAATTCCAGTTACCATTTTTACGTTAGCCGACAACCGAACATTTTCCATTTCAACTGGAGGAATAAGTCTCTACTAATGCTTAAATTCAATTAAAGTGGGATGTTTTTTAAGATAAAATGTGCTTATAATTAAAAAAGGACAAAGTTTTGCTGGCATAAGTGTAGTGGAAATGAATGGGAAATTCGAGTTCTTTCTAGCAAAAGTACATTTGGTGTGTTCATGACGGTGGGTCGACTTTCTCGATCAGGCCATCTTTATTTTGATCGAGGAAATTAAAAACAGCAGGGATTATTTAGTTTGCTCATATAGATTGTCATACAATAAATAAAAAACTGTTTATGAGGCAAAAATTAACTCATTCTCAATAGTTCAATCATGAATATAATTATATCTTTATAGTTTTCAAAATATCGTATTAGTATTTTTAAGTATCAATATTGTCAATATTTTCAATTTCGGAATCAATTATTTTACTAAAGTATATCTTCTGTAGAATTTTGAACCTCTTTTGACTGATGATGGTGGAATATCAAATTCATAATTTGGTAGCCCTGGACGCCCTTTGTCCATATTCGCAGAAGGATCCTCTCCAACTGCCCGGATCTCCTGATATGCTCTCCTTGCAACCAGGAAACCGGAAACCCGCGAGTAGAGCGTGCGCCCCCTCGGTGGCGCGTGGCGCGTACTTCAACAAAGACTAAAAGATCCGATGGTAGAGATAGAACGCGCTCGTGTGCTTCCTTCGTATGGGGAGGAGAGGTTCAAGTTGAAGAGAGAATCGTTGTTTGTATGGGAGACTCGGTTGAGGGAGATTACACTTGGTAAATGAAGAATGTGATGAACACTTTGGGCGTTTTGAGACATTCTTTCTTTTACCGGAATCAAGTCCAAAGAAATTACAAAATTAGAAGCATAAACAGTATAAAAATTGACTTAGGGAAAACGGCGTAACTGGTTGGTCAATCAAGAAACAAATTTGTTTAACAACTGAATGTAAAAAACTAGACTTTGTATGTTCCATGAAATATATTTTTCAACCTGTTTCCGCCAACATCGGCTATCAACATATAAATATTAACAAATGTATAGCATATTTATAGGAAGGAGGGAGAAAGAGGAGAAGGCGGTTATGAAGATACCAAAACGAAGCAATCCAAATTTGTTTGGATTAATCATGATAACCGTTTACTATGCTGTTGTTTTGTATGAGTACATGAATAAAAATCCTGACGTATGTTTTTTTGGTTTTCCGAAACACCTATTATGAAATATAGCCCCAGAATAATAACACAAAGGTCTTGGAAAATTCGACTTAAGAAGGTTTGAGCCAAAAAGTCTTCGAGTTGAGGTTTAAATAAATTGGTCTTATGGAAATTCGGCCGGGGACCGGGGATTCAAGCAAATGAAAACCACATATGGCTTTTTTAAACAGAAAAATTCAATCAGACAATCTGGGGTCCATGGAAAATTAAAAAGGGTCCATGGAAAAAATGTTCGTAAACCTATGCTCTAAACCAGCGGTTCGCAACTTGTGGGTCGCAGGATTACAGGTGGGTCGCGACTCGATCGTAAAACTATTAGAAACCATCGAATAAACCATCAGAAAATATAAGAAAAATCAAAACGAATTGTGTTTTGATTATTTTCTTGGTTCTTGATTTTTGGCATCGGGGCAGACAACAGAACCACTACATCACTCTCAGATAACGATGCAAATAAGATTTTTACTCCACCATGGACCGATGGATCGTGGAGGTATGCCGATAAGGAAAGGTGGGCCGCCAGCTGAAAAAGGTTGGGAACCACTCCTCTAAACCATTTCTAAACAGTACTTATCTCTAGATTTTTGATCATTAATTCAAAGAAGCCGATTCACTTAACTCTACTAGAAGAACAAAGTGTCAAAAGAATTCCGATATTACGTCAAAGTTACAAAAAATAATTAATTGGTGGTTTTAAATAATAAATTCCTGAAGTTAGTGCTACGTGAATATTATCTCCAATTTTCATCACCTATTCAGTCCATGAAATATTTTCTAAAAGTTATTTCTTTTAAAATTGCAGGATTACTTTATAGAAGACTGTTAATTTCTGATGTTGAAGTAACGAATAAATGCATATTTCAATATTCATTCAAACTTAGAGAAATTAATTTTCTTCCATTGATACAACCGACTTTGCTGGTCGGTTGTATCGATACCATGCTGAGATACCTTGCTGCCTATTTTTTTTTAATTAATCAAAATATGATATTTCCCATTTCTTGAGGTATTTGATATATGAAAAATCTAAGATGTGCAGTAAAAAATAACGTACAACCAGGAAATTTTATTCATGCTCTAAATTTACAATAAAATGTTTATCCATGAAATATGAAAAAACATTCAACATCTGAGCTTAAAGTATTGACTAGTGATGGAAAATGCGACTCTTTTTAGCGAGTCGCCTCAAAGTTGACAGCTCACTTAAAAGAGTCGCTTTCAAAACCGACTCCCATAGAGTCGGTGAGGGTGGAAATTAAGAAATATCCTACAAATATTGAACCATTATTTTGAAGGAAGGCTCATTAAATACAGAGATCAATTGATGAAGCATCGCAATGTATTACAAAATATTTAACCTGAAATATATCATATTAAATAAAGATATTCATTACATATATTTTATTTTTAAGAATTATATATATAAAATACGAGTAAACGAGAAAGGAGGAGGGAGAGTAGATGAATAATCATATGCGAAGTACTGTTCGTGTGCTAAGAATGAGCTGTGAGCGGAGAAAGTCTTCATCGAAAAATTACTTTTGTGAGCCGTGAGAAGCGTGAGGGGAGAGAGTCGTTTGAGGGGAAGAAGTCGAGACTCATCGAATACTACTCCCTCGCCTCACAACTCAGTTTGCAGAGTTGCTCATTTGAACTGACTAGCTCACAGAATGCCTATAACTACTACTGACAGTTCATCCCCATTTGTGATTAAGCGTGTAAAATTTGTTAAATATAAATATAATCGGAGGGAAAGTATTTGTTTTTATACTTCTAGTATTCTAGTATCATTGTTTGTGCTTCGACAGCTTAGATCATTTCGCATATTGGCTCTCATCGGATTTTAAATACACATCGATGATTAGAAATCATAATATTCAATTAACATTTTACAGTAATCGCGAAGATTAAGGGTTATAAGTTGTCTTCCCTGCTCTTTATCACCTGTGATTTGTTGGGTGTCCTTATCTTTATTTTCATCATAAACCATATAGTGATGACCTTGTTGCACGACTTTCTTTCCTGGAAGATGCGGAAGGTAGAATCCTCCTGTATTATGTTGTTGGTTGTTGTGATTGTAGTAATTCCCTGGCATATGAGGAGGCATAGGACGTGGCGCATGATGCATGTATGGATAATTAGGCATGTGTGGTGCATGTGGCATGTGATTAGGAACAAAAGGCATACCATGGTAACCATGAGGCGAGTAAGGGATATGCTGATTATGAGGTGGAACGTGATGCATTGGATGAGGTGGGCGAGGGACATAATGCATAGGCCGAGGAAAATTATATATGTGTGGACCTTGAGGCATGTAAGGAGAAATATGCGAATTATGTTGACCATAAGATATTGAAGGGTTATAACCCCCTTGATGTTGTGCATGATTTACAGAAGGAGAAAGGGATTGATGCGGCCGTAATACAGGAATGAATGGTATGGGCTTGTAAGGCTTGTGGTGAGGATTGAATTGTGGGTACCATTCCTCACTTGATTCGTACTCTATACTACTGCTATTACTAATATCACTTTCGCCACTATTATAAGTGCTATCATAGCTGCTTTCGGTACTAAACTCTTCACTAATATAACTTTCGTCGACATCACTACTTTCACTCTCTGTTGGTACAGTGGTTGATACAGTAGATGGCGGAGTTGAAGTGGTAGTACTTGATGGCGCCGTTGATGTGACGAATTCTGTAACAGTTGTTGGCTCAGATGAAGCTACAGTTGGTGTTACCGTTGTTTTAACTGTGCATGGGATGGTTGGTTCACATGTTGGTGTATTGGTCTGAAGTGTAGTTGTTGTAGTATGAGGAATTTGCGTTATCGTTTGTGTAGTCGATGGTACCGTGGTGGGAAGGCTCGAAGGATTCGTTATCGTGACCGTTGGTTTAACTGTAGTTGAAGATGATGTAGATTCTGTTGGTGTTACTGTGGTAAAATCAATTGATTTTACTATTAGTGTAGTACTAGGTGAAGTGGTTTTTGTAGTATGTTTTAACTTTGACGTCTCAGTTGGTGGTGCGGTAGTTAATACCATTGCAGATGTACTAGAAGGTAGCGTGGTACTCGATGGTATCGTTATTGTGGCAGTTGGTGTTGTCGATTCTGTTACTTTGGTATGGGCAGTTGATGTTATTGTTGCCGTAGTGGTCGGTGAAGCGGTTGTTGTAGTATGAGCAATAGTTTGTGTTACCATTGTCTCAGTTGGTAGATCTGTTGTCGATATTGTTGTTGGTATAGTTGAGGACAAAGTGGTAGGAAGGCTAGATAGTAAAGTCGTTGTGACGGTTGGTATGGTTGTAGTAAAAATTGATGATGGCACAGTAGTAGTTCCAGTTGTTGTTACTGGGGTAGAAGCGCTTGTTGTCACTATTGGTGTAATGGTACTACGCGCAGTAGTTTCTGTTGACGTTGATGTCACAGTTGGTGGCATAGTATTTGATACGGTTGTTGGAGCAGTCGATGGTACAGAAGTGGGAATACTCGATAGAATCGTTGTTGTGATGGTTGGTGTAACCGTTGTTGAAGCTGTTGTAGGTACAGTTGATTTTGCTACTGTTGTGACTTTAGTGGGGGCGGTTGATGTAACTGTTGGTGTACTGGTCGTTAGAGTTGTCGTACTATGTAAACTAGATTGTGTTATTGTTGACGTTACAGTGTGCCCAACAGTGGTTGAGACCGATGATGATATAGTCGATGGTACAGTGGTAGGATTACTCGATGGATTGGTTGTTGATACGGTTGGTAAAAATGTTGTTGAAGTTGATGTAGGTACACTTGGGGTTTCCGTATTTGTGACAGTACTAGGGACGGATGATTTTGTCGTTGGTGAAGAGGTCGGTGGAGTAGTCGTAGTACTATGTGTAGCCTTTTCTGTCACGCTTGATGTTGTAGTTGGTGGTACAGTAGTAAACATAGTTAAATATGTTGATGGTCCGGTGGGGACTGTTGGTGCTGCTGTCGGAGTAGTGGTCGATTGAGCAGGTGTTGTACTATGTAGTACGGTCTCAGTTACGGTTGCTGTCAAAGTGGGTTGTGCAGCTGTTGAAATTGTTGTTGGTATAGTCGATTGCACAGACGTTGTGAAGCTCGATGGTATGGTTACCGTGGCAGTAGGTGTAAGTGTTGTTGAAGCTCTTGTAGATATGCTTGCTGTAGTAGTCACCATTGTAAAGGTGGTTGGTGTCACCTTTGGTGTGATGGTCGTTGCAGCAGTCTTAGTACTTAGATTAGCAGTTTCTGTTACGGTCGAGGTCTCAGTTGGTTGTGTGCTGGTGGATACTGTTGATGGTTGTGTGATAGGAATACCTGATGTAAACGTTGTTGTCTCAGTTAGTGGTACAGTTGTTGATACTGAGGTAGGAATGGTTGATGTCACCGTTCGTGTAGAAGTAGCTGTAGCAGTCATAATGCTATGTGAAACAGTTGATGTTACCGTTGATGTCTCGGTTGGCGGTGTACTAGTTGATAACGATGATGGTAATGTGGTAGGAATAGTAGATGGTGTGGTTGTTTTATCAGTATGTATTGTCGTTGTTGTCTCAGTTGGTTGAATTGTTGTTGATTCTGAGGTAGGAATGGTTTGAGTAGTGGTCGCCGCAGGAGTCATAGTACTTTGTGCAGCCATTTGTGTTATGGTGGAAGTCTCAGTAGTTTGTGTGGTAGATGATATTGTTGTTGGTAGCGTTGTTGAAATAATTGATGATATGGTTGTGTCAGTATGTGTTGGCGTTGTAGTCTCAGTTGGTTGCGCAGTTGTTGATGCTGAGATGGGAACTACTGTTGTGGTGGTCGCTGTAGCAGTTGTAGTACTTTGTGCAGCCGATTGTGTTATGGTAGAGGTCTCAGTTGTTGGCTTGGTAGATGGTATTGTTGATGGTATTGTTGTAGAAATACTCGATGGTATGGTTGTGTCAGTATGTGTTGAAGTTGTTGTCTCAGTTGGTAGTGTAGTTGCTGATTCTGAGGTAGAAACGGTTTGAGTGGTGGTCGCCGCAGCAGTGGTAGTACTTTGTGCAGCCGTTTGTGTTATGGTGGAAGTCTCAGTTGTTGGTTTGGTAGATGCTATTGTTGATGGTAGTGTTGTTGAAATGCTCAATGGTATGGTTGTGTCAGTATGTGTTGAAGTTGTTGTCTCAGTTGGTTGTGTGTTTGTTGATTCTGAGGTAGGAACGGTTTGAGTAGTGATCGCCGCAGGAGTCATTGTACTTTGTGCAGCTATTTGTGTTATGGTAGAAGTCTCAGTTGTTTGTGTGGTAGATGATATTGTTGTTGGTAGCGTTGTTGAAATACTCGATGGTATAGTTGTGTCAGTATGTGTTGGCGTTGTTGTCTCAGTTGGTTGCGCAGTTGTTGATGCTGAGATTGGAACTACTGTTGTGGTGGTCGCTGTAGCAGTTGTAGTACTTTGTGCAGCCGTTTGTGTTATGGTGGAGGTCTCAGTTGTTGGCTTGGTAGATGGTATTGTTAATGGTATTGTTGTAGAAATACTCGATGGTATGGTTGTGTCAGTATGTGTTGAAGTTGTTGCCTCAGTTGGTAGTGCAGTTGCTGATTCTGAGGTACGAACGGTTTGAGTGGTGGTCGCCGCAGCAGTGGTAGTACTTTGTGCAGCCGTTTGTGTTATGGTGGAAGTCTCAGTTGTTGGTTTGGTAGATGATATTGTTGATGGTAGTGTTGTTGAAATACTCGATGGTTTGGTTGTGAAAGTATGTGTTGGGGTTGTTGTCTCAGTTGGTTGTGTAGTTGCTGATTCTGAGGTAGGAACGGTTTGAGTGGTGGTCGCCGCAGCAGTGGTAGTACTTTGTGCAGCCGTTTGTGTTATGGTGGAAGTCTCAGTTGTTGGTTTGGTAGATGATATTGTTGATGGTAGCGTTGTAGAAATACTCGATGGTATGGTTGTGTCAGTATGTATTGGCGTTGTTGCCTCAGTTGGTGGCGCAGTTGTTGATGCTGAGGTGGGAACGGCTGGTGTTGTGGTCGCTGTAGCAGTCGTAGTACTTTGTGCAACCGTTTGTGTTATGGTGGAAGTCTCAGTTGTTGGTTCAGTAGATGATATTGTTGATGGTAGCGTTGTTGAAATACTCGATGGTATAGTTGTGTCAGTATGTGTTGAAGTTGTTGTCTCAGTTGGTTGTGTGGTTGTTGATTCTGAGATAGGAACGGTTTGAGTAGTGGTCGCCGCAGGAGTCGTAGTACTTTGTGCAGCCGTTTGTTTTATGGTGGAAGTCTCAGTTGTTGGTTTGGTAGATGATATTGTTGATGGTAACGTTGTTGAAATACTCGATGGTATGGTTGTGTCAGTATGTGTTGGCGTTGTTGTCTCAGTTGGTGGCGCAGTTGTTGATTCTGAGGTAGGAACGGTTTGAGTGGTGGTCGCCGCAGCAGTTGTAGTACTTTGTGCAGCCGTTTTTGTTATGGTGGTAGTCTCAGTTGTTGGTTTGGTAGATGATATTGTTGATGGTAGCGTTGTAGAAATACTCGATGGTATGGTTGTTTCAGTATGTATTGGCGTTGTTGTCTCAGTTGGTGGCGCAGTTGTTGATGCTGAGATAGGAACGGCTGTTTTGGTGGTTGCTGTAGCAGTTGTAGTACTTTGTGCAGCCGTTTTTGTTATGGTGGTAGTCTCAGTTGTTGGTTTGGTAGATGATATTGTTGATGGTATTGTTGTAGAAATACTCGATGGTTTGGTTGTGTCAGTATGTGTTGGCGTTGTTGTCTCAGTTGGTGGTGCAGTTGTTGATGCTGAGGTGGGAACGGCTGTTGTGGTGGTCTCTGTAGCAGTCGTAGTACTTTGTGGAGCAATTTGTGTAGTGGTGGAGGTCTCAGTTGTTGGTTCTGTTGTTGTTATCGTTGATGGTTGCGTTGTAGGAATACTCGATGGTATGGTTGTTGTAATGGTTGGCGTAGTCTCAGTTGTTGGTGCATTAGTAGATTCTGTTGTTGGTATGGTCGAAGGTCTAGTTGTGGGAATACTCGTTGGGATCGTTAATGTGGTGGTTGATGTACCTGTTGTTGATGCTATTGTAGGTACAGTTGGCGTTGTGGTTGTTCTAAGTGTGGTATGGACGGTCGTTTTAACGGTTGACCTACTTGTCGTGTGATGCGGGTGGTGCTCTCCCGAGTGATGTCCATGAGGGCCGTATCCGTGACCGTAGTGAACATGTATGTGTTTGTTGTGCTTTAAGGCCGTCATGTAACCCTTGCAGAAGGCAAGCTTTTTCTTTTTTGGGGTCAAGAGAATGAAGTTAATAAATCCTTTCTTCCCAGGAATGTGGAATCTTCCCTCTTCATCCATCCACTCTTTTTCAAATCCAGGTATTACTCCTGTATGTCCCGTGTTAATTTCGTCATTCTGAGGCAGCTTAAAATCTGTATTAAAAAAATAATAATTATCTTATTTTAAATTCTTTTCACATTTACTTTGTATTTTTATTCTTAATGATCTCACCTGAGACTTTTCATTAAGCGCTTTTTTATTCTTATTTTCTGTGATTCGGTCTTTATTTTTATTTGTTTTTTTACATTTTAATCATATTATATTTTGTACAAACATTTTCGTTACACATTATTTGGGGGAGAAAGAAATATTCAAAAATATTGTTCTTCGAGACATCGTTTTCTTTTTTCTTTTAGCCGCGTTAAATTATAAGAAAAACAGTTAATTACAAATTGAGTTATGGCGCTCATTTCACATCAAATGAATACATCTCACTCTATCAATTTGGTTTTTATTTTATAGTTTAATCATGTTTAACAATTATGTTAGTTCTGTAGGATTTTTATGATTATCACGAAACCTATCGTGTTGAAATCAAGTTACAATTATTCGTGTGGAATCAAATTACGATTTTATGATCTTTCATTTTGGAGTTTCTGTACGCTTAAATATGCCTTCAAAATTTTACTTTTTTTCAAATGATCGATAAGCACATTTTTTATACTTTCAACTGTTTTCGGTTAGATTTGGTACTATTGTTGAGCATACATTCTTCTCTAATACGAGATTTTACAATTCGCCTGATTTGTGATGTTGTGATACGAGCATTAACAGAAAACTGCAGTATCGAACGCTTTCGTAGCGGAGTGCGATAAATGGATAGAGCATACCTTTACATGTGGAATCCACGCATCCATCGTCCATGTCATCCTCCAAAAGATCCTTCGTCAAGGCTTCGTCTGTTGTCTGTGGTGCCTGAGTTCCTTGTTCTGTTGATTAAGATGTATTTCGTCCATTATGGTTTAACGTATTATGTGGTACGTGGTGGTTTCCTCGAGGTACGGTAAATGTTTTAAACTTAAGTATAAATTTAAGATTTTGTAGAAGATCAAGCTAAAATCGTCAGTCGGACTGGAAATTATATTTTTAATCAAAACAATCGCTAAAAATAGTAGAATCGAAAAGAGTGTAAGAGAGTGTCTTTGTTATTCCGTTATGTTGCTAAACATTTTTTCTCGGAAATCCTATACAACCTTTAGCTGTTAGTTTCTAAATATGGGTAAAATGGGTAATAGATACTAATTTCCTCCAAAAGAATAAAAACAATTGCTCGTTTATAATTATTTGTAAACGTTATTTGCTATTTCAAGTAAAAATCACATACAAAATACTTTCACATGAAATTTCACAAAATGTTTAAATTGTGTATATATATCTTAGCGAAAGATATGAGGTGGTGATGCAGATTACGAAGACGTAGATGGTGTTTTTATAGTTGATATGGAACGGAAGGAAAGGATGGTGAGGTAGGCTATGAGACGATATGGACCAAAATTGTAATTGAAGGTTGTATATTAGGTAAATAATTTAGACGAGAACGAAAGCGAAGATAAGGATATTGAGAGAAGAATATGGCTAAAAACTAAGCGAATTTCTATATAGATAAGTTTTCGACGTGATAATTCACCAATATGTGGAAATTCATGATTTGAGACGTCACAGGATTAAAGTGATTCCCTTAACCGGAAGTATTTTTTCCACTTCCTGACTATACTCGTACCCGAACGTCCTGCATTTAGATGTACTACATTAATGTTTGATTACGCTTATTCTGATAGAATATTTATCTTCATAAAAGTATCATATAGGTACGTATAACCTGCTGGAATAAATTATGCGAGTGTTTCTTATACTCAATATTTACTCGTATAATATATAACTCTATGTTTAATGCTGCTATATTTATATCCATAACTTATAAACGAGCGAAACTTTCAATTTTTCTTGGAAATGATTTTACCTCAATTTTAACTGTATTAACCATGGGAATATCATGAAAAAGGCAAGATCAAGCCTCAAGTATGAACAATAAATTTTGCCATATTAAATTTTAAGTTTCTGTATAATAAAATGCAATATTCCTTAAATTGTGTTTAAATGGTTAACAATTTAAACTTTCTTAATACAGTAGAACTCCGGTAATCCGGACGAATTCAGGCACATAGGCGTCCGGATTAGCGGGGTTTCCGGATTAGCGAGGTTTTCAAAGAATAACGTAAAAAAAATTTTTATCGAAACTTATATTGCATACATAATGCATGTATATATTAGATAAGGTATTACAACATAGAACGTGAATGAATATTATCAGCGAGCAAATACGTCAGTCATTTTCTTTTGCACAACCGTTCTTATTTTTAAATCAAGTGCGCGGTCATTAAAACGTATAAAGAGCATAATTTCATGTGCTTCAAAATTTTGCTTCTCGGCCTACTTTAATGATGCACTGAGTGCCGCCAAAGCCTCAGAATTGAACATTTTGACGGAGTCTACAGTGTGTTATTCGTCGTCGTCATCATCATCATCCTCTGTCGTTACTGTTCTGATAATTTCGTCATCTGTTAAAGCTTCGTTTCTAGCCAAACTGTCGTCAGCCTCAGCAGCCCACCGGAGAGCTTCAGGGTTATATATTGGGTTCGAATTTTGTAACTGATTAATAAGTGGCGCAAGCTGAATTTCTTCAGTTTGCACATTTTCTGAAACTTCCGAACCAATAAAATTTAGGAGAAAATTTTTCCACGACTTGCTGATCAATAATTTAGACACAGATGCCCAACAGTTAGCTAGATTGAACACGATATCTTTTAAATTTACCCTTTTCAGTGCATTTTCAAAATTTTCCCTTTCCCTGTGCACAGGATCATTAAGAATATTTGTAAGAAGCAACTTACGATATCCTAACTTAATGCTTTAAATAACATTTTGATCCATGGGTTGGATCAGCGCAGTCGTGTTAGGGGGTAAAAAATTGAGGAAATTTTACCGTCATCAGTGCACAATTCTTCTGCAGAAGGATGGCCAGGACAATTATCAAGCAACAATAAAGCACGTTGTGGTAAATTGACGGATTTCACATGTTGTCGAACTGCTGAAACGAATTCTGTTTTAAACCAATCCAAAAATAATTCTCGTGTTACCCAAGCGTTTTTTTCACTCGATAGCACACAGGTAGCGTGACTGACTTGAATGAACGGGGTTTTTTTGGCTGTTCCGACAGCAAACAAAGGAAGCTTATGTTTGCCAGTCACATTTGCATACGGCATAAATACAATCCTCTCTTTAATTGCTTTCCTTCCTGGTTTCACTTTTTCATTACGATTGGCTTAAGTTTTGTCAGATAACATTCGCCAGAACAACCCTGATTCGTCGGTATTGTAAATCTGTTCAGAACTCAGATTTTTCTCATTGATTACACTCAGTGACTCGGTTCTAAATGGCTCTACTGCACTTTCATTGCTAGATAGTTTTTCCCTGGTCCCATGACGATGTTTAAATCTGTCCAGCCACCCTTTACTGACAACAAAACCCACGTCACTTTCAGTCATTTGTCTGTAAAAAAAAATCTAGCTTTTTCACAAATCATTTCGCCACTTAGTGGTACGTGAAACCGCCTTTGTTGAATGAACCATAAGTAAACTGCATTTTCTAGCGCAACATTATCTGTAATTTTCATAGTTTTACGCATCTTTGAACCACTTTCTGTAGTGCTCACAAACTTCATTATGCTGTCCTTATTTTTCTTGATGTCACCAACTGTTGACTTTCCGATGCAAAACCTCCTGGAAATCGCATCGTAACTCTGACCACTGTTTATCAATTTAATGATTTTCACTTTATCCTCTAATGTGAGGGTTTTACTCTTGCGAGACGCCATAAATCACTGGACAGTACCGAGAAAAAAGGACGTCACTTTAGGTTTTAAAAACCGGCGAAAACTAAACGGAGAGACAGAGAATCGGAAGAACCAAGTTATACTGAGGGAATGGATCGTAGCGCATCTTTTCACGTGACCAGCCGTCTCTCTCAGCAAAATTGTTATAGCACTGGAAAAATGGAACTAATTTATGCCCTACCCACTTGAGATTTTAACTTGAGCTTAGCTCGCCACTCTCTCACGGCCATTAAGCTCAAAATTGTTTAGCTTTTCTCGCTTATAAACACCAACTCTATTGCCCATCCCATCCATGGTCATCCTCATTGGACGACTATCAAATCGATTGGTTGTTTTTTACGCCTCTTCTCTCATAGCTTTTTAATGAACGTGATGTTTTGAGAAGTGATACCCTGCTGCAACTGAAAATTTATTTTCTTTCGAAATTGTTTAGTCTCGCACATATTAAGCATTCCTGTAATGGAAAAATGCTGTCTCCGGAAATTATCACAACTTAGATGTTTTTAATCACAATAAACGAAATACTTCGCTCTCAATCACATCTAGCAGCCAATGGAGAAATTTTTAAATAGTCTGTCCATCTCTCGCTTATTGTTACTAATATGCGTGTTTATATTTTCACAAGAAAAAGTTGCGGGTTTGCATAAATCCCAATGGACCGTCCGGATTACCGAGGGTTCCGGATTAGCGAGTGTCCGGATTACCGGGGTTCTACTGTAGTAAATTCCGATTAAATTTAGTTTACACGATGTAATTATACTTTTCTCTACTGGTAGCTTAAGAAATCTAGCAATAACTATCTTAGCTTACGGTGACTATCTAATAGGGTAAAAAGGATTATTCCCTTAGTTAGTTTGCGAACCTTGTGGGACAGGTGAGGCATTCAAGGTTAGGAAGACGCTCCACAGGATCAATAGGCAGATGCCTAACCCCCTTAAATCACTTATTAACTTCATCTCCTAGAAAAATAAAAATACTTTCTATTAGAAACACATTTTTGTAGCATTGTCCGTCAATCGTAGTAAAAGCAATACCTACCTTGGTTACTTGAGCAGTGATTTAGTATTTATGGAAGCCCATGTGGATGGATTGCAATACTGCAACTACTTCTGCACCAGCGAGAGGAAATGGCCTCGTCTTCCTTTAAATCTGGCCAATACTGCATCGCTAACGAAGTTATATATATATATATATACTTTAGCTGGTTGTGTCATTAACACACGAAACTTCATCCTCAGAGAGTGGGGGGAGTCCTCATTCAGGAGACATCTTTATCACTTCCCTTTTTTTTTAAAAAAAAAAGGTGGTAAGGATCCTGTTCTTCGTACCTTTGAGATATCTTTCCAGATTAAAAATTACTAAATTATGTATGAGTTATTATTCACAAGTAGTAGCACATGAGTATAAGGTTCACCCGTGTTTTAATTATCGTGAGTTGGTGAATAATTATGCCCATGTACTGAAAAAAATGTAATCTATCATTTCCATCTATAACGAAATACAGTAGGAGCGTTTCAATTAAGAACTATTTGATTGATCACTGGCACATTTTAACAGGATTCATTTTACGTTACATTAGGTTTTAAAATTATTTTTAGAAGATAGATCATGAATTTCACAACTTTATTACTACATTTGCTATCATGAAAGTATTGGATCTCGAAAACATCACATTTTAGTAGACAGTTTTAATAATAGTTCCAAGGAAAAACGGACTTGAAAAAAGTCTGACGGGGCGGGAATCGAACCCCGGATCTTCCTCTATCCGGGAGGCTGCATTAACCATCCAAGCTACCCGGCCAGAAAGTTTTAACAAGGCGTTTTGGGGACCATGAGTGTAGGGGCAAGTGTAGTTTCGTCCGACTAAGTGGCATCGTCTACGGCCATGGCGTCATCGAGGCACCGGCGACACAAAGAGGTGTAAGGAGCTAATCCCCTTAGGGAGTACCTCAACTCTTTCCTTGTAAGTTTTAATAATAAATAGGGTTCCATGATAAATTACAATCTCTTATATATGAACTTGAAATGCAGGAATATTTACATAATACTCTTCAGATCGAAGTTTTAGGTTCTATTGGTGCATTAGGTTCACACATATAAGTTGTCCATAATCCATACTGTTAATTGTTGACCCATGAAATATTAATTGTTTCTAAAATAAACTTTGCTATGAAAAGATGTATTACGAAATTAATCCTCTGGTGAGAAATGTATAGCAATTATTTTGGCATTTTTCCAATTGCGTCAATCTTCCAAGTCCAAATTTTGTAAGTTTTTGTCACCACTACCTACTGAGAACAAAAAGCCATTAAAAACAAACAGGAACGTTATGATTTGAGTACCTTGAACTACCAATCATCAAATTACATTTCAGCATGTAGGACAAGTTTTATATTTTGGGCTTATCTGTAAGAGGAAAAAAAATCATCAGTCAAGTATATCATTTAATATTCGGCTGACAAAATTTCATAAAAGGAATTTGGAGGTGATTATTAATGTAAAGAATACGCTAATTCAATAATGACAATAATTTTCAAGCAACCCGGAAGGCTGAAAATATGATCGTGCACATCCAGAAAATATTAATGTGTTGCTATAATAAAAATATGCAATCTTTACCATTGATATTCTAAGAAGTCCCTTAAATATCATAGAATAAAGGGATTTTTTCTCCTTGCGTTTAACACATCGATCTTTTTAATTCCAGGTCGTTCAATATTGAATTAATCAGCATGATGTTCCTGAATGATTCCCACCTGCATTTTGCTCTAGCAAGTCCACCGTAAATATATTTTCTGTTGGTTAAATTTCGAATCCAATGAACCCAATCCATAGATACCAATTCAGCGATTTTTTGCTAAATGTAACGAGTTTATACTTATTTTTGTTTCTTTTGTTCTTTATCAGCGATACCTTGCACTACATACATTATTTTGTCCCGTACTCTCTACTCAATGTTATCGTTACAGAGTATGTTTAACTTTTACATGAGTTAAAGGTTCATTAGATTTACTTGATAAATCCCAAGGAAAAATAGACTTGAAAAAAGTCCGACGGGACTCGGGACTTTCGTCGTCGGAACTTTTATAAGTCTATTCATCCTAGGGATTTATCCTGGCTGCACGCCATATCGAGCAAATAACCTTTACCTAATTTCCTTGTTTACTTGATAAAATTCCTACTGTTAGTACAATCTCTTTTATTTAATATCCGAACTAACAGAATATTCTTTTTAATTGTAAATATATAATATTAATTACAGTGAACTCCCGTTCATCCGAATCACGTATATCCGAAACCCGCTTTATCCGAGAAAACTTTTCCGAATGCACCTACCTCACCCCTACCCACCAAATACCATCGCGACCCATTACTTATTTGCTCGTGAAACCTCTTTATATATGTACAATGTACAGTGTACATACTCTATCTACCACCTAAATTATGTGGCTCACATTGGCTTCAACTTTAACGTCCGTAAGTTAAATATTTTTTCTTTTCTTACTTAAAAGTTCCTCTTGACAAAATTTACGTTCTTTTGAGTAATCTCTAGGTTTGTTTCATAATTTTGTAGTTTATTTTTTCATTAAAAAGAGTAGGTAATAAAATTAAAACTCCTGTTTTTTTCCGCTGTCAAATAAGGCGGATTTTGTCTCTAAGAACGCAAAATAAAAGAGCTTTGTTATTCAGCATTTAAAAACTTTGAGTTTTCAATCATAATTTGGCGCCTTTTTAACACGTCAACACAACTTTTTCAGTCAAAATCATGCAGGGTTATTCACAACCATATCAATAGCATTCTACGTACGCACGTTCTAAGATCATATTTCGCGGTATTGACTCAATTTATTGACTCGGTTTACACGAAATTTTCATTATCCGAATCCAATCATTTCGGATGAACGGTTGTTTACTATGAGGCCCACAATATTTCAAAAGGAAGAAAACTATACGCAGAGGCTTGACAGTAATTCTTTGTTTTAATTCCCCTTATACATAAATATCTTAATATGCCGAGGAAAAACACGATGCATTAATGGACTGCACACGTAATATTTACGTCAGTGAGACTGATAAGCGTTTTTTTTTTTCGTTCCATTATATTAAGAAACGGTGATACTTTTTCCCCAGTTAAAATTTGTGGCCCACATACTTGACACTGAGTTTATTTCATCCACCTAGTTTTGTTCGCGACTTGAGATACCGGTCAAATAGACGTCGATTGGATGCGCGATAAATCATATTTCCCCATAGTGATTTTCTATCTTTGTACGGAAAAACTTTTAATCCACGCAAAGATAACGGCGTGATTTCCGAGGTAAAATATAAGTGATAGAATTTTGAGTTTCCCATGCTAAAAGGAAGAATCACAACGACCAATTTCATAGAATTATATATGAATAATTGATCTAATCTAATTGATTTCTAATAAATCCGCTCGGATGCTAAACAATTTTTTGGAGTCAGAAAACTTTCAGCTGAGAGAGTCACATATATCTTCCATGAAATATTTTTTACAAATGAAATAATCCTCCTTCAGCAAGAAATGAAAAGAAGCCGATAAGATCCGGCAATATAAGGCAATTTTTCTACCGTTATCTTATTTCAAAGCAGTAGCCTCTTTTAGATTTAGATATATACCCCTCGAGCCGACGGAGGCGTATGGCAGGGGGTGTAATACACCACCATTATTCATTCATCCCTATTAGCATTTCAAATTGCCTCGGGAAAAAACGACCAAAAGAAATTATCTGTCCTTGCGATTACTTCCCTATAACGCTTCGTCGATGCCTCTCGGAGATCGCGTTCGCTCCTTACTAGCACTAACATTACACTTACTTCGTCTATAAATTCTGAACGAATGAACTTTTCGAAAAGTTTCCGACGATATTCAGATCTTCTCATCTGTAGTGAATTCCAACGAAGGGAATCTATCATTGCCGTAACGCTGCTATCAATCCAGAAATCCCCGCAGACGAATCGGGCCGCTCTACGCTGGACCATCTCCTAATCTGAGACCAAACCTACTTCTTGTGGGTCCCAAACCGCATTTACGTAATGTAAAAGAATTGGTTGAGAGTTGAATGCTTGCTAGAAGTTTTTTGTGCAATATAATCATGTCGTTGTGCCAGCTTTATCTCATATATCATTATAATCAGCCATTCCGATTTCAGATGTAGGCCTTCTCTCTATTTTTGCTAATCGCTGATACGTTAACCCCAAATACTTGATAATGCCTTTGTTTTATCCTTCTTTCGGTTTCTATCTTGGCATCTTCAAATCTCTTAAGAGATAATTCGATACTACTTATGGTCGTCGTTTTTCCTTGCCGCATGATCTGCCCAGATCCATCGAAGCGATATTTTTTAATTTACTGTGCTATCAGCCATATCATAATCAACACCAGTGCGTTTCCTATCTTATTTTTTACTTGGTTACGTCCTCGTCCTAAAATCTTCTATTCACTAGATCTTTGCTCTCTCCTGTAGTTACTAGTTATCAGAGTCGTCTCTTCAAGCGCTGTTTGTTCCTACCAATAGTTTTCCCAATGAGAAGTATAGTACAATAAAAATCCTAATTTTACGAAAATTAATTACTCAGCAAATTTCATATATTTCGAATTATTTTGTATACTATTGATCTGTTTGATGGTCCTTCCATGAAATAGCTGTCCTGGACACCTTCATCTCCGACTTCGACTCTTTTTCAAACATATTTACATTTACATTTAAACCCTGCAATCCGCCAGTGGCGCGTGGCAGGGGGTGACATCCATTGTTTTTTCCGCTGATCAATGAATCAACTTAATGATGAAAAATAGCACAATTTGTACTTTTTCCCCAGTATTTATTATAAACAATAAATGGAAACAAAACACGACTAGTTTCAGAGATTGATCTCCATCATCAAGTGGAAATTCTGTTATTTTTAATCATGACGTATTTCCACAAGACTTCGCCTGAGACTGTTGAATCAACTAAATGTATCTTTCATGACGTTACGTTAGTTTCGAAACAGTTGCTTTCTTGTAATTGTTTTTTTTTCGCGATTTTGTGTAGCATTTGACTTTCTTTTTAATTAATTTGTATTTTAAATTTCTTCATCTCATGTCATCACATGGCAGGACACCAAGAAATTATTAATCTACAGTGCCACTAATCAAAAGTGTGAAAAAAATTGAAACCAATTACAAGAAATCAATAGTTGGTTAAGGATAATCTATAAAATGACATGAGTTTTATATTAATAGTAATGAGTGCTTCATAATATATGCACTAAAACAAATTTCTTCGTTGACTAAAAATACCGACTAGAACGTATTTTTAAAAAGGATCTTAACTGGTTTGTGAGTTATGCATTATTTTTCTTCTTGCTGATTCATTATGTTAGCGGCATTCTCACTGTCGAAATTGATGAGGGTATAACGAAAGAAGCAAAATGTACTGATCCTATCTTTCTCGAGTATTTGTATAGTTTTTTGTAATTCGAAATATTAGATGTAGCTCTTTTCTAAGGATTTATGAACATAATTTCTCATGCTATGAATATGTTTAAACGATATATAAACTTTGACAAATACCCAAATTTGAACGGATATCGGCAAGAAGTATTTTTTCATTCCTACTAACATTACTTTGTTTTAAATACCAAGAAAAATAGGATTTGTAGAAAAATATTCCCATTACACACAAAAAAAAAACAAATATCCAAGTTCCATTAACCAAACGAATTTTTATTGACCTAACCCAAAGGTATTTAATCTAAAAACATCTTAGTTCTTCAAATGTCTCAGGATATCCTTTATTTGAGTTTAATTCCTCAGTTAATACGAGATATTTTATGTCAAGTTTGCTTTTACCAATACCAATAGAATAAAAACTGAGTAAAAAATCTTATCTCGATCATGTTTTATTGTCTCTCAATCGGAATTGCGATAATTTCGACAAAATAAACGAAAAACTTCTAAAATATCGTTCTTCAATCGGTCTCTTTGAGGAACTCCACATCTCAAGAATTCGTTATATCTGATCTAATGCACTATTCCATTGAGAATGTAGGCTGGTATTTATGGCAAGAGAATTGTCTTTATGGATAGGAGGAATTTTCTTGTGATTCAACCATTCACTGTTACCATCAAAAAATAACAGGGATAATTTTAACCCTGGTAGGAGTTGGAAAAAACAGTATAATTATCAGTGTTGAAAGATAATAGTAGAAGCTCTCAGCTGATTTTGAGAGATGCTTGACAAAAATAAGCCACGTAGATGAAAAAGGATTATGTTGTTGCTCGAGCTTAATATCCTTCCTGTGCCAAATAGAAGGAATGATATGTTTAAACATTCTTTCGTCTCAAACCGTTCAAATAATTTAGATCATTTAGGATCCAAACACAAGATTTCGCAAAAAAAGATTTGGAACACGGCTATTATCGAAGTAAAGGTTTAAATCATCAATAGCCGTCTTTACCAGCTATTCTTTCCTTTTTCATCAGCTATTCGGAGATAACAGCAAGGGCTTCGCAGTTTTTAGAAGCACCCAATGTACATTTCGAAAGCGATGCTCTGGTCGATGGTACATACTTTGTAGCCCCTAATGTGATTGATGAAATTAGAAGCTATGTAAGATGGTTAAGCCATCTTTTTTTATTTGACAATATTTAATTAATATCAGAAAGGAGGACGTGGGGAAAGTATTTCCATCCAAAAAGTAAATATTACTCAGTAATTCACTCAGGGAAATCATTACTGATTATTAGAAAGCGAAGATGAAAAAGAAAATGAATTAAATAAGGTGCGCATAATGAATGTTTGTTATTCATTGAGTTTTGATTACAATTCAGCGTCTCCATGAAATTATTTCGATGCGTGTGGTCTCAGGAGCATAGTGGTCATGGCGCTCGCTTTCAATGCAGTAGATTGAGATACGATTTCCAGCTGCGGTAATTTCCCTGCCGTTATTTATTTTGGGAGGCCTTATTCGGCTCATGTCAGTTTGTATGATAATATGAGTACCAGAATCAAATCTCGGGATAGTTATAGCTTTGGAAACGTATTGCTCTATCTTCTTTTTGCACTGTTGGGCTAATTATGTGTTATCAGCCTCCCGAAGACGTTAATACGCTATGATAAGGAGGCAACAGAATGTTAAATGTCCCTTTCGCAAACATCTTGTTGAAATATAATATGCCCACCACTCCTCAGAAGATGTTTTTTGTTGCATAAAATCAAGTTAGCAAAACTTCTGATGTTGGAAATAAAGATACTTATATTTTTCTGGAGAAATCAGGATCACTTTATTGAAAAAGAATACAACCCATGGGATACCAGAAGGTCATTCTCCTCTTAAGTTCTATTTAGCTAAATAGGTGTCGTGTTAAAAGTAATCACATCCTCTCAGATGTGTCTTTGCATGTTTCTTACCATCAGCCTCTCAAATGCGTGTTTGCATGTTTCTTCCCATCAGCGAATAATTTCACCTTCTAAAGAAGATCTCATCGACCTTTTTAAAAGGAGGTTGTGATAAGCATCTTGCAATAAGACTTGAGAGACACTCCATGTATATGTTTGGCGCCTTCGTCCTGTTGTGTGCCTCCGATTTGTTGTCCTCCATCGTTATAATGACCTCCACTATTATGGTGGCCATGGCCATGATGATTGTTGGGTACAGTATACCACCGGTGATGACGGTATATAAGCTGCATTCCTGGCATGTCTGGGATATTGTAAGCATGACCGGGTCTGCTACGACTTTCATCGCTGCTGCTACTATCACTACTGCTACTACCACTACTGCTACTATCACTACTGGTACTGTTACTACTGCTACTATCACTACTGCTTTCACTGCTTCCGTGAGAGTTATGTCCACTATGTCCTCCGCTATGGGGTCCGCTATGTCCACCGCTGTGTCCACCACTATGGTGGCCGCTATGTCCACCACTATGGGGGCCGCTATATCCACCACTATGGGGGCCGCTATGTCCACCGCTATGAGGGCCGCTATGTCCACCACTATGGGGGCCGCTATATCCACCATTATGGGGGCCGCTATGTCCACCGCTATGAGGGCCGCTATGTCCACCACTATGGGGGCCGCTATGTCCACCACTATGAGGGCCGCTATGTTCTCCGCTGTGTTCGTCAGATTCGCCACTGCTGTGTTCCATGCTGTATCCGTTTTCGTTGTATCCAACTCCGTAGTTGACACCAACGTGACCCTTGTTCTTCAACGCAGCCAGGTAACCCTTGCAGAAGGCGATCCTTTTGTTCTTGGGTGTCAAGAGGATGAAGTTGATCAATCCCTTTTTCTCAGGCAGGTTGAACTTTCCGCTTTCATCGACCCATGCAGGGTTGAATTCGGCAACGTTGATAGCGGTGTTTACAGTTGCTTTAGCTGTTGATGAAATGTTTTTCTCGAGTTATTTTCAAATTATTTCTTGTATATTTTAAAGGACCGGAACTTTCTCATAACCATCGAAATTTTGGTAGTTTTATAATTCACCTCCGTATTTCTCTAAACATTTAAGCGTGCAAAAGAATTCATAAAATATGATAATAGAAATGACTTACAAATATCATGGAAAAACTACTTGTATGAATTCATCGCTGAATAATGAGAGGTATGTACTGTCTTCCTAATGTCTAGCAATAAGTTTATGATTAAAACCTACGTTAGCCCGAAGTTACGCAAGATATTTCTTACGATTTAAACTGTTAAAGTTACTTTACAAAAAGATCTTCCAATTAATTTTTATGAATATAATTAGAGTTATATCATAGTTAAAAATAGATGAACCATATTTTGAATTTCGAAGAATCTGTTCATGGTTAATCTGGTGTGAATTCCACTGATTTAAAATTAAATAGAAAATAGTTGAATGATATACATTTGGTTGCTTTGAACAGTAACTGTAGAAAAGACTCCGTTGTCTTTTTTTTTGCCATATGAATTTAACGGAGTTCTCGACGGTCGTTTGAATCCTTAAATATTAGTATCTAATCTATGTGGAGGTGGAGAGTGGAAAGTTATATTCTCTATTTTTCAGCTTGAGTTTTCCCATTTTAAATTGATATCGTTCTGATATAGTAGGTCCCACATGTAGTATGGGGCCATGGAGAATTTTAGAAATTTGATGGAAATGCGTTAAAAAGGTAAACTTTATCTACCAACATTAACGATATTTTCTTCTCCCTTTTTGCTAGTACATTACTGTAGTTATATATTTATGATACTCAATACATAAATATTCTGGTGCGTAATGCTATTTTACTGACCTTGATCAACTGGTGTAGCATCTGCAATGAGCACGATGCACCCGGAAATAAGAAGGCAGGCGCTTACGAACTTCATCTTCTGTTGAATAAATTGGTAGAGTGCATAAATTAGACCTTAAGTAAGGTTAGGTTGGTTTAAGTTAAAGTTAGACTATTCGCTTCATTTGAATATTTCAAATGAAAAAACTTCATGAAAATCATACATAATAAGAATATCAGTAATGAAAGGGACTATGGAAAGTGGAAAGAACTGGAATAAAAATAAAATAGTTCGTGTGGGAAGATACCACCTTGGATTGGATTCGGATAAACAGAGTTATGACTTTGGTATTCAAGGGAAATATTTTTTTAAGCAAAAAAGAATTGCGATTTAATCTAAACTCAATGGTAGAAAAATTGACAAAGGTACTGCTCGAGATGTCATTCAATCGCGGGTTATGCTCATTTATCTATTGTTTGTTCAAAATAATTCCATTAAGCATTCCCTTGAAGAAGGCTTACGTATTTAAATTCTTATATACAATTTAATATGCAAAATTATATTTAAATAATTATTGAGGAATGTATCCCATGTTAAATTACTCGTAAAGGTGAGTCCAAAATACTTCAACAATTCTACTATTATTAGGTTTTTCCCTTGGAGGTTGTACGAATAATTATTAATGATAAATTGTATTAATAAATTAATCTAATTTCTTAACATATGATTTTCGTTTTGTACTTGAATATAGAGTTTGACTCAGACCAAATTTCGGATGCTGATTCAATTCTTTTTGGCCCGTGATCTTTTCTTCTATCATAGTTAAACTGAACTATCGAAGAATTTATTGTACAGTCGCAAAACTTTGATACAATATTTGATAATTTCTCTCCGTGTATCTTGCGGCAATGAAGCATAATTTGTTTCCTGGGGTTATTTATTCTTAGTATTTGAGCGAAATATTAAATCATGCAGAAACACCCCTTAAAATTAATGTAGCTACGCGGGCCGCGTCAGGGCCGTATTAATTATCTTTGGTTCTCCAAAACCCTATTGAGGTTAGTGATCCACTGAGAGAGGAATAGTGGCTTATAGGTAATATTAGGCTGTGCAATTCTTCTATGTATCTGCTGAACTATTTTTAGAAACTAATGTAATGAATTTGTAAAGTCACAAGTTTTCTACTTTTAAAAACGTATGTGCAAATACATGGAATTATGTTCCTCAATCCTCTATATTATTACTTAAATTACATAACAGCTCAAAATTTATTTTTGCGAAAACGATTCTTAAATTCTCTAACACAGAAAATACGTACATAAGGCAAAGACAGACTCATGTCTGCTCTACGCTTAGCTTAATTATAGTTAGTTATATCTTAGTGGAAATTTAGCACGTTAGCAGTGAAAAGACCAGGGTAGAGGTTGGTAAAAATACTTCGGCATATTTAAATGGTAAAATAATGAATGGAGAAACTTACGACCATAGTAAAGTGTCACAGTTTATCTCGATTAAAGTACGAATGAAGGAAATTAGAGCTCTTACCTCGTGGTTAACAGGACCGTTTCTTCTGCAGATGGCTGCTTGTGGTTGTTCTACTGCTTGGAGAACTGTCTTTATATACTTTAGCTTTTGGATCAGCTGACTCTGCTCACGTGACGAAAAAGAGTTGAATAATGCTTAATATCCGGTTATTATCATCCCTTCTTAATTGGTCTCCCTACCCTTCCCTATTAATTCTGATATCTGCTACACGCGCGAGCCTTTTCTTTGGCGAATTAGTGGTATTAATTGGCCAAGAAATAACCGCTCATGTGTCAGGACACCCAGAAAAACTTATCGTGACACAATTATACCTTCTATTTGATAAATTTGTTTTGAAAATTTGCATATGCTTCTTGGAGCAAGATATTATCAAGTAAATGTTTTACTATTATGACCTGAAACATTTAGGTTTCATCTATTTATTTTCCTTGAATGGGATTAGAATTTGGATGGAAGAGTACATATATAAGTGTTCTTATATATATATCGGTAGGTTCATGTGCCTCGGTATTTCTTCTTCAGTACCATTTAAGTCGTTTCTTGGTAACCTACCCCTACTTTACCTTATGGCATCTAACATCTTTTGTCTTTGTCTTTAATTCAGTATTTCCCCTTGCATTAACCTCAATTACTTTCTTTATAAGCTCCTCTCCTCCCATTACTGTCCACAATCTTTAGGAATCAATTAATTATTATACTTAATGCAATATAAATTTTGCTATTTTACATAAATGTTATTCATATTTCTTTTAATGACGTTGAAGTTACCTCTGTAATAGTTTTCAAATAACTTAGTATAAATACTATGTATTTGTCAGACTTTTGTCATAAAGCATTTTTGTTTTTTATGAAATTTTTTCATTCTATAGTTTTATTGTACTGCTTATGGGCTAAAAGAGAGAGCTGAGAAGAGTTTTAGGTTCACTGTCAGTAGGTTTCAAAGATATCACATGCTTCTATTGGTTTTCCTAAAGGATTTTTACTTCTTTTTTAAGTTCTGACTTAGGTTTTTCGTAAACCCAATAGATACTTCCATCTCCTTGCTATTTGCTCTATTGATAAAATCTCTTTATGGAAATATTTAATGACCTAGAGTTATTTTAAAGATGAGAGTTGTAAGTTTCCATATCACCCTTAATAAAAGTGGTTATTATTATATATTATTATAATATTTGACCTACCAATTCCTCTCTCGAAGTTTCATTACTTCAATGAAAGCCCAAACCACCCTTCGTACCTTCGTGTTTTTTTCATAAGGGATTGCAATTAACAAGTAAAGGAAGAATTTTCTCTAGAGAAGGATTTCAGTGAGTGGAATTCATTTGCGTATGTACGAATCACTTTAATTATTGTTTTTAATTTAATATGCTAATTTTTAAGTCTACGAATTCTAGTTTGCACATTTCGAATTCCTATAACATGCAAAAATTTCTATGATATCAAGAATTTTCTTTCTAATAGCTCTTTATCGGTACGAATTAGCGAATAGGAGAGAAATGATGTAGATAAATCATGCATGAAAAAAATAATTTTTCCAATATCCGCTTATCATAGGCCCCCTCTTCTGCTTCTTCTTCTTCTTCTATTTCAGTTGACTGAACTTGGACTGGTTATTAGCTATCTCATCCTTCCTTAGATATCTACGCTTAGTAGTTAGTCTTATTTCGGTATAGGATGAGTGGAGCTGCTGAAGTTCGACAGTTCTTAGCGGCTGAACTTCACGAGCTTTTTTGAAATTAAGCTTGAGTAATCGAGCTACTAGTACTTCTCAAAAATTTCTGTAGGTAATATTTCAGACACATTTTTATCTATAATATTAGGGGAGTGGCACTTGGATAGTTCGAACGTGATGAAACGAGGTAATATATTCAAATTAAAGAAGCAGGGGAGACCCGGGTAAAGTGTCCCCGTTAAGACATAAATGGCTATATCTTCTACTTGGTATAATTTTCTGATATTACACTTTGTCAGCGTAAATTTTTTCAATTGTTTGGAAACAAAAAGGAAAAACTTCGTATCACAGAAGTTGGAATTATCAAAGTTACGTTTAAAAAATTGGACATTTTTATGTAAAATAACTAATAAAAATTAAAGTTTTAGAAATTCATTCAGAAAACTCAATTCACTTGTGTAATAACAATTAAGCGCGTTACAACTAGCACAAATGATAGTGTCAAAATACATAATTTATTCAAAATCCTCAAATAAAACAAATTCCATGTACGCTTTGGCCGTTAAGACTTTCTATTTCGATTGCAATAAAATTAATGGCCAAAGGAAACCATCGTTCATTCACTGTACAGGACGATTGAATACTTTTAAGGTACTACGTCCACATTGCTGTCCGAAAAGTTTGGTAAGGTTTCACGTTTTTACCCCAAAAAGGAATTATGGAAATGGGAATAATTGTGCAGTCCTTATCGATGCTTGTTTAATTTTCAAAATGGCTTTATTGTAAAACAAATGCGAAATGGCCGACATTAGATTATCTTGTTTTTTCTTCAGTGTTCAACGGTAGACTTTTCCCAGCTTAAATGAGTCCCAAGTTAGAATTGATTATACATTTTAACAATATATAGGCGTTGTTGATCGCAATTTTTTTCTTCAGAATATGGCTTCGAAAATAATTTTGGATATGGAAAATGTCGTATTCGTCGCGGCTTTTCTAGGCAATCGAGATATGCATGGGTGGTCTAAAAAGTTTCCGACATTTCAACATTTCTCGACGTGTTTTCTGATAATTTCTGAAAATTTTCTGAAGATTCCTGAAAAAATCTTTGGTCGGAAACTTTTCAGACCACCTCGTATTTTTTTTAAATTCGAGATCGTCAGAGATCTTTTATTATTATTTTACTCATTTTCTGAAAGTTTGAAGAATTTTCATTGTTCGGTTTTCAAGTTATGTCCACCGTTACAGCAAACAGCATTTCGATAAAAACTAATTTAAAATTTCGAGTAGGATTCGGTCATAGTTAAGTAAACTAATTTTATGTTTACTACAATTCGTCAATACAAAAGCGCATACACAAAGGACGCAAGGGTCTGCAAAAATATGAAACACCCCAATAGCAATTTGGTGTCGGATGCAGCTGTTTTAGAGAATACGGTTGAAAAACACTGGACCACATTTACTCAGAATCCTATACGATCGTCAATTCAAAAAATATCGCTGTGAAATTTTAAGGTAAATGATTAAAATCTGAGAAATGTATAAAATTTCAGAAAATGAATTTTTTAATTAAATTTCTTGGTGGATGATATTCCTTAAGAGAATAGAGGACTTTCAGATTTACTTGAAATCAAGTGTTTCCATTTGTATATTATTTTCTAAGAGACCTGTGGAAAATATTTTAATTTACTGGAATTTTTTCTAATTCTTTTTTATTTTGCTAGAAGGAATTCCAGGTTCAAAATAAGAATTTCGATCTTCTTTACGAAAGAATTACTATACGGACGAACGTATGTATTTCTGAAAATTTTAAACAAAAAAACTATCTCTCGTTATAGTTATAGATAAAAGTGAAAGCCATTAATCCTTCCACTGTTTCCGTATGGATCTCTTTTACCTGAAAAATTATTTGTGTCCGAATTCTGAAGCTAAATACTTCCAGGAAGATTCTTCAATTTGAGGTATTCCCCTAGCATACAAAAGTAATGAGCAGAGCAACTTGCAGATGAGAAAAATGAGCTCTTCCTCACCAATGAATAAATTGAGTGACTGTATGACATACCGCTATAAGGACTATTATAAGGACCTTTTGACCTCGTAGGAAATTAAAGTTCATCTTATATCTCGTTTCCCACATCAATGCACTTATAGTAATAATAGAGGCACAACCAAGTTACGAAGCTCATACAAATACAGTTGGGCATGAAACACGAACTCCTTGTTGAGACTATCGTTCCTTATTAAAAGTATCAGCCTCTTCTTGTTTAATAGTGGAAAATACCAACCCTTATTGAAATAGACAAGTTTTAAACGATAAAACCATCAATTAACACGGACCAGATATTTTACAGTATGACTTCAGGCGGTTTATTTCCTTCGGTAACATGGAAACTAATAAAGATATTTCAACCAAATTTTCATTTTGTAAAGATGTTTACTATGTTTATTTTTTTAATATTTTTTATTTATTCGTAATAAATTTCAAGTAATAATAAGTATGCAATTTTAGCTGTGTTACCAACTTTTACAGATAAACATTTTAATTATTAACTAAAAATATTCTAATAACTTTAAGCACTTATATATTAACTAACTCATTTCTGATTGCGGAAATATAATGATCACCATATCATGCATACCAACTGAAAAAAATCATTTTCAAAACATAAGTTTTGTTCTGAACATTTTTAGATTGTATCTAAAATTTTGAAATGCTCTTAGGGCTCACAAAATCCTTGAATAATGTTTACTGAGAAAATCTCTGTTCATATTTTTCTGGTATAGTAACAAAGAGCTACTCAATAAAAACTTTTAAATCTTTCTTTTTAAAAAGTTGTTCACTATTATATGAAGTAATTAGGCTGGACATAGGCCTACAAACGTTAAGTAATAACAACTTAGAACTGATCTGTTGCTTTCTCGGTGAATGTTGTGGATGAAGTTCTCTCGGGTTGCCAGCCGTTGCTTCGATGTCTCTCGACGTATAGGTCCGTGTCTACGGAATCATCTTCACACTTCGCAACCTGAAGATGGTTCCGTACACATGGACAGAAACTTCGTGATACATCGAAGCAATTACACTAAATACACCCTATTGCTGGCATCCCCAGGGAACTTCATCCTGATAACAACTTGTTTAAAATACAATTTATACGCCCCAAATTTAGCCTGATACAAAATTATATATTTTTAAATTACACTTTCCACGGTTGGCAACTCTGATAAGGGTTCATTGCACGATTTTGAAAGTATTACGAATAATTTTGTCATAATAGAAAAACTATAAACTGAAAGCTAAAAAAAAAATCGAAAATTTACTTTCGCCCCTTATTTTGACTTTTTCTGAAAAGAGTGACATTAATTTGCCCTCAGATGCTATTTAAAACATGGTGAAATTTTGCTTCAAAAATCAAAATAGTATTCCCTTTACAAAATATTCCAAAAGTTGGAAACTCTTAGGTCAATTTTTAATAGGAAAAAATATCAAAAGTTACTGAAATCTTGGTACATGTTTAAACATTTTATTTAATTAACAATTAATGTAAAAACGTATGTAATGGATCATCAGAGGTGAGTCATAGTAATAACAATTTATTGAACACGTACAGAAAATGCCCCACTCACGTGTGTTATAATAAATCAATAAACAAGGTTTACTTAGAGTAAATAAATGATTCGCATAATTTTAAATATTACTAATCAAATAAATATACTAATAAATATAATAATAATCATAGCACGTAAAACTAGAACTAGACTTAAATTGCAAAGATATTAATTACTGCCAAATATACTAGGGTAGGTCAGATTATAACCTTAAATATTTTTCATTTTAATTTACTGAATACAAGTGGAACAAAAGTGTATATTTTGATATATCGTACAGCGTAGGCTCTTTCTCAATTCAAGAGAACCCAAGACCTTCATTATTAAATATCCTATCCATCCAATGAATGATCAGCAACATCTTACGTCACAATTACTCGAATAATTCCGGCCTTCATAGCCAATTTTTTATGACCGATACATTGAAAACCCAACTAAATTCTGAGCAAAATTCTCCTAAGGACTAAAATAATGTAGTTTGAAATTTCATATAATGACTTTTTCTAAGGACTTCTTATAACTGATTTAGTCGACATCTATTGTTTTTTCCGATGATCAATGAATCAACTTAATGTATGTTTCATGACGTTACGTTAGTTTCGAAACAGATGTTTTCTGATGTTTGTTTTTTTCGCGATTTTGTTTAGCATTTGACTTTTCTTTGATTAATTTGTATTTGAAATTTCTTCATCTCATGTCATCACATGGCAGGACATCAAGAAATTAATAATCTAGAGTGCCGCTAATCAAACGTATGTATAAATTGAAACCAATTACAAGAAAGCAATGGCTAGTTAGGGTAATCTATAATAAGACATGAGTTTTATATTAATAGCAATGAGTGCTTCATAATAAATGCACTAAAACAAATTTCTTCGTTGACAAAAAACTGACTGGACGATATTTTTAAAAAGGATCTTAACTGGTTTGTGAGATATGCATTTTTTTCTTCTTGCTGATTAATTATGTAAGCCGTATTCTCACTGTCGAAATTGATGAGGGTATACCTAAAAAAGCAATATGTACTGATCCTATCTTTCTCGAGTATTTGTTTAGTTTTTCGTAATTCGAAATATTAGATATAGCTCTTTTCTAAAGATTTATGAACATAATTTCTCATACTACGAATATTATTAAACGATATATAAACTTTGACAAATACCCAAATCGGAACGGATGGTGGCAAGAAGTATTTTTTCGTCCCTACAAACATTTCATTGTTTTAAATACCAAGAAAAATAGGATTTGTAGAAAAATATTCCCATTACACACAAAAAAACGAATATCCAAGTTCCATTAACCAAACGTATCTTTATAGGCATAACCCAAACGTAAAATGAATCTAAAAACATCTGAGTTCTTCAATTGTCTCAGGATATCCTTTATTTGAGTTTAATTCCTCAGTTAATACGAGATATTTTATGTCAAGTTTGCTTTTGTATACTAATACTTTTAAAGTATTTCTCCATTAATCAATCGTAATAAGACTTGGCAGATTTTCTTGCCTTATCTTACTTATACATATTTTCACACACTTTTTCATTAATAAATCGAGACAAGTACCAATAGAATGAAAACTGAGTAAACATTCTATTCTCGATCATGTTTTATTGTCTCTCAATCGAAATTGCGAGAATTTCAACACAATAAACGAAAAATTTGTAAAATATCGTTGTTCAGCCGTTCTTTCAGAGGACCACCACATCTCAAGAATTCGTTCAATTTGATCTAATGCACTATACCATAGAGAACGTAGGCTGGTATTAATGGCAAGAAGATTGTATTTATGGATAGGAGGAATTTTCTTGTGATTCAACCATTACCTGTAACTATAAAAAAAATCATATGGAAAATTTTAACCCTGGTAGGAGTTGGAAAAAAAGTATAATTATCAGTGTTGAAGGATAATAGTAAAAGCTCTAAGCTGATTTTGAGAGATGCTTGACAAAAATAAGCTAAGTAGATGAAATGTATGTAATTGATCCAATATTTAAGAATTATTTTTAACCTTTTCCAATAATATAGAAACTTGAAATTCGGCATATAGATAGACATCATAGGTACAATTCTAAAACGTGTTTAAGATTTCAATGATCGTCCTTGGTTCGATCCCAGAAAGCCATTTACATTACCCAATGCATTTCAGATGGGGATCATGGAGTCTTATTTCAGGTTCTTTCCTTTATGATATGGACTTCAAACTTTGCATTAATTAAGATCAAATTCTAACAAGTTTTTATGCCTATTCGCAACTTTCAATATGTCCTGGGTTCGATACTAGGCGTCTACAAAAATTAGAAATTGTAACGATTTTTATGATTTTTGAAAGCCCTTCCCGATATTATGGAATCTCAAAATTGGCATGTGAATGAAGATTATAAATGCATTTAATATGCTTTTTATATGCTTTACGCAACTTTTATAAGGAATATGAAGGAAAAGCGGGACGTCGTTTGAGGCAGTTGCAGCAAATATTTCTGCTTGAGTTTTCACACAATGTTAAAGGTGGTGAACTGCTGTTGTGCTGCATAGTAAGTATCACCTGGAAGTCCCGGCTTCGATACCGGACAGATGAAATGCAGAGAAATTTAAGAATATATTCAATCCATTTTTTTCTTTTGAGGACCCTCTCGATATGATGCCGACTTGAAATCAGTGTTATCAATATGCTTGCAGTATGCAAGCTACATTTTACTCGCATATTATTATAATATTTGACCTACCCATTTCCTCTCTCGAAGATTCCTTACTTCAATGAGAGCCCTAAAAATCCCTTTCAGCTTCGTTTTTTTTCATAAGGGACTGTAATTAAAAATTAAAGGAAGACTATTATCTACAAAAGGATCTCAGTAAGTGGAATGCATATGCGTATGTACGAATCAATTTAACTATTTTCTAAATTTTAATATGCTAATGTTTTGTTACTAGTTACTACAAGCTACAATTAAGTCCTCGAATTCTAATTTGCATATTTCGAATTCGTATAACTCATGCCAAAATTTCTATGATATCAAGAATTTTCGTTCTAAAAGCTCTCTATCGGTACGAATTCGCGAATAGTAGAGAAAATGGTGTAGATAAAGCATGCGAGAAAAAAATAATTTTCCAATTTCCGCTTATCATAAGCCCCTTCTTCTCCTTTTTCTGTTTGCAGAACTTGGACTGGTTGTTAGCTATCTCATCCTTCCTTAGACTTATGTTCCTTATGCTTAGTGGTTAGTCTCATTTTGGTATAGGATGAGTGGTGCTGCTGAAGCTCTGCAGTTCTTACAGGCTGAAGTTCACGAGATTTTTTAGGATAAAGCTTGAGTAATCGAGCTACTGGTACATCTCAAAAAATTCTGTAGGTAATATTTCGGCATATATTTATTTATAATATGAGGGCAGTGAAACTTACATAGTTCGAACCTGAAGAAACGAGGTAATATATTCGAATTACAGAAGTAGGGGAGACCCGGGTGAAGCGGTCCCCTTAAGAGTTTACTGGTTATATTTTATACTAGGTATAACATTCTGACCTTACACTTTGTCAGTGTAAAGGCTACACCTTAATTTATCATTTCCAAAATTATTCAAATTTGGCATATAATATTACACTCGTTAGTTAGGTAGACGAGTACAGAAGACGTTACAAAAAAGCTTAATTTTAATGAATTTGCCTCCTATTCTGGTCCCACAGGAGGCATCTCTGCCCCATACAGAGACATATTAGCAACATATTGAGGCTTGACTGATGCTTTTGGACGCAAATTTCGATGTCAATATCACGTCTGAAGTACCTAAAATTGGTTTCCCTTATCTGCATTAGGAACGCATTGAGGAATTTATATAACTCACTGGGATCGAACAAAGGACGATCAGCGAAACGGTAAAACGCGTAAATAGAATATATTTATGATGCTTATCTACATGCCGAGTTTTAAGTTTCCATCTTATCGGGAAGTGATTAAAATATATCTTAAAAATGGCCGCTATGCATTTTAAATGGAAGATATTTGCCCTGACCTAGCGTCGAACCAAGGATAACTTTTAAGATGTAATTATGTTTTCCGACAGATACTTATAGATTCTAGCGATCCCTAAAATTTCAACTGTCTAATTTTACGGGAAGTGCCTTAATAATATTTAAGAAAATCCCTGCAATGGGGAGAAAATCGTGACTTTTTGGCATTCTGGATATGTAATTCCTTCTCCGGATTCATTCATTTATATTTATGCGAGTAAAATGCTGCTTGCATACTGCAAGCAAATGCTTCAATTTTGAGTAAGAATAAATTTATCATCACTAAGAAAAACAATCATTTATAGATCATAATTCAAACAATATGTTTCAAATGGGAGATATATTTACCACCAGGCATCGAACCCGGGTCTTCCTGGTGATGCTTCTTATGCAGCACAATAGAAGATCACCATCTCTTACTAATTTCTTGTTCTTTGTTCTTTCCTTCTTCGGTCTCCTTCTTGGCCTCTTAACACTTTTTAAGAGAGCGTTGAATACTAATCTCCACTATCCACTAATCTAATACATCTCTTTGTAGATGTCGTTTTTCCATGCCACATGATTTGCCCACTTCCGTTTCGGTGATCTTATTTAATTTGTTGTATTTGTCAGCCCAATCATTATCCACACCAAATATTGCGTTTCCTTTCATATTTTTGACTTGGTTACGTCCTCGTAAGTTTTTTCCAAAGGCGCTACAGCCAAGTGCAAATCTTCTGTTCCCTAAATCTTTGTTCTCTCCTGTGGTTACTAGTTACCAGAGGCGTCTCCTCATGCGTTGTTGGTCCCTACCAGTAGTTTTTCAATGAAAAATATAGTATAATAAAAATCCAAATTTTACGAAAATTAATTACTCAGCAAGTTTCATATATTTCGAATTAGTTTGTTTCTTATTGTTCTGTTTGATGGTCCTTGCATTAAAAATCTGTCCTTCCACATTCATCTCCGACTTCGAATTTTTTTTAACTGATTTAGTCAAAATTTATTGTTTTTTTCTCTGATCAATGAATCATGAATCATTCTTTATGTCATATATATTACATACATAAACATTCGTTAGTTTCCAAACAGTCGTTTCCTTATGTTTAATCGCTTATGTTTTTTTGCGATTTTGTGTTGCATTTGATTTTCTTTTTGATTAATTTGTATTTGAAATTTTTATCTAATGTCTTCATATGGCAGGAGATTAAGAAATTAATAATATAGGGTGCCGAATATTAAACGTGTGTAAGAATTGATACCAATTACAAGAAAGCAATAAGTAGTAAAGGATAATTTATAAACAGACATGAGTTTAATATTAAGAGTAATGAGTGTTTCATAATGAATGCACTAAATCAAACTTCTCCGTTGACTAAAAATACTGACAGGTCCGTATTTTAAAAAAAGAACTGGTTTGCGAGTCATTTATATTTTTTTCTTTATGCTGATTTGTTATGCAAGTCGCATTCTCGCTGTCGAAATTGGTGAAGATATAACGATCGAAGCAAAATGTACTGATCCTATCTTTCTCGAGTATTTGTATAGTTTTTTGTAATTCGAAATATTAAATATAGCTCTTTTCTAAGGATTTATGAACATAATTTCTCATGCTATGAATACTATTAAACGACATATAAACTTTGACAAATACCCAAATCGGAACGGATATCAGCAAGAAGTATTTTTTTATCCCTACAAACATTTCTTTATTTTAAATGCCAAGAAAAACTGGAATTAGTAGAAAAATATTCCCATTACACACATTGAGAACAAACATCCATGTTCCATTAACTGAACGTATCTTTATTGACCTAACCCAAAGGTAATTATTTTAAAAACCTCTGAATTTTTCATTTGTGACGGGATATCCTTTATTTGATTGTAATTCTTCAGTTAATGCCAGATATTTTATGTCAAGTTTTCCGGCCCACGAAACAATTAATGAGGTGTTATTAATTCAAAATCTTTTGGGCTATACCCTTGTTTAAAATTATTGGTATAACTAACGTTTCATATCCTCTTATAACCTTTGAACACGGAATAAGATCGAAAAAGGTTAATTAAGGAAATTGATGTGTGTTAGAATTCATCAGGATATATAACTCAGGTGTAGAATTTTCAGATCAGATTGCCAATATTTATGCTCTTGTGTGCTATTTTTAAAGTTGGCCACCATTAATTAATCGTGTAGAGGGCTTCAAGAAATTTGAATTAAATTACTCCCCCAAATACGAATTTTGAATATATATTTAGTCTAAGACTTGGCGGATCTTCTTGCCTTATCTTGCTTAGACATATTCTTATACACTTTTTCATTCATAAATCAAGACAGGTTCCAATAGAATTAAAACTTAGTGAAAACTCTTATTTCGGTTGTTGTTTACTGGGATCTCGATGTTTAATTGGATCTCAATCGGAAATGCGAGAATTTCAACAAAATAAACGAAAAACTTTTAAAATATCGTGGTTCATTCGGTCTCTATGAAGAACTTCACATCTCAAGAATTCATTAAATCTTATCTAATGTACTATCCCATAGAGAATTTAGGCCGGTATAAATGGCAAGAAGATTGTCTTTATGGATAGGAGGAAATTTCTTGTGATTCAAGCATTACCTGTAACTATAAACAAATCACAGGGACAATTTTACTCCTGGTAAGATCTGGAAAAAATCAGTATAATATCAGTGTTGAAAGATAAAAGTAAAAGCTCTAAGCTGATTTTGGGAGATCCTTCACAAAACATAAGCCACATAGACGAAAATAGATGTTGTTGTTGCTTGAGCTTATAAAAAAGTGAATCATAGAAGGAATGCTATGTTTAAACATTCTTTTTTATCAAAACGTCCAAATAATTGAGATCATTTAGGACCCAAACACAATATTTCGTAAAGAAAGAAAATTTGGAACACGGTTATTAATGAATTAGAGGTTTAAAATCTCCAATAGCCGTCTTTACCGGCTTTTCTTTCCTTTTTCACCGCTATTTGGAGAAAACAGGAAGGGCGCCGCACTTTTTATAAGTGCCCAATGTATATTTCGAAACCGATGTTCTCGTCGATGGTGCGTACTTAATAACCCCTGAGGTTATACATGAAATGAGAAGCTAAGTTAAATGGTTAAGCCATCTTTTTTACTGGATATTATTTAATTAATATCATTTAGAATTTAGAAGCAATTATTTCCATCCAAAAAGTTAATATTCCTCAGTAATTCACTCAGGGAATTCATGGCAGATTATAAGGGAGTGAATATGGAAAAGAAAATAAATTACATAAGGTGTGGATGGGGTATGTTTGTTATTCATTGAGTTTTGAATACGATTCAGCGGTTTCATGAAGTTATTTGAAAAATATCGATGCATTTGGTCTCAGGAGCGTAGAGGAGCTCGCCTTCAAGAAGGTCTGGATTCAATTCCCAGCTGCGGTAATTTCCCTACCGATATTTTTTTCGGTCTTATTCAGCTCAGCATGTAAAAATGAGTACTATAGGCATAATATAATAGTAACTGAATTGTTTACACCCTTTGCAAACGCATTGTAGAAATACAATATGCCCTCAACTCCTCAGAGGAAGTTTTTCGTTGCATAAAATCAAGTTAGTGAAACTTCTTCTGAAGGAAAAAAGATACTTATATTTTTCTGGAGAAATCAGGATCACTTTATTGAAAAAGAATACAACCCATGGGATACCAGCTGGTCATCCTTCTCTTAAGAACTGTTTGGCTAAATAGGTGTCGTGGTAAAAGTAATTACAGCCTCTCAGATGCGTAATTACTTTGCATGTTTCATACTATCAGGGAATAATTTCACCTTCTAAAGAAGATCTCGTCGACCTTTTTAAAAGGAGGTTGTGATAAGCATCTTGCAATAAGACTTGAGAGACACTCCATGTATATGTTTGGCGCCTTCGTCCTGTTGTGTGACTCCGATTTGTTGCCCTCCATCGTTATAATGACCTCCACTATTATGGTGGCCATGGCCATGATGATTGCCATGATGTTTGTTGGGTACAGTATACCACCGGTGATGACGGTATACAAGCTGCATTCCTGGCATGTCTGGGATATTGTAAGCATGACCGGGTCTGCTATGACTTTCATCGCTGCTGCTACTATCACTACTGCTACTACCACTACTGCTACTATCACTACTGCTACTACCACTACTGCTACTATCACTACTGGTACTGTTACTACTGCTACTGTCACTACTGCTTTCACTGCTTCCGTGAGAGTTATGTCCACTATGTCCTCCGCTATGGGGTCCGCTATGTCCACCGCTGTGTCCACCACTATGGTGGCCGCTATGTCCACCACTATGGGGGCCGCTATATCCACCACTATGGGGGCCGCTATGTCCACCGCTATGAGGGCCGCTATGTCCACCACCATGGGGGCCGCTATATCCACCATTATGGGGGCCGCTATGTCCGCCGCTATGAGGGCCGCTATGTCCACCACTATGGGGGCCGCTATGTCCACCGCTATGAGGGCCGCTATGTCCACCGCTATGAGGGCCACTATGTCCACCGCTATGAGGGCCGCTATGTTCTCCGCTGTGCTCGTCAGATTCGCCACTGCTGTGTTCCATGCTGTATCCGTTTTCGTTGTATCCAACTCCGTAGTTGACACCAACGTGACCCTTGTTCTTCAACGCAGCCAGGTAACCCTTGCAGAAGGCGATCCTCTTCTTCTTGGGTGTCAAGAGGATGAAGTTGATCAATCCCTTTTTCTCAGGCAGGTTGAACTTTCCGCTTTCATCGATCCATGCAGCGTTGAATTCGGCAACATTGAGAGCGGTGTTTTCAGTTGCCTTAGCTGTCGATGAAATGTTTTTCTCGGATTATTTTCAAATTATTTCTAGTATATTTTAAAGGACCGGAACTTTCTCATTACTATGTTAATTTTGGTCGTTTTAGAATTCACCTCCGTATTTATGTATACATTTAAGCGCGCAAAAGAATAAATAAAAAATCATAATAGAAATGACTTACAAATATCATGCAGAAACTGTTTGTACGAATTCATCTCGGAGTACGGAGAGTTATGTAATGAATTTCTAAGTGTCCAGCAATAAGTTTATGATTAAAATCTACGTTAGCCATAAGTTACACTAGATATTTTTTACGATTTAAACTGTTAAAGTTAATTTACAAAAAGATCTTCCAAGTAATTTTTATGAATATAATTAGAGTTATATCATAGTTAAATATAGATAAACCATATTGTGAATTTGGAAGAACCTGTTCATGGTTAATCTGGTGTGTATTCCACTGATTTGAAATTAAATAGAAAATAATTTAATGATATACATTTGGTTGCTTTGAACAGTAACTGTAGAAAAGACGCCGTTATCTTTTTTAACTGCCATATGAATTTAATATAGTGCTCGACGGTCGTTTGAATCCATAAATATTAGTATCTTATCGATGTGGAGGTGGAGAGTTTAGAAAGTTATATTCTCCTTTTATTCAGCTTGAGTTTTACCAATTTAAATTGGTTCCATTCTGATATAGATGGTCCCACATATAGTATGGGCCATGGAGAATTTTAAGTATTTGATTAGAGGTAAATAAAATTTTATTAGAGGTAGATAAACGGTAAACTTTATCTACCAAAATTAATGAAAGTTTCCTCTCCTCTTTTGGTCCTACACCATAGTAGTTTTTTATTGCTCGATACATTTGGGTATACTTATTTTCTGGTGCGTAATGCTTTTCTACTGACCTTGATCAACTGGTGTAGCATCTGCAATGAGCACGATGAACCCGGAAATAAGAAGGCAGGCGCTTATGAGCTTCATCTTCTGCTAAATAAATATATTTAGGTTACAAGTTAGACTTTAGATTACTTTTCGCTTCATTTGAAAATTTCAAATGGGAGAAAAACTTAACGAATATCATACACAATAAGAATATCAGTAATAAAAGCGACTATGGAAAGTGGAAAGACCTGGAATAAAAATAAAATAGTTCGTATGGGAAGACGCCATCATGGATTGGATTGGGAGAAGCAGAGGTTTGGCCTTGGTATTGAACTGCAATTGAATCAAAACTCAATGGTGGAACATTTGACACAGGTAGTGCTCGAGATGTCATTTAATCGCGGGTTACGTTCATTTTTCTATTGTATCTTCAAAAGAATTCCGTTAAGCATCCCCTTGAAGATGGCTTACGCATTTAAATTCTTGCCTGCTCTTTCAAATAATTATTGAGGAATGTATCCCATGTTAAATACTCGTAAAGGTGAGTCCAAAATACTTCAACGATTCTACTATTATTAGGTTTTTCCCTGGGGGATTGTACGAAAAATTACTAATGATAAATCGTCTATATAATGAATCTAATTTCTTAACATATGATTTTCGTTTTATACTTGGATAAAGAGTTTGTCTCATTGTCAGCGACAAATTTCGGATGCTGATTCAATTCTTTTTGACCCGTGATCTTTTCCTCAATCTTACATGAACTAAACTAGCAAATAATTAATTGTACAGTCGCAAAACGTTGAAATCATATTTGATAATATCCCTTCATATATCTTGTGGCAATGAAGCGTAATTTGTTTCCTTGGGTTTACATCTTCACGAAGAAACCCGTCGATTAAAAATTTCCTTGCCTAGTATACCCTTCTTCGCTTACATTAAGGTAAATACGTTATAACTAAATAATAACTGTTTCACGAGTAGCTACGAGGATATAGGTATTTAAACAAAATTTTTCGGGTCTCCCTTTCCTCATTATTTGAGCGAATTCTTAAATGGTGCAAAAAAACCTTTAAAAGTAATGAAACTACTTAGCTAGAAATCGTCAGACCGCATTAAGGATCTTTGGTTCTCCCATATCCTATTGAGGTTAGTGATCCACAGAGAGAAAGGTAGTGTCTTAAAGGTAAGAGTAGGCTATGCCATTCTTCTATGTATCTGCTGCACTATTTTTAGAAACGGATGTAATGAATTTGTAAAGTCACAAGTTTACAAGTCACAACCTTTAAAAACGTATGTGGAACGACATGGAATTCAGTTCCTCAATCCTCTATATTATTACTTAAATTTCATAAAAGCTCAAAATTTATTTTTACAAAAGAGATTCTTAAATTCTCCAACACAGAAAATACCTACATAAGCCAAAGACAGACTCATGTCTGCTATATGCTTAGCTTAAATATAGCTCGTTATAGCTTAGTGGACATTTAGCTCGTTAGCAGTGAAAAGACCAGGGTTGAGGATGGTAAAAATACTTCGGCATATTTAAATGGTAAAATAATGAATGGAGAAACTTACGAGCATTGCAAAGTATCACAGTTTATCTCGATTAAAATACTAATGAAGGAAGTTGAAACCCTTACCTCGTGGTTAACAGGACCGTTTCTTCTGCAGATGGCTGCTTGTGGTTGTTCAAATGCTTGGATTACTGTCTTTATATACCTTAGTTTTTGGATCAGCTGACTCTGCTCACTTGACAAAAAATAGTTGAATCGCATTTAATATCCGGTTATTATCGATACTTCTTAATTGGTCCCTCTACCCTCCCCTATTAATTCTGATATCTGCTACACGGCGAGCCATTTCTTTAGCGAATTAGCGGTATTAATGGAAGGAGTGGAGCGGCCAATGAATAGCCGCTCATGTGTCAGTACACCCAGAATAACTTATCTTGACATAATTATACCAACTATTTCTTTAAATTTGTTCTGGAAATTTGCAAATTCTTCTTCGAGCCTAAAGTGATAAAGCAAATATTTTACTATTACGACCTGTGGCATTTGTGTTTTATTTATTTAATTTCCTTGAATAGGAAAAGTTCCTCTCCTCCCAATATTTTCATCTTATTCTTATTTCTTTTAATGTAGATGAAGTTACCTCTGGTATAGTTTTAAAATAACTTGGTATAAATACTATGCATTGGTCAGAAATTTTTCAAAAAACATTTTTTAAATGTTATTATTTCATTCTATTGTTTTATGGTACTGTTTATATGATAATTTAATGCATGTATGCTCAATCCTTTATTTTAGGGTCGTTTCTGAGAAACATTTTAGTTGCAATGAAGAAGAAAACAATCGAAGATTGTTTACATGCTTCTATGGGTTTTCCTGTGGACTTTTTACTTATTTTCTAAATGCTGACATATGTTTCTTCGTAAGCCCGCTAGATAATTCCATCTCTTTGCTATTTTTTCTATCCATAAAATCTCTTTATTGAAATATTTAATGACCTAGAGTCATATTTAAGATGAGAATTGTAAGTTTACATATCACCCTTAATTGAAGTGGTTATTATTGTATATTATTATAATATTTGACTTACCCATTTCCTCTCTCGAAGATTCCTTACTTCGATGAGAGCCCTAAAAATCCCTTTCAGCTTCGTTATTTTTCATAAGGGACTCGAATTAAAAAAGTAAAGTAGGAATATTATCTAGAGAAGGATCTCAGTGAGTGGCATGCATATGCGTATGTACGAATCAATTTAACTGTTCTTTAAATTTTATATGCTAATCTTTTGTTACTAGTTACTACTAGCTACAATTAATTCTTTTGCACAATTTGAATTCCAATAACTCGTACGAGAAATTCTTAGATATCAAAAATTTTCGTTCCAATAGCTCCAATAGTTCCAATAGCTCTTTATCAGTACGAATTAGCGAATAGTAGAGAGAATGATGTAGATAAAGCATGCAAAAAAAATAATTTTCCAATTTCCGCTTATCATAAGCCCCTTCTTCTCCTTTTTCGGTTTGCAGAAATTGGACTGGTTGTTAGCTATCTCATTCTTCCATAGACTTCTATGCTTAGTGGTTAGTCTCATTTCGGTATAGGATGAGTGGTGCTGCTGAAGCTCTGCAGTTCTTAGAGGCTGAAGTTCACGAGATATTTTGGATAAAACTTGAGTAATTGAGCTATCGGTACATCTAAAAAATTTCTGTAGGTAATATTTCGGCATATTTTTATCTATAATATTAAGGCAGTGGAACTTACATAGTTCGAACCTGAAGAAAAGTTGTAATATATTCGAATTACAGAAGAAGGGGAGACCCGGGTAAAGTGGTCCCCTTAGTTTACTGGTTATATTTTATACTAGGTATAACATTCTGATCTTACATTTTGTCAGTGTAAAGGCTATACCTTATTATATCATTTCTAAAATTATGTAAATTTGGCAAATAAAATTACAGTCGTTAGGTAGATAGACGAGTACGGAAGGCGTTACAAAAAAGCTTAATTTTAATGAATTTGCCTCCTATTCTGGTCCCACAGGTGGCATCACTGCCCCATTCAGAGTCATATTAGCAACATATTGAGGCTCGACTGACGCTTTTCGACGCAAATTGCACATCTTTATCCAAAACAATATTCGTTCAAACCCAACTAGAAGTTTTGGCAATTTTGGCGTTTCTTGTCGAAATGTCGAAACTTTGAAGCAAAAATTCTCACAGGAGATAGTATTTGATTTGAAATGAAAATTATATCTCTAATTTGGGTGGGTCACTTTTGCCTATTATTGAATTTTTATCGGAAAATAATGACAAAACGAACCACCTTATTGTCTAACCTAGATCCTTATTTTTTTCTGTATACGATATTTAGCATATTTTGACGATTTTTTGGCGAACCAAGAAAATTATTTTTCCTTATTCAAACTCACTAAATCATAGATATTAAGCAACATACAATATATGTATTTAATTGCCATTAAATCACTTCAGAAACATTGAGAACTCATCAGGAAAAATTGCAAAAATTTGACATTTTTTATAAAAATTAAAATGTTTGACTAAAATCACAGTCTCGGGACATAATCCCATCGAGTTGTATTAATTAATGGGTTATAAGTACATACCACTAACCACATACTTTAAGCACTAGCGGTTGAACGATTACGAATGAAAGTATTTTCAATCCACCCTAATGCACGTTCATTACCATATATGTCTCGAGATTTTCCACTTAGGGAATTATTTTCTTCAATTTTTTTACTGATATCTTATTTTTTTACGATTAAATGTCTTCTTATCTACCAAGCATTCATTACCATTCAGCTAACATTTATTCTAATACAAATATCGCAGCACAGTGGGCTAGAATAGAAAAAAGCAGGACAAAATAGAAAAGTGTGTTTTAAGAGCGGAGTTAGAAGTCTTATTGTTAGCCGTCGAAAGTTCGAATTTATCGAAACCAATTCCACATTAGTGACAAATTTTCTTAATTGCTTGGATACAAAAAGGAAAACCTGGTTAAAAGGAAAATTGGGTATTTTTATATAAAACTAGCCGAAGTGCCCGTTGATTCTCAACGGGGATGTAAAATTTCGTAAATACCAGTATAACGACCTTGATCCTAACACATAGTGCGTAATTATTGATAGATAGCCAATACCAAACTTTCTAATCCGATGTACCAAGAATTGTAAGTTACTATGAAGTCTACAAAGCTGTATCAACTCAATATTCAATCTCATATACTCCGAATGAGAAAATATCTCCAACAGAGGTAATATAAAAATAGATTCTAAGATCACATTAAGATAATAAATACCACCTTTAAAGAGAAATGTTCATACAGGTACAGGGGGGCAAAGTAATAAAATTTTACACATAAATTAGGTACTGAGATAAATTACATATCACTCTTATAACCACCGATGAAATTTTCTTGGGGAAAGTAAGTGTATTATGGAGCTGACTTGCTTCCCAATCTTAATACGTGCAACACATACACGGAAGACAAATAACACAAAAGTTATCGCAATATCAAAATAGGAACAAAAATTAAACACCATTAACAGAAGGATAGCAAATGAATATGGAGTGGAAGCACTTAAAAGCAACGAATAAATCAATTTTTACATTCTGTATATAACAAAATAAAATTTCTTTACCTTTTTGGTCTATCATACAATGCTGGAGATTTGCTACAACTTTACAACTCGGCGTTCAACTTTTCAAAGATTACAAACACCGAATCTGGGAAATCTTTGCGTTCTTCGCTAACTCCATTTCCGTTAATCGCTAAATATACATCATTGCAAATAGATTAGATTTAATACTTAATTCAGAAGAACGAATTCAATACATCCGCAACTTACCAGGATATTAGTACGCAGCCCGTTGAATTGATAGAAAAAAAATTACTGTCGGTATTTTACTACTATAAAACTCATTTATTTTACGGAAAAGACGGTAAACAATTACGTTGATATAAATAAAACTTGTTTGCTACAGACTATTAAAAAAAAATTAGAATTAAAAAAATATTTAGTATATTTGTCCGAGAGGATGTTCACAGGATATTGTTTGTAATGGCGAATGTTTAAATATCATGTATAATAATGTTAAAATATCATCGATAATAATGTATATATCTCATCATCGTATAGTCTATATCTTATTTACAGCATTAATCTTATCTGGGCATTCATTTTCCACGTCTTCTTATGGAATTACGCTTGAGCTCGGATTCAACATTGGGATCGGTCGTCAGGGGGATGAGTTGTTTATAGCCTCGAATTTTCACAAAACTTTTTTTTTATTATCAAAATTTTTTTTATCAAAATTATTTACTTTATATTTTATCAAAATTCTCGCAATTTCGAGTCGCAAACGATATTTCACGACCAAAATAAGAATATTTATTCTATTTCCCTTCTTTTGATGCTAGTTTCGACTTCCTACGACTGTTATTTCTAACTAAGTTTTGCAAAAGAAATGAACCATGCAACGAAAGAAATGAACTTTACGGGTATTTCTTATGCAAACTGTTTTACTCGTCTGGGTACTCGTCTGGGTTTTACTCGTCTGAACTGTGGACTTTAGGCAAAATTCAAGTACCACTTGATCATCCCCGGGAAGACATTTAATGATGTTAAAAGTTTGAACATTGTGCGACGTCTATTTTTTGAGATTATCTGGAATATTCATATATGCATACATACACACATACTGGCATTTTTATATATATGTAAGATTATTTACTAAAATTCAAGTTTTAATTATTCATTCCGAAAACTGAATTCACTTGTGAAATAGCAATTAAGCGTGTTACAACAAGAACAAATGAAAGTGTCAAAATACATAATTTATTCAAAATCCTCAAATAAAACAAATGCCATGTACGCTTTGGCCGTTAAGACTTTCTATTTCGATTGCAATAAAATTAATAGCCAAAGAAAGCCATCGTTCACTTACTGTTCAGGAAGATTGAATACTTTTAAGGTACTATGTCTACATTGCTGTCCGAAAAGTATGGCAAAGTTTCACATTTTTTCACAAAAGGAATATTGGAAATAGAAGTAATTGTGCAGTCTTCATGAATGCGTGTTTTATTTTTAAAATTGTTTTATTTTAAAATAAATGAAAAATGGCCGCTAGTAGATGATCGTGTTTTTTTGTGTTCGATGGTAGACTTTCCCCAGCTTAAAAGAGTCCCAAGTTTGAATTGATTATTTATTTTAACAATGTATAGGCGTCGTTGTTGATAGCAATTTTTTTTCAGAATATGGCTTCGAAATTAATATTGGATATGGAAAATGTCGTAGTCGTTGCGGCATTTCTAGACAGTTGAGATATATTTTTCAAATATGAGATCGTCAGCGAACATTTATTATTATTTTACACACATAATGAAAGTTAGAAAAATTCTGATCGATTTGTTTTTAAGATATGTCCACCGTTACAGCGAACAGCATTTCGATAAAAATTAATTTCAAATTTACAGTAGGATTCGGTCATAGTTAAGTAAACTAATTTTATGTTTACTACAAGTCGTCAATGCAAAAACGCATACAAAAAAGACGCAAGGAAAAGCGAGAATTGGAAACATTCCGACAGTAATTTGGTGTTTTATGCAGCGGTATAAGAGAACACGGAGGAAAAACACTTGTCCACATTTACTCAGATATCTATAAGATCGTCAATTAAAAAACATAACACTGTAAAATTTTAAGTTACATTCTTAAGATCTAAGAAATATATGAAATTTAAGAAAATGGCTTCTTTTTCATTTAAATTTCTTGGTGGATGTTATTCCACTAGAGAAATCAGGAATTTCAGATTTACTTGAAATCAAGTGTTTCCATGTGTATATTTTTTCTAAGAGACCTATGGATGATATTTTAACTGACAGGGATTGTTTCTAATACTTTTCTATTTTAATAGAAGGAATTCCAGGTTCAAAATAAGTATTTCGATCTTTTTTACGAAAGAATTATTATGCAGACGAACGCATGTATTTCTAAACATTTTCAACACAGAAACTATCACTCTTTATAGTTATAGATAAAAGTGAAAGTCATTAATCCTTCTACTGTTTCCGTATGGACTCTTTTACCTTAAAATTATTTGTGTCCCAATTCAGAAGCTTAATACTTCCAGGAAGATTCTTCAATTGGAGGTATTCCCATAGCATACAAAAGTATAGAGCAGAGCAACCTACTGATGAGAAAAATGAGCTCTTCCTCACCAATGAATTAATTCAGTGAATGTATGACATACCGCAATAAGGACTTTTATAAGGACCTTTTGACTCGTAGGACATTAAAGTTCATCTTGAATCTCGTTTCCCACATCAGTGCACATATAGTAATAATAGAGGATCAACAAAGTTGCGAAGCTCATTCAAGTACAGTTGGGCATGAAACACGAACTCCTTGCTGAGAATATCGTTCCGTATTAAAAGTATCAGCCTCTTCTTGTTTTATAGTGGAAAATACCAATTATATTATACAATTATATATATTAGATATTATACAATTTGACTCCAGGCGGTGTATTTCCTTCGGTAAAACAGAAACTAATGAAGATATTTCAACCAAATTTTCGTTTTGTAAAGATGTTTATTTATGTTACAATTATCTGATAATTGTGTAAATTTTAAGTAATATTAAGTATGCAATTTTAGCAGTGTTACCAACTTTTACAAAAATAAATTTAAATAATTATCTGAACAATATTCTAGTAACTTTAAGCGTTTATACATAGACTAACTCATTTCTAAATGTTAAAAAATAATTATGACCGTATCACGCATTTAAACTGAAGAAATTAATTTCCAAAACATAAGTTTTATACCGAATATATTTCGAATGTATCTTTAATGTTTAAAATGCTCTCAGGGTTCACAAAATACCTGAATAATGCTCACTGAGTAAATATGTGTTCATATATTTCCGATATAGTAACAAAGAGCTACTCAATAAAAACTTTTAAATATTTCTTTATAAAAAGTTGTACACTATTATATGAAGTAATTAGGCTGGACATAGGCCTACAAACGTTAAGTAATAACAATTCAGAAAGAAAAGTCGAGATACATCGAAGCAACCACCCGGCTGGCATCCCGAGAGAACTTCATCCTAATAACAACTTGTTTAAAATACTATTTATACGCCCCAAATTTAGCCTGATACAAAAATATTTTTTAAATAACACCTTTATAGGTTGGTAACGCTTATAAGGATTAATTGTACGATTTTGAAAATATTACTAATCGTTTTGTCATTATCTAAAACCCTTAAATTGAAAGTTAAAAAAAAATTCGAAAATTTATTTTCGCCCCTTATTTTGACTTTTTCTGAAAAGAGTGACATTAATTTGCCCTCAGATGCTATTTAAAACATGGTAAAATTTTGCTTCAAAAATCAAAACAGTATTCCGTTTACAAAATATTCCAAAACTTTGAAACTCTTAGGTCAATTCTTAATAGGAAAAAATATCAAAAGTTACTGAAATTTTGGTACATATTTAAACATTTAATTTAATTAATAATTAATGGAAAAAGTTATTTCGTTAAAAAAGTTGCATTTAATTATTTTAGGAATCATTTATGAACCATGATAAGTTGATTTAGTTAATTTACCATTTAAAGAGGTCTTTAAAATTCAGGGAATTTTGGGGTTATATTGACCCCAAGTGACTAGTTAATAAAATCTTTTGACGCGACTAATTAAGGGTCAATAATGCGAACAAAACAGCAATTATCATTAATATATCGGTGCCACTGTCTCATATCATACGTAGTACGAATATGGAAAAGAGAGACAAATACGATGAACTTGCGTAGCAAGTAAAAGATATCTTGTAATTAGTAGAGTTCCATTTCATCCCATTCGTAATATCTGTGGCGTTGAACAACTTTAGTAGAAATGTGGAGAAAGGAGGACTGAAGAAATGCACTATTGATTCAGCACAGATAGTTGTATTACTGCTGTCACATGGTGCAAAAGTTTCTCAGTTTTTTTTTACTAGAACGCATGGGTCGAGGTGATTCTCTCTTCCTGTCAACTAACCCTGGTCCTAACCAGCTACAGGATAGATGAATTCTCTCTAGCGAAAATTCTGAGAAAGTGCAAGAACTGGTGGAATGATAATGCGATTTGTATATTTAATGTTTCCAAAAGGATCAGAGATATTTACAAATAAAATTATGCAAATACCGTTTTAATAATAATGTATATTGACTTTATGAATCATTTACTATAAATATTTGCTAAAACATTTCAGTAGTGCATAAGGTGATACTGAATATGACTTATTATAAAACAGTTAGGAACCAAATTTTCTTTGGGACTCAAGTAATTATGTTAGCAGTAGAATAAAAAATGCAAATACTGATAAAATATATGCACTAATGCAATATTCATTATGGTCCCCCAGAGCCAATAATGGTTCATCAGAGGTGAGTCATATTAATAACAACTTATTGAACACGTTCAGGAAATGCCCCTCTCACGTATGTTATAATATATCAATTAACAGGGTTTAGTTAAAATATAAAATTCGCATAATTTTAAATATTACTAATAAAATAAATATACTAATAAATATAATAATAATCATAGCACGTAAAACTAGAACTAGACTAAAATTGCAAAGATATTAATTACTGCCAAATATACTAGGGTAAGTCAGATTAAAACCTTAAATATTTTTCATTTTAATTTACTGAATACAAGTGGAACAAAAGTGTATATTTTGATTTATCGTATAGCGTAGGCTCTTTCTCAATTCAAGAGAACCCAAGACCTTCATTATTCAATATCCTATAAATATGTCGAAATGGAGGAACATACAGAAATTTAGAAATTGATAATTGTTGAACAAATGTTGTAAAAAAGGGATTAAAATATTATGAAAAAAAGAGGCAATGCAATAATGATAGAAGAGTATCATGTGACTATAAAAGAAATTAGATGCAGAGCTGCCAAATTACTGCTTCAACAATCCGCTAAAATTAATCGAAAATAAGTCAAAATCCGCTAGAATGATCTTAAAAAAAAGTCAAAAATTCCGCTGAAGGAAAATAGGGTAAAAATATCAACAAAAATTAATTTTTGCATTTGTATCTGTTTTAAAATTAATATCCTATCAAAATAATACACTGAAAATAGTACAATATCGAAAAAACATTATTTTACAATTTTCTCAACAAAAATATATAACTTTTACAATGTGCAAATACTTAAAGGTATTATAAAACTAACTAAAAACTAAATGTTGCAAAATACTTATATATTTATGAGCTCATGCAAATCTTCCTCCTCTCCCTAATAACTGTATGCTTGCATTGTACGCACTTTGGATAGAGCATCCTCTGAAATTTCGTAATTGTAACAATTACTCCCACAGCGCTTCAGACCAGTTTCAACTGTCAATATGGAATTTAACATTTTTGTTTTCATTGCGTTTTTCATTTTTCCTTCGATACAGTTCGAACGTTCATTGCAATAATTAATAATTGCACAAAAAAATCGAAAGTTCATTGAATATAAACAAGAAATTTGGTATCAGAAAGCTCCGGTCCAGCGATTACTTTGCTGCATTTGCTCGGCTCATTGCGAGGCGCCGTAATGAAAGTCGAGAGGCGACGTTTTTTCCTTCAGCTGAGGCTGGTGACCCCCGCTTTAGTCCTACCGCGCACTGGCAACTTTTTTTTAGCAACTTTTTAATCACAGAAATGGAGCACATTGTATTATATACAACCCCGCGCACGGGAGATTATTAAGTTGCGGCAACTAAAAAGTTAGAGCATGCTCTATTTCGCCGATGAGTAAATTGTTGCCGGTTGTAAATTTACCAAAATTCATTGCCCGAAAACGAGGTGCGCGTCTTACACAGTGGCGCGTGGTACATGAGAATATACGGTAATTCCTATAAATTCCCCAACATTTGTCTACTTGGAAGTTACTCCTCCATCTGGACACTATTTAACGCATTGCCGAAAATTTGTGTCCGTCAGTGTGTTAAGATCTTTCGGTCTTCTTCACCCTTTAAGGAAAGAAAATTTTTGACGTAAACCTCTTCTAAATGAATGAGGGTTCACTTCCGTCCCTTCACCGGGTGTGGTATTCCGGTAATCCCCTTACGGAGTTGTCGAAGTGCGCTATGCCACTTGAAACTCAAATTCCGCTAGAAAAAGTCAAAAATTACGACTTTCCCGCCTAATTTACCGCTATCCGCTAAATGATATTTTCTTCCGCTAAGCGGCAACAAATTCCGCCAGATCTAGCGGGAAATAAGCCAGATTGGCAGCACTGATTAGATGGCAGTGGGAGTAGACGGAATACCAGCAGAAATCATGTGAGCTTTCCTTGTCAGTTTCCATTTGCCTCGCCCGTGATTGCTTATGAAAAAGTGTATATGATAGACATCAAACTCCGGCAATAAGCAGTGACTATAAGAAGAATCGACCATCCATGAGCTTCCACCTGATAAGATAGTCAAAATTTAAGGAAAAAGAAAAAATCGTCATTACTGTACTCGTAATCTATGCCAACTACAAACAATCTTAATGAGACCTTTAAGTTTTGAACACTTCAGAATAGGAGAGAAAATATTTTCCATCGGAATAGTACCTGTATGCAGATACGTTTAAGATATCGACATAGGCATCAGGTGTTTTATGATGAATAACATACATGCAAATACGTAGTGTCTCAATAAAGTGACAAGATATAATTTGAAAGTTATAGCTCAGCTCATAAATTTTATGGTTACGCCTCACATATATTACCAAGGCAGTCTATTGAGATTCATAGGAAGAATAATCATAATCCAACTACTAACCAGAGTAATTTCTTCATAATTTGTGTGTTCGGATTCTATCTTTAAAATTTACACCTTAGTTGGCTATCAATCGCAGATTCCTCATAACAAAAGCTTTATCCTTCATCAATCCTTTTCATAATTTATTTGAGGATACGAAATAACTTCTCTTGAAATTCAGTCGTTAATTACAGTGCACCATTGATGGGAATTGTTTTAACGCCTATGCGTTCAAATTCACGCATAAAAACTTCGCCACTTCCTACTATCTAACCGTCTTCAAAACGAACAAAATGTCCCTTCTGGCCTCAAACATATGCAGGATATTTCTTTCAAATCTTATCAGCAGTAGCATTAACAATTTTCCATTATCTTAACCACTTTGGGCTCAAATAAAGCTTTACGATGATAATACGCATACCAAAGATAAAAATGAAATTTTAAATAACTATTTCAACCCATAGTGGATTTCATAGCCCATTGAAAGTATACTCTTTATAATTCTGCTCTGTATATCCGTAAAATATACAGCCCAAAGGCTGGTTAAAACCTCACTAAAATTTTGGACCTAGAGCTAACAAAGCGGAATAAGGCCTCCTAGGTATAATGAGGAGTGAGGTTCTTTGCCCTTGCTTTCCTCACCCAGCCAGAATACTGAAAGCGGAACGTGTCCCTTTTAGGAAAGAACGATGGCTTAAAAAGAAACAGATTTCCTGACAGTCCATGGGGAGATAACTTTACTATCGCTACTACTCAGCGTACTCATATCTAAGTACCTTTCATTTCATCACAGCCATGATCAACTCTGTGTCAAATACAGGCTGTCCGGATGAAGGGTATCCAAATTAAAATATTTACATCTTGGGTAGAATGTATAGTAAATGTTTTCGGTTTTCAGCATTACAATGAAAACCTCTCAAAGTTTTATTTTTTTTTAATTTATTTCAATGTGAGCTCTTTTGGTGGCACGACAAACATTCAGGGGATATTTAACCTCATATTACTTCGCGACGCGTCGCTTGAAGCATGTCGAGAGTTACCGTAGCCACAGCATCCATTATGCGGGTTTTAAGGTGCTCAATTTTGTTAATTTTCATCTGCTACACATATTTCTTAACCTAACCCACAGGAAAAAATCTACTGGGGTTATGTTTAGCGACCTAGGTGGTGAAGCAATTGGCCCACCTCCCAGATATCACTTTGATCAAGGTCTTCATCCATATCGAGTTCTAACTCGATGCTGAACGTCAATCACAGACTTTGATTCGGCAAGCCTCAACACGCATACAACCTTCTCCTGCAGTGTCGCTATTGTTTCTTCGTATCCCAACAATGACAGATTTCAGCGCATGTGCTGAAATCGGGGCGGATTGTATATGCAAAAAAGGTCGGAGAGATTTCCTTTCAAATAGTGCGTACCGGATGTGTCTATAATAAATACTTTCCAAGATCATCATCATCATTGTGCTTCTGTCCGTGGACAGGTCTCAACGGAACTTGCTCCTCCAGGCATCCCTATCCTGTGCCTCTCTTTTTAGAGCTTGATATTCTTTTCTTTGTTTTAAATCAGTCAGCATTCCGAATTTTCTTTTTCCTCTTCGTCGTTTCCCCTTGATCTTTCCTTCAAAAATCGTCTTCTGCAGGCATTCTGCTCTTAGTATATGGCCTATCCATCTTGCTTTCCCTTTCCTTATGTTTCCCAAAATTACTCGTTCTTCTCCCACCCTTCTCAGTACCTCTTCATTTTTTATCTTGTATTTCCAACTTATTTTCTCCGTTCTTCGCCATAGCCACATTTCAAAGCTCTCTATGTATTTTTCTTCTCTCCTTCTCAATATCCATGTTTCGGATCCATATAACACAATACTCCAGATAAAAAACTTAGCAAATCTTTTCCTTAGCTCCATCTTGATGTTCTTTGTTGTCAAAAGATCTTTTATATTCTGGAAGGTTGCCTTTCCCTGAGCTATTCTACTTCTTATTTCCTCTGTACAACTGCCATTAGATGTGATGGTGCTTCCCAAATATTTAAATTTCTCGACCTGCTCCAATTCCTTCCTATTCAACTTAATTTGTACTGGGCCAGCCTTCGTTGATATCTTCATCACCTTCGACTTTTCAATGTTAACTTTCATTCCATATTCCTCTCCTTTTATACTGATTTTCTCTGCCATTTCTTGCAGCATTTCTTCACTCTCTGCTATCACAGCCTGATCATCTGCATATTTAATGGTTTTCATACTTTCTCCTCCTACCACTATCCCTCCAATCCCCTCCAAGGCTTCCTCTACCAGTTTGTCACCATATATATTATATAAAATTGGTGACAAGCAACACCTTTGTCTCACACCTCTGCCTATCGATGCCTGCTTCGTCTCATCTCCCCTATCTTCACCACTACTCTTTGTCCTTTATACAGTTGTTTTAATGCCCTCCTATCCTTCCAATCCACTCCAATTTCCTTTAGAATCACCATCAGTTTATCCCATTTCACCTTGTCAAATGCTTTCTCGTAATCAATAAAGCAGATGAACCACCAGTACCCTTTCGCTCAGCATTCTCATGCACCCAATTGCATCCCTTGTTCCCTTTCCTCTTCGAAATCCGAAATGGTCCTCTCCCAAGTTTTCCTCTATCCTAGTCTCAATCCTCTTCATTATTATTCTGGTCATCATCTTTGTCTTATGCGCTATAAAACTGATTGTATGGAAATCTTTGCAAGCTTGAGGGTTATTTTTCTTAGGCAATGGCATCATTATTGTTTTCAGAAAATCCTCAGGCCATTCCCCTGTGTCATATATCTGGTTAGCAAGATTAGTGATTCTACTAATTGCACCTTCCCCTAAGGCCTTCAACACCTCTGCTAGGATTCCATCAGAGCCCACTGTCTTATTGTCCTCCGGGTCTCTTATTGCTCTCTCAACTTCATCTTTCAAAATCCTTGGACCCTTCGAATCCTCCTCGCATGTCCTCTCATCCTCTAGATCTACACTTCCATTGCATTCATGTGTACAATACAGTTCTTCTATGTACTCCTTCCACAGAATCTTAATCTCTTCCTCATCTGTAGTTATTTTCCCATTTTTGTCTATCATTCCTTTCTTACTTATTCTTCTATGGTCTCTCTTAGTTAGACAACTTGCGGTTTTATACATTTTAGATACATACATAAGATATAAGTATTTTATTTTGGATTACTTTCATCCGGTCACCCTATATAAGTAAAAGGTAGATTTTTTACACTCTTTTACGCAACATTCCATTCATTAGAGAGCGGTAGTGAAAACTCTTCAATTTCGCACGCGTTTTCTAATTTTGTAGAATTTCTGCATTTCAATGACTTTAGAAAACGTCGTTTAATTTTTTACTTTAGTTCCATCATGCATTCATATCCAAGTCATGCTGAGGGCTCTGTGAGATGCGTGAGTCAACTCAGAATTGTCTCATCCCTCTTACTAATGGAGTCTTCTTACAGCTTTTTTTTTTCATTAACGCGACTTAGGAAAACCTAACTTCCATGAAACTTCCGTATTTTCATTTTCCATCCAACTCTTGTATCTTGGTGAACATTTTTTCAGTATTTGAAATTTCATATATTTTATTTTTCATTTTAATTATCTGTATTCAATATTTGTGTTTTTAAAGATTTTATTGACTAGGTTCGTAATGCAAACTTTTTATATGTTCGTATTTTAATATTAGTATAGATTTGTAATTTTTCATTTGTATTTTATCATTTGTATTCTTAACATTTGTATAGGTAACATTGGAAGTGGACTTAAAGGTATCGATTTCGCCAAATAAAGCCCTTTATCTGTCTTTATAAATTACTTTATTTAAGGCTTTTTGTAAGTAAATATTGATCCTGTTACTACCTCCTGATGGATGGAATATATTTCTTTAGCATTTGGGTATAAGTTAAGGAAAAATGTATTTTTAATCTACTTTTGGCAGTCTTCTTCTGGCTATGATGACATAAAAGCTACTGATGTATGGGAGGTTCTGAATGATGACACTGATTTTAGTCCCTCTTCAGGAAATTTTAAGAAATGTGTCACTAGCAGAGTCGTTATATTTCAATTGCGAGGATTTATGCTTAAAGCACTATAGCATGAAAGAAATGCAAGGGTAAACTGCCTCACTCATCTTGCCTTGTAAGCTCCACCCCTCCTGCTATATAGCTCTTGGTATCTTAAGCTAGAGATCAACCGGCCTATCTGCTGAATATCGCCAAATTAAAAGGTTTCAATATTAACATTAGCTGATAGAAATTTGAGATATCTTGATCACTCAATTCCATTTCTATTTAGTATAAAAAGGCGCTATTATTTCCATGTAAAGTACTATTTTCTCTAAAAAAACAACTTTCAAATCTTTTCTAGTGCTTTTTTTTAAATGAGAATGTATTTCCTTACTGTAATACTTTTCCACGATATACTTAATTATTTTATTAAATCCAGTGTTTGGATTTACAGTGCTGCACTGGAAAAATCGTTTCTAGGCCTTCCGAGCTGAAAATAGCAAGTATATACACGCAATAAAAAAGACCGCTATTTTCAGGAAAGTTGGAAAAAAGGAATCTGTGAAATTCCACTAAAATTCTGTGTATAGTTGCTTAATCAGCTCTCACTAAACATTAGACGCACTCGATCGCCAAAGTGCTCAGTGCATTCCATGTTTTTGGACCCCGTCTCAAGTTACAAATTAGTATTTGGTAGAACCTTTCAGTGCCATTAATGTCACATTGGTTCAAATCAAATGTTCGCCAAGTCAAAATGCTAGTAGCGGTACATGTCCACAAAAGGAAAGAACAATTACCAAAACTAACTTACTCAGTAAACTGTAAAACGACTTTGAAGAAAATATGGTAATGAAAAATACCTAATCCAAAATCGCAATCAAATTGAATACATTCAAATATTTTATCGATGCAAAAAATACTGTAAGATAATATAAAGCCGTGCATGATACATAGCAGTAAAAGCGTTCTGGAAAGGCCTTTAAGAACAAGCTCAAACCCAGTTGAGGACCTGCTACGACTACGCATTTTTATAACACTCCATGCGCTCTTGGACAGCTATGCTTTCTTCCTTAGGAGTGAATGAGTCATTTCTTGGTTTCACCGAACACCGGTAGAGGAGACTAGGATTGCCGACAAAGACGGCTTTTGAAGATTTCGACCTCTTTTTCCATGTATACTTTCTTTACCGTTATTGAAAGTGTCATTTGAAGTATTGAATAGATAAGTTATAATTTTACTATGAAATTTTTTGATTAGTCCGTAAAATAATAGAAAAATGTTTATTGCTCGAGAAGTAAAAGGTGTCTTTATTCATCAGAAAAGTAAATCTATCAAATAAATAAAGTATGTAAAAATTATATATTTTATATAATTTTACATTACATTACAATTTTTATTTATAAAATTGTAAATCTTGCGTATTTTTCAATCGATTGTAAAATATAATGAGCAATGTTCTTTACTCAAATATTAATGCTTACAAGGTTTCTGTGGTTTCTTTCAACATCTTACAATATCCTTCAAGAGACACTTGGTATGTCGTTCTGCCACCTTCTCCTCCATACGTTTGGCTTTTGTGCTTGTGGTTGACTTGATTTCGTTTGTCCACAATAATCCACGTGTTCTTGTAACGAATAATTTGCATTCCATTGAGGTGCGGAAGTGTGTATCCTCCTTGCCCGTATGAGTAGCCACCGTGGCCGGATACATGATGTTGATAGAAAGGATATGAAGGACGCCCAATGGGTATTTTAATAATGTTGCCACTACTTTCATCGCTGCTGGCGCTACTGCTTTCACTACTGCTACCACTACTACTTCCGCTGCTGCTGCTACTATCACTCAAACTCAAACCATCGGAGCTACTCATGGACCCAGAAGATATTCCACCGCTATGACCACCGGTATGATTTCCGCTATGACCTCCACCATACGCCCCATGATGCCCTCCGTGGTTTCCTCCATGGTATCCTCCGTGGTGTTCATTGTGACCGCCGTGGTGTTCACCATGTCCTCCGTGGTATCCTCCATGATGCTCGCCACTATGTCCTCCATGGTATCCTCCGTGGTGTCCATTGTGACCGCCTTGGTGTTCACCATGTCCTCCGTGGTGTCCTCCATGATATCCTCCATGATGTTCGCCACTATGTCCTCCATGGTGTCCTCCGTGATGTCCTCCATGATGTTCGCCACTATACCCTCCGTGGTGTCCTCCATGATATCCTCCGTGGTGTTCGCCACTATGTCCTCCGTGGTGACCTCCTATGTGTCCACCGGTTTGATTTCCAGCTTGACCGCCTCCATGCCCTCCGTGATGTCCTCCGTGGTACCCTCCATTATATCCGTGATGACCGCCGTCGTGTCCGCCATCTCCTCCATGATGCCCACCACTATGTCCACCATGATATTCGCCGCTATGACCACCATGATATTCGCCGCTATGACCACCATGATATCCTCCATGGTAACCACCGCTATGACCTCCACTATGTGTACCTCCATGACCGCCCATTCCTCCGCTATGCTCATGAGATTCGCCACTGGTGTGCTCCATGCTGTATCCAAGTTCATTGTACCCAGTACCGTAGTTCACACCCACATGGTGCTTCTCTTTCAGTGCCATCAGGTAGCCATTGCAAAAGGCAAGCTTCTTCTTTTTAGGTGTCATTAAGATGAAGTTCAATATCCCTTTTCCTCCTGGTACAAATAATCTGCCATCCTTGCCGATCCACTCCGGTTCGAATTCAGAGCCGAAGATAGTTGCATTTATGTCTCTCTTGACTATATGAATAGGAAGAGGGTTATCTGCTGTGGAGAAAGGATATAGATTATTATTGCTGCTTAACATTATATTTAATATTTTCCCCAGCTTCCCTATTGCCGATTGATCTAGAATTTGGAAACTTCTCGATCTTAAGGTCGCATGTATCATTTAGTCGCACTAAGAGGCAGTACTTGACTACTTCATTGCTTACATTCCAAAGCTTTCATTATTGTTGCTTTGAACAAATTATTGGATTCAATGAGTACATCATGCGTTGCCCTCTCTATGAAATTATTAGGGAGATGGGGGATTGATTGAAGTCTTGAGAAAGCCGTAAATTTTCTGTCTGGTATGATATGCTAATCGAAATTTTCATATGAATGTTAATGGAAAAGCTTGTTGATTTTCACATAGGTATATAGTACATATTAGATAACTAGGAGGCTTGCTTTAATTACTCCTTAACTATGTTTAGGATGCATCATCATCATGTTTTTCATTTTCTATCGCAAGATCTTATACCCCATATCTACCACTGAAATGGTATTTCACTACATTAAATATTTGAAACACAAATAACGTATTATTAAATTACTTTGAGAGTTTTTACAAATTATCTATATTATTATATTATTATTATTATATTATTATTATTATATTATTATTATTATATTATTATTATTATATTATTATTATTATATTATTATTATTATATTATTATTATTATATTATTATTATATTATTATTATTATTTTATATAAGCTCTTTGATTAAGTATAAAAAAATTCTGTTTTGTTAATTTAGTCTTTAAATAATAATAATCATATAAATTAAGCCAGAATTCCTGATGATAAGTAAATGTTTATTAATACGATTTTAGAATTTAACTCGTAATTTTTACTAAATTCTTCGATTTCGCATGACTTTGATTTGAACATTTAATGTAAACATTTATTAAAGACATCAATGTAGTGCATAGTTTCATGATTTATACATTTCATATAAAGGTTTTACTTTTATCCGAATGAAAAAGTTTTTCTTATCTTTTTCTATCCATCTTTAAATCACTGTTTTTATTTTTAAAAAGAATAAACTTGTCCAGTGACAAGATTATCATGCATTTCTCCGCAGATGATTGTATATATATAGGTTTGAAGTCGATATTTACTAACAACGGAAACATAGATGGTCAATTCTCCATCATCGCGTTGTTAGGAAAGACATTTGAAACTATTGAACCACATTGATTTAAAATTTTCATTGCTATCGATAGTATTACGCTCTTAGAAAGTTATCAGGAGAGGCTCTGGGTCAAGTGTGTTCAAAAAACTTGAGATTTCATCCACATGAATTTTACATAGTTTCACATAGAAGTTGGTTATGAAACCACGTAAAGACAGTTCGAACGCTGTCATTCGAGCATTTCTTCTTCATTTTTTGCAGAATTGTAACTCACGCAATGATTGATTGGTCTTGTATGCAATGAAATGGACTATGTTCACAAATTGCCAAACATCCCAAAGAACCTTGATCCACGAACCTTGTTTCACTGGGGTGGCATCCGCAAGCAGGGTGTTGGTCCAGTAGAAGAGTAAGGTCCCTATAGCCATCAGTGTAGGTGACGTCATCATCTGGGGAGTTTAGAATGTATTAAATTATATGGCTATCCTGGATAGTAAGCTATTTATTTTCATTGGTTATGCTAGCAGTGGAGAAAATCAGCTTTAAAGGAATTTGCTGGTATGAATGTGATCATATAAGATACAGTTTGTACAGTCAGGGATTGAAGCCAAAAATGATAAAATCATAATATCATATCCGTAATTTGATTGCAAAAGTCAAAAACAGAATTACTTTCACAAGTTTATTTACTCCATAGATATACCGTTCCTAAGCTTCTGTATGTGTTGGAATTTTTTTATTATAATTTCCTGACGGTAGCATCTGTTTTCTACAGCGGAAGTCTATTTTTACATCTTTTGGTTCCCCGCGGAGCACCATTTATTTACTTGCTTACTACTATTCATTCCTTGATATTAGTGTTGTCGATCATCTTAATATTTGGATTAACTTTCACTATTTATCAGAATTTTACCACCAATAACTTTCTGGGTACTCTATGTATTTTTAGTATCTGCCCTACGCACGTCTACCAACATCTTATTCTGAATGAAATCGGTTTATGAAGGATTTACTTAGTGTAAATCCATGAAAAGGCAAAGTAGGTATACAAAAACTCTTATACATATCCATATACGTATATTTTCAAGCCTTACCGGTTTCAACATAGGTTTTCCATCCATAAATCTTTGTTGTAGAGATTTCTATTTCTTAGATTTTCACTCTTTCCCTATATTTCCCTTCATCAATCTAACGTATTATTCCAATTCAACTCCCAGCCCACCACTGGTAGACCTCCAATAGTTCCATGTTATCTTATCTAACATCTTAGTTTCGCATTAGTATAGCAAAATAAGTAGAAGACTGACTTCATTAGCCTATTCTTCTCAATTAATATAGTTAAAAAGGCCATTGGTCACTTGTTTCAAAATTCAATGGAATTATTTGCATCGTTAGTAATTATAAAATCATTAATATAAACAATACAATTCCATCCTAAGTTAGACCTTAAACCAATAAAACTATGATACATTAATAATAAAAAGCACAAATTTCCATCGGAATTTATGGAAACGACCAGTTTCGATCTTACGATCATAAAGAATCGAAAATGGTCGTTTCCATGAATTCCTGTAGAAAATGCTAAGTTTTTTTGTTATTAATTTAACTGGCATTCCACAAAGTTAGGCCTAAATACCTTAAGTGTATTAATAGAACTATAGCTAGAGATGCAAAGCACATACTTTTTCTAAGTCGTAATCTGTAAAAAGATAGATCTATGTCTAAGAGATCTCCACTTACCATGGGCGCCAATAACGTCCAAGTGTGTTCAAAGGCGGTCGATTTATGTATCATTGCGTTCGGGATTGCCCTTTTTATACGTCTGTATTGAGAGCGAATACTGCGGTCACGTGACTGTAAAGGTCTGCAGTATAATTATTCTCAATGGTTTTATCTTCGACCTCTAATTGCCCTTCCAAACTCCCCATCCTCTCTTAATTAGGATATCATTTTTTCCACTGACTCGTTTCCGTGGATAATTTCTGCAAGACAGTGACAGTCGGTATTCAAGTCGCGTAGGCGTTTCAGCTTCAAAGAGAGATTATTTTGAAGGCTAATTTCACTTGATAACTAAATTTTACAGATTGAAAGTTTTAGGCAATTTTATGTATCAAGCATAAAAAGGTTCACAAACACCTTAAACTGTCAAAGATTAACACATGTCGATGCACGTTTCTTTGCATATGCAGCATCTTCTAGGGACCGGCTGTGACTATGAGTTCTTAGGGATCAGCTGTGAGTCTCTATTGATAGAAAGCTTAGCAACAGTTGCTTTGTGATGTGCTGCTTGAAAATGCTTCAACAATATTAATTTGTCATGGTTCAGTTTTAAACAGATGAAAATCAATAATTTCTATTATCTGGAAAATGAGATATTTTTAAAACACTATATTATAAACATTATTAAAATATATTGTGAAGCTTTCCGTTAAAAATCTGTACTCATCACTTAGAAACGTGTATATCAGTTTTACTTTAGAGTAATCATATTATAGAGTTTAGTTACTCAATGGTTTTACGTATCGTATCTCCAAATGACCATCTTAAGATGGTATCTCTGACACTTTGATGCAAGTAGTTTCACTTTAAAGTCCTCTGAGGTTACATCGCACAATAATAATTTTTGATATTTCCTGAAATGATGTGCAAATATACGACGGAACTATATTTCGACATGCAACGGCAATTTAGCGTGGACTTCTGAACTCTTTAGTGTTGAACAGATTTGGATCTTCTTTTTTATTAGTCATTTCTCTTTCAGGAAATTGTTTCTAATTATACAAAACTTTATGGCACAGTAACTCTCACGTTTGCTAAACTTTTCTTGACGTTATGAATGGTGCGTAGGAGTAAAGTTTTTCTAATCGATATCGCATGTAATGAAAAATTCATAGGGGAGTAGTTCCCTATACTGTACCACTTCTTACATTTTAATTTATACATCTCAAATTGTTAGTTACACAGTGATTGAAACTATTTTATGTTGTTCAGTGTTGCATATTAGTATTGCATATTGCATAAAATCTAATAATAAAAATTATCAAAAACACACCGTTAAAACCAAAATATTTCTGAATTCATAAATATCTGCAAGTGATAGAATTTAGGAAACCAGTTACCTAATTTGTACCAGTTGTTTTCTAAATTGGACCACACATTTACTCTTATCAATTGAAGCTAAATAAATACATTCTAGTTAAGATCAATGTAATTAATATATTTTACTGTACTTGTAGACCTTTTGTTTATAGAATCCTTGTTGCCCCAACCATGAAATAAGCTGTCTGAATCATAATTTAGGATATCTCTTCATCAAAGCATAAAACCATCTTTCGCCAGCTATGTCTTTTTCGAGGTTAAAGTTATGGGCTATTCCGTTCCTTTCTGCAACGTCAAATGCAAGATTTCTAACATCGGTTAATATTAAACCAAACATCGTCTTTTCATATTTTAGGATGCTCTAATTCCGCTTAAATTTCTTCTGAAAACGCTTAACTTCTCTCATTTTCAGGGTACTTTTTTTATAGTTGTCTTTGGGACGTTTTAGATACGGAGACATTCATATAAACCGTAATCTCCATTTAAATATGCTGCCACAGCTAAATTTGGCTCATCTACCCTCCATTTTTCGTATTTTCCTTTGAAACCCGTACCATCATGCAAATTAACTATATCTTTAATCATTTACGGTAATTAACACATTAAAAATACATCACATCAGCTAAGAATATCATAATCTATTTAAAAAAAAGCTAAATTATTATTTAAAAGCACTACGGAACTGCTAATTGTAACGGTGCAATAAAGGGAACTGCAAACGGTACAATATAGACAACTCCGCCATTCTTTTTTCGTCGCTTCCTTCCAAACTGACCGTTTGAGGCACAAAATAATATCCATACCCAAACTCAGGCATATTTATTTATCTTATAAGTAATACAGTTTGTTCCCACATTACATATCACCGTGATTCCCTTAGCCAAGTGCAGAAAAAATTGCTTTAAAACTGCAACAAAACTAACTCTCTCACAAACAGACCGTTTTCGATCGCACAAAGATGGCAACTGGGCTTTCAGCGTCTAATAACATTTAGTTGCAGCTGCGGCAGACAAATATTGCAAGAAACGAAGCTCTTCCATTTTACGGAGGTGGCACAAATCAGGCGCCAGTACAATATAGGCAACTCTTCCCTATGTAATGATCTCACGGTTGCCACTTTTACTAGCATTTAATTGTAAAATATGTGTTCATGTTATCGTAAAAGTTTATCTTTCCAATTAATCAAAAATCTAGAATATTCCAACTAAGTTTATTTTTGCAGGTATCTTTGAGAATGATCTATGTGAGGATCATAGTTTCATTCCTAGGTCATTAAACAAATTTCGAATCAAAATCCTTTTTACTTTATACTTTTCCTTAATCCTCTTGTTTTAGAATCATAACATTTTTATTAGTAGTCATCAATTTTTTCATCATGACGTATATTAAAAAGCTATCTTAACCCAATACGCTATACATCAACTCCACAAAAATATAATAGAATATGAATAGTGAAAAGTAAATTTTAAAATCAGTCCTCGTTTGTGAGAGGAATGACATTCTTTTGTGGTTGTCTAATCATCGTTTATTCGATATCGTTAAAAAATTCTTTCGTGTGTGATAGCTACTCAAGTTTGCTTTTTCTCATGTCTGGTTCGTTTGTGATTATTTTATTGAAGTAGAAATGTCACTAACCTCAAATCAGTTTCCTTGTAATCGTAGGTACTAATTTATTCCATTTGAACCGTTTACCCGAATTAACTTAATTCATTTTTGCACAAAATTTTAACAACTTAGGGCAGTATTAATGCACTGGTTCACCATCCTCATCTTTGTGCTATTATTTTTCTATATGGCTAAACAGTTAATTTTTCACGGTTAAAACCGCTATTTTTTCTCATTCGCGCTCACTTATCGATGGAAATGTATTTCATCCAAAGAAATAGCGGGTAAATTTTAGGCAAACGGAAATTTTTTAAAATTTCTTTCATCTTAGACAGATTTTCATTTTTTTAATATTGGCAGTCTGTTCCTTCAGAAAGAAACACTGAAATTGATAGAATTTATCTTTAAACGTTTTGTATCTGACTGGCTTTATTACTGAAAGTATTTTCAGGAAGTGAAAGGTAATTCGTGGCCATATTAAATTGCTTTCCAAGGGACTTAGATGCTTTTAGGACATCCCTGCTGCTGATACGTATACCTGTCAAATATTTATCGTCAGTTGAGGATTAACGTCACGGTACATTTGAGATGATTATATTCAACACCTTATCTACTATATTTGGGACCTTTACCGGCATACCAAAAGAAGCACTCACAAATGGACAGCGCAAGAAACTCACCTGCTTCAACGCACTTTCCATTTGATGGATTCCAGTCAATCTAATCAATAAATGACGGCCGAGGTAGCCAATGATTAGCTGTTATATGGAGAGCATTGTGATTGGTTCCACTATCTTCAGCACTTAATAACGTTAATGGCTGGAAGAAACGGGAATCGAAGGAAGCCGATTAAGAACGGTAAATGGAGGAGGTTTGATAGTGGAAGTTGATTCATATAAGAGAGGTTCTCTTTATAAAGAACTGAATGAGCAATGGAAAGAGTTAGATGATAGGCTAAACATAAACTAATACAATCATTTAGCATATCACTGTTCACAGTAGAGAGAGAAATCAAAGGGCGCGAATTGATTTTTTTAATTATCTACAAATCCTTTGAAGGAAGAAAATTTGTAATAGAAGTTTCTCTGTTAAGGACCCGGTGAGGATGAATTAGAAGTCGAGATGAAAAATATATAAGTAATGTTAAAATAACAAGTTTGACTCAAGTCGTCTACTTTGTCAATTGTTGATATATAATTGATCAATTTATTCAGTAATTCAGATTTTATGAAATTGATTTCACTTATTGCATGACCATGTTTTGTCTTATTAACATTATAATAAAATATTACTCATAAGTAATTTCTCTTTACCTTACCTGTAAGGTAATTTGATAGAAGACCAACCGTCATTTGAAAGTACTTTATTTTAATCTTCTTTATATTTTTCTCTGCAGTTAGATAGGGTTATGATAGTCGAGAGAAAAACTGTTTGTAAGGTCTCTTCTTAGAAACAAGTCCATTAGACAGGCCCAACCGATGCTTAATTGAATCTTCTCCGTCTCAAACAGAATTCCTCCATAAACTTGTTCAGAACTCTAACCTAATTTCAACTGCAATTTGACATGCGATTAGCGTTTCACCGGAACAATGTCCTTTTATAAAGAACTTGCACAGTAATTATAAGCCAACTGTCAGTTTAATGTCTGCAGTTCCCCCTGCAGGGCATCGAACCGTTAATTTTTTCATTCCGGTTTCGCACATCTCACTGTGGGCTAGAATTGAGGAAAGCTGTCCAAGAGTTGAAAGTGATTTTTTTGAGTAAGGGAATTAACACTTTGTATAGTCATTCATAAAAGTTTGGATTGTATGTTCTCATGTTCTCATGACTCTCATGACCAATTTTCACAAAACGATGATCTCGGATTTTTCGAAGAAAGGTTCTTTGCCACGAAGTCACAATTGAAGAGAACGGCTGTAAAATGATGATACTGTTTTCTAGTTTGATATTCTAGCATTCAATTCATCGTAGTCTTCAACTTTGAAGTTGAGTTGTTGCTCATTTCACGTGAAAAAAATGGCGGAAATCTTTTTCAGCCAACGTTTCAGATAAAGTAATGAAAATAAAAATAAATATGGTACTAAATTACCTAATTTCCTATACTACGTCATTTTCTGAAGTCTCTAAATATTGAATCAGTGGTTACTTTTGTGAATCACTAGCTATCCTGATAAAGTGCTGTTTTTTTTTGGCTCCCCGGAAAGCCCTGCTGCGGGCCACTTCAGCCCCGCTACCTTAACGGCCCTCTTGTATAAAATATTCCTATCATTGAAATGATATATTTTAGGCTCCATTTATTTATTATAAGTTGGGCTTTGTCGTAGCACACTCAGCCATTCATACTTTGGATGAGTATCAACCACGACAAGAAATCCAAGACGAATTTAAAGCTAAAAAATCATATTGAATGCTCCTTCCTCATTTTTTTACAATATGTTCTTTCTACAGCGTCTACGTTCCAGCAAACTTGAACATTTCTCCAAAAATACTATATCGTCCCTTTTAGTGAAAAATTGGTCAATTTTGAGATCCTGTATCTTTTTAAAGCGTACATAAAAGGAAAAATTACGCTCGGAAACACGATATATATTTAATACAAATATGAATTGTCAAATATTGCACTTAAATGAAATAATTTTCAGCCTCTTACTCGATTATTATTATTATTATTATTGTTATTCCTTAATGCTTTCTATTTTGTCTAATATTGAACAGAAACATTTTCTGGGTTACTATATAACTCATTTCAGCACAACCTGAACTTTTTATCTGCTCTACGTTTAGCTCTAATCCTGTGTGATACATCGTTGGCATCTGTTTAAATCTGTTTTATTTTTATTTTATTAAATGCGTACGCTGCAATTTTATTTGATTACTAGGTGACAGTGGTCGAGGGGGATATAGTGAGGTACAATACAATCTGTCCGGCATTCACGCAGGGAAGGGAGGGAAACACTTCAAAAACCTACAGTACAGTACAGTAAAATCATAACAATAACAATAGGCCCATTTAGTACGATAAGACAGTGAGTCATATGTACACTCCTGGCCAAAATTAACGTAGCACCTCCCTAGCGATCCTTACGGCTGGTGCTGCGTTAATTTTGGCCAGGAGTGTACAATCCACAAACACCTTCTTTTGACACATATTTTGATTCCTTCAATCAATAGTGATATTTCAATTTTACTTAGCAATTACCGTCGAAGACGAGACATTTAACTGACAGTTGGCTTATAATTACTGTGCAAGTTCTTTATAAAAGGAGTGCATTGTTCCGGTGAAACGCTAATCGCATGTTAAATTGCAGATGAAATAAGGTTAAAGTTCTGAACAACAAACACTTTTTCTCTCGACTATCATAACTCTATCAAACTGCAGAGAAAAATATAAAGAGGATTAAAATAAAGTACTTTCAAATGACGGTTGGTCTTCTATCAAATTACCTTATAGGTAAGGTAAAGAGAAATTACGTATATGTAATATTTTATTATAATGTTAATAAGACAAAACATGGTCATGCAATAAGTGAAATCAATTTCATTACATCTCAATTACTGAATAAATTGATCAATTATATATCAACAGAGTTGATTAGTTTTTGGAGTAAATCGGTTAACCGGAAGTCGAGCTTTTTTCTTTAAAGCAAACTTCCGTTTTTGCAAAATATCTCCATAAATATGATATTTATATATATATACTATTTATAATTAACTATAACTTTCGTATGAAGCATATTTTTGTATTACTGACTGTTTAGGAGTTATTCGTGAAATACTGATAAACCTGAAGTTGCTGATTATGTACATACTTTGTGGGCGCTCTAACATGAAAACTATTTGTCGTAACAACACCAAATTTCATACATAGCACTTTAATTAGTGTCGTTAGAGTTGGTTAATGTTTGGAGAAAATCGGTTAAACGAAAGTCGAGCTTTACTTTTATGAGTTATTCGTGAAATCCTGATAAATTGGAAGCTGCCGATTATGTACTTTCTGGACGCTCAAATGTGGAAATCAAACAAATGCGTCCATCGCTCAGTCTCTTGCTATCTATAGATAGAATGCTATCATAAAATGTATAACTATGTAACGCATATACTTGTATAGGTTCAATCATTGTAATATGCTTGTATAAAGATCCTTCGCCACCTCACGGAGAGAAATGCACCAAATCAAAGGGCTAAGTTTAATGATAAGAACAAATTCAAGGAGAAATATTATGGTCGAAAATAACAGTGGAAGATTTATAACGAGAGCGATTGTGATTGGCTAAAATTTTATTTTATTATTTACATGAAAGTGATTTTTTTAAAAGCTTCAATGAAGATCGTAAAAAAGCCTTTTGTCAATTATCAGGCCAAATGCTTGCCGTTATAATCTAGCCGGCTGTCTCTCCTCACACATACGTGAAGGGAAAAAGAATCGATAAAGCAACCTGTTTGATCTATTATTGAGGCCTTAACTTAAAGCTCTTGTTTTAATATCTTTGGAAATGTCCTCAGCCGTTTTATTATTATATAGTGAAGGGAAAAATTCCTTCTTCATCCACAGTTTTAGATTAGTTATAATCAATCTAAATATTATTAATAATAAATATAAAATATAATGGAAAACGAAGATGGATAAATATAGCCATACATATCTGGTTTTCTAAGAATATTTCTTTCTAACAACGATGTCAATAAACCTTGACGGAAGTCTTCAAGCATTTACGGGTTATTTATTTTGAACTACATTGGAAATGGGATTTGGCTTGTCATGACTCAAATCCGTACAAATGAATGCCCCTTTAGTTAATGAGAAAATATCAATAAAAGGAGGAAAGGAGTCCAGTATAGAAGGAAAGAGAAATTATAGGGAACGTTTGACTAGTGTTAGTCTGGAAATGGGAGTGGAAGTGGGATAATGAAGCAAAGAATTCAAAAAAGAAGTTTAGGGACGCGAAAAGTGTCGAGATAAGTTATGATATATAAAAGTGGTTGGCCATATTTAATTCGATAGGTCGAGATAAAATCAAAAGAAGGAGAGAATAGAAGTTGCAATAAAGCTAAAATTTCTACTAATGAATTGAGTTTCAATCATACCATGTTCCTTTATTAAAATTATTCAGTAATGGTTTTCTGTTTCGCTTCTATGAAACTACAACTCTTTATAAATCTGAATTACAGGCTAAAATAAAGACTGAATAAAATCTTCATAAAAACCAAAAAAAAATCTTCAATAGATTGGTTCTTTCCCCAAATATGCCTATGCAATAGAATCCACGTTCCTAATTCGAAAATAATTAAAAGAAATCTATTTCGGTAAAGAGAAACATGAGTATTGAGGTGTTACTTTATGAAACTCCTTCATAATCATAAATACTTTGTGGAATCTATGATATAAAATCATAGTGAAATTATAACTCACTTTATAGAGCCCTCAAAACAATTTCTAATAAAAACAACCTAGGTTTCGTTGCAGCGTACCATTTCAGGTGACTTAACTACAAAACTGACCCGACAGTTCGTGCTTATTAGAAATTATTTGGTGAACTCTACAAAGAGGGTTCTACTTTCTCTTTGATTTCCTTTAGAGATTAAAAACAATCATCTTTACATCAATCATCATTTTGATAGCTGTGGGAAGGATTATATACCTCATGGAAATTGGTTTATACAAAGTATTGATTAAAGTGCTATTCAACTAGCCTACGTTTTAGACTGCTGGGTTCGATCCCCTGCTACATCGATCCATCCTCAGCATTTTTCGTGGAATTAAAATCCAAGTTTGGCACAGATTATAGAAATGAGTGATAAAGATAAAACTCTGAGTAAAAAAAGCGGTGAAATCATAATGCATTACCTCATTACGTTCATTCCTCACTGATTAGAACTAAAATTGTTAACCGATAAACTTCTACGTAGTGGTAATAATAGACTGTATTTTATTAAATTAAATGGATTCAATCATGTATAACTATAAAGTTCTTTAACATCACTGTATAGTTGTTAGGTAACATCGTGGGAAAAAAATTACAGAATGTCAGATTGACAAAGAGAACAATGAAAATCCATATAGTTAGCAACTATTTTCTTCGTGTAATAATCATTGAGGTATTACTTAATCGCTAGTTTCGACAAGCATTTCACAGTATGATTTCAGTGACACTTGGAACGTCATCCTACCACCTGATTCAGCATCATAAGTTGAACCTTTCTTCTTTCCGTCATGACGGTCATCGAACATAAACCAGCCGTTATTATAACGGATTATTTTCTTTCCATGATGATCTGGTAGAATATATCCTCCGTATTCATAGTCTGGTGTATTATAATAGTAATGTTGAGGATAATAAGCATAATCTGGGAAAATTTCAATGGTATCAAAACTTTCAACAAAGCTTCCACTGCTACTACTACTTCCACTGCTGCTACTACTTCCACTGCTACTACTACTTCCACTACTACTACTACTTCCACTGCTGCTTTCATGGCTCTCGCTACTGCCTTTATAATAACTTAAAGATGCTCCGCTATGTCCTCCTTGTTGAACACCATTATGTCCTCCGTGGTTACCACCACTATGTCCTCCAGTATGTCCCCCTCCGTGAACACCCATTCCTCCGCTATGCTCATGAGACTCGCTGCTGGTGTGCTCCATGCTGTATCCATCTTCGTTGTACCCAGCACCGTAGTTAACTCCCACATGATTTTTATGTCTTAGTGCCATGAGGTAGCCATTGCAGAAAGCAAGCTTCTTTCTCTTCGGTGTAATCAAGATGAATTTCAGCAATCCTTTCCTTCCCGGCACAAGGAATCTGCCATCTTTATCGATCCACTCTGGGTCGAATCCAGGCACGAGCTCCGTCGTAGTAGCGTTCCTTTTTTCCCTTAGAAGATCTGTTGCTAGATCATTTTCTGGTACATAAAATTTGAGACAGAAACAATTTTTCATCTATAAGGAAGTGAGCTCCTTTTACAATATTATCCCTCTGATCTTTCGATGTACTATATTGGCATCTCAGAAGGATTTATAACTATCACAATTATTAGTTACCATTATTTACAATCGATGGATGCGGCCGTGATGTTGTAGAAAGTCAAAATTAAAGATAGAAAAGTATACACCTATCTTTGATTACCATTATTTGTTTACACATTTCAAACTAGATTCTTTTTTTTTTCAATAAGATCAACTAATCAAATCAATAATCAATTAAATTCCAACCGTTTTAGAATATGTCTTCGCCTGTTTTATTCTATACATATACATGTTTTTTACAATCGAGAATATTTTAGATAGAACAACTCTTTAACAGCCGTCGAACATATGTAAGATTATTTGAGGAATCGATATGTATACTTAGTTTTCCTCTATAGAAAAACTCATTGAAATGAATGATTTTTCTCTCTCTAATTGTAAGATGAAGTTTTTTTAGCGTAAATGATAACTAAAACACAATTTCTTAATGCATTTTATCTGCAATTCTTATAAAATTTTCCCCCAATGTTAAAACATTAATATATTCCAGCTAAATTGTTTGAATTGAACTTAAGTAACGGTTTACGCCCAAAGACAGGTTAACTATTGATGTGGTTTCGGATATATTTATGAAATATCAACAAAGATCCTACGAGAAGAAGAGAAGAAGAATCCTAAGATAATTTAAAAAGTCCATATTATCTATACCATTATTAATAGGTGTGGCGTCCACAAACAGATGGATGCTCCAATAAATGAGTACGCAGGTGATCACAGTGTTGATAATATGATTTGTAGCCATTTTCCTAAAAAAATGAAATAAATAGTTAATGTTCAGCGTTTGAAGAAGTATGGATTGGGTATTTTTCACCAAACCATTACTCTTGAGTTGTACATTTTTTTCAAATCGTCTTGAATCGTCCGATATGAAACTGCCTACAATGTACATATCAAAAATAATTGTTCTTTAAAATATCAGCTAATTATATGATCGATTAAATATTCACAAAAATATCCATTCATTGAAGTATAGTTGTTCCGAAGATTGAATAATTTCAAGGTGGAGCTGCTTAAAATTTCTAGCTAATTAAAGTTTTATTGGCTAGAGAACATGAGACATGAAGAATTAATTTCATTTTGTTAATGATGGAAAATTCTACCAAAGAAGGTGTTTTTAGAGGTTTTGAATTCATTTCCGCTACATTTAGGAAATTTTGGATTGGCAAAAATGAAGATAATTGAACTTTTATCCATCCGAATTCCGTAACCAGGTGTAATTGTTATTTTTGCTAAAGTAGATATGAACTAAATGTGAGCAATTAATTTATTTACTTCAAGCTGAATTTGATCATCCTTACTGAAACCGTTCCAATTTTCAGTGAACCGTATACAGCATATATAATATTTCTTATCCATGTAGAGGGGACCTTTTTAAACATTCAACTATTTAAAAATACTATTATGAAAGATTAATGAAAGTAAGTTATTTATTAAGATGATTTTTATTTTTAGCACCTCTGTATTCTAATGCTATAATATATTATCCAAATGCAGCAAATAATGAAAAATCTTCAGAATTATAATAATATTTGGTTAATGGAAGGTATCTGGGGCTTTTACCTTTACTTTCTTTCAGGTAGAAGTTTGGAGGGTCTCCGTCCTAATCCGGACCCTTAGCTAGCCTTCGCAGCCCGACCTTCCCATCAGGGGGGACCGTAAAAAAACCGACCGCGTGGAATACGATTTAAAAAGTTATAAACAATTCAAATGAGCAACAATTTATTATCTTCGTCGTCTCATTCGTCCAAGGAGATATACAAGCGTCTTTCGATCGACGTTCTACGATGAAAATTAAGATTTTTCGTGATTTTGCTAGAAATGACCCGTTGACACACGGGTCATTGTCGGTTTATTTTTTGGGAACCCTTATTGGAGGGTCGGATTGCGAAGGCGAGCTAATGGTCCGGATTAGGACAGAGACCCTCCAAATTTCTAACTGAAAATAGTAATGGTAATATCCCCAGATATCTTCCATTAACCTAATATTTAACATTAAAAAATTTGCGAAATTTAGATTCGTAGGGTTTTTATAGTAAATATACGAAGAAAAATCTACACAAGTAATGCTTTAGGTTTTTAATTTACCGGAGCAATAACAGGAACGAAACATATGATAATTCATTGCGTTGAAAATTGACCTCCTTGAAGTATTAAATTTGATGAAAATAAATCAGCTTTGCAAATATGACTAGGTCCAAATAAAATGTATGTGTCTTACCTCTCAGGAAAGAACCCGTAAGCTTCTGATGAAAGGAGTACTAAATGTATCTTCTTTCTTTCAATATTAACCTTATATACAAAAAATGCACTGCACTTAAGTGACTGAACGAAACTGCACTCTGCTTATCTTCAGCTTCATATCTCCGTTCTCCAATTACCGGCATACTTTAGCCTCTTTATGAAGATATTAGTTTTTCGGTACTTAACTGCCCATTATGACATACGTCAACCTGCCAGCAGTTCATAATTGGCCGTGTTATATAACCTGATAAGAATATGAAAGAGAAGAAAAGATTAATTACCACCAGTGCTAAATGACGCAGGAAATAGTAATTCTTGAACCTATTTTTGTTCATGGTACCTAACAGAGTAACACTTTTCAGTAGCTTATCAGTAACAAGTTGTTAGGATAAGTGAATGAAAGTTTAAAAAGCGAGAACAGGGAAAAATTATGTTATGGTTTGGACGTAAACCCAGGAAACTAACTAACTAGAAACTATCATACCACCTAATTCCTATTTCTGAGAGTGGATGGTAGTTTTGTGAGTATAATGTGGGAGATCTGATACAGTTCTTATTATTATGGTGATTGTACTATATCATACAAGTTAAAATCCATGTATTTTTATATTCGAGTTATATTATCGAGAACCTATTTGAATTAAATGAAACTATTTTGAAAAAAAAAATAGATATTTTATGAAATACTAGCTAAAGTGCCCTTTGATTCCCAACGAGGAAAATGGAGGTAGGATTTGATTTAGTATTTCTACGCTTGTAGAAGAGAATCTAGCATCTCTCATCTCAGTTCTCTCTCTCATCTCTCAGCTTAGTTCAATGTAAGAGATTAACGGAAACAAGAATTTGTAGCGTTATCAGTTTTTATTTTTTAAATCTTTAATCGATCTAATATAAATTTTTGTGTAAATTATTTCCTGCGAAACTCTTCTCAACCTTGTTAAGTTTCATTTTATTTTGATTTCGAAACATAAATGAAACCTGTAACCATCAAAGTGAGCATTTATCATTTCATTTTAGCATGCATTTCTGGAATGGAAACGCTTTAGGTTGTCAGGGATAGAGCCAGAGAGCAATATATACATGAAAAAAATTAAAACGTGGGCAATAAGATGCAAATATGAGAGTTTTGCAACTTCTGGTACGTTTCAAGCGAATTAAAACGGAATACCTGTATTACCTGTTGATTCTCAACGAAAACATAGAGATTAATGAATTCAATACGTATTAGTAGCTATTAACCTCTTAAGTAAACCTTAGATAGTCAATTACTATATATACCATCAGGAGTAGGAAATAAAAGAACTGTTAATTGCTGTATCAATTTCTTTTTACGTTGACAGATCACTTCTGAATGTATATCAGTAATATGCTATGGAAGACTAAAACCTAGAGTTGAATATTAGGCCCCTGTAAGTAAATAAATGAAAAACGAAAACCGATGTCAATACACGCGGTAACGTACGCATTAAATTCACAACAGTAGTTGTTTCGTATACATCATTTATGCTTCCAAAGTCCCCTCAAGTTTTTCTATTTTATCCCTGAACTTAATAAACATCTATTTTCTCTTTATCATGACCAAGGCATATAAAAATCTCACTCTCAACGGGAAAATACAAATTTAGGAACACTTCTACGAGGTAGAAATTTTGATCAAGTGATTTTTCTCAGTAAATCACAAAATCATTCAAAATTGACTTTTCTTTCAAAATACCATAAAATTATTAGAATTAATTTTTATTTGGACTGAATTATAGACGTTTTAATGGCATTATGCAGTAGCTCGAATTCAACAATTGTCTCAATTTTTTTAGAAATTTTCCTTATTTTTCAAAATGTTCGTAATTTTGAATCTCAAACAATATTACTCAACCTAAAGATGGATCTTCTTTTCGCCCCTCTCTCGATTTTGTACGACTATTACATATATTTTGCAAACGAAATAAAACCCACAACAGCTATTTATATTCTCGGAACTGCATGCATTTGCATCAAATCACTGTACATGAAAGTGAAGGCGATTTTAATTTTCTCATACAGTATAATTTGGAACAAAATCTTTACTTACTATATGTTCAAAAGTGTCTACATTCTTGGCAAGCGTTCTTTAAATATGTATTGATTATACGTCACCTGTTTTCCACTTCACTCAAATTTGAAATGGTAGATTGGTTTCTATTGTCCGAAAGGTAAGCCTTGAATACGTTTTTTTTATTTAGCTCTTCAGCAATGTAAACTGCTATATTCCGGTAAAGTAATTCTTTCTACTCATTTTTTCATGAAATACTCAGGAGCAAGTGATGTGATCATAATCTAAGCTCTACTTGTCTAAGAATAGTATTCTTCGTATGACAGAACTGATAGATAAATTCGACAAATGTCAGTATTTTAAGTTTCCTACCGAGAAGTGATAGGTTCATGTTATTCATAGTTTTGGAAGTTATGCATAAGAATTTTTATTCCACCGTAGTTCGAAAAATTTACAAGTTACGATTAAAAATCTTTCGGAAGACTACTCAGTAGGGCACAATTAAGTTTATATATTATTTATTAGCAATAAATTAGCTACTATTAAATAATTATTATCAACTTTTTTCTTTCAAAGACAATTTGCTACCAATAATGATTTATTATTCTCGGAATTTTAAATTGAAGTTTAAAATATAATTATTAACTTAATGAATTCTCCATAATACCTAAAAATAAACGTTTTAACTGACAAGTCTTAAAAAACTCGCAGCGTAATCGATAAAGGATCAAAGTGGCCAACAAGCAATAATTACTTGGCCAATTGGAGAAAACCGATAGTAAAATGATTGTGGAAACAGTTCATTTTTCAATATCACGTGATTGGTATACCCAATCGTGAAGTATATAAAGGAAAGTTTTGAGAGCAAACGACAGAAGCAAGCAGTCTTCTTCTTTCTCCGAAATCCAAGGCGAGCGGTAAGAAATCCTAATATATTCCTAGTTTTTCCAATGTTTCTGGTTATTAAGTTTCAATTTTATGATTCTCATAATGGGTGTTTGCTCGTTATTTTCTTTCTTCAACCATGTGTTTCTGGATATCTAAGCGTAAGATGGAAAATAAGGGACCATCCATAGTCAAAGCTGAAGATAATTATTTCAGGAGTGATTGGGAATTTTCACATAGTTTTTCTGTTCTTCATACCATAATACATTTTATATAAGAAGATATTTTTATTGCAGAATATGGCGTTCCAACCGAAGACTATTGGCGTTTGCCTTCTTGTTTGTTGTGGAATTATGGTCATCGTCAACGCCTCACCCGTTGAGCAAGGTTCAAGTATGATCTTTATAGTGAATAGTCATTCCTAATTTTACTCTCCGTCTATCAAATACACTCAGAGAAATCTTTTTTAAAATTTGAATATATTCGTGAACTATTGAATACTATCCTTGCCGATATCCACAATTATATAAGTATCAAATTGAATCTTTGCATTACGTAACATTCGTCACTATGATTCTGGAGTGAGCAGTTTGCAACTCAGTCAACTGACCTTTTCTATAATTTTTATTTTATGTTCTACAGAAGTACATCTTTTCTCTCTTCTTAAATCAACCATTATTTCATCTGCTCAGGTTCTCTATTATTTACTTCTGAGAGGAAATTAAGAATAATAAATTTGTTATATTTCATATCTTCTATTTAGCAATAACGATTTACATAGTCTTCTTTTGAAACCCTGCTCTTTCTATATTACACCTTCAGCAATCCTCAAAATAACTGAACTTGCTCCTTTTTCCCTCTCTAATTTCCTTCTTTGTATACTCTCAATATTGCTTTTTATTGACTTCTTCTTTATATATTATATCTACCCGTCATCAGATGCTGAAACAAGGTTCCATTAAGGGAAATCTTTTTATAAATATCACCTAGTAGCATTTTGTAATATGTCGGACCACATCCAAACCTGCTAAGCATGTAATTTCTTCACAAAGTATTTTTCCTGCCATCTCGCTCTAATTTAATGATACTGTCAATATTTTGTTACCTAGTGATCGGAGGTATATATTCTTAATAGAAAAGAAAGCCTCGTCAGGCTTCTCATCATGCTTGATTGAAACTATTTATTATCTAAGACAGCCCTCAAATTAAATATACCGCTTACCTTGAGTTACATAACGGAAAAAATTGACTGAATGATCATAGAATTTTTCGAAATATTTGGAAGATAATATTATATCAAATATATATCTAAGACGTTCTAATATCTATAATCAGCTGGGAACACCACCGTCAGTGAGTATGGTACTGAATTCGATCCGGAGTGGATTGATAAGGACGGCAGATTCAATGTTCCTGGAAGGAAAGGTTTGATGGAGTTCATTTTGATCACACCTAAGAAGAAGAAGCTTGCCTTCTGCAATGGCTACCTGATGGCACTGAAACATAAGCACCAAGTGGGAGTGAACTACGGTACTGGGTACAACGAGCTTGGATATAGCATGGAGCATACCAGTGGTGAGTCTCATGAGCATAGCGGAGGAGGTATGGGAGGACAGAGTGGGGGAGGTAACAGCAGTGAAGCTGGCGGTCACACTGGAGGAATGGGAGGATATGGTGGAGGCGGATATTACGGAGGTCATCATGGAGGACACAGTGGGGGTCACCACGGAGGACATGGTGGACACCACGGAGGACATGGTGGACACCACGGAGGACATGGTGGACACAATGGTGGTTATCATGGAGGACATGGAGGTGGTCATAGTGGAAACCATACTGGTGGACACCATGGAGGACATCATGGAGGACACAGTGGGGGTCAGCACGGAGGACATGGTGGACACCACGGAGGACATGGTGGACACAATGGTGGTTATCATGGAGGGCATGGAGGTGGTCATAGTGGATATCATACTGGTGGACACCATGGAGGACATCATGGAGGACACAGTGGTGGACATCATGGAGGATATGGCAGCGATCATGGTATGGGAGGTCATAGTGGTGGATATGACGGAGGACACCATGGAGGACATGGTGGACACAACGGTGGATATCACGGAGGACATGGTGGCGGTCATAGCGGTGGCCACCATGGAGGACACCACGGGGGACATCAGGGAGGATATGATGGAGGACATAGTGGTGGCCACCATGAAGGACACCACGGGGGACATCATGGAGGATATAACGGTGGCCACCATGGAGCACATCATGGAGAAGGTCATCATAACAATGGAGGTTATAACCTTCCAGATATACCAGGAAAGAAGATATACCGCTATGGTGGTAAACTTATTATTGTTAATTCTCAACAAAAATTCTCATATAATGATGATCAAATGGATGGCAGGCAGATGTATTCTGTTTCGCTGAAATCTTACTGTAAAATGCTTATTGATACTAGCTACTGACCACTGTGTTTATGCAAACATTGTACGACCTCTAGTTTATCTGAATTCTCAATTTGTAACATGTGCACTTTGGTCAATAGGTAAAAAAATTCAATGACCGCAATCATTTGTTGAAGATGGAATTGTGGTAGGAATAAAGAATATGAAGCATTATGAATTATCTTTTATAATCGACAAACTGAAAATGTGTACATTGATACAGAATTCAGCTAATAATTCTGGAAATCAGTTAAATTGGAATTAAATTTTTCAGGGTTTTGGATATTCTCTTAGAAAAAATCTTCTGGTGAAACTAGCCAAGATATTTTAGTTGAATGAACGTAGTTATTTTTTATTGAGATATTAACTTTAAACATTAATATCTCGAACCAGTAAAAAATAGTCCTTTAGAACTAAAACCAGTGAAGAGTGCGACTGCCCAGTTACTATCGAACATATTATATTGAACTGTGATAAATACCATACGATCCGAAGCTCGTTGGGAATCGGAGGGGACTTAGCTACAGTGCTAGGAGATGATATTGGATCCATTTCCAAAGTACTGAACTTCATCAGAAAGACAGGACTTTTCAAAAAACTTTAAAAGAAAACTTATAAAACAAAAATTAATCGAGCTCAAATTCCAACCACAGACAAGGTTCCATGATGATATGACCTAAGTATCCTTACTAAGAAATGGTGCTAAATGACCATAGACGTCGACGCACCTAAATAAAACAACCAACCAACCAACCAGTATCGTTGAAATTCGATTAGGTATCATGCTGAACTGGTCTTATCTCAAAATCACTATTCCACCTCAAAATCTTTCTTAGTTAGAAAAAAAATAAAAATCCAGCTGGATAATTGAATCATGCGTAGGTCATAGAGGTAAGACCCTTTATCAGTATGTCTACATTCCTATTAAAGAAAGTCTTGTCATAGTTTCCTTCTTAGTCCATATCCTTTCCTTTGCTGACATAGTTATCTACACCGTACTCCCTTAATGGATAAGATTCTTCAAATCGCTTTCCTTGAATAGGACTGTTTTACTTAGCATGTCCACTCTTGAATAATTTTTTTTACTTATTCCTCCGTACCCATTGAAAGCAATGCGCCTCAACGTATTAGTGAACTTAACTCAGTGTCAGCTATTACTTCTATTAATAATCTGCTTAGAGGACCAACAGTAGAAAAAACATTCTTGATATAATCATACCATCTATTATATATAGATGCTTCTCCGGATTCATTCATATATATAGATAGGTATATAGATAGATAGGATACAAATTCACAGCCTAAACCACAAGCGTGATTGAGTTCAAATTTTTACTGCGTATTGGCCATAACAATTACCCGCCAGAAAAATTGTGAAATTCATCCTCAGTGTCATGGGTTCGATTCCAGAGGGCACCAAAGTCCCGATTTTCCCCGTTTAAATGCATTGCTTAGATTTTCGGGAATTTTTAAAAAATACTTCTCGGATAGGTAGAGAATAGAAACTCTAGGAGCCTTTATATATGGTCATGATCTATCGAAAATATAAATGAGTAGTACGGAAAATAACCTTGGTTCGATGCTAGGTCGAGGCAAAATTCGGCCGTTTAAAATGCATTGTGGCGATTTTTAAAATTTTTTTTGGACCTTTTCCCGATGGCATGGAAACTTGAAACTCGGCATGGAGTTGGAGATCATAAATATATTTAATAATTAAATTTTATATATTCGCTGATGGTCCTTGGTTCGATCCCAGAGGGCCATTTGCACTCCACAGTGTATTTATTATGGGGATAACGGAAACACATTTTAGGTACTTCCCGGTATGATATCGACTTCAAACTTTGTATGAAATTAGATCAAGTCCTAGCAAGTCATTTTGTGCATTTACAGTTTCCAATACGTCCAGGGTTCGACACCAGGCGTCTCTACAATCAGTAAATTATCCGATTTTGAAGAATTAATTTAAATCCCTTCCAAATAATATTAAAACATGAAATTAGGTTTATTGAGAGAGAACATAGATACATTTCAAGAACATATTTTATATTTCCTAGATCGTCCTTGGTTCGAATCCAGAGAGCTATCAGCATTCGTGAAAAGTAGGTCTTCCTTTGAGGCAGTTGCAGCCAATATTTCTGCTTGAATTTTCACACGTATTTAGAGAAGATGATCTTCTGATGTGCTGCATAGAAATGTCAACAAAAAGACCGATGCCAGACGATTAAATTGAAGCTAATTTTAAGAAAATTTTTAATCCTTTTTTTCCATTCCGGGACGTCCCGATATAATGCCGTTATGAAATTAGTGTTGTCGATCTGCTTGCAGTATGCAAGCTACATTTTACTCGTATTATATATAAATAGCGATGTGTCCGTCCGTCTGCCCCCCCCCCCCCCATCTTGGAAACGGTAAGGCGTAAAGATACGAGATAAACTGCATTGGATTCCTACCTCCTGAAAACCCCAGGGAAAACTATGTTTATTCCCGGAGTCACCCGGAATCGAACTCCGGAACCCGTTATTCGTTTCCGTTTAAAATTCATTAAAACTCATTTTTATCACTTGCAGGCTTTGTTTCTTTCGTAAAATTAAATTAGTAACATAAGTTGTAAAAAGTCGAAACCAGTACCAACAGAAAGGAAATTGAATGAAGATTCTCATTTTAGTCGCAGAATATCGTTTACGATTCGAAATTGCAAACATTTTGATAAAATACACCAATATTTTGAGGTTGTAAACAACTCATCCCAATTTTCGATTTTGAGCTCATGAGTTTATCCATAAGAAGACATATAGAATAAGTGATCAGCTAAAGCTAATGCTGAAAATTAGACAAACTATATTAGATAGACAATATATATATATATATATATATTAAACATTTGTAGTTAAAAATAATATCCTCTGAAGAATCTTGCGATAAAATATACGAAAATTTTAAAAATTTCAAATATTGTTTATTTGTATGTAGCAACCAAGCTTTACTTATATAAACGTAATAGTTAGCAGTGTTTTCATGAAATAAAACGATTAGTAATGTGCTTCTTATAATTGCTTTCTGTCGATCAATTCAACTGAATACGTATAATCAAACAGGTAAGTTGCGGATGTTTTTAATATAATCTTCTGAATAAAGTATTAAATATAATATATTTGCATTGATGCATATTTAGCGTTTGAGAAAAATATAGTCAGTGAAGATCTTAAACATTTCCCTTGATTCGGTGTTCGGCTTCTTCAAGGAGTAGAACAGCGAGTGATCAAAGTGCAGCAAATCGCTAACAACGCGTACTTGTCCAATAAGGTAAAGCAATTCTATGTTTTCTTTATATGCAGAATACAAAAAGTGATTCATTTGTGGTAATTTTAATTACATCCACTCCATATACATTTACTATCTTATCGTTGGTATCTAATTTCCGTTTCTGTTTTGGCATTGTGATTGATTTTGTGTCATTTGATAGTCTTCCGTGTTTATGTTACACATTTTAGTATTTGGGTACAACTCAGCTCCACAATTCTTACTTTCTACGAAAAATATTCGTCGTTGGTTTTTAGAGGCATATATAATTTATTTCTGTAAAATTATTGTTTCCATTATATTTTTGTGCCTTTCAGAAATGTCTCCTTATCATAATGTGATCTTAATACATATTTACATAGCTCAAAAAATGGTGTCTCCATTGAAGAAATTGTTTGACGTACTTATAATTTTCATTTCTTGGTTTGGAAGGAATTATAGCCTGATATTTATTATCAACCTACAATTATGAAGTATGTGTTAAGATCAAGGCTATCACACTGCTATTAATCATTATTAACATCCCCGTTGAGAATCCCCGATAAACAAAATTCCTTTCAACTTAGCTCTGCTAACACGTTGACTACTTTTGATCTCACATTCATTAGCAATGTAGCTACAAATAATTTATTCCACGTATTTAATTAAATAGTAGAAAATATAATGTACACAATAAGATGCAACATAATCGGAGATGGCCAAACCAGGAAATTGAAAACAATTGAGACATTTAATGGTAAAAAGATACATTTCTCAAAGTATAGAATTATCACATTTGTGTTCGTCAAAATAGCACTAGCCGAAAGTAGATTGAGAACTATGTACTTTTTATGAAGTAATGTCAAATCTTAAATAATCTATGCACGCAAATGTTTGCGCAAGCTCAGCTAGTTCTTTTAAATGATCATTCAAAACTACATATTGACGATTTATTGAAAATCTAAAATCCTTTGACGACGATAGATTGACGAATTAAAAATTCTTTCGGATATTTCAGCAAAGTTAATGGTTATCGTACTTCAAGTCTTAAATTCAATTTGTGGATGTAATTTTGAGAAAGACTGCCAGATACCTTGTATATCTTCACTTGTTAACTTAGCATGGCCACTCTTGAATAAATTCTTCTACTTCTGTCTCCGTACCTGTTACCTACTAAGTTTCTCTCGCGATCTTTCCACAAAAATTCATGAAACTCAAAGAACAAAAATTAATTACATTTCCTTTACTTGGCCATTTATTTTTCCGTCTCATTTGCATGATTTTAACTAGCAACCAAGAACAAATACTATAAATTCTGCGTTAACCTCACAGTATCTCTAAAACGAACAGCAATAGAAAGAAGATGTACCAATAAGAGAAAAACTATTTATCAATATAAATATAAAAATGATTAAATTTTGTGTCAGTTACGATATCAATTGTGATATCGGCAATTAATTGAAATTCAGGGACATGACTCCTATAGTTAAAATATTCAAAGATGATATTTTCATGTATAGAGTAACATATCTGAAAAAATTACAGAGTTTGATATTGGACTAAAGGCAAACCATATTCCAGCAACACTTCTTAAGAGGGAATTTCTATAGTATATGTTACTGAAAATGTGAAGCATATTGAAGAAAAAGATTTCTAAAGTGAAATATCTTGTTATAGGTCATTCTTCGAAATGATGCTTATTCGACTAAATCCTTATTCAGTTTATCCAATTTGTCCTTGCCTAGACATACAATCTATTAGTTACACCAATGAAAAGAATACATGTATAATTTATCTCTTTCGACACTTGTCTAGAGTCTGTAAAATGAATACATCTTTGATTTTTTTAATAATTAAACCCCGCGACATACAACATGCATATTGAAGCGTATTTCTAATGATAATATTTGAGCAGCCAGCATAGAACCGAAGCATAAAAATAAAGGACAGCCTCCCATAATCTGAGAGAAGTATTCCATATTTTATAGTCTAACAAACTTAATAACGTATCGGCAATCGTTTAACACGAACATTTAAACATAATATTTAAGATATAACAGAATACCAATAAGTATGAGTATCACCATCAAGAAAATATATAGATGAATAGTACCTATACTTAAACACAACAATAGATGATCCACTAAAACATTTCTTGGTTTAAATTCCAACTCAATTTCTAAAAGCACAAAATCCGTTTACCTTTCCAGTCTGGTATAAAAGGATTGTGATTCTTTGCTGTTTTTAATCCAATTCTTTACTCTTCAAAGGAAGCAATCACTGAATACAAGGATATTTTAACGATCTTCATTGGTTCATTGAATGCACGGCGGGACGCTATATGAAACAATTAGTATTTAGATCGGAAAATAAGAATGAAAAAGTTATCAACTTACCGAGCTAAGAAGATATAATTACTTTATATGAGAAAAGAAGATTCATTTAATACGACGATATACAAAAAATTCACGTAAAGAATCAAAAAACACTGGTGTTGCTAAAAACAAAGCTTGGTTGTTGCAGACGCGCGTATGCTAACGAATTTGAATTTAAAGATATAGAGATTGGCCTTGACGACGGGTTGTTTACAGTGTCAGATTTTCATAAAAATGTTTCTTATTTTACTTCCTAATTCTCACAACTTCGAAGTGAAAGCAATATTCTACGACCAAAATAAGAAACTTCATTCCATTTCCTTTGTGTTGGTGTTAGTTTTAGTTTCAAAGGACCATTATTTCTAATTTAATTTTATTAAAGAAAAGTACCGTGCAAATGATAAAAATGTCTTCCCATGTATTCCTTATGGAAACTCTTCGACTATCTGGAGTCGAATCGAGTACAGTTGCGTCAACAAAAAGTAGCCTATCATTTGCGCAGGGGGAGACTTTTAATATTGTACGAATTTAAAAATTTTGTAAACATTTAGCTTTAGAGTTATAGCGTGAAATAGATTTTTGACCCCGACTGGGGACGAACTGGCGACAGCTGGGTGGATAATAGGTAGCCTATGTCAGAAGTCGGATGACAAATGACCATCATATCAAATTTCATCAAAATCGGTTGGATAGATTTTGAGTGATGCTGTAACATCCAGACAGACAGTCAGACAGATAGACATGAAAATTTCTAAAAGGTGTTTAGGACTCGGGAACAACCCCAGTATCCAGCAATACAACTTTTTTTGAAATCGGATCAATGTACAGACACGACCCCCTCTACAGATTTATTATATCTATATAGATATAGATATTGCCTATTGTATTTTTGCACAGCTACGAATCAGTGGCTATTAAGTAATCTTTATCGGAATTCTGTTTATCAAAGCGATATTTGTGAATGTATTTATATGACAAGTTAATATAATAATATATTTATCTGTGTATTATTTTACAACTACTACAAAAAATTCGTTCAATAGAAACGCCTTATTTTTTTCGCATCTTTCATCGGAACTACACTAACTAACTAAACTATCTGAAAGAGGTTTATCTCCGAATACTGAAGGCCTAGCTATTTTTGCAAAATGACATGTAAGTTTATTTAAAGTAACTATGTTTGTTCTTTCATTATTCACTTGTACCTTTTCGTATTTCAACTTGTTTTACTCACTATTCGTTGTTTAAGTTTCAATCCTCGAAGCATTTTCACAGGAAAATGATTTTTGATACATATTCCGCAAAGACGTCAGATTTGAAATAAAGTGATGGAAATCCTTGTAAAAGATTTCTTTCATCTGGGATCCCTAACTTTCACGAATTATTTGTGAATATTTCCAAAGCATGTATCTTTCTTTGTTTGTTACTGAAAATTCATATTATAATTTTGGTAAGGAGCAGGAATTATGATCTTGAATTCAGAGTGATATTGGAGTATCATTACGAAACTTTCGTTGATTCAAGAGGCAAAATTTCTATTAATTGCCATTGCAGTATGCTTATACTGTAAATTCCGTCCCCACTAAAGAAAAATACTGATTTGATGCTGAAATAGGAGTTAGAGATGCATATACAAAGCACAGAATATTTGTAGGGGTAATCAATAGAGATTAGATGCAAATTATTTCAATATCATAGTAATTGTTTAAGTCCAATATATATAAAACTATAATATGTATAACGCAGAAAGTTTCCTCTGGCAGACATCCGGGTCAGTGCTTTGGAGTTCAACGACGTTACGGCGCCTTCCTCTAGCGCAGGGGTCTCCTATGCGGCCTGCTAGGTCCTCTCTTCCGGTCCGTGGAGACCTTTTTATATACGAAAAAGAATCATGGAAATGTACGTCTATCCTGCCAAGATCAGCTGCCGCTTACGTGGACGTTACTTTATTACCGAAATTAAAATAGAATAATGATTAAATTTAACAAAATTAAATTTATAATTAAAAACAGCATATATGTTTTCATTCTTTTTTATTTGGACTTTGTGTGTGTAGTTGGCCCCCAAACTGCTGTTTGAAAGTTAATGCATCCCTCAGGCTGAAAATTTTGGAGACCTCTGACTCTAGCGCCATCATCAGGATGAATAAACTTCATTCCGGATCAGCTACGCCGGGATAAAACACGAGATCATTCTATACTACATAACAGATAACATAATCACCGTCAGCCTTCATCTATCCGAAAACTGCGTAAATGTAGCTCCACCAGAAGTCCTTTCCTAGTCCATCATCCTCTCAACATGCCTTCAACACAAACAAAATTGCCAGTCTCTTGAAATCAAAGTTTCACCTCTCTCGAATTATTCTTTCCTCCACAATTTCTATTAATATTGTATCAAAAGACTGCCGTGACATGGTTTGTGTTCTCCCTGATTTCCGAAAAATTTCTCTCCTAAGGCTTCTTTATATTGATACAGGGTTCCCGGGTTAAACATATAATTATCTAAGCGATGAGAAAATACACATGCTTGAATTTTAACACTAGAAGGACGGAGGTGGTCATTTGACCACTTTTCAGAGTTTGACATCAAAATTTCTTTAGTAAAATACCTCCGATTTTTTTGAAACTTTTTGACTTTGTTTATTACTATTCCAAAATTTGTGTTAAGTATTAAAATATATTTTTTCACTTTTAGGTTAAATTTTATATCAAAATATACCTAGAAGGACGGGAGGTGGTCATTTGACCACCTACTTTTAAAATTCGTAATTAAATACTTTCATGCTTCTCAAAGACCTGAATTTTGCGTATCTTCTACATTTGACCATTACACAAGTTCTAATAACATTTTTTTCCCCGTAATTTGTTTAAATTTTAATTAATTAAACAAAATGTTGACCTATGTCCTAAATCTGCAGAATTTCATATTCTAGAATATTTAATCTATTTATACTGAACCAATGAAACTCATATTTTCGGAATAAGTGGAAGAAGGTCCGAATTGTTGATAAAAGTCAGTCACGTTACCCCAAGATTGTTATGCTATCTGACGGAAACCATATAAAACCACTCGTTCGTGCCTCGGAAAAACCTCAATCAAATACGATGGCGGAACAATTTTTCAAATTTCGTCCTGAAAATTTCCTTATGGTGTTTTTATCAATGCCAAATCAATGTATAATATTTAAAAATTCTTAAAACAATTTTTATCAGGGTTGCCAACATATTGGTTTTATCATTATATAATGTTCTTCCAATTTTTTTCTCTGGTAAATTTCAAACTGATATCTCAAGTTTATATTCAATCACCTTTTTTGAACAATTTGAATTAATTTTAAGGGTATTAACCTTATAAAACAGGGCTACCAATCGTTAGAACAGATCTCTAAACAGAGACTTTTGCGTTCGCAGTATAAATAGCTACAGATATATTTTGAGCACAGATTTGTTTCATGTAATTTGTCTAAACTCTTTGGGATCCCGAATTAGTTTATAAACTATAAAGAAGCAGTGTGACCAACATCTTCGGCTGTAAAGTGAAGGCAGCGATCAGACATTCATGGAAAACCTAGTAATTAATCATGCATTTATCGAGAATGGCCCTTTCTTACTCATATATTATTCGGTGCTTATCCTCTCTGGTGCTCGTTTTATTATTACATATTAAGTTGATATTTATTTTAGACTTACCTTAATACTTAAATCATTCTTCAAATGTTATTTCCTTCCATCATTCGGTATTTTACAATACATCCAAGTCATTATAGAAACACTTGATCATCTTCACAATGTAAGGTTTGAAATCATAATAAAGCTTCGCTATTGTTTTTACAAAGTAATATTTATTCCTTATTAGGTAATGGCGTAACATTTTTAAAATAAATGATAAGAGAGAATATCACTCTATGCTTCTAAGAGTACATCATTTTTTACCGCAGATTCTGCACATTGCCACTTTTGCAGAACATATTCCACAGTATATTTTTTTACATTTTAGGCACAAATTATTGGATTTGTTATAACAACCAGGTGAGATCTGACACTTTCTTCTTTTCTGCGGTCTTATTGGTGCACTTGCTTCCCCTGAAGAAATTCCCGACATTGCAAAGGAACATGAGGGTGATGGCTCTATCTCTAATGAGGTTCCAATCATTTCTAATATAAGTCTTTGAATATACTCCTTCCTGCTGAGTTTACGCCCAGTGGTTTCTTTGAATAGAACCCAGCTATTTATTGAGGCCAGGTCTAATATGTTAAAAAATACATGTACTGGCCATCTCCTTGTAGCCGAACGAGTTGAATATTTCCGGCACATGCTATCCATTATATCTACTCCTACTTTGTTGTAGTTGTAAAACAAAATTGTATCTGGTTTCTTTTTTTCTGAGTCAGAAATCATCACGTCCTGATGCATCGTACTGATTAAAAGCACATTTTTATTTTTTTTGGCTTGGTAATTTGTTAAGCTGTGGCCAAGTCTATTTTTATAAACTCTAGTTGAGTATATTTCTTTGCTGTGATGAACCGAAGGAGGTAATTCTCTTCTATTCCTTCTTATCGTTCCAACCAATGAGATTTTGTTTTTTTTTTAGTTTTTCAGCGAGGCTGATTGAAGAGAAATAATTGTTGCATGTTATGTTGATACCGGAGTTTTTGAATGGCTCTGCTAACCGTAGCACAACATATTCCCCAAGAGTCTGCCTTGATCCCCTAGCGTCATCTTTTCCACAATAAGGAAATGCATTTAGGCAATATTTAGACTTCACGTCTGCTAATACCCAGTACTTGATCCCAAACTTATCTGGCTTATTCGGCATGTATTGGATGAATGGGCATCGGCACTTCGTAGGATATAATTGTTCATCGGCCGTAACACTCTCGCCAGGGTTGTAGCAGGCTCGGGAGTTAGTTATAAATTTATTCCAAGGCTCAGAACCTAAAGCAAATTTTTCTTCTCTCAGAGCTTGACTCCGAGTTTCTCTGTGATCAAACCGTAAATGTTTCATTATGCTTAAGAATCGATCCCTATTCATAGTGCTGGAGAATATTTTAGATCCCCACGTTTTGTCCCAACAACTTTTTATTGACAAATGTCGTTGTCCCAATACGCCTCTAGCATATATAAGAGCAATGAATTTCAAAAGTTCTTCCCTAGGTAAATACCAATTAGCATCTTCAAGCTTCCCATGCTCCGTAGTACATTTTACAATGTTATCTAAAAGGGAGTCACTCACCAACAAATTGAATGCACTAAATGTTGATGCCTCTTGAATGTTCCTTTTGGCATAAGAAGTTGGTCCTGGAGCTAAATGCAATATGTTTTGCACTTTGAATCTTCCTGGTTGAGGTTGATCAGCCAAAATCTCCAGCCACTCTGTTCCATCCGGAGCAGTTTCCCATTGTGCCGTTGGTTCTGGAGGATTACTGTCGATCGATTATGAAAATAATCATATTAGTTTTGGCAATGAAAAATGTATTTGAATAGACTTAATTTCTTGGTATTAATCTATTGTGTAATAAATTCTTTAGCGAAAATATCCTCTGTATCAAATAGACGGAATAAACGTATTGCGTCATAATAGCAATAATTATAGATCATGATAAAGAAAAACCTGTGCATACTGGCAGGTTTATAATGTATATTCGAGTTTGAATGTCAGTGGAAACTAACGCAGGAACCCTTGAGAAAAATATAAATGACGCCAAAAGTTTTGAAAGTATCATCCCATTTTAAACCATATAATGAACATTTTTGTTTTTATCTGGTTGGTATTCTATAAACCGAAGAAGGAAAAGAGTGTGTTATCTGGGCGTTTAATATAAATGACTGAAATTTAGTTAACATGAATTATAATTCTTAAAATCTTCAAAGAAGAACATAGTATTGAGACGAAGATCGTACTTTTATAACCATCTATTACTGAGAAAAGTTATTTTTACAAGACCGACATTAACTTTTTATTATATCATGTAAAATGAATTTTTTTTCATTTTTCGGTTAAATTATGCATGCTAATATTACATGAATATTTTTTCACAATTGCATTTACACTGCAATAAATATAGCTAAAGGTTAGACACTAATTTCGCTCTACCTGAGGTAATCAACAACGTGGAAAGGAAAAGTTTTTGCTCTATAAGATTACATTGATAAGTTAAGGTTTGGAGCTAACAGTTCTTCCTAGGAATTTCTAGTTTAGTTTTTTTAAACTTAGAACTTGAGTATACGTTATAAAAAACCGACAATTATTTGCAAATATTACGGTTTGAGCAAATTACTTACATAAGCCATTAAAATTAACGAGCACTAAAATTGAAAGAAAGATTCACTTACCTGATAGAATCACTGCCACAATCAATGGAGTCACTTCCCGATTCACTTCCAGTCTCTTCAATCTCAGGACCAGAGTCGTCGCTCCGATCACTGGCCAGTAAGTCCTCACTTCTGCTTGCAAATTCCGCTTCACTTCCAGATTGATTTTCTTCTAAATCACGTAATTCGGCAAGAATCTCGTCCGAGGTACGGTTTCGTCTTGAGGCCATTCGTATTATGTTTTTTGACGTTCTCTAACAAACAGCTGTGGATGTATCACTATGGAGACTCGCGGAGAGTCGCTCAATATGGAAGGCGCAGTGAAAGAGAGGTTGATGACAAACGTTGTGTTCACCTCGAACAATGCAGTATTTCTGTGCGTAGCGCTTTCTTGGCGCTCCGAAAACGCTGCACTAATCCTTTCTCCCTAACTGTATGTGCGCTAAAGACGCCTCGGTGGGGTTGTGCTTATTTGAAACCATTGCATTTCAGTACGTGCCGAACGCGGGGAAAAGACCAGGTAGTGCCATAAATACGCACGCGTCTGGTTAGACGCAACCGATGGGTTTTGGATTTAGGCGGCTGTCGGTATCAGTTCACCCAGATGTCCGACCTCCCACCATGTGATTGTAAATACAGTTACTCATAGCAGGGGGGAAAATACGAATGTTTCATTCAATCTTTGTTATACTACATGAATTAATTTCAGTCAACATGTTTTGTTGTGCTATGATATTACTTCCCTATGTAAGAACAGATGAAAAATATGGAACATAATGATATCAAAAAAAACATGAAGATCACGACTTACATGCTAAATAAATTTTCTTTCTGAATCCATCTCTGTAAATTCCTGTGATTATTATATGAACATTTATATCAGTACATTCCGGGCAATTGTTATTAGTTCATTAATTATGACAAGTATTATATTAAGAATTCTCTTCTTTCGCTTAAAGATCTATGGAATTCACATGCATCAAGGATAATTAGTAAATAAATAACTATATATGTAAAATAAATGTATTCAACCGATATGAAAATATTTTTTCGGCTGTGTAACTTACGGAAACTGTAACAATTTCAAATATAAGAGGTTACATATAAAGAATTCAAAATATTGTATCTAACTCATAACAGAAGCAAACAAATCCTAAAAGTTTATGTAAAGCGGGTCTAAATTTTTTTATGAAAAATGTTATGAGCTGAATAACAGCAGAAAAATGGTTATTGTTGTTGTTACCCTTGTTTTGGTCGTTAACATTGCGTCAATGCATAAGATAGAAGATATTAATCCATTCTCGATAAATGAGATTGTCAGGTTTTCCATGAAGGTCTGATCGCTGCCTTCACTTTACAGCCGAAGATGTTGGTCACACTGCTTCTTTATAGTTTATAAACTAATTCGGGATCCCAAAGAGTTTAGACAAATTACATGAAACAAATCTGTGCTCAAAATATATCTGTAGCTATTTATACTGCGAACGCAAAAGTCTCTGTTTAGAGATCTGTTCTAACGATTGGTAGCCCTGTTTTATAAGGTTAATACCCTTAAAATTAATTCAAATTGTTCAAAAAAGGTGATTGAATATAAACTTGAGATATCAGTTTGAAATTTACCAGAGAAAAAAATTGGAAGAACATTATATAATGATAAAACCAATATGTTGGCAACCCTGATAAAAATTGTTTTAAGAATTTTTAAATATTATACATTGATTTGGCATTGATAAAAACACCATAAGGAAATTTTCAGGACGAAATTTGAAAAATTGTTCCGCCATCGTATTTGATTGAGGTTTTTCCGAGGCACGAACGAGTGGTTTTATATGGTTTCCGTCAGATAGCATAACAATCTTGGGGTAACGTGACTGACTTTTATCAACAATTCGGACCTTCTTCCACTTATTCCGAAAATATGAGTTTCATTGGTTCAGTATAAATAGATTAAATATTCTAGAATATGAAATTCTGCAGATTTAGGACATAGGTCAACATTTTGTTTAATTAATTAAAATTTAAACAAATTACGGGGAAAAAAATGTTATTAGAACTTGTGTAATGGTCAAATGTAGAAGATACGCAAAATTCAGGTCTTTGAGAAGCATGAAAGTATTTAATTACGAATTTTAAAAGTAGGTGGTCAAATGACCACCTCCCGTCCTTCTAGGTAGGCCGAAACTCCCGTCCTCCTAGTGTTAAGAAGAAGTGAAGGAGAAAAAGTCTGCCGCAGCTAGGACTCGAAACCTAATCTTCCACTTGCCGGGAGGATGCTTCAGCCAATTAAGCTACCGTGACAGAACGTTCTCCCCTCCACTTTCTGATGCTATGATGGTAAGCACAGCCCACTCCACAGCACACCTTACCATCATAGCATCAGAAAGTGAGGGGGAGAACGTTCTGTCGCGGTAGCTTAATTGGCTAAAGCATCCGCCCGGCAAGTGGAAGACCGGGTTCGAGTCCTGGCTGCGGCAGACTGTTTCTCTTTCACTTCTTCTCATATAATTATCGTATACAAAATTCTAATAACTTGAGAAGCAATGCAGATATTTATTAGCGGTTTGTTTCTACAAAGTTGTCAACTCAAAATGTTTTCTATGTTTGCTTGATGATGGCGTAACATGCTATTATGCAGTAATTGTGAGGGATTTCATGGATAATTAGCTTGATTGTTAGAGGCTGTAAATTAATGTACTGTAATTGCTTGGGCCCCTAGAAACCCAGACATGAGGCCACTTGATTTTTTCTGCTGGTGTTAATCAAGAACCAAGTGTACCAGACGACAGTTCGTGATCTACTAGAACTGCCATCGCATTCCTGCAGTTGTTGGAAACGTTACGCCAGTAATGCAGCAAAGCACTCATATTTATTTCAGTACAGGGTATTTTTATTGTTAATACGAAATTTTATTTACAAGTATTAGTTTTTATTTTTTACTTCAACTTTTTAATCCAGATGGATCAGATATACATCGAAAGCATTCTTATTGATGCAGAATCAATAATTCTGAAAATTTACGCCTGTTTTCAGATGTGATTTTCAACCAACACCTTGCAGTATTTTGCTAGAGATACGGGGAAAGTTCCCGTTCTGCCTCCCTCTCCAGCATTTTTGCCCTTTCCTTTACGGTGTTTGCCGTTGCGGTGGTGATGGTGGGGTTCATCTATCATATACCAGACGTTTCCGTGTCGGTATATTTTCTTTCCATTGAGATCTGGTATGTTATGTCCTCCTTGAATGGGAATATTGTTATGATATCCAGCCCCAGGATAATATTGGTGAGGGAAGTGAGGCCTCTCAGCGTTAATAACCTCTACTTCATCAACCTCGATGGCTTCACTACTACTACTGCTATCACTGCTACCACTGCTTCTGCTACTCTTATCTGAGCTGTCACTGCTTTTGCTACTTCTATCTGAGCTACCATTACTTCTACTGCTTTTATCTGAACTATCACTGTTTCCACTACTTTTATCTGAATTATCACTGCTTCCACTACTTTTATCTGAGCTATCGCTGCTCCCACTTTCACTGCTGGAACGCTTACTCTTGCTTTCAGAAGAGTTATCGCTGCTGCTTTCACTTGAGGTTTCCTTAGAATGACCGAAAGTACCAATCTCAATGCTATAAAGACCGCTATAACCACCGCTAGGTCCTCCACTATGAGGGCCGCTATGACCACCGCTATAACCACCGCTATGACCACCGCTATGTCCTCCACTATGACCACCGCTATATCCTCCGCTATGACTACCGCTGTGCCCACCACTTTGTCCACTGCTATGTTCGTGGGATTCACTACTGCTGTGTTCGTGAGATTCGCTGCTGCTGTGTTCGTCAGATTTGCTATTGCTGTGTTCAATGCTGTTTCCTCCGTCGTGCCCACCGTGATGTCCTCCATGATGTCCTCCGTGATGCCCTCCATGATATCCTCCGTGATGCCCTCCATGATGACCTCCATGATGTCCTCCATGATGACCTCCATGATGACCTCCATGATGTCCTCCATGGTGTCCTCCATGATATCCTCCGTGATGACCGTTATATCCACCTCCATGTCCTTGGCCAATGCCTCCGCTACCTGCAGCCTCACCAGTATTTGTTGCAGTAGGTGCTTCAGTAGGTGGTCCAGTTGTTGTTTCAGTATATGCTTCAGTGGTTTCTCCAGTTTGTGCCAAATATCCAGTCATCACTCCACCATGTCCATTTGGTCCACCACCATATCCTCCCTCTCCTCCACCGTGGCCTCCAGTATGTCCACCGCTATGACCGCCACTGTGACCACCGCTGTGTCCGCTACTATGCTCGTCAGATTCGCTGCTGCTGTGTTCTAAGCTATACCCGTTTTCGTTATAGCCGTTACCGTAATTGACATGAACTTGACCCTTATGTTCCAACGCAGACAGGTAACCTTCGCAGAAGGCGACCCGTTTCTTTTTGGGTGTCAGGAGGATGAAGTTAATCAGCCCCTTTCTATCAGGAATGTTCAATCTTCCATCCTTGTCAACCCATTCTGGATTGAAGGCCGGCGCTACTTCGGTGGTGTTTGCCTCCCTTTTTACTCTTAAATTTATATCTGTTCAGAGAGATCAAAGAAAAAGGTCTATGTTAACAACTTCCATAGTATATACGGCATCGTTATTCTTTTACTTTCATGTGCATACGCATTTGTCAATAAAATCATAAATTTGAAATTAACGGGAATATTTTTCTACCAAACCAGAATACCCATATATATTGAATTGATCACCAATATAACATCAATATAGATTCAATGTGAGTTACAGAGAATTATTAAAGAATAAACCTTTGAAAACAGTAATTTTTCATACTTCATTGTGAGATTTATTAAAGCTTAATGCTTATGTAAATCTAAAAATTTAAATCGAAGTATCTAAATGCCCTGAAGTTTAGTTATATTTCAAAATTATAGATCAGTGCTAATTGATAATTAATTTAAATTATTCCATTTCATGGACTAAGTGAGACATAATTTCCAAGAGGAGGATTGTTGAAGCGGCACTGTGAATTAAACAGAATTGAATTGAAATAAGTGAGCGGACTTCCGTTCGCTCTCGTTGTATCATTCCCTACGTGACTGCTTAATCTGGATGGGAACACCTGAATTTGCAGTTACGGAGAGTGTGGATAAGCTGCACCGGATATGAAAAATATCTCGAGAAAGGAATTTGATATGAATTAGGATTATCTAATGATATACCGTTACTTTTCAATGATTACTGAGCAATAATTGTTTCGTATTTTATATTAAGATAAGGGCCGCTCATGCCGCTGTTCTGCAAGGTGTAAGACTGTGCCCGGCCGCGCGTGTGCAGGCAGCTACGTTGGCTGTGTGTGCATATTCGAAATTATAAAAGAGGAGGAGACGATGGAAAGGGGGGATAATGACGATACTGGGAGATAGAAGGTGGGAGCAACAAGGAAAGGAGTGAAAGCTTGTAACTGTGTGTTGTTCCTTTGTTCCCCTTCTACAACCTCGGTGGTCGGCCCAGGATCGAGAGAGGACTTTCAGATGTAAAAATGTAGTAGTTTATTGGATTTATTTTTTATCGCATTATTCGACACAACTTAATAGCGGTCTATTAGAAATACGGATGCAACTGAATTCATGATGGCCACTGAGTTTCATGGAACAGAAGGAGAAATATGTTTTTTTATATCGAGAACGATGAAAGTATGTACCACTCAAAAACCAACTAAATAACTAAAACTCACAACTACATCCTTCTTAAATCTCAAGTTTCGTTCTACAAGTACCCTCATCACCTCAGTTTTATTCCTCGTACATTTCTCTCTCCGAAACCTCCCAACTGACACTGAAAACATTTATGATCACAATAATTTACTCTAAAATATGATATATATATTTTTTACTGTACAAACCTGAATTAATGGGCGTGGCGTCTGTTATCAACAGGATACTCCCGAATAGTAGTAGGCAGGCGCTAATCGTCAGTAATGGCGTCATCTTTAGCGTACAATTTAAGAATTATTTTTTTAAATTATTATGTTATATATAAATTATTATTTAATACATAAATTATCATTTAATATATACATTATTATTTAATTTATACATTGTTATTAATATATAAATTATAAGTATATATTGATTATTGTTTATTATAAATATTATTTAGTGATTGATACTGATGATATTTAATTATTTAATTTATCTTAAGATATGCCAATGTTATAACATTAATCGTCTTATTGAAAATTTTTGCATGTTAATAATAATAATAATTTACTATGCTCTGGGTAGATTCCCAAAGAGCAACACAAACTTCAAAAAGGCATTATAAGACGCAATTACACACAGTAAATGGATTATAAAGACGCGGGTATAGTGTATTATGTGAAGGAGAGGAGTAATATCAGTATTTTAAAATGTTCTCTAGGGTAGAATAGGGATAAATTGTTCTTTAGTGATACTTAGACATTCACAAAATATCTAAACTCGTTCCTTTCCTTTATTACGTTACTTCCAAGCTCATGAGTCAAAGCTTAGAGTAGAAATAAATCCTCAAAAAGAAATCGAAATATATATGAATGTGTGTCCATAGGTTTTTATCAATACAAAAAGGAAACATATTGATAATATATGGATAAAATATTTCACGAAGAGGTTATACTTACCTTGGAGAATGGTCAGTTGTACCTTGAATCCTCCGAATAAAGTCGGCTTATGTTTCTCTTCCAACGGATTGCCCTTTTTATACCTGCTAGAGGGGCAACACGATCACGTGACAAATAGGATTGCATGACGCTTCAGGTCATTTTTATCACTATTTTCTAATGGGCTTCTAAACATTGATTCAGGTATCAGTTATGTTCCTGGTTTTTCCCTGTTTGCCAAAATTCAGTATTTGTCTTAGAAAAGCGGGTATTTATCTCGACACAGCGTGCTCTATAAAAGATATTGAATGAGTCATAACTTTATACTCTGTCTATGAGTAATATCACAAGTTTCAGATGGTCAAAGACCACAGCAATAGAGTTAAGATTAAGTTAAGGTTATTTAAGTTTTGCAAGAAAGTTAGTTACCCGTTTTGTTATTTACTTTTTTATTATTTGCTTTCATAAATAAATAGTTTAATTCTTTGCTTTCATAAAATAATCAGCTGCATGATTTGCTTTTACGTGAAGTGGCATGGATATTAAACGGATAATAATTTTAGCATAGAAAAATATATCGGGAAAGCATCCCATCCTATTATGATCCCGTATTATTTTCCTCGAATGGGATTTTCATTATTTCCATTCGACTCACTAGGTGCGGAGGATATTTGAAGAGAAACTATTTCTCTCCAGTTAATGAGAGGAGATATACTTTTTTGAATAACGCTACCTTTACTATTTAGTTACTCGCACCTTAGAAAGATCTGAGAACCGTCTCCATAATTGCAGATCCCATTAGTTTAGGCATGATTTATTTAAAAAATACAAAATTACACTCAATTCAAATTTAGTTTCATCTAAATAAATAAGATTATCAATTTTTCTGAAGCTATAGGCTTTCGTATAAAATTTCGTTATGATGCATATTAATTGCTAGAAATATTCAGTTCCTCATAGTAAAGATAGTAGAATTTTTTTCAAGTGTCACACGCTACTGAAGCGTGGTAGGAGTTCGGTCACAAATTGAAAAAACAATGCTATCACAAAATTATTTGAATAAAATATTAATTGCTTATATAATTACATAATATAGAATAATTATAAATATTCTGCGAGGCGGTCACAAACAAATATTAAAATTGAGGGGTCATACATAGGACTTAAATAGACAAATACTCTCTTCTTAAATGAAGGATAAAAGTATGGGATATTTTACTTGAAGAAATCTTCATGCGCTTTCCGGAGAAATCAAAGGGTTAGAGAAAGATGCGTGAAGTTCCCATCACAATGTTAATTTAAATTATTAATTATATTACATATTTATAAAATATTGAAATAATGCTATATGTAATTGAGTTGTAGATAATGTATCGTGATTGTATATGAGAATAAGAAAATATCATAAATGTTGTGCTAGAAAAGTAATTTTAGCTCTTCACTCTGGAAGTATCTGCAAATATGCAACTAATTTTGCAACTATAAATGGTTAAGTTCGAATGTAGGGATCAATAAATATGGCAAATCTGCATTTACTTTATCTAAAAGATATTTGGCTAAATATGTTGGCGTGTATATATTTTATAATATTTAAGTGTTGAAAGGTTATGCCACCTCTCGTTCATTATTTTGATGCAATATTTGTAGACAAATAAATAAAATATGCCATAGTAAAATACGTCCAAGATTAGACATATAATCTTAATTGTGAATTTAACAAATGCGAAATTCAGCGTAGAAAGCAATTGAGGTCATCAACATAGAGAAGAAGAGGACCTGCTAATTAGCTATCAGAGAACACAAGTTATAATTTGAAGCTTCTGGCCAATTCTGGTTTTATCTCCGAAGTTCCCCTATTTTACAGCAATTTAGAGGCGAAGAGAATCAAAAACGTATTACCGAATATATTTTCGAGAAAATTATTGATTATAACTCTCTCGCTTTCAATTTCTATATTTATTTTTTTGATAAGTTTGGTAAAAAGGCACACAACTAGGTCTAGGGAAACGTATAATATCTCATTTCCATGAAAATCCTACATTATATGCGCTCGCTACCCGAACATATGTTGCGCCGATCCGTACGTATTAAGTTTCGGTAATAATATAACCGTTTTATAACATTACGTCTTCTTACCCTGTTCTCTTTATTCATTTACTAAGGACTCCGACTCAGTACCAAACCCAAGCATTTTCTCTTTCTTATTCCTCTTGCTCTTTTTACGATTACTATTTACTAGTTACAAGCTATTATTACTGTTAATGTCGTGTACCATATTTGCTATTTTTCATCTACAAGCACTATCCAGGTATCCAAATATTTCAACCCCTTCGTACTGGACACTAATTCTTCAATTCTGAGGTACTAAGTACGCACTAACTTAGCGTTTACCAACTTAGCTTCAACTTAGTACGTACTAAAGTTCGCAATTTCTTGGCTGTGTTCAGAGACGTCAGATTATAGAGTACCTCATACGGGACTAACTTAGCAAGCTTGCGGAATTAAAGTGTGGACACGAGACGATATTGGAAAACAGTTGAAGTATTGCGCTCCCAAGGATTAGCTAATAGCAATTCTGCCTTCCACTAGATCTCGATATACTTTGGTCCGCGATTTTCAGAGCTTTTCTCCCTCTTGTAGAGGCGATTATTAATTAATACTTATGTATGAGATACAATTAGGCTAACATTTTCATGATTTATTATGTGTTCAAGACAAGGTTTTTGTTGTGTTTAGTAGCTATTGGTGGTTTAATTTCAGAGGATATACACGGATTTTTTTTAAAGGCTTACTTTATCAATCTGCCTTTTTCTTATCATTGGTTATTGTGAAGATTTTCATTGTAGTATTTGTCAGTCGTTAATGAGCTGTGGTGGGATGTACTTTTTTCTTATCATTAGTTGTTTTATATTCCTTGCAGTGTTTTTCTATCGTTAATGAGTTGTGATGGCGCGGCGTGTTTTCTTCACATATACATTATATTGGGATAACATTGGCGTGGTTTGACCATTTTAATTCATTTTACACGTTGCAATCAATTATCTTAGGTGTTTTATTTTATGAGGCAAATGTATTGCTTCGAAAACAAAAAGCCAATGCCTGAAAACAGGCCTATAAGGGATGATCATGTACCGAGTACTTTACTATAATTAATACTCGTAATTCTGATCTATTATAAGGCGATCGATGGAAGATAATTTTCCTGAAAAGAAATTCTAAGGAAATAAATTTATTTAAATTTAATGGAATGATGTAATTTAAATACTTTACTCATTAATAAATATTAGCGTTTCTCATTTATTAGTGCAGTTAAACACAAAGAACACATTTTGTTTGAATCAATACTTATTATTAAGAAATTCGAAGTTGTCAGGAAAAAACATCTCAAAATTTGGGAGAAAAACCAACTACCCAAAAGTTTATGTAACACGCAAGGGCAGCAATTGAAAATTAGAAAGAACGCAGCCTTAATAAGGAAATGCAAAGGTATTAAGCAAAATATGGAAATGATGCGATGGTGATTTCGTGCAGCAAAGGCCTAAATATAGATAGATATTGAGTAATTAAAAATATATCCACATAAACCACCTGCAATAGCCGACCTCTATTCAGCTATATCTAATATTCCTATTCGCATTTTTATCATGATTTTCTTGTTTGCCATTTTTTCAGCTTCTTCCTCCTCATTCAAGTTGCCAGCAACATCAATCGTCAAAGAGATCTTATACTATCAACAGTTTATATACATATTTCTGGTACAGCAAAAAATCAGGGATTCGATTCAATCAGGGATTCACGATTCTATTATTACTTGTATTTTATACCTTAGCTTCTTCTAAGACCTTGTCGCAAAGCGATGATAATCTTTGTTTAATATGCAGACAAGTTTTGAATTCAGTCCTAAGTGGAAACACGTGAAAGCTATTTTCCACGCTCAAAACAAGTTTTTTCAGTAACCTTTTAGTATAACTGTGTGATCTGATGTTTCGAATGTCTGCCTTGACCAGAAATTATTTCTCTCTTATAGTTTCATGTTCTTAAAAAAAATCATTCAAAATATCGGGAAAAGAATCCATAATAGTGATAGTAGTATATAGCTAGGTACATGACCTTGAATTTCCATATTAACTGACTTTTTTTAGAAATACTAAACAAATAGGTATATTTTTGCATAAACTTAGCAAGAAAATAATGGAAGAACAATTCACATTTAAATGACAAATTTCACGGTGAAATCCGCTGACACATTTCAAATAGTCAATTTTCCAGTTTTTATTTATAAACAAAATCCTTTTGATCCTCTCTGGGTCCAACGTATTTCTTTTTGCATCAATAGTATACAAAGATGCTTCAGAGTGATGTGTTATAATCATAGGAATTGGATGTTGAGCCAGTATTTTCCAATTTCATCTATGCCCTCTTCTGTATTCAATGTAACTGTGTCAAGTTGTACATTTGAATCCTCATTTATAACAGAGAAAAAAGTTCTTTGATATTCTGCAAACTTTTTCCATCTGTAAACAGGATTAGCTTGAACCTGAGATCTAAGAATGTAGCTATGGCCAAAGTAGAATCGTCCTGGACACCATAAAATCATCTTTTCAATGATGATAACAGATCATTTTTCGTCCCTTGAAGTCCTGAACCCTTGGGTGGTGGTGCTGATTGTGTAAAATGTTAAATAATCCTGGCCAAGGAGTTGATGAGAGCATGTTTGCATGGCGCTTGAATGTCATAGACTTAAATCCTAGCCCGTACCATAAGGGTCGGCTAAAATTTCCATATTTGAACATTTCTTAACGTCAATTCTGCCAAGCATATTTTTTATCCATGCATACAATTTTTTACCAACATATTTTATAATATCGATGAAAAAATCGCCATAATTGTTTTCACGCTTTGAGTTAAAATAGGGGCACATTTCCGTGTAATGTAAAATTGTCTTAATGCTACGTCCATTTTGTGTATTAAATGTATCAAATTCTTATCTTAACTGTCTTCACATGCATTTTTAATATGATAAGCAAGAATTTAACATGAAAGAGGCTGATTTTTAGACATCACCTCACCAAAAAGACAGCAAAACTGGATTTGTGGAGTCTATGTCGCCGAGCCGGACCGCGACGCGGCGAAATATAACAGCTCTTACGAAAAATCCACCACAATCCCAGTAGTAGGTAAATGGTAACTGTTTTTCAGATTCCATATCAAGAAGCCTAGTAAATTGGCGTGGTATCTTGTACTTTATACTCCATCACTGTTTAACCTGGTTGTTTTCCCTACTCTCTATTCTCGAAATTTGTCCGAAAAAGTGTTTCGCCATTTTGTTGCTTTAAATGATCAAATACTCATGTTACTATTCATACAATACTCATAAAAAAAAACTCAGAGCACAAAGACTTCAACGAATCGAACGATAAAGAGTTCTACTAAATTACTATATCGTTGTTTTTTTCAATAGTTATTCTCGAAAGTCGCTATGAATCAACCAACTTGGATGTTTAAGCGAATAATCCAAGGTTCTCATTTACTGTGAAAATTTCTCAAGTTTGATGCCCTGTATCTTTTTTACGCCTGAAAATTTTAAAAATGACAAACGGAAACATAAAATTCAATCTTTTTGCAATAGCTATACTAAGTTTCAAGTCCAAAAAAAAAAAACATTTTTGGCCCAACGTACCGCTTTTTTTCGATTTCAGCCCATTGTGCGAAGGCGCGCCGTCGAGCTCCTCAGTCCTGCCTATCTTGGCGCCCGCTACACCTCGTTTCCAAGCATCAGAAAAAGAAAACATACTTTCGCTGAGTTATCTGGTTATTGCACGAACATGCGCTATCATATGGTGAAACTCGGGAAATTTAAAAGTACAGAATTTTTAATTTTGCCCATTCTTTACAAAATAATATTTCTTCAGAATCGACTTTAAAAATTTCGATTCTTCGATTATCGATTCCTCCAATAATTGGTGGAATCGAGAACCAAGAATCGGAATCGACTCACCGTTACATAAGGGATTGAAATTTCTATCTTCGATTTATAAAGATTATGTAATGGATTTTTAATTGGTTAAAAAATAAATTTATTATCGATGGCTATAACTCCTTATTAATAAATATCTTGTATTTTAATTGGTAATAGGTCATACAAAACTATAGATTGAAATCTCGTCGCAGCTGTATAGTCCAATAATCTGATAGAAAATTATTTTTCTCTTCCTAGCCAGTTGACAACCGTCCCTAATATATGTTTAGATGAGTAATTCAGATTCTTCACTGTTTTCTATATTCTTCGGAATCAAAAGCTTCTTCAACAATCAGTTGAAAAAATTAGAATACTAGTGAGCCAGTGCGAAGGTCCCGGGTTCGAATTCGTGCTAGTCGTCATCTTTCCTGGCTGTTACGTGGTTGTATTCATCCGTCCGTTGTTACTGTTAACGTATGTTGGTCGTGGTGATTAAATTTCTTTATTTCCTAGTTTTGAAGTGTAACAGAATATAGAAGAATGAAAGGATAGTAAAATAAATCTATAAAAGTTTTCCTCAAATTTTAAATCAGTAAATGATGTGGAAATCTACTCATGACTCTGATTGATTTATTTTAGATGGTAGGTAAATGACTACGCAAAATTCCATAAAGAAGTATTTTTGACGGCGACCGGCTTTGAACTCAAGCCTTCATCAATACCTACCACAGAAACATTTAAGTTTGGAACTTTTAAACGGAACCTTTGCATAATCATTTATCTGCTATTCTAGTGTAGAGTTCCACAAAGCGTAGGCTTCTTTAATTAATTTAAAGATATGAAAAATTATTTTGCTATATAAATTTTTAAAGAAGCGAAACTCCTCCGTAAAAGTGATTTTCGCTTCCCAAAGCTTTAAACGATATTATTTTATCGATTCAAAATATTCGTCGCTCTGCACACGCACGAAAAAAATATTAAATTGTGTGAGATTTCCCATTTTAGATACAAAACTCGCGAATCCAATGCCCAATATCTACTAGGAAGGAAGCGGCCGAGAGAAGTAATTGGGACGCATTTAGATAACTTTAGCGGTGAAATAAACTGAGAAGGGCCAAACAAGTATATAAATTTCGGAAGGAGGAGGGCGGAGTACCTAAATCATTTTAATGGTCATAAACAGGAGTCTCCGACTCAGATTTTATAAAAATTTCGCGCTGGGCGTGAATAAATTAGGACAAATTAATGGCCGAAAGATTATTAAGCTTGGTCAGGGCTTGGACAAGGAAATGAAAAGTAACCTTTTCTCGTTGCTTTTAATTTCCTCCGATAATAATAGCAAGTTAGTGTCGCCCAAAAAAGAAGCCAAAATAGGAATAGGTGGGTTTTACCCAAAATATTACTCAGTATCTCTTGACTTATAAAACTGAAGTGTAAGTTATATTTAGCGAGAACCAGAGGAATTAATATCTTATGCTGATAAATTTGTTGTATTTTAGTTGCTGACGATATAGTTCTATAAGTAATAACAGATGCAAGAAAAAGAATTAATTCGAATATTTTTAATCCTTTATCATATTCTACTAAAACTTGAACTTGAAATAAAAACTAAGATAAGGAAATATCATCCGTATAAAAGCAGCGAGCAAAATTACTAATATAAGTACTATGGGTGAAGATAGAGGACTTAACAGTGTTCTACTATGATGACAGGTGCTCCTGAAAAGTCAAGAGAATGGCTTTAGCCAAGGAGTCATTCACGTGTGTTTCACTTTACGTTAGGTTAATGAGTCATAAAATTCCCTAATACACGCCCTTATTTTTCTTTTATTGGTTGATTACCCCACCCTTTATGTCATATGATGTCTCTTTAGTAAATAAAGCCTTTAAAATAAAGATAATTCGATGAAAATAACAAAATTAGTTCTTTTTCCACAGTATTTAAATACTGTGGAAAAAGTACTAATTTTGTTATTTTCATCATAACGTATTTCCACAAGACATCGCCTGAGACTGTTGATTTTAAAGATAATTCTCCTGGTGAATAACAATATTACTGCGCTGAGTAGGAAGATACGTATTTGAAAACCTTTGCATGGAATGTTCTAACATTCAAAGGCATGGACTGTAAGAGAGAGTGAAACAACAAAGGTTGAAGCTGCGGAAATGTCGTTTTAGAGGAGAATGTGGAAAACTTGGCGGTCAGATGGCACAGCTAATGAAAATAGTTTTTAATCCAGTTCAGACCGAAAAAATATTTAAAAATTTTTTTTTGGCTCGATTTTTTAAATTTATATTTGTGCGACGTTCGTCGTCAGCCGCCACCGGATAGCACCTTTTTTTTAATGCAATGCGTGGTTGCATAACCTCCCACTATCTCTCTTAAAATATACCTGAATGTTTCTTTACGTTTTTCAACGCAAATTCCTCCGCAAAATTAAAATTTTATTATAATTTACCTTCATTCTATATTAATTTACTTATTAGTTGAAACGGCTCTGCGCTTTTCGAATTTTTTCTCCAACCTATATTAAAAGAACGTAATTTTTTGAGATTCTATATTTCACGCAGAAGAATTGTTTATAATATTTAAAGTCGATCCCTTCCTTAAGTATATTTGCCTAAAGTATAGTTAGAAACGCACAGTTATCGGTAATTTATCGGCACTAAATGGATCATATTCGAGTTGTCACCCGTATTAGATCTCTTTATTCCTCTTAGCTGCGAATCGTTTTACACATTTATATCACAACGCTAGAATCATAAAATGTATTTACGAAAACTTAAAGCTGCAAATCAATCATTTCATAAGCTACAGAATATTAGCTATTATCTATAGTACATGATCCTTTATTTCATTCACTTAGGAATTTTTGAAATGATAACAGGCAACTGCTTTTCCACATAACATAATTTATTATACACAATACATAAAAATCAGAATAAAAATGAAGTAATTACAACAAAAGATCGAAACTAAATAATTACACTAAATTAAAATTTTATATTACAATGAATCTCCACAAAACATGGGAATAAGCAGAGTGTCGCGTTCGTCGCAGTCGGGGCAAAAAAACAGAGTATCTTTCCTGAACCCCCTACCTATGTATACATCGTTTTTGGGGCACACGTTTTCGTTTTTCGTACGAGTCATACTTCTGCTGAAAATGCCTTGATAAATCCAAGAGACCTGGAGTACAGACTATGGAGATAACGGGGAATGGGTTCAGAATAGGATGGAAGGAGGGATTTAATTACAGAAGGGCGGAATTTTTACAGAGGAATGTTGGGATAGGTTTTTCGGTAGAGGAAATAACTATTGACTAAAAGTAGGTGAAAGATGTGGATACCCAGTTTCTTATTCCACTTAAGAGTCTTGCGTTCAATGGGCTAATATGCCATCATCTGATCGAAATGATCGATGCCACTCATTGACTCATTGTATCTAGTAATGGCCTCTGGTTTTAAGGTGATACCAACCCCCCTCCGGTGGCGAAAATCGACCATATTGATTCCAAACTCGGAGCTGATCATCAGAACATCCCTTTTATCTTTCCACTTCATAACGGAGACTCCTTCGATGCTGAAACTATCCACAATCTCACCCCGCTTTAGTTTTCTAGTTATCACCGCAGGAGGGTTCCCCTTCCGAATTGCTCTTAGAGTTCCGGTACAATGAGTCCTTCGCTCTAGTAAACGGTGAGACAAATCGTTAACAAGTAATAGTTGTCCATGAAAAGAGACCTTCCACTGTCCAATCTTCCTTCCATCAACTTCCATACAACATTGCTAGCATGGCCCAACCCATCTACATCAGAATCAGAAGATCCAGTATACACGAGAAATCTTAAATACAATCCGGAAGGTTCTCCAGGGTTTGGATATTTTGCAAAATACAAAGCCTGAAGAATCAGGATTTGCAAAATTCTCCCAATTGCTAAATATTTCTGAGCTTAGAACTCTTCACTCCGACCTACATAAATAAAAAATTAAAATTAGGAAACGGAAAATTCTCTCAGTTATAGCATTATGGTTGTAAACAAGGCTCAGTGGTATTAGACACTAAATTTAAAATGAAATATAAATATTATAATTACCTTACTCTCAAAGAATTCCTCTTGTTATGGAAAATAGCTTCTTTCTTTCCTCTTCTGCTTCAAAACTTTCAAAAAGAAGTATGTCAATCAATGATAAACGAAAAAGTAAGACTCGTAAAAAATTCCCATAGTAATAATACTAAACGAAAGTAAATCTACAATACATGTTCGTAATTATCAAGTTATTTGAAATGATTAACATTAGAATGAAAACGCACGTAGAACAGCGATAATATAAAACGTTAAAGTAAAAAAAATACAATTGCGACAATCAGGGAGGGGGGCGGATTCTCATGGTAATATTACTAAACAAAAGTAAATCTATAATACATGTTTGTACTCATCAAGTTACTTAAAATCATAAACATTAGAAAGAAAACGCACGTAGAACAGCGATAAAATAAAACGTTAAAGTAAAAAAAATATAATTGCGACAATTAGGGAGGGGGGGGGCAGATTCCCACGGTAATGTCACTAAACGAAAGTAAATCCAGAATATATGTTTGTATTTATCAAGTTACTTAAAATGATAGAACTTAGAGAGAAAACACACATAGAACAGCGATAAAATAAAACTTTAACGTAAAAAAATATAATAGCGACAATCAGGGAGAGAGGGGGGGGGGCGAATTCGCATGGTAATATTATAAAACGAAAAAAAGTTGAACATACATGTATATTTTTGTCAAGTAACTCAAAATAATAAATATCTGCATGAAAAAAAGTGATTAGATTCTTCAAAAGAATCTAAGGAACATGAAAAAATGTGCTTAATTACCCCTAGAAAACAATTCAAATAAAAATATATATACACAAAGGAACATTGCGAACGGCTGAAAAGGATAACGGAAGAGCTACGGGGTGGCGCTGCTCGAAAACGACCTTCGAAAAGCAAAGCGAATTTTTGCAACGATCGTCGTCAGCCGCCACCGGATAGCACCCAGCGGACGACGATCGTCGTCGCTCAGCGTTCAACGTGTTAATTACTTTGGAAAAAAGAATTGCGTTTAAAGGGTGATAAAAACAATCAACAAAAAGCGGGAAAGGGAGACGCTCTCTGCCTTTACTCAGAGAGGGATGAGGAATCAAGGAAAATGAGGCTTTCACGAATTAGGAGCTCCAGTAATTAACGGGAGTGAATATTTCACTCGATGATTTCTGACCTTTATCATCTCTGAGAACGGGAAAAGATTGGAAACAGGAATGAGCAGGGAAAGAAAGGAATATAGTAAAAGGGAAAATAATAAATTATGCTACCGAAATAACAAAAATAAACCACAGGGATTTTTCTGATAGATACCCAGCAACGGAGCCTACTCCACTACTACAGATAAACCACCAAAGTAACTTATTTACAGAATAGCTACTATAAAATAAAGCATTTCTCAAAGACTCAAACCCAGCTACGGAACCCACTCCGCTACTGAAGGGAACCCGCCTATCGTCCGTAACACAAGAAACTAGAATCTCATCCTTAATTCTTTGAGGCCGGACATTTATACCTTTTACCCCTCCGCGGTTGGCTGCGTGGTCGCTTCCGTCGCTTCTCAGAGTCGACATCGTCGACATAAAAGAAACAAAAGAAAAGCGAAACTAAAAGCGCGAAACCAATTGGCAAATGGCGCAAAAGGTCACAATATTTAAATATATCACTGTGCAATGTATAAAAAATGCCATTTTGTTCCATCCTAATTATGAATGAAGAAGATGCAAGCCAATTTCGTGGCTTGGACCACCAGTGGCGACCAGAGGGTTAAAAATCCTTCAAAAGTAGTATCGTTTAGTATCGTTAAAATCCTTTCCGTACTTGAAAGCAGTGTGTTACGTACTTGTATCTGTAATGTCACCATCTCCTTTTTGGGATTCACAACGTGCCTTCACAGCTACAGTACAAGCTGTTCTTCCTTCAGACTTGTCGTCTCTGCAGATTTACTTACGTTGTCTACCCGTTACGTATCACGATGCACAACACCATCCACGAAAAAAAATAGTTAACATTTTTAATTACGTGCCGTTTTTCGACACGTATGCGTCATTTATGAACATTTTATGCTTTTCAAAATTTAAATTTGTTTTGGGTGTAGTGTTGAGCGTAGTGATCTCTGAATAAAATAGGAAAGTGTTTCCAAGTTATTAAAAATTAAAGATTAAAATATGTGGACATCCGCCTTGTTAGAAGACAGCTAAATCGGCTTAAATAGTATCTTAACAAAACAACAAATTAGTTCCCTAAGGTGTTACATGCTTGACAGGTGTTATATCTACCATCTTCCATCATTTATGTTAAGTTCCTTGGAAATTTATTCACTTCGTCATCTCCTAATGTAACATCATCTGTGGTCTAGACAACATTATTTTTATGGTTTCATAAAATAGAGGAGGATTTGTTTTTAATGAGTAACTATAAGAATTTATGTTCACCGTTTTCTTAATTTCAACTTTTTTTTTCGATCAAGTGTATCTTGATTATGAAGCCAATTCGAGTAATTTTTCCTGCCAGAACTATGTACCAGGACAGATTTCCTATCAAAATGTTATCATTTCAATGGTCCCAATCGGAATCGCACCTGAGTAACCAGGCACACGGACAAAACATGTTCTGTTTCTCCTGATAACAGCATAATGCGAAATGAAATGCTTCGGTGAGTGGCCGTCTTTATCTGGTCGGCGTCCTAATGCTGTGCATTCACCACAAGAAGGCGCGACAATGGTCTTTCCAAGTAGAATCGTCTCAAACAGTTAACCGAATGCCTCTCATCGCGGAACTTCTAATTAGCGATTTAATGCCCTAACGTCAACGTTTAAAGAATAGGCTTTTCTCTGGCAGCAAGGAACCTCTTCTATGTTTCTGTATAATTTCTGTGAAGGGGAAGGAACTACTTGGGCCTGGACCGGTAGGATTCCCTACATGCACCATCGTAACTCTATGAAACAAACGGTTTAGACTGATATCTGATTTTTTTTAATATATAATAATTACATACTTAAAACTGTATTTAGAAAAACTTTCAGAAAAAATTAAAAATGATAGTAATTAGATTTCGTCCATCATTTAAAGATTAAGATTAATAGAAATGTACGGCTTCATCAAATATTCGTAGTTATATCACCAAAATGGATAGGTTAAACAAAAATTTTGATGATATTTTTTGTCATAGTTTTGGATAAGACAAAGTTGGACAAATGTAAAGGAATGAATTATTATTTGTCTTCATTTACGCGAAATAGTGACTAGAAAATCTCCACTTCCGTCTAAAACAAAAGAGAAGGGCAGATTAGAAATATGATGAAATATACGTGCTTTTTCGGTGAAGATATTTCACTTTCTTTGGCTCATGCAGAAATAGTTCACCGATGATATCATTAGATACCTCAAAAGATAAAATCAGAAGATAATTTTCAATGAAGCAATCATTAGAGGAGACCGGGGCTTGTTCGCACACTGAGGTTATTTCGTAAACTGTTTGAGCGAATTAGTTGAAACATGAACACGATGTGTGGGCCACCTCCCCCCTCCACTTCTCGCCCGGCTATTTGAGTAGTTTCACTCGTCTCGACAGGATAGACTATTATGTGTTTTTTTTTTCACTCAAATGTAAGAAGTGGGTCCATGAATATTGTGTTAATGGCTGTAAACATTTTTTATAAGCATACATTGTGACAGAGATGATGATGACGAGTAGCCTTTACAAAATAAAAATGGCTTAACATTGTATATTCGCATTAAGGTTACTTACAACTTTAATCAATGTGTACGACCTAACTCCGTATACGGGGCAAGTCTGAACATGAGCATTGCTTTGGAATTATTTTTGTAATAGAGTAATTAATTATTTTTTTAATAACGTTTAATGTATTTAAATCTTATTTTATAACGTTTGTTCTATGATTTCCTAGATATCAGTCTTAGAAAAAATAGAAAATTCAAAACAAAAAGTGTAAAGAACTAGCCAAGGTCTGCCCTAATCTAAATTAGGTAAAAACCAATATTCTTTACCCACTCCGTAATAGTACTACGACATTTCTGATTAAACAGTTAATAGACCTGTACGTATATGTCTATGTCTATGTAAGAACCCTGCAAGCCGCCTTTCGGCGTGTGGCAGGGGGTGCAAGCACCTTGACTCTATTTTCCTAAGCGGTTGCATTCGCGCATACTTCGCGGAAAAAATGAATTTTTGAAACGATTCGTTCTAGCATCAATTTCCCTAATCTTTCGGGCAGTATCAGAACGGCCCATATAACAGGGGGGTCGCATTATATCGGTTACATCATCTGAAAACGTAATTTCTCTGAACTTATTTAATAAATTTATCCTTTGAATTTTTCTTCTATCTTCTAATGATTCCCATCCCGCGTCCTGTAACATCTGAGTGACACTCGCTGTTTTATCGTAGCAATTCTTTACAAATCGTATCGCCTTTCGTTGTACTTTTTCTAAATCCCGAATATGAAATTTCCCATGTCCCATGCACTACATGTATACTCAAAGTGAGGCCTAAGTAACATGGCTCGCGAACTTTTTCTTCGCTCCTACCGACTATTCTTTTGACGAAGCCGAGTTTCTTAAGTGCTTTTCCACATATATTTCGGATGTGGGCACTCCATGATAGATTATTCGTGAGAGTTATTCCAAGATACTTTACCGATTCTAGTGTCATTAGGTTTACCCCTCGGAGACTATAGAAATAATCATTTATTTTAGATTTACTTTCGAAGAAGTTAACTACCGAACACTTTTCTACATTAAGCTCTAATTGCCAATCATCATAATTCATAATTCTATCTAAGTCGTCCGAAAGGGTTACTCTATCCTCTGAACTAACTATTTCCCTGTAAATGACTGTGTCGTCTACGAATATCCTAACACTGCTTTCAATGAGATTGCTGAGGTCGTTGATATATGCTAAAAATAACAACGGTCCAATTTCACTGCCCTGAGGGACGCCCGAGGGCACCTCAACCAAGTTGGAACTAATACCATCGAGTAATACTCGTTGCTCTCTATCGGTGAGAAAGTCTTTTATCCAGTTAATAACTTCTGCATTGATACCCGCAACTTCTAATTTGTACAGCAATTTATGAAGAGTTACCTTATCGAAAGCCTTCCGAAAATCTAAAAATATCGCATCGACTTGCTTATGTTTTTCAGCAGAGTTTAAAACATCGTGTACTAATAAAGCCAGCTGAGACTCGCAAGAACGAGTCTTACGAAAACCATCTTGATTCCTAATTATGAAATTGGACGTTTCAAGAAAACCCATTAAAGAGCTAACTATTATATGATCCATAATTTTACCGCTCAGTGATGTTAAAGATATAGGCCTGTAATTAGCTGGATCGTCCTTAGAGCCACTTTTAAATATTGGTGTGACATTCGCAATTTTCCAATCTTTCGGGACCTTTCCTTCGCTCATACTCTTGTCAAATATAACTTTAAGAAAAGGTGCTACGCTCTCCGCAACTTTCTTGAACACTCGAGCCGGTATGTCTTCAGGACCCGGAGCTTTATTCGGTTTAATCTGTTGCAATAGTTGAATGATGCCGTCTTCTCAGAAGGTGATTTTCGACATTGATTCAGGTTTATCAACATTCGGGAGAGTATTTGATGTATCGTCAGACGTGAAAACGCTTCGAAAAAAATTATTCAAGATATTAGCTTTGCCTTTAGCATCGTTTACTATATTGCCGCAAGTATCCTTTAATGAACCAACAGTTTGGTCTTTACCTTGGACCTCACGAACGTACGACCAAAACGCTTTTGGGACCTCTTTTGGTCTATATAAACTCCTTGCTTCAATTGCGAATCAGTAACAGCAAAGAGAGAAAGAATATGAATAAAAACCTTATCCAAGATGTAAAATATATCCAATCCAAAAATCTTCTGATATTCTGCGTCATCCAATTAATTAGTAATTTTATCATATCGCATAAGTAAAAAGTAACAGGTATGCGATAAATATGATGAAGTTTTTTTATTCAAAAATATACAATATGTAAAATCAAATGACGTGTTTTCGGTAAGAAAATAAAATCACAGCAATTTTACATCTGGTTTTCCTGATGATAGAAATAACCATCAATAAGCATCATTAATAAGAGGTGCAAACCAAGCATTGTTCGTCATAGGAAGCAGAGCCATTCTCGCTTGTACATCATTCAAGCTTTATCTAGAAAGTGGTACGAATCAATAATTTACAATATGACTTCAGATCCACTGGGTACATTTGTTTACCTGCGTCCCTACCAGCATCACCATCAACATCACCTGCATCAGCACCTTCGTCCGTACCTCCATCCATTTTCCTTCCTTGGTCATCTCGTAAGAAGACCCAGCGGTCATGGATACGCACCATTTTCCTTCTCTTAAGATGAGGAAGACGATAACCACCACTAGGATAACGGGGACGACTAGGATAACGAGGACGACTAGGACGACCATAGTATTGATAATGGGGATAATGATAATGAGGATAATGCGGAGCAGGAGGAGGATACATTTCCATACTATCGTAATAATCACTGCTGTCATCATTTTCATAGCTGTAAAACATGCTGCTGCTACTACTGCTACTATCACTATATATGCTACTGTCACTGCTACTGCTACTACTACTTCCGCTACTCTCACTACTACTGCCTTTACTATATGACATTGTAGTAGTTGTTGGAGTTGTAGTAGTAGTTGCAGGAGTTGTTGTAGGAGATGTTGTTGTTGAAGGAGTTGTTGTAGGGGGTGTTGTAGGAGATGTAGTTGTGGGAGGTGGTGTTGTTGGAGATGTTGTAGGAGGAGTGGTAGGTCCTGTTGTAGCTGGAGTGGTGGAAGGAAGAGTTGTACTTGGACCAGTTGTAGTTGGAGTAGTTGAAGGAGGGCTTGTAGATGGGCCTGTAGTTGTAGTTGGACCAGTAATTGTTGAGACAAGAGTTGTAGTTGGGCCAGTTGTAACTGGCGTAGTTGAAAGAGGTGTTGTAGTTGGACCTGTAGTACCTGGAGTTGTAGAGAAAGGTGTAGTAGTTGGGCCAGTTGTAGTTGGCGTAGTTGAAAGAGGAGTTGTTGTTGGCCCTGTCGTGGCTGGGGTTGTGGAAAGCGGTGTTGTAGTTGGGCCTGTGGTTGTTGAGGGGGGAGTTGTAGTCTGGCCAGTAGTTTTAGTTGGGCCGGTAGTTGTAGAGGGGGGAGTTGTAGTTGTGTCTGTGTTTGTAGTTGGGCCGGTAGTTGTAGAGGGGGGAGTTGTAGTTGGGCCTGTAGTTGTAGTTGGGCCTGTAGTTGTAGTTGGGCCTGTAGTTGTAGTTCGACCTGTAGTTGTAGTTGGGCCTGTAGTTGTAGTTGGGCCTGTAGTTGTAGTTGGGCCTGTAGTTGTAGTTGGGCCTGTAGTTGTAGTTGGGCCTGTAGTTGTAGTTGGACCTGTAGTTGTAGTTGGGCCTGTAGTTGTAGTTGGGCCTGTAGTTGTAGTTGGGCCTGTAGTTGTAGTTGGGCCTGTAGTTGTAGTTGGGCCTGTAGTTGTAGTTGGGCCTGTAGTTGTAGTTGGGCCGGTAGTTGTTGAGGGAGGAGTTGTAGTTGGGTCAGTTGTAACTGGTGTAGTTGAAAGAGTAGTTGTAGTTGGACCAGTAGTACCTGCAGTTGTAGAGAAGGGTGTTGTAGTTGGGACTGTAGTTGTTGCGGGAGGAGTTGTAGTTGGGTCAGTTGTAACTGGTGTAGTTGAAAGAGTAGTTGTAGTTGGACCAGTAGTACCTGCAGTTGTAGAGAAGGGTGTTGTAGTTGGGCCAGTTGTAATTGACGTAGTTGAAAGAGGAGTTGTAGTTGGTCCTGTAGTGCCTGGAGTTGTAGAGGGAAGAATTGTAGTTGTGCCAGTTGTACCTGGCGTAGTTGAAAGAGGAGTTGATGTTGGAATTGTAGTTGCTGGTGTTGTGGAAAAGGTAGTTGTAGCTGGTGTAGTGGAAGGAGTTGTAGTTGGACCTGTAGTAGCTGGAGTTGTAGAAGCAGGTGTGGTTGTTGGAGAAGCTGTTGTTGTAGGAGTTGTGGTTGGAGGAGTAGTAGTTGTAGGTGTGGTTATTGGTGTAGTGGATTCTGGAGGAGTGGTGGTTGGTGGAGTTGTTATTGTAGGAGTGGTTGTGAAAGGTGTGGTGGTAGGAGGAGGGGTTGTTGGAGAAGTAGTTGTTGGAGGAGTAGTTGTTGAAGGAGGGGTTGTTGGAGGAGTAATTGTTGGAGGAGTGGTTGTTGGAGGAGGAGTTGTTGTTGCAGCAGTTGTAGTATGAGAATAATAATATTCGCTGCTACTACTGCTGCTACTGCTACTTTCTTCTACACTGTATCCATGCTGATTGTAACCATGTCCGTAGTTGATGCTAACTTTTCTGTGTTTCAAAGCTGCTAAGTACCCCTTGCAGAAGGCAACTTTTTTCCTCTTGGGCGTGAGCAGGATGAAGTCCACTATGCCACGTCTTCTTGGTAGCCTTAATCTTCCTTCATCTTCGATCCAATCCTGCTCAAAATCAGCTCCCAGATCAATTTTTTCTCCATTTAGCGCTCGAAGTTCTTTTGGATTGTTAGCCTCACCTCCACCTTGTAAGAAAGAGTTTCAGTTTTAAGATGTGATATATATGAGTAAATATGGGTTCAAAGAATTTGAATATATATTTCCTCCGTCTACACGGAAGATCTCCAACAAGAACTCAGTTTGTCTCGCTTCAAACATTAATTTTGCTATATCATTATGTCTAGGTTTATATGGCCACAAAATCCCCATATTGCCAGAATGTTCTGAGAATAGACTTTACTGGAGTAAAAAATAGCTCCTGCTCCGGGGGCATAAGGTTTCAATTCGCTGCGAGTTATCTTTACGTTGTGTTTTTAATTATCCTCAATTTCATTTTTCAATCGTTTTTATCAATTCTATTTCTCTGACCGATGCGCATTTATGTTAGAGAAGAGTAGGTTGTTCCATGATTAAGGACCACTAGTGAGTTTAAAGCGAACCGACTCTGCAGAAGCACACTAAACTGGTCCTTTCTTAAATTTATGAAAGAAACATATTTACTATAACTTTCTAATTTCACCAAAATTTCCAACTAAAAGTATCATTTTTTCGAAGGGAAAGAATTAGCTTATAATCTCCTCTTCCAGAATCCTCCAGGAAATCCCACTCCCAAGCTCTTCATCCTGTGAGCTTCGCTATCCTTGGTCTTCGTATTGCATCCAACAAAAAGTTATGAAAATGTAAGCAAACAGATAAACTTGCAACAGTGAGGTACAGAGAAGAGATAAACTGCATGAGAATGTGGTAAAGGACCTATCACATGTAAGTTAATTAGGTAGATTTACTGACTGATATCAACATAGAAATTAACTCCAAAGCCGTCTGAAATTACAATGTGGATTTGGGGCTTATCTTCGGTGTAACTTCACTTTTATCTTTCAGATTTCTTACGACTTTAGGTTATTCCTATATTGATATTGTTCTAACAACGGCATCTCAATCTTTGTTTCCATTAAATTGGACTGGTAACTCAATTGGAGTTATCTACTACGTCGTTCTAGCATTATAATATTCTTAGTTTATGTTGTATTACAGTATGACCTCACCATCCACCTTTCTACTATATAGATCCATAAAAGATATCACGTTCGACAATTACTTTATGGCTATGATAAAATCCTTTGGGTAGAATTCACCTCAGGCGAGCCTATCAGATTACCGACGGAAGTTCTTTGTAAAATTAATCGGTTTAGAACTTCTCGACAGAGTAGATGGCATTGTAGCTCCTGTACACAACAAACGTGATCTCAGGGAGGCATCGAAAAAGCCTTACGAGAAAATGGGTTTCTATAATGGATAGTAATTTCTGGTTGTTTTTTCTACTGAGAAACTTTCTTTCCTTTTATTAGAGGAGCTAGAAAGGTGGATTTGGAAGGAATGTTGGTAAATAGTCATAAAGGTTATAAGGCATAGCGCCTTGTAAGAATTACAATCCCAGAGTTCAGGATGCAGAACAAATTTCTCGTAAAATGAATAAATTCCCGTCGAGTAATAATAATATCAGCTAAAAGAAACTGCCGAAATTGTGAATTGATACGCCAGCATACATCTTGCTTAAAAGTGCCACGAATACCTGTATATGTATTTCTGGTGAAATAAAATATATTTTTTATTGGAATTCGATCAAATGGTACAGTTTAAGGGATTGTATTCTAAATTATATTCTTATTGTATTTCATGAGCAGATATGCCTCACAATAAGCTTTCACCAAGAATGAGGTATTTCACTTAAAAAATGCTTGGATGTAGTATGATTCGTGAATGAGTGTCAAATTTCTCAAGGAAAAACAAACATAATAAAAGTCAGACGGAGCCTGGACTCGAACCTGGATCTCCTAATTGTCGGTTAGTACCCTGTCCGATTGAACTATCCGATCAGAATTCCTTAAGTGCATGCTCAAACATACGAAGTTTATATATATATATATATATTTTTTCCATAGTCGATATTGTTATTCCAGTTAACAAAGTTCTTGAACTCTAAGAAAGAATGAAATTATGTTATGGTAGAAAAAACTTCTGGTTGATTTTATCCGGGGAGCAGTACAGAAGCTAACTGATGTTATTATGTTCTGAATATAGTTATGAACATCCGTATAGAGATTTTAAAATACGTCAAGCCCCTAGGTGGCTCACGGCTCACGCGGTGACTAGATCAAGCAAACCTATTATCTCTGGGAAAAGCACCGGGAAACTCGGGTGAAATAATTTTTGATTTGATTAATATGTGAACTTTGAGACAGCCCCTAAACGGATTTAGTGTAGAGCTCTATTTTTAATAACCTCCATGTACAATTTTTTCTCTTACTCTGATATCGGTTCTAACACACTATCATCACGCCATTGGCAGCTTGAAGGGCCAATATGTAATTGTTTGGTTGGGTAGATAGACATGTATAGTGGGTGAGAGAAAGGTTTTCCCGATCCCATACATCCTTATTGACCTTAGGGGAAATAAGGTAGGAATTGTTTACAGTTAGTAAGTTTGTGAGCTATAAGTATACTCATTCTTCTCCTTGATCTACTACTGATACTGAGTATATATTAATAAAAAATGGTAGTGAATCATATACTAAATGGACTTTTACATAGATATTCAATGTTTTCTGTTATCTCACATGGTTAATGATTCATCTATCAGCCAACAAAAGTCGCAGCAGGTTTAGAAATTGCTTCAAATCTGTTGATAGCGGATTGGAATATTCAAACGCTTTAAGCGCTAAATGGTCAAAAAAAAACTTGGTAATTTCCACAATAAAACTTTAATCGACGACTGGTTTCACTTTTTTTTCGCTAAATGTGCTTTATTGTATTCCTTTAAGCATATCATACCGGTGTAACTAAGGAAATTTCCAATTTGAAAGGAAAGCATTCCTGCTTATCAAAACTTACTCAATAGTAAAAAAAGTCATTGAATTAATCTTACCCATGCGATTTTCCATTGAATAATCTTCTTCCACAAAGTCTGGAGTGATTGTGCTTACTTCTCTACTCCTTGCAGGTAATAGCGAAAGGCCAGTTTCTGAAAGTATTTGGAGAAATCGTCAGATTTGCGTTAGATATTTAGATATTCACTAGCGTATAACACGAAGCCCTTTATATAATGAACAATTATTTACTAAAGGAAAATCAGTAAACAGATGTATTCACACGTTAAAACGCACTAAACAAAGCTGTAAAATGTATCATGGAAGTTTTAACTCAATAATATAAATATTTATGATATTTAATAAATTATTATTAACACGCTTACATTTTTTCCTGCTGATTAAAATAATCATTAGAGAAAATTAAAATTTACTGTACACAATAATATGCATTACATTTATAGGACATTTGAGTGTTTAATAAAGGACTCTCCGTTTAATGCATGTCCTAGTTCTGCGTAGGAAATTCCACATTAACAGCTTGTTTGGCTATGAAATAAAACTGAATGTCATGTGACGTAAACAGAAATGAATAAAAGCTTAGCATTATTTCACCTTGATTGATCGGAGTGGAATCAGCAATCGACAGCATGCTCCAAACAGTAAGGCAAAAGCCTATGGATGTTAACGGTGGTGGCCTCATTCTCTGCGGAAAGGTAAAACGATAAATTATATTTCAAAATTATTTGCTAATTAGAGGTGAATGGGAAAGTTTCTGGTGGAAAGGCCTTATTCAATTAGTATTTGTTTAAAATAATCTATGATCGGGACTGGAAAGAAAATTTCGTCCCAAATATACCCTATTAAGTGAAATATTGATCATTACAACTGATTAGAAAATAAGCTATCGATTTGATTTGAGTTATTATCACCTTAATATCAAAGGAATTTCATTATTTGTTCTGCACGGATCTACTGAGAGGGTTTTCAAAGATTACGAAGTGAGTTAAGATATTACGAGGATTAAATTAAATTAAAGCAATAAGAGAACAAAAAGGGTAGTGATACTATATAAAACATAAGGTCATTCCTTCTCACGATGTATATTAGATGCCTATCATTGCCTTGTTATACTGAACCAAACGAGGAAAGGATATAAATATGTATGCTAGTTGTACATCCCTGAAGCATTGGAAGCCATACATAAATAGTTAACACGCGACCGATGCGGATTTAGCCTCTATTCGTGAAATCTTCTTTACATCTACGTCAAATCGTGAGTAACAGCGACCTAATACCGTATTTCGAATACCAGTCTACGTATAATCATGATGCTTTTAGTTCCACTTCATCATAGGATACATCGGAAAAACTTTACAAGGACTTTACAAGAATTTATCGTAAAAAGTAAAAATAACTTCTGTTCCTTCTTTCCGCAGTCTATTGGAGAAACTAATCAGATAGAATGCCACACCGCCTTTCAAACGCAACAGGCGGCTTGCTGGGTATAAATCTAAAACAAATCTAAAATAAACCATACTGCTAGCCTATGTTAATTAATTTTAGACAACAGCATAACCAATATAAAAGAAAGATGGAGAGAAACAGATAAAGTTTCAGCAACATCATTAAATGGAACTTTACAACTTTTCCGTGAGAAACTGTCAATCGTTGGTTTTATTTAGACGCACTACTTTATCAGCAACGTCACTTTCCTTCCTTCATTTCTCATCCTCTTATGAGAATAGCTTGAGGAGTTTCCCTAAACATGCGGATAGAAGAAAGCATTCTATTTGTTTACATAGACGCGAAAGTACTCCGCGGGAAATTGAGTTAATGCTCCGTGAAAAAAATATCTAAATCCCAACTGACGTAGTTATGAGTTATGATTCTAAATTCAAATAAATTATACATGAAACTAGTATTGTTATATTTTTCTAAGATTTATTTATTATGTGCCATCACCTACTCTTCAGATTACGCAAGGTGCTCCGTCGGAATTCAAAGACCCTCAAAGTTCTGCATCACAGAAAAAGTATGGAAGACCAGGCTCTGAATAATTGAGACATTTATTCCAATAATAGATGAATACTCCTGAGTATCCTGTATTACTTGTGCCCGCTGTGGTTGCATTCCCCCACACCAACTAAATACATCTTCGCAAAACGTAATTACTATTTGAACTAAATTGTGACGAAGCTTTTCATTAAAATGTTTGCTTTCAATCAAATCGATTTCATCTCAAAATTTTTGTTTTAGCTGAAATATATTGCTGGAATAAATCTGAAAACAGTTAACACCTCTAAAGGATAATCTATTAACTATGTTTACTATGCAGAAGATGATATCTTGCTTTACCATTCATAATGCAAACTTTGAGTAACAACGGTATTTCTCCTTACCTTCAACTGTCACAAGCTACTTTTGTCTGGTTGCTCCCCTCACCCAATAGACTTGTGATGTGCTCTTTCGGGGATACTCCCTTTATATCCTCATTTGCTGTTCAACGAACTCCGATAAACGCACTAACATATCAGAGTTGCACCGTCCTCCATTCCATATATTATTATTGACGTAAGGGATTTATTCATCTTAAATTTATCTCGACCTGTTTATTTCCTGACCAGTTTTTATGTATGGTTATTAAAAATGTTTAATGCATAAAGTTTATCGATGAGAAGAAAAAACGGGGGCTTGTCATTCCTTGTAATTCACGAAGGAAAACTAATATGCAGTCAGTTCTTTCGACATGCCTGCAATAAAAAAGAAAATTTAAAGGAAGATGTTCCGATACGAGTCATCATCGTTTGTATTGTAGTGAGAAATTTGTGATCTCAGTAAGTATGCAGCATCAAGAAAGCATCTTGAATGTCTCTGATATTGTTCCTGTCCCTCATTCTTTCATGGAATTGAAATATTCTGAAGTAATCTAAAAATGAATATTCGAGTTTTTTCGTACGATAGAGTCTGTAAAATTAAAATTATCTCCACTTTTCTTGCTGTAATTCCTAAAAGATGTGCTTGGAAGTTTGGCTGCTCTATCATAAATTAATTGCAGAATTATGGTCAATAGAAAATTTTTATCCATTTGAATTTCTGGCGTGTGCTCCTTCGATCGAGTTCTCTATAGATCAAATTTTTTGAGGTTCACATTACTTTCATTATTGAATTCCTCTATACAGGATTATAACAATCAGAATCCTCCAAGACTTGCTTTACCTCTTTCTATAGTCTTTGGTACACAATACATCTTTCTTTCACTGTTTATATCTAGAATTTTAATGCTCACTTCCCCTCATCCACCTCCAATGCTCCAGCTACATTATCTTTTACTGATTCCACATTTTAATTAAAACTTAAGGTATGCAATCAATATTATTTAAAGTACTGCTATTTCAGATCCCTGATTTTACTATCCTGGCTACATACATGTTACGGTTACTCCATTGATACGAAAATAAGTTGTCAATACCTATTAATTATTGAACATTATTTAAGATAAAATAGATCAGTACACCGATGGTAATTTTTACATGGAATTTAAAGCATAGAAGAGAGTTTTATGAAAGTAGGAAATAGGTCGCTGAGGTGAGGTCTCATGGTTGAATTTCCGGTCAATTTGTTTCTTGTGAGGCAATTTCTGTCTTCCAGTGAAAATGTTTGCCTATCACAGACTTAATAACATCCATCAATTTTTGTAAATTGAAGTGCCGCTTCATAAAACCATCATGACCCCAAAACCGTCTTTACATCGAAAGTTTCGTAATTAAATATAATTATCGTATTTTTTGAGCAAATGTGAACCTTGACTGGGTCCGCCATAAAAATACCTAGCGGTATCAAATACTTAAAAATGTTTACATCGTTATTCACAAACGTTCACATTTTTCATGTCTTGTAGATAATAAGCTACTCGCTATCTTCCTAATTGTCTCAAAATCGACACTAAGTTATTCAGTGGGTCATCCATAAAAAACAGACGTGAATATAATTTCATCACTCGCACTACGTAATTCCTTGAGAGAATTGACAATTAACCATTTTGGTCATGCGAGAGCAATATGAAAGCTCTCAAAAAAATAGATAGTTTTAGATTCTCAAGTTCTAGCAAATAATTCTAATGGTTAATAGCACGAAATTTCGATGAAATCTGCCGAAGGTTTCACCATATAGCCTTTAAATTCTTATGACTTCAAGTCATGGTTCACTTAATGTATTCAGTGTATAATTCTTCCCTAAAATGTAGATAAAAAGCAAAATTTTATTATTTGGCTAATGGTTTCATGTCGAAAAAAAATCTTTGTGCTCTACACAAAAAATTCAGAGACAATTTCTTGTTTATTTCGTATTCATAAGCTTATTTCCTGAAATGATGGTTTTGCAGCCACTTAGCGTGTATTTGCAAAGCATAAAATACGATATGCTGAACTGTTAATGATGGCGAAACTTCCGCTTTGATGACCTCTTTTTCCATTTCGATTCGCATTCTAATTCCAAATCAAAACTATAGTTTATCCAAAAAATTGATAATTAAATTTAAGGAATTGGTACCAATCTTAGTTTCCCTCTCCATGATGGTAAAGATTTTACATCTCTTCGTCTAATGCTTTTAAGTACCTTTATAAAATAATTCATCTATTTTGAATGGAGAATAGCAAATACAGTATCTCAGAAATTTTTTATTCAGTGTTACTTTGCTTATTAGTATTAACATTTTTCCCTGCAGACTCGATTCCCGAAAGGAAGATTAAGTATACGTAGAAATGTTTCTACATCATTCCACTAAGTCACACAATTAATGGAAAAGCATGTAAATTAATAATAGCTTCAATTAATTTGCCGTTATGGATCTAGAATAAATCTTAAACTCAGCATGAGGAGCGGTTAACTCGAGACCCAAAGACATAGATAAATGAGAAATAGCGATATGACATCGACACGAGCTCAGGTTTCCCACTGACATTCTGACAGATTCCAGTCACATCACTGTTTTTCACCTCTGATTATCTTGGTTTTTTAATTTGACATTTTATTCGGGAAGAATTAATACATAGATGTAATTTTCGCTCGAAAAGTTCTCAGACGTATGATTGCATCCACTCGTACTGTAACAGTTTGGCTGGATAAAATTAATATTCTTCAATTTAGTTGACACTATGAGCGTAAAATATCCACTATAGAGGGCGAACTACAGGTTATATTTTTATATTTCGTGAAAATTTTTAGAAGTAAGTACGTAAATGTTCATGAATTATTAATATATTCACTTATTTTTAAACAGCTGATATCTCTCAGTATAATTTGACTTGAGGAGTGAAAATTTTCATTGAATTACCACCTTTAAAAAAAATGGTCTTAAAATTACTGATAAGCCGAGAATATAATTTTCTAAGTAGAGGAGGATGTTTAGAGTCTAGCATCTTATCAGTTTAGGCTACAGTGGACTGATAGATAAGGCTACAGTTATGTTGTTAATGATGGTAGTTCTTGATCTCGTGAGATTTCTGTTACATTCCTTGCAATTTTCTTGTCGCTCTTAATTATCGAGGAGTAGGAGCATTAAGCTAAATAGGGCCAGCATCTTACATGACAATCGAGATATAAAATGATTTTTGGAGCTTTACTAGTTGTTCAAACATTTTATTCTGTTATTTATCAGTATTTTAAACGTTCATTAGTGGTTTGATAATTTTTGGTGATTTTCCAATATTATTACATAACCTTCAGCGGCCTATCTTCCTTTATGGAATGTCTTTACCCTAAGGGGTTCCTGATTTTTAAAAAGGTTAAGTACTACTGTTGAAAAAAAGCATATCAGTCGAGTTCCTTCTTTTTGCCAAAGTTTGCCTGAGTTTCTTTCGACAATTTGATTTATTGAAATCATTTTGTGAGCTACTTACCTGGATTTTTTTCAAAAACATCCTCAAATTCGATTTTATCGAAGGTAGGAGCTAATTGGCGAAATATATTTTCATTATACCTACTACACTACGCATAAACAGTTAGGCATTTCAGTGACTGATTTGTGAATGTCTACGCTTTTTTTCCTAAACTGTTCTCTGAAATAGGCATCATGCTCGAATTGACATCCTGAATCCTGCTTTTTTAAACTTCAGGTTGTGAATGATGGAATATTCTATTTTTACCGTCCGAAATAATTTTCAATTTTTCAATTTTTTTCTAAGAATAAATAATTCTTTTTTTCTTCTTCATCAATCACGCAATCCGAATCAAAACCGGATCTTTTTCTGAATTTAATCATTATTAAAACTTATAATATTTATTGACAAAATGCCTAATGTACAAAAATCTTGTGTACACTTGTGGATGACTAAAAATTTGTCATGATATAAAAAGGTACTTTGAATACAGCAATGTTGATGGCTTGGATAACGGGGTCCCTTCAAATTAATTATTATTAATTAATAATTATTTTTATCACGCGATGGCAAGTTCAACAGTGGCGGTGATGGGAAGCCACTTGAGAGTAGTGATAGAATTGCCCCTGGGGAGTAGGGATAGTGTGTTTTAACAGTACAGAATGCTGGTTTTTCCCGTACTGCACTCAGAGCTGGGTCAACATGGGCGTTGGAAGTTGGGTCACACACTGCTCATCAGTAAGGATCGACGGTATCATTCTGTGCTAGAAAAAGATGATATGAGGGATTGTAGAACGGGACCTTTGTGGGTGTGCCCGGCTAAGTTTTTGTTGTTGAATGGGGTTGTAAATGGGTGTGAATATAAATTGTTTATGGACAAGGATGCCAGTGGATGTTTGAGAGAGGTGCTAAACTTGACGGCCCCGTACTTCGAGAGAGCGGGAGCGGATTGGGTTTTCTCGGTGCCTCCCGTACTGCACTCAGAGCTGGGTCAACATGGGCGTTGGAAGTTGGGTCACACACTGCTCATCAGTAAGGATCGACGGTATCATTCTGTGCTAGAAAAAGATGATATGAGGGATTGTAGAACGGGACCTTTGTGGGTGTGCCCGGCTAAGTTTTTGTTGTTGAATGGGGTTGTAAATGGGTGTGAATATAAATTGTTTATGGACAAGGATGCCAGTGGATGTTTGAGAGAGGTGCTAAACTTGACGGCCCCGTACTTCGAGAGAGCGGGAGCGGATTGGGTTTTCTCGGTGCCTGCAATGACGTATGTTACTATGGTATGTCGGAGTACGCTGACTGAAGTTAATCCGGCAAACGGTGCAACTTACGAGCAGCGGAATGATAAGAAATGCCAGTCATTGCGATATTTTGGGGGACACCTTCAAACTCTTAGCTAATAGGCAAGGGACTAGTGTAGTTACAGGGAGGATGTCGGAGGTTGTATTACCACATGTGGCGATGTTCGCGGGAGGGAAAAATGTTTTGGATCCGGAAGATAAGTCAGAATTGGAGAATGTAAAAAGGGAATTGGAAAGAGATGTTGGTGATGGGTAGTAATTTGGACTTCCGCAGAGTACGACAGAATATAGTGCTGGTTAATGCCGGTGCCACTGCTTGGTGGGTGAAGGTATATATCGGAGTCGGTGTTGGAGTGTGTTTGGGGGTGATTGCAGGAATATTGCTTTAGCGGAAGCTTAAGGAAGTGGGGCGGATGTGTGGTGCGTTGAGGAGGAGTCTCGGAACGTCTAGAGCAATAGATGGAAGACAGGTGAGAGTAACCATGGGGGATATGGGGGATGCTGAGGGGGAATCAACTGGACCATAATTGTGGGATAAGTAGTGGCTAGGTGAGGGTATAGAGTTTTTAGTATCGGTTGTAGTGAAAATGGTGCTTAGCATTGTATTTTTTAAATTTTATTTTTATTGTTGATATTGGATTGTGTTGAGTATTTTGGATTTTTGTTGAATTTTGCATTTTGATTATTTCTTTGTTTTTCGTTTCTTTTGTTTTCTTAGGTTACTGGGAATTTTTGTTTATTGAATATTACTGAATATGTTGTGGGGGTGTAGTTGTAAGTGGGCAGCTTCGACGGAACGCTGACAGACAGCAGTTCCCAGCTAAGAATTACAGACCAAGATATCCGGTCGGAGGTTGTGTTTCAACTTCTTCTAACTGTGGGAACTACTGATCCAGGTATGCAATAATAGGCGACGAATGGGAGAGACGCTTGATGGTCACGAGGGGACGCTGCGTGACGCGGGAGGATGGCCGCGGGATGGAGAGTATTGTCAGTGGTTTCGGGAGCTGGATCGGGGATAGTTGATTTGTAATTATGGCATGGAGTTTCAATAAATTGTTTAAGCTTACTCTGGAGTCCCTCTGTTCCCTTCTTCGTGATCCTCACGGACCCTCAACAGGTGGTAACGGTTTACAACCTCATACTTACACAGCATTCATCAACGAGAATATTGAGTATCGAATGACTTTGAAAGGTCCAAATTAGTTGAAGGTAAATTAAATAGTGTCGTGGTGAAACGTGATCTATAGTGATGAGATATGAAATATTTTCTATTGCTTCTACAGGCCTACAAGCTACGTTTTCATACAATATTTCATTGAAATTAAGGTTGAATTTAAAAAGTAGAATTTTTTCGATGTAATTTTGAAAAATCTTATGTTTCTTTAGTTCAGTTTTAAATTATTTATAGCTTCAATTCTCCTTGAGATAAGGATGAATAATATGTTTTACATACTTATACGCACTTATTTTGTTAATTTATCCTCCACTCTGTCCCCCTTGATTTCGTTGGAGTTTTTGCCTACCTTTAATTAAATTAAAACCTCTAAATTATTCCACGGAATGTAAGATAAGTTGGTTACAGAAAATGTTTTACTTCGCATGTAAATACATGAATTCGGATCAGGTCGTGTCCTCGAAGTTTATTCATAAGTTATCTACAAGATATTGATTCGGAATATTTAGTTATACTTAAATATATTTAAAAATTTATCAGCATAAAATCTTAATTAATTGAATAAATTCGAATTCACATCAATATTTTTCCTAACTTTAATAGTTGAACCACTGTGATATTAGTATGTTCAAATTAAAAGTTACTAAATGACACTAGGGGAATAATTGAAGTATTTATCTAAATTAAACACTAGCGGCCTGAGCACAACTATCACACTGTTTCACGAGCCGAAGCATTCCCTGTTCTCAGAATTCCTGCGGCTATGACAGGAGCAAGTCCTTCACTGATTGATTGTGAGTCCCGACTTTCTCCCCCATATATGGCCACCAGATGGTGGCCATATATGGGGGAGACAGTGTGTCCGAGATGTCCACTGCTCTACTAACGCTCGTCCACAGGTGTCCAGGGTCACAAAAAGTGTACTGGCCAAGTTCAAGAAGGAGCAGCTTAAGCATCCTCCTTACAGCCCAGACATATCAATCTGTAACTTCCATCTGTTTGGTCCGCTTAAAAATCATTCCAAAGGGACTCAGATGACGAACTAAAGGACACAATGATGAACTGGCTCTTACTCTCGGAACAGGTAATCCTTCTGCGGAATTGGACGGAACACACAAGTAATCAGTTAGGGACTTGTTCTTGTCACAGCCGCAGGAGTTCGGGGAACAGGGAATCTTTCGGCTAGTGAAATAGTGGCATAGTTGTGATCGGGCCTCTAGCAGTTAATTTGATCAAAGACTTCAACTATACCCATATTGTCATTTCTTAACTTTTTATTTGAACATCCTAATAGATATTTCATGTGCTCAACAGAAACTTCACGGCGGAATGACTTCGTATGGGAAAGTAATACATCGGAATTATTTCCATAATGTCAATTTTTGATAAATAAAACAATTTTTGCCTGGCCAGATAATGATTTATTAAGGAAATACTCATGAACATCATCATAGATAAAGTAAAACTCATTTAGTGGAATCAACAAAAAAACCTTCACGTTTAAAAATATTAGCTATATAAGTAGTAGTCAAATTGATTTAGCGTAAGAACACTCTTCATGCAGATTTGAATTTATTTCGAGTGCCCAACAAAAAGAATGGATGACGTAGGACTAGAGCTGGACGGATGATTCTCATCAAAGAAAGGGAGATTTTGGCACTTTTGAACTCAAGTGAAATTTGAGTCGAATTCTTAATCGATAGTCGAGATCACAAGCAGTCAACTCAGCATCACCGGGTTCTTCATCCAATCATAAATGGAAAAGTATTTACTTACAGAGCAATGCCGTACACCAACGTAACCTCAAAGGTCAGTCCAATTCGGCGGAGTTTGCATTCGGTGTAAAACGGTTCTCTCTCTTTCTCTCTCTCTCTCTCTCTCTCTCTCTCTCTCTCTCTCTCTCTCTCTCTCTCTCTCTCTCTCTCTCTCTCTCTCTCTCTCTCTCTCTCTCTCTCTCTCTCTCTCTCTCTCTTTCTCTCTTCAGTTGCCTTAAGTTTCAAACGTTCTTTTTGTAATTCTTTTGAAATTCTAAAATTCGCTTCAATTTAATCGTCTGGCATCGAACCTGGGTCTTCCTGGTGAACTTATTATGCAGCACAACAGAAGATCTCCATCTCTAACTATGTGTGAAAATTCAAGCAGAAATATTGGCTGTAACTGCCTGAAACGACGTCCTACTTTTCACGAATGTAAATGGCTCTCTGGATTCGAACCAAGGACTATCTAGGAAATCTAAAACATGTTTTCGAAATATATGTATGATCTCTATCTATATGCCGAATTTCAAGTTTCTATATTATTGGGAAGGGTTCAAAATAATTCTTAAAAATCAGATCAGTTACTGATTGTAGAGACGCCTGGTTTCGAACCCAGGACATATTGGTAGCTGTGGATGCACAGAATATTGTTTTAGGACTTGATCTGATTTTGTGCAAAGTTTGAAGTCGATATCATGCCGGGAAGAGCCTAAAATTTGTTTCCGTTATCTCCATAAGAAATGCATTGAGGAATGTAAATGGCCCTGTGGGATCGAACTAAGGACCATCAGCGAATATGTAAACTTTGATTATGAAATATATTCATGATATCTAACCCCATGCCGAATTTCAAGTTTCCATGCTATCGAGAAGGTGTCCAAAAAAATCTTAAAAATCGCCGCAATGCATTTAAAACGGCCGATTTTTGCTCCGACCTAGCATCGAACCATGGACAATATTCGAAGATGTCTTTCTGATTTTCGTTGGATATGCACGGCTTCTAGCGATCCCTTGAACTTCAACTCTCTACTTTTCCAGAAAGTGCCTCCGGAAAGTGCCTGACTTGAAAAAATTTATGGTATGGCACTTATGGTACATGGTTAGAATTTTCCCCAGTGAGTGAGTGTATACCTAGGTATATCCGAAGAAACGTCTATAGATATCCGGAGATACGTCTATATATAATAGATATATGTATGTATGTATATGTTACACCCCAAACGTGTAATTGCCCATTTCATGAAATGGGCAGGCGCGTTGCCCAATTCATGAAATGAGCAAAAATTGCCCATTTCATGAATTGGGCAATTACAAGTTTGGGGTGACAGGAACCCTACCTACCCTACTCAACCCATCGGCGCCGCGCATATTTCACGATTTGTAGCGAAGATTAATTAATTAATTAAATATGCGCTGCGCCGATGGGTTGAGTAGGGTAGGTAGGGTTCCTGTCACCCCAAACGTGTAATTGCCCAATTCATGAAATGGGCAATTACACGTTTGGGGTGTAACATATATATAACTAATTAATGTATTGCAAATTGGAGGATTCATTTTTCTCAAATAAATCTTATGAATTGGCTAAGGTTCAAATCAACTCCGTTTTGATATTTTTCCCAAAATAATAATGAGTATTTTCATCTTCCCTTATATATATTCGCATTTGATCTTGTTGATCACCCGAGTGTATTAGTTACAAACGGAAAATAATGTTCATTTACCATTAAACTGTTATCATGTAGCCAATGAAACTGGATTTAATAATATCCGTTTTGCGTAGCGTATGATTAAATTTTGATTTTGTGTAGCGCAATATTTTGGTTGTTGTGTAGAATATATGGTATGAGATATATGTAGATCTCAAGATGGAATATATATTATGTGTAAATGATCCATCCTGGAAAAATCGCTGATTGTGGTATCCCATAGCAGTCGTCTTATAATAATAATAATAAAAACTCTTTATTTGGCGAGGTTAGGCCCATTCTTCTTCTTACCTGTTATATCTTCTACTCCTCAATGTTCACTGCAACTCCTCAGGGTGATTATTATCGGAATCATCTTTATATTGCTGAATTTATTGCCTTATTTTAAATGTTTAAGGTACACTTTTATAGGTTAAGTTTAATTCTTTCCATCCTACTAAGACGTAGTATGTTAAACTTTCAATAAGTGTTTGCTCTTTTTGTTTTTTCATATTATTTTCATCCTTTAGAAGATGTCTTACTATGTATCCTATGGAGAGTTATTTACAAGGTATTTTTTAGAGTCAAACTACGTTTTATTCTTTCTTAAATTGAATATGCTCATTTTATTATTGAACTTGGTGAAAAAACTGTTTACATAGAAAAATGGTTTCTTATTCAACTTGCAAAATGGTTTCATATTCAATAATCATTTATTATTTATTTTCTCTCTTGCTTGACTTTAAAACTTGCTTAATTTTTTAAAACATTTTTGTCATAATTTTTTTCTAAAGAAGGTTTTCTATGTCTTTTTCTAAGGTATATTTTTTTCTCTGCTTAAGGTGAAATGTACTGAGCTAATTTTGATTATAGAAAAATCAGTTCATATTTACTTATTAAATAGTTAATTTTCTTTTTGTTCAAATTCTTTGTATCTCTCGTCACTTCAGCAATACTTGTTTGTTGCTTATATTTAAACGGTGAGCTCCGAGCTGGTTTCAAAATGCATTTTATAATATTTTGTGATATAGTTCTTTTGTGCTATTGACGTTCTGTCGACAAATCTTTGTCTGATGGAACGCATCTTTGTTGAATTAAACGATATTAAAGAAAATTCCTTGACTTAAATTCCAATCGGCATTGATAAAGCGAAGGCTCACATGTGTAAAGGTCGATTTGTGGTCAATGGTGGTTTAGATTTAAATATATATCCACAAGTCACCAGTGTTGTATGGTAGGGGGTGTATTAACTCCAACATCCCTTCCAAATCCACTCGATCTTATTTAATTGTCTGTGGAAAGAGTTACCGCAAGTAATAACAGTATAACAAGTATAAAAGTATGTTTTGGCGGCTACTTATTTGTAGCAGTTTTTCTCTCACAGGTCGTGTTCCTTAATGATTAGAAATACAATATCATCTAATTCGTCTATAAGTTCTGAATCATCAAAGTTTACTTTTGAAATTATTCATTCAGAAATTTGAAATTTTCCAAATAATCAAAAGATGATTTTTCAAATTTTACTGTTTTTTTATTTTTGCATGTTCAAATTTTACGTATTTGGGTACATGGTTTTGATGCATAGTAATATGGTTTAAAAATCCCTTTAGACCTTGGGTGAATGATCACTCTTACTGGCTACTTTAGATGATACTCGAAGAAAATTGCAAATCAAAACGACACAGAATCAGGCGAAACTTTGTGGTAATTATTAATTCTACCAAAATCCATATTGAGAAAACTTTTACTAAACCACTGAAAAAATACTAGGACATTGTAGTTATTTCAACATGACTATTTTTCACGTGTGTGACCGGAGTGCTAAAATAGACGTCTTAGATACGGTTGAAATTCTGAAACGTTTTTTCTCGAAGATTGTTAATGAATACAAATGGGAGTAAATGTTGGAAATTCTAAATAAAAAGGGCTTAGTATGGAAGGAAAAAAACTTATTAGAGATTTGTATATGAAACAAAAAGCCGCTTAACAAATAAATGAGGATATGACAAAATGAGTGGATCTTGGTAGAGGAGTAAGGCAGGGATGCTGTCTGTCTCCTTCGTTGTTTAATATATACCTTGAAGAAATGATCCAGAAAGTATTTGATGGGAATGAGGAAGGAGTTACTATTGGAGGGAGGAAGATAAGAAATATAAGATTTGCAGATGATTTAGTAATCTTGGCTGATAACATGCAAGCACTGCAAAGGCTGATAAAGGATCTGGTAGAAGGAATGAAAAAATACGGGATGAAAATAAACGTAAAAAAGACAAAGGTGATGCAAGTAAACTTTGAAGAGCAAAAAAATGTGGAAATAAAAGAAGGAACTTAGGAACCATGATAAAGGATGATTGGAGAAGTAAGGAAGAAATAAAAGCAAGAATAGCGATGGCAAAAGAGGCCTTCAGCCAAAAGAGAAACTTATTACGCAGTAAGAATCTAGATCTGGGGCTGAGAAAAAGATTGACAAAGTGCTATGCATGGAGCATAGCAAGGTATGGAATTGAGGCATGGACGCTAAGGAAGTGGGAAAGAAAGAGAATTGAGGCATTTGAAATGTGGACGTGGAGAAGAATGGAGAAAGTGAGATGGATGGATATGGTGAGGAACGAGGAGATCCTGGATAAACTGAAGGAAGAAAGAAGGATGGTGACGAAAATAAGAAAAAGGAAGGCTAACTGGTTGGGCCACATAATTAGAGGGAATAACGTACTGAAAGTGGCATTAGAAGGCGCAGTGGAAGGAAAGAATAAGATAGGAAGAATAAAGATGGTGGATGAGGCTAAATTAAATATCTATAGAAATACTAAGGAGAAGGCTATGGACAAAGAAGAATGGAGAAGGCTATGGACAGAGAAGAATGGAGACGGCAGTGGCGTGCGGGACCTGCTTCAGGGTAGAACAACATATGATATACCTTTTTCCCAATCCCCCATTTTGAAAACTATCGTTTCCCGCCTCACCCCCTCCACCTCTACCCTTTCAACTTAATGTGTTACTTTGTATCTATACTGTTCCCCTGTTTTTGTATCTTTGGACTTGAATTCCTTCCTTTGTCTCCTTTCCCTCCTCCACCTCAGCTTACTCTTTCCCACCATTACTGTTTTCTGATTCGCCACCTGGTTTGTCTGTTTTTGTAAATATTCTGTGTTGTTTCCTATCCTTTTGCCTGATGATGCAGCCATGCTTCGAAACCATGGTCGTTTCTGTATTTTTCTGTGGTTTAGTAAAAGATTTCTCAATAAGGATTTTGCAAATCAAAAGATAAATTGAAAACTTGCAGTGCATAAATAGTAGAGTTTTACAATTATAATGGGCAATAGACGAAGCTTAGTAAGAAAAGCCTTCGATTTCCGTTTTTTTCACCCCGAACGCCTCTATACAAGAGGAAGAAGGGAACTTCTTTAAGATAAATACGTTTCCCTCATATACACCTCTATAAGTGAGGCTGTCTCGCCTCACTCTTGTAAAGTCGCATTTAGGCAGTCACGTGACTAAGAGTACTGACCTATTAGGTAATGTGAAAGTAGTTATTTGCGTTGTAAGTAAGGAAAAAATGGAAGTACGTCAATTAGAGAATTGATGGTTTTAAATCTCCAATGGCAATCTCCAATGGCAATCTCCAATCTGAACCTTGTAACCATCGGTTTTAAGAGACAACAGGCAGGCTCGGGTTACCACTTTTATGGAACTATCCAACTATCGCGTATCGTTAGCGGAAAGACAGAAATTTTAAAAGGATTTGTCTAAGCACTTACCTATCCTACAAACGCTAATTAACAAATCGGCAAAGGAGGCAAACATTAGCATAATACGATGACGTCTTCATCAAAACTACTTCAACTGAATTTATAATAGTTACATAGGTATATATCTAAGAAGAAAAACTCTGAACAGTTTCTTATTTGTACGAATAGAATACAGAAATGTTCCCAAAACATAAATAAATCTCATGCATCAACAGCCACGTGGAGAAAGGAATTCAAGAGAGTATCTCATGAATGTTTTGATGTAGCATAACATATGGCATAAAATAATTCAACGAAAAACCCAATGAAAAGGAAAAGGAGTAACTTATAATTGAATCATGTCCAATCGAGAGATCTTGAGAAACAGAGAAGAATTTTAAATTAGGATTATTTAAAATTTTAATTAAATATAAAAGACGATTCGAATATTATTATAATAAAAAGAAAATCTTGAGATAAAATATATAAGCACTACTTTATGTACAAATAATCAGTACAACTACTGATACCACATGTTAGTAAGTGAAAGCTTGTACAGCCAACATAAATATGAATATATTCTACTCTAAACTTTATATATTTGTGAAATAAGTTAAAATTCCTAAAACGAAGTTTGTAGTAACCTTCTACAGTAGCTCTGTAGAGACATTGGATATTTCCCTCTTCCAATAGATTCAGATTTGTCATTGATCACTGAATCTCGGCCAGACTTATCCTTCTTCTTCAAGGGGAGTTTCTTACGATAATTATACACTCTCTTCTTTGTAGCAACCGACTCCGAGATACCGCCAGAATACTTGTTATAAAGCTTTCGCGCCATAAAACCGATTCCCGCAGAATCGTTAAAGCCATCCTCAATTTCAGCAACTACCGGATCAGGAGCTAGTGTCACGCTAACAGATGGAGTAGTCGGAGGAATTGTAGTGCCTGTAACAGTAGTTGGTGGAATTGTAGTGCCTGCAACAGTAGTGGTCACTCCAGGAGTAGTTGGTGGAAGTGTAGTTCCTGCAACGGTAGTGGTAATTCCAGGAGTGGTTACTGGAATTGTAGTGCCTGCAGCAGTAGTGGTTATTCCAGGAGTGGTTACTGGAATTGTAGTGCCTGCAACAGTAGTGGTCACTCCAGGAGTAGTTGGTGCAATTGTAGTGCCTGCAATAGTAGTGGTTGCTCCAGGAGTAGTTGGTGGAATTGTAGTGCCTGCAATAGTAGTGGTTATTCCAGGAGTGGTTACTGGAATTGTAGTGCCTGCAACAGTAGTGGTCACTCCAGGAGTAGTTGGTGGAATCGTAGTGCCTGCAACAGTAGTAGTCACTCCAGGAGTAGTTGGTGGAATTGTAGTTCCTGCAACAGCAGTAGTTATTCTAGGAGTGGTTACTGGAATTGTTGTGCCTGCAACAGTAGTGGCCACTCCAGGAGTAGTTGGTGGAATTGTAGTTCCTGCAACAGTAGTGGTTATTCCAGGAGTGGTTACTGGAATTGTAGTGCCTGCAACAGTAGTGGTTATTCCAGGAGTGGTAACTGGAATTGTAGTGCCTGCAATAGTAGTGGTTATTCCAGGAGTGGTTAATGGAATTGTTGTGCCTGCAACAGTAGTGGTTATTCCTGAAGTAGTTGGTGGAATCGTAGTGCCTGCAACAGTAGTAGTTATTCCAGGAGTGGTTACGGGAATTGTAGTGCCTGCAACAGTAGTGGTCACTCCAGGAGTAGTTGGTGGAATTGTAGTTCCTGCAACAGTAGTGGTTATTCCAGGAGTGGTTACTGGAATTGTAGTTCCTGCAACAGTAGTGGTTATTCTAGGAGTGGTTACTGGAATTGTTGTGCCTGCAACAGTAGTGGTTATTCCTGAAGTAGTTGGAGGAATCGTAGTGCCTGCAAGAGTAGTGGTCACTCCAGGAGTAGTTGCTGGAATTGTAGTGCCTGCAACAGTAGTGGTCACTCCAGGAGTAGTTGGTGGAATTGTAGTGCCTGCAACAGTAGTGGTAACACCAGGAGTAGATGGTGGAATTGTAGTTCCTGCAATAGTAGTGGTTATTCCAGGAGTGGTTACGGGAATTGTAGTGCCTGCAACAGTAGTGGTCACTCCAGGAGTAGTTGGTGGAATCGTAGTGCCTGCAACAGTAGTAGTCACTCCAGGAGTAGTTGGTGGAATTGTAGTTCCTGCAACAATAGTGGTTATTCTAGGAGTGGTTACTGGAATTGTTGTGCCTGCAACAGTAGTGGTTATTCCTGAAGTAGTTTGTGGAATCGTAGTGCCTGCAACAGTAGTGGTTATTCCTGAAGTAGTTGGTGGAATCGTAGTGCCTGCAACAGTAGTGGTCACTCCAGGAGTAGTTGGTGGAATTGTAGTTCCTGCAACAGTTGTGGTTATTCCAGGAGTGGTTACGGGAATTGTAGTGCCTGCAACAGTAGTGGTCACTCCAGGAGTAGTTGGTGGAATTGTAGTGCCTGCAACAGTAGTGGTAACACCAGGAGTAGTTGGTGGAATTGTAGTGCCTGTTACAGTGGTGGTTATTCTAGGAGTGGTTACTGGAATTGTTGTGCCTGCAACAGTAGTGGTTATTCCTGAAGTAGTTGGTGGAATCGTAGTACCTGCAACAGTAGTGGTAACACCAGGAGTAGTTGGTGGAATTGTAGTACCTGCAACAGTAGTGGTAACACCAGGAGTAGTTGGTGGAATTGTAGTGCCTGCAACAGTAGTGATCACTCCATGAGTAATTGGTGGGTTTGTTGTGCCTGCAACAGTAGAGATCACTCCAGGAGTAGTTGGTGGAAGTGTAGTGCCTGCAACAGTAGTTGTTATTCCAGGAGTGGTTGGTGGAATTGTTGTGCCTGCAGCAGTAGTGGTTATTCCAGGAGTAGTCACTGGAATTGTAGTGCCTGCTACAGTAGTGGTTATTCCTGAAGTAGTTGGTGGAATCGAAGTGCCTGCAACAGTAGTGGTCACTCCAGGAGTAGTTGGAGGAATTGTAGTGCCTGCAACAGTAGTGGTCACTCCAGGAGTAGTTGGTGGAATAGTAGTGCCTGCAACAGTAGTGGTTATTCCAGGAGTGGTTTGTGGAATTGTTGTGCCTGCAGCAGTAGTGGTTATTCCAGGAGTGGTTGGTTGAATTGTTGTGCCTGCAGCAGTTGTGGTTATTCCAGGAGTAGTCACTGGAATTGTAGTGCCTGCTACAGTAGTTGTTATTCCTGTAGTAGTTGGTGGAATCGTAGTACCTGCAACAGTAGTGGTCACTCCAGGAGTAGTTGGAGGAATTGTAGTACCTGCAACAGTAGTGGTAACACCAGGAGTAGTTGGTGGAATTGTAGTGCCTGCAACAGTAGTGATCACTCCATGAGTAATTGGTGGATTTGTAGTGCCTGCAACAGTAGTGATCACTGCAGGAGTAGTTGGTGGAAGTGTAGTGCCTGCGACAGTAGTTGTTATTCCAGGAGTGGTTGGTGGAATTGTTGTGCCTGCAGCAGTAGTGGTTATTCCAGGAGTAGTCACTGGAATTGTAGTGCCTGCTACAGTAGTGGTTATTCCTGAAGTAGTTGGTGGAATCGTAGTGCCTGCAACAGTAGTGGTCACTCCAGGAGTAGTTGGAGGAATTGTTGTGCCTGCAATAGTAGTGGTTGCTCCGGGAGTAGTTGGTGGAATTGTAGTGCCTGCAACAGTAGTGGTTATTCCCAGGGTAGTTGGTGGAATAGTTGTGCCTGCAACGGTAGTGGTTATTATCGGAGTTGTTGGTGGAAATGTGGTGCCTGCAACAGTAGTGGTCACTCCAGGAGTAGTTGGTGGAATTGTAGTTTCTGTAACAGTAGTGGTTATTCCAGGAGTGGTTACTGGAATTGTAGTGCCTACAACTGTAGTGGTTATTCCAGGAGTAGTTACTGGAATTGTAGTTCCTGCAACAGTAGTGGTTATTCCAGGAGTAGTTACTGGAATTGTAGTGCCTGTAGTAGTAGTGGTTGCTCCAGGAGTAGCTGGAGGAATCGTAGTGCCTGCAACAGTAGTAGTTGTTCCCGGAGTTGTTGGTGGAATTGTAGTGCCTGAAACAGTAGTGGTTATTCCAGGAGTGGTTGGTGGAATTGTAGTGCCAGCAACTGTAGTGGTTATTCCAGGCGTAGTTACTGGAATTGTAGTTCCTGCAACAGTAGTGGTTATTCCAGGAGTAGTTGCTGGAATTGTAGTGCCTGTAGTAGTAGTGGTTGCTGCAGGAGTAGTTGGAGGAATTGTAGTGCCTGTAACAGTAGTAGTTATTCCCGGAGTTGTTGGTGGAATTGTAGTGCCTGTAACAGTAGTGGTTATTCCAGGCGTGGTTGGTGGAATTGTAGTGCCTGCAACAGTAGTGGTTATTCCAGGAGTAGTTACTGGAATTGTAGTGCCTGTAGTAGTAATGGTTTCTCCAGGAGTAGTTGGAGGAATTGTAGTGCCTCCAACAGTAGTGGTCACTCCAGGAGTAGTCGGTTGAATTGTAGTGCCAGCAGCAGTAGTGGTTATTTCCTTAGTAGTTGGTTGAATTGTAGTGCCTGCAACAGTAGTTGTTGCACCAGGAGTAGATGGTAGAATTGTTGTGCCTGACACAGTAGTGGTTATTCCAGGAGTAGTTACTGGAATCGTTGTGCCTGCAACAGTGGTGGTTATTCCCAGGGTAGTTGGTGGAATTGTAGTGCCTGCAACAGTAGTGGTAACTGTTAGATTTGGTTACAGAATATTAGATCACGCCGTATTAACAAGAGTAGTTGTTCCAGAGAAAGTGTTTTCGGATTTAGTGTTTGGCGCACCAGTGGTTGGGAAGGTGGTACTTGGAGCTACGGTAGTTGGTAGAACTGTGGTAGTGTGTGGAGTACTACATTTTCCCGTTGTAACAGAAGCAATTGTTCCCGAAATAGTGGTAAGCAAGGTGGTGTTGGGAACCACCATCGTTGGGAATGTGGTAGTTGGATTTTTGGTAGTTATCGGAACTGTAGTGGCTATATCGATAGTGGTTGCTCAAGGTGTTGTAGGAGGAATGTTAGTAGAAATAAGTGGAAAACATTGTTATTCCTGAAAGAGTGGTTAGATATATGGTGCTAGGAATGCTATTTTTTGGACGAATGGTTGATATTAATCCGGTAGTTGCGGGAATTAAGGTAGATACACCGTAATAGTGCTAGCAGTTGTTCCAGATAGTGGCGCACGAAGCCGTGCTAGTCATAGTCGAAGTAGCTGTACTTCATGCATTTGTTGATATTGCTGCTGCATCTTGTGGGATAGATGATCATTTGTGTAACTGTGTTTCCCGAAAGAGTATTGTGTGCTGTTTTCCTTGGTGAGTCATTCGTGGTTTCTCCAGTAGTTATTAAAATAGTAGTTTTTGTGCTGGTGGTTAATGCACCTGTTGTGCTTGAACTAATACTTGGTGCAGTAGTATTGGGTGTGCATGTAGTTCTAATTGATTTTGAGTTCGTAATTGTATAAGCAATGCGAATTGTTGAAGCTGTATATTGTGCAATTATTGTGGCGGAGACTATAGTTGACGAGAAGGAAATGGGTGCATTTCTAGTTGGTGGAATATTAGTAGGTGTCATTGTGATCGGAGGTATGGTAGATATTGTTACTGTAGTTGGTGCAGTGCTTGTTTCCTCAAAAGTAGTTTGCTTTGTGTCTTTTTGTGTACCTGTTGTTGTCGAGCTGGTACTAGCTGCGGCGGTAGTCTCCGAAGCGGTAGTTGTTGGAGTGGAAGTCGGTTTAGTAGTAGTGGCTGCCTTTGTCGTCGTTGTTGCAGTCGTTGGTGAAGTCGTTGCTGTCGCTGCTTTAGTAGAGGCAGTTGTTATTGATGGAGTAGTAATGGTCGGTGAAGCAGTAGTTGATGAAGGACGAGGAGTAGTCTTTGGCGGCTTCGTCGGATATTCTTCACTACTACTACTACTACTGCTACTGCTGTCACTATAACTTTCGCTGCTCTCTTTGCTGTATCTATGATGACCGTATCCATGGCCACCTTTTACTTTCTTGTTAATCTTTAAAGCGCCGAGATATCCTTTGCAGAAGGCAATCCTCTTCCTTTTAGGAGTTAAGAGCATGAAATTTATCATCTTTTTCCCGCTGGGAATATTAAGCCTTCCATTTTCTCCAACCCATTCTCTATTAAAGTCTGCTCCGAAGTCGAAGTTGCTGTCTGTAATATCTAATGAATATATAAGACCACAGTAATATAGTAGAATAAATGCATTTATTGCCAATGGTTTAAATGAGTTAATGCTGTAAAATTTATAGTTTTTATGTTGTTGTTGTGAACATTCAGAAAGAATTATATTTAATACGCATTCCATATGTGGGAGCAAGACAATTATGTATCTTATTAAATAAAAAGAAACATTTTAATTGTACAAGATATAATTAAAAGGGCCAATTTCGGGAATAAGTCATCATCAAGTAGTTTGAATTATAATAATAATATTCATTACTCTTACACTTCCACAGATTTTAATACTTCCACATATTTTATTGTAGCGACATTTTTCGCTAGCGAACTAGAATCATAAGGCCATATATCCATGCAGGAGAGATTATGATGGCCCGATGACGCTAGTTTTCTAGCGAAAATTGTCGATGCAGTAAAATCTGTGGAATTGTAGGAGTAATTTACATCGTTATTCTTATGGCTTTCCACTAAGTAACACCTTTTCATATTTAGTATTCTTTTATTATAAGTCGTGGAAAATACAGTATTTCCCCTTTTATTTCATAATGCCTCTCCACGAAGTTCGGCCAGAAATGATCGAATGATATTCAATAACAAGCAACGATAGCAATAACTATTTAAAATAAAGATTACGAACTAAGGTTTATATTTTCAAAAACATTTAATTCGGGAGTTAAACTAAATATGTCATGCAAAGTTGTCCTCTTTGCCTTCCTTATCCAATTTACTTTTTTTCATTGAATTTCTGCGTAATAGATTTAAAATTTACAAACCATTTTGGGAACTAAAAGTGTGTCTAAGCTTACCAATGCATGTATTATAACATTTGCTTCCCTTTGGATCTTTTCATTTTCTCTTGATATTCTTTCTGTCGATCATCTTTTTTCAAATTTTTGCCCAGGAATGTAAAATAAACATACCTGTATCTGTGTCTTGCGGAAATTCATCTTGCAGAGTATCTTCGGTAGTATTGGTAGCCTCTTTGATTGGTTCTGATGGCCAAATATTTTCTGAAATTTTTAAACGAATCTTATGCCTAAGTATTATCAAACTTGAATTAAAGATCATTTAGAATTTTTCTCTAGATTTTTTTACAACTCTCTCTTTCCCATGAGCTTTGGGAAAGGCAGGCAGAAATAGATGTTTGTAAATAAGAGATAAAAAACTAATATTTTTATGCTTGAATAATTGCCATATAAAACGTTTGCCTTTTCGGCTACGACAAAATACTTTTTCATCATATCTTATGGCTAGGAGGCTTTCATGCCACCAACCCATATCAAAAGGAGCTGATCTTTTACAATAATTTGTCTTTTAATACCATAGGTGCAATCCAATAGGATAGACAGTAGCCGAGTAAAATTTAACAGAAGATAACAAGGGAGTTTTCTATAATCTAAGAAGGGTATCCATTAAGTAAGTCTTTCTGAAAAGGAAAAAAACTATAGACGTTTAAAAATCAAAAAAATATACACCTTATATATTTTCGTTAATTTAAATTTAGGCAATGTATCTTTCTCCTTATAATGTCTCACCAATATATAAATAACAGAATATAATATATACTCTATATACTAATACAAGCATATTGATAACACAAATTTAAAGTCGGCATCATATAGAGAGGGTCCTATAAATAGAAAAAGTATAGAAGAATTCTTTAAATTCGCTACAATTTACCCGTCCGGCATCGAACCCGGGTCTACCTGGTGATACTTACTATGTAGCACAACTGAAGATCACAGTCACTAAATATGTGTGAAAACTTAAGCAGAAATATTTGCTGCAACTGCCTCAAACTTCCTACTTTTCCCTTATATTCCTTGTGTGAGAAATTGTAATTTTCTCTGGCATCGAACCAAGGAACAGCATGTTCTTATCTATTTTTGTTTCTTAAACCGAGTCCAAATGTACATCTTCTATCTAAGCAAGAACTTCTTGTCGTTTCGATAAGTGCGTGAAAAAAATAATGAAAAACTACCCCAATGTGTTTTATATGGGAGATAAATTTACCGCCTGGCATCGAACCCAGGTATTTCTAGTAATACTTCCTATGCAGCACAATAAAAGATCACCATCTCTAACTAAATGTGAGAATTCAAGCAGAAATTCTGTCTGTAACTTCCTCAAACGACATCCTACTTTTCAAATATATTCCTTATGTGAGAAATTTTAATGTGCTCTGGCATCGAACCCAGGGACAGTACGGTCTTGTAATCTTTATTCACATTCCAAGGTTTGAGTTTCAATTTTAACGGGAAGAAGTTAAAATTATCTTAAAAATCGTAGCAATTTCAAATTTTGTTGACGCCTGGTGTCGAACCCAGGCCCTATTGGCAGATGTGAATGGACATAATAACTTGTAAGGTCTTGTACACACTAGTAGACTTGTTGCGCGTTTTTGGTCTATGAGACGTCCTTCAGGTTGTCTACGTAGACATGTCTGTAGACCAATCCCGTCTACGGGGCTGTTGCGAGACCAAAAATCGCAGGTCTAACGTCTCCCGATTGGAATGGGAGACTTTAGGAGACAGCATGCGACGTTAGACATTTTGGGCAAAATTTTGCCCAAAAATTTGGAAGTGTGGACAATGAAGTCTATAGACTTGAAGTCTTTAGGCACGGTCTACAGATCGTGTCTATAGACCGTTCCTAGACAGTCTATAGAGAAATCGAGCAACAAGTCTACAAGTGTGTACTAGGCTTAAGGACCTGATATCAATCAATGCAAAGTTTGAAGTCCACATCATACCAGGAAGGCCCTGAAATAACACTCCATTATCCCCAAAAAAACTTCTTAAAAATCGGATCAGTTACTGATTTTAGAGACTCCTGGTGTCGAACCCAGGACATATTGGCAGCTGAAAAAAACAAAGTGTCACTTGTTTGGACTTGATCTTATTTAATTCAAAGTTTGAAGTCGATATCATGCCAGGAAGTACCTAAAATTTGTTTCCGTTATCTCCATAAGAAATGCATTGAGGAATGTAAATGGCCCTCTTGGATCGAACCTAGGACTATTAGGGAATTGCTAAAATTAGATTATGAAATACATTCATGATCTCTATCCAAGTGCCGAGTTTCAAGTTTCCATGTCATCGGGAAAGGATCCAAAAAATATCTTTAAAATCGCCACAATACATTTTAAACGGCCGATTTTTCCCTGACCTAGCATCGAACCATGGATAATATTCGAAGATGTCTTTCTGATTTTCGTAGGATATATACGGCTTCTAGCGATCCCTCAAATTTCAATTCTCTACATTTCCGGGAAGTGCCTAAAAAGAATTTTCTAATATCTCTATCATGTATCTTTATGGGGAAAATCGGGACTTTGGGGCCTTCTGGAATCGAACCTATAACACTGACACAAGTTGGCTTTTTATAGAGGTTACACGTCATGGCCATCACGTCGTAAAAATTTCAAGTCAGTGGCACTTGTGGAACATAGTTAGAATTTGGATCCTCAGTGCATATATATATAGGCCTATCCGGAGAAACGTCTATATATACTAGATAACTCCTCTATAAACTTTCGTCTTCTCATTTGACGTCCATAATAATTTACGATATTCCCGTATGATGTTATTTTTATAGATTTTATCAAAAGAGTAGATAGATTTCCTTAAATTTGGATTCAATGAGAAAGTGTTGTAGCTTTCTTCACACTGCGGCTCGTCAACGATGACACTGTGGATGTTTGATTTCAAACTCTGAAGGTATATCAGCTAAGTTATTGTCTAGGATGATGCGTTGTCACGAACAGTGTCCGTCATTTCTAATCTCGGATCAGTGCACAGTAACTTTGAAAGAGAATGGTTAGAGATTCGAATGAAGGAGCTGATTTCAGAATACCAAACAACTCTAGAGGATAAGGAGGTTTTGTTCATAAAGAAGGGCACAAAAATAGATATAAAACAAATAGAAATATTTCATAAAACAAGGAGGTTCTGTACATAAAGAAGGTGATAAATGTAGAGGATGTTAAATAAAGGTGATAAATGTAAATAATAAGCAAAATAAGTTTCAGCCATCTGTACCGCTAACAAACATACTGATACCCATTTCGGCTTCAATAGTAAGTTTAGCAACTTTGAAATTCTCATGTGATCCTTCTTAGATAGCAGTATTTTACAAGTGTTTCTCTTCCGCAAAAGTTACGTCATAAGTAGTTCTTTCATTTTCCATTTTCAAGAATTAGATGATATCGCAAGTATATTTTCAACATTGGATTAATCAATCAATTAGGGTTTTAGGATATTCAAGTATATTTTTTCAAGGTGTCGATTTCAATCTTTACCTGTCATGATCGGAGAGGCATCTGCAAACCAGCATAGAAGCAGACATATTCCAATGACCTTCAGTAGTGTCGTCATCCTTACTAGAATCATCAAGATAATGAAATAGAAAATTGATTTCAGTCATTCAGTTCTGTAGTTCCACGTGAGGGGTGATTAGCAATATCAGAATAAAGTGCATAGAGTAGGAGGTTTATATAATTAAAATCTGCGTTTTTACTTCACATTTGACGTAGCACTTGAAAATCTTATATCTAACAATCTGCTCGTCAACCCATTAACTGATTTTCCCATCCATGATACTGGCATGTAAGCCGACCCTAGAAGGATTTGCCCGTATCAGATATAAGCACTTTATTTCCATCGTTAACTTATAATGATGAGCCCGTACTTTCTTTCTTATGTGGCTCTAGCATTCTCCAATAAATGACGTATTACATGTATGGTCGATTTTAGACTTTTCTTACAGTTAGCTGAAATGAAAAATACGGATATGTAATATATGCGTTTTGCATATGAAAAATCACTATATCAAAGTAGATTGCAGGTACAGTAAGAAGTAGAAGAGCATTTAAAAAAGCACTGAAACACCAGATATGGCAAAAATCTTCTAAGATAATCATATTTGTTATATTTCAAATTAATATCAATAAGCGAATTCTTGAATTGTCTTTCCTTACCTGGGTTATGATTTATGCCTTACAGTACCGTATTCTCTTTCATCTTTCATTAATTTTATTAAATTTAATACGAAATGAGAGATCGGAAGAAGAATTGGTGATTGGAACAGAGGACAACTTGGGTACAACCAAGCCGAGTAAAAGGCCAATATAATAAAGTCTAGTCTAAGAAATGTAGGTTTACGAGGATTTATAAAGATTTCTGTAAAATGTACTTGAAAAACATAAAATGGAAAAAATTGTATAATGGAATTTTTTTAAATTCATCTCGCTTTGATAAAAATGAATTTCTCTATCTATCTATTAGTTTCTTTAGCAATTGTGAGAATTATTAAAAAACGATTAAAATTATTGAAAAGACGAAGCGTCAATCACGTTCTTAGTTATTTTCTGAAGGTGTGATATAATGAAATCAAAATTGAAGTCCGAACAAACCAATCGAGTTCACTTCCTTACGAAAAACGTTTTTCATGGCTGCTTACTCGGAGTCTTATCCATGATTTACTGTCAAGTACTGAGTTGATGAGAGAGGTGTTACATCTCGGAAGTACTAGAGTGATATGGAACATTCAAAATCTCTTCAATGGTGCTTTGCTTTCGATCCTATACAGCCTCTAAACATAGGATTTGCACACCAGAATTATGATGCACAGATGAGCGTCGGTTAGAGAATGGATAAATAAGGTTGGAGTTTTGAGTAAATATTTCCTTGAGATCTGTTAAATTAGATTCCAGATAAGAAGAATTCAGTTATCGCTTCCTTAGAATTCTGTTTTTGATATTGCTCTTCCACGTTAATATTTCATCAACTATAACTCCTCAAAATTTCTCAGATATCATTTAAGAGACGTGTCTTTTCCTCGGTGAACTTACCGAGACGCATTTTCATCTGTTTTTTCCTAAGGAAATTCATACGTACGCATTTTTGGGGATTTAGAGCAATTCTTCATTTATCTGCCCAATTTAGAATGAAATTAGAGTTCAACGTTTAATAAATTCACAATGAATAAAATGTATGAAATCAAATCGCAAATCTGAGTGTTTGGTTCAGAATTTTATACATCCAGTCTAGGAAAATAATAATTCGTGAATTTTAACTCCCTGATTCGTTCCATATTTCGAAAAATTATCGATGGATTTACTCGGAAATTAATGAAAAAGCAAGAGAGTTAATTTAAAGCAGGTGACACGGGAAATATGTATTTCATATTTAAGAAAAACAATGTCCCTAATCCTTAGCATATATTACAAAATTATGTGTATCATATGTATACGTCATGATATACGAATGAGAAAGAGAAAGCAGTAATTTTTCTTTGCGACAAGTCTGACAAGATTATTTTAGATACATAAAAATGAATTTTCTTCTGAAGAAGGTTAACGGTCTCAAAATAGATTAATGAATATCAGAGGCTCAGCTGCTGAAAAGTAATAGAATATCAAAAGCCATGGGGGATGAGTCACCCTAGTTGCCAAGTTCCCATACCGGCCCGCTTTTCATACTACGACAACAAAAAAACGACAAATCTCTTTAAAAATAAGATGAAGCTATTCACATTATAAGTTATTTGTAACTGTGTTTTTAAACAAACTGTATAAATCAATAAATCCATAAATCAGTAGCCAAGCATTAAAAAACGTAAATTACAATATACGAGTGAATGTAAATAAACGTATGGTACAAAAATATATATTAAATAGAATATCGATACCATTATTGATAATTTAGGTAGCAGTTAATCTAATGCTTGAAAATATAAATTATCAAATAAGGAATTACATTCTCTTTTAAAAAACATCATCATCCTAACATTGATTTAATATGGATTAAAACTGTCAATAAAATTCTATGGATGAATCTGAAATCTTCGTTTAAACAACTTCCGTGAGGGTTATTGTTAAGAGCCGCTCAGTTTCGAAAAATATTTTTCTTAAAGCGTTATTTTGTCCTTCCGTCCGCCCATTTCTGCCCAAACGGTATAGTAAATGATTGATGCACAAATGCCTACCTGTGATATTTGGCTCACGTGAGTGTTGTTAGAAAAGCATGTTACTTACGTTTGTTTCTTTGTATGCATCATAAAATAACTCTTGATTCAATATTTTATATTTATATGTTATTTTAACTGAGTTAAAAAAATTGTTACCTGAGATATCGTGGACAGCTTCCTTGGAGTCCCACTCCTGTAAGAGAATAATGTAAATCGCGGATTGGAATAAGACTTATATACCTTTGCTTGGTATTCGAAAAACTCTGATCATGTGACTTATCTGAAAGAACTGTCAACATTAGCATATATTGGCTTATCACGTCATAGTTTTTTACACAGTTTTTATTTCAACACCAGTTCTCCGCGAAGATTATGAATATGAATAATTCATTAAGTATAATTACGCGCAATTGCATAACTGTGAAATAATGCCAGAAAAATATTGATGCATCCCAAACTCTCATCTGTACGGGAGATTATTTTTAAGAATTAGAAATGAAACACATCGTGCATCTTCGGTCTGACGTCGAATAAAGAGCAAATTAGAATAGCCCGAGGACTCAGGTCCACTTTGGGGTTCATGAAGGGATTACACAAATGAGCTATCTACCTTTCGGTAGGATCATGTACATCAATTTAAAAAATCCCTATTCAATACTATCTCCTTCGCTTCGTTCTTGCATACTCCACACTTTAAATTCCCCAACAACCTTTTTCTTTGTCTACCCCTCTATTTTTCCCTGAATGCTACCCTCAATCAATGTCTTTAGCCTCTCAATATTTGATCCACCCACTTCCTTAATCACTTCAATTAAAGCACACTCCCCAACTATCTTCAGCTCCTCCGTGTTTGTCTACCTATCAACCCAACTTGCATTTCCCATTCTACGCCAAACCCACATCTCGAGAGCCTATAAACGTTCGACTACTTCCTTTCTCAATGTCCACGTTTCGCACCCATACAGCAAAACACTCCAAAGAAATGATTTTACCCATCTTTTCGTGATTCCCTTATCAAGACCCATGGTCATCAATATTCATCTTAAAAAGCCCTAAATTTTTCCTTCCCTTATCTGCCAATATAGATCCCCTTAACAAAAGCTTTCAAAAAGAAGTAAGGGATTACTTGACTGGTGATGTACCGTGGGGTTCTACCGTATGACCACTATGGTAGCCGAGAAGGCCTGACATGCACCCCGAAAAATCTAGTAAAAACAGTTAAAATAATATTATGCATACATTATTTAGTTTTCAGGTAAATGGATAATATATTTATGTTTGGTTATAATAATTTTATGAGAGTTGACTGTTTATCATGTATTTACTTAACGAGTAAAAATCTGCTTGCATACTGCTAGCAAATGGTTTATAGAATAACATAAATATACATACACACGCAAAGTGTCAACTATCCGTATTCAAGGTAAAGACTCCGAAAGAAATTCAAAAATTCAATCAATATGTTTTAAATGGGAGATATGTTTACCGACCGGCATCGAATCCGGATCTTCCAGGAGATACTATGCAAATCAACAGAAGATCACCATCTCTACCAAATACAAGTCTTAATATACATCTTCTATCTAAGCAAGAACTTCCTATTATTTCGATAAGTGCATCAAAATATATAATGAAAACTACCTCAATGTATTTTAAACTCAAATTATATTTACCACTCAGCATCGAACCCGAGACTTTCTGGCAATTCTTTCTATGCAGCACAATAGAATATCACTATCTCTAACTATGTGTGAAAATATAATCAATCGATTTGGCCGAGATGTTGTGGAAAGACATAATTAAAATAGATTTTTACTTTTCCACAAAGGTAAGGCACCTTTGTGGAAAATTAAAAATCTATTTTTAAATATGTGTGAAAATTCAAGCAGAAATTTTCGCTGCAATTGCCTCAAACGACGTCCTACTTTTCACATATATTCCTTATGTGAGAAATTGTAATGTGCTCTGGCATCGAACCCAGGAACGGCATGGTCTTATCTAATCCAACTTTAAAGCGCGAACTCAGAGATCTAAAAATAATAGTCGTGAATTGCAGAAGCATACGTAATAAGCAGGTGGAATTTCTTAACCTTACAAGGAGCACTTGCGCGGATATCATACTAGGATCTGAGAGTTGGTTAAGCGAAGACATTAATTCAAGCGAGATATTTCCTCCAGATTATGTGATATATCGCAAAGATAGACAGGGTAGAGTAGGCGGTGGAGTTTTTATCGCTGTAAAGAACCATTTGATTAGTCAGCGAGATGAGTTTGTAGAAAATAGCAGGAGCGAAATGATGTGGTGCTCGATTTTAAGACCTAACGGTAGTAAGATTTATGTTTGTTCATTGTATCGTCCTCCCGATGGCGAAATTGATTGTATTGACGATTTATCCGGGTCGTTACAGATAATCGGTGAAAAAGTAAAAGATCCCATCATAGTTGTAGGAGGAGATTTTAACCTACCACATATTAATTGGCGGAATTTAACATGCTCCAACTCTAGTAGAGAGAGAAAAGTTTCTCAAAAATTAATCGATACTTTCTCGTTGCATGCGATAGAACAGGTAAACATGACGAAGACTCGAACGACTCGTGCGGGTGAAGGTAACATCCTAGATTTACTAGCCACCACCCACCCACAATTGATAGCTAATCTCGATATAGTTGACGGTATTTCAGACCATGATGTCATAATGGCGGAGATGAAAGCAGTAGCGGTTAAATCTCTTAAGCCACCGAGGCAAGTATATGTAATTCGCAAAGCTAATTTTTCGGAGTTTAGGGTTTATATTAACGATTGCAAGGATGATTTTTTCCGCTTCTTGGGTGCTAATACAGTAAATGATAGTTGGATAGAGTTTCTCCGGATAATCAAAGAGGGTTTAATTAAATTTGTTCCTACTAAGAGCGTGCGTGAGCGTAAAGAGCCACGGTGGACGAAACCTAAATTACGAGCATTACATAGGAAGCAAAGAGTCATTCACTCGCGATGGAGAAAACTCAAAGCATGCGGAAAGAACCATGAGCTCGAAGAACAAAACTATAGAGAAGTGCGAAAGTTAGTTAAGGAAGAAGCGCGAAAAGAATACCAGGAATATAGATCTCGAACCCTATTAGAATCATTAGGTGGCGATCAGAAAGAATTTTGGTCATACGTGCGTGAGAACCGTGGAGGTCAGTTTTCTGTGCCTAGCCTCATAAGCGCAGAGGGAATTACCGTAAATAAATCAGAAGATAAAGCTAACTTACTTAACAGGCACTACCAGAAATGCTTCACTGTAGACAATGGTCAAGTTAAGGATTTTACCTCGCGCATTGATTCAGAGATGTGTCCCATCGAGATATCGGTTGATGGAATTGGAAAATTATTGCGAGATATTGATAGGAAAAAGAGGCCAGGACCCGAAGGTATTCCCGCTGTTGTAATAAAAACTTTAGCCGATGAAATTGCTCCGCTTCTACAGATTTTCTATCAGAAATCATTGGATGAGGGAACCGTCCCAATGTCGTGGAAAAAAGCTAATGTCACTCCGGTGCCTAAGAAAGGGCGCGCGTCAAAACCAGATGATTATAGGCCTATTTCATTAACTTCAATTTTTTGCAAAATAATGGAGCATATTATAGCGAGCTCTATCATGCGCTTTCTTTCCGAAAAGGGAGCAATCAGTCAGAGCCAGCACGGATTCCGTAAAGGTAGGTCTTGTGAGACCCAGTTAGCGCTTTTTATGAATGACGTATCTAAAGCAGCAGACGGCGGTGTTAGATCAGACGCAGTTTTCCTAGATTTCAGGAAAGCTTTCGACACAGTTTCTCACGAAAAGCTTATCCAAAAGCTGAGTGCCTACGCGATCGACGAAAAAGTTATCAGATGGACCAAATCTTTTCTAGAAAACAGATCTCAGCGAGTTGCGTTAGATGGAGTTTTATCCGAAGAAATAAGTATCTCATCAGGAGTTCCACAGGGAAGTGTTCTTGGTCCAATCTTATTTCTAATTTACATTAACGACCTCGTAGATAACGTAAAGAGTAAGGTTAGATTATTTGCCGATGATACCCTGATATACAGAGAGATTTTGACAGAAAACTATTGTAATGTGCTTCAAGACGACCTGGACGTAATATCAGGATGGTGTAAAGATTGGCAGCTGGATTTAAATATAAATAAATGCGTTGCCATGAGTTTTACGCGCTCCACAAACATAATTCCCACGCAGTACCAAATCTCAGGTCATCCATTAGAGTTAGTTCACGACAACAAATACCTAGGAGTCACGTTTAGCAGTAACTTATCTTTTAAAGAACATATTCGAGATGCGATAGGAAAAGCGAATAGAATGCAAAGATTAACTGGTAGAACGTTGAGAGGATGCTCATTGAGAGTCAAAGAAATAGCTTACTTTTCTCTTATTCGTCCGAGTCTTGAATACTGCTGTGCGGTTTGGGACCCACACGAAGTAGGTTTAGTCTCAGATTTAGAGATGGTCCAGCGTAGAGCAGCCCGATTCGTTTGCGGGGATTTCAGGTTTGATAGCAGCGTTACGGCAATGATAGAGTCCCTCAGTTGGAATTCACTACAGATGAGAAGATCTGAATATCGACGGAAACTTTTCGAAAAGTTCAATCATTCAGAATTTATAGACGAAGTAAGTGAAATGTTAGTGCCAGTAAAGAGCGAACGCGATCTCCGAGAGGCATCGACGAAGCGTTATAGGGAAGTAATCGCAAGGACGGATAACTACTTTTGGTCGTTTTTTCCCCAAGCTATTAGAGATGCTAATAGGTAGGAATGAATAATGGTGGTGTATTACACCCCCTGCCATACGCCTCTGGCGGCTCGCGGGGTATATATCTAAATCTAAATCTAAATTTGTTTTCTTAAACTAAGTCTTAATATACATCTTGCATCTAGGCAAGAGCTCCCTATCATTTCGATAAGTGCATGAAAAAAATAATGATAAACTATCCCAATGCGTTTTATATGGCAGATATATTTACCGCCCGGCATCGAACCCTGGTCTTTTTGGTAATATGTTTTATGTAGCACAACAGAAGATCACCATCTCTAACTATGCGTGAAAATTCAAGCAGAAATATTGGCTGCAACTGCCTCAAACGACGTCCTACTTTTCACATATATTCCTTATGAGAGAAATTTTAATGTGCTCTGGCATCGAACTCAGATCATTTTCTGAGGAGGTTATTTATGTTTTCGATAGATCATGACTATTTACATAGGTTCCTTGAGTTTTGATTCTCTACCTACCCGGGAAGTATTTTTTTTTAATTCCCGAAAATCAAAGCAATGCATTTAAATGGAAAAAATCGGAATTTTGGGGCCCTCTGAAATCGAACTCATGACATTGAGGTTCAAAATTGCTATTTTTCTGGCGATTACACGTTATGGCTAACACGTCGTAAAAATTTCAACTCTTTCAAGCTTGGGTCATTCCATGCCAAGTGGTCTGATTTCAGAGAAGTGCCCCGCTCGACAATCACGGATTTCAAAGAAATTTTGTATGGACATTTACACATATCTTTTATGAACATTTGTAAAGTTTTAATTTCGTCGATGGTATACTTGCTGAGATATAGCAGTTTATTTGACCCTGTGTCGCTGCCTTCTTCAATATGACTATGAGTTTTCAGTAACTTTGAGGCATAGTATCTCAGAGAATTGTTTTATGAAGTAAACAAACTTTGGCTATCTTGCACAACTTTTTGCGCTCTAATAAACAAATTAATAGAAATAACTGTATCTCCTTGCAGAAAATCCTGTGCAAAACTGTCCCAAAAAATTATGGATCGAAAAAAAATTAAAACTTTGGCTTTTTATATTTCAAGAAGAAAAGGTATGTTCAACGTGAAACTTTGCTTGTGATAACATATCAATACATAGTTTATGAATATAAAATTTCATCTTTCTAGTTCTTTCCATTAATTAAAAGATTGAGTCAACATTTGACAGTTTTTGTAAAAAAGCCAAAAATAGGCTATTTTTACCCCCCTTATTCAAAAAAAGACTTCTGGAATTTATTTCGAATAATTTTTATTAAATAGGGAATGGTTTTAACCTTCTAACAAAGTATATCTGTTTTTTCATCTCGAGCATATAAGGCTCTAGAAATAGGGACAACAATGAGTATGACATTTGTAAAAACGACAAAAATAGGTTATTTTCTGGCCGCTCTTAGAAAAGAAAGACCTTTTCGATACAATTGTAAATCATTTTCATTTGGAAGAGCATGTTTCAAACCTCTTAAAAAAGTACACTTGGTTTTTCATCGCAAGCACGTACAGCGCTAAAAAAATTAATAAAGTTGAGAACGTTGCTATAGTGGCGCCACATGTCTTCTGTTGTTTATCTATTTTCGGGCGCCTAACATATGTACACTCCTGGCCAAAATTAACGCAGCACCTCCCTAGCGATCCTTACGGCTGGTGCTGCATTAATTTTGGCCAGGACTATACCTAGTGGCAAATAGGCACCTTCCACGGATTTGTGCTTTACCAAGGGAGCTCTTATAATAAGGCGTCGAAATTCCGTATCCGTCCCGATCCGAGTTGATCCGATTATCTTCGTAATGAGTATGAAACATTATTTTTCATATTTGTTTTCTTTCTGATTCAATTAAATGAAAGTGATTTGGGAAAACTTTATGTTAAAGAAGGAATAAAGCTAAACTGTTCCCTGCTAAATTTTTTATCTATTTATTTAATTAAACGCTGCAATTTGGCCCTCTGGCCAAGGGGAACATAAAACATTGATTTTAAGCCTGGAATTCGCCCAAAGACGGGAGGAAAACCCCTCCAACAACCTCCTGTGGGCTGTGCAAGTAAATTTCACTATTTATTATTATAAATATTATTATATACAAATCATGCATAGAAAGTTAAATAAAATCTATTATGCATTCGTGTAAAATAAGCTACAGTGCATGGTAAAATATCCGTAAGTCTACTAAAAGTTTTCGACGAGGATGTGATTCAAACCCACGCGTGCAGAGCACATTGTATTAGTAGTCCAACGCCTTAACCACTCGGCCTCCTCGTCTCTCAGTTGTTAATTTTTCTTGGATTAATGTAATATTACCACTTTTTCCTGGTGACTAATCTGTAGAAAATCTTCTCCGGTTGCAAGACAGACAAATCCCATAGCATAGGAGGCTGATTTATGTTTTAAAACGTTTTAGAAAGATATTTCATAAAATTTGCTGAAAAAATGTCACTGAGTAATGCCGCGGCTTTTATAAAAGGAGGCATTTTATAATTTTTACCTTCTCAATATACGTAGTATAGAGAAAGTATTGTTTTCATGAAAAAATATCGACTTCGAGATTTCAACGGAAATACATGTTTTGGGGTCCCTAGAACACGTTTTGACCATTTTCGGAATGGTATCTGTGTGATTGTGGGCGCTCTAACGTAAAAAATATTAGTCGTATCAATACCATACTTCATATATAGCACTATGGAGGGTGCTTAATTTAATTGAGGTTGATTAGTTTTTGGAGCAAATCGGTTCACCAGAAATCGAGCAATATTCTTCGAAGCAAATTTTAGTTTTTGCAAAATATCTCCATAAATATGATATTTAGGTATATACGAGTATCTTTATATTACAAATTATACAATAAACTAGTACTTTTATAATAAAAGTTTTATAAAATGTTATTTACTATAACTTTCGTATGAAACATATTTTTAAATTCATATGTTGTTGGCGTTGGCTGTTAGAAGAAATTATTAACAATTAAGATATCACTTGAAAGCCAATTATGTCAAGTTTCAAGGCTCAAACGAGGCGACAGGGATTATTTTTATGTGAAGATAGAAGGAAAGGAATACCTTTACAAGATTATCTTCTTTACGCATTGTAATCCATGTAAATATTACACAATAGCAGAGAAAGAGTAGCTATTTTGGAGAGGGATTTGCTATATCTTTAGATCTGTGTAATTAGTGGTGATGAAGTGGTTAAGCTAGTGTTCCAATAATTAAGTAAGTCCTGGCTTCGGATTTTCTGTTTAGGGTATGGTAAAACAAACCTCATCTGTATCATAACTAGTAATCAAAAATCATCAGCCTTGACTGAAGAGAATAATGCTAAGAAAGAAGGAAGACTGTGCTTGGTGTTACCTGATTTTCTTTTTTATTTTTATTTATCAATCAATTCTACGTTATGACACACTTGGATAGTTGTGATCTGCAACATGCAAATTGCAATACACACCTACGTGAAGGCCCGAAAAAATTCCTCGCTTGGGACGCTGAAATATCTTGCGGCGTTACCCATATGAGTGATACTATGTAAATAGAGTGCCCCAAGACTCGTGTAACAACTTTGAAACTGATACGGCTGAAAATTTTAAGATTGAGTCATAATATTTGCATATTAAATCGCTCTTATCAAAATTTGGTGGTATGAATGGACATAAGATTTTTGTTTTCTACTCTTATTTAAAGGAGTTATTTAAGTTACTAACAATTCTCCTTATGCCATTCAAAGTGGAGTTGGTCAACGAAAACAATATTTAAGAATAACCCGAAAATTTGTCCATTTTTATAATTTGATTTGATGATGACGATTCTAAAATCGAAACTTGAATAATGTATCCTTTCCACAAAACTTATACTACAATCACCTTCTATTATAGTATCTCTTGTCATCCTGCTGTTATATGCGTTGAAAGTGGGTGATATCGATTTTGGAACATTTCCAGAGATTGTAAAGTCGGATGAATTCCCTTTACTTCACTGTATCTTAACTTATGAGTATTTCCCTGAGATCCTTAAGTACGAGAGGGGCTCGGTTTTCGAAGTGAGATATATAGGATCCTTGAGTATGAATATTCTCTTATAAAACTTCGTTGACTCAAAAAGGACTTGGGTGTTATATTCGACTCGAGGCATTTGTATTTTTTGCATTTCGGAAAAATTTCTTCCAGGACGATGAGAATGGTCTTTCTCTCTGTTATAAGATATCGTCAGCAACCCTTTCTCAACCACAAACTTGAAAATATTGCATCTACCTTACAGATACCATCTCTCACTGAGCGTGTAACCCTCGATTACCTCAATTTCTTCCAGAAAATAGTTAAGGGTAAATACAGGTCGAATGATAAAGTCGCTCTCTTTTCGCAGTGTACCTTCCCGTCCTACCAGATTAAACTCTTTGTCATTGCCCAACGCTTAGTTGGGCAATGACGAGGTCCAACTTCTCAGTAGAGATGGCTCTCTTTACGGTCGTTTTTTATCTGCACGTAGGTACTACTCGTAACTCCCCTAACTGAATTAATTCATCCGTAAATGCAGGAGTAGATAACTCCTCTCTGATAGGAAAAACTCTCCATCGTCATTAGTATATTTTTAGCCCCAATTTATAATTTTATGTCAATAATAATGTAAGCCCAAACGTAAACATTAGGTAGCATCTTCATAAAGGAGGAAATATTTCAATAAAATAATAGGTAAATAGCAAAATATTTCTCTAAGGTTATCCCGGGGCTCCCTAGGGGGTGCCGCAAGTTATACCGAAAAGTTAACCAGTTTTCCATGTATATAATACCCGAGTTGGGTAATAATCCTTTTTTTACAATGAGTCATCTCAGATGAAAACAAATGATATTGCAATAGGTTGATTAGAAACTGTTGATAGGAAAAGACAAAAATGCTTTAATTTTTATCTCCTTTGAAAATATGAGTTCCAGAAGAGACTCGTTCAACCATGTCTATCCTTGATCTTCATTGCAGTTCGAAAAGAAAGGCGAATATTACGGAATTCTAATAATATTGGCTTTCTCCTCTGGAAACGTACTCTATCTGAATTTATTCAATAAATTGAATAAATTTAGATAGAGTACGTTCTTTTCATCTTCCATTATGAATGGGTGAAACCACATCAATGGCTAATTCTAACTCGTGAATTCTGATGAATTTCAAAATCTGTTTCGTTAGGTTTCTTGATGAATCAAGAGCAGTTATTTATAATTAAATGCCGAACATTTTACTTGAAAAATAATGAACCTATGCCAAAGCCACCAACTTCATAAAGCAGGTCTGCGAACTATGACTTAACTTAGGAAGTACGGTTTCCAGGACCCACTAAATAAATGAAGGTAGCTATATCCTTCTCAAGCAAAACAGCGTAGATGAACATGGATTTCTCGAGAAAAGGTTTGGTTTTATTATCCTTAGCTATAAAAATAAGGCTATCAATTAATAAAGTACTAATATCTGTTATAAACCGTTTTCTGTTGTTATTCACGAGAATTTACGTTTCTAAGGAGGAATCTGTTTTAAGCGTACATTAATATCAAAAATGATTATGCAATTGCGATTATGTTCATTAAATGTAAATAAAATTCGATTCTATAGTAATATATTCAATGTACCTTTTAGTTTAAGCAATATTTTTAATATTTTATTCACTAAGAATATATATATTTATTAAATATTTAGTAACCCCTTGTTCTCAGCAATAATGCTCCATAATTATCATTTTATACCTAATTTACGGTCTTTTCTTCTTCAACTGAAAGAAGACCTTGCACAGGGAGCCTTCGTATAAATCGATTGAAAATCGACTTCTGGCCAACGTTTTTTTTCTTCAACATTTAACGTTATTAGAAGAAGGCAAAATAAAGTCAGATACAGATACTGTTTTCTATCTCAGTAGCCTTGCCAAAATATTTTACAACGTTTAAAAACTTGGAGTATTATTTAAAGATAGAAATTTAAACTTTTTACAGTCTTCATACCAATAGATAGCTTTCATTTCATGATTATGGCCTCCTATTACGTTGAGCCTCCTAACTGGTTTGGCCGATGCGTTTATTAACTTACTACAATTGCATTTTATAAACTAACTAGCTGTACCCGTTCACACGTTGTTGTGTTTAAACAAAAAGGAAGTTTTGATATCTCAAACATAATTTATTAATGATCAAATTTATACAATACATCAAAATGAAAATTAACGATAAAATTATCCCTACATATATGTCATTTGAATATAACATATGTACAAAACATAGATATACATAGCTGATGGTAGAATAAACATTCTTCTTCACTTGTGATATTAAACAATATTGCAAACGAATTTCAATGGAAAAATAATTTTGTAATTATTAAATATCATCATGAAATTAATGATATTTGATGATTTATGGTGAACTTTATCTTAGTAGTGCTTGTAAATATACAACATTTTTTGTTTTCCTATCTGGTGCAAGAACAAATAAATTTGATGGTTTTCCAACTCGTGAACACCCAACGTACAGCTGTCTATATGAGAAGCATGGCTTTATCAAATTCAATCCACATGTTTGTAATGATTGTCCCTGTGCTTTGTTAATGGTCATTGCAAAGGCTAATCGTACAGGAAACTGTAGACGTTTTAATTCAAATGGAGTATCTGTTGGTATCATGGGAATGCGTGGTAGTAGTACATGTTCCGCTTGGTGTTTTCCATTTAAAATGGTTGCCTCAGTTATGTTATTCGTTAATTTTTTTACTAATAGCCTAATCCCATTGCATAGTTGCGACGGGTTTATATTTCGTAGAAGGATGATTGGGGAACCAATTTTCAAAGATGTAAATGGAGTTAGACTTAGCACTTTAAAGCGTGCGACTTACCCAAAGGTTTTACGAGAAGAGAAAAATAGAGACTTGGCTGGGACTCGAACCCAGGTCTCCCACTTTAAAATATGCGGTGACATTCCTTGTAGATCCAATGAATTTAAAAATTCTATTGGATAATTAACTGATTCATCGTGATTGAAAACAGTATCTATGGATTTATATGTCGTTTCTTCATCGGGTATTTCATTTTGAATTGTGCAGTTTATTACATTCACATCAATGTTTTTGGCTGCCAATATAGCTCGCTCACTAATCCATTGATTATTTTCATAATTCTGAGATAAATTTGGAAAAACTTTGGCAATCAATTCATCAGTGGATTTTACAATGTGAGAAAAGTTTTCTGGTAATGTAATACAGTGTGTGGATTCGTCCATTTCCATTTTACCATTCCCAATATCTAACAATTGTTTTGCAAATCGTCCAGATGTTTCATCTTGTTTTAATTGAACATGCATATTGGTCTTTAAAGATATTTTCTCCACATACCGCCATAACACTGATGACTTGAGACATGCATTCAATTCATCTGCAGGTGTTGACCGTGGTATAACAGGTAATGTTTGTCGAAAATCACCTGCTAGCAAAATGAGTGCACCACCAAAGAGCTGCTCATTTCCTCTCAAATCTTTTAATGTGCGATTGAGTGCTTCCAATGATTTCTTGTGTGCCATGGTGCATTTATCCCATATTATAATATGACATGATCATAGTACTTTTCCCATCCCAGAATTTTAAGTATTGAATTGTTGAAAATAGATGACATTTGTAATCAAAGTCGGTAACGTCATCAACTCACCAAGTTCTGTAGTACATACAATCTCTTGAATTTATCAAAATATCATTTTCATTAAATATCAAAAACCGTTTACTCCACGATAATATTCGTAAATATTTACGTTGCTATAAACAAACATCATTTGAATACTGGAATAAATTCTCAATGTGTTCTTATGAGAAAATTCAACAATCGCATTCGTCGTAACTTAGAAATAGTTTGTTTATAGCCTCAAAATTCATCAAAATTATCATCTAATTATTCAAAGTATCGTAATTTCTGATCGTAAACTATATTTCATGACCAAAATAAGAAACTTTATTCAATTTCCCTTCTTTTGGTGCTACTTTTAAATCCATACGTTGGTTATTTCTAATTTAATTTTGCAAAAGAAAGGAAGCATGCAAGTGATAAAATCGAATTTTACATGTATTTCTTATGGGAACAGTTTTTCCCTTCTGGAGTCGAACTGAGTACTCCGATTAAAAAAAACATTTTCAAAAACCTTCCCGGGGATATACCTAATAAATTCCCATATTTTCACGACGATTGGATGTAAGGTTTTCGAATCTATCGAGTACAGACAGACACACATTCATTTTTACTTTCTCCATATACGAAGTATAGAGAAAGTATTGTTTTCATGAAAAAAATCGACTTCGAGATTTCAACGGAAATACATGTTTTGGGGTCCCTAGAACACGTTTTGACCATTTTCGGAATGATGTCTGTGTGTATGTGTGTGTGTGTGTGTGTGTGTGTGTGTGTGTATGTGTGTGTGATAGTGGGCGCTCTAACATGAAAACTATTAGTCGTATCAATACCAAAATTTATATATAGTACTGTGGTGTGTGCTGTCAGACTTGATTAGTTTTTGGAGTAAATCGATTTACCGGAAGTCGAGCTTCATTCATCAAAGCTCATTTCCGGTTTTCAAAATATCTCCATAAATATGATATATAGGTATATTGTATACAGAATAAAAGTTTTAGATAATGAAGTTTACTATAACTTTTGCATTTAACATATTTTTGTATCACCGGTTGATTAGGAGTTATTCGTGAAATACTGATAAACCGGAAGTAGCTGATTATGTACTTTGTGGGCGCTCTAACATGAAAACTATTTGTTGGATCAACACCAAATTTCATATGTAGTACTTTGGTTTGTGTCGTTAGAGTTGATTAGTTTTTGGGGTAAATCGGTTAACCGGAAGTCGAGCTTCATTCATCAAAGCTCATTTCCAGTTTTCAAAATATCTCCATAAATATTATATTTAGGTATAAACAATTAATTATAAAAGTTTTATAAAATATAATTTACTATAAATTTTGTATGAATCATATTTTTATATCACTGATTGTGTAGGAGTTATTTGTGAAATACTAATAAACCGGAAGTTGCTGATTATGTACGTTGTGGGCGCTTTGGGAACTGGGGCGAATGGCCATTTCATCGTTTTTCATCGAACATGTCCCGAAAAACATTATTTATAGTGTTTGTGACGTAAAAGATAATATGATATAAATTAAACACTCCTCTTCCAAGTTTAGATGGAATATAGAGTTCGAAATTACTGACGTATATAAATATTTACATCTTATATATGGAGAAAGTCATGTGCTGGCCACATCAGATTTTTATATATATAGATGATCGGGGAGGCTAGCGACCACAGTCACGGCGCACAGTGGGCGACCATAAAAAAAAGCTGTCCAAAAATAAGAAAGTGTTTTTTTTTTAGCGCGGACTTTGAAACTTCGCAGAGTCATATTTGAATAAATGTTTCATATAACTGCAAAATCATTTGCGTTGGTTCTCATTACAATTCTGCAAGGAATCATAAATGACCATATTTTACGAAAAAGGCGTCTTCGATTTTTCGCGAAATTCTTCAACTTCGAGCCACCCAGAAGCTAATGTTTTGCGGTAAACTGATACCTTTTTTACTGTATTTCCACATGTTTCAGCTCGAAATATCCTTGCGGAGTCAGTTATTTTTTGGCTGTGCTGATGCTAAATTGCGATCTGGTGAATTATCAGTAGCATGTGTTGCAAATTCTCAAGGTACTTTCTTACAGAATTCTCTTGTTGCGGCGTTGAATACAATTGTAGAACACATTTTGGTTAGTCACATTTAGTTTTGTACATAATATTTTCCTTTCTTTTCATGAAAATTGAAAATTCAATTGCAACACATATTTTCCTTATTCGAGTCGCTAAACCTAGTTATCGTTTTTTGACTTTCTACTGCTATTTTCTGTAAGTATAACTGGAGGAAGCATAAAATTTACGGATTCTATGTTATATTTTCAGAAAATAGCTATTTACTTAAAATATCACGTATGACTTGGACATTTCTTGTTGAATGCTGCATCATAAGATAATGTAGGGAAACAATCGATCATTTTCTCGCAAAAACAGCGTTTAATGAATTATCTGATTGAAAAACTAAACTTACAAGGATTCGAGGATGGGCAAAATGCTCTCATTGATTACTCCTATGATTTCTTGTTTTCGCGCTATTCATTAAAATGAGAACAGAGTTCACGCAATAACGAGAGATTTATCAAGCGTAATTCCAGATGGCTTAATGTGAATGCTAATTTTCCCGACATTGTGCTATAGAACTTACCTAGTAGCTCTAAGACTCCAGATTAGTAAATCCAAGTCTTTTTAATTTTTCTTATATTGCTCATGTATATATAATTAATATATATAATAATATAATAGTAATATATATATATATAGTTTATCTTAAGTAAAAGTAATTCATTTCGGTAGACGCTAGAGAACGGCCAGGATTAGATTTCCACCTTTCGAGGGAATAAACGAAACGAATGAGAATCGATTCGGGCCACATACTCCAAAGCTAAATTTTCTTACGCTGCAACGATGTCTCTTCGAGAGTTATCAATTTAGCACTTCGTAGTATTTACAAATAGGTGCGTGGTAACCAAAAATTACTACTCCGAGAGAGAAAACATAGCCTGCAAATAGAATTTAGGGAAAGATGGGGTTGATCGTGGATATGCCCAAGCCGGGATATGGAGCCACCAACGATGGAAACACAGCAAGGCGTTTCTCCCAAAGTCCAAATTTATCTGCAGAAATTACTGGTGCGAATTTAAAACATTTTCCCTAATACATACTTGTTTTCTAAAAAAAATGGCGTGTAGTATATACTTGGGTAAATTCTGACATTTAGAAAAAAAAATTAGTTAGTGCAATTAATTTATTTGTATGGTCTTAGCTTTTTAAAGTGCTCGAATCTTATGTCAACTATCATTTTTTCAATTTTAATATACTTATTAATAATTTAAATTTTATACTTATTAATAATTTAAATTTTAATACTTATTAATCAATATTTACTTATCAGGGAACGACGAAAATGTCATCAAAAGATTCTCTAGATTTAGGGCAGTCTCAAGCGGATCCAATTTAAACGGAAAAGCATTCGGTGACTACTGCTGGACTACCACTGAGTTGTATGTGGAGCTATATCCTTGGTACTATATGCCACCGACTGTTCATAAGGTCCTAATACATGGCATTGAAATCTCAAAGGGATCCATTCTTTACTTGGGGGCAAATCTCGGAAGAGGGGATGGAAGCCCGAAATAAAGACGACCCACAAATATGGCTAAAGCATCCGCCCGGCAAGTGGAAGATCCGGGTTCGAGTCCTGGCTGCGGCAGACTTTTTCTCCTTCACTTCTCAAAATTCAAGCATGTGAATCATGTGTATTTTCATCGGTTATATACCCCGCAAATAAAGCAAATATTGCGAACAACTCACAAGAAAACACTCACGAAAAGCTACCAGTGAGGACTTGTTACGGAAATTGCTACTCACATCCGACTCTATGATATCGATGTCAGCCCCTACAAATGTAACAAGAAAATCAAGGATTATGCGCAAAGATGTGAAGGAGCTCCTGATCATGTGCAATGAAAAGGAGATGCCGTGTGGAGAAGAAGATTCTTCATATGATGAGTGTATTTAAGGCAGAACTTAAGACCTCATTAATTTACTTGGACTTACGCTTAAAACATTAGCAGCCAATTTAAAACAAAAAAAATACGGAACTCAAGATGATCGAACATTTTACAATGAAGGCATGCACAGACAAAGTTTTGCAAAACATTTCAGAAGGAAATTTTTTTCCTTCGTATCATTAGGATTTTCTGAAGTAATTCTAGCCTAAAATACGTATAGAGTATTCATTCATAGTTATAAACCACTAAAAATACTGTTCAGAAGCATTTTCCTCCGCATGTCCTCTTAAAACCAAGATTGTCTGAGAGGGGGGCACTCCGCCGCGCCGTAGCTCTTGAATCGCCATCGAAAAGTCGCTTTATTTATCGGCGTCGCAAATAATCGCAGAATTTTATTTCAGATTAATTTTCAAAAAGCTTCAAAGAACATTTTGGTGTAGGTTAGTTTGTGGATATCGGGGTACATCACTGCTGTTTCCCTCACTTTAGGTGAAAATTTGCCGTAAAATAAGGGTTACCCATTTTGGTGTATAAATAATGCAAATATTCAACTGCGATGATATAAATCGAGTATTATGAAGTAAAAAAATTAGGTTTATAATACTGCATCGTGTTTTACCCGATAATTTGTCTCATTTTGGTTCAGGATTGGCTTGAAATGGAATAATTTTGCGAAAAATCGAAGACCGGCATTTTTCGTAAAATATGTTCAATTATGACCCCCTGCAGAATTGAGAGGGGCGGGATCCAATGCAAATTATTTTGCTGTTATATGCAGAATTTATTCAATAATAATTATGCGATGTCTCACTCGTGCGGAAAGCAGTCCAAAAAAACACTTTCTTATTTTTGGCCAGCTTTTTTCAATTCTAGCCCACTGTGCGGCGGGCCGATTGAGGATCGGTCGGTCGAGATAATTTGCAGATAAAGTGATCTCGGTGGGCCGAATGCACCGAATTCAATTTGTGCATTTCTTAGAACTCTTTCGGAAGGCCCTTAGGGATATCAAAGATAAACTCGGTGCAAATCTCGTCATCCATAATCTTAAGACTCATCCGCGACTGTGAATCAAACGTTTCTTTATGTCCTTCTGACAGTTATAACAGACAAAACTCGGCAACGTAAGACATCAATTCTTAATACGAAAGACATCAATTCTTATCTGAAATCGTTTGTAAATATATTATTTAGATCTATCACCTACTATTTATATATTATAAATTTAAGTTATAAAAAATATTTTATGGTAATAGGAGTAAGAAAAGGGATCATTCTCAACGGAAACACAAATTTCCTGAAATGAGAGTTGCTGCACATTCTCACACCTGTTTTCGTTCGCACGATTTCGAACCGCTCAAGATGAAATTTCTTCTCCGTCATAAAGTATGAAAAAAGTCGCTCATTGTCAGTTTCCTAACGA